>OY997593.1:53132748-54404335 GCA_963921825.1 Erodium maritimum
GAACCCTTGCATAATTTCTTTTTTTTAACAGGTAAACGATTTGAGTTTATATATAAAAAAAAAACTAAAAACGCTCTCAAAAGTAAAACCCTAACAAGTCAGCGCCCTCTTTTTCTCTTCTCCTCCTTTTGCCGGTGACAGCCTTGGGCTCCGACCTGGGCTGTTGCCGGCGATAGCCTCCTTCCCTCTCCCCTTCCTTCCCTGTACTTTTTTTCGTTTTTTGTTTCTCCAGTGCACTCCCTGCTCGGTTGGGGCTTGGTCTGGCCTCGCCTGGCTGCTCGTCGAAGTGTGTCACCATCGTCGTCGGAGTGCTCCTCGCTTCGTGGCCGTCAGCTTCTCCGCCGGGGTCTGGATCTAGCCTGTCTTTTGCTCTTCGGAGCTCGTCTTCTTCGTTGGGATTTGGATCTAACCCTCCTTTGGCAAATCTGAGGTTCTCCGTTTGAAGGGCGTGTGGCGGTCTTGGCTCTAGTGGCGCGTGTGGAGCCACTGCTCGCCGGAGGGACGACTTGCCGCTGGAGCTCATGGAGCTGCTGGCGCGTGTGGAGCTGCTGCTCGCTGGTTGGATGTCTTCTTCCTGTCCTCGAAGGAGCTTGTTTGTGTGCGTCTCGACAGGAGTTCTGGGCTGTGCTGGGCATGGGCCTGAGTTGGGTCAGGTTCGGGCCGGTTCTTCTTGGGTTGGATCTTCTTTCCGGTTTGTGTGGTCGGATTCCTCCTCCTCCCGCCTTGTCGGAGCTGCTCGCCACAAGCTGCAGTTACAAGGATGTCGGCCAGTTTTGGTGTTGGCCGACAGATTACCCGTCTCCGCTGCTTTCCTTGAGGCAGTGTGTTGGAGGCTCGAGCTTTTCTTCAGAGGTGTCTTTTTCAGAGTTGGTCTTGGGCGCTTTCTTTACCTCCCCTGGTGTGGATTGTTGTGGTTCTGGCCTAGACATTTTTGATGGTTCGCACTGTTGCCCGTCGTTCCTTTTCAAGTCTGGTCGTGGGACATATTTCTTCATCCTCTCGGGTGTTGATCGTCGTGGACCTGGTGGCTCGACGAGGGTTACTGGTATTTCTTTCACCTGTCTTAGTTTAGTGTTCCCCTCATTGTACCTTTATTGATTTCTGTAGTGTTTATTCTGCTTCCTCCTATTTTTGTGGGTAGGATTCATCGGTATAAGGTGTCGGCCCCTGTCAAATAATTGGCATTAGTGCCAATAAGTAGTTTTCCTGCAGTTTCGATCTTAGTATAGTGGGTTCTGGAGGGTATTTCCCTTCGATCTTTCTCCGTCGTTTGTGGTGTTGGCCACCGACTTGTTAGTGGCTATCTACAATATGTGTGACTGTTTAATGGTCCTAATGAGACAGGGTGGTCTACTTTCTTTGGCAATCATTTTTTACCAGTTTTGTTTGTGCTTCAGGTTTGGAAAATCAGGGTTTTGACCTTTTTTGGTGGGCTTCATGGTAGCAAAATCAGGGTTTATGACCTAGTTCTCTGCACTTTTTCTTTGCTATTTGCACGTTGCTCTTTGTTCACTCCCCTTGTTGGGATACTCTGTTCACTGTACTTTGTACACTCCCCTTGTTGGGATACTCATGAGGTTGTGTTGACACACTAGCGCTCGAGTCTGTATTTCATGTTGCACTCTCATTGCACTTTGTACACTCCCCTTGTTGGGGTTCTCACGAGGCTGTGTTGTCACACCAGCGCTCGAGTCTATATTTCTTTCTTGGTTGCTCTCTAAGGTCTGCAGCTGGGCCTCATTGTACTCCTCTTTGACCTCTTAAGAGGTTTCAATTTAAATTTGCTTTCGCTGATAAAAAAACAGGTAAACGATTTGATATTATAAATACAAACTGATGAATGATAGAAAAACCACCAAACACCAACAAAAGAGTACTGAAAGTGAAAGACTAACATGAATAAATCGAAACATAAAAAAAACTAGCTCATTGAACCGAACCGCTTCGCTTATATGTTCAGAAGGGGGTGTTGTGGTAGCGTCTAGAGACACCGATACAACATATCTTGACGAAAAGTTAGGATAGAGCGGACCCATTTCTAGAGAGGTACTACGGTGGACTAGATACTCCCCCAAGATGGCAGCTTGCGTCGTCCTCCCTGGAATGATAGAAATAGGACTCCATAACGCGGAATTGCTAGCCTCCGAGAAGATAGAGGGGTACCTTACCAGATCTTGGTAGAACTTCTGCCACCTTACATCCAGTGGGGCGGTGATACTGGCTAACCCCCCACTAAGACCACTTCATACTCATTCGACGAAGCGGGGGAGCTTATAGCCCCCTGCCACTGCACTTGTTTCCTCCCTTAATATACTGGATTCTTCCGATTCTAGGTCCCCTTATTTTTTTCAGCCTCTTTCTTTCAGTAGAAACTGAGATAGTGACCAAATTTTGTGGAAAATCTTCTTGGGTCACCGGATGTCTTCCCCTTGGAGCTCTGCTAGCCCGTAGATGCCCCTTGCTTCTTCAGGACCTGGGATCAGACCTTTGTTCCAACCTTTCCTCCTATCCTGTCCGGGTACTACATGGGCGAACATACGGGTTTGATGTCCCGAGGATCCACTCATATAGTCCCAATTTGTTCCCATGATAGATTTCGCATGTCGAGATCTTACCAAAGTCGATCGAAGATCAGTTGGTAATCTCAACGAGGGACCCCTACTCCCCCCTCCAGAGGACAAGCTATAAACAGATGACCCGCACAATTACACCCAAAACAGTGATTGGGCAGCCTCTCATAAGAAACGTGTAACATTGTTCGTACATGAGACTCTGTTATCTGGAACTACAACTGACTCAAGAGAGGGACCCGAACATCTACTCGAATCTGAATCCTAATGAAATCCCCTAGCACATTCTATCTACATCGTCATCAACTGCGAGGCAAACTCCTAAAGCTCCCCAACCTGAATCATACACCACTGTTCCACGCACCAACCAGTAGATTCGAGATTCGCGCACAGACAGAGAAATACGTAAATAACATATCCCCAAGCCTCATGTGGGGTCTGAGATCTGCAAACATAACCAGTGAGTTCCAAAACTCCCAAGGTTCCCCAGCTAGTACCCTTACCCGTTCCATGGCCATCCTGAAAAAGAAAGCTACTACCCCTTCTTCCAATTGTATGGCTTCCACATTTCTGATCTCCCGCTTATCCTCCAATCAACCCACTAGAGTCTTCCACGAGAAAGCCTTGGTTGTCAGGACTTTCCAACTAATATGTAGGAAAAGTTTGTCCCCGTCCACATACTTCAGAGGAAGGAACCACCACCTCCTTAATTCACAAAATCCCCTTCCTTGATCCCAGATCGCCCATTCTTTCTTGAGACTTACCCGCGGCCCCCTGAGGTATACTCGAGCTAACTGTCGGGTTTATCTCAAAACGGGGTCGATCTCGGGCTGCTCTCAAACTCGGGTTCCACCAACCTCTCTGTACTGGAACGAAACGGGATTGCCTATCCCATTCAAGGCCCGTCCTTGACTTCTTTTGGCCTTAAGCACCATGTCCATAGGGCCTCGGCCCATGATGGGAGAAAGGAAACCATCCTCCTCGTAGCCTCGGCCCAGATCTAATTGGGTCTTTGCCTGCTCGCCGCCACCAAGACAACCCCCTCGTCGCTCGGCCGCGGTATCACAACATCACCACCTGATTTCGGTACTGACAACATTGTGTCGTCCAACAGATTCCCTCCATAGTTCACCAACAAATCCACCTCGATGTCCCCTGTCCCAGCCATCTTCGTGCCATTCCTCCTCCATCTAAAAGGTCCAGGCGATCCTAGCCCTCCGCGACGTACCAGTGATGTTTGGATCGAGTCTGTGATCTCCACCGGATTCACCGTCCCAAGAGTATAAACGACGATCCAATGACGCGGTTTGGGACCCATTACCAAAGTCCGCCTCACGATTCTGCGCGGAGCCTCTAAAAAACTCCCTTGAGTTCGGAGACCTCCTTTCCCTCTAAGTGTCCCCTAAGAGCCGTGCTCCGTCGTCCTACAAGTGGAGAAGATGAGGTCCGGTCTCCCTTGTATAAGTTCCTCACCGGACACTGGTGACAGATTACCAAGAGACCAACTTACCTTACGAGACGTAAAATGAAAGACGCCGGAGATGAAATGTGCAATTTTTTTATCCTATTCTATCGCCGCTCGAAGAATGGTTGCTGACGAAAGAAAAATTATTTATTGTTTTCATTATACGCATGAAACCCTAATTGTTATGAGAGAAAATACTAAGTGTCGGCGTCTGGCACAAATTATTGGTTAATAGTGATTTAAGAATCTTATGTGATGTTCTCGAAATGATCGATGATTTGGTGTCCACCCTTCCACACTTTTCTAGTAAACATGATATCATATCTTATAGAAAATAAATGCATAAAATATTTTAATAATGTTGGTAAAAAGTATATTAAGTGTGTAAAAGACCGATAGAAAGTTTTAGGTAAATAATATATTATATATATTGAATGAAAGGAGGAGAAATCTAATAGAAACCCCTCTTATCCCAAAAACTGTGTGAACCAATCCTAACCATACAACCTTAAGATCCAACATTCACCATAATGCCACATCATCACCCAAATCTCGCCCAAAACTCACGCCACTTTCTTCTTTTCTCACACAAGCAAGCCTATAATTGTAATAGCATGATGCCATGTGGACAAGTGTCCATTTTTTTCTTCAACAATTCACTAATTTAATCATTTCCGCTTCGTTTCAACTCCGATTGTCTTCAAAGTTGCACCAATATTTTTCTTTTTCCAAGGGCTTTAAATCAAGATCAATCATTAATATATTTTGAAGCACAAAAATAAAAAGTTATATCGAGGTGATAAAAATAATGTTCAATGTTGATAAATTTTCACTAATAAATATTTTATATCGGGGTATCTAACTAGTGCTAAATGTTGATGATAAAACATGCACTGAGGTGATAAAAACAATTAATGAGGTGATAAAAAACATGTACAAATTTGATAATAAGTGTGATAAACTAGAGTTTAGTGTTGATAAAAAAACATGTGATGGGGTTGATAAAACACATGTAATTTAGTGATAAACATAGTGATAAGTGTTGATAAAACCAATGCATGTGTTTAGGTGATAAAAATCATGTTTGTTTTTGGAAAATGAGGTGATAAAACTAGTGTTCAGTGTTGATAAAACCAGAGTAAAGTATTGATAAAATCAGCGTAAAGTGTTGATAAAAATTACCCAAATAGAATTTCTTTATAAATCATCCCCGAAATAATTTATTTTTTCTTGCTTTAAAACATATTCACCACTGATCTTGATAGAAATCCCTTGAAAAAACAAAGATATTGAAGCAAGTTTGAGGCCAATCGGAGTTCAAACGAAGTGGAAAAAAATTAAATCATGTTTCATTTTGAAAAATGAGACGATAAACCTAGTGTCCAGTGTTGATAAAACTAGTGTAAAGTGTTGATAAAACCTGTGTAAACTATTGATAAAAAATTTCTCAGATATAATTTTTTTTTTGAAATCAGTCCCAAAATATTTTTTTTCGTGCTTCAAAATATATTCATGACTGATCTTGATAGAATGCCCTTGAAAAAACAAAAATATTGGCGCAAGTTTGAAGCCAATTGGATTTCAAACGAAGCAGGAAAAATTAAATTTGTGAATTGGTAAAAAAAAATATGATAGTTTAACCAAAAAGCCCATACAACTTACCAAAAAAACTGCTGTTTTTTTCAGTCAACAACTCAATTGCATCTCACCCATCCATTCCTAAATTGGATGGCTTGAATTAGTTCCCACATTTTTTACGTTAAGAGGTGGTTTCTATTTGATTTCTTCTCTGAATGAAAGTAACTATTTTTCTATGAAACTCATAGGAGAAAGCTCTATGTCGCAATATTCAAAAATCATGGTTGGTTTTTACCATTGTGTATGTTATGGTTATGCTTTTCTTCTTTACACATCTTCTCCCTTGCATTTTCCTTATAGATCTTGTGAAGGTTTTTTCTGTTAGGTCTTCGTTCGAGCCACCTCTAACCACATCGATGTTGACCTTCTTCCGCCACCAACACATCGCCTCCCGACCTATTTCGGCCCCTCCTCTGCAACTTCGGGGGTTCTGCCTCTGAGGCCGTCGTCCCTGATGTTGCCGCCGCCGTCTGTGAAGTCGTCGTCGTCTCTGAGGTCGTCGCCGCCGCCGTCTCTAGAGTCGTCCTTGAAACCGTAGCCAACGCGCCATTTTTCCTGGCCTCCACCGTCGCAACCGCCTCGACCCCTTTCACAATTATGGATCTAGCTAATTGAGCGGGTCCTTTTTACTTTATTTGAGCTTGTTTTTCCAGCTTCAATGCCTAGTGAACAGAGAATCAGAGATTTATTCAGGGAGGGAACCCCGATTCATGTATTGTCTCCCACAATTACTGTTGAAGTCCTTGGCCAATTTTCGGAGCAGGAATTCCAATATCACCTTCTCGACCCCCGTCTTCCTTCCTTGCCTATACGGCATCCCAACTCAGTGTTAGTTGGCCCACCCAATACCGTCATGGACGGTTATAGTATGAAAAGAACTGTGGCACCATTGTGTTTTTTGTTTGTTCTTCGTGGTCAGGGATTTATCCCTGATGCACTCAGATGTATTTGAAATTTAAATTAATGAATTGCACCTTTCGCTAAAAAAAAACTATTTTTGTATGAAGAATTTTACTGTTGGTGTTCTTGATAATATATAAATAGTCGACAATTTGTGTGCAACCAAAACATTCGTTACCATACCAACGAAAAATGCTCGCTCTAGAAAAATGCTGCTATTTCTTAAAAGCATTTGTTAGGGTGTAGAGGAAAAAAATGGCGATGCAGATGGTATTCACGGCAACAGAAGCGGAGGAGAGGAGGCTTGGTACAGAGCAGGTCTCTAGGGTTGGCGGTAGAGGTGATCGTGGTTGGAAGTGAACCCAAGGTATGGGCCCATGTCCCTCGGCGGAGGGTTTGTTTGGTGATGAGCAGGTCCCTTGAGGTTAGGGCGACGGAGGATGGTGGAGACTGAATCTTCTCGGTGTCTCCGAAAGAGGCGCTGCAACTAGTCGATCGTGCGACGGCTAGGCATTTTCTGGAAACACTGACCACGCTTCCTCCACATGCAAGAATGGGGGCCGACATACAGCCATTGGATGGTATTCTGACAACTCCAATACCGGTATTTATGACTCGGGGATAGACGATGGAAGCGAAAATGCGAAAACCATTGGATCCAGACATGCATGGTCGGGAGCGTAATCCCCGGATTCCATTGAAAGTTATTGATTAGTCAAATTGTGGGGCTTAAATGGATTAGTCAAATTATTATTTTGGCTAATCATATATTAAAGGGTTAATGTCATCCCACTACCCTAAAAATACTTGGGTTTCACCTCACTACCCTAACCAAACTTTGTAACACCTCACTACCCTAACGAAACTTTATTAAAAAATAAGTTTTTATTATTGAAAATCAATTTTTTAATTAAAAAATCAATTTTATTTTTAAAAGTCCAGTTTCATTATTAAAAATCATTTTCATTTTAAAATTTTAGTTTATTTTATTAAATCAAATTATTTTTAAAATCATTTCAGTGTTAAAAATAATTATGATTTTTTAATAATGAAACTGGATTTTTAAAAATCAAATAAGTTTTGTTTATTTAATAAAAATCAGTTTTATTATTAAAAAAATCTGATTTGTTATTAAAAAATCAGTTTTTATTACTAAAAATTAGTTTTTCACTAAAAAAATTAATTTTATTTTAAAAAAAATCAGTTTAATTATTAAAAAAATCATTTTTATTTTTAAATTTCAGTTTTTATTATTAAATCATAATTATTTTTAAAACTGAATGATTTTAAAAATAATTAGATTTAATCAAATAAACTGAAATTTAAAATAACAATTATTTTTTAATAATCAAACTGGATTTTTAAAAATAAAATTTAATTTTTAAAATAAAAAATTGATTTCTAATAATAAAAACTGATTTTTTAAATAATAAATCATATTTTTTAATAATAAAACTATTTTTTATTAAATAAATAAAACTGATTTTGGATGGAAAATTAACGTCGTAAACTAAAGTGTTATTTTCTGATAGTTATGGTACCTTTTTAGCCATTTTTTTAGTTAATGTACTTTATGTGTTAAAAGTGTATAGTTATGAATACTAAACTGATATTTTCCCTACTTTTAACAACCAAACAAGCAGTGTATTATCTTTTTTTGTGGAAAATTATATTAAGCATAATTATATCTTGTTAGAATATGAAATTGATTTTAGAAAATGTTTAAGTTAATAATGGTAATGATTTGTAGGTTGTGTGCAAAATTTAGGCCAGTTTATTAGAAGTATATATTGTTTCACTTTAGGCTTCACCTTTTTTCTTTGTTTTGTAATGTAGGATGTCAAGAGTCGATACTGTGACGTTTCTCAGGGTACTTATTTGGGGACGATGTAATACAGCGGAACAAGATTCTCCCATTCAATCTCAAGATGGATCCCATTTTAATTGTCAAAAGTCGGACTTATTGAGGTTGGTCATCAGTGTTACTTCTTCGTCGGCGTCGATCCCATTGGGTGGAAGGCCTCGCATCCGTTATAAGGATAAATTCGAACATGACAACATTACCCTTGTTGTACTCATGGAGAAGGGTAAGAAGAAGAGGGGGATCATCGAGGTATTGGCACGACCTCGCGTTTCGAGAAGCTCGTCAACATCGAGGGGAGGATCAAGATGGACTGGGATGTGGATAAGAGGCTTCCTATCTGTAAGATGGGGAGCACATAATCGTGATGGACATCAGGTCCATAGTTCGCAATTGCCTCCTAATGACGACGCAGTTCTACGACCTCGACACAAGAGCGTGGTTGACACTTTGGAGCCATTAACCGTAAGTACTATAGAATTTTTTTTCTTACTTTATTTTCTTAGATTCTTTTCTTGATTACTAATGTCCAAGTTACTTGTTTTTTCAAGGCTTGTACGATTTCACCGAAGATAATCCCCCACTATTGATCTATATAGAGAAGGTCGCCAAAAACCGATATAAAGACTAGAAAAATGAATGCAAGAATTGAAGAAAGGTATGTCCCCTTACTATGTAATCCATGAGGATATGAAGAGGAGTTTAAGAAAGGTATGTCCCCTTACTATGAAATCCATGAGGATTTCCTGGCCCACCCCGAGGACTAGAAGTGGCTTCTTCGCCACCGTTTTTTACCCGAGCATATTGTAAGTACACTAGTTCTTACCCAATTATTTGTGTTTCTTACAGTGCCTTACTTAGAATACTATGACTTTACAAATTTGGTAGGCCAATTTGATACATGTAAGGCATCTCATGTTAAAAAAGAGGTGAAAACCTACAGTGAAAGTAGGTCACTGCACGACTATGCAAAGGGGTACAAATCCTTTAAGACGTTTGAGTCCCTCTCTCCTCGTATCAGTGTTGGAATGAAGTATTTATCACTTGAAGATCCACACTCCCCGACCAGGAAACGTGGCGTATGAATTCCATTATTCGACTCTTGCATTAAATTATAGGTTTCAATTACTGCTTGATTGACCATTTGTTTTCATTTTCCGTATATCTCAACAAAAGTTTCTAGCAGCTCAGGAGGACTTCACTGCAAACCTAGCCACAGATTTTCGGTGTTGATGACACGTCACCCTCGCCCATGGAGAATGATCTCTTGGAGATTGAAACGATTGTCAAGGCGGTCATTCAATCTAAGGGACAGGTCCAAATTCAAAGTCGGGAAGAAAGTGAGGGTTCGACGGGTCAGAGATGTTGGGTGTTCATCCACTAGTGCCTCATTCGAAACCTCTCAAGATGTGGATGAGCTTATTACCCGTCAATTCACGGAGCAAACTCATCAACTCATGGTGCAACAAGAGCTAATAACTGCACCAACCGAGGAAAGGAAGCGGGACAAGAAAACACAGGAAGACACAACCAAACAACTGGACTTCCTCATGAATATCATCACCAACCAGGGCCCCAACTTTTGTAATAGTTGTGGTCGCGACGACTAGTTATTCTCCGTGACTTTAACCTATATTTGGTTTCGTTGTTCAAATACATTACTATTTATTGTTTCGTTGTTCGGATACTTTTGGTTTTATTATATAATTTTTATTTTCGTTGTTTCGATGAATATAGGCTGGTTTGGATGAATATCTTATATGGATTTTCATGTTAAATTGCAAGTAATACGCGTTTGGATGCTCGATTTATAAGCATTTTTTAAAATTTGTTGTTTAACTTAGCCGACCGAATATTAAACATTGGCCGGTAATGAAATTTCATCACCGATAAATTGATCCGGTCGCTAGTGAATCGAAAGATATTAGTCATTAGCGTTATAATTTTCTCGGTGATGAAATTTCATTACCAACACATTGTTTTGTTCGGTGATGAAATTTCATTATAGACCAAATTATAATGTCATGATATATATCATTACCTACCGAGTACGTTGGTCGGTGTTAAACTTTCATCACCGACCGTTTCATTTAGTTGATAATGATATTCGTCACCGACGATTTTTTTAGCGTCCTGAAATTTGGTTAGTAATGAAATAAAAATTTATCTATCACCAATGAAACATACCCGACAAACTTGAACGTAAAACACATCAAATTTATTCATTACGGTCAGAATAAATTAATCGATAATGAATGATCAGCTAATAGTGAGATTATCGTACAAAACTTAGAAAACTAGAGTATGCCTCGTATAAATATGATAATTAAATGTAATTATGAAATCCATTCATAATTAAATATAGTCATTCGATTACTTGATAGCTAGGATCAATGATGCATCAAGATAATTAGCTCTGTTAAGGTTTCAGAACCTCTAGCCCAGGCGGCGGCTTTCTTTCAGGGCCCACGTTGCTTCTCCCGACCTCAATCCGGTACTGCTGCTCCGTCGATATGACATCCATCCTCTTCCCCCTCTCCTGTTCTTTTGATGCCCACGAGGGGGTTTACGCCTCCAATGGAGGACAAACCTAGAGTTTCAGCCTCTCCATGTCGCGTCTCACCCCGGCGCTGCCTCCACTTTTCCCCGCGTAGGCTCGGTCTCTCCTCCCCGATTCCATGGCGTCCCCGGCCCTGGGTTAATTCCAACCCAAGCAACGGCCATGTCCCATTCCTTCCGAACCCTAGATCCCCGAATTTACGGGATTACCACGACCTTGCTTTGGTTCCTGTTTCGTGGGGCGTGTTGCCTAGGGTTGTGCCTTCACCTGGGCCTCAAGGTATCGGGTTATCTCTCCCGATCATCCCCTGTTGTCGCTGCATCCACCAACGCGTCCTTCTCCCTGGCCTCCGCCGCCGTCGCCGCCTCTGAAGGCGTCACTGTCGTCCCTGAAACCGCCCCCTCCCTGGACTCCATCACCGCTTCTTCCTCGACCCTTCCCTCGATTATGGATCTGGCTAATCGGGTGGGTCTTTGTTGTGTTTTCTGACTTCGTCTTTGCAGGGTCAATGACGACAGGAATCCAGTGCTCTAGGGATTGGCTCTGGGAGGGGTTCCTAGGCGATAATTTGCCTCCCACCATCACCATTACTATTGAGGTCCCTCATGATCTCCGGTACCCCGCTCCTCCTCACCCACTTCTCTCTTTGCTCAAGAGCCATCACAGTGCCGTCGAGGTCCCGCAGGATCTTCGGTACCGTCTTCTCTCAGTACCCAAGGGGCGTCAACATACCGTCTATGACGGTTCGGATATTCAAAGGATCTTATTGTCCAAGGGACGTCAAAATACCGTCTGTGACGGTTATGATATTACGAGGATCAGTGAACCATTGTTCGCTAGTACTGACCCTCTGGTGGTCGAGAAGCCTGTATCCCGAGACCCAATAATATAATCAATTTCAAGTAATAAAATTGCACCGCTTGTTCAAAAAAAAAAATATAGACATATTTTCCCTTTTATCTTAATTAATCCAGAAAGCAAGCTCCACCATATCCTCGACTTCGAACAATCCATCAACGAACCTCGAAAAATAATATGATTGAACAAGAAGATAAGAACTTATTTAGAATTACAATCTTCTCCCCCCCCCCGCTTTGTATGGCACGGATACAAATGACTAGCTCATAAACTACTATGGATGTGATGAGAAAATAGAAATTGACGTGGCTTTCAGAATATTAATACAAGCAAGCCAAGTAATTATAGCTTGACTTATGGTTTGGAGGTTGGAATGTATTTACATATAGGAGAAACTAGTGATACATGTGTTGTGTTTATGTCCATGGTACTGCACCGTCCTTTGATTGCTTTTTGTTTTCAATGATTGTGGGGTTTGTGGACCGATATAGATTATGGATAATGTCGTTATTACTTCACTTTAAATAACCTAAATAGGCGTGGTTAAACATGTCTCACCCATGAAAAAGAAGAAAAAAAAGGTAATATATATTTTATTTTACCGGTGATGTCGAGATAAAACCAAACTTTGGTAAGTCAGGCTTGTCGTCAAAATCTAATCTAACAAATAAAATTTAAAAATATTTATCAAGTAGTCTAATTTACCTCTACGAACTCATATCATATTATCCGTTAAAATACTAGTAACTCTTAAGTTCTTGTCAACTCTACAATAAATAAGTTCAAACGATTGATTATTAATCGTTCAAGAAAGGAATTTTTATGTAATAATTGGAGTTTATACGTTTACAAGATCATCATGAAAAGAAAAAAACTTGAAATCTTTATGTGTATATATGAAGTGGGTTAAGACCAGACCTAACCTATAAAACAATTAAATATCAGCCGTTTTAACATAAAGAGAGCTCTAAGTTTTGGAAAGTAAGAAAGGAAGTGGGCATTGACTTAATATTTGGAAGGCTTATCCTCTTGGATCATACCGGTAGAAAGTAGGTCAAATCCCTCCCATCTACCCTTCTAGGCTCTAGCAGTTTAAGGCAGGGTTACCAAAAGTCCATGAAAACGTAATACCCACGTCACAAATGTATATCCATAATGTTTTAATATTATAAAACTCACATCAACTTAACCCCGAATTGCACTGCACCACCACCAACCCCATGTCCATGATGCAAATCAAAAGAGAAGAGAGCACACATTGCGTAAAAATAGCACAACACTCTAACGGTCAATCAAGCACCCATCCCAAAAGGGAAAGTTTTTGTCCACAAGTTGAGCTTGCATATAAACTAAAGACACGTCCGGTAACAACAAAAGTGTGCATAAAGATTCATTGAACACTTCCATTTTGGGTAATTACATTGTATCTCCAACATCATCGCAATGAAAGATTAATGTTGTCAAAATAATATAGTAGCAACACCGGTAATTATTTTTAGCATCAAACTTAAACGGTTTTACGTCTCTCTCATCTTTTAAAGATTTTTGTGTCGTGGACTCCGGTCTGTCCTTCTCCTACCCCCACCCCCAACATATTTGTTGTAGTTCATCAACATTAGTGAGAGGTCACGAAAGATTTCGTTGGCGAGGGATCTCTGGTCATTCGAGACCTCCTTGGTAGGTCCTTCATGCCCCCCCACCCCCACCCCGAGACGCGGGAACTGGACCTTAATGAGTAGGAGAAGCCTCTTGCTTTGCATGATCTTTTGGTGTTGGAAGGCGGTGTTGAATCCTCTGATGTGATGAGTACGATTACCCCGTTCCCTCTTTTTTTACTACGAATCGCAGCAACCCCGATGGTTCTGCCGATTCTCTAGGTGTTGGGGGTTGGGGCCAGTTCTCTATGACGAGGGTTTGAGGGATTCGTGGATGGCTAGACGATGTTCCAACGAAATCCTGGTTGGATGGTATTGTTGCTCTATGGTTTTTGGCACCGATTCCCTTTGGAGAGGATTTGGTTAAAACTTACAAGGTGAGGTCTGCTCTGTAGCCTCGTTAGACCAAATGAGGTATCCATGAGGAAATCGTTGAGAAGGACTATCCCGACCTCTCTCCTCCGCTAACCCATAGGTTTCTCCTTGGACAGCTAGCTCTCCCTCTCATCACCTTACAAGACCTCCATACAAGACTGACATGTATTTAGACACTTAGCAAAATCCAAGTCGAGACATGGGTGGTTGTGTTTAGATTTCCTTTTCTGTTTCTGTATTTATTCTACTGGTAGTCCATCTTGTGAATCACAACAAAAATGTTTTGTTACTGAGCTCGGGCATTAGGTATGCCCAAACGTTAAGTTGGACGTTTCTTTTTATTCAATTTATGTAAGGTTGTTATGAAAATTTGAAGATTAATGAAAGTTAATTTTGGCATTTCACAATTTTAGTGTTTTAGTTAGCTCTTCCTGAACCGCTCCTGATTATGCCGGAGCGGCCCTCCCATGAGATGATACGCTCAAAGCGTCCTCCTAGGGGTACAAATGTGAAGGCTCCCTCTTCCACTTGGCAAACCACCATTGTACAGCTACTTCCTATGCTCTCCTCCCCCACCTACATGCATTACATGTCGCACCCATAGGCCCGGGATAACTGAGTCTGGAAGACTTCAAAACGGCGGACCTTATTGCCCTCCCCCTCACCCGCCTCATCTACGCCACCCTTCATGTTGTCGTTGATCACGATCATGCCGCTCTTGATGTCGTCGTTGAACACGACCACACTTCCACCAACACCTCTACCATGACTGGATGATCTCCGACAAGGATTCTCTATATGCACCATCGATCCGGATGAGGACATTATAATTGAGGTGTCGTATACCCTGAAAGGTCAGACCTCTCTGGCTTATCGTCTCTACGGGATGGTTGGCCGCCTCCTCATCAGCCGACAATGGAACTGGAAGGTGATACTCCAGGTAATCACAAAGTCGAGGGATGAGTCTTTTCATGACCTAGTGGTGAAGGAACTAGATCCGGACATGTACGTGTTCTATTATGCCTCTTAGGAAGGCAAGGAGATGGCACGAAGGAACGAATCGTGGTGCTTTGATCGTGCTCCATTCATCTTTTCTAACCTCCCGGTGCATGGGGTGATGTCGTCTCCTCGATTGGACCGTATCCAGTTATGGGTCGAGACACGTGACACCCTACTAACGATCATGATAGAGCCGACGAGTACTATTTTGGGCAATACTCTCGGAGGATGTGTGAAGGTCAATTGTGAGAAATGGGTCCTCTACTGGGGAGGCAAGTTCCGGTTTCATTTCAGGATGCACTTGAACAACCCCCTCAACCGATCGATGGTTCTCGAATCTTGAGAATTTCTCGATTCGGTTCGCGTTAGTCTGAAGTTCGAACGCTTGCCCCTTTTTTATTTCAACTACGAGCGTTTAGGCCATGTATTTCATGATTGCACGATTGCCACACCCGGAGGTGCCAAGGTATGACCTCTTTCTAGGGGCTGAAAGGAACGCAGTCTTATGACAACATTTCACCACGGACTGAGTACCCCTAGAGAAATCTCAACCAGACTGATCCTCCTTGTGATCCCCCCCCCCCCCCCCCGGAGTTTGAACCATCACTTATGACATTGAACATCCTGCCTAAAGCTCACATATATTCCTAGATCCATATGCCATCTGGCAACCCCAATTTGAGGGCGGGGCAGATGAGCGTTCGGTTCAAGAAGGAATGTTGGGCATGACAACCAACATCCGACCTAACTCACAATTAGGAGGGACATGCTCACCCTGGATGCCAATTGGGAAACAGATAGAGAAACTCACTCCTAAGAAGGACGAGAAATATAAGAAATCCACCTCACCACCAACCATTGACCCAAAAAAGATCTCGATGAGGAAGAGGGCACTGGTCCTGACCGATATGGTATATGAAAAGGAGTCACAAGAGAATCAGTCGAGGTCTGGAAAACAATCTCGCCAGGGTAAATGAGTTGCCCGACCCCTACATGGTTAGCATAAGCTAACTAGCTTCCTCCACCAATATTGTGAGCCATGGTGAAGGAGCGTACATTCCATAGAAAACAAATTGTAATCTCTATAGGCCCAAGAGGGAGACGGACAATCTCACTTAGATCAGGTCTAGCCACAATTGGTTCTTTTAGTTTATTAGAGTTATGTTTTTGGCGTTTAACCATAATTATCAATGTCGAGCTATATCAATTATTAATTTAGAATCAGTAAGTTGGAATCTTTGAGGAAAGTTCATGCTCTTACACTAGTTCTTTTTGTCTGCGTGATATTTTTGAATAAATAAAAAGGTAATACCTTTCGCTAAAAAAATGAATGGCAGTTTCGAAAATTAGATTGTCAGTGAGGGATGCGAACTTTTTAAGTCTTTTGGATGGAAAATAAACAAAAATAATTACGTACGGTATAAATAAAAATAAATCAAAGCATCTTCACTTGCACATTTAAAAAAAATCAAGTGTATACATGTAAAAATACTTATAAATATGTGTAATTAAGTAAACGATTTCGAGGGTCACGGGACCAATTATGGTGTTAGATGATGAAGAAACCTTGCATGCTTTCACACTCTCTTTCTCCCCTTATAGGGTTTCAATTCGCCGCAGTATACGGTCTTCTTTTCGGGCCTCGTCTCGTCCGTCACCTCCACCAGTGCAACAGTCCCCTCCATCCTCTTTGCTGCTCCCCCGGTCCCGTGCGAGTCGACCTCGTCGGCAACATCAACGATCGATTCGCACATGACGACACCACTTTCTCCTCCGTTGACCCCTCTCCTCCCCGATGCAATGAACGTCGTTCAACCATGGTCCGCCCAGTGCAACGGGGACCGTGGGTTCGCCAATCGGATGCCGCCATCCTCCTAGGCCGGATCTGTCGCCACCCTCATTCCTGCGAATCAATCACGACAGTAGAGGATCTCCTACCTCCATTTCTGATGACCGCCCCCTTGCAACGAGACCGACACGCCGGTATTACCGCTCTGAAGAAGAGGGGAGAGGGCCCCAAAACTGTATCTTGTCTTTTCCAATTATTTGTACGATTATATGATCAATTTGATCTTTCGATTTTCGATAAAATCTCATATTTATGTTTGAAAAAAAGGTAAACGATTTCGTAATTATAAATATATCCTCAAAGTCGATAGTGTGATTATGGAGGGCAATTGGGAAGAAAAATGTCGCAGACCCAAACAAAAGGTGTGACCTTCCCGCGTTGCGACCCATATTAGAAAACCCCCACCATCCAACTGTCTCTCAGACGTGGACGGTCGAGATATAGCCAGAAGGCGAGATATGATTGGCTGTAGCATCGCAAGTAATTAATTTGATCACGTCTCTGCGGACAGGTGGCCCACTATCCATCGTCGCATCTCACTATACAAATTAATATATTATTTTAAATTTTCCCTAAAATAAGAGAAATTACAAAAAGACACTTGGCGGCTCGGCGGAGCTGTAGCACGCAAAGAAGAAGGAACCAAACGCTGCCCAAAAACCACAAGTTTCAACTACAAAAGGTACGGATATAGTTTTATTTGCAGAAATTAATTAATTATTTTCCGTTCTCTCTCTCTTTCTCTCCCTCCTCCGTCTCCTCTGCTCTGTTACTGCTTCTGGGTTTTGAGTAAAGATTCCAGAGAGGTTTATCATTTCTGGGTTTGGTTTGTGGACTTGGGGTTTTGGCTTCGATTTCTAGCTCCATCTTTGTGGGTCTTGGGATTTTAATTTGAAGCATTTGCTTTGGTTGGTCAGCCAGCTGATTTAGGTACTGGTTTGTTTCGTTGGAACTGAAGATTTTCATTTTCAATTTTGGAAAAAAGTTGTCATCTTTATGCCTAATCTGCAAGCAACAGAGTAGGGTTCTTACTGATTTTCTGATGTATTATCTGTTTTGTTTTTTTCAGTTGAAGTATAATTTGGAGGTATGTAGAGGGAAGAGAATTGCAGATTTGGGTTGTTGTTGTTTGGGATTTTGGGTCGCTTGTTCATACTGTTCCATTCAGATTTCGGGAAATGGGGACGAATTTGAACTTCAAGAGCTACGGGAACGAACCCCCGGGGGACGGCGGCGGAGGGAGACTTCCGCTGGCTCGGCAGAACTCGATCTATTCGCTTACATTTGACGAGCTTCAGAACACTATGGGTGGTGCGGGGAAGGACTTTGGGTCCATGAACATGGATGAGCTTCTCAAGAACATTTGGACTGCAGAGGAGATCCAGAGCATGGCGTCTTCTAGCGGCGGCGCTACTGGTCCAGGTGGGTACCTGCAGAGGCAGGGCTCTCTCACTCTGCCCAGGACTTTGAGCACCAAGACAGTGGATGAGGTCTGGAAGGACATGTCCAAGGAATATGTTGTAGGGAAGGATGGAGGTGGTGGTGGTGGTGGAGGAGGAGGGACCTTTCAGCCGCAGAGGCAGCCAACTCTGGGAGAGATAACATTGGAGGAGTTTCTGCTGAAAGCTGGTGTTGTGAGAGAAGATATTCAATTGGGTGGAGCTGGAACTGCTGGTTTCTTCAACACCAATGGCTTACAAATTGGATTTCAGCAGACGGGTGGGAACACCGGATTCATGGGTAATCAGATTTCAGATAACACGAATCAAATCGCTATACAGTCTCCAAACTTGCCATTGAATGTAAATGGGGTTCGGTCTAATCAGCAACAGCTTCAGCAATCACAGCAGCAGGTGCAAACACAAGCCCAAATGCAGCAGCAGCATCAGAAGCAACTCTTTCCCAAGCAGCCTAATGTGGCTTATGCATCTCAGTTGGGTAGTCCGGGAATGAGGGCAGGAATTGTGGGGATATCTAGCCCGGGTTTAAATGGTGGTTTGGTTCAGAATGGTGGGATTGTTGGTTTAGGAGCTGGAGGTGGAGCTGTCACAGTAGCAGCAAATTCACCTGCAAACCAGCTCTCATCAGATGGACTATGGAAAAGTAATGGGGACACCTCTTCTGTGTCTCCAGTGCCTTATGTGTTCCATGGAGGCTTGAGGGGGAGGAGAAGCAATGGAACAGTGGAGAAGGTTGTCGAGAGGAGGCAGAGGAGAATGATAAAGAACAGAGAGTCAGCTGCAAGGTCTCGAGCCCGCAAGCAGGTGAATATTTGTTTGATACCCTCGTTATCAACTACTTTATTAGGCCTGTGTTATTTAATATTTATATGAATCAGTATTTGATGCTGTTCTAGCTCTTACATGGAACTTAAAATCACTCTGTTAATGGCTTTAGACTTCATTGAGAGTTGTTTTTACTTTTATATCAATTTGAAACGTTAACAATATACCCACACCAACAATGAGTTTCTTCTAGCGGCCTTATTGTGTCACATTCCCAAATAATTGGAACGAAAATAATCACAAGTTTCATCTAGTTGTCACTTTATGAATTTTGCCATCCATTTACCTCCTGCTTTTATATCTATTGACAAGCTGCATTCCGAAACTTGCATGAAAGATTGCAGCAGAATGGTAATGTGATAGCGATCTGACATGACAAGAGAGGAATGATATTGAGAAGTTACAGTCATGAGAGGACCCCTTTATCCAAGGTAAATGGAACATTTGTTTTGAGGAACAACTCCATCAAGTTGTAGTTGTATAATCTCAAATTAAAGAAAAAGAACCGAATGAGTTCAAATGTTCAATTCTATGAGTGCCATGTGTTTGTATATAAATCATAGAAGAGGAAGACTAACATATTTATTGTCTTTATTCTTACTATTACTACTTCAGTAATGATATGTGTGCCGTGATATGTGTTTAATGGTTTCCACTATGTTCTTTTTGGTCTTCCACTAGGCTTATACTATGGAATTGGAAGCAGAAGTTGCAAAATTAAAAGAGGAGAATGAAGAATTGAGGAAGAAACAGGTACTGTAGATTTTCCAATAACAATTTCATTCATGGTTACAGCACTTGAATATGAACACAAAATAAGAAATTGATTGATCATACTTTTATTTCTGCAGGAGGAAATTCTGGAAATGCAGAAAAATCAGGTAAAATAGATTCTAAACCCACCATGACACACTCACATGCATGAATGTTCATAAACCAACCTAAAGGATAAAAAGAAAACCTATCAGCTATCATGATGAAATTGGGTACAACTAATCATAAAATATTTCACTTGTTATTAGTGAATAAATATAGCCATTGCTTATTTCCCTGGCTAGTTTCTTTGACCAATGAAAGTATATAAATCATGTTTTATTCCATCAATATCTCTTAGGCAAGGCAAATTTTGAACTCATAAATGTGTTTATGCCTTTCCTCTAATGGTGGGGCCTTATCCTTTTGAGAAATACATAAAACACCCTCTAGCTAAATTTTATAAATCCAGAGGATTGCTAATACAAAGTCATAGGTATGAGAGTTGATTTTCTTGTAAATTGTACCAAGTCAATCTGCCCAATTAGTTTTGGATGTTGTAGTTGTGCAATTGTCGTTGTTTGCAAATTGGTTCAATTGAACCAGACAAAATTATTTAGGATTAGAAGTTAATAACCAGTATGAGTTTGCATGCTAGAAATATTGAACATGTAATTGTAAATCAAAGGATATATCCTGATTAAAACTACTTTCGCATCAATAATATATTGACGCATAAGAGGTTATTATGTAAGGAAGCAATGTATCCATCAATAAGAGACAGTTCAATGTACATAATTTTATACTCTTATGGGGAATTAGAAGTGGATTCATAAAGTGCTGAATGGAAGAAAAGAGAAATAGATAGTTCTATAGAATCTCCTGAGTAAGGCTAGCGATTCATCAGAGTTTTTTTTTTAGCCTACATAGGATTATCTGGTTTTCCCCTAGTGGCTATGGTTTGATTTAGGGTATAACATATATGTTAAGCCTCTACTACTGGGAACCCTATCAGTTGAATACTTTTCAAATCACATGCACACACAGCCTCATGAATAGTTTTCGATAACTGGGACAAAGTTTGAATTTTGTTGAATTGGGTGACCTTTCAGGTTGCTGAGATGATGAAAATGCAACGGGGAGGCAAGAAACAGTGCTTGAGAAGGACACAGACCGGGCCATGGTAAAAGGAAATGGTGGTTGTGTTGAAGATGATGCATGGTCGGTGGCTGTACATATTTAGGGCGAAATACATGTTATGGTGTAGATTGAGAGCTGTAGATTGAATCTTGAAATATTTGTGGTATCTAATCTATTAGCTTCCCTTGAGAACATCATAGGGCTAGATAGGGAAAGGGAAGATAACTATGTGATCCTTTTGGTCACTATTTGCTATGTATTCCAGAGTTTGTTGAATTTACTTGAAATTTTGTATTCAGCTTGTTTTTGTAATTGCTAATGATTTGGAAACATGACTGCAACCTGGTAGAGAAATTCTGAAATTTGTCTCCTAGTAAATTAAAAAGACAAACAGAGTGTGCATTACCTTAAATGAATGAAATAAAGATCATTGGGCTTTCAGTTTGACTTATTGCTATGCCAAAGATGTGCTAACATCTACTCCAAAAATCCATATTCATGGTTAGAAAGATCTGCACCATTGTCATGGAGTGAGCTTGAAGCTTCCCACATTCTCTTTTGGATGCAAGGCCAAGAACAAGAACATTCTTAAATTATAATTAACTTTAATTCCTAAAGCTTTCTAAGGTGCTTGTAGGTGGAGAATTACTAAGGCAAAACAAGTACAGAAAATAGAACCTTTTCGGATATAATTTACAACCTGTTAACCTCATTTGCCTTTTTAATTCATTAATTAATTTGTCTACCTCTTACAATAATTAGTAATAATTACAGCAATGGAAATCTGACTACCCCAAACAAAGCATATTTGTTGTCGTTTACGGTTAAGTGTCACCAGACCAATACATTGCATATCATGCTAATAGCTAACTACCAATTACTTAATTAATAGAAAAAACATGACACGGTCAAGTTAGTTTTTTATAATTAAATTAAAAAGGCCCAAATCATTGGTAAAACAATTCTTGATAGTAAATTTATTTTACTCGTCAAACAAACAAATGCTATTTCTCAGCTGACCTTACTATATAAAGACACCAAGTATAGTTGTAACATAACATAGCATAATATCACAAGCAAAAGTAGAAGTGAAGATCAGTAATTGGGTTTGCATTTGATATATCAGAACCAGGTATGGGTATGGATTATGAGTTTGTATTGGGAGGAGTAGTTGCTTCAGTGTCTGTGTTGGTGTTGGTGTTGGGGTATGTTGTGATGAGAAGATTGAAGGGAAGGGAGAGAGGCAGAGCTTCAATGGAGACGACAAAAGATGAAGGCAGCAGCACAAGAGCAGCTACTGATACAGACATTATCATAGTTGGCGCCGGCGTTGCAGGAGCAGCTCTTGCACACACTCTGGGAAAGGTGACTCTTGTTCTATATTATGTGTTGCTCAATTAATAATATCTGTACCTACTTGATCATTGAGTTGTAATCCTTGCAGGAAGGACGGCGAGTGCAAGTGATCGAAAGAGACTTGACTGAGCCAGACAGGGTGGTTGGGGAGTTGCTACAACCCGGGGGATACCTTAAACTGATAGAGTTGGGTCTTGAAGATTGTGTGGAAGGAATTGATGCACAGCAAGTGTATGGATATGCACTCTACCAAGATGGAAGGAGCACTAAATTGACCTATCCCCTCGAAAAGTTTAACGCCAAGGCCAACGTCGCTGGCAGAAGCTTTCATAATGGCCGCTTCATTCAGAGGATGAGAAACAAAGCTGCAACACTGCCCAAGTATTTTCCCTTTCCCCTTGGTCCCTCCCTTCCTTCATCGTTACAGACTGCTTTAATATATGTCTGTATGCAGTGTAAGATTGGAACAAGGAACAGTAACATCCTTAATCGAAGAGAACGGAACAGTGAAAGGAATACAGTATAAAACCAAGAGCGGTGAAGAGGTTGCAACATATGCTCCCTTGACAATAGTATGCGATGGAGGCTTCTCTAATTTGAGAAAGTCTCTCTGCAATCCAAAGGTAGAGAATCTGATGCAAATGAACAATTCTATCTGTAGTTGACAGACATAACAAGATGTAAAACATACTTGTGTTGTGCAGGTGGAAACTCCGTCTTGTTTTGCTGCCTTGATACTGGAGAACTGTGAGCTTCCACACCCGAATCACGGGCACATTGTGTTGGCAGATCCTTCGCCCATCTTGTTTTATCCCATCAGCAGTACAGAGATCCGTTGCTTAGTAGACATACCTGGGCAGAAAGTGCCTTCCGTAGCTAATGGAGAAATGGCCAACTATTTGAAAACCTCCATGGGTCCTCAGATGCCTAGAGAGCTCTACCATGCCTTCATATCTGCAGTTGATAGCGGCAAGATAAGAACGGTGACAAACAGAAGCATGCCAGCCACGCCTTACCCCACGCCAGGCGCTCTTCTCATGGGAGATGCATTCAACATGAGACATCCTCTCACAGGGGGAGGCATGACTGTGGCTCTCTCTGATATTGTTGTCCTCAGGGATCTTCTCCGACCCTTGGAAGATCTAAACGATGCAGCTTCCCTTTGCAAATATCTCCAATCCTTCTACACCTTGCGCAAGGTAATGGATGATGAGCCCTCGAATGCTTTTATTACTCCTTTTGGTTTTGGTTTTGGCTAAAACAATGACTTGTACTTGTTGCAGCCTGTGGCATCCACCATAAACACATTGGCTGCTGCTCTGTACAATGTGTTTTCAGTGTCACATGATCCGGCCAGAGAGGAAATGAGGCAAGCTTGTTTTGACTATTTGAGCCTCGGAGGTGTCTTCTCCAATGGACCCGTCGCTATACTGTCTGGTCTCAACCCTCGTCCCTTGAGCTTGGTCATCCATTTCTTTGCAGTCGCTGTATACGGCGTTACCCGCTTGCTACTACCATTTCCTTCCCCTAAACGCTTGTGGGATGGAGCTAGATTGATTTCGGTACATACATACCTTTCTCCCTTGATTGTTTCTTTTCCATTGATTTTTGTTCTGAATTGTTTCTCCATTCCAGGGTGCATCAGGAATCATCTTCCCCATAATCAAAGCAGAGGGAGTTAGGCGGATGTTCTTCCCAGCGATCGCTCCATCTTATTACAGATCGCCTGCTGCTGCTAATTGACACAACACCCGGCTACTGCTACTGCCACTATCATCCCCTCTATTACTCTTTATCTTAGCTGAAGATCCACGTTCCAGTCATTAATTAGTATTGGCAAAAGAAAGTTGCTTTACTTTATGTTATAATGTACTCAACATTTCTGGTTTGTAGATTCTTCATTCAAAATTAGAATGTATTATTTCCCCCATCTTCATGAAACAAACGTCTAGTTATCACCTCAGCTATCCCAGAATTCACATTGCAATGTTTACACAATAAAATACCAAAGAGCAATATCACACATAAATAATATTAAAATACCCCAAATAGTTCTGTGTACAAACCTCAAATAGGATATTATATCACATTGTCTTACCTCATTGATTTTCAAGACACTTATCAAAAGAAAAACACTAAGAAACGCACCTCAAGTTTGGCCTTCGACCAGAAACAAAATTCTGCAAGTAAAACAAGCTTCATTCTTGAGTCAATAAGAGTTATCTTTATAAGATACGATAATTCTGAAACCTGGCACACCAAAACTGCACTTCTAGCAAGGATAGCCAGGAGTGCATTCCACATTCTTCCAGGATATCATTTTTCTATGATCTCTTCCCCTAAATGATCTGGAAAGTAGTTTACCACTAACCGGCTTACACAATCCCACATCAACTACAGAGGTACTTTGACTCTTTTCGGGAGAAGGGGACGCCTCCATGAAATAGTCAAACAACATTGCCAGACAGCACACCTGATGGGATAAGGTATTGTTTTCTTGATCCGGAGAAAGCAACTTCAATATGTGAAGGTTCACCTACAGCACACAACATAGAACTGTAAATTGGTAGCAAAACTAGTGATAGAAATGAATATGCCAATCTTCATATTCTGACACTATGATCATTGCACTATTTACATGATAGAATGTAGAATTTTTAATGGAATTCACATGTACAGAAACCAATCATCATTATGAAAGCATAAACTACAGGATCTAAGAACTTGCAAGAAGACTTCTCTTTACATCTATGCTTACCTCTGCTTCCATGGCACGAAGCTCATTGTACCACTCAGAACAATCACTGTCCGAATGGTTATCTCCAGCATAAAGATTCAAAGCAAAAAGGGGAGGCCTGAGTGGATACTCCATGCTGATTTTGATCTACCATAACAGAACTCACAGTAAACATCAAAAAATGAATAAAGGACAAGATTACAAGAACATATCAATAAACATTGCTACCTTTGCATCCAACTTCATGTTGCTCTCTTTTGTATCCATTTTCTTGATCAATACAAGATGGAATTCCTTCACCCCATAATTCACCCATGGCTTTTCTTTCATCTCAAACCAGTGGACAGAAGCTGCATTTTCTACCTCCAGCTCAGCTTGATCAGGTTCGTCCTGATCACTATCAGAATACACCATTAGATCACTATCCGCGTCGTACTTCCTCAAACCTTGTGATTTTCCCTTACTGACAGGGGAAATAACATTCTTTGACATCAAAGCCAGCTGCCTGGAATGCTCAAGACTAGATCCTTTTGAAGGAGTATGCTTACCGTCCCCCACAAGGGATACCATTGGAATCAAAGATGGAAGCTCCCCATCTTCCCGTAAACTCTCTAGCTCTTGTCTCGCGGTATCAGATCTTCTGTCCATGTCAACATCCACTGGCTCCTGAACTTGTTCGTTATCAATGACAGGCAGGGCTGAAGGCTTATTAGATGGGGGTCCTACATGTGACCAACCATGCAAATTGCACAAAGGTGTATGCAAAGACCACGGAACATTTTCACTATTGAGAGCAGGCCACTTAAGCTTTGCAAGTGAATCAAGCTGTTCCCTGTAACCCAACCAAAGAATTCTAAATTTTCACAATGAAGTATACTATTGCCACAAATAAAACATGAACAATCCTGCAAGAACATAAATCAGATACTCCCACAAAAAAAAACAGGAACATAATAATAGAAATGTAAGTGCAAAGAAAAGAATCATCATTTTAGCCGTGAATACTCCCGAAAAAAATAACACAATAACAGCCATGCAGATGCAAAGAAAATAATCATCAATTTAGCCAAGTTATCACACATATAATATGCCAAAATCAAACTACAGAACTCAATGCTCAGACTTGACCGTATGGGTATTCTCAGCTTCTATTGATGACTATGATTTCAAACAAACAAAGCAGTGACTCACGCAAGAGCCAGCTGAGCCTTCTTCCGGGAACGGATTCTTTGCACTACTGTCTGTACCCGATTCTGCTGGCGATATAGTGAGAGCCCAGATATGACAGTATCATTTTTTACTGTTTCAATGCTCTGAGTTTCATGGCCAGTAAGCAACGGTGACACCTCTGGTAAAAAATCAATCCCAGCCAAATGTTGTGCCCACTTATATGGACGTGAATTTCTCCTTTCATCAAACACAGTGGAGCCACCAACAGAAAGCTTGGCAGACTGCAGCATCCAGAAAAATTAACACAACAGGTAAATGATTGATAGTAAAAGAGAGGAAAAATGACCACCAACAAGCATAACTGGAATGATCAATCACCTGGAGGGGAAGATCAAGGCCACTATCGTCCGGGAATAAGTTGCATAAAATGTTATTCTCAGGCCCTTCATTAGACCCTTCTATTCCGGCACAAACAACATGCAACTTCAATAGGTAATCGAATTTCAAGGTCACAAGTTTGACGGACTTGGGATCTGAAGCACAGTCATCATATATGTGAAGGATAACTTTAAGTGGATGAAGCTGATATACTCCTGCCTGGTCTTGACTTTCCTTGCCTGGAACCCTCTTAGGCCGCTTTCTCCTTCTCTGACCATCATCATCTTCATCCACTGCATCATCCTCCATTCTAGAACTCTCAACATTGGTGGAAACACCTGGGCCATTAAACTACATAAAACTCTTTCTCTCAACGCTGAGACCATGTCATATCATTCATGTTTATTCTTCAAGGGGACATTACAGAATGATTTATCAATTAGCTAGACAGGATAACTTGACACCAAAGTACCTGTGTCCTTGATTGCTTGCTGGCGTGCATAAGCTTGAGCATCCTTCACACTTCCCACTATCTCCAGATCAAAGTTTTCTCCAAATGCTTCCTTTTGTGCCAAGAATTGTGAGTAAATCACATAGAGTGGAGGGGGAAGCAATTCAGCAGAATGGTGTTGCTTTAGCTTCTTTGTATGCAGAACCCCCAACTGACTCTGTACTGGTAGAGATGCTTTCTTCAGAGATTTTAAGTGTGAAGGTAGACTGGACAGGAATTTCTTTCGATTTGCAATGGTTTCCAAAAGACCCTTCTTTTGCTGCTCGAGCTTATCATGAAGTTTACATAGTTCTTTGCGCTGATACAGACACCATGGATAGCCGATAGGATGAAATAAAATTTAGTGGAAGAAACAAAATAACTGTTAAGAAATTCAGAAAGCATTTTTTTTATAAATCGTGTCCTTGTTGTGCTGGGAGGTACACAAGGCATGAACATAAAGCTATGCATTAGTCTTACTCAGGCAATTAGAGACTCTAATGTGTATTTCTTAAGGCCTTACATATCAATATTATGGTAAACTTTCATGTGATTTCATGGATAAAGGTTATACATTGATGCTGACACCTAGGGAGCAAAAAACTTAAGTTGCTGGAAATGGGAGAGGAAGGTTAACAGCAAAATTTATGCTTTTACTAGGCCATTTATTTCTAAAGTAATAGGCATAGACCAATTGTCCGAGCTCTTAACCAGTATGGGTACCAACAGGGTAGAATGCTAAACCTATAAGCTGGCTGAAATAGATTGCACTATTATAAATAATACCCTAGCAAACATGTTTGGTGTACTTATCAAGACAAATTTTTGATACATAACTATTAATAATAAAAGGAAACTCAAAACTTTATTGATTTCTCTAAGATGCCAGATATAATAACCAGCAATCACCTGAAACAGTTCAAAATTGAGCCTCTTTAGCATCAGATTATGTGCATTATCACTTGACAATGTGGAGCTCTTGATCTTTTCAGGTGCATCACAGAAGAATTCTTCCTCTGGAACAAGTTCAATATCAGGATGCTTTGACTTGAAGTCTTTGCAAGCCTTTATTGCTTTGACATAGTGATTTTTCTCGTACATCAAATTGTGAAGCTGGAGGGTAGTAAAGTCCACTGGAGCCTTGGCACGTTCTGTTTCCGCTTTTACACGATCTTCTTCCAGCAAAATAGAACGGTTTGCCTGCAAGTCAGTATTTAGATTTTCTGATTATCGAAGAACAAACAAACAGCATATTTAAGCTAGAGGCTAGAAATAATAAAGAAAAATATCATTGTTATGTAAAACACTGATAGAGACATCTGACAAATGGCTCACTATACATGGAAAAGTTCTGAGTGAGCGTGAAAGAGAGAGAGAGAGAATAAGTCAAATATCAAAACTCATATACAATCTCTTAGTCATTGTACGAAACTATTTTCTCAAGCCATTTTCCACACTTGAATCTAGAATGCACAGTACACCATATGATGAATCAAAGATGAAATTTAAATTAAGAACCAGAGGCAATAATTCATAACTTGTACCTTTGATCATGAAGACACGTTCCTCAACCACGTTCACGTGAAATTTTTAGTGTTTGCTGTTTAAAAGAGAATGAGACTAACTTACCCTCTATCAAACATAGACACAACTGCAACTGCAACTGCAACTACACTTTGTCGTTAAGAGTTTTTTTTTTTTGATTTGTTCACTAAAGAGTTCATTGTTAGTTTTTCCTGAAGAGTTATAATGAAAGTTTGAATTCATCAGTGTTGAAAGGTTACATATTCTGGTGCATTGTTGATTAGTTTGAGTTCTTCATCGCTGTAGAGTTGGGCAGCACAAATTAGTTTTTGTGTTTTCCATTAAAATCTTTGATGTGTTTTCGTTTACCTGAAAAGGTAATGTTTGTAAGGATTCCCTTGACATATAAATAACACATGAACATGTATGCTTTAGAAGCTTCAAACTTTCATGTTCACAGATTAGAAAAAGGTAAGTCTCTACATATAAAAAAATCAGGGAGACAATTACTTTTCTCACCAGCATTAAGGAATCCTTTCTACAATTTAATTCCTAGATTAGATCCAAGTTCTTGGAAATACATGACCTTGCTAGTCACATTTACACATTCTTCAGTTGCTATTACCCCTGGCTCATATATATCTGCTAATTGCAAAGCCAATCACCTCAAAACAGCAAACTAAATTGTTACATGAGACAACCACTCCTCCAAATTGCACAGATCAGTTCTGTTTTCACTAGAATTCCATCCAAGCCTCACAATTAGAAGATAGTCAAGCCAAGCCTCGCAGCACTTAGCAAGACAAGACGAAACCCTAGATTGAGTGAAAGGAAATATTTACAGATATGTAGTGTATGAATGTAAGCCGGAAAGTTTATAGGAGACCTGGCGGAGGGTGACGAAGTGGAGGAACATCTCGGTGACGGTCTCCCGGAGCTCAGATTTGGGCCTGCCGTCCTTCTTGACGGAGAGCATCCTGGCCACGATCTCCTCCACCGCCGTTTTGCTCTCCTGTAGCATTTCGTACGGAGATTTCTCTATTCTGCGTTGCTGTTCGGGTAATTGCGTGTCGTCGTCTACCACCATCCCCTCTTCTATCTCCTCGTCCATTGCTCCTCTCTCTTTCTCTGTTCCTCGGAATATTGAATAGTGAGCAGCAATCCTACTTGACTTCAGGTTAAGAGGACCAGACAAGTCCTGCCAAACGACGCCGTTATGTTATATCAAATGCGCGGCACAACACCATAGTTTCTTTAAGGATCTCCAAATATGAGGAAAAGGAAATTCCACTCCCTTTAGGCTATAGCATGAAATGTTCGTAATTTAGTAAAGGGTTTTTTTTTTGAACGAAAGAGGAAACTTCATTAAACCTTACTAATCATTACATTGATGTGCGTCACCGAACAGACTCCCTAATCATTTAAGAGGAACAGTATGGAACCGAAGTTTATCAATCCTTTTTCTACTATAACCGTCACTGACGGTGTTTGGATGTCCTAAGGGCCAACAGAAACGAGTGCGAAGATGGTATCGGAGGTTCTGCTCCGAAAAACTGTCGCAACAATAATGGCCAAGAATTTCTCCAATAGTGGTGGGAATATACGTGAATCAACCGCCACCGACGGTGTTTGGATGCCACAAGGGCCAACAAAAAAGCGAGTGCGAAGATGATATTGGAGGTCCTGCACCGAAAAACCGTGAAACAGAAATGGCCAAGGATTTCTCCAGTAGTGGTGTGAGGATATACGCGAATCAGGTTTCCCTCCCCGGAAAAGTCTCTGACTCTCTGTGCGTTAGTCTTTGAACCTGCAAAGACAAAATTAGTGAAATAACAAAGACCCACTCGATTAGCTTGGTCCAGAATCGAGAGAGGGGTCGAGGATGGTTCGGCGGTGGAGGCCAAGGAGATGGACGCACCAGTGGTGGCTTTAGAGACGGCGAGGGTTGCTCGGGAGCGAGGATCTGAGACGGATTGATCCAGCGCCAGATCAATCTACAATAGGGACATAAAATAGGGGTGCGAAACTGTACCCTGTTCGCATGCATTGATGGAGGCCAAGAACGTAGGGATATCCGAGGAATTGTAGGCGAAACAAGCCGAGACAAGGATGAAAACCTAGGTTTGTCCTCCATTAGAGGCGCAAACCCTATCAGAGAAAGTAGAAATTTGAATTCGTATGGATTTTTTTAGTACAAAGGATGACTTTATTAATTATCAAAAATTAAAATATATATGAAGGCAATTGGAAGTGAGTTCCTTATCCCAAAAGAACAGCTGTGGAACAATATTTTTGAAGAATTAATGAGAGGCTTTATTCGTTGATCTTTTAATAAATACGAGTTCGAAATCCTCGATTGAAGATAGTAGGACTTAAATGTCTTGGATAACGTTGTCAACTATTGACAATGGGACCTTAGCCAGGTTGGCAAGGGGCAACACACTCAGTGTGTCACTTCGGACGATAATTCGAGTCCATTTTTGTTCTTATGCGTAGCAATGGCGAGGGCCTCTATGAGGGAGGGATCCTACGTACCAATCATCGTCTCGTTTTCAGCCTTGATGATCGTGCCCAAGTTGGATATGTAGATAAAGCCCTACCATGATTTGTTAATTTCGTGAAATACCGCATCATCCACATTGATAACTATATAGCTTGTAGGGAAGGGTCCCCGTGGTACTTCCTGGTGTAGGGATCGTACGCCGGATGTGAGGTAGGTGGGCTAAGGCTTCCGTACAGACTCGGAGATGAATCTGGGCCTGAATCTATAATGTTATCGGGGAAGGTTGGACTTCCTTCCACACCCACGTATTTCTAGTCTTCCATATCTCCCAAAGCCAGGGAGATCTCCGTGATACGTATCACCGGTTGAGGTTGGACCCAAAGTGTCCACCAAGCGACAATCGTGATATCCTAGGGTAGAATCAGAGGGGAGCCAAACTTTCACCGGCATTCATGAGCAAAATGACAGTAAAGAAAGAGGTGATCCATTGTCTTTGTGTGGTTGGAGCAAATAAGGAAAAGTTGGGATGTCGGGACAAAAAGGAGATAAAGATTGGTTGCCACCTAGGTAGACCCCGTCAAGAGCGCCATAAGAATATCTGGATGTGTGACTGGACCTTCATCTGCCATATATGTTCCCAAAGTGAGGGTGTGTAGAAAGTGTGATCTCCCAGGGACATAAGGCCTGGTACCCAACTAGGGATGGCAAAACGCCCCGACCCCGATCGGGACCCGACACCCCCGCTCCGTTCGGGGCGGGTATTTTCTGGCGGGGCGGGGCACGGGGCAACAAATGGGGAATTTGACTCCGGGCGGGGACGGGGCAAGCAGTCCCCGCCCTGAACCCGCTCCGTTACTGATATTTGTATACAAATATATAATATATATTAATAATAATTTTTTAAATTTTTTTTACCAAACCCTACAAACAATTAACAAACCATATCTTTATTCTCTGCCGACAGTGAATCCTTCAATTCAACCCTATCTTTGAAACATCTCTCTCTACCGAGTGTTGTCCCTCTTCTGAGCTCCAAGCCTCCGTCCCTCTTCTGAGCTCCGAGCCAGAGGATTGCCAGGGCTTGACCGACGCCGCTCTTGCTTTCTCGCGGTGCCGAAGTCGACCCCGCCTCAAGTACCATTTGGGGAAGCACGGTAAGCTCTTCAACTTCAAGAATCAAGTCCCATTTTCTCGCCATGTTCATCCTTTGCTGAAATCTTTAAAAAGTTGTTTGACTGGTAGCTGATGTACATCATTGATTGATTAACTATAATTAGCTGTATAAGGTAAATCCAAGAAGTTCATAGTGACTTCCTAATAGGTCTGCAAAAGTGTTGTTTCTCTTTCCTCAGTAACAAAAATTGTAAAATTTCATTTGGTTTTACCATCTGATTAGAGATTCTGAATACAAAATTAATATGCTCTAAAGTAAAATTTTGCAGGTTTCCATCTCTTTAACCAATTAAGTCTTGCTCATTTGTTTTGTGGATGTTTCATTTTTTTTATTTTTTAGTCACTATTTATTTATCACTTGTGTGCATTGTAACTTGTAAGATGAGTCATCTCAATCCATTTAATGTTGGTTTATTATTTACAGCTTCATTCGATATGGATACTCTGTCAAATACTTGTAATACTCCCGTGGGTAGCAGTCAATCTCCCTTGGATGAAGTTGCTAATTTGTCAATGTCATCTCCAACTAGCAATGAGGAAGATGTTACACCTTCCCCAAGCGAAAATACACAGGTTGGTACCAAGAGAAAATTGACATTTGGGATGTGGAATCATTTCAAAAAAGTAAAGATAAATGATGAGGATAAGGCAGTATGTAACTATTATGGGAATAAGTTGGGAGCTAAAAGCACAAATGGAACAAAACATCTTCATGATCATTTTAAAAGGTGTCCAAGGCGTCCTGTAAGAGAAGTTGGTCAACAAGTCTTGGCGGGCGAAAAAAGCAAAGTAGATGGGAAAATGGTTTTGACCAAACATCAGTTTAATCTAGACGCCTCGAGAAAACAGCTTGCTCGTGCGATTGTCGTGCACGGGCTCCCTTTATCATTTGTTGAGTATTGTGAAATTAGGAAGTTTATGATGGTTTCTCAACCATTGTTCAAAATGCCATGCCGGAACACTGTCAACAGTGATATACTGAAGATTTACGAACATGAAAAAAGTATCACAATGAAGGTGTTGGAGAGGAATGAAAGCAGGATTGCAATAACAACAGATATGTGGACATCAAGCAATCTAGGTAAAGGTTTTATGGCAATAACAACGCATTACATTGACGACAATTGGACGATGCAAAGTAGGATAATCAGGTATTGTGTTACATCAATTTTTGCATCACAATATAGTTCATGTATCATATTTTATAATTGTTAATTATAATATCATAGAATTAATATCAGATAGTCTAACTGTGTGTTTTTTTATTATGAAACTTGGTGTGTTTAGGTTTGCATATGTGCCTTGTCCACATACTTCTGAAGTTCTTGCTGGTGTCTTGTTTGAGTGCATGCTGGATTGGAACTTGGATCGGAAACTCTCTACACTAACGGTGGCTAATTGTACTACCAATGATGCCATTATTAGAAGTTTGTTGGAAAAACTTAATTCTGCCTCATTTTTGTTGGGTAACCCAACCTTCGTGGAACATTGACCCTTTGGGTCATTCGCCCAATACCGGATGTCACCCCCACGCGCGTTTGGTAGGGGAATAGCCAGTGTAGCTGCTTGATCTCAGGGGGGAAAAAGAGCTTGTATGTGAGGAATATTCCAATGACATGGTTCCATGAGGATTAGAGAATCCACCATAGTGTTTTCTAGAGCAGGAGATTTTGTATGTATGTAGGGGTCGTCGGCATGTAGCGAAAGTGTGTTCAGAATAGTTGTGGAGCGGTCATCCTCCAAACTCCGACACATACCAGGGAGAATAAACGCCTATGTGGCTCGAATGCTTGTCCAAATATAGCTCAAGTTCGATCCGTGCGTTGCCAATTGGAAGTCACCTGTCAGGTAGTACCACGTTTTGACTAGTCGAGCTACTAGAGACTTTAGCTGAGTGATCAGATTCCACGCCTGTTTCCCTAGAAGAGCGGAGTTGGCATCCTGCAAGTCTCTGAACGCCATCCTCCTTCCTTCTTGGGTTTGCATAATTTATCCCAGTCATGTCGTATGACAGGTCTCTTTTTCTTCGTTGTCCCCCCACTAGTAACGGGAAAGGACTACGTGGATCTTATCAGTAGTGAAACAGGGAACCTTGAATATGGACATAACCTACGTCGGGAGGTAAGTACAGACAAACCGAATTATCACTTCTCGACCTACCGAAGATATCAATTTACTGTCCCACGGTCGGATACGCTTTATGACCCTATCACCCAGTAGGTCAGGCATCGGGTCCGATTACGTCCCATCATATTGGTCACCCCTAAGTATGTAGACGCGACTAACGTATCCGATATATGTAGGATCTTGGAGCATACTTGGCGAGTTTGAGGATTTGTATTACTACTAAACAACATGGACAACTTCTAGGGGATGAGGACTCGGCCCAACCAGGCCCCGAAGGTGGTGATGAGGTCTCGGATGTTAATAGCTTCCTCTACAGTAGCCTTGATAAATATGGAACAAATGTTCACTATAGCCGTGAATGAGGGGGGCATGGGCCACCCTATAGCCGTGAATGCGGCCCTCCCGACAGGCCTTGTCAAGTAGGCAAGCAAGACCTTCCATACAAAAGAAAAAGAGGTATGGAGAGAGCGGGTCCCCTTCATAGATACCTCATGTCAGGATTATCCTATTCGAAGTCTGGTTTTTAGAAGCGATCTTATACAAGACCGTCCCCTTACAAACCATCATAAGCTTCGTCCATTCCTCTTAAAAGTCCCAACTTCCTCATCATGGTGGTGATGAAGGACATTCAACCTAATCAATGCTCTACTCATATCCAACTTGAGGGTCATGAATCCTAAAAGCCTTTGCGTTTTTGTGACAGAGGTAGTGGATCACCTCAAACGAGACAAAGATATTGTCTTGGATCGATCGATCGATCGAGATCAAATGCCCCTTGACCCGAGGAAATGATGTTATGTAACAGACCTTTGAGGTGATTCTCAAGGACATTGGACAAGATTCGGAAGATCACATTGCATAATGCAATGGGTCGGAGGTCTGTGACCAATTTCGTGTCCGGTATCTTTGGGATGAGGACTAACCTGGTGTCGTTCAGCCCTTGTTACAAAATATCACTTGCTAACATATGTTGGATGAATGTTGTGACGATCGACTCCAGGGTGGGCCAATAATGGTATAATTTCGGGTTGAGGTTGTCCAAGCCCGCTGCTTTGTCCGGTCTATTTGAATGGCGGCCTGAGTAACCTCTTCTCCCGAGATAAGCTCTATTAGTGTTTGATTCTGGGGTCCCGTGATCTTAGGTCTGATACGGAGGTCCTATTTATTGAATTCCCGTGTTGGAGACGGTGAAGAGCTTCTGGAAGTAGGCCAAGATAAGGTCATTCATCCCTGTTTCCCACCAGACCACCTGTCCTTGATTGTTCTTTAGAGAACACACTTGGTTGATGCAACGTCGGAAGGAGGCCGCCGCATATAAGAATTTTTTATTTTGATCCTTATTTGTGAGCCAATTGTACTTGACCCGTTGTTTCCAAAATTCCTCGTTTGGAGTTAATGCCTTCTCATACTAAATTTGGAAGGATTTCGTACGGTTCACCCCGATCCGTACGCCCATTAAGACATGCAGTTTACTTCTAGCACCGCTTGATGGTTTACAATGTGGCCTTATAAACCTTTCGTCCATACTCATGGAGGGCCTCCCCTACTCGGGGCATCCTAATATGGATGATAGTGGGTCCGCTCACAATCTATGCCTCTTGCATAAGGAGACCGCACTCAAGTTCTTGTGTCTAGTTTGATTCGAATCAAAAAGTGTTATGCCAGATTGGTTGGTCTGTCGGGGACAGTACGAGAAGTATGGGGAAGCGATCCGATGTCGTGGTCCCCGTATTCTACAAGTGAGCCATCGGGACCTCGTTCCCCATATATCTCGAGATGAGAGCTTTATCCAATCTAGTCTCCAAGCGCCAACTTGCCATTCGGCCTAGGAACCATGTGAATTGATGTCCTTCTAACAGAATATCCGACACACCTATGTCCTCGAGGACCTCTTGGAACTTGATGATTAAGGCTTGGGGCTGTTAGGACCACGTTAAAATCCCCAATGAGGATACAAAGTTGGGAGTCATGTTGGGCTAGGTCTTACATCGCATTCCAGATGTGGTGGTGGTGGCTTCGATTCGATTCCCCGTACATTCCGGTCAAGCGAAATGGCTCCCGACCCGAGGCCGTGATCTTGGAATCTATGTACCGCTGGTCTGTTCCTAATACTATAAATGTCACATTTGGGGACCATAGGAGGGCCAGGTCCCTCTTGTGGCCTTCCACCTATGATACCCACGCTTCTTTCTGAAAACTTATGTTCCAACACAAGAACGTCGTATTGGCCGTTGTCTGTATCGTTTCATAAAGGAAGAGTATTTGTGGGCGATTTCTGTTTAGGAGAACTTTCAGGTGCTGTAAATGCTTCATGGATGCCACACCTTGACAGTTCTATGCTAAAATAACCACCGGGTGACTTAGTGGTACAATTGGTTGATCTGGCACCATAGGGCTGGGGATAGTGGTGCTTGAGGGTGAATTCCCGTATTTGTTGTTGGTTCTTGAGGATGATAGAATCAGGGTGGGTCTCCAAAAGAAAGGGGTGACACCATAGGGGAATGTATTGATCTCGTGGAAGTTCTTAACAAAACATCGCCCTCCCTTTCACAAGCTAACATCGTTGTATGCAACACCAATCGAATGAGGATGTTCCCCACCCTTAGGCTTAGGGCTCGCCTCGGTATTGAAATTGGGTACACCAGTTCCCAGTTCTTAGGTCGAGGAACAACGGCAATCTCCCCGCTATAAATATAGGCAAGGGCGATGATTCAAACGATTAGGCATCATAACAGTATCAGAAAATGGATCATAGACTACCTCATCAGATGGATCATTGTGACTTTGAGAGAGGGCTTATGGGAGCGATAATAGTGACAGTGGGGACGATTGTGTGCATGGGGGGGGGGGGGGGGGAGGGGGGGCTTAGTATGATGGTCATGGAGGTGGCGGCGATAGAGACGTCAATGAGGAAGGAGAAACACACACCTATAGTGAGGAACCCATGTGGACGGGTGAATGAGACGAAGCCCGAGAAGGGCTACGATGATGGCAGGGAGTCCGAGCATCGGTAAGGGCAAGCGTCGTAATGATGGTGGTACCGGACTGTGACACACCTAACAGGGCGCTAGGGACGGTGAGTGTGTCCTGAGAGACCATCTCTCTTCTTTTTTTCTATCCAAACCACTTTATTTAGTATATGGTTAATTTCACTTCACTACCCTAAGAGTTTATGATTCCGATTTAAACTACCCTAATTTTTTTGTGATGTCTTGCTACCCTATAGTTTAGTTTGTCTCAATTTAGTATCCTACGTTAACTTTTCGTCTATTTTTGGAGGGAAAATCGTCATGTGCCTGGCATATGATCCTTTTTTTAAAAATGACAAATTCACCCCTCAAAATTTAAACCCTATTTCTTTTCCTATGTTTCTTTATTTTCCATTCCTTTCTTATTGCCTTTCTAAAATCCACAACACATATTCAAACCCAAACACGAGCAGATTCTAGCAACAAACACGAGCAGATCCATGTCTTACACACGTCGACCTTCCAAGCTTTTTTAAGATGAAGCACTCTAAAATTGGACTGAACCCCAATCTTATCCCTTTCTACCATCTCCATTGGAGAACACCTCCAAATCATGCTCCATCTGCACATATCGTGCTCCATTTTCAGATGAAGATTTGCGATTTGGGTTTCTTCTTCTTTATGTAAATTTAAAGGTTGTTAGGTTTGGTTTCGTTGATATTTGAGATTTTTCAATTCGAATAATCAAAAAAGATTTAGGGTTTTTGTTTTTGTTCATATGCTGGTATTCAAGGAGGAAATGGTATAGTTTCATCAAATTTTGTACGGTTATATTCTGGTTTTGTAATGGAAGATGATAAAGATTTGGACTTTTTTTTTTGTTTTTTTAAATTACTTTTATTTAAATTTTGGTAAAATGTAAAATAATTCAATAATTGAATATAAAAAAAATAGTAAAGGATTAATCATATATTAAATTTTATTTTCAATATGTATTATAATTATTAAAAATTTAAAAATAATTAAATATATATTTAACTTAAATAAAATTATTTTTAAATATAAACTGATTTTGTTTAAATAACTGATTTTTTAAAATTAAAATATGTTTTTTTTTATTAAAAAGAACTCATTTTCGTAAACCAATGACATGTTTTTAAAATTTTGACTGTTTTTTTTATCGGCAATGCATATTGAAAGTTTTATAAACCCTCTTTTCAGGAAAAGAGGAAAGCAAGGTTTACATACAAACCAACAAAAAAGAATCCCAAGACGCTCAAAGTCGTCCTTTAAGGAGACACAACAATAACAACCTAGAAGAACAACAAAACAAGGGTACACACACTCTGAAGAACACCTGCAGACAGCCCCTACAACTCGAGCAAGACCAATACAACCAAGATGCTTCACACAAGAAGCCAACAAAGAACAGAAATCAAAAGATGAAACACAACCTGCTTCATGCAGGAAGCCAACAAAGAAAATAACCGGGTCTAAATACCAAAATATAACAATCATGAAGCGCAAAGAAAGAAAACAAAGGATCTAAAATCCAGATTTACTAACTTGAAGCACAAAAATGGAGGTCTTCAAGTAGTGAAGCAAATGGACCATTAAGAACGTAACCCTATCCTTATTGGAGATGAACAACTCTCTTTTCCCCCTCAGTCAAACGATTGGCTTCTAAGAAGACACAAAAGCCAAAACCCTCGTCGGAGGCCACACCTTCAACCGGCGAGCTCGAACCACTCTGGGAACGAGAAGAAGCGAAGACCAATCGCTAAGAGAGGGGGAGAGGAAGAGAGAAGTCACCCTAATAGAGAGGGAAAAGAGGTTACCATACGATGGAGCTCGAACTCAGTCCACCATAACCCAATTCCGGTCAACACCGAGAAAAGGCCTAGAGGAGGGGAAGACCGGTATTTCTACCGAGTACGAGCTCAGACCTCCAAGCAAGCAGACGCATCAAACAATTCGGAGATTCGATGTTGGAACTCATGTTGAGTGTTCTGATACCGAGATCAGTACCCCCTCGCCAGCCAACGCCAAGCGAGGACCCAAAGGGGAAGGCCTGTAATTATACCGAGCACGAGCCAACACATACCCAGACTGAACTGTCACAACCGCTGCAGAGAGGGGCATCGCCACACCAAGTGTTGCACTGAATAAGCTAAGACTCCGAGTAATCAACAACACCAAGGGAACAGAAACCGGGAACCGAGGCTGTCGAGCTGAGCGTTCCGAAACCATGACCAGTAACCCCTCGCCGGCCAACACCAAGCGAGGACCCGAAGGGGAAGTCCTGTTATTATACCGAGCACGAACCGACCCCAACCCGGAAAGAACTGAAACCAAAGCTACCACCCGAGACAAGCATGTCGGAGACCACTATCAAAAAAAGATCGGCACATCACAACCGCCAAGACAAACACCGATCGTCCAAATCAATGCTTCCACATGCACCCACGCACCCCCACTTTCGTTGGAGAGTCTTAAACAATAGTACCCGAACACCCAAAAAAGCTCCCCAAAAAAACGAAGAAACAAACCTGAGCAGAGACATGACCGAGTCTTTGTCCATCCCGACATGGTGCAGGTGAAAGGAAACAATGAACACGCACAGAAAGAAAACCTCCAAAACTGACCGGCGATCCCAAAACCCGTGAGCAATACCAATCAGCAACAATCCACAAGAAGAACCGGGTCAGATGACTTGGGTTGACCCGACCCCACCAAAACCTGATCTGGACTTGAAGTAGCCAAGCCCAGCCCAGATCAGGTCTGACCTGGCCCAGACCAAGACCTACCCGGCCCAAACATGCCAACCCCGAACCTAAATGGTTCTGACCCTGACTAGCCGCCACCAAACGAGCAACCTGCATGACGATCTCTGGCAACCAGGCAAAGAAATTTCAGCCATGGCAAGGAGATACATGACTCGGTCCAAGCCTTGCCTGAGCTCGGGCGAAACGCCCAGATAGAGGCGAGCAACAGAAAGTTCAAGGCCGAGCATGTAAGAACCGCCCCCGGTCGATCCCGGTCAAACCGGAGGTTTTCGGCGAAATTTGACTTTTTGCCGAAAAAGTCAACCGATGACTCCGGGAGTCATTCCGGACCTTTCCGGGGCCCAAAAAGCTTAGCCGTCGTTACGGTTAGCTTAGTTGGTCCGTTTTCTTTCAATTGACTATAATTGTGGAAAAGTCAACTATCGGTCAATTCCGGGTCAAACTTCGCTTAATTAAGGACTAATTTAATTTAAAACTTTTTGTGCTGAATTTTCTAAGAGAATAGGTGGTCCCCATTTGGACAAGTGTCCCTTTTGGCTTGGTGAGAAGAAAGAGGACATAATGACTCTTTTACACCTAAAAGAATGGGCATGGGAGACATGTGAGCATGAGGGTAGTTTGGGGTTTCTCCCTTTAGGGTATATGACCCAATTTGGGAGCATTTCAGCCCAAACAATTAGTGTTGGCCGAAATTCACCAAAGGGGAAAGAAGAAGAAGCTCTCAAAACTTGGAGAAGAAGAAAGGAGGAGAAAATAGAGGTCTTGAACCCATTTATGACCCCAAGTCTTCCCATTTTACCTTGTTTCTTCATCTAATCTTCACCCTCAAGGTAAATCCCTCTTCCTTTATCGTTTTGGGTAATTTTGGTTCATGGGTTTTGGAGAAAATGATGAACAAGGGTTGAGTTTTGAAGTTTGTTGATGGATGTTGATTTTTGGAGAGAAAAGGAGATTGGATGATGGATTTAATTTGATTTTGTGGAGTTTTTATGAACACTCATGTTGGGTTTTGAAGTAGAGACGTTTAGGAACTGTTTTTGGAGCTTTGAGAGGTCATCAATAGAGGTTTTGGGGGTTAAATTCGTGAAAACCCGAAGCTGGAGGAAGAAGACGATGAATAGTACCAGCCCGTCACGGAACCGTGACGGAACGCGTCACGGCTCCGTGAGGAGAACCGTGATGGCGTCAATCACGGCTCCGTGGGGAGAACCGTGACGGTTCAGCCCACGGATCCGTGACCCGAACCGTGACAGATCTGTTTAGGCCTTTGGGCCCATTTTGTTGAATTTCGAAGGGTGTAGGACGATTATCTATAACCGAGTCCTTTGGGGGTAAATCGGGAATGTATTCCTCTTTAAACTTTTGTGGATTAATCCTAATTCACGAATTGTTTTGTGATCCAAGACCTTATAACCGAGCGTGACGGAGGAGGAGGCACTTGGACATCGTGAAGTGGAGGAGGAAGCTAGCCAGGTCGTCAGCAGCTAGGAGTTGAGAATTGTTTACTTTTGAGGTAGGGAAAGTAGCGAATACCGGTCTAATTGTGGAAAGTTACTAGTATGCCTATAGGATAATAATAATAACCAGAAGAGTCTTAGTTTGCATATAGGCTGTGATTCACTAGATTAACCGCTTTCAATTATGGGAAATTGTCGTGCTGGTAAAATGGCCATGTCGAGCCTTAGGATTGCGTGTTGATTGCGATAACATGATCTTGATTGAGATGCATGATGTGTGACTTAGCCGTTGTTAGGTTGAGAGTCATGATATGGTATGATCGTGTAGCATGTTGTTTCTATGTTTGAGCAAGTGTGTCGTGCGTGTTATGATGTGACAAATGGTTGTGATATGGTCGGGTGAGTGATAGACCGACGTGACGTGTACTTGTGGTAAGATTGTTGAGCTTGGTAAGCCGTGTTTGATTTATGGCATTACGATGTGTGATATTATCGTGATGTGTGTTCTAAGAGGAGTTGTATTCCGGTATGGTACCTACACCGAGGGGGTACGCTGGTGTAAGGTAGTAGCTAGGCCGACGGTGTGGTCCCACATATGCGCGGTCCCCCGGTGTGTTATTCCGGTATGATGCCTACATCGAGGGGGTATGCCGGTGTAGGATATCTAGGCCGACGGTTTGTGATTGGGCCGATGGGTCGTGTTTGGCACTAGGTGTCGTGTTTATACCCCGACGGATTTCCGAGAAGATATCTAGGCCGATGCTGTGTGTTCTGGTAAGATATGATAGAGTCGGGCTGTGTACAGCCGGCGGAGTTCAGGATTTGCGGTACGGGACGTGTGCTTGTGTTATTGCATGTTGTATGCTTGGTGACTAGTTAATTACTTTTTCTACTGAGCACAAGCTCACCCCTTTTACTATGTTGTTTTACAGGTCATGAGCGGGATTTGTACTAGCTGGATGCTCGATGCTTGGGAGCTAGCGAGGGTCCTAGGCTAGCTTGTCTAGAGACGTACATTTTATCTTTTACCGAACTCTTTATTACGTGGTTTTTACCGAGTTGTTGACTCGTGTGGTTATTCGGAGATTTAAATTGTTATTTGAGATCTGTTTTAGTATTAGAAATTGTTTTATTATTATTTCGTTTAGTTCACGTCTCGAATCCGGTCAAAACCGGATTTGGGGCGTGACGATTTGGTATCAGAGCCTGGTTTTCAATTGAAATTGTTTTTCAAAAACCTCGGACCATACGTCAATTAGGTGGGTAGAGTTAGGGCACTAGGTTTCCGTGTGTCAGTTACGCAAGTCGAAAATGTCCTACGCGTATGAGCGAGAAAGAGAGAGTCTCGAGTTAGTGAAATGTCTGGTCTAAGTATCGTGTGCTTTTGGTGAACCACTATGGTTGGTGTCATTGGTTGTGTCGTTGACTGCTGAGTTTTGGTTTGGCCGGGTGGTAATGGTGTAATTACTGGTACCCGAAGAGTATAATTGCTATAACTGGTTGTGATTGTGTTGAGTGCTTTGTGCATGTTGTGAATTGGTTGTCCCGCATAAGCGGATGGTTAGTGTAATTTACAAACGGGTCATGCCCAATTTTCTGCAGAAACTGAAGTGTATGTACCATCACGATCTGGCTATAGGGCCACTGTAGCCGGACGTGAATGGGGGGATGTCAAGTGGTTACAACGTAATTCGGGGACACCTGAATCAGGTTGTAACGACGCGATGTCAACATGAATGTTATGTTAGAAAGATGACGCGTTAAAAATTTGAATCTAAGTTGATAATGGTCTAATGTGTAATTGCGGTGTGGTGGATGCATTGTGGATTGTGTGACTGACGTGCAAACTCGCTGATTGAGTGTTTGACTATGTGTGACCTCGCTGATTGAGTGCGTGATCTATGTGATGCACTAGTGTGCGGACCTCTCTACTGTGTGAAATTGTGTGACTATACTATACTGAGTATAATACTAGTATGAGTACTACTGTGATGAACTGTGTGTGACGTTAGTTATTTTTAAGCGTGTCGTTCTATACGAGTTAAGAAACTGAACATGTGCGTTATCCGTGCAGCGGATATACGACATGACACCGACTTACGTTCCACGAGGCACCAGGAGACGGCCCGCTAGAGGCCGAGGACAGCCGTCGACCACTGAGTCGGTAGGGGCGACTAGTTCCCAAGGTGCACCCGCTGAGGGGCACGAGAGGGTTGAGACTACCCAGGCGGCAGCTCTAGAGGAGCTAACCCGCACAGTCCAGAGCTTAGCAATGGCCTTCGCTCGGAGGGAGGCAGCGAGAGAGACCACGACCCCAGCACCGGAGACCGTTCCAGCTGCCACTGCAGCCGCGACCATGAGGCTTAGTCAGGTCGACAGTCACACCGCTCAAGCGCTGCGAGACTTCCGCAGGCTGGGCACTCTAGTATTTTCCGGGGAGCCAGACCCCGAGGCAGCCGAGAGATGGCTGGAGCGGATGACCCGCAACCTGAACACTTCAGGGGTGTTGGATGGTGGCGTGAGAGTGTCCTTTGCGGCATTCCAGCTAGAGGGAGATGCCTACCGTTGGTGGCAGCGCGAGCAGGTGCGCGTGGGAAAATGACTTCTCGCTGTTTGGACATCGATTCCTTGAGCAGTATTTCCCACAGTCAGTATTGGATGACCGACACCAGCAGTTCCTGGAACTGCGTCAGGAGGGACTAGCGAGGGTCCTAGGCTAGCTTGTCTAGAGACGTACATTTTATCTTTTACCGAACTCTTTATTACGTGATTTTTACCGAGCTATTGACTCGTGTGGTTATTCGGAGATTTAAATTGTTATTTGAGATATGTTTTAGTATTAGGAATTGTTTTATTATTATTTCGTTTAGTTCACGTCTCGAGTCCGGTCAAAACCGGATTTGGGGCGTGACAGAACACTAGACCTTCACCTGAACAACAACAGCACTCTAGGACCACTTGCTTCAAACCAGATCTGAAACTCCGGTGACTGAAGCAGATCTGGTGCCGCTATCCAACCGACGTATCCGACAGATAGCATGTTGGGTACTACGGTATTTGGTTATCGTACCCGACGGATAACTCGTCAGGTACTCAATGTTTCTTGCTCCGGTTTTGTCCATTTCGTTCCACATTCTTATTGAAGCTTCATAAGACGTAATATACCGAAAACGAGGAGGAAATGGAGTAGACCCTAAACCGCGATCCATGAGAAATTTGGTATCAGGACTGAAATATGAGCTTCAAACCATCTGGACATCCATTACCGAAGCCCATGACTTGGAAACAGAAATCCAAGTATATTCGAATCCTTATGTCTTACTATTTGGTGATGATTGTTTGGTTGGAAAGAAAGCAATGGAACCCACATCAGCGTGTGACCGACCAATCTGACCCCAAATTAATTGTCCCTAACAATTTGAAAAGAAAATTCGTAAAATTAAAGGACATCTATCTGCACTCTGACTCCTGTATTTTCATTTAACCAAATAATTCAAGTAAATAATTCAAGTCTCGTCCGTAACTTCCATATTCATATTGATCAATGATCACACAAAACTTATCTTTAAAACTCACTAACATTTCAACTGAGAGGATTTCAAAACTGAGGCCTCTTACTACATACATACCATGCTGCATTTTTCTGGGTCAAATGTTGTTTCACTGCTTCTACAATTTGTAAGTTTAATAGCCGATTTGTTTGGAATCTGCCACTATACTGTTCGGCTCCCTTCCCTCTATGAGTCCATTTTTTGAATAATTGCTATGTACATTGTACCCAAAATAATGTCATTCAATGCGTTTTTATTTGGAGCATGCTCATAATTATGTCCATTGTACCCAAAAATTATTCCAGAAGAGGTTCAATATCCTACAATAATGGAGTAGGTGCTCTCATTTGGAACATGCGGCTGTTTTGTGTTTGTTCCCTTACCAAAACTTGCAACGGTGTAAGGTTTATTATTTTTTTTGATCAGCAATGCATATATAAACACTGGCTCTTTAAAATAAAAAACACGGCGACGGTGGACAAAAACAACCTACGAACATTTTTAAAACGGAAACTCAAGAGCCCAGAGCCCCACACACTGGGGATGAACAACCTTACAACCAATAAACACCAAAAACTACAACCAGAACAACATCGGAAACTTATAATCGGGAAACCAACACAGCCTTGAATCATAAATGGTTGAACATTATGATTTTCAATATTTATTTCTCTCGTTAAGTGGAAGAATCCGATGATGAACATAAAAATTATATAATGAGCTATTCGGTCTATAGATTACTTTATAAATTGTATTTCACCTCCATTGAATCAAGGGATGGGTGACCTTAGTACATGGCAAGAAATCAATCTTTTGGGAAAAATATTTCTTTTTGATCTTCTGTTTAAGATCATTTTATTCAACTAAATAGAACTGACAGTACAAAAATTGTTTTGTAACTTTTTTTGTTGGTGTTGTAATTGCCCCTTTCTGTCAACATTTGGTAGGTGATTTTTGTGTCGGAAGCAAATATGGACATAAATGCAAGAAGGATAAGGAAAGGGAGCTTAGCTCAAGGCAAAGGATCATCACATCACATGCAAGAAGCTTGGTATACTCAAAAATCAAGTGACTCACTTCACTCGGTTTCTATTTTTTTTTTACTAATATTTTAAATCGCATGCGTCAAAAATCACGTGACAACGGATATATTGTCAAGGGGCAATCCATGTAGTGCGGCGATTCTTATACTGAGAAACAAGGAAATGGCCGTCACTCTCTCCATACTGCTCATGTTGGGGACATAATTCACGTCTACTTTAATTCAACAGAGAAGTAGCATTTCCTTCCCTGTCTTGTAATAGGTATTGTTAAAATCGAAGTAAACGATCGTCTAGATATTGATTTTTGTAAAACCGATCGAATTTTAACAAATTAGGCATCAGAGATAGAGGTGTGCAAATATCCGACTGTCACCGTAAACCGACCGTCCCCATCACCGAAAAACCCGTAACCGGTCTTATCACCGCCAGTGACGGTTTAAAAATCGACAAACCGTTCCTGGGATCATAGAAATTTTTCACATCAAGGTGCGGAGCAACCCTCAAATCCAGCTGCGTCATTCTCTTCAAACCCGTAAGATCTTTTACCCTTATTTGCTTGTATTCATATGTCTTTGGTTTTTGGTTTGGTTAAAACGATTGTATGATCTCTGTACTTAGAGATTTTTGTCCTCTCTTTTCAATCTTTGAAAAGAGGGATATTTATAATGCTTCTTTGCTAATAAAAAAAATCGGCAAGCCGATGGGGTAATGGGTGGTCAACGGTTCGCGTATCAAAAAACCGGTGGTCACCGAACTGACTGACACTTTAGCTATTGGGCTAGAGACGTTGGGCCTGTATACATAATTAACGGCCATTTCGTCAAACCCGAACCAATCTATTTGGTAGCCCATTTCGTCAAACCTAAACCAATCTGGTTAGTATTCTTATCCTTAATTTGCATTGATAATAAGCATCATGCACACACAAATTGATTGATTAAACTAAAAACAGAACAATATAATAAAACAATAGAAATAAAATTGATTGGTGAGGGACTGATCCACTAGAGGCCGTGAGACAAGTAAAACTGCTGCTTGAAACGGGGCTGATTGGCACAATAGATGTTTAAAGGACACATTCAACCTCTTCTGGATTGTTTTGTTACTTGAATTCGTCGATATCCGTGGCCCCGTACCGGTTTGCACCAACCGAGTTGGTCGAGCTGAAGCGACAACTCGAGTAGCTTCAGGAGAAGGGATTTATCCGGCCGAGCGCTTCCCCGTGGGGAGCATCCGCCCTCTTCGTGAAGAAGAAGGGTGGAGCACTGAGGATGTGCATCGACTATCGGAAATTGAACCGGGTTACGGTGAAGAACCGCTACCCGATACCGAGGATCGATGACTTGTTCGATCAGTTGAGAAGAGCGAAGTGCTTCTCGAAGATTGATCTAAAATCAGGGTATTATCAGTTGAGAGTTTGGGAGGAGGATGTGGCGAAGACCACATTCCGGACTCGGTACGGACACTATGAGTTCCTAGTGACGTCGTTCGGGTTGACGAACGCGGCTGCAGCGTTCATGGACCTGATGAACGGTATTTTTCGATCGTACCTGGACCAGTTCATCGTGGTGTTTGTGGACGACATTCTGATTTATTTGTCGAGTGAGGAGGCGCATGAGGAGCACCTGAGGACAATTTTGACGTTGTTGCGCACTCACCAGTTGTACGGCAAACTGGAGAAGTGCGAGTTTTGGCTCACCGAGGTGAAGTTCCTCGGGCATGTTGTGTCCCGAGAGGGTATCTTAGTCGACCCGGCGAAGATCGACGCAGTCTCGAAATGAGCATGACCCAAGAGTGTATTTGAGATACGCAGCTTCCTGGGATTGGCAGGATACTATCGACGGTTCATCCAGGACTTCTCACGACTGGCTGCGCCGATGACCGCCCTGACACGCAAGGGGGCCGAGTTCGTGTGGACTGATGAGTGTGAGCACTCTTTCACTGAGCTGAAGGCTCGTTTGACCACTATGCCCATGTTGATAGTGCCGGAGTGCGGGGTCGGGTACGATGTGTATTGTGATGCGTCCGACGAGGGACTGGGATGCGTGTTGATGCAGTCCGGGAAGGTAGTTGCATATGGATCCAGACAGTTGAAGACACATGAGCGCAACTGCCCTACCCATGACCTAGAGTTGGCAGCAGTCGTCTTTGCGCTGAAGAGCATGCGACACTAATTGTATGGAGAGCGATTCCGGGTGTTCTCGGATCACAAGAGCCTCAAGTACATCTTCTCCCAGCGCGACCTGAACATGCGCCAGAGGCGGTGGATGGAGCTGCTTGAGGAGTACGACTTCGAGCTACTCTACCACCCGGGAAAGGCGAACGTTGTCGCCGATGCCCTGAGTAGGAAGTCGGTCCACTGCCTGACCTGTATATCAGTCCAAGAGTAGGACATGATGGAGGCGTTGAGCTCCTTCAGACTTGAGCTAGATGAGATTACGGATGGCGTGACCATGTGTTCATTGGTGGCTCAGCCCACACTAATTGCTCGTGTGCTGGAGGCACATGCTGAGGATGCCGAGACGGCAGAGATCCGGGAGAGGATGATCAACGGTGTTGACACCGAGGGCTGGGAGTAGGGTGCCGATCAGGGTCTACGTTACCGAGGAGGGTTGTTTGTGTCGCGGGGTTGTAGAGACGTTGTGTTGAGAGAATATCATCACTCCCGTCTTGTTGTACACCGGGGTGGCACCAAGATGTATCGAGACATCAGACGATAGTTTTGGTGGAGCGGGATGCGGAGAGCAGTTGCAGAGCTCGTCTCGAGATGCCTCACCTGTCAGCAGGTAAAGGCCGAGCACCAGCGTCCCGCCGGTTTGTTGCAGCCATTGCTGATCACGGAGGGGAAGTGGGAGCACATCAGGATGGACTTCGTGAGTGGCTTACCAAGGTCGCCTAGAGGGCACGACGCAGTTTGGGTGGTGGTCGACTGACTGACCAAGCCGGCACACTTCTTAGCCATGAGGATGACCGACACGGTTGATACACTAAGCCGTTTATACGTTCGAGAGATTATCCGACTTCACGGGGTATCGGTGTCTGTTGTGTCCAACAGGGATCCTCGATTCACCTCCAGATTCTGGGAGAGCTTGCAGAGAGCCTTGGGGATCGAGGTCCTCCTTAGTACTGCGTATCACCCACAGACGGACGGACAATCAGAGCGCACGATACAGATCTTAGAGGATATGCTGCGGGCATGTGTGTTGGACTTCTGAGGGTCGTGGGAGGATCACTTGCCTTTAGCCGAGTTCGCCTACAACAACAGCTTCCAGGCCAGTATCGGGATGGCACCGTTTGATGCGTTGTATGGTAGGCCGTGCAGATCGCCCGTGTGTTGGTTAGAGGTGGGAGACATGAGTCTACTTGGTCCGGAGCTTGTCCGGGAGACGACCGAGAAGGTCACACTGATTCGGGATCGGTTGAGGACCGCGCAGAGTCGTCAGAAGAGTTATGCAGATAGACGGCCCCGGCCTCTTGAGTTTACAGTTGGAGATCATGTGTTTCTGAGGGTGAGTCCGAAGAAGGGACTTTTGCAGTTCAACCGCGGCGGAGGCAAGTTGGCCCCGCGGTTTATCGGACCTTTTGAGGTTTTGGGCAGAGTTGGAGCCGTCGCTTATCGCCTTGCATTGCCACCGCAGCTCGGGAACGTTCATAACTTCTTTCACGTGTCCTAGCTGCGGAAGTACACCGCAGACCCCTCCCACGTGATTGAGTGGAGGGACATCGAGGTAGCTGAGCATGTCTCGTATGAGGAGCAACCAGTCAGGATTCTGAATAGACGAGAGCAGGCCTTGCGTGGCAGGACGATCCCACTAGTACGAGTGCAGTGGAAGCACCACGGAGCAGAGTCGACCTGGGAGCGCGAGGATGAAGTCCGTGCGAAGTACCCCAGCCTGTTCGACCCTTGAGGTACGTCCGTTTTAAATTTCGAGGACGAAATTCTTTTAAGGGGGTAGATTGTAAGAACCGCCTCCGGTCGAACCGGCGAATCCTAGCGAAAGTTAACTTTTTTCCGGAAAAGTCAACCGATGACTCCGGGAGTCATTCGGGACCTTTCTGGGGCCCAAAAAGCTTAGCCGTCGTTACGGTTAGCTTAATTAGGCCGTTTCCTTTCAAATGGTTGTAATAGTCTCAATTTTTGGTCAAACGGAAGGTATTTATCGACTAAGCTTAATTAAAATTGAGATGCTGGATTTAATTAACGACAAAGTGGTCCCTACATGGACACTTGTCCATATTAGCTTGGAAGGGAAGAAAAAGGGCTAAAAGGACCCTTTTAACCCTCATAAGTGGCCTTGAGTGGATAAGCTAAGGGGCTTTTTGGACTTTACAACTTTTAGGTTTTAAAGCATTTTGGGAGCAAAAACTTAGTCATTTTATTGTGTTGGCCGAAATTATAGAGAGAGAGGAAGAGGAGAAGAAGCTTTGAAGCTTGAAGAAGAAGAAAAGAGCAAAAGTTGAGTCTTGACCTTGATTTCTTCCCAAAAACTCTCCAAATCATCATCTTCTTCATCCCCATTCCACTCTTAAGGTAAATCCTTCATCTATTTTCGTTTTCATTGAGAATTGAATCATGGGTTTGGAAGGAAGAACTTGGAAATGAGTGGGTTTCATTGGGTTTGGATGTTTGATGCTTAGATGATCCAATTTTGGAGTTAAGAGGTTATTTTTATTAGAAATCAATTGTTGTTTGGTGTTTTGTTTAAGACTCATCATGGGTGTTGGAGTATTGAGGGTTTTGGAGCTGTTATGGAGGTTTTTGATGAATAAAAATGGAGTTTGGAAGGTTTATTTTCGGGGAAGAAGAAGCTGGAGGAAGAAGAAGGTGTCACTATCAGACCCGTCACGGATCCGTGACGGGGACCGTGACGGATGACGTCACGGCTCCATGAGGGAGACCGTGACGGCGCCAGTCACGGCTCCGTGAGGAGAACCATGACGGCACAGACCACGGGTCCGTGGCCCGATCCGTTACGGAGCCCGTCAAGGCTCTGTGACCCAAACCGTGACAGACCTGAAATGGGCCTTTAGGGCCCATTCTGTCGGATTTCGAGTAATTGGGACGGTTATCTATAACCGAGTCCTTTGGGGATAAATTGGGAATGTTTTCCTCTTTAAACCTTTGTGAATTACTCTTGATTCGAGTGTTTAATTGTGATCCAAGACCTTGGACCCGAGCCTGACGGAGGAGGAAGCCTCTGGACCGCATGAGAGGACGAGGAGGAAGCTAGCCAGGTCGTCAGCTGCTTGGATTGGATTGTTTTCGAGGTAGGGAAGAGTAGTAAATTTCCGTCTTTAATTAATGAATGCTAATAGTATGCGTATAGGACGATAATAACCGGAAATGTCCTATTTTGCATATAGGATGTGATTCACTAGAATAACCGCTTTCAATTACGATAATAACCGGAAGAGTCTTAGTATGCATATAGGATGTGATTCACTAGATTAATCGCTTTCAATTATTGGGAAATTGTCGTGCTGGTAGAATGGTCATGTCGAGCCTTAGGATTGTGTGTTGATTGTGTTTGAGGATGATTGTTCTTCCTTAACGTCGATGCATGTTACACTCTTAGTTAAGTTTAGAATCTTATTATACCATGTGAACTATGATGAATGCAATATGAATGTTTGTCTCGTGTTATGATTGATTCATTGAATGAGGTGAATGTGATATGATTGTTTGTCTTGTGAAATGATCGGGTGAATGATAGACCGATGCGGTGTTCTTGGTAAGTTGAGATGATAAGCGTTGTTAGTATGAGGAGTTCGATGTAGTGTGGTTGTGTGGTATTGTATGTTGTGACTTGTACCCCGAGTGACGGGAAGATACCCGACCGAGGTGTGTGCCGGTCTGGTATGTGTGCATTGAGATTTGCCCCGATGCTATGTGTCCGGAAAGACATATAGACCGAGGGTTATTCCGGTATGATGTATGTTGTTTCACCCCGCTGCTGTGTGTCCGGGAAGACATCTAGACCGAGGGTTATTCCGGTATGATGTATGTTGTTTCACCCCGATGTTGTGTGTCCGGGAAGACATCTAGACCGATGGACATTCCGGTACGATGTAGAGTTCCACCCCGATGCTGTGTGTCCGGGAAGACATCTAGACCGACGGGTATTCCGGTATGATGTATTTTGCTTCACCTCGATGCTGTGTGTCCGGGAAGACATCTAGACCGAGGGTATATTCCGGTGCGATGTATTAATTGAGTTGTGTGTGGTGATCGACTCCTGAGTACTTGTCTTGTGTTATGTGGTATTGAGTCTGAGTAACGTCCGCAGTGGTCTTAGCGGTGTAATGTCCTGTTGCTCGTTTGTTTACTTATTTTGGTGCTATTATCATATCATATGTTCTTGTCGGTTTCTATTTGGGTCTTCTGCTTTTAGTAAGAACTATTGACCGTTTTATTTTGACAACAGAGCGGGAGTCTTCCCCCTTTCCCGTTACTACTTTTTCCTACTGAGCGTAAGCTCACCCCCCCCTGTTTTTACTGTTTACAGGTTTCGTTGGTGAGTAGGCTTGTAGGACATCTCATGGCTCGGGAGATCATTGAAAGTCCGGGTGGTTACTGTAGTAGAGACGTACTTGTTCATCTCGTATTCAAACATTGTCTTACTTATTTTACCTTGAGCTTTTGACTCATAGTATCGGATTTGGTTTTTTGATTATCGAAGTAATTTGTGTTGAAATTAAATTTGGAGATTTAATTCGTTTAAGTTTTCTTTTTTATCTTTATCTTTTAATTATTAATCTAGTTCACGTCTCGAGTCCGGTCAAAGCTGGATTTGAGGCGTGACAACCAATATCGTTACTGGGTCAACAATTTTAACAATTTTGTTTCCTAGAATTCGAAAACAAACTTAATTATTAACGTATAATTTGGCGGACACAAGTGGTGATAATAGCCAAAAGAGATAGGATAGTACCAACAAGATTGAGCTGCAGGTCAGGGATAGAGCTTAAAATGAAACCCAAAAAACTCAGTCGGTTTGGTGGATCGGATAAAAATCATATCCGGCCGACTTCGTAACCGGCCAGGTTCTTATATAGTCTCCGGTTACGGAGACTGTGACGGTTACGGATCTTAGTAAACCGATAATCACGATTCAGGTATCGGTTTAGGATTAAAAGGGTGGTCGTCGGCCGACGCCCACCCCTAATCAGAGGACCACCACGCTTGCCTCCAAGGTGGTGTATCCTCTGGGATTGAAGCACATGACTAAAGAGAGATGTGAGACTTTGATTGAGTCATTCATTATCTGGCTCACTTGAGTGGATATCATTAAAATAATATTTACTCTTAGCAAATAACTCAAATATGTATAATTTTTACTCTTCCGCTCAAAAAATAATAATTTCATTTTTAAAGAAAATATAAAACTAATAATTGTAGATGATATATATTTACATCTTAAATAAATAATATTGTAAGTTTTTTTATTTTACTTTGATAAATAATGGTTTAATTAAAATTTTGGATTTCAAGAAGAAATACAAAGAGATACAACCTTACAAGAGGGGCATCGTCCTCAATACTTACAAAAAAAGCGACCTGAGACCAACAAATAAAACGAGGGAACACGAAAAAGCTAAAACAGAAATTATAAAACAGACCACAAAACTACCTCTCCGAAGAAAAAAAATTAACCACCAACTTCCTCCACATAGACGTCCTCATAGCCCAAATCAACGTCACCACCCAGGTCAACCCTATCATTGATTTCAAAGTCCAAAATGTTGAATTGGTCACGAACTACATCACCTAAAGTTAAAGCTTTCTTACCCATCCGCTTGACATAGTGCCAAGTACCACTATTGGAATCCCGAATCCTGCTACGAGAAAGAGATTTGGGTCGAACTTTTAAGGAAAAACCCTTTGAAGCTCTTTTGGAACCTCTACCTCTCCGTCCTCTAAAGAGGCCCTAAGAAGCTCTGGTCTCAGGCTTCGGAACTGTCTCCTTCGAGTTGACAAAATTTGGAACTATAACAACCAAATTTCTACTACCAACTAAGCCAACCCACCCGATATGGGAGATAAAAAGTTCTCCTCAAAGATGTTGAAATCTTGACCCTATGCTGCCTCACTATACGCTTGAGCTGCAAGCCGAAACGAAGCCGGCCCAACAGGACCCGGGCTAGAGGCCAATGAGACTTTCTACAATAGATTTTGTTCTAAACGCGTTGAAGGTGAAATAGAATCTTGTCTCGTATTTTGCGACGTTGAAATCTAATCTGAAAAGGAGAAGAAGATCGCGGAGATCTCGAAAAATCCCTCCCAGAGACCGCGGAATTCATTGCTTTTTGGTACCATCTACGCAAAAGCTTCAACTCTACCCTACTATGCCGAGGAAGAAGACTATAAGCAGTAAAGCGAAACTGGTACCTCTGAATCTAGCACCTCCCAAACCGAATCTGAAAACGTTCGCCACCTAGAAGAAACCAAGGATGACGAACGGAATTGTTTCCAGTGTAGTGCACGAGCACGAAGGCTCAACCACAATGGGGATCGGACCTGAGACCTCCATGAAAACTGATAACCTTCCTCGTGCTTGCCAGTAACGCACGCAAATTGTCACCATGGAATGGGACGTCTCAATTGCAAACTAAATGAATCGACCTTCCTATAGACATATTAATGTGTCCGATACGATGACAAACCATTGTCTTAGCGGATCCCACCATGAATATTGGAAATGAGATAGTGGAATTTGGGAATGGGAGGGTGAAATTGGAGAATGGGTGAGTGATGAGAATGAAGTTGAGGTATTTATAAGATTAGAAATAATTAAATTTGTTAATTAAAAAAAATATTACCGTTTCCGACCGTTGCCCAACGGTCGGAATTTTTTTTCTCCGAAACGCCTCGTGGCGGCCTGCTATTGGCTGGCCTTTGGACCCAGGACGCCGGACGCGGGGCCGGGCCGAGTCCCAGCCCGTGTTTTTGCGGGACGCGGGACGCGAAAAAGCTGTCCCACAACATAACGGCTCGCGTCCTGCGCTTCGTAAAAACACGGACTGGACCATGGGACGCGATCCGGACCAGCCCGTTGTGCGTGCTCTTAGGTATGTCTACTCGTTTAGTTCTATTTTTATTTCAATAATTCCTTGGGGAAAGGCCGCTTCCCAACTATGGTTCACCTTTGTTTCCATCGTCTACACTACGACTGACCTTCGTTCCCCATTCTCATCGGTGAACTTTTCGCGATTCTCAGAAATTAACGGAAACCGTCTGTTTTGACGGCACCGTCAGTATTTTCAGCGCGTGACAGTCACGTGCCTTTCCATTTTTTCGTAAATGGCCAGATTGCCCTTAGGGGAAAAGCCACATCCCAACTATGTTTCACCTTTGATTCCACCATCCTAACTGCGACTTACCTTTGATCTCAATTCCCATCTGCGAACTATTCACTATTCTTCAAAACTATCAACCATCAACATCACGACATACCCATCTCCCATGCTCATCTCTCATGACCTTCTTCCCATACCCATCATCTTCTTCTTCCATACTCATCCATGGTGAGCATCCATGGTGAAGCTCGGGCTAGATTTTAAAAAAAAACTCCTCCCTTTCTTTTCATGAAAAAAAACAAGCTTAAAAAAAGCCTCACACGAATTGCAGACTTGAGCAGATCATCCCTCCGACGTCTTCGATGGAGCTTCGGTTCTGCAGATTTGAGATGATGAACATAGAACCACCATCGTACTCTATTTGTGTCCATATTTAGGTTTGAAAAAAAGTATCAAAATGATAAATAAATAAAACAAAAAAGAAGAAGATTTGGGTCGGTGTTCATCGGTTGGAGATTTGGGGAAGAAGAAGAAAATGTCAAAAAAAAATTCAATTTTGGTTAAAAAAATATATTTTTTATAATTAAAATATGATTATTATATATAAAAATATTTAAAAATCAGATTTGTTAATATCAGATTATAAATAAATTTTAAAAGTTTATTTATAGATAAATTAAAAAATATATTTATTAATTTGATTTAAAACAAATCTATTTCAAGTTTGAGGGCAAATTCGTCTTTTTCCAAGCAAAACTAACGGTGTCATCCAAAATAACAGATTTTGATAGTTTTGAAGAATCGCGAATAGTTCGCAGGTTGGAATAGGGAACAAAAGTCAGTCGCAGTGTGAACGATGGAAACAAAGGTGAACCATAGTTCGGATACGACCTTTCCCCTAATTCCTTTTATGATCCCAGGAATTACCACCGAATACACTGTAGTGCATTATTGCCTCCGGTATCCACACAAATTCTATTTATGCTCCAAAGAAAAAAAAGTGAATCGATGGCATCCGAATTAAAAAGTACTCGGACGTAATTTCCTCGTGATCCTACACGTAACACTTTCTTATAACTAAATAAGTCTCGCAATAAATAAAAACTAATAATCATAAATCGTGTCCCGAAAGCCACTGAGATTCTGACATAAATTAAGAGCCATTCATTTGTTCAGTCACGCACCCGCCATTTACACGCGCCATCTCCAGACGAGCTTCCGCTTCAGGATGTGAAGCACACTACGAACAAGACTTGGCAATGCCGGAGCTAGGGTTTCAGGATCGGACCCCGGTGCCGCCCGGCTTCACAGATCGCAACGTAAGCCCCGACTCTTTCATCTTCACTCCCGAGTCCAACTTCAGCATCTTCTCCTCCGCCTCCGCCTCCGCCAGTGCCGACCGCTGCTCCTCGGCTTCCGACGCACACGACCGCGAATCTCTCTCGTCCGAAGTCTCTCTGGTAATTTTATCCTGCAGACGTATATGTATTTTGTGTCCTGGCACTGCATTCTGCTAGAAGTGGCGTGATCGAGCATTTCTCCATCAATTTGCATGTTCTAGCTTTGGTTCCGATCTGATTGAACTTAACATTTCTGCTTAATCGCCTAGATTTTCGCCCTGTTGCTTTCCCCAATTTACCTTTCAGTTTAACAATGTAAGTAAAGATGTGAGGATGATAGAATTTAATCTTCCGTGTACGTTTTGGTATATAGCGATTTCAGTGAATCGTATATAGTTGATGAATACCTGAAAGTCAGTAGAGTTAAAAGAAAAAAAACTCTACCTATGATGCAGCACTTGGCAGGATATGAGCAGCAGGAGGGTTTAAGTGGTCCAGATCCAGATCCAAGTTCAAATCCAAACAAGGCTTCTGTGCACATCAAGCACAGTGGTCTCTCCAGAAAAGGAGTAAAAGCTAAAGGTGCAGTCATAGATAGTGTTTTCTATTAGAAAATTGGAAGAGAGTTCCAACCAAAGAAACTATAAAATTTCTAGTTCAGTGTCTCCCTCTCACGTACTTACCCACTCACTCTCTTTGTTCCTTCAATAATGCACAGTTATAATGGAACACAACGATGCAGATACAGATGAGCCACTAGATTCAGCCAGAAGCTCATTCTCTCTTGCTATAAAAGGTACTTTAAGATCCAGCAAATCTGAAAAAGAAACCAACTTTGATGTTATTTTGTTTGGGACAATTAACCATTCTGACTTTCCCATTTTCTGTTTCCTATATAGAGTGCCAAGATCGTAGAATTAGATCTGAACCTTTACAGAAGAAGCTAGATAGGAGAAGGCCTGCTTCATTGGATCTGCAAAATGCTACCGCCTCATCGCCTCGGTTGGGAACCATGAACAAAAGCTCTATGACAGGTAGAAAGTCAGGTACATTTGCTAGTCCTGGAACGCCCAACTATATGCTGGCTAGTGTTGGTGTGCAAAAGGGTTGGAGCTCAGAGCGAGTTCCATTGCATATGAATGCAAGCAGGAAGCATACTAGTGCTGCAGCTCTGTTACCTTACAATAATGGAAGAACTCTGCCTTCAAAATGGGAAGATGCTGAGAGGTGGATTTTCAGTCCATTTTCTGGAGATGTTGTAGCCAAGAATTCTGTTGCACAGGCTCAGAGGAGGCCGAAGTCTAAAAGTGGGCCACTTGGTCCCCCTGGTAGTGCGTACCACTCAATGTATTCGCCTGCAGTGCCCATGTTTGATGGGGTGAATATGGGTAGTTTCATGGCTGGTTCACCATTTTCGGCTGGTGTAATAGCTGCTGATAGGTTGGCGATTTGTTCTGGTGGAACCTATCCTGCCCATATAGATCCTTGCATGGCTCGTTCAGCTAGTATTCATGGCTGCTCTGAGATGCCAAATCAACTATCTTTGTCTAAATCCCTAGGTACTAATTTTACCTCTTGCATCATGCTTTCTTGAATTAATTTGGAAAAGTTGTGTCGCATATTTCCATCTCTCTACCATAAAGTTCAGGATGACATCATGCCAAACATGCAGGGAAATGAGCAGTGTTTACTTTAATATCTTGTGGGTTGATTCTCTTGAATTAGCAAATAATTAGGTCTAAAATTAGACACCTTTATGTGTTTTGCTGTACATATGCTGTAAATTGCTTTAAAATTATTTTTCCGTAACTTTTTCACAGAAGATTTGATGTATTAGTTATTACATACCATAATAGCTGAAAGTTAATCCTGGACTTAGCCTTTCGTCAAGCTAATATCTTTCATCAAGATTGTATGACTGCTCTCATATTTAATCTTGGATATATAATAGAATTAGCCCTCCATGTTTTTCAATATAGAGCACATACACTTCACATTTGTTTTGAAGCTAAATGTCATCTGTCAGGATGCCTAGACGACGAGTGTAGATAAGTTTCATTAGTTTTAGTCACACTGGATTTATGGTGGTAAGACTTGAGATGTTATGCCAGTCTGGAAGATGGAGCTACATTTTTGTCTTATCTTGCTCATCTGCTCAAACATACAGATGGGGCCAAAGATGCTGGGATCAACGTCTCTACTGTTGTTTCTAGAAGGGACATGGCAACCCAGATGAGTCCTGTTGGTAGCACCCATTCTTCTCCGAAAGGGAGGCTTTCTTTTTCTGCCTCCAATCCTTCTGCCCTATCTATCATGGAGTTACACAATGTTCCATCATCAAAGTTGGAAGTCAGGGATGTGCAGGTGGATGAGCAGATCACTGTGACAGGTTGGTCAAAGAAGCATAGATCCCGAATGCCTGGAAAGGGTTCAGAGAATGCTGATGACTGGAAAAAGAAAGCATTGACTGTGCAGTCTTCATCTTGGGATCTTACAGACACCTCAAAGAGCCTCTCCAAGTATGTCTTTATTACTCTTTGTGACACTTTATCTTTCGTTTCGTCTCATATGTTCAATAAAATATGACAGTACAACTCAGAAATCAAAAGGGTTTGTGGAGAATGTTTTTATAATCATGTAAAGGAAAAAAACTCCAGCTTGATCAAGTACAATGATATCCATCACTATGTTTAAGAAGCCAATTATTTCTCATATGTTTGCCCTTTTATGATAGCCAGTATATGTGTGTGCCTATCATAAACTAATTATTTCTCATAAGTTAGCTCTTTGTTATGTTACTGGTTTGTTGCTGCTCTGAAAGGCAGAATATGCCAGTTATGAGTCTCCTTGGAACATGGACTATTTAGTCATGCCATGGAAGAATTCTCAATGATATGGTAGAGAATGTGTATTTGATTCTGCCAAGAAACAATGGTATAAAATAAGTGGGTACAGGATACTTTGAACTGTTTGAGGTTTCTAACTGTACTGCAAGTGAACCACAGATAGATGTAGCATATATAACAAGATATATTATACAGTTTTCTGCATCTCTTCAAGTTTTTTAAGAGATGATCAGCATCTGGCGATGAAATATATCTGATAGAACTGTCTTCACATGTTATTAGGAATATTGTGACGTAGTATCTTGTATATTGGCCTATGTGTTCTGACCCTAAATTCCAACTTTCACTTGTTAATATTGCAATTTGCTGCTTTAAATATTCATGTCTGGTTGAAAACCAATAGTGTATAATCCTGGCAGGATAAAAAGAGAGGAAGCCAAAATCACTGCATGGGAGAACCTGCAGAAGGCAAAAGCTGAAGCAGCAATCCGAAAACTAGAGGTTCTTTCTTATTAAATAATTCTCCAGGGGTAGTTATAAATTAACCTTTGATATTTTTCACTCTGTTTACATGCTCTTTCGCCAGGTAGCATTGTTATGGATTATGGAATTTACAAGATATCAGTTTAGCTATCTGCAGTATTGTGTAGCTTGCCAAAATGAAATCTGGATGTGATATATGTACTCCAAAACATGATCAGGAATATAAGATCAGAGAAAATTAAACGATTTATAAGTTTGAGTTTGAGTGCTTGCATATCGTATCAGAACAGGCATATACATTCATTCACTCATGTTGCATAGGCCAAAAAAACTTGAAGCTACTGTTATATATGATATAATTATGACCAATTTCTTCAGAATTAGGGGTATGGGTGTTTTTTCCATGGAAAATACTGATTCAAAAGTTTGCTTCGTCCCTTTTAGATGAAGCTGGAAAAGAAAAGATCATCATCCATGGATAAGATTATGAACAAACTCAGATCCGCTCAGAAGAAGGCTCAAGAAATGAGGACCTCTGTCACAACCAATCAGAGCCAGCAAGTTGCCAGGTCTTCCAATAAGATTGTATCATTCCGTAGAACCCGTCCAATGGGTTCCTTGAGTGGTTGCTTTACCTGTCATGCTTTTTAATGCCTAGTACCGCCATTGGTTGCAGCACTGATCAGCAGTCTAAACTGGCAGGTAACGCTTTACCTTTTGAATTGTGTTTATGTCTATTACACACGGTTGCTTAAGTGTTAAAAACTTGGGAAAGATCATTGGTACTTTTTGATAATGACCATATTGGAGCTGCTTACTTCGGAAAAACTAATACTGAAGTGCTGTTTTTACCCTTTTATGTGCGAGAGAATTTGACCTTTTCTAACCTTATATATAAATCACATATACAATGAAGTTGCTGATTACATGGGTTATCTTGATATGGAATGTTAACTATGGACTAATGATAAAATAGGCCCTCAATTATATGTTAGTTGAACGATGGATGTTCCTATTTCGGTTATAGTGAAGAATATCTTCTTACGACCACCTAAATTTAGTCAAATATAAAAGCAACCTTGCATTTGGGAAATTTGAAAGCAATCATATACAAATCACTTGTCAGATTTAGTACTGAATGTTAAATGATATACTGTAAGATGATCTGCCCTCTATGTGACAGCTTTATGGGAAACGTCAGGTCAGGGTGGACAGGCAAATGATAAATTCAATGCAGGATGAGCAGCTACTGTGTTGACACTACATCCAGTTCAGCGGTGGCGGATATGAACACATTCATCAAGGTTTCACATTAGATGTAACTCGTATCATCTCATTCTGGAGATTAAGTGTGTCCAAGAGTTGACTAATCATGCTTGTATGCTTCTACGTATCCAGCATTTGTAGCATTGGAGAAAGAAAGGAACATAGAAGTACAGTTCTGTTAATACTTGAGCGCCTGTCTGCTTCTAAAGCTTAGATAGTCAATTTTTGGAAATTCTTAGTTGAGACTGAGAATCTTGTTGTGGTTTCTTTCCTGCACAATGTAAAATCTATAGTAAGGCATAGTATCTGGTGGCGCTACACTCTCTTGTCCGGATTTCCTATTGTTGACCTGAAAGCACCACCTCTTAAATTGAACAATGATTAGTTAGAATGGACAAGAGCCGCATTTATTCACAAGACATAAGTGGCCATTGTCCTTATCTTGAGCACATGCACCATATAGATTCATCATGATTTCTGAATGAACAGAATAGGGACAAAGTTTCCCCAAGATTTGGGGATGGAAAAATGAACAATGTTCACTTCATAGTCTAATCCATCCAACCTACAAAACCACACCCATTTTGTTTGGTCCGCAACCCCTACCGATAATAAGTGTTACTACTTTTACTAATAATACTATTCGTTCTCGCACTTCCTCCCCCTTTTACTTCTTCATTGGATTTTTCTTTGGCGAATGGCTTGTGTTAATTGGTGCCCCAAACCTGGAGACAGTCAACAAGAGTTTGCGTTTGAAGTGCTCGTGGCGTTTTGCCACATAGTAAGCTTCCTTATGGTGGAGAGTGTTGTGCGCTCGTTAAAGCTGGGTTGAGTCCGAGTGGAATATCTCTCGTCTTCCGCTCGTGCATCCTTCCTCTTCTTTGGTTTTTCGCCATATTGCTCGTTTGCCTTAAGATCCTCGTTTTCCAAAGATATTTGGTATAACTAAGGTTTGGTGGGTGTTAGGGTCTGGTTGTTTCATTCGGTGTTGAGAGGATGCATGAGTCAAGGATGTTCCTCTTTCGACTCTAATTCCTTGCCTTTTCTTATCCCTGGTGGAGCAAGGTCAACCAATTATTCATTTCAAGCGAACGACGGTTGAAACTTCACTTTCTATCGCCAACTTCTAGATAGAGAGCTTCTTTTCTTAGAGGGCCTCCGTATTTTTTCTCTTGGGCGTTCGTCTCGACTTTTCCCATCCAAACAGATTGACTTGGTCTTTGGACTCTCATGGTTTCTCGACTTTGAGGGACTTCGATGTCTTTTTAGCACAAGCGGGTTGGACTCGGTTTTTTGGGCATCTGTAGTTTGGAAGAGCTATGTTCCGCCTAAGTTCCAATCTTTTTCTTGGCTTGTTGCTCTTGAGGCCATTCTTACTAGATATTTCTTGGTGGCGAGAGGTTTCCCGATCCCGGTAGGTCTTTGGTTGTGTCCTATGTGTGGCAAACACATAGAAGACGTCTCTCACCTTCTTATTATTTTTGGGTGGGATTGGCAGGTGTGGTCCTTAGTTCTTCAGTGATAAGGGCTTTCCTCAGCTCTCCATTCGTCTCCTGCTCTCTTAATCTCTTTGTATCTATGGGGCGCGTCGTCTGCGTAAATTTTGGTCTCATTTGAGTTTTTTTGGGTTATGATTCCTTATAATTGCTCGAACGCTAGAGTTTTTCAGGGAGCTCTGGTCACTAATCCTTCTATCATCTTTACGAGAATCCAGTTCTGAGCTCTTTAGTTGATTTAGGCATATGGGCGAGCCCCAGCCCCAGCCCCTTCTCCTAGTCTCTGGTTGGTGTCGCTGGCGGTTGCTCTTTCTGAGCCTTCTTGAGTTCCTTGTTCTTCTTTCTTCCTCCTCTCAGATCATGTTGTCTTTCCCATTCTGAGTGTAGCGATTGTCTCTGTCTTCTTTTTGTTTAGGGTCTTCTTGACCTTTCTCGGGTCTTGTTGTTGGTTTGGTAATTTGTGGTTTTCTTTCCGGAACCCACACCACGTTTTAATGCATTGTTTATTTTCTGATAAAAAAAATCAAAAAATCCAAACCTAAGCACGGTAGGAGTAAAGACAACTCTAAATCTGTGTCAAACGACGCCCAGAAAGGCTAGATCTGAATGACAAAGACGTGGGAGGCAAAGAAGTGAACACGACTGGATTGTAAAACATATGAGAAGAAATAAGGATCAGGGAGAAAATAAAATGGAAAAGGGAGAAAAGAGACCGAAAACACGTGGTAGCAACGGTGGCCAAAATCACCGTGGACAACGACGAGATGTATTTTTTTTTTATCAGCAAGTTTTTTGTTTTATATAAAAACCATGTTTTCAAATTGAAAACATGGCCATGGGAAGAACCCACCAAACGAACTACAAACTAGAGCATACCCGAAGGTACCTCGAACCAAATACAAACAAGAGACTACCCAAGGGTATCTCAAACCAGATACAAACCAAGGCCTATCTAACCAAATAACAACAAAGGAACTGAATCTAACAAGTTCCTAACACCACAGATAGGCCAAACCACAACTAAGCCAATACAGGCAAACAAACAGTACACAAAGAAAAAACCTAAAAAAACGAGTCTGGGAACTCAAATAAACCTTGAAGCCCTGAGTAAAACTGAGTCTTGAACTCTGATAACCAGCAATGAAGTCCTCGGAAGCAGTTAAAACAAAAACCTCACCAATCGTTCATCAAGCAGAGGGGGGAAGAGAGCGAGTTCCTCCAAGGCCGCACCCCAAAGAAACCATTAAACCAAAGCAACTTTAAAGCAAGCTGTAGCACGCCCCTGGAGGACCTGTTGTTCTCAGTTCATCGAGGCCAAAGCCTAAAATTCCCCAGCCAACACTGAGGGAATCCCCCAAAGGCGATGAGCCGGTACCAATTGATACCGAGAACAGACAAGATTTAACTACCAGGGGTGAGTACAACCAGCAAACCCGGAACCCAAATTCCAAAAAACCCCCAACGACAAGCAAATCCGGCCAACACCGAAGATTTACAAAATCAGATGAGAGGATAATGAAATCAGGATTAGAGGTAGAGCAACTAGGAAAAAGGTCTTACCAAATCTGTCCTTCTCGACCCAAGCCAAGTGCCAACGATGACCCCGTCTCTGATATGAAGAATCAGATCCCGACACCAGGCCAGCACCCGGACGCCGACCACCACTAGAGAGACAGCCTTGAAAAAGCAGGGACACGAAGGAAGGCTAGAGCCAGAGCGTCGACACACCGTCGAGCTCAGATCTGAGAGACACAGATCCCGCCTCCACCCTCCAACCCCAGAGCTCCAACGTCCACTAGACGCAACAGAACCCACACCCGGGTTAAAACAAGGCCTGAGATGCCAAATCGCCGGAGAACTCTAGGGGAGGAGGAGGATCGAAAGACCCAAAGTACCAGGAGAAAAGAATCAGAGATGGGGGTTAGATCCGCGACCAACTTCCCCAGATCTATGAGGAGGAAGGTCTCCCACTGCAGATCTAACGCCCCATCGGTGAAGAGGCCTGCCAAGGAGGAAGAGAACCGATTAGAGCAACAGAGAGGGGGTAACGGGACGGTGAAGATGGGGAAAGAGAAGGAAGATGAAGACTGGAGAGGGGAGAACCACCGGTGACTCCCTCGACCGGAGCCAAGGAAGCCACCGGCAATGAACGGGCACGGCAAAGAGTCGGCGAAGTAGGGTTTTCTGAGTAAAAGTCTAGAGAGGGGCGAGAGCTTCTCTCTCTAGACTCAGTGGGCTGGCTTGTTTTTGAAGTACGACGAGATGTATTGGTTTAGGGTTTCCATAAAGTTTCGGTTACAAGACAATTCAATGATTGTTATCAACTATTAGTATATTTTGTTATGAAAGCCATGTTGTCATGTCACATACGCACCCCCGTACAACTTGGACATATCATAATGCATCTCATATCTTTCTAATCTAGAATGTCTTATTCATACTCGGTAAGAGTAGATGGGTCAAATTGCATGCCATGGTTCAAGTTGAGAAATGTTACAAGACATAGAAATTTAGTCACGGTTGACAAACTAATTACCAACACTGCCATCCAAACTCATAATAATCAGGACAAGTAGGAATCTCCATAATGCGGAACATCTTGGGATGTGTGCTGTGGGTAAGGCATGGAGATCGGCACCGGGAAGCCCACGGCGGCGTTGTAATAATTAGCGGCGTCGACCCTTTCCAAGGACTGCACCTGAGACTTCAAGAACTTGACATAGTGAACGGCCTCGTCGAGCATGGAGGCGGTGTCCATCTTGGTGCCGCCGGGGACCAGCCGCTGCAGTATCCTGATCCGCTCGCTGATCCTCTCCCGCCGCTTCCGCGCCGCCACGCTCTGTGGGTCCTTGGATATCTTCACGTTCCTCCGCTTGGGCGGCTTCACCGACTCCGGGTCGATGTGGATCGGCTGCATCGCGGCTATTCTGAACATCACCTCCCTCATTGCCGCCATCGAGCTCCCCGGAGGTCCGGTGGAGGGGAGGGTCGCCGGAGCAAATGGGGGTGGCAAGGACGGAGTGTGGTTGGTGGGGAAGTCCAAGGAAGAGGAAGATGAATCGGAGAACAAGTCCATGAGCAGCTCTATATCGTCTTCTGTGGCTGAGTTTAAGAAGTGGTCAGTGTCCATGGCCCGGCTATGTGTAGAAGCTATGTGTAGGCTCAGCTAAAAACAAGGAGAGGACAGATTGTGGAGAGGGAGAGAAATTTTAGCACAAGGTACGTACAGCAATAAGGACGCACGTCAACTTATATATAAATAATATAGCGGATGGGTAGGCAGTATATAGTGACAATGGAACCCGCAGTGCTATTTAGTTTTTCTTTTTTCACATAGATAATAAATATTTTATTTTTTACTTTTAGGAAATGAATTTTTTTACTAAAAGATACATATATATTATTAATTATAAAAAAGAGTTATTATTCGTATAGAGCCTCATAAGATCTTTTAACAAAAAACTCTGAGACGGATGAACCAGACCAATCGGTGTTGAAAGAGCCATAAAGGCAAACTGAAATGAAAACTACAGTATGAAGAAACTAATGACTGCGGTTCAAGGTATTGCCTAAACGCTGCATACTCTGTAGAGGGCGACCGAGCCTGCTGTCATTAGCTTCAAAGGGAGGCAGAGCCTTCCCAGGGATACCTCCTAGGGCCAGTTCCTAGAGCACTGAATCCATTTCATTCCTCCACGCGGGGCTGTTTCCCCTTCATGTTCTGGTCGTCTCAAGGTTCCCCTACGGACCCCCTTTTTCAGCCCGAATCCACCGAGCGGGCCTAGGTGACGCCATAAGGACTCGCACCATTAGGTGCAGTGGCCGCGGATACAATTGGACCCCTTCCTCGAGACAAAGGGCCCTTAGGTGCAGAAGTCGAGGATATCGGTTTGGGGGACGCATGACGGTCCTAGTCTGTGGCATAGTTCTTTACCAGGCGATCCCGCTGGAATTCCAGGATAGATGAATTGTACCATGGGGTGCCCACCACCTCTCGATTACACTCATTTACAATGTGGCCTATCAAGCCACGGTTAAAAGAAAACACAAGTAGTTTTGTATTTTCCCTGGAGCCAAGACTCCGTCCAGACAAGTCAAGAACTTTCCATCATTAACGAAGACGTCATCGAGGTATCGAATCCCCATTTACCCGAAGGGTCGCAAGCACGGACAACTCAAGTGAGAAAGGTGCAAGCAAAAAAGCCACGTAAATTGTGGAGCATCGAGGAGGACGAGCGTGTTGTTCGGGCGTGGATGGTAACTTCATATGATTCAATTGTCGGGAATAACAAGACGAACGTGAAGTACTAGGATGCCATTGGGAGAGAAGTTCTGTGTTGCGTGGACCAAATGATTTATTACAATCCGAAAAGAACTACAAGGATCATTGGAACAACGTGAGCCCTCGATGATGAAGCTCCAAAGGCACTACGAACGTGTCGTCAAGGATCACAAGAGCGGCCGATCCGATGCCCAAATTATGGCGTTGGTCGAGGTATTATACAAGGCTAAGGAAGGGCACGACTTTGTGTGGAAGCATTAGTAGAATTTCGTCAAAGAAGAGCACAAGTGGACTTCAAGGAACTTTTTCGTACCTGACGCAGTAGTGCATGAAGAGCCGTCAGAACCAGCGTTGCCTTTCCAACCATCTAGCCAATCGAGCAAGCGTAGTCGAGAAGACACACCTAGGGATGACAATGAGGGCCTCACGGGGATGAGCTTAGGTTTGGAATACCGCTGGCTTATGGGTCAGAAGGATGCCAAAGTTGCAAGGCTCAAAGGTAAAAGAAACGCCTTAGAGGAAAAAGAGATTGCCTCAAGTGTTGTAGAGACCCAACAAGTAGTTTGCAATGTGTTCGAATTGAATTTCAAACTCATTGCAAACCTCAAGCCGTACTTTGAGTTGTTCCAGGAGGAGATGACCAAGGACGAATCGAGCATGAATCCTAAGCAGCTTGAGGCTCACTATGAGATTCTTGCGATGTTGCGCCATAAGCTTGAAATGTGACGTTCCAGTGTTTAGACACATGTAGTTTTTCAATTCTGTTTCTGAATGTCCGTGGTTTTTTTCGTTTAATGAACTTCAGTTGTTTCTTTATGATCGATGAATAAGGTTTTATCTTTGAAGTATTTATTGTTCGTCCCATTTTATCGGTTTAATTGTCCGTTGCATATCCATCAAATAATTGGGGATTGAATTGCATCTAGACTTGAAATGTCATTTTGCATACGTTTCATGTGAATTTGGTCTTCATTCCAAATTCTTTGATTTTTGCGTGACATAATTGCACAACACATGAAAAAATGACCAAAATTCCCTTGTTAGGACCGACAGTTTGGTGGAATTATCTCCACCCTTCACCTATAAATACCACCACTTCCACCACCGAATCCTCTCTTCTCAAATTTCTCAATAAATTTTCTCTCAACCGAACCACCGATGGACGACCACCGTCGAACCTTTCTATGGTCATCCGAAGAAGAAATGGTTTTGGCCCTTGTGTGGCTTGAACATGCTCGCTCGGGTCCAAACATCCGTTATTGACCAGATGTTTATAATTTTGACGTCCAATCGGCCCCTGATGCCGCCCCACTACGAATCGAAAGGCATATTAAGGACCACAGGAAAAGGACATCCATCAATGTAAGGCAATTCAGTTTAATCTACTGTAAAAATTTGCATGCTCGGCTGCCGAGGTAAACCGATGCTCAACTCAGGGCGTTGCTTGGGGAGACGTATCGGGTCCGACATCGCCAAGCTTTCACCAAGTTTGCGGTTTGAAATCTCGTCAAAGACCAACCCAAGTGGCTACAATATTGTAACGACATATAATTCGTTGTTAACCTATGTTTAGTTTCCGCTTTGGTGATAATAAATCGTTGTTAACCTATATTTAGTTTCAGCTTCGTTAATAATCGTAAAATGTATGTTTTGTTTTTTTAATTATAAAAATAAGTTCAATATTAATTTATTCTATCAGCTAGTGTTGGTTAATAACGAAGAGAGAGAGACTGATTTAATATTTTTATTCTATCGATCAACACTATCAAACAACAACATTGTTAAAGATCGGAGATACTTTTAAGAAAACATAACAATTTACATGATAGTTTTTTTTGAAACGAGTAACTGGGGAAGTGCATTACTGCGGACAAAAAACTATACAAGGTAGGGCGTAAAAGCCCTGGGTTCCAGATATTTGTCCGAGTCGACCGTAGCAAGCCCAACGCTCATGTACTTGTAGAAATAGTCTACTTTTGATCGTAGACACTAATTCACGACATCCCCTTACCGACATTTCAACGACACAGAACAGGAAAAGAAAAATCCAAATGTAAACCAAACTAATACAACCCAAATAAAAACGACATAATTCATAAAGCAGGTGGAAATAAAGTGTTATGAGTGCGATTTTCCCGAGACCTCCCAGCACTGGCAGTCCCAAGTCTGTGGGTATAGTCCGTAGACGGACCCTCCCACCCCACCGGGTCTTCTCATTTTTCCGAAGGAGGCTGAATCGCCTCCGTCTGTGAATCCTGGATTTCTTCCTTGTCCCTCAACGACGTCCCTCGCGGGCTCGCCGTGGTTCGCCCCGAACCAACTCTGTGCTGCTCCTTCTTCCTGCGCATGGTCGTGACTGGCGAGGGTTGCTTCAGATCCGAAGCAGTAGCAACCGAAGAACGATTAACGTCACTCCAGTGTGGGAGGAGCCAGCGTCCATCTCGACGAGCGACAAGGAGGTGGTCGGGACTGACCAGAACGACGACATGAATTACGCCGTGACCCTTGTGGTGCAGTACTCCGACGCCCCGAGGACAGTCCCGTCACCGAGGGTGATGGAGGCGAGCTTCGCACCGTCGTTGACGCAGGCCAGATCCGAACTCGGTCATGGATCGTCGGAGGTGACAATCGGGCAGCAACACCTCGTCGACGAGCAGGTCGTCGGTCTCCATCTCTACACCACCGAGCCAGAGCTCTCTGTCTCCGGCGGCGACGACGAAGTGGGGTTGCAAAACCTTGATCGGGTAGGAGAGAAGCAGACTTCAGGAAAAAATCTGCGATGTCGATGACAGAGGGGTGGAGGGAGTCGTTGGGTTGGGTGGCTGGGGTTGATCAGAGGGTATGGGAGTGGGTTTGATCGCTGGTGATAAATGAGGGTACAGGGGACGGAGGAAGAAGGCAATCCTGAGGGTTATGTAGAAACCCTTAGGGTTCGAGAGTGCGTAAAAAAATATTTACATGATAGTTAATTTATATTTATTTGCTTGTAGGACTACTAGTAGACGAAGTACTTGAAAATAAGAACAAACATACACATATAAAATATTATCATCTACCTTTATTTTTTATTTTTAAATGAGATGTCATTTCCTTCTCTCTCTTATATTTATTTTGAAAATAAATAAATAGACAGAAAAGGTTTATATTGGAAAATTTGGCAGTTTGTCATTGCAGCATATATACACAGTGAGCCGTAGGATATGGACCATTGAATATATGAGGCAATATATTAGGTGGAAGATACAGCAAGTTCCAGATGATGATCAGACAGACAACAAAGGGAGTAATTAATTGCACTCAGAATATGATACCAAATTATTTGTCACCTAGCTTTGGTAATTATTAGCCAAGGTTATGCGCATTTTATTTATTTCTTCTTATAAGTTAAATTAGAAGTTAGTAAAGTTCAATGTGATTTGAGTATGTGGTCTCAGATCTATTAGCTGTTTCAAAGAGTAAATCAAAATGTGTTGCCTGTATGAAAAAAAAAAGTAACCTACAAATACATACTTCAAACTTATAGCGTTTAACTGATATCTACCCTGATGTTTTTTAACTGATACATACTCGAATGTTTCGTAATATAACACAAAGCCCATGCGTCCAACTCCGTCAGTCTTATTTTTGTTAAATGACGAAAGTACCCTCAACAGACTTTCAATACTACATAACCATGCCGTTCTTTTTATTTATTTATTTATTTTTTCTTTTTTTATGTTTAAATCAACCATTCCTCTCTCTCCTCCCTCCGCCACCCCTCTCTTTCCTTTCTCCTCCCTTCGCTGCTCCTCTCTCCTTCCTCCGTCACCCCCTCTCTTCTCCTTCCGTTGCCCCTCTCGCTTCCCTCCACCGCCCCTCTCTTTCCTCCCTCACCACCCTCCCTTTCCACGCACGTGCTGGACGGACGAACGCAGCCCCTCTCTCCTCCATGTATGCTCATCTGCACGACGAGGCCGGTGGCTTCGGATATGCAGACGAGGCCGGTGGCTTCGGATATGCAGACGAGGTCGGTGGCTTCAACGATTCACGAAATCGATTTCTATTCCTCTCTGTTTTTACCAAAACCCAGATCTTTGTTATTTCAACCGGATTTGAGCTCGGAATCAACGAGGAAGAGGGGGTAGTGATGCACAAGATTGGGTTTGTAAAGATGAAGCTGATTTTTATTTATTTATTTACTGTTATTTGATTTTTTTTTATAAATATGTAATATTAATAAATTTTTATTTAATAAAAAAAGGATTTCTGAAAAATGATAAAATTACATTCAAAATAAATAAATGAAAATAAGAAATGTTAATAAAATTACATTTATTTACTGTTAGTTGATTATATTAAAAAATAAATATTAGAAAAAGAAGTATTAAAAATAATTAATAAAAACAAAACATTTCAGATTTATAAAAAAATAATTAGGAATTTAAAAAAAAAATTAAATATATAAAACTGAATTAATAAAAGATTTATAAGAAATGATTTTTGTAAACAATGGTATTTTCGTATATAAATGATGGTATTTTCGTAAATATTTGAAAGATAGAGTTGGATTTTGGGTTAAGAGTATTGTGGGTATTTTTGAAAAAACTAACAGAAAATGGACGGAAAATCAGACGGTTTGGACTTTGTGCTATATTACGAAACATCTGAGTATGTATCAATTAAAAAAAACATCAGGATAGGTATCAGTTAAACGCTACAAGTTTGGGGTATGTATTTGTAGTTTACCCCAAAAAAAGTCACTAGTTAAGAATTATATTTAAGTACGTAAAAAGAATTCGTCTAAAATCTAACCGAATATTTGTAACATTAGTGGAAAAATATAGATAGCAGTGACTTTTTTTGTTTTAGGAAAAGTTCGGAAAATATATTTAAAATACACTACCGTTTTTTTGAAGGATAAAGAGCGTCGGGTGTGCATTTGATTTTTTTTTGAGCGAAAATTTAAGATATTATTAAAATTTGAATTCCATTACATTACTGTACACTAGGGAACAAACTCCCTGATCACTAAACAAGGACAGTAGGAAACTAATGTTCACCAATTGTTTTCCTAATAGAACCGCCATTGGCGGTATTTGAATGCAACAACCGTGATCGAACGCAGGAAATGCAAAAATGATATTGGAATTCTTGCTCCTAAAATTGTTATCACAGCAGTAACGGCCAAGGATTTCAACAACAGTGGTGGGAGGCAAAGCATCTTCCTGGGACCCCTCCCTAGGCCAGTCTCTGATGCGTGGAGGACTTAACATTCCCTCTGGCGGGACTGCTTCCCCGCCCTTACCTGAACATCCCTAGGTGCTCCAGTTGCAGACCTCTTAAGTGATCCAAACCCCGACGCAGCAGTATCCACTGCCCCTTAGTAACGGGCGCTAGGAGTCCAACGTAGATGCACTTGGGGGTGGACCAATCACCAGCCCAGTGGTACCCCGAGCCAGCTATTGGCTAAAAGTCATGTCCGGGGAAATCCGTGGACTCCTTCCCAGAGAGAAGGAGCCTCGAGGGACAACTCTCAGGGGGATCACTCCAGTACTATGTGGAGGAGTTGGCTCCGGGTTCACCTCCCAGTCTGTAGCATAGGTTTTCACCTATTTATCCTTGTGATACTCCAACAGGGACGAATCATACATGAGTGTGTCGCGAATGTCCCATGAGCACACTTTGAGAACATGACCCAAACGCCCACATTTATAGCAGAAGTGAGGTAGCTTGGTGTAGGTCATTTCCACCTTCACCGGTTTTGGAAATTCATCGAAACGAAGTGTCATGCCTTGCCAATATGGGCGGTCGATAAGGTGCCAGAAGCGAACCCGCACCGTTCCTCCCAACACATTCCCCATTTTTCGCTGGGTACGGTGATCACGCTCCCCAATGCATCCTCGACCGTCATTCATGTCCCCTTCGTATAAAGGAGTGGTGGCAAGACTCGGATATACGCCCACAGCTGCACTCGATCCAGCTCCGACAAGTTCCTAGCACAAAGATCCAAATATCCTAACAACAATGCCCTACCATCAAAACACTAGGGTTCATGGTCCTGAACCCACGCCTTAGCATCCGCCGAGCGAAAATAGAATCCGAACAGCCCCAGTCCCAGCTCCTTGACAACCAAACCCGTCGCCGCCTGTCCCCAAGTCGTGGTGATGATCTTAAGGAGAGTTTCCTTTCGATGCGGGGCCGACGAATAAAGCTTACCGACCATGCCCCGCTGCTGTCGAGTGATGGCAGTAGATATGGCAGGCGAGAAAGGGACCATGACCTCAACCTCATCCTCGTCCTCGATCGAACACGAAGACAATTCGTCTTGTAGGGCAGCGAGAGAGGCCCCAATATCTGAAGTCCCGATCGGTGGGAGAGATGGAGCCTTCTCTGAGTCCAAGACTCCTGACCGGCCTCGACACATGCCAGGTGGCGTCGTCAGACAAGCAGGTATAATTGGGGTCTTCTCCCGATTGGGAAGACACCGTCCCAGCCCTAGGGCTTCCGCCATAGTTCTCGGAAGTTCCTCCATTGGGGCCTTCCCTTTAGTCGGATCACGAACCAGGGGCGGTGGGGATGTAGAAGGTGCAAACGGGACCAAAACCCTAGGCGTTAGATTCCCTCCATTCGAAAGGGACGCAGAAGGAAGAGCCGGAGTGACCGCCCTTACGGACGGACCAAGATCCGGAATAGCCGGAACCCTAGGCGGTTGGGCCTTAAATGATTCTTGGGGAAACTACAGAGCCAAGGGCGGCCCTATTGGCGGCGAACGAGGGTTGTTTGGGGAGGAAGCAACTCGCCTAGGTCTTCCTCTCCTTGGTCTCTGAGCCATCGGTAGAGGGGACTGAGAGCCCATAGAGAACGGGACCACCGTCGTCGAGATTTCGGTAGAGGAGGTAAGTTGCACCGGGACAACAATGAAGGAAGACGGCTGAAGTAGGGGCTTCAATTTCCTCCTCTGTTGGGGCTTATTTCCCCCGCCCGGTGCTAAAGGTAAAGACCGGTTAGGACCAGGGCATACAGGAGCGGCGGGGCTACTCGTGGCAGCAGGAGGAGCATCAGAAGGCAGCACGACACATTAAAGAGCGGCGGAAACAATGAAGGAAGACGGCTGAAGTAAGGGCTTCACACTACTGCAAATAAGTACTTGGGTGACGGATTGAATCCGTCACCTAAGAGGACGTATCCGTCACCCAAGTTCTTAGGTGACAGATGCATCTATCGGCCAAGATCCGTCGGCGCCGATGGATGCGTACATCTGCCGGTAGGGTAAAAACTTAGGTGACGGATCCAATCCGTCAGCCAAGTGTATCCGTCACCCAAGGTTTTCACTCTAGCCACGGATCCAATACGTCAGCCAAGTGTATCCGTCACCTAAGGTTTTCACTCTAGCCACGGATCCAATCTGTCAGCCAAGTGTATCCGTCACCCAAGTGCAATAATAAATTAATTAAAAAAATTGTATCCAACCAGAACTGCCCAACCCGTCACGCGCGCGTCCACCACGTCACCATGCTCGACCCGCCATGCGCGCACGCTATGGGGTTCGAACCCCTGACCTCATGGCACCAAAGGCTGTGCCTTTTACCAACTCAACTAGGGAGTTTTGTGTTATATGTATGTTTAGAATATATATATATATACACTATTTAACTGATTATTTATAGCTTTATATAATTAAATTAAATAGTTTTTGTTATCAACGTACCTATTACCTATTGTCAACTAATTATTTATAGCAAGTTAATTTTTTCATGTGCGCTACACTGTTTATATTTATATAAGGATAAATTACAAATATCTACCCTTAACTTATCACGTTTATTTGATACCTATCCATAACTTTTTTTTAACTGATACCTACCCAGATGTTTAGTTATATGACAAATAGACCCTTTTTCTCTGTTAACTTTTTTCTAAAATGACGAAAACGCCCTTAGTGATTTTTTAAATATTTTTTATAAATAAAGCTGAAGTGATTTAGTAAGTATATATATATATATATATATATATATATAACAAAAGTGATTTTTTAAATAATTTTTTAAAAACAATTATTGAAGTGTGGTTAAGGGTATTTTCGTTATTTTAGAAAAAAGTTAACAGAAAAATGGGCTATTTGTCATATAACTACACATCAGGATATGTATCAGTTAAAAAAAGTTAGGGGTAGGTAATTTACCCTTTATATAATAGTAAGACAAGGATAACACAAATTTTCTTGATCGTTTTCTCGATTCAAAGTACAAAATATTGTTTTTTTTTGTGATCAAATACATTATATAACTTTTTTTACAACAATATCAATATAATGATTATAAACTTGTGAATTATGGACATCGGTCGCTCAATGTCGGGTTTCAATTTGATGCCCAAGTTCAAAGATAAAATTAAAATAGTGGAAATAATTAAATATATACATATATTGAACGATGGATATATGCATCCGTCGATGAAAATGCTGGCCGATGGATATATGCATCCGTCGGCCAGCAGAAGTTGACTTACATTGACCAAAACCCCAAAACCCGTCATTTTTCCCGACTATCGTAGTATATAATTGAACGATATAAGTACTTAGCATGCCTCATATACAACATAAGATCGTATAGTACTCATACATATCACATACAAAAAATGAACGAGACAACGCCATACGTTATACTACCGTAAGGCTAAATATGTTCATGCACATAGTGGAATTGACGATTTCAATCAATACGTGTTGGTCTCTCGCATATTATATAATCAAGACCGCTCATCTCGTATGTACTATCCAAACTAGTATACGTATGTAAAAAAAACTATCATCGAACGGTTAATTCATCATGAATATTGTGGTCAATTTTTTTTTGTAAAATAGTCAACCCACTTGGGTGACGGATAGAGCATGCGTGGCTAAAGTTTTCTCACTTGGCTGACGGATCCAGCATGTGTGGCTAAAATTTTCTCACTTGGGTGACGGATCCAGCATGCGTGGCTAAAGTTTTCTTACTTGGCTGACGGATACTAGTTACCTTATCTCACTTGGGTGACGGATCCAGCTATGCGTCGGCCAGGTTTGTCACTTGGCTGACGGATACAGGATCCGTGACCTAAGTTGTTCCACTTGGCTGACGGATTGCTGTATCCGTGGCTAGAGTGCGAAAACTTAGGTGACAGATCCATTTTATCCATCACCCAAGTGGATTTCTGCAGTAGTGTCAATTTCCTCCTCCGTCGGGGCTTATTTCCCCTGCCTGATGCTAAAGGGAAAGACCGGTTAGGACTAGGGCATATAGGAGCGGCGGGGCTACTCGTGGCAGCGGGAGGAGCATCAGAAGGCGGCACGGCACATGAGAGAGCGGCGGAAGATGCAGAAGGAAGCTCATTAACAGCAGTCGACTAGGGTTAAAGGCGGAGACTCGCTAAACGAGAGAGTAGTAAAAATTATTCTTTTTAATTAGGTTATAGAGTTTTTGGTGGGCATTTGTTTATTCGATCGAATATTAATGATTTTTATAAACTAATTAAAATATTTATTATTAAATTATACTAATATAATCAAATTAATCGGTTTTAGTTCCATAACTAAACATAATATAAAAGTTACGCTTAGCCACTTCAAATAATATTATATTTTTTATACAAAATTATTTTATACAAGTATTAAGTACCATTTATGTTTCTTACAAAAATATATATTTCGTTAGCTTGGTTCTACGCATACAAAAAATAAATTCAACTCAGAGGTTATTAAACTAGATTTTGACACATTCAAATTTTATACAAATGTTAGTTCATTCTCCATCTCAAGTTAATGAGATAAAATATTTTAAACAAAATTATATACTTACATATATAACATGTACAAATAAATTCAAATTTTGATTATCTAGCTATAATAATCGAAATCAAACTTAATTTTTATAATTAATCAAACTAACTTAATCAAATAAACAAAATAATCAAACCATATACTATTTTCTATTCGAATTGGGTTATTATTTTTATTGTGACCGGACACTGCCCACTCATAGTTGAAGGTTTTTTATTTGATCACAGAATACATAAAAATGTATCTAGTATAATAAACTCTTATCACGAATGGGCAGACTTAGAACGAGACTCTCAAACTAGCTAATGGGACGTCATGTCGCTAACCTTTTAACACAATCAAGTTTTATATCCTTGAGTGAGTTCCAAGGTAACCAGCATTTTTGAAGGAAGCTCCCTAATAGAGATAGGAAGTGACAATTGTTATTAACTAGAACTACCAAGAGTTGGGCATCACTGCGGATTGTCCCCTTAGATCGACATGTGTCTCTTATCCAATATAGGGTTGCCCTGATAGCCCGTGCTCATGTCAAAGTGGGTGGTGTGATGCCCGCAAAGAGTCCATTCCTTCCTTCCAACACTTACCCCCGCTCAATTCAGCACATGAAGTTTAGGGTTTCATGTTAGGTGTCTGGGTACCAATGCCAATGATCTTCTCGGCCGATGTAAAGGCATGGACTGTAAGTTTTCTCTTGGTCTCGGCCATTGAACATATGGCGGACGATAGGAATATTCCCTTACTTTGTACTGTCGAGTCTTAGAATAGAACTCACCATCTAACCTTCCAATTTCGGGGACACGGATTGAACCTACATACCCCCCCATCTCCCTCCTTATTACTCGTCTTGCACCATGGCGGAGGAGATCTTGGATACCCCAAACACTTGACCTTAAATAATTAGAGTTGGCCCCTTCAACTGACAAAAGGAATTCCCCTGTGGGAAAATATCTAGCATTGAAAATTTTCCCTACTAGGCTCCCTAGATCCGTGAAGAACTTTCAACCCATTTTTTTCCAAAAGGAATATGTTCATATCATACAAATTTCTGAAGCTCATCCCCCAACATCTTTTGGCCTACAAAGTGTCACGAGGTTAGATTTTCAACTAATGAATATGTGCGGTTCTCAACCAAAGTCTAAGCATAGTGATGGATACTTGACTTAGCCTTGAGATTAGGCTTACACCACTCTACCAATACCCAAGTATATTGATGGATACTTGAACTTTTCTTGAGACTAACCTAATACTAGACCAATCAACCAACTAGAGAATAAGGAACGAGAGAGAGTTTCTCAAGAGAGACTGATTTCAATAATGAATAATGATTATAGATGAGGACCTCACCCCATTATATACTTGAGCTCCCTTAGATAGAGGGTCGAGATCTATTCAAATTTACGATTATAGAAGAGTATCTAAGAATATGATAAGAATATATGCTTTGACCTTCTAAAAATGCTCATACATTGAACCTAGACATTCCAATTCAATTGTATGCATGACATCTGATGGTAACTAGGTGGCATCCTGCATGGAATCTTGTATGACGGTGAAGCTCTCAACGGTGAGGGAGAATGAAGGGTGGTGGTTGCACCAACGCGAGGTCTACAAATTCCTCGGAGGACCGAGAAGAGTTAAAGGCTCGCCTCGGTGAGCAGCAGACACAGTTCTCCCAGATGATGTATTAGGAGCGCAGACAGTTGGACGCCTTGCGCAAAGAGATGAAAGATAGATTCATCTAGGAAAGGGACGACTTAAAACCATTCCAGACGGCAATGATGCAGGAGATGCTTGTCAACTGGATGAGCAACCAAAAATGTTTAATCCCGTCATCAACCCCCTTAGGGTGTTCCCGGTCCGTTTAACCGAACATCACACAGATTTTGGGAACCAACCGGAAACTTTACCGGTGTGATTTTTTGGAACCACCACTGCCACCAAAAAATACTACTCCGATTGGTTTTCAACGGAATAAATTTTGGATGGTTATTAGGCCTACTAATTGCGCCCAACATTTTTAACTCAGAGTCAATCAAAATCATAATCAAAACAGAAAAGACAAGTATTTTCCAAACTTTTTTAGGATGGAAACCATTAAGGATGGATGAAGGAGGGCTTAAAGCACTCAACTTAGTCCATCCTTAATGGTGACAAACACCCTATTACCCTAAGTTTTATTAAATGTTATGAAACTATTACAAAATGGTTCAAACTGATTGAGAAATACAAAATGGTTCAAACTAAGCTATTACAATCACTGATGGTTGATCTTCCTTCAAGTTCAAGTCTTAGCTTCATCTCAAAGACTTCATAGTACCTATACTGAACAATAGCAACAAATTAAAATAGATTTGGATGGAAATGATACAATAACAAAAAACCTACAACCTGAAATAGAGAATATATTCACCAAATTTCTCTTATTAGAACAATATTTGTGCACCAACAGTACTAGTGGATGCACAATATCTGAAAAATACGAGATTTGTGTAGACTTATAGCACTTAAATAAACGTAAAAGCACTAAACAAGATTGTAACACTAAGTTTTACCTTCTTCAAATCGGAGGCCCTCCATTAATTTCGTTAAACTGTCCACTCCTTGTGATGGGGTGACCTCTGGTTGGAGTGAAGAAATATCACTCCTAAGACAATCATGGGTTCAAATTAATGCTTGAACCGTCAATGGGAGTAGGAAGGACCTGAAAGAATTTAGTATGCTATAACCAGCACTAAAGGCTGATTCTAAAAAATAGTAGATATAGGAGTAGGCAAGAGATCCCTAGTCATCATAGAAATAATAGGATATCTAGATGCATTTTGTTTCCACCAAGTCAAAACATTAAACGTGGTCTTATCTTCCACATCATCCTCCCTCAAATATTTCTCAAGTTCACTTCCACCCAAAATCTCTAGTGAAATATTACGTCGTTTATAATATGAAACCATCATATTATTGTCAAAGTCCCCATCATCATTACCTATAACAGATTTTGAACTAGATTCAACATTCTTATCATAAAGTTTAACATATTCAACATACATTGAATCTAATATATATTTGACCCGAGGGATACTAAGGGCAACTTGATCAGCTAGATATGGATGTTCAATAGTATAGTTCACAAAACTGAGTTTTTTCGAGGGTCAAAAATAGGTGCAACTGTAATAACCACTCCCGGTCAACGCCAGTCAAACCTGCGAAAAACCGGAAAATTTTAATTTTTTTTTAGACTGATACTTAATTGAACCTAAAATGACCCCGAGTGTCATACCGGACTTAAGTTGACCCCGTTATCGACCAAAGTGAGTTCCGGGGAACTCAGGGCAACTTTCTGATCAATTTGGGAAATGTTGACTTTTCGCTGGAAAAGTCAACCGAGCGACGTTTTGGTCCATTTGAGGACCGTTTTGGATCCAAAAAGCTTAGTCTTCGTCGCAGCGGTCTTAGTTGAGCCGTTTCCTTGTAGCCCGTTAAGTTTCGTAATTTCTTGGGAAAAGTGTCCGTTTGGGGCCCGAAACGTCCGATTTTCGCGAATCTGATTGGAAAATATCTAGTAGATATATTCCCAAAAGGTGTGGGACCCACCTTGCTACTTGTCAACCAAGTGGTGGTGTTAGGGTTTGGGGGGAAAATGAGAGGTGGGGCTTAATAGGGTTCGGCCAAGACAAGAGAAGAAAGAAAAAAAATAGAAAAAGAAGAGAGTGGTTTTAGAGAGAGAAGGAGAAGGAAAAGAAGAGAGAATGAAGAGAGCTAGGGCTTTTGGGCCACTATTCACGTCATCTCCACCCTTAGATCGTCTCAAGACTAGGAGGAAGTGCACTCCCCTCATCCTCCTCTACGGTATTGTAATAACAACTCTCCCGGTCAACACCAGTCAAACCTGCGAAAAATAGGAAAATTTAAAATTTTAAGACTGACACTTAATTGAACCTAGAATGATCCTGAGTGTCATACCAGACTTAAGTTGACCCCGTTATCGACCAAAGTGAGTTCCGGGGGACTCAGGGCACCTTTCTGATCAATTTGGGAAATGTTGACTTTTCGCTGGAAAAGTCAACCGAGCGACGTTTTGGTCCATTCGAGGACCGTTTTGGATCCAAAAAGCTTAGCCGTCGTCGCAGCGGTCTTAGTTGATCCGTTTCCTTGTAGCCCGCCAAGTTTCGTAATTTCTTGGAAAAAGTGCCCGTTCGGGGCCCGAAACGTCCGATTTTCGCGAATCTGATTGGAAAATATCAAGTAGATATTTTCCAAAAGGTGTGGGACCCACCTTGCCACTTGTCAAACAAGTGGTGGTGTTAGTTTTGGGGGGAAAATGAGAGGTGGGAGACCTATTCACGTCATATCCAACCCTTGGATCGTCTCAAGGCAAGAAGGAAACGACTTCCCCCCATCCTCCTCTACGGTTTGTACTAAACCGATCGTCGTTTTGTTAATTTTTGAAAGCTAGGGTTTGGTTGAAACTATTAGTTTAAGGTGGTTTTGGTGTTGGGGTAATTGTTGGAGACGTTTTGGAGGTGTTGGAGGGGAAAGAGAACGTTTTCCGGTGACCGGAGGCTCGGGAGGAGCTCCGCCACCGTGGGTGGTAGCCGGTCGGCCATGTGGTGGCTGGCCGGAGCTGGGACCAGCCACCACCATGGTGGCCGAGCCCCACTTTGAGCCCTAGTGCCCACAGCCAAGTGGGTCGGGTGGGGACCACGTGCTCGGGTTTAGTGCTCGGGTGGTTTAAAACGTTCCCCGGACCATTTATCCTTAACCGAATCGAAAATTGGATTTAGTTTGGAAAAGTTATAATTAACGGGTTTTAGAAACTTGAAACGGTAATTAATTGACTCGGAAGTCGGAATTCGATTATGTCAAGTACATTGGGACCCTTGAATTATTCTAAGACCGTAGAAACGAAAACGAGAATTTTTGGAGCCCCGGAAGGGCATTTACAAAACCCGGGCAGATTCGCCATGTCGGGCAAATCGGGCCTTTACGGGTCCCTTGTCGACAATGTAGAGTATTTGGGGAGTTTGGGAGTGATCGACATTGTCGGGGTTAAGTTTGGGCATCAAGTTTAATGATTTTCAGTTTATTCCTGCGAGTTGTTAAGTGCCTTTAAAATTGTGTTCTTTTAGATCGTGCCACGGACCGAGGCAAGGGAAAGCTGGGTGAGTGACTGAGATCATCACCGGAGCTCGTTTGGTGGGCTTTTGGGAGAACACGCACGAGGTAGGGAAAAGTAGCCGGATCTCGGCCCTGACTAGGGAAAGTTAACAGTAGAATTGCATGTGACACTGGGGTGTCGTGGGTTAAGTAAGTTATCGAATATTAGAAAGGCATGATACGGGATTGTAGCGAATATTGAAAATGCATGTGACACTTAGTAGTGTCGTAGGAGCAGAGAACTTAGCGTTATTAGAATTACTGGAGGCATATGACCATGCCCGGAGGTTGATTGTGAACTTATCGAGATTAGGAGTACTGGAGGCATATGACCATGCCCGAAGGTTGATTGTGAAACTGTTGATAGTAGGACTGTTGGAGGCATTGGTTATTCCAGAGGTTGTTTGTGTAATTGTGTCTTGGGTGGCCATGAGAGCCCGTGTATTACTGTTGTGTCTTGGGTGGCCATGAGAGCCCGTGTACTAAGGTTGGTGTCTTTGGCTGGCCTGACCCAGTTAGAGTCTCGGGGGGTTGCGAGCATTCTTTGGCTGGCTTACGAGTTAGAGTCTCGGGAAGTTGCGAGCGTGTATTATTGTTGAGTTTTGGGTGGCCATGAGTGCCCGTGGGGTCGTTGAACCCGTGTCTTTACCTTTGGTGTGTTGGGTGGCCATGAGTGCCCGTGGGGTTGTGAACCCGTGTCTTTACTGTTGGTGGTTCGAGTGGCCGTGAGTGCCCGTGGGGTTGTTGAGCCCGTGAGTTACTGTTGGTGTATCTTGGGAGGCCGTGAGTGCCTGTGGGGCTGTCGAGTCCGTGTTTTACTGTTGGTGTGTCTTGGGAGGCCATGAGTGACTGTGGGGCTGTTGAGTCCGAGTTTTACGGTTGGTGTCTTGGTGGCCATGAGTGCCTGTGAGTGTTGAACCTGTGTTGTTACTGGTTGTTGAACTTGCTTGTGATTGTGATTGTGGTTACCTGAGGTTGGGGGCCCGCTTCATGAAACGGGGGTCCACGAGCACACGCGTCTGCATGTTCAGACGGGGTAGGGGGCCCGCCAATAAAGGGGTCCTGGCCGCGCGTGTGTGGTTTGGGTTTGTGAGCATTCTTTGGCTGGCTTACGAGTTAGAGTCTCGGTAAGTTGTAAGCATTCTTTGGCTGGCTTACGAGTTAGAGTCTCAGTAAGTTGCAAGCATTCTTCGGCTGGCTTACGAGTTAGAGTCTCGGTAAGTTGCAACCATTCTTGGGCTGGCCTGACCGAGTTAGAGTCTCGGGAGGGTGCGAGCGTTCTTGGCACTGAGCAGTTGGCAGCTTGTTTGCGATCCTTTGTGATCTTGTTTGGTGTGCGATCCTTTGTGATCTTGTTTGGTGTTGCGTAGTTTTCTTTGAGTCCTTACAAGAGGTCGTGATCGTTGTGTCGGGTCTACTTTGCGTGTCAGAGTGTTGAGTTGGTCAAGGAAGGTAACAGTGGGTGTATGTTCAGTCAGAGTACTTGGGTTGGGGACAGTGTTCCCCGGTGTTGACCTTGTTTTTGGTGTTACCGGCTTTGTCTGCTAATTATGCCGTAGTCAGTCTGTTATCTGTGGTGGTGAGCGAACGCTCACCCCTAGCTTCTTTTCCTACAGGTACCGTTCGTAGGCTGGACTAGGTGAGCTTCTGAAGCTTGAAGAGCTTGAAGCGGGTTTCTGGGTGTTTTTAAGTCTAGTGACGTGTACCTCGTTTTTGTCCAATTGTTGGGACTTATTTTGAGATGTAAATATTATTTTGTTGAACTAAATTGGCTTTTTTAAAGTGATTTAATGAAAACAGGTTTCAAGTATTGTATCTTTTTAAACGTTCGCGTCCCGAGTTCGGTTTACTGAAATTGGGGCGTGACAATTTGGAATCAGAGCTCGAGGTTTCACACCTCGGACTGTACGTCAATTAGGTGGGGAGAGTCGAGTCGGTAAAGTCCTGTCGTACGTTGGGTACGCAGGTCGGGAACCGTGTGTAGACCCGTTGTGTTGTGAGTCCTGCTTGTGTTTGTGTGTATGTGCGATACGGGGTTACTGGCATACTGTTTGTGTGTTGCTGCGTGAAAAGTTTTTAAGCTGTCGCGACTCGACTCAGGGGCGCCCCTGTGGTCGAGCGTGACGATGTTGACATCAAGTGGGTACAATGTAGTTCGGGGACGCCTGGACCGAGTTGTAACTACCTGATGTCAAGAAATGAGGTTTTAATGAAGTGGAGAAAGCTTTAAAAAAATTTGATTGTTTTGATTTTGATTGGCCCTGTGGGCGTGTTGTGATTGTTGTTGGTTGGCCTGGTGGGCGTGTTGTGAAGTTTTGGTTGGCCCGGTGGGCGCTGTTTGACTTTGGTTGGCCCGGTGGGCGGTTGTCGTTGTTGTTGTTGTTATGGGTGTTGGGCCGGTTTGGCTTTTGTTTATGGTTTAGTCGGGTTGTAGTACGTGTTTGGTCATTTTGGTGGTTAAATGTCTGCGATGCACAAGTGTGCGGGTCGCCAAGAGACTGGTAGGATACGAGTACCCTAGGGTAGCCATGACGGGCAGTTAGGGGCGAAACTGTCGCAGCTACGGGACGGACCACGGGCCGACTTGGGACGAGACCAGGAAGGGCTCGCTGTTCCGATCCGGCAGCCAGCACGGACCGGTTGGCGTGCCGGCCCGGCAGCCAACACGGCACGGACGGCGTGCCGGCCCGGATTGCCATATGGTCCGGCCCACCTACCGGACCGGTCCAGCCAGTCATCTTCAAAAAAAAAATTGTTTCGTTGTGCGTTTAGGTTTGTGGTTGTTTGACTCGGTTCACGTTCGTGCGGTTGAGCGTTGGTTTTACGGGATTGTGTTCGCGGTTGTGGGTTGTAGAGGCCGTAGGCCTGGTGTACGGTTGGGTTGTTGTTGAGTTTTTCGTTTACGTATTATTATAATTAAGGCATTAATAGCGTGAGCAGTAGTGTTTTACTGGTTTGAGGACGTGTTTCCCGTGTCGAGGTTTATCTTACTCGAGCTAGTACTTGAGGTGGTGGTTTGCCCTGACTAGAGTGGTAAGTCCTTGGTGCGTTACTAGTATGCCATAATCGAACGAGTGTCCGTGGAGGTGAGCATAACGCTCATCCCCTTTACTACTTTTCCCGCAAGGGACGAGTAGCGAACACTAGTTTGGTTGCGGAAAGTTATAAGCAAGTGCATAAAAGGACCGGATGAGGGCTTGGTGTACGTTTGTGTGGTTAAAATTGAGGTTTCGCTTGCGTGTTATTATAATTAAAGTATAATTAGCGTGAACGGTGTGACGTTTAGTAACAAGTACATTGAGGTAGGTGTAGACCGTGTGAACGTTAGTGTATTCGAGCTTGTTGTCTTGTATGAGTTCGCAAACTGAACGTTTGCGTGTATCCGTGCAGAGGATACATGCTGATGGCTCGTGGAAGACGAGGAAGAGCAGTAGTGGCACGAGGACGAGCGCCCGCGCGAGGAAGGCAGGGACGGTCAGTGGGGACACCAGGACGGGTGCCCACCGTTGAGCCCGCCGAGTACGCCGAGGCGCAGGGTACTCCTGTCGGTGAGGACAGGAGGAGCGATGCGGGACCTTCTACGGGCACGCCCAGCGTCCCGCCGGTCGCATACCCACCCGTTTGGGGGCACGCTTCATGAAACGGGGGTCCACGAGCACACGCGTCTGCATGTTCAAACGGGGTAGGGGGCCCGCCCGCCAATAAAGGTGTCCTGGCCGCGCGTGTGTGGTTTGGGTTTGTGAGCATTCTTTGGCTGGCTTACGAGTTAGAGTCTCGGTAAGTTGCAAACATTCTTTGGCTGGCTTACGAGTTAGAGTCTCGGTAAGTTGCAAGCATTCTTCGGCTGGCTTACGAGTTAGAGTCTCGGTAAGTTGCAACCATTCTTGGGCTGGCCTGACCGAGTTAGAGTCTCGAGAGGGTGCGAGCGTTCTTGGCACTGAGCAGTTGGCAGCTGGTTTGCGATCCTTTGTGATCTTGTTTGGTGTGCGATCCTTTGTGATCTTGTTTGGTGTTGCGTAGTTTTCTTTGAGTCCTTGGAAGAGGTCGTGATCGTTGTGTCGGGTCTACTTTGCGTGTCAGAGTGTTGAGTTGGTCAAGGAAGGTAACAATGGGTGTATGTTCAGTCAGAGTACTTGGGTTGGGGACAGTGTTCCCGGTGTTGACCTTGTTTTTGGTGTTACCGGCTTTGTCTGCTAATTATGCCGTAGTCAGTCTGTTATCTGTGGTGGTGAGCGAACGCTTACCCCTAGCTGCTTTTCCTACAGGTACCGTTCGCAGACTGGACTAGGTGAGCCTCTGAAGCTTGAAGAGCTTGAGGCGGGTTTCTAGGTGTTTTTGAGTCTAGTGACATGTACCTCGTTTTTGTCCAATTGTTGGGACTTATTTTGAGATGTAAATATTATTTTGTTGAACTAAATTGGCTTTTTTTTAAAGTGATTTAATGAAAACAGGTTTCAAGTATTGTATCTTTTTAAACGTTCGCGTCCCGAGTTCGGTTTACTGAAATTGGGGCGTGACAGGTATACACCGAATCGATTCTCGTTTTGATTAATTTTGGAAGTTAGGGTTTTTGTAAAACTATTAGTTTAGAGGTGTATTGAGGTTGGGGAAGTGTTGGGGACGTTTTAGAGGTGTTTGGAGGTGAAGGAGCACGTTTTCCGTCGACCGGGAGCTCGGGAGGAGCTCCGACCACCATGGGGGGTGGCCGGCCACCATAGAGGGTGGCTGGCCGGAGCTAGGGCCGGCCACCACCGTGGTGGGCCGGGTCCCAAAGTGCCCTAGCCACACACGGCCAAGCTTGGCCGGGTGGGGCCCATGTGCTCGGGTGAACAGGTTTCGTGTTCGGGTGGTTTAGAACGTTCCCCGGACCATTTATCCATAACCGAATCGAAATTTGGAATTAAAATGCGAAAGTTGTAATTATCGGGTTTAGAAACTTTAAACGTTAATTAATTGACTCGGAAGTCGGAATTCGATTCTGTCAAGTACATTGGGACCCTTGAATTATTCTAAGACCGTAGAAAGGAAAAAGGGAATTTTTGGAGCCCCGGAAGGGCATTTACAAAACCCGGGCAGATTCGCCATGTCGGGCGAATCGGGCCTTTACTGGTCCCTTATCGACAATGTCGAGTATTTGGGGAGTTTGGGATTGATCGACATTGTCGGGGTTAAGTTTGGGCATCAAGTTTAATGATTTTCAGTTTATTCTTGCGAGTTGTTAAGTGCCTTAAAATTGTGTTCTTTTAGATCGTGCCACGGACCGAGGCAAGGGAAAGCTGGGTGAGTGACTGAGATCATCACCGGAGCTCATTGGTTGGCTTTTGGAGAACACGCACGAGGTAGGGAAAAGTAGCCAGATCTCGGCCCTGACTAGGGAAAGTTAACAGTAGAATTGCATGTGACACCGGGGTGTCGTGGGTTAAGTAGGTTATTGAATGTTAGAAAGGCATGATACAGGATCGTAGCGAACATTAGAATTGCATGTGACACTTAGTAGTGTCGTAGGAGCAGAGAACTTATCGATGGTAGAATTACTTGAGGCATATGACCATGCCCGGAGGTTGATTGTTTATTTGGTGTCTTGGGTGGCCTTGAGAGCCCGTGCTATTATTGTTGTGTCTTGGGTGGCCTTGAGAGCCCGTGCTATTATTGTTGAGTCTTGGGTGGCCTTGAGAGCCCGTGCTATTATTGTTGAGTCTTGGGTGGCCATGAGAGCCCGTGTTATTATTTGTGTCTTGGGTGGCCATGAGAGCCCGTACTTTACTGTTGGTGTATTTTGGGTGGCCATGAGTGCCCGTGGGGTTGTTGAACCCATGTCTTTACCTTTGGTGTTTTGGGTGGCCATGAGTGCCCGTGGGGTTGTTGAACCCGTGTCTTTACTGTTGGTGATTTTGGGTGGCCATGAGTGCCCGTGGGGTTGTTGAACCCGTGTCTTTACTGTTGGAGTCTTGGGTGGCCATGAGTGCCCGTGGGGTTGTCGAACCCGTGTCTTTACCTTTGGTATTTTGGGTGGCCATGAGTGCCCGTGGGGTTGTTGAACCCGTGTCTTTACTGTTGGAGTTTTGGGTGGCCATGAGTGCCCGTGGGGTTGTTGAACCCGTGTCTTCACTGTTGGAGTCTTGGGTGGCCATGAGTGCCCGTGGGGTTGTTGAACCCGTGTCTTTACTGTTGGTGTATCTTGGGAGGCCGTGAGTGCATGTGGGTTGTTGAGCCCGTGAGTTATTGTGGGTGGTTTTGAGTGGCCGTGAGTGCCCGTGGGGTTGTTGAGCCCGTGAGTTACTGTTGGTGGTTTTGAGTGGCCGGGAGTGCCCGTGGGGTTGTTGAGCCCGTGAGTTACTGTTGGTGTATCTTGGGAGGCCGTGAGTACCTGTGGGGTGGTTGAGTCAGTGTTTTACGTTTGGTGTCTGGGGTGGCCATGAGTGCCCGTGGAGTGCTGAACTTGTGTTGTTGCTGTTGTTGAACTTTGTTTGTGGTTGTGATTGTGATTGTGGTTACCTGAGGTTAGGGGCGCCCGCTTCATGAAACGGGGGTCCACGAGCACACGCGTCTGCATGTTCAGACGTGGTAGGGGGCCCGCCCGTCAAGAAAGGGGTCCTGGCCGCGCGTGTGTGGTTTGGGGTTGTGAGCATTCTTTGGCTGGCTTACGAGTTAGAGTCTCGGTAAGTTGCGAGCATTCTTTGGCTGGCCTGACCGAGTTAGAGTCTCGGGAGGTTGCGAGCGTTCTTTGGCTGGCCTGACCGAGTTAGAGTCTCGGGAGGTTGCGAGCGTTCTTTGGCACTGAGCAGATGGCAGCTGGTATGCGATCCTTTGTGATCTTGTTTGGTGTGCGATCCTTTGTGATCTTGGGTGTTGCGTGGTGGTCTTCTGAGTCCTTGGAAGGGGTCGTGATCGTTGTGTCGGGTCTACTTTACGTGTCAGAGTGTTGAGTTGGTCAAGGAAGGTAACAGTGGGTGTGTGTTCAGTCGGAGTACTTGGGTTGGGGATAGTGTTCCCCGGTGTTGAGTTTGTTGTTGGTGTTACCGGCATTGTCTGCTAATTATGCCGTAGTCAGTCTGTTATCCGTGGTGGTGATCGAACGCTCACCCCTAGCTGCTTTTCCTACAGGTACCGTTTGCAGGCTGGACTAGGTGAGCTTCTGAAGCTTGAAGAGCTAGAAGCGGGATTCTGGGTTTATTTTGAGTCTAGCGACGTATACCATGTTTTTGTCCACTTGTTGGGACTGATTTTGAGTTGTAAATATTATTTTGTTGAACAAATGGTGATTTTAAAGTGATCTATGAAAAGGATTTCAAAATGTTTTATTATTTTAAATGTTCGCGTCCCGAGTTCGGTTTATTGAAATTGGGGCGTGACAGCAATGAATATGAGAAAATTCATATTATTCACATTGCCGAAATACTTATTGTATTTGGCAGCCATGAGATTGGACATGGATCTCATGTCACTATTTGTAGTGACAAGACCTCTCTTAATGAATATATATATCAGTGACACAATCCAAAATGAGATTAGAAGTGGCATATGATGAACCAGAAACTTTATTTGTTATGTCATATTTTTTTTTCTTCAAAAATGACACGCATGCTTTACAATTCACCCAATCCTGTTCACACAGCCTTTCGAAGGGGTGTTATCATCTTTGTTATAAAAAATTGTCCAATTCAGCATTAAGGTTAGGGTCAGAAGTTCATACTTCTCAAAAGCCCTTTCCAAAGTACATGTTTCATCTAGCATAGCAAAAATAGGTTCCAACGAGTACACATATCATATATCAATAACTTCATACTGTTAATACCCACTTGTTTGACAACAAGTTTAAAACGGTTTAGTATCATAAGGGATAATCTAATGAACCGAACAACGGTCGTAATTTTTTCTGCACATCTCCCTGTATGATCTACACCAACATGCACAATCAAATTTAATATATGAGCAATACAACGCATGTGCATGAATTCACCCCCCCCCCCCCCCCCCAAACAGTTGTGGACAATGCATTCATCTTATTGCTAAGTTATTCTACAGCCTTGTCATTGGCTGATGCATTATCAACAGTTATGGTCATGATCTTATCAAGACCCCATGACTATAGACAACCACAAATGGCCTTACAAATATCCACACCCGTATGTGATCCAATGGGTGTGAAATTTATAATTCTTTTGTGTAAGACCCAATCATCATCGATGAAATGGGCAGTCAGACATTTGTAGTTGACTTGTTGACAACTAATCCATGTGTTAGTGATCAAAGACAGTCGAGGGGAACTAGATTTAAAGTAAGCATGCAACTTCAACTTTTCAGATTCATACATAGCAGACACACTTCTCATATAAGTAACCCTGGAATGTATTTTGTAGTGGGGCATGCAATTTTCATAAAGTTTTTGAACCTTTCACCTTCTACGAAGTTGAAGGGTAGCTCATCCATCACTAACATCTTGGTCAGTGTATTTCGACAAGCATCTTGGTCGAAACGCCAAGATGTTAGTGATTCTTCTTTGCTTTGATCAAATGGGGTAAAAGATAATTGAAGTTGGGAGTTCCTATAAGCAAGATTTTTAATGCATGTTTTGATATGACCATGCATTGTATTAGTTCCATACCTATTATAATCAACTTTATACCCTTTACCACAATGCTTGTATACATTAAAAAACTGTTTATTATTAATCATTGTATCAAAGTGATTCTACACAATAGATTTTTGACTAGATGACTTAAGTAGCTTACCTGCAGTTGGTGTTCCAGCTGTTGCCGCTCTAGTTGCTTCCGCTACAGTTGTTATGCTCCATCAACAATTGCTCTAGGTGATGCTCTAGCAGCTGGAGCAGTTGCTCCATCGTTATCTTCTAGTGAAGTAATAGTTTCACTTCCACTAGTAAAGGACTTGTCATTTAGAGAGAAGAAAAATAGTTGGTACACAACTAGAAAATTAAGAAAATGCAAATAATTAGAACATACAAACATAAAAGACGTAGAAGTTGGAATAAAATTAAAATGAAAACAAAATAAACAACAAAAACCAATTCAAATTCAAATCAACAAAATAAACAATTAGGACATCCAAACATAAACATGTAAAAGTTGAATTATGACATTTCACTCTTTTTTAAATGATAAGAATGACAACATTTACATGACATGAATGAAAGTTCAACTAAAAGAACATATACAAAAATCAAACTAATTAAGTTTAATAAAAAAAACCAATAGAAACTGTCTTCACATTGCTATCAATTCGAAGTTTCTATCAATTCAAACTGTCTTCACATTACTATAATCACATATATAGAAAATTTTGATCCGACCTAAGGTTCGTCCCAAATCAACTCGACCCAAGCGTCTTCTTTGGGGCATGAGGAGTTGGGAGCTGATCATGGTGTTTTCGGAGCGCACGTTCAGTTGCCGGTCCTTGAGCATGGCAGTCCTTGGAAGGACGTTGTCCTTAAGCCTAGTTGTATGGGCCGTCCTCCAAGGAAAACATTCAGGCTCATTGAAAAGTCTCAATCTTCACTTTACCAGGTCATATGGCGCAATCCGGAGTTGCAACATCTTCTATTGGGACTGATGCATGTTTTGTTGATATGCTTGCAGGGTATTACTTAGAAACCTTAGACTCTTCATAGGTTTTTACTAAAACTGGTGCATTGATAGATCTAGTTCTAGCTCTTTTTTTTTGGATTAAGTATGTAATGTATTTGATCCTCTTGGTTGGTGTTGGTTGTAATTGGGAGGTATTTTCCTCCTCTCCCTTGAATCCACCTCAGATTCTTGAGAGTATCAATAAACTTATTGCTTCTTAAAAAAAAATCGTGCTTTGGCTGCCGGGATAAAAGCTGGATAGTAGCATTTTTGCTTGTTTGTTTTAGAAAAATGCCTTGTCCTTTTAGCTCCCCTTATTGGAGCTCCCCTGTAATCGTTGAGCCGGTCTTTGACCTTTTAGGCTCATTCCTTCTTTAAATGTGCTTTTTTTTCTTAATAAATTTTCGAAATTATAAAAAAACAGATATAGAAAATTTTGACCTTGTGTAAGTACAATGCCAATATGTCTCAACAATATTCAAATTGTTATCTTAACCAACTAACTTATCTAACCATATATTTCTGAATTGATTTTCAAATTCTAAAAAATAAAACTGCACATGATTTCAAAAAATAAAAAATAAAACCACTCAACATATAATAAGGAAATTGTCTTTTGCCCAGAAGCATACATGCCCATAAACCATCTCATAATCCTGAAAATAACAACTCATCATTCTTCATATGGCAGAATACATTAATTTTCCAGTTCAATCCATGTGAAAGACCTTGTACCAAAATGAAATAGTTCATGAGCAAACAAGGATACACAAAACTAATGATAGGTAAACAAGTTCCACTAGCAGCCAAGAGAACATCGAAATTTAAAAATACGAACACAAATGAAGTATAGAAACAATAAAAGAGAGAACATCTACCTTTCCGTTCCCAGCTTCCATTTTTGCTTCGAGTCTCTGAACACATACACCACACGTGAATACTAAACTTCTCTTCGAAGAATAATGGAACCCACAAGAGAGAGGAATCAGAAGATGGTGACAGATAGTTGCGTGCTTCGTCTACCCCCCCCCCCCCCTCTTAAATACTTGTTAAATTCGAATCCCTCGACTTTGTCAATGGGATTTTGCAAATCAAACCGATACTAGAAGAGAATACAAGATTGGAATATTGAGATTCGGCCATGAATAATCGAGGGAGGAACAAATCTTCAACACAATTTTTGACCGAAGAATTCGGTGATAGAGAGAGGGAGAGTGTCGGCAGCACACACACAAACTAAACTGGGGACAAATCTGTTCAAGCTAGGGTTAGCTTGATGCAAGCGATAATCAGATGATTGGGGTGGAATTGTTCGATCGGACAATTGTAGTGAGTTACTAATTCTGACTACGCATACTTCATACGAGCCAGGATACAATGAAACGAGCTCAAGCTCTTTGGGCCTGCAAGCCCAACGAGATACCCAACCCAGTCTTTCTGGTCCGGTTCCTACCAGTTAACCGACGGTTCAACTTATATAGAATTGGTATCCGACCAAATCAATGTCGGTTCATCACTTTTCAGGCCGCTACCCCCACCCCCGCCATTCATCAACCAACCCATCACCAACCCATCTTGCCATGTCGTAATGCCATTTCTTAACCTTTTGATCGAAACTTTATTTTATTGTTTGTATAATTAGACTGTGTTGTTGTGACTACTGAAGAACTAATAATTGATTGTGTGTGGTAATGGAATGTATCCACATGTATTCATAGACTACTGGGTTGTTATAACAGGTACATGCATGGTAATATACACGTTTGGGTATTGGATCTCCAAATAATTTTTTATTCATGATAAAATTTGATCAAGAAGTACAATTTATCAGTGTATAATGCTTGACACAGGCACTTAAGAGTGGATACCATCTTCAGTGTGGCACGACCTTCAGCAACGACACCATCCGTCGAAAGGGTTGTTTGCTACAACAATAAACATCATTCGTCGGAAGGGTAGTATGCTTCAACAACAAATAGTATCCGTCAGAAGGGTGTTATGCTTCAGCGCCTGAATAACGCCCGTCGAAAGGGTGGTACCCTTCAGCAACGTATAACATCCGTCGAAAGGGTTATATCCTTCAACAACGGATAACATCCGTCAAAAGGGTTGTCTGGTTCATTGAAGGATATGATCCGTAGTTGAAGGAATGACTATCCGACAGACATTTTGGTTTGTCGATCCTAAACTTGAGTCACAAGACTTCATCGACGAAACCTAGGCGATAGATACATCCGTTGATGAGATATCTAGCCGACCAATAAGACTACTTTGAAAATTGATACATTGTCAGCCAACAACGATACAACAGTAATGTCTCGTGACAAAAGTAACACTACACTGAATACAAACACAACATATTTAATGATAATGTGCTAAAATAATGAACACGACATCCTTAATAATTGATCATACTACGCATGACCGGTTTACTTAAATAAGTTGATTTGATAAGAAAAAGTGTATAATAAAATCAATACAACTAAGACATTAAAGCTAATTGGTTTCACACTGAATACTTTTTTCTAAAACCAGTAATGGAGGAAGTGCATTAGTGTAAAACATAAACCATATAAAGTAGGGCGTAATAGCCTTGAGCTCCAGAATATTATGCGAATTGACCGTAGCTAACTCAACTCTTATAGATCTGTAGAAACGGTCTACTGTAAATCGTAGATACTAGTTTAAGGCCTCTCTTACCAGTGCAATGAATACTTGAAGATGTCGAATAACAATAAAGGTGTACATGCACGTTTACACGTCATCCATACGAAGGAAAACAACCAAATTGAAACATTTATAATCAATCAAAACACAAACATTTAAAGTGATGGGTATGAAAAAAAGGATGTGAAGTTGAATGGGAACGCATATCAAGGAGGATCAGGTGGTTCTGATGCAATTAACTGCCAACGAACTTACCGGGAGGTGAACTGTTGTTTTACCCTCCCCAACATTTATTAGCCAAAGCCCACTCCTCACAGAATCTTTAGATTCTTCCATGGTTTTTTTGTGTAGCAAAGGTGGTTTCAACTCAACGACACGTCACCAATGTTGATTCCAAAAAAACTGTCCCTGCTATTTATGGAGCCCACAAAACAATATATGAACAAGTATGTATCAACCATTGGTCCTTTCGTCTAACATCAACTGGAGCCGCTGATTTGTTTCAGCACCGCTTACACACAGTCTACGCATACAAAAAAACATCCCTCAGACCTGCCTTTTAGTCTTCAAGACTCAATATGGACAGTGTGATAAGAATTTATGAGGATGGTGAATCTACACGATGATTTGAAACACAAAGAGAGAGAGAGAGATTTGTTTTGTAACGGTCAACAGCGTATTAAATGGGTCTTTGGGGCTCCCAGAAAAGGTTGAAAGTATGGGCACATTGTAGACTTTTAAATGCCTCTACGTATTGCCTTCTCTAAGGCTTACCTTTCTGCCCTTTCATTTGCCTTTAACAACAAATGTCTAGTCATTCTATACCTTGTCATTAATCATCGTATAAGTGGAATCGCTGTTTTGTTCATTCCACTTACCTACACTAGGGATTCATCATTCATATAGTAAGTATTCGAGGCTGTCCTAGAAACAATAAGAGTGAGGACATGGGCCGGACTGGAAGTAGAAGTAGACAGAGTGCAGTGTAGTGCAGAGCATTCCGGAGGAAGCCCACCTAATATTGCAGATGCTAAAGATTGACCTGCAATTTCTTGTATTTTACATTTTGGTTTTGTAACACTACTGCAGGAATGGACTTGGCACACAGATAAAAAAGATATGTCACTAAAGTTATGGAACCGTAGCCACGGATAGGGACATCCGTCAGCCAGGTGATGACTTGCCTGACGGATAAGACATTCGTAGCTGAGGTTTTCTCACATGGCTGACAGATAAAATATTCGTGGAAAAGGTCTCTCGTATCCGTCAACCAGGTGAACACTTGACTGGCGGATACAACATCCGTAGGTAAGGTTTTCTCACCTGGCTGACGGATAAAATATTCGTGGAAAAGGTCGCTCGTATCCGTCAGGTAGGTGAGAAAACCTTACCTACGGATGTTGTATCCGTCAGTCAAGTTTGAATAGCTTAGCCACGGATATTATATCCGTCAAGCAAGTGGAAAACCTTATCCATAGATGTATTATCTGTCAGTCAAGTTACTTGTATCCGTTGGTAAAGTGAGCCAGTGTACAAACTATTTACGAAATCATTTATAGTCATCCAGATGAAAATATCGACATAATACATGAACTTGTATGATACAAGCGGTATATAAGCACAACAACGTTCATAGATAATGTGTTTTGTAAAATTACATTGTTTTAACAACCAATTAATCATCCGAAAACTTCAACAACAAAATACATAAACGCATAATGTTAAAGTTACAAAGCAAGCAGATTTCTGATAACACGCTCTTGCATTGCCATCAAATCTTCCATCCATTCAACAAAACGTCTAAACCAAATAGGCTCCTCTATAGCTTCAAGGTCATTCTCCTGAACCTCGTCCACCAACGGAGGCCTCTGCAGCGGGCCTACACCATCAGGGGGTGGAGGAAGGTCATCACCTTTCTCACGCATCAGGCGTTCAATGTAATCGAAGCGTTGATGTCCTTTCTTCACTAGGTAGTCATACTGTTGCAGCCACGCTGGACCGGCTGCAGCGTTGGTTCTTTGTGGATCAGGTATTGATATTACTGTTCCTGCATTTTCACGACGACGCCACCTACGCTCGAGTCGCGAATTAAAGTTTGGTTCCATCCTGACTTAAACAACAAATTACAATTATAACTAATCTCAAATAATTAAGTCAAAGCATACTGAAGTAATATTCATAAAAACTAACACTTAATTAATAAAGTAAAGAAAAAGTAAAACATTCGTTAAAACATTAAAACACAGTCATATAAAGTGATATTTAAACAAAAGTTATCCTTAATTAAACAATAGTTAAGTACTAATACAATAATATTCTAGCTAGGGCATCTAGTCTTCGAACTCGCGCCTTTCAGCCACTGCACGTACACCCTTGGGTCATGCTTCAGGCAGCGCATGGAGGTGGATCCATAAGATGTACAAGACTCCGAGATACCAGCAACCCTTGCATAAACACGCCTAGCTCTTTCCTCAAGCCTAGCTCTTGCAGCAACTCGTTCAGCGGCTCTTTCAGTAGCAAGCCTTTCTCTTTCAGCAGCTCTTTCAGCCGCAATCCTTTGTCCCTCTCGGTTAATGAGGCCCTATAACCTCATCCGAGCTGCTGCTACCGCTCTCGTGCGTGGCAACGACTCTCTTGGAATGATGTGAACAATCGCATCATCTCACCATGCAAATCAACCTCCACGCGTTATGGTCCATCATATTCATCCTCTGAGACTATGTTCTCCCCTACACTACTTCTGTCATCCATGACTAAATGAAAGCAAACCTTAGTACTATATCAAAACGAATATACCAGAAACAAATTTAAATCAACCCCGGCCACTCAAAACATAATAAGCATACATATATTACCATTCATAAAATGTATTAGCATGGGATATTAATTACCGAGTCATACAATTCAAACTTAAATATAACCTAATTTAAACATCGTTCATATACTAAGTAGTAAACTAGTCTCGGAACGGGCGCTTGGAAGTCGATCCCACAGACGGAGTCCGTCTTGCGCTTTCAGCAGATTGTCTCGCAACGGCGAGCCTATCTCGTTCTACCCTTTGCTTTCTAAGTCTATCTCCTTCTGTTGAAATCAGATGCCTAATATACATGCGAGTCTCTGCCTCGCGAAGCGAAGAAAGTCCCCTAGGCAATTTGTTCATGACTAAATTCATTGATTTCTCCCAATCTACATCCCTCACTACTGGCACTTCTTCAGCAATGGGATCTGGCTCAGTTAGGCTATTCTCCCCAACAATACTGCTATTGGTTTCATCCATCGAAATGAAAACCTAATACATGCAGTCATGAACTTGTTTTTCAGAATGTTACTCTAATAATTGTAGGTTTTGCATAATACAAACCTAATAATTGCATAATTCCTTATGGATGCGAAGTTTACGATGCATGTTCGAACCAAAATAAATATTGCATAAATTTCCGAAGTTCAAACCCTAAAGATTTGAATTTATATTACACCATAAACATATCGTATTATATTAAACCTAAACCCTAATTCCGATTAGCAATTTATCTGGACCTTTAGGAGCAGTCCCTCAAACTCAAATTTAAAACTCTAATGGAGGATACGTTTCTAAATTTCTGAAACTATTTATAAACCTTCAATCATTTTGAAACTATTTCTAAATTTCTGAAACTATTTTATTTCTAAATTTCTGAAACTATTCTATTTCTAAATTTCTAAAACTATTTCTAAATGTTTGATTAAACACTAATTTTCTACAACATTATGTACATGAACAAACCAATAAAAATGAATAACAAAATAATTAAATAATTTCAACAACATTATTGAAGTGATTAAACCCTAAATTACCTAATGTAACGAAGTGAAAGGGAGAGCACGGCGGAGCAGAGGGAGCACGCCGGAGCAGCGGGAGCACGCCGGAGCCGAGGGAGCACGCCGGAGCAGATGGAGCACGCCGAAGCAGGGGGAGCACGACGGAGAAGCCGGAGGACGACGGAGCAGAGGGAGAAGGTTCAGGGAACGGTCTAAAAGAGAGGGAGGCGCAGAAATGAGGGAAATTAGGGTTCAGGGGTTATATATAGCTTTATGCTTACCGACGGATGCGTATCCGTCGGTACAGAGTATTAAGGGAACGACATCGTTTTGCCCACGACACTTAGCGACAATTCGAGAAAGTTTCGGGCTTACCGACGAATACATATCCGTCTGTAGACACTCGTTGACTACTTTGACCAACTAACCGTCATCCTTCCCGGCCCTCGTTGTTTTCGTAATGGAACGTATACTTCAGGGGTCATGTATTCCACACATATTTTGTAACTATGCATTATAATATGAAAATCTTCAGGGGTCATGCAAGGGTGTTGTGTCATTTATTATCAAAATAGAGTAAAGCAATTTTTTTTAAGTTCATTGTAGTTTTATTTTTTTACCAACAAAGCATTATATCAAAAATCTTAACTTTCAGAAGTAGAAAGAAAAGGTAAAAACATCGTCCTCAACTAATCGGTTAAAAACATGAGCCTTGAAACAAAGTGTGTCTCGAAACAAAAAAAAACAAAACAAAACAACAGGACAAAAACTCCAACTAACAACCAAACGGACATAAGCCCGAACCTACCAAGTGAGTCAAGCCCTACAATAAGGCCCACGGCCCAAAGGTAACTACAAAACAAATGCCAAAAGGTAGAACAAGAACAACCTCTAAAAATAAACTTGGGAAGCCAACAACTACCTCGGGAACGAATGTCATGACACCAAATCCACACGCTGAACAAGGGGCTGACCTATCAGACCACCGATTCCCGGACAAACACCATCACGAACCTCGCTAGACCAGATCCCACCAACACCACCATGGGAGGTGGGAAACGGTTGTCAACTGGAAACACCAAGCACAACAAAGCGGATTCAGCCAAATACGCAACACCCACAACCCAGATTCCAGTTGACCTCCAAACGGAAGCTATATTTAGATGAAACAAAATCATCGGGAAACACCAACAACGAACCCCGATTTTCATGCTACACCACCGCAAAAAGAAAGACCGGAAGAAAAGAAGGTAGACATATATGAACAGGGGAAACGATAAGCAACAGATTTGACCTCGAAGGTTGTGATGGTGGAGACGTACGTTGAGAAGGATAAGAACAATAACTGAAGAGTGGGGAGAAGAAGCACACGGTGAAAAAATTCAACCACCACAAAACTCATACTTAAGCACCGCACCACTACACAAGAACCAAATCGGACGCCAGAGAGAGAAGCCCTCTCAACAAGCCTCATAACGGATCTGAAATAACAGTCCAAGGGGAGAACAAAGTGGACTTACACCAAAAATTGAGACCGTGTAGAGCATAGACAAGGGCGGCGGTATGAGCGGCTTGATTTTACCAAACCTCAAAAATAATGAGGGAAGAAGAAGGGGAGGGAGGTAGAGGAAGAAAGAATAGCTGACTCCCATTACAAAAGTCACTATGGGAGTTGTCGAATGCGGTGGCATAAGAGATTGACGGTTTAGGTTTAGGGTTTGAAGTCTAGAAAGAGAAGGGTTTGGCTAAACCCTTGTTTATTGTAAATTATTAAAGTTCATTGTAATTAACTGTGAAAGATTAAAGATTTTTCTTATCGAAAGGTGCAATTTTATTAAACTTCGAAATTAACTACAAATGAGTGTGTCAAGGATAACATTCTTGACCATAAAAAAGGAACAGACATAGAACATAATTGTTCACATTTCTTTTAATAATATAATCGTCATAGACGGTATTGAAACGCCACATAGGGATAAAGGAAGGTGGGGGTTGAAAACAAAACTGAAAGTCCTGCGCAAGGTAGTGCATAAACGCTGCATCTGGGAGGCAAAGCGACCGAATGTGAAATGCATCAGTTGTATTGGGAGGATATATGAGAATCAGGGTTCCCTCCTAGGAAAAGGCCTTGAATCTTTGCTCGCTAGTTTTTGACCCTGCAAAAATGAAATCAGATAAAATAAAACAAAACGCACTCCATTAACCTTATCCATAATCGAGAAAGGGGTCGAGGGGGTGCGGTGGTGGAGGCTAGGGAGAAGAACGTGCTGGTGGAGGCTTTAGAGATGACTTTAGAGACGATGGCGACTTCAAAGACGGATATAGGGATATCACGAGGCTCCGAGGCGATGAGGTCGATCGATGATGAGGAGAGTCATACGACAACCAACGGTTTTGAGAGGGGGGACCGAACAAGATCGGGAGACGCTTCGTTGGTGGCGGGAAGAAGCCAACGTTCCGGTGATTAGAGGCGGCTCAAAAGGAACCCTAGTAGGAAAAATCCTAGTATAGCCCATAGGAGAGGCAGGGGAGAAGATGTGTAGAAAAGGAAAGTAGAACAATGACATAGACCATAACAAAGACTATGGTTATAGTCATGGCCTTTTCTTTCGTACGACGGTTCTGTTTCAGAGAGAATTAGGGTATCTTTATAATCGAAAGTTTAAAGATTAATATAGTTAAGTGAAAAGAAAATAAAATTAATAGTGAGATTATCCCTACTTAACTGTTAGGAAAATCGTGTTTCTCCTTAATTTGTAATAATTGTTCAATATCTTCTTTTTACTAAAAGGTGCAATTCAACTACAAGTAGGTGCATTAGGAGAAATTCTTGACCACAAATAAAATTAAAAGAGCTATTACACGGTATCGAGCCCCTGAAGGTCTGTCTACGCATAACTCTATGACAAGTGAACTGACACATACGGTTTTTTTGAGGTGCCATAGAGGCGAGCAAAAAGTAAATAACAATGAAACCGATGTCTACTGCTCAAGGTATTGCCTAGCTGTTGCATATTCTGTAGAGTGCAACCAAACCTGCTAACATCGGCTTCCAAGGGAGGGGAACGATGATGGTAGATGTGTTTAGGGATCCTTTACGGTAAAAGTCCCTGAATCCTTTGGTAGAAGTCCTGCATCTTCGCTCACTAATTATTAACCTTGCGAAAAAGAACAAAACACCATTCGATCATCCGGACCTAAACCTGGGATATAGATCGAGAAGGAGGCCTCGGTGGAGGCCAAGGAGGTGGATACACCGATGACGGCTTCAATTGTGGATGTAGGGGCGACGGGGGCTGCTCAGAAGAGGGGATCCGGACTGGCGGTTGTGGTGATCGTGAGGATGTTGTGGGAAAAATTGGGGGCGGGCGATTCATGGGAACCGTAGGCGGCGGAGTAGAGAAGGAGGAGGGGGAGGGACGCCATCACGACAGAGTTGGATTGTTGAATCGATATCGGGAGGGACGAAGTCTTCTCAAAGGAGAAACCTCCATTGCTGCTAGCGGCTGCAAAATCCTAGCAGAAAAATAATAAACACAACTAAGTTAGGAGAAAAGGTTTTTTTTTACACGATGATATTGTTTAATATCTTTAGTGGTATCTCGATAACCCCTTTTAATAGGATCGCGGCTTGCGTCCGACGTTCCGCTAATTCAGGACCCGGGACGTGCGTCCCGGGTCGCATGGTTGCTCGACACGTGTCATTTTTAAAAAAAATACAAAAAATCATATTTAACTAAATATGATTGGTTCACTCACAATACGAGACCCTATACGGGACTCTATACTGGACTCATCACTGTGGAACACAATTTATTTCGAGTCTTGCATCCTACTATTTTATACAGTCAGCATCCAAGCCCCTAATCCAAACCCCTAACCCAAACTTTTCCGTTGTACATGCTCTAGACACTCGATTTTCTTGTTTTCACTCATTCACATGTACTTTGCAGTTTTGGAAAGAAAAAAGATCTCACATATTTACAGCATCTGGACTCTGACAAAAATATCTAGAATGCGAGAGGTTCTCCATAATTGGGAGAAAAAAAAAACATGTTTTCTCATGTGTAATTGACGACTAAAATGTTGAAAGAGCAAATGCGTTAAATAATTTTCAACAGGGTTGAGTATTATGCTAAAAATAAGCCTAATCAGGAAAGACCATCATCGGTTGGACAGACTGATAAACCGATTCATAAACAAAAAAAAATAGAATTTTTTTAACTATCTGGGGCCTATTGTAAGTTGGTAACTTTGGACTTCGGGAGACTGAGCCCTTCTGATCGGCGGAGCATTTGGGCTCCAGGTCTAACCACTGGTCAATAAGAAGCCCAATCCAAGTTTCTCTAAATTAAGCTTATGAATATACTCCTTCCAAGTTTCGAAAAACAAGGATGTTTTCATCATTTAACACAAAAAACAACTGACAGTAAGATATATAAGGGTGAAGTGAAGCTATCTAAACTTTTAACCATTAAGACCTTTGAAATAAAACTAGACTAATTGAGAAGACAAATACAAGCAGCTTTGGGGAGATCCTTATAAGAAGCTGAGCAATTTGACATGACACCAAATGTATTTAACATTAAGAGCTTTCACATATAGACCTCCATTCCCAGAAACTTGGAAGCCTGGCACAGGGGACATAAACTAAGCTTACTCTCACAATCTTTACACAAGCAAAGGTGCTTACAAGGTAACAAAAGCATGCACACTTCATTAACTTTGCAGACCTTACAAGTCATCAACTCTTTCATATTGTTCTTCTCCTTGCAAAGGAGGTGGAAGTCAATAGCACGCCCATTACAGCAAGAAGCTGTATCATCAACCTCACTGTCACCGCATCCTTCTTTACTATCTCTACCTTGAGCGTAGACTTGCTGGAGATTATATTTGAGGTTAGTGATCATGTTTTCATTGTACCTAGCCCGTTGCTGCCACGCACCGGCCTCCATACTCAGCTGTTCCATTTGCTCCTCAAGCTCCATATTTCTCCTGTTGATATTCTCCACTTCTGCTTCTTTCTTGCGGAGCTCCTCAACTACTTTGTCTTGCACAAGTGAGATGGTTTGAAGTTGGCTTGCCTGGACCTTCTCCAGGACAGCTTGCCGCAACTGATCACCCTATTAATCAGAAGAAACAACAAGTTGGTGAGCATTTAAATTACCGAAACCTTTCTTTGCCGATATAAGGGCACAATGGAAATATGAGTTTAGCCCATCTATTCCCTCCCTGTCCTATAACATAAAAAATTTAAAATTATCTTCATTTGGACTACATCTACATGCTCACAAGTATCTAAGAGAACAGCATCGATAGGATAGCAACACCCTGAATGCCCTCATGGATGGAAAGAAGCACTTACATCCTAAACATCCTTCGCCTCTCAACCCAGCTACAAAGTGCAGAACAAAATCATCCTTTTGAACCCCCAATAACCATGAACTAAACTAACCCATAATCAAGTTACAAGCTACATGACACAACACAACGCCAGAATCTAAGTGGCAACAAAGGACTTTCTCATGAGCGGAATGTTGGGTCACTCGTCCTTAGACAAATTAGCATCTACATGACTGCCCTTTTTAACAACTGTAAGGCGACAGGCCATCTGTGACACACTCAATTGCAATGGAAACCAGCTAGTATGGTTGGCAGGGTAAGGGAGAAAAGCATGTTTGACATATATAAGCAAGATTGAATTTTTATCCAACACAGACCTGAACTTTGAGGAACCTGTCTATCTCTGCATCCTGCCTCTGTAACTCAATATCAATGTCATCACCAATAAGTGCCAGCAAAGCCAAATCACTGGAAGAAGCAGCCATGTGATTATTGTCGAGGGACAAACCCAACCCTGTTGAAACCGATCGTGGCTGCAAGAAGTCAATAGAAGATATCTGTGAATCATTCTCCAGGAAATCCCGCTCCTTTAACCTTTTCCTCCTAGGTTCAAACCCATAGTTCCACTGGATATCCACTCCTCCATCACTGCCATCAGATGCAGGGACAGGAACAGGTGCAAACCCAACCACATGAACTACAATGCAAATAACCCAAAATTATAGTACAGAAAAAGGAACAAAAAAACAGTTAAACCCCCTAAATAAACAGAGATATAGCTTAATTTTGCAACAGCTAAAAAATCCCTGGCTCTATTCATGCTTTTTAGAGATTACCCAAGAAACAAAACTAATCATTTCCTCACCATTTATCAACAACCAAACCAGGAGACAAAAACAAAACTGAGGGTCTTACATGGAGGGACATAAGGAAGATGCTGAGACTGATCCTGGAAAGCAGAAGAGCTGTAATAAGCGGCTGGCTGAGAGGCCTGACCTTCGGTGGCGTACAAATTCCTGAGCACAGAGATCAACGAGGACAGAAAAAAAAAACAGAAAATCAGACGAAAATGGCAAAGAAAATGATGATTGTTAGGGTTTCAAATAATTGAGGTTCTGAAAACTGCAAATAACAAAAATTGACCTCAAAGGATTGGTCTGCTGCTGATTCTGCTGCAGAAATTGGTGATGAGGGAACGCCATATTTAAGAGAGAGGCGAGATTTGGGGGGGTTTCTTCTCCGTTGTACTTGTGAGGCAGAGAAGAAGAGAAATTTGTCGAGGTGGCCGATGAGAACGATTCTTGAAATTATCCAGTAGGCCCTGTTTAATTGCTCTAATTGTTTCTATAGGCCCTTATACTATCCATATGTTTCAAAACTACTCAAAACTTTCTCAAAGTTAACAACGTGGCCCCATAGGTAGTATCTCTCAATCTTATACCCTCGTACAAATGACATGTCTCACTGTTGGAAGAAAATGCTTAATGCTTTGACATATGACTGAAAACAGGCCAGGCCCACACTGAAAATAGCAGACCGATACGGTTTTAGAGGCCCAGGTCCATTTTTTTCTTCCGTAATTGAAGGTTGGATTAAATATCGTCTAGTACTCTTAAGTTTTGATCATGTGTCTTATGGCTTTATGTGTTTTAAAAAGGGGTAACAACATTTCGGTAATGTGGACAAAGGTCGTTTTTCAAGTAGGTACCGTCGAGCTTTCACAATACTATGTCAGTACAGAAAGTCACTTTCCATTTTCAAAAAAAGACAAAATCTGTTAAACTTAACAGTTTTTTTGGATGGAAAATACATGTGATGCTCACATGTCCAATTTTTTTTGGAAATACCAAGTCTACCCTTCCTTTCTTATAAAAACTTTATAACCTTCATCTAAACCATGTCTTTTCTCTCTTCTTCCCCGGAGCTTCTCCTCTTTGCTCCCTTCTCGTTCCCTCCGCCGCCACATCAGGTGAGAACGTATGAATCGCTGAGGTTGATTGATAATTAAAAAAAAAGAAGAAAATGTTCATTGTATTTTGGTTTTATTTATTTGTTAATATGTTTTAACATAAATAAAGATACCGAAAAGAAAAGGTTTAAAAGAGAATGAGATTGGGATTAAAAATAAAAATTCTTTTTAAAAATAAAATGAAATTAATTTTTTATAAATAAAAACTGATTTTTATAAATAAAGTTGATTTAAATAAATAAAACTGATTTTTTAAAAAGTTAAGATTAATAAAGAATTATGAATTTTTTTTTAATATTTTCAAATAATTAAGGATAATTAAAAAATAATATGATTTTTTTCATATTCATGTATCAAAAAATTAAAAAAAAAGGTTAAATTATTGGTAGGACATGCAAGAATAGTTAGGGGTAATTTAGACTTCTCCAATACTATCGTTAGCTCTGTTACAGATTTTGTCCTTATTTGATAATATCGAAAAGGTGAACTGTCAGGACATGAAACAAAGGTGAGGACAACCTTTACATGCAAAAAAATATCAAATTATCGGACTGATCCGAGGTTTCCCCTTTTAAAAATGTACAATAAGGTTTTCACATATTTTGTTTACGGACTTTTGTTAACAAAAAACATAGACAGTTTTACTTTTTTACATTTTAAATTAACTTACTCTTATAAAGTAAAAGATCACTTTATTCGCCTTCATCATTAGTTTTGTAACCACTTATTAATTTATTAATTATCTTAATTATTTTTAAAAAAATCAGTAATTAAATTATATATTTAAAATAAAATTTTAATCATTTTTATTATTTTTAATTTAATATATATTCAGTTACATTTAAGTTTTCAATAATTAAATTATAAATTTTTATTTTTAAAATTCAATATATATTTAATTAATGTTCTATTTTTCAGTAATTAAATTATATATGTAAAATAAAACTTTAATAAATTTTATTTCTTAAATTTAATATATATTTTAATTTTTTGAAATTTCAGTAATTAAATTATTTTATATTTTTACAAAAATTGGAAAAAAAAATTATCGGCTCATCTTCAAGCTTCTTCTTATGAAAAGGACATCCAAGTTCTTCACGAGTCTAACAGATGTTTGTGTTCCCTCAAATGTCATGAATGAGAAAAGTTAGAAAGTTCTTCCACCAATAAACGCAAGAATTTATCGTGATATGTTTCAAGAGAGGAATCATAATAGTAGAGGAGTTTCAAAGAAGTTGACCAAGTACATCAGAGCTCATTGGGTCTTGGGACGATTGCTCTTAGTAGCTCCAAGGACAACGATGAATGTAACTCATTGTCTTCCTCGCCTGCTTGCTCTCGTCCACCTATGCATCCACGTGGTAAGAGGTTGTCGTGTGTTGAAACTTGCTTTCTAGAGTCGCATCCTCCTAATCCTATCATAAGCTCTCCTTACCGGTATTTTCTCTCTTAGTTTTCAATTTGTTGTTGCTAAGACGGTAATGGTTTAGCCAGATCTAGAATCAAGCCCCAACCTAAACGATATACCATCAAAGCTACATAATAAACATCCAGATCTAGAACGCGTCTACGAGAAGACAACGGCCCGAGCTTCAAACACATATGGTTATCAAAATTCAATTTTAATTTTAATTGTACTAGTTTTTAATTTTATTTTTATCATATTTTAAAATATATATTTTTGGAAATTTTGTTTTTAAAATTATTTATTAAAATCATTTTCTTACATAATCAAAATCTCACTATAGCTTATATGCTCTCTCGGCCTTTAAGGTTTCAAGCTTCTCTACTATCACCATCTCCAACCCCCTTCTCCAGCACCATCTTTTATGGCTTCTACAGATTTCCCCAGTCACAATACATCCGACAACAATAGCCCGTCCAACGTGATGACCGGTTCCAATCCATCTATTGCCTCCCACACGACCTCACTCCCCGAGATGCACCGTCACCTGCGCTGCCTACTCCGTCTCTTGAGCCACTGCTTCAACCGTCATCAACACCTCTACCATAAGCCTGCCTACTTCTGTGATGCCTGCACCTCCTGAGGTGTCTCTATTGCGGGCCTTCCTACTACCTCCCTAGTATCTACCTTCGTCGCCTTTGTTGCATTATGCGTAGCCTCCATCATTTCATTCAGGGATGCTCCATCCTCATCCGTTGGATCAGGACCCTGACACCACCGATCAGAATCAGGGAAAGTGGAATCAACAATTGATCCTATCGACAACAGCCGATGAAAACTCGACGCCCCAACCTCATCCGATGGATCTGACCCCTCTTGATCTTGTTTTCTCCCTGGATGCCTAATTTTACCTCAATGGTATCGTTTTTTTTTCAAATTATCTCATTCATTTTTTACTTTAGGTTATCGGTTGTTCTCTTTCTTTATAGAAGCCAACGAGTTCAATTTAGACCCAAATCATTTCAAACATCAAGAACGAAGAAGCCGACACGACCTGAAGAACAAAGAAGCCGAAGAGCAAAATCAAATTACAAATCTTGACTTTCAAACCTAAAACACCCACGTGTTTTCTAGAAAAAATTGAAACTAGAATAGAAAATGCTCTCAACTAACTGTTTTCAAAAAAAATTGAAACTAGAATTTCAAACCTTTATTATCTCCATGTTAATAAAAAAAATTCTTAGGATGACCATCCTTTACTTCCTCATCGACTAACTGCTTCAGTTTCAGTTTCAAATTATCCACACTAGTTTGTTCTTTTTCGTTGGGGAAATGTTTATTCACGAATGTATTGAACTTGTATTTTTTTCCCAACACATCAGCGGGGGATATCATTCACAATTCATCACCGATATGAGTGAATACTCTTCCAAGGTCAATCTCACCAGGCGCCCGTTCACAACGAACCACCTCTCAGAAGTTTTTGTCTGGAAATCGGCTTCTCTAAGCAAAAGCGCCCACATAACTTGTCATGAAAAGTCAAGATGTATGTCCAATAGGGGACCAAATTGAGTTGTTTTCAATGAGTTGAGGTGTAGATCGTTGTCTTCTAATATCCTCAATTCAGTCTTGATGACCTTTGCAATATCCATTGGTTGACTTTTGTTTGGCATCTTGTCTTCAAAATGTCTTTCTTGGGTTAAAAATAGCTTCAACTCATCAACAATTACTGTTTTTTCTTCCGCAACTAGTGGTTCTTGTTATATTGCTCCAGATGGTAGCTAGGTTCATATTCGAAGTTGTTGGTTAACTCCATTTTCTTCAACAATTATTACCTGTTAGAAGGAACAAAATCCATTTCAACATGAAATTTCTTCTCAAATTTCTCATACCAATAATAACATTCCCCATATTATGTTAAATTACTCCGAATAAAAATTCTCATAGGAAGTCGCCTAACCCCGATTTGGAGTACTAGAAACAAGATTTAGGGTACTATAAATCCCCTAATTCCTTCTGATACGACTCCAACAATAGAATCATCAATATTTATCCCAAATTCAACCAAACAGTGTATCTACACATACGATGGACAATACGGGAGTATACACGTACTTAGGTCGTAGGTAACTCGATTTCGAGGCGACGTCGAAGATGGAATCGCTACCGTGGATTGGAGACGTCGAGGAAGAGGGTTTTGATGCAATACAGGGAATCTAAATTCAAACAAGATTCTGAAACAACACGGGGAATTCTAATTCTAATTCTAATATAGGATTCTACATACAAATTTAGATGGATTGAAACCGGTCATCACGTTGGAGGGGCTATTGTTGTCGGATGTATTGTGACTGGAGAAATCTGTAGAAGCCATGAAAGATGGTGGATGAGAAGGGGTTGGAGATGGTGATAGTAGAGAAGCTTGAAACCTTAAAGGCTGAGAGAGCATATAAGCTCTGGTGAGATTTTGATTATGTAAGAAAATGAAAGCTCACATTAGCTTACACATACATTAAGATTAACTTGTTCATACAAATGCAGTTGCAAACACATACATTAATGCACGATTAACAATTTTTGTTTTTGCTTTTACATGTTTTTTTGCTTCAAAACATATTCAATATGCTACTTGATAGATAGATCTTGAAAAAAGAAAGTTTTTGGCGCAAGAAAAAATTAAATCGGAGTTGAAACGAAGCAGGAAAGATCATATAGGGGATCTTTCAGGTACGAGCCAATCTTTAGATACGAAATACGAATTAATCCCAACTTTGGAATCGCATATTGCCCAAGGGCTGCGATTTTCGCATGGTTGAATTTTTTTCCACCAAGTTTCTTATTTTGATCTTTCCCGCTTCGTTTCAACTCCGATTTAATTTTTTCTTGCGCCTAAAACTTTCTTTTTTCAAGATCTATCTATCAAGTAGCATATTGAATATGTTTTGAAGCAAAATAAAAACAAGTACAAGCAAAAACACAAATCGTTAATCGTGCACTAATGTATGTTTTTGCAACTGCATTTGTATGAATAAGCTCATCTTAATGTATGTTTAAGCTAATCTTAATTTATTAGCTTACATGTACAAAACATACATACACATACAAATGAAAATAGTAAGAACATACATTAACTTTAGCGTACACATACAATTGAAAAAACATGCATTAAGGTTGGCTTACACATACAAATGAAAATGCCAAAAACATACATTTAAAATTGCATAAACATACATTAAGTTCAGCGTACATATATAACTGAAAATTACAAAACATGCAGTTGTAAAAACATATGTACAAAACATACATTACGGTTAGCTTTATTCATACAAATGCAGTTGCAAATACATACATTAATGCACGGTTAACAATTAGTGTTTTTTTCTTGCTTCAAAACATATTCAATATGCTACTTGATAGATAGATCTTGAAAAAAGAAGAATTTTGGCGCAAGAAAAAATTAAATCGGAGTTGAAACGAAACGGGAAAGATCAAAATAAGAAACTTGGTGAAAAAAAAATCAGTCATGCGATTTGCAATTCCAAGGCTGGAATTGGTTCGTATTTCGTACAAAATTGGGCAGTTCGTACCTGAATGTAATCCTGTATATATATATATAGGAGGACTATCAAGTACAAACCTATTTTCGGGTCAGAACGTAGAACCAATCTGGGCCATTGATTATCCAAATCGAATGGCCACCGAAATTCAGGGGGATGGGGGGTGATTGATTACGAAATCAATTACAAGATATGCATTAATTAAAAATATATGCATTAAATCTGGGCCTTTAATTCTACGGTCCAAGGACCCAGATTGAAAGTTCTATGTTCTGACGAACTTATAAAGTTTGTACCTGATAGCTATCCTATATATATATATAAGTTTAAGTAGGGGTACAATAGCCATTTCACTTACTCAGTTTTAGAAAAACTATATAAAATATAATATAAAGGGAAATTATATTGGGTTTTAGTAAGGGTATACAAGTCATTTCGCTAGTTTAGTGGATTAAATGAAAAGGAAAAAAGAAAATACGTCAAAGGCGAGGCCAGGGGCCAAAACCACATGGAGGAAAGGGCCAAATCGTAAATTTTCTCATCTAGTTTGATGTAGCACATAAAAATTCAAATCTATATTGCCTTAGGTGTATTTACCCAGAATATGTTGTTGCTAAACATATGCTAATATTCATTACTTTCACAATCAGACCATTTTGAAGAGCTAAATAGTTATATCTTATTAGGTCATCTAAACTTCCTAAGCTCTGGAATATACATAATTTCATAACAACATGCGTTACTTATTTAAGACTGAAAATATAAATAGTTGTACATTATTAGGTCTAGTATCAACCATTTAATTTACATAAGCTAATTACAAAAAAACGACGTTTACTTACAATTCCATTTTTTCATGACATACCACTCAAACTATTCAACCCCAAACCTATAATTGAACGCTCGAGTACATAAACTGCCTACCATAGCTTCCCAAATGGGCACTACTCTTTACAGATTACTATAAAAACTAATTCATTTAACTTTAGAAGCTAATTACAATACAATGAATTTCTCTAACATTTTCATGTTGCATGATATACTACTCAAATAGACATGCATGAAAAATGAAAATATCAAAAAACCACCAATAAAATATCATATGTAATCTTTTTTTTACTCGAACCAAGCTAAAACAGTGTTCTAAATAGTTAGAGCCATCTCATTGATCTTGTTTATGAATCTACTTTACCAATCCGGGTTCTCTATCTAAGCATTATTTTCCTGTATTTTAGCTATTAGAAGATATAGCACATAAAATTATCATTTTAGTTTGATTTTAGATATACTGATAGACTTCCTCCTTAGTTTGTTTCATAAAATAACATATGCCAAAGAGTGTGCATTCTCTCCTGAGGGTAAGGGTTCTATGCATTTCCCAACTTCTTCTTCACTATTTCCAGGATGTTGTACAACAGTTGAAGTTAAAAATCAGAGTCAATTGGTTCATCTAAGGTAAGTGGATAAAACAAACCATCTATCATGCACTTCATATTATTAAATTGGTTCATACATACCTCATATGAAACTTGGCCTTCCAAAGATTCATCTTTTCTCCCCCCATAACCCACAGTTCCATCTTCAACCAAATTCCTAATGTTTCCGTTATATTATCAAGTTTATCAAAGCTTGTAAAACCGGTATTACCATTTTAAACAACAGAAACATTTTTGGACACTCTAGTGACACAATCATAATTCTCTAAAGTTACAAGAACATTATATATAATAACATACACTCAATAATTCCAACACAATTTCATTACAAAATCAAAGATCATGGATTCATCAAACAAATTATCTAACCTTTATAAATGTAGAAATGGTAACACTAATTTAAAGTAAGATCACCAATCCGGCAACTAGTTGGAACACAAAGCACGATCTACCGTTGTCGAGGTTTAGTGAACCTTCAGCGTAGAAAATGTTAGAATTACATTAAAAAAAAATAAGCAGAAATCTTGATGAGATGACATCTTGATAACCATCAACAAATAGACTAAAGAGAAGATCAAACATGACATAAGATAGCACATTCGCAGATTAATTACTGAAAACAATCAACCCCAATGAAAAATACAATATATCAGTATATTACATATGAAAATTCATATATCCTATGAGGTGCATAAACCATGTTTTATTTTTGGGGGGATATTAGGATCATCGAATAACATTAGGTTTTCTAAGAAAGCAAAGCCATCTTAGAACAAAAACATTTGCATTCTATAATTTTGACTGGAAGACACCAATTTTGGCAATGCCTTCTTAATTTCCCAACATTGTCACCTCATAAAAACATAACAGGAGCCGTCGCAAAAATGGAACCTTCTCTTAAAATTGGGATTGCACTAGTTCATAGTCAAAATCGAATAAAGTGTAACGGAAAAGTTGTGCAAGTGAAAGTGATGAAGAAAATAAAGTCTTGTAATCACTGATACATACGCATACATGAATTTAAATTTGACTTGCACAACACACGCCTACAATTCACATTGGTTGTTACATATTGCATACCATATCCAATCTCTTTAATCCAACCTCAACTCAAGAGCATAAAAAATGAATCCACCATTGATGGGCACAATTTCGAGGCCTCAAAAGAAAAACAAATTCACACGTCAAAAATCATGCTTCCTCATCTCCTCAAAGTCACAAACGTAAATTAAAAACCAGCATAAGCAGACAACGATTCTCCATTCGAGGTAGTAAAGACGGAATTTAGGGGTTTCTGGATTAATTGTTTCGGGACATTGAGGTCTGCTTGAATAAAAAGTAAAATCAAAGGGTTGGAATTTTAAAGAATGAAGAAGAGAAGGAGAATCGACTGGTTCATTGATGTTAGCAACATAAACGATTTATCTTAGTATTTTCAAAGACGATAATTGCCACAGATGAACATTGAAACCGAAAGCTAAAGAAGTTGAAATTTTTAGGAGCTCAAAACCTTAGAATGAGATATAGTGAGAGAAAAAAGTGTTACGCCGATGTTTGTTTTCCTATTATAGTCTTACAGATGTTGTTAAAACACGTGTAGTGTTTGTGGCCATCACCATCATATAGTCAACACATGGCAACCATGTGTATCTTGGATCAGACTAAGGCCATGTACAAAGGCCTATATATATGTACATACACGGTTTATGAATGAGCTATGAGATACAATTATAAGTAAAAGTAAACCAATTGATCACTCAAGCATTAGAAGCAAGTCGTTTGATTCTTGCAAGTTTATCACAACACGTTATCAACACGAGTTCGCTCCATTTTAATCGTTAAGCTTTATCAACTCATTATTCAGTACGAATACTCTGTTCTACTGTTCAGGTATCAGATTTTCATATCATCGTTAATTTATTTATATCTGATTCATGCTCATTTATATAAGTTTATTTACGATTTCCAATAAGTATGCTCTGTGACTGCCAATATACATTGGATATTTCACATCAGAAATTTGATATTTATCGTACACTTGTATTTTATCACTAATACTCGAATTTGAGATTCGTTACAACCGAAACATTTGGACCTGAAGTTCCAAAAATGCAAAACTACTTGTTTATAACACGCAACACGATCATTTCATTATTAAATTTATGAGGACACATATTTGTAACCTGAAATTTATAAATATGATGGTATGTTGGACCGAAAGTTCCAAATACATAATACCAGCGACCCGATATGTATTGGACCAGAAGTTCCAAAATAAAATACCAACGACCTGAAGTCGAGTATGATCCTGACATGCAATTATTTTGATCAATGTTCATGATGGATAACTTGACAAAGCTTAATTATGCACCCCTTAAACTAGACGGGAAGAACTATTATGAATGGGCGCTAGAAACGACTCTCCACTTGAGATCTCAGAATCTTGGAGACGTCATACAAGAAGGGAATAACGGTTAAAAACAAAACCACAGCCACAATATTAATTCGTCATCATATGCATACAGACCTACGACTTGAATATGTAATTGACGAGGACCCCCTTATTTTATGGGTTCAGCTCAAGGAGAGATTTGAGCATATGAAAGCAATAGCTCTCCCTCGTGCCCTATATGATTAGTCTAACCTCAGGTTACAGGTTTTTAAGTCTGTAAATGAGTACAATTCGGCCATGTTTAAAATTGTTTCCAAGCTTCGCAGTTGTGGTGAGAAGATAACTAATGAATTTATGCTTGAGAAAACATTCTACACGTTCCATCGCTCAAATATACTCCTACAACAGCAATATCGAGAAAGAAAGTTTCAGAAATTTACAGATCTGGTTGCTTGTTTGCTCGTTGCAGAGTAAAACAATGAATTATTAATGAAGAACCATCAAACTCACCCTGTAGGCAGTGCTCCATTCCCGAAAGTGAGTATGACAGAATATGATGGTAACTCTGGACCTAGACGAGGCCGAAGACCCTTTAGAGGTCAAGGTCGAGGTCGTGGACGTGGTCGGAGTCATGGCTATGGTCATAACAATGTCCTAACTTATAGAAGAGATGATAAGGTGTACCACCAGAAGTGGAACCGATATGAGAAAGGAAAATGCCCACAGAACCAGACTCCCAGAAATGCTGAAACCATATGTTACCGATGTGGAGGGGCTGATCATTGGTCACGTGTATGTCGTGTACCAAACCACTTGGTGAAGTTATACCAAGATTCGATCAAGGGAAAAGAGAAGGTCGTTGAGACAAATTTCTTTGATCATGTGAGCCCTGAAGATGCTCCGATCAAGCTTACAGTCTTCGACTTCTTTAAAGATGATGAGGGAAATGTGGACCGTGATGAAAATGTGGATTGAACTTGTGTTCTTATGTATTCCCCTTCTTTTAGTCAATGTGATATATATATAGGGGGACTATCAAGTACAAACCTATTTTCGGGTCAGAACGTAGAACCAATCTAGGCCATTGATTATCCAAATCAGATGGCCACCGAAATTCAGGGGGGGTGGGAGGTGATTGATTACGAAATCAATTACAAGATATGCATTAATTAAAAAGATATGTATTAAATCTGAGCCTTTAATTCTACGATCCAAGGGCCCAGATTGAAAGTTCTACGTTCTAACGAACTTATAAAGTTTGTACCTGATAGTTATCCTATATATATATATATATATGATGTTTTTGTAATCCTTTCCTAAGTTTATAAACTAATGTAATACTTTTTTTATGGAAGGATATGGATCCCAACTATGGGTCACGTATTTGTAGAAATGATGGAGACTTATGTATTGTTGATTGCGCGTCGACGCACACAATCTTAAGAGACAAGAAATATTTTTCTTATCTAACCTTGGTTGAAGAAAATGTTAGCACAATTATGGGTACTGAAAATTTGATAGAAGGCTCCGGAAGAGCTACCTTGATATTAGAAAATGAAACAAGGTTAAATACCCATAATACTTTATATGCAAGTGGCTATAGAAGAAATCTACTTTGCTTCAAGGATATTCGTAGCAACGGATATCATGTCGAGACCAGAAGTGAAAATGAGATTGAGTTTCTCTGTATCACTTTTAATAAGTGTGGTGAAAAGCGTGTACTTGAAAAATTACAGGTTCTGTCATCAGGTTTGTATTATACAACCATGAGAATCGTTGAAACTTACGCAACAATGAACCAGAAGTTCATTATTCCAAATGCTTTTATGCTTTGGAACAATTGTCTTGGTCATCCGGAATCGACTATGATGCGTAAGATTGTTGAAAACTCATGTGGGCACTCATTAATGAGCCAAAAGATCCTAATGTCCAATGAGATATCATGTATAATTTGTTCACAAGGAAAATTAGTGGTCCGACCATCGCAAACCAAGATTAACATTGAAATGTCATCTTTCTAGCAGAGGATTCAGGGAGATATATGTGGCCCTATACATCCAGCTAGTGGTCCATTCAGTTATTTCATGGTCCTGATAGACGCATCCAGCAGATGGTCTCATATTTGCTTGTTGTCAATGCGAAATGTTGCATTCGCTAAATTGTTGGCACAAATCATTAAGTTGAGGGCACATTTCCCTGATCATCTCATCAAGTCGGTTCGTCTTGATAATGCTGGTGAGTTCACATCAAGAGCATTTGATGATTATTGCATGTATTTAGGGATTGATATTAAACATCCCGTTGCACATGTCCATACCCAAAATGGTTTACCAGAATCATTTATTAAACGTATACAGGTAATTGCACATACATTAATAATGCAATCACAATTACCTATTTCTGCTTGGGGACATGTTGTATTACATGCTGCATCTTTAATTCGTATAAGACCAAGTGCATACCATCAATATTCTCTTGTACAACTTGTGTGTGGGAACCTACCTAATATATATCATTTGCGAACCTTTGGTTGCGCAGTACAAATACCGACCGCACCTACTCAACGCACAAAAATGGGACCCCAACGTCGGTTGGGGATGCATGTTGGTTTTGATTCACCGTCCATTATAAGGTATCTTGAACCTCGGACGGGTGATTTGTTTACTGCAAGATTTGCAGATTGTCATTTTGATGAGACAACATTTCCACCTATAGGTGAGAAAGATAAGCCTCCTAAAGCAAGACATGAACTTTCTTATAAGCCCCCTGAAGTTGGGCATGAACTTTCTTGGAAAGTGAGTTTGTTGTCTCATTTAGACCAACGCATGCACATCACAGTGTGAAATAGAAGTACAAAGAATAATTCATTTGCAAAATGTTGCATATCAAATGCCTGATGCATTTTCAGACACGTCAAAGATGACAAGATTTTATATAGATACAATCAATGTACCATCTAGAATTAAGGCCACTGGTGATACTGCAAAAGCAGCTATCGATTCATGTAGTGCACGCCTGAAGCGTGGGAGACTAGTTGGATCAAAAGACATTGTTCCTCGAAAGCGGAAATGTCAAACGAATATAAGGGATAAGAAAACGGTGGTTCCGGAAGAACCAGTTGATTAAAAAGCCTCATTACCAGAAGTAGTTCCAGAAGAACTACCAGAGCTGGTTCTAGAAGAACCAATCGGTCCAAAAGTACCAGAGGACTCTAATACTCTTGAAGAGTTAAGAAATGAGAAAATTATTGTCGATGAAGTCTTTGCGTTCACGGTGGCCAACGAGATCATAAATGAGTTTGATTTTGAGCCCCGAAGCATCGACGAATGTCATCACAGGGATGACTGGCCTATGTGGGAAGAAGCAATTAAGGCAGAATTGGGCCTCATTGGCGAAACACCAAGTTTTTGGGTCCGTTTCCAAGACACCAGAAGATGTCAACCCTGTTGGTTAAGGAAACGAAATGAGAAAAATGAAGTCGCCCGATATAAGGCTAGACTTGTGGCCCAAGGATTCTCTCAACGACCATGAGTCGATTTTGATGAGACATATTCCTAGTAATGGATATGACCACTTTCAGATATTTGATCAACATATCAGTCTCTATATGTGCATGATGGACGTTATGACTGCTTACCTGTATGGTAATTTGGACACTGATATCTATATGAAATTCCCTGATGGGTTGAGATTGCCTGAAGCAATGATCGATATCCCTAGAGATCTGTGTTCACTAAAGTTACAGAAATCTATGTATGGACTAAAGCAATTTGGTAGGATGTGGTACCATCGCCTTAGCGAATACCTTATCAGAGAAGGCTATAAGAATAATGTTATATGTCCATGTGTGTTCATTAAGAAAACAACCTCCGGGTTTGTTATTATAACAGTATACGATGATGACATAAATCTGATTGGGACTACAGAAGAGATCCTCAAAGCTTCTGATTATCTGAAACGAGAATTCGAAATGAAAGATTTAGGAAGGACTAGACATTGTCTCGGCCTGCAGCTCGAGCATCTATCTGATGACATTTTAATCCATCAATCTGCATATGTTGAAAAGCTCTTGAAGCGTTTTAGTATGGATAATGCTCACCCTCTCAATACTCCAATGATCGTTCGTTCTTTAGATCCAAGAAGAGATCCATTCCGTCCCAATGAGGCAGATGAAGAGATACTTGGTCCTGAAGTACCATATCTAAATGCTATTTGGGGTTTGTTATATTTTGCACAATGTAAGCGACCTGACATAGCGTTCTCAATAAGTGTACTTGCCAGGTTCAGTTCAGAACTTACTCGACGACATTGGAACGGTATCAAGCATGTACTTTGTTATCTGAGCGGGACCCGAGATGTGGGACTGCGTTGACATGGTTCCATATGCGGATGCATGTTATTTATCAGATCCTCACAAAGCTCGCTCCCAGACAGGATATGTTTTCACATGTAGTGAAACAGCCATTTCCTGGCGCTCTACGAAGCAGAATTTGGTTGCGACATCCTCGAACTACTCGGAGATTGTGGCGCTATGCTCAATCGGAATTCCTCCGTCAAGCTCTCCTTCCATCATATATGAAGACAATGCAGCTTGTATAACTCAAGTCAGAGGATGCTATATCAAAGGACACAGAATCAAGCACATGTCTCGGAAGTTCTTTTATACTCAAGAGCTCTAGAAGAGTAATGAGATAGATGTCAAACAAATTCGGTCATGCGAGAATTTTGCTAATTTATTTACTAAAGCTTTGGCAATTTCTACCTTTGAGAAGCTAGTTCACAGAATCGGTATGTGTCGCCTTAGCAATCAACCAAAGTAACCTGCCTGAAGTTATGGGGAGACAAATTTTGTGCGCTGCACTCTTTTTCCCTTAACCAAGTTTTGTCCCACATGATTTTCTTGGAAATGTTTTTAACGATGCAACATCAAGCACAACATCAAATACGTTTTACGCGTTGCACTCTTTTCCTTACAAGTTTTTGTTCCATTGAGTTTTCCTGAGGAGGTTTTTAACGGGACAACTTGAAGCAATTTTTAATGGTGATGTCCAAGGGGGAGTGTTGTGAAAACACATGTAGTGTTTGTGGCCATCACCATCATATAGTCAACACATGGCAGCCATGTGTATCTTGGTTGATGACTAAGGCCATGTACAAAGGCCTATATATATGTACATACACGATATATAAATGAGATATGAGATACAACTATAATTAAAAGCAAACCAATTAATTACTCAAACATTAAAAACAAGTCGTTTGATTCTTGCAAGTTTATCACAACAAGAGATTCTTATTTCTTGGGTTGTTATATATACAACAAACACAGTAGAGCTCTTGTGTTGTGTCATCAAACCAAAGCAACGTAGGTACATACATATACATAGTATATAGTATGTATTTATGTAGGCAAGTTGGTGTCACCACTTATCCATTAGCATCAAGTCATCAACATATGTTGAGAATTATGCTTTTGCCAAGTCTTCGGCTAACTCTTCTCATCTCCACCAGCCCTCTTTTCTTTGTTGTTCGAAGAAAACACAAAAAGCAAGAAAAATGTATTCGGCTCTCGGTGGGGGAATCCACATTGCAAACTAATACGAGTTATATCAGATAAGATTAACAAGTAATAATATAATTAGTCTAGTTTGAGTGGAGGTACCACGTATACAAGTGTAAGAGAAAGATTAATAAACACAATTTGTTTAAAAATTCAAATTGATTGATTTATGAATTGTTGGGTATAAAATTTCAACCCTCTTAATTTTCATGACAAATAAAAGGAAGCGTCGGGCTTTGAACACGTATGTAAATGCGGTAATAAAGGAAAGTTGGTATTGAACCAACCAATTCCCATAGATACTTGAAACTTGACTTAAAGCCTCTTTTTTTGAATTGGTTTCACATTAATGACTCTCTCTCGCTCTGTTATGTATGTATGTGATTGATTTATTATTAATAATTTAAACAGTTTGTTTATAATAATGAGAAAAAAGGTAGGGGTAGGGGTAGGGGGTGAGGTGAGGGGACATGTGAGGAAAAGGAGGGAGGAGCACAACACAAGAGCCAGACAGACTCAGTCTCCGTCTCTATTCAAAGGTGTCTTTGGCTGCGCCTTCGCCGAATTGCCGCTCATTCTCACGTGCTCCACCCACTCCTCCTTATTCAAATAATTTATTAGCTTAAAAATTAATTAATCGATATGAAAAATGAAACAGATAAGTTATATTTTGGATTTGGGTCTTGTGCTTCGAAAACGTTTTTGGTTGTTTTTGGGTTTGGGAAAGAGGAAGAAACTGCTCTCGATTACGACTCCTCTCTGTCTCTCTCGGTGCACTGCTGGGTAGAGAGACGAGAGACGAGAGGTGTGAGGTTGGGTTATTTGGTAAATTGCAGATTACTCTCCTCTTTTAATCTCTTCTCTATCTCCCTTTCGTCCTCTCTTCTCCATATTTTCCTTTTCTTCTGTATTCATTTTGATTCCTTTTCCTCTTCTCCCAAGGTCATCCTCTCTCTCTCCTCCCTATTTTCTCCAATGGGTTTTCTTTCTTCTTCTCTAATATGGGTTTAAATTTATCTCTCTTTGCCCTGTCTTCTCTATCTCAGGTTTTCAGATCGATCGGCCTCTTCTCTCGGATACGTAAGTTTCTCTCTTTTTTCATTATATTAGTTTCTTCCGGTTGCATTTGGTGTTTATTTTAGCGGGTCAAGGTTGTATCGGAGGTTGATGTAGGTGTTCAATGTGAAGCTTCTTTGTTAGTATTGTGTTCACATTTCTTGTTTGGGGTAAGAAAAGTTGAGCTGGATGTTGTTGTCATCTTTCATGGGTTTGATTAGTTTCTTTTCTCTATTTTTCCTATTTAGAGTTTGGATTGTCTTCTTGTTTGTGTTGTGGATGCTTGGTGCAAAGGTTCCTCCTTTCTGGTCTCTACTTTCAATATGGTTTAGAATTATGGATCTTTTGAGGGTTTCCAGTTCTTGTTATTTTGCTTTATTCATTGCCACTGTTAGAATATGTTGTATAGGCCCAACCCATATGGCTCGTTAGGGTTAGCATCGGGTTTAGGAAACCCTACCACTATATATACACATGTACCTTGTATGTGTCATTCATCAATTTCAATACAATTCTACAATTATTATCATGGTATCAGAGCCTCTATCGCTCTAAATATCGCTTCCGCTTCCACCGTTGCGCCGCCGACGTCGCCACCGTTCACCTTCGTTGAACGCTGCTCTTCACGAGCTCACAACCGCCGTCACAGCTGACCGCCGCCCCGAGCCACAGCCTCGGACCGCCGCTGTCCCGACTGTGTTCCCCTCCGGCAACGACTCCGTCGAGATCGTCAAGCAAGACCACACCTTGCTTCGTCTCCGCCTCGCTGCTGCCCTCGCTGCAGCCTCCACTCTGCTGCTCCCCGTGTCACGACTCACGTCGCCGGAGCAACACAGACAACACCGCCGGCAGCAACTCGCGAAACCACAGCCGCCGGCGAGCAATTCTCCGTCGATCACTCTCGACGACGCCGCTGCCATTCCTCGCTCTTCTTCTCCCTGTGTTGCAACCCACGCAGCCGGAGACACAAGACGCCGCCGAAAGAACTCGCGAAACACGCAGCAAAAACGCTGCAAATTTTTCGACCGAAGGAAGAAGACGCGTGGGGAACACGCTCCCACGCGCCCGTCAACCTCGCTGACCGCGTGACCCACACGCGCGCGTGACCCACACGCGCGTTGACCGTTGACCGTCGACTTTCAAAAAAAAAAAAAAACTACTCATTTTATTTCAGTGTTTTCTCTTCAGGTATTTCTAATGAGGAAATTTGATATCCAGCCCTACTGTACATTCTGCAACAGATCTGGACATGTCTTAACAGAATGCAGAACTCATGCTCGTCACCTACTTGCTTCAGACAACCCTCGATGGGGTAACTCCAGGCCCTCTCATCACTTTAAGGGGGGGCGTGGCTCCCGTGGGGATCATCGGCCTTCCAACAGGCCCAATAGCACTGTTGCTGCTCTCTTGGGTGACATACGAGCGCTTCTATCAGCTCACACTGCCTCGTCAGGTAGCTCGTCCACTGTTGCTGCTACACCTGTTGTGTCATCCAACTTTCCTGACATGACGGCTCTCTTGCGGGACATCCGAGCATTCCTCTCAGCTCACACTGCCTCGTCAGGTAGCTCATCCACAACTACACCAGGTAGCACATCCACGTGGTATCTCGATTCTGCTTGTTTCAATCATATGAGCCCGCAGTCAGATTTGCTCACATGTGTAACTCCGGTCACCAAGTCTCCGTCTATTCGTACGGCTGATAATTCCATTTTGCTTGCCACACACTGTGGTATCGCAACCACAGACCAGCTATCACTGCCGAACACCTTGCTTGTCCCAGATTTGTCACTGAACCTTGTATCGGTTGGTCAATTGTGTGATTTGGGTCTTGACGTTAACTTTTCTGGTCATACTTCTTCTGTTCTTGTGCAGGATCCACTGACGGGACAAATCCATGGGACAGGACGTAAAGTTGGTCGCCTGTTCGAACTCACCTCACTGGTAGTTCCCTCACCATCATCATCCTCGCCCACTTGTGGCGCTGTCGTCTCCGCCGATCTCTGGCACTCTCGCCTAGGTCATCCCTCTTCCTCTCGTTTGCGTAGTCTTATTTCTAGTGGGTTGTTGGGGTCAGTTTCGCATAACTTTGGTGATTGTGTGTCTTGTCAGCTTGCTAAACATCATAAACTGCCGTTTTCCCTTAATAATACTATTTCCTCTGCACCTTTTGATCTTGTTCATACTGACTTGTGGGGAGCAGCACCTGTTCCGACCATGGGGGGGTCTCGGTGGTTTGTCATATTTGTTGATGATCATACTCGTTTTACTTGGATTTATCTCATGCATAATAAATCTGACTTCAACAAAATTTATTCTGAGTTTTCTGCCATGGTTTGCACACAATTTTCTTAAGTTATCAAAACACTTCGTATGGATAACGGCATGGAACTTAAAGAGTCATCCTTCCTTGCACAACTTGCTTCCACCGGTACTGTCGTTCAGTGCTCATGTCCTGGTACATCGCAACAAAATGGTCGAGCAGAACGAAAACATCGTCATATTCTTAATACGGTCCGTGCTCTCACCATTGCAGCTGCCTGTCCTGAACGTTTTTGGGGGGAGGCTGCCCTCACAGCCGTCTACACCATCAACAGGGTTCCATCCCCAGTCATAGGTAACAAAACTCCTTACGAGTGTTTGTATGGTCGTCCTCCAGTTTATGATCTTCTTCGTGTCTTTGGGTGTGTCTGTTTTGTTCATCTACAACCTCATGAACGTACTAAACTTGAACCTCGTTCTCGTCTTTGTTGCTTTATTGGGTATGGGATCGAACACAAAGGGTACAGATGTTGGGACCCGGTTTTCAAACGTCTCCGCATTTCTCGCCATGTCACATTCTGGGAACATAAGATGTTTTCTTCCATGTCTTCTTTTCACATTCCCGAGTCCACTCCTTTCTTTTCTAATCCTGATATTGATCTGTTTTCTGATGATGATGAGGGTTCTCCCATTGAGCTAACTCCTGCAGGTGCTCCGACATCTCTGCCTCCTACCGTGGACCATGTTCCGCTAGAGGATCCTGTGCTAGAGGATCCTGTGCTACCGACTCGACCACAACGTCATCGGCAACTCCCATCTCACCTCCAGGACTTTGAGGTAACCCTACCTTCTCGTGTCGCTTCCATAGTGTCCTCTATATATGAGCCTGACACCTATAGGGAGGCTTGCATTAACCCCCTGTGGCAGCAAGCAATGACTGAGGAACTCCATGCCATGGTGAAGACTCATACATGGGATCTGGTCCCTTTACCTCAGGACAAACATGTGGTCGGTTCTAGATGGGTATACAAGGTGAAGACCAAGGCAGATGGTTCTATCGAGCGTTACAAGGCACGTATTGTGGCTCGTGGATTTACCCAGGAACATGGGGTTGATTATGAGGAAACATTTGCTCCTGTTGCGAGACTCACTTCTGTTCGCACCATTCTTGCTGTTGCTGCTGGTCGACAGTGGGACGTTTTTCAAATGGACGTGAAGAATGCTTTTCTCAATGGCGATCTTGCAGAGGAGGTTTATATGAAGCCCCCGCCCGGCTATGAGCATCCCCCACACATGGTTTGCCGTTTGCGCAAATCCATTTATGGACTCAAGCAGGCTCCACGGGCGTGGTACTCCAAGTTCAGTAGTGCGATGGCAGTCTTTGGTTTCGTCTCCAGTCCGCACGACAGCTCCCTGTTTGTTCGTCGGACCTCTCGGGGCCATACTCTCTTACTTCAGTATGTGGATGATATGATCATTACTGGTGATGATGCTATCGGCATTGTGGATCTTAAGCGTCATCTAAGCGACCAGTTCGAGATGAAGGATTTGGGTCATCTCTCTTACTTTCTTGGTTTGGAGATTTCCTCTCTGTCCTCTGGTTATCTTTTGTCCCAAGCCAAGTATGCAGCCGAGCTCATCTCCAAGGGGGGACTAACCGATAGCAAGATCGCTTCCACTCCCATCGAAGCGAATGTCAAGTATCTTCCATCAGATGGTCAAGCTCTCGAGGATCCCACTTTATATCGCCGGTTAGTTGGAGGGCTGGTATACCTCACTGTTACTAGGCCTGACATTGCATATGCTGTCCACATCGTCAGTCAGTTCATGTGCGCACCTCGCACTACTCACTATGAGGCCGTTCTTCGGATCTTGCGCTATGTTCGAGGCACCTTAACACAAGGACTACATTTCTCTTATGGCTCACCTTTAGTCCTACAGGCCTATTCAGATGCAGATTGGGCAGGCGATCCCACAGACCGACGATCTACCACAGGTTACTGTTTCTTTCTTGGTAACTCTCTGATTTCCTGGAGAAGTAAGAAACAAACAACCATTGCCCGCTCCATCACGGAAGCTGAGTATCGAGCCCTTGCTGATACTACTTCCGAACTCATATGGCTTCGTTGGTTACTACATGACATGGGTGTTGTTCACAAGTCAGCCACTACCATTCATTGTGACAGTCAGAGTGCTATTCAGATTGCTCATAATGATGTCTTCCATGAACGCACCAAGCATATTGAGATCGATTGTCACTTTGTCAGACAACATCTCAGTCAGGGCACCCTCGCTCTCCGATCTGTCTCCTCTAGCGATCAGATTGCAGATATCTTCACCAAGGCTTTAATCCCAGGAAAGTTCAAACCTTTAGTTGACAAACTCAACTTGGGTTCATTACCACCATCTTGAGTTTGAGGGGGGTGTTAGAATATGTTGTATAGGCCCAGCCCATATGGCTCGTTAGGGTTAGCATCGGGTTTAGGAAACCCTACCACTATATATACACATGTACCTTGTATGTATCATTCATCAATTTCAATACAATTCTACAATTATTATCAGCCACTTCATAATCTAATTCCTAACGTAGCATCTCCACGCACCTGCTCTAAGCAGATGGCTCTCAAGTATTCCAACACTAGACCTCTTATTAGGTAGAGTTAAGCAACCCTAGTGGCTTAGTTTTTGTGATTTTTATCAGCTGAGGATGAGTTATCCTTATCTTCTTCTCAAAGGTGGGAATCTCAATGACCTAACTTCTGAGGAGCAGAATAAGGTTAATACTCTCTCCTAGCTGCAAAAGGAGGTCATGGGTGGCTTATTACCTTGGTGGATTGTCATGCATATCTAGATGGCATTGTTCTCTGATTTGTTGTTGCTTTATGCGTTGCAATATTACTAAGTAATTCCTATTTGCTGACTGGCCTTGATGCTCTCGGGACCTTTCTGCTCAAGGGTTGAGTCATTGAGTTCTCTAAGCATCTATTTTGGGTCACTTTGTTCTATTGTATGAAAAGTGTAATTGTAATCTTGTGCTGTTGCCCTTGAATATCATCATCTTTAGGTTTGCAAATGATGTTTTAATGAAAGAAATCCTAATGTAGTGTGCAGTTAGACAAGGTCACTTTTAGTTTTAATTAATTATGTTATATTTTTACTTGAAACATCAGGCATTTGACGAGTACTATGGTAGAGTTCCTCAACTGCTGTATCTTATTTTCTTGTTTTTTTTATTGTTTCAGATTTGCCTAAAGGGGTGGCCTTTGTGCTCTTGTGTTTGGGCATTTTTGAATCCTTGAGACAAAATTTATAAATAGATTTATACTAACCCTAATGCAAAGGCATATAGGTACCGTTGGTTCCTTGCCTGAGTCCTTCACTTTTGACCACGGATCTTCATCAAGTACCACCATGATAGATCCCCAGATTTTCTGGAATAATATGGGGAATCAGGTAGGAACTGGGTTGCCAGATTATGTGCTTCCTGGTGACACAAATGTTACATATATGAATCCTGCTGAGCATGAACGACATAACTTGAATGGTTGGGCCATTGGAGGGTTCAATTCCAACAGCATTCTACAGGAGGCTAGTCAATGTGAGAGGAAGGTACAAAGTGGATGCCCATCTCCAGTTGATGCCTGTGATAGTGCTGGTCAGGGTCCAAGGCTGGAAGAGCGGTTTGACCCGCCTAGCGTTCTACATCTGGACAATGTTATAGAGAGCCAAGTCTTCATGCAAAGTGCAAATTCTGATATTATTCCACAGGGTCTGAACTTAAATGAAACTATTGTTGGTCATGGTGATGATGATTGTGTGGTTATGGGATGCCGTAATTTGTACAAGCCCAGCAGACCAGAAATTGGGCGTCTTCCACCTGCTGGTGGCTCTGACCCTTTTTTCCTTAATCCTGCAAGTGGTGGATTTTTGGTGGAAGGCAATGGCAGCAGAGCAGGTTCTTCCTTGGAAGGTCGGAGGGTGTCATGCAAAAGAAAGGCTGTTGAAGCAAATGTTGGACAGTCTTCGGCAAGTGGTAGTGGTAGCTATTTCCAGCATGCAGAAAGTAGTGTGTGGCCTCCTGTTCCTCCCCACTGCAATGCGGGCAGGAGAATAAGTATCTCTGCTTCATCTGAATAGTTGAACCCTAGGCTTGGGCTTGGTGTGAGAGGGATATCTTCTGACAGTCAACCTGACTGGGGTATACTGGGTAACTCTGAAAGCTCAGAAAGAAACTTCCTTGCCAGGATAAATCCTTCTAACCAGCAAGATCCAATATCATCTACTTCCTTTTCAACATCAAATGATGTTAGACGCCCAAGTAGGTCATCTTCCCACCAACCAAGGTTTCTTCCCATGAACCATTCTCTGCAGTTCCGGTCAATTACAGTGATAGATGATGCAAATCCTCAAAACCGATAGTCTCCGATCCCAGTTCCAGTTTTGCCACAAATGGAGCAACCATTTAGTTGGAATGGAATTTCTAGCTCAAGAACTGCCAGCTCTTCGAATTCTTCCATTCCTGGAGACACGGCTACTGTATCTTGGGAGGAAGCTTGGCCAAGAAACATCCCGGAACACAGTCTAGAATGCCTCATGTTCATACCAGCACCTGCACTGAGAAGTTTGGTTCGCGATCCAACAAATAGTAATTTAAATGGTCGAAATACTAGTGATACGGGACGTGTAGCATCTGCATCTAGGAATGACTCAAGTTCTGTTGTGCATCCATCACCGGTTCCCTCCTGGGTTCCTGACCACAATCCTCCCTCACGTCATCCACGAAGATTATCAGAACATGCTCGGCAATCATTCTTATCTTTTGCCGGTCATGAACCTGGGGGTCAGAGCAGTGATCAATTTTCACTTCATTCAGGTCTCCCACCTTCCTTGCAAGATATGGCACACCCATCTGCGGCTGGTAACTCAGGGCATCATCAACCGTACCCCAGGCTGTCATCATGGACTGAGAGACAAGGGGACAGTGTTCTAGGATTCCCCCATCCACTCCGCGCTCTGGTTGCTGGTAGTGAGGGAAGACGCAGGCTTGCATCTGAGGTATGTTCTAGTATTCCCACTTGCTATCATATTTCTTCTTCTAAAACTAAGTTGATAGTATTGGTTGATGTATCAAAAAGATAGTGAAAACCCACTATTTTCCTGTTTGATTCAGATAATTTCTTCGGAGCTGATATAAATTAGCTGCCTGCTTATTAATTATTAGTAATGGCAGTGGAAGTCCCCGTTTTATTCATTTTGCTACAGTCTTTCACTTTTGTCTCCTTATGATAAACTACAACATATTCACATGTTTAAGTTGAAATAAAAAACACAACATATCTTCTCTGTAACCTCTGGTAATTTATTTTTATATCTTCATTCTTACGGTGTTACTCTGGAGCTGAAAATTCCATTCTCTGTTTATTTCCATCAGTTTTTGAGATTCAGATGCATCTGTTTCTTTTGTTGTTGATGTGTGTCAATCAATTACATTGTTCTCAAAAATTAAAACCTTGTATTATTTTTGAAAATATTTGTATTGATTCATTAAAAGTAAAAGTATCTTGTAAAACGTTAGGGTATTGTTGTATCATTCTCAGAAGAGTGCTATAATCAACCTATTGTGGTCTATTCAAATTTCTATTTTCTTTATGTTGAGAAGTTTCATTTGATTTTGTGATTAACGTAGTCTGGTTTTACGGATTAATCCAACATTCATGTTTGAGAATAAAGTTCACCATCCATATGTTTAATGGCAGAGGTGTGGGTGTAGTTCGCTTTGACGATAAATAATTTTTTTGCAAACATTGTTGGCGAATAAGATTGATACACGGTAAGATGAGGTTGCTAATCTTTCTAGCAGTATATTATTGAATAATATCTGTTTGATTGAAGCGCTTCACTTTGTAGTTGTAGCAACACTTCTCTCTTTTTGGGGCCATAATCTGGTATAGTTGAAGAGTAAATTTAAATAGGTTCCCTCAGATCTTGACCTGTTAATAGTATATATGTCAAGGCATACACGGACAAAGTTCCATATCATTTCCCTCGTAGGTGGTGGTGTGAATTTAAGCGCTTTGTTAGTGTATGGGCCCACTCTTATATGCATAATGTATTTTGAACTTTCATATAAATGTTTTTTTTTCTGGTTGGTCTATGTTTTAAATATATGTAACTGGTTTTGGAAAACAACCACTCAATTGAAGCTCTACAATGTTTCTTTGTGTGGAGCAGATACGAAATGTCTTAGATCAGATGCGCAGGGGTGAGGGTTTGCGACTGGAGGTAAGGTTTGAGTGCACATTGTATATTTTAGCTGAACACAGCAGTAGAAAGAATGACATGGTGGATCTGACCATTTGCCATAATTTATCCAAAATTAGTTGTCTGACAAGTTATTTACTTATTGCCAGGATGTTATGATTCTCAACCGGTCAGTACTTCTGGGTGTCGCTGATATCCATGATCGACATAGGGACATGCGACTCGATGTTGATAACATGTCGTACGAGGTAATAAGATACAATAATATGTATTGCAATATCTTATGCCATATGGTTAATACCATTCTTATATTACTATTTAATGGTTTTTAGGAGTTGTTAGCTTTGGAAGAGCGCATTGGAAATGTGTGCACTGGATTGAATGAAGAAACTATACAATCTCGTCTGAAACAGAGAAAATATTCCCATGGTGGTGTTGAGACAGAAGCTGCTGATGAACCATGATGTGTCTGTCAGGTAATACATACATGCTCTGATTCTTTTGAGGATGCATATCTGACTCCTAGTGGGATATTTGTTTAATAATGTGCACTGGACTGCAGGAGGAATATAAGGACGGAGAAGATGTTGGGACATTAGAATGTCGACATGATTTCCATAAGGATTGTATTAAGCAATGGCTGATGCAGAAGAATATATGCCCCATTTGCAAGACAACAGGTTTGTCTACCTGAGGCTGAGGGATGTTGACGGAATCCAGTTTCTTGGCTCATAAGGCCAAGTATAGCTGTTTATTCTCATTCTTCCAATATAAGTCTAAGCATCACCCTTAAATGAAAAGGGTTTATTTGTTAGTTTTTATTTGAGCTACAATCTCAGGATGGGGATGGGGGCAGGAACTGCCCTAGTCTGGGTAGGTGGGCAAGAAAAACACTACATTTTGCAACTCTATTAATTTATTCTGTACTTGCAGACACAATTAGTTTGGTTAAGTTATGAAATGGAAGGTGTATGATCTTGAGCATATATCTATATTTAATCTGCAATTTTGGCAATAGTTACATATTTAGAGCCTCAACAGTGAGTGAGGGGACGCAGTTTCTAGGTGAGTCCTCCCTGGCTAAGGAGAGAAGGCGGTGTTGGAGTTATCGGTGGGTGGTGGAACTATTCTTGCAGACTGAAAGAAGCTTTTCTTCTCCTCAAGCTTTTCTCTGATTGAGCAGGGTCTTCAAACTCTGCTGGAGGACGATACCAGAAAGTTGTGGTCGTAGTGGTCTCCTCTCCTCTCAACAAGTCAAGACAACCAGTTAGAAGAAGAAAAGGTGCTGCCACATTTCAGAGAAGCACTCCATCAACGGAAAGAAGGGGTCTCAAGAAAAAAAGTTGGAATGGACAGTAAAGAAAGTCACTCGTAGAAATTAACATGGCCTTTGTCTGCAACTTGTCAAAGTTGACTGAGGCTCTTTGCTCCAACAACTTTTAAGCAAGAAAAGTGAATAAGTTGCAGGCCTTATGAAACCAAGCTCAAAAGGATGGTTGTTTGGTTTATCTATTTTAAAAGTGCCAGTGGGATTCTTGAGTGAAGAAGAAAATTATTTATAAAAAAATAATAATTAAAACAAACTGATTCTAAAGGAATAAAGACATAAGGTATAAAGAAATAAACACATTATATTGACAGCTGCGGTACGACAATTCAAAGAAAAATGGTGATACAATGGAAAATAATCAATCGTCATCTCCAAAACATAGCCCAATGTGTTCGATGAGGTCTTCTTTCAATGCTCTGTGAGCATGGTGATTCTTCATCCTATTTTTGTCTGCTAGTATGACGTGGGAAGGGATGACAATTTCCTGATTGAATTTTGGTTCAGATGACCCATCTTTATCTATTTGCTCAATATAACCTTATATGTTGATGTTCTGCCTCCATAATCATCTTGTGTAAGATAATACATGCATTCATGATTAGGCCAATGGTTTTGTTAACAACATTTATATTCATGATACTATTTTCGACTGCATGTTCGATTTATCGCTCGGAATAGTTCGTTACTGAGTCTACCATGGAGAATTTAGGACAACAATTTGAAGATGAAAGAGTAGAATGGACAGTTATGCTTTTTGAGCTCAAACATACCTCTATTTATACTAATTTATACCCAATTACCTTTAAAAGTTGTCATAAATATTGATCTTTCCAACCTAAATTTTGATGTTTTCGGAAGTCAATTGTTGGTCAAGCAGATATATAGTTGTTGTTGCTGGCGCTTCCCAACAAAACTATTCATCACGCCACACAAAAACGCCAAAAAAGTCACTGTATCCGTGCCAATTTTGCTGGTGTTTAGAAATACAGCCGACTGTGGATGTTGTAAGAGCATGAACAGTGGATCGGCCCTTCGGCCCGGCTCGCGTTTTTGCGGGCGTTTAGGCGTCGGTTCTGTATGTTCAAACCACTTTTTCAACGGACTATGGACAAGATCAAGGAACACGACAATTACTTCGTTCAGAAGTATGACGCGACCGGACGCTTGGGCTTTTATACGGAACAGAAATGCACCGCCGCGATACGGATGCTTGCCCAACCGCAGCGCAGGGAGCCAATGGACGAGGAGATCACCACAGGGTAAATATCGTTATGCTTGAAGTTGTAGCGTCCGTGATTTATGGATTTGGCATGCTTTTTTCGGGATGGCTGGCTCGAACAACGACCTCAACAACAACCACTTATTCCAAGACGCTTATTACGGTCGTGAGCTTTCTGTGTAGTACCATATCAACGGGCATCAGTACGACCGACCTTATTACTTGGTGGACGACATTTACCCATCATGGGGACGGTTCGTGAAGAGTATTCGACATCCCTACACGTCCAAAGAGAAGTTGTTTGCTAAATGCCAAGAAGATGGTCGGAAAGATATTGAAAGGGCTTTTGGAGTACTTCATGCAAGGTGACACATCATTTCCCGTCCCGCTCGTGTTTGGAGCAAACACACTTTGGCTGATATCATGCACACTTGCATCATTATACACAACATGATTGTAGAGGATGAACACGACCGGTACAAATATGGAGATGAGGAGTTGTTGCACGAGCAACCTCCAGAAATGTCGAATTGGGCACCACCGGAACGATGACACCGAGGAGGGCCATTGCAATACCGACAACAAGTGGATGCTCAACACAGTGTCACAAGTCATCAAACCCACAAACAACTACAAAATGATCTTATTGAGCACTTATGGGGTCTATATGGTGCTGGTTTCAATGCCAACGATTAGTCTTTTGTACTTGATGCTCCTATTCGGGAATAAATAAAATTATCAGTTTTTATTTACTTGATTATGATTTTTTATTGTCATTGTTTATTTTTTTTAAATTTTATATAACTTAAACTGTTTTGATAAAGTATAAAATAAAATAACAAAATATCAATTAATTAACCACTCAGCATCCAGTCAGCATCCACTAACAATCCAAGCCTCATATTGTAAAACACAACTTATTTTGAGTCATGAATCCCACTATTTTGTACATTCAGCATCCAAGTCTCACATCCAAGTCTTTCTATTGTACACACTCTAAGGGCGAGAACCAAGAACCATGAACAAATCTAGACGTGACATATAATTTCTTACATATTTTCAACAAAAAGACTTGCTTTTTATATTTAATTATTTAATAAATTTAACCGATCCAACAAATTAAACAGAATTAACAAATTCTTGAACAACCTTTATCATCGTGGAACCGGTTGCTTCTCATTTCTCTCTGCCATATGTTATGAAATTAACAGACTAGGCTAAGCTAACCTCTCGGTGTAGATGCTTTTAATAGTTTAAATATCGATAAACAAAAAAAATTGGATTGTTTATTAGTTCGTTTACAAATCTAACGGTCAAATACATCTTGTCCATTTAAATATCGCTTGCTTGTCCAATCCGTCATGCTTGAATTTACTGGTTCAGAGCCGGTCACAATATTCAATCGAATAGTAATCAAATAACGAGTTAAAACCCCTAGGAATTATGATGGGCATTGGATATAATACAAAGTAAACATTGCACATAAACACTTATGCACTAATCTAGTCGGTAACAACAGATTTCATACTATATTTGAATTATAAGCTTCCAGTCAATGCTATAATAGTTTCCCTTAGTTTTGATATTTTTTGCAATATCTATTATTAGTAGATGCAGTTCATCTGGCTAAACTGTTTTTTTTCTTCTTCTTGTGCTGAAACCGAAGCTTTTGTAGCGCAACTCATGTGACGTAAAATAGAAACTGATATTATGATACAAATGTATTTTTGTGGAGTAGTATCTCTTACAATTGGTAACATTCAAATGATGACAAACAAAAGGAGATTCCATGTGAACCGCAGCAAAGTTGCATTGTATCAATGTTCTTTCCTTTTTCGTATATTGGTTGTACGGAATTTAAAAAAAAAATTGTACAAAATCGAATAGAAATAAGAAGAAACACGAAGGGGTGGTGGCATTCGAAAATATTAATGTATAGAAATGTGGGAAACTGAGAATTTGATAATTGGAGGAATGGAAAAAGTGTAATTGAATTTGAAATATGTTTACGTTTGATAGCATCATCTCATGATTGTAATTTGTTGGTTTTTCCATTTGTATTGTAACCCAAAACACAAGCTGTGTTTGTGTACTCTGTCACCTTTTGTCCTCTTTCCATTTTTTCCCTCTCCAAACAATGAAACGCTTCTCCATCTTCTCTCCCCTTTCATAACCATCTCTTTCTCATTCTCGTCTCTGTATATATATATATATATATATATATATATATATATATACATATAGAACCTAATAAGAAGAAGAAGCAACAACAACATCAGGTTTTGGGCATCGAAAGAAAGAGATGAAAAACCCAATTGAGGACAAGTCGATTATAGGCTCCAACAGCCCAACCATGGTGACTGGCGGCGACGAGAAGAGATCGGGTGTGGTGATGGGGCAGAAGCGAAACAGGAGTAAGGCCAAACCTGCCGGCGAGTCATCGGAGCATGACATCCATATCTGGACGGAAAGAGAAAGGAGGAAGAAGATGCGGAACATGTTTGCTGGTCTCCATAGTCTGCTTCCTCAACTTCCCGCTAAGGTCATCTTTATTTACACACTCAACCTTGATCAATGTTTTTTTTATTATTTAAAACATATATATGTGTTTATATATATCGAGATGGTTGATGTGGTTGGATCCCAAGAGACATGGTCACGTTTCTAGTTTTTTCTATATTCTTTTTGTTAGGTTTTGTGTGTCCTTTTTGGGCCAAATAATTGTACTTTGTTATAGATTGGTGTGCGTCGGTTGTACGCTTGTGTGGACCAGTGTTACTTTTGTGTGCTCGTTACGTGGCACTCGGGGCCGGCCCCACGTGTTCGGAGGCCTTAGGCGACTTCTTTGAAAAAGGCCTAAAACGACATAATTAAAGATATAATTTTTTTTACACCCATCGAGGATATTTAGTTTCTGAAAATACTTTTTTATCGGTTAGGGATTATCATGGATTCTGTTAATTTTTTCCAAAATATCGATGATAAGTTATTGGATTTATAGAACAATTTAATAGAACATGTGGGTTTTTGATGAATAATGAAAAGTGATAGTGTTCTTATAATCCCCCACCTTATACATGTTTTTGAAAACCAAAACTCATTTAGATGCTTTAATAAAATTGCGCTTTGAAAATTATTGTTTATTTTTCGTCATAAAGTTATAAGAATTCTTTTATGATAAATAAAAATATTTATTTCAAAATATTATAGAAAAAATAATACGTACCAAAATATTTTTAATATCGCATTCGGAGCTTATAGACATATATATATATATATTTTATATTTTTAATATATTTATAAGATCAAAATATATTAAAGAGTTGGCAGATGATTTAGGAAACTTATTAGAGTTCAAGAGATAATTTCTTACCTAAGATAAAATTTTAAATTATAAAAACATTAAAATATAACTAGTAATTCAGCACACATAATTTTTTTAATAAAATAAATATAAACAGAAACTTTAATAAAATAATTTGGCCTTTCCAAAATAAGTGGCCTTAGGCGGTTGCCTTTCTTGCCAAGTGAGGGCCGACTTTGGTGGCACTTATGGTGTGCATTTTTTTTCACTTTTAGCCTACATAGGGATGGCGAAAAAACCCGAACCCGATGGGTACCCGACGTACCCTACCCGATCGGGTAGGGTATTGACCAGGTAATTTTTTAACCGGGTAGGGTATTACCCGTTGATCGGGTACATTGACCGGGTACGGGTAGGGTACGGGTTTGGCCTGACCCGCCCCGAACCCTACCCGATCTTATATGTATATATAAATAAATAAATTCACAATTATAAACCTAATAATAAGTCAATTACAATTAAAAAGTTGTACGGTCATAACTCATACATCCATAATACCATACAATTCATTTAGATTTATTGATCAGCGAAAAGAAAAAATTTGAAAAGGATTACTTTTACTTAATTGCTACTTGATTTTAGGATTGTTGTATGTTAAGACTTGTGATGTGGAAATATTTCTTAAGTTTCATATTTTTGGCTACTTAAATTTAAATGGAATGGTTACTTGGTTTCCAATTTTTTTGTCTTACAATCCACGTATCATATGAACAAGTCGGGTAGGGTAATACCTGACCCAAATGGGTAGAGATCGGGTAGGGTATTGACTGGGTATTGACCGGGTATGGGTAGGGTACGGGTATCGCAAAAACCGACCCATACCCTACCCATTGCCATACCTACCTACACTGTATAATTGCACGTTCTGGACGCTTTTTGTTGCGTTGTAGATTTTGATTAGGGGTAGGTAATAATATGGTCTAGCTTGTTTGGAGTCTGTAATATACACCGCTGTGTTTGTACGATCAACGATTGTAAGTTGTGAAAGATCGTTTGTATGTATTCACCAAGTGATATATAAAATCCAACAATACTCATTTCATATAAAACCAAATATGCAGGTAGACAAGTCCACCATTGTTGATGAAGCAGTAAGCTACATAAAAACCCTTGAGCAGACGCTCCAAGCCCTCCAGAAACAGAAGATGGAAAGGGTTGGTATAATTGATCAAGAAGAGTTGCTGATCAGCCCACAAGCACAATCGTCAACGGTGACAAGGGAGTCGTATATGGCTGATCATCAGGTGTACTCAAACACCAGCTCCCCCACAAGTATGATCCCTCCGGCCACCTTCCAGACCTGGTTTTCCCCAAACCTGGTGCTGAGCATGGCCGGCGACGATGCCCACATCTGTGTTTGCACGCCTAAGAAGCCTGCTCTCTTCACCACCATCCTCTACATCCTCCACAAGCACAAGTTGGAACTTGTCACTGCTCACATTTCATCCGATCACTCTCGCTCCATGTACATGATCCATGCCCATGTAACTCCAAACTCATCTCTCATGCTGCTCTTCTAAAATAATAATAATAATACAGATTGACCGATCTAATTGAGTTCAATTTTTTGCAGGCAAGTGAAGCTTCGCATGACCAATTTCCGGGGGCATTCTCAGTGGAGGAAGTATTCAAGCTAGCAGTTGGAGAGATGAACCTCTGGCTCTTATCTTGTTAATTCATAGACTAATATACAGTAAGCTCCAAGATAGTGCATAAATTACATGGGAAGGAATAGAAATGTTGCAGTCATACATATAAGCACCCATGATTATGAATGCAACTCTCACAGATGGAAGCTCCGTTTGAATTGAATTCTCTTGCATGTGCGATTCCAGTTCAATTACATTCGATTTCATTAATTAAAGACTTTTACTCATCGATGGAGACTACCATATATTCTATGTATATGTGTGTGTTTCAAGGTGTTGTCTTGATGGACATTAAAATAGTTCAACCAAAAACTTTATAGTTTGCACCTCAATTTGCAGAGATTACAGGCTTCATTTCTGGACAAAGTTTGGGCCAGCAGGGCTCAAGCCCATTGTTAAGTGGAAATGGGCCTGTAAATGTTGGCCATTCTTTTGGGCCTTTGTTTGTCCAAACAGAAATGAAATCTGGGCCTGAGGACGGTGGGCTTGCGTCAAGCCATGCAGTTTTTGTCCGCCCTCTTGCATCGTGTTCTGATTTGGTGAAGAATGTTCTCCCCAAGTCAGACTCTCGGGTTTCACCGACTCTCTCCCTTTTGTCACGTTTCGATCAAGACTTTCCGGTGTGGTCTCCTGAAACAATACAAAAGGTTAAAGGGAAAAGAAAGAAGAAACCTCACCAGCCTTTTCGAGTGACGACTCGCTCACTTTGTATGAGTGAATTCGAGAAGCTCGAGGCTCAACGTAAAAACGAGGCTTGGAGACACTTTGTCACTACATGGACTTTGCTGCAGATAGAGTTCAAGGACGATGTTCCTCCCTCTATCGATTAGTAAATCTTTGTTTTTGGCTGTTGATCCCCGCTCTTCGTTGTTTTTTTCGTTTTTTTAGGAAGATTCTCTTACCGTTTGTGGTAGAGTCTCTTTTGCAGGTATTTGGGATAGCTTTTTAGCGGTCCCTATGCATTGTAATTCTCTTTATTTCAAAGTCTATCAATAAATCATCATTTATCAACAAAAAAAACTTTATAGTTGCTCTTGTTGCTTACTGGCAATAGTTTCTTTTTAACAAATTAACCAATTCCAATAAAGAGTGGAAACAAGAATAGTTGGACTGCATCATGCAGCACACACTCTGACCAATTGGTGAAGAACGAGGTTTTGAAAAAGTTAATAGAAAGTCTTGTTCGTTGAACACCTAACAAACTTGAAGCGAACGCTTTCTAGTTTAACTAAAAGAAACCTATAGCTCGAACAATCAAGCCTAACGGGGACAAAAAAGATACATCCAAATTAATAAAATGGACAGTTAACTAGTAATCACTCCCAATTATAATATTACTATGTTCCTTCTCTTGAATCCAAAACAACGTATCCATGATACTAATAGTTTTCACTAGAAGAAAAATTATAAAACGACGAGAACTTATTCTTTCTTTACTATGAATCATTTTCATTAGTCGGCAGTATTACTTTTGTGCTGTCGACCACTACAAAAGCCCATGTCTTGCTCAAAACTTCAATACCGATTAGACGGATGCTTGAAGAATGAGGATGACTATGAGTCAAATTCCTCTTTTACGTATATCAGGACACGGTCATCAAAAAATATAGTAAACGGTTAAGTGTCGATCGAACCCACAGAGAATATAGGTATCATTAGTATTTCACTAAAACCAGGGGACATGGGTTGTCACTTTCGCATCCTCGAAAGAGAAACTAAAGTTCACAAACGTAAACCTTTGATTTAAGTTTAGATAAAAAGAAAATATGTACACGCGATCACCTAAGACATTAGCTATTGGTTCACACAAAGAGTCGGTCACGGGTACAAGTAAACACGAATTCCAATTAACGTATGATATGGTTAATGGTGGGTAAAAACAATAGATGTTTTTTTTATGGTCTTAGAACACTTAAGTTCCTATGCATGCGGTATCATGAAATCAACCACATGCTAGTCACGGGGAGAGGGAACAAGACCATTGTTCGGACCGATATGCGTACCAACAATCATCGGAAAAAGAATAATGATAGGGTGTAGGTCTATCATCTTGAGCAAAGCTCGACCAATCCTCGAACAAGAGATAACAACAACGATTTCATGTCACTCTCGCTACCAACCTCCACAAGTAGAGATAGCTACACCACTCTTCGAATATACTTAACTACACCTAGTTCAACATCCTAACGACCGAAATGCATTGATCGTCAAGGAGAACTAAATAAAGCAATGAATATCGAAGCTCTGGTAATACACAAGCATAAGTAAGACTCTAAATCAAAGGAGATGCTAAAGTTCTCATTCTACTCATCGTAACCAATCAAGCATTGGAGCTATATACATGGTGATCGAAATATCACAACATATTTTGACGACTAAGAGCAATCCGAGACTATAAGAGCTCGAAGAGTGGAACTGAGATGGGATCTCAGGTTTAGGGGGAGTCTCTGAATTAGATATGTCATTGTGTAATAGTAGCATATGGTTGATCTAGATGATCTGAGAACTTGTATGTTGATTGATTACCTTATAATGAAAACCTTTCCATTGGCAAAATGCCCTTAGACGTAGGTGATGTTGCACCGAACTGAGTAACCAATCTTGTGTCTTTATGTGTGCTTGATTCTTCAATGTTTATTATTGCTTTCATGTTTCTGTTACAGCAAGTTGTCAGCTAAACAGTCACAACATCTAGATGGACATCTTTCCCTTGCACCTAAGCAAAATTTCAAGAGGCTTAGTCGAGCTCAAGAATACCCACCACAACACGGAATCAAGACCCGAGACATAATATTTCCACTACTTAATCGAGACTCACAAACCTCACACTACTCAATTAACTCGATTAACGAGTTAACCCGCCGACGATCTAACAAGAGAGTTAGGCGAATCCGACCCCAAATCTCCACCGATTGAGAAGAGGAGCCGGAGAACACCTAAATAAGACAAGTAAATCAACGGGAAAGCATGGAAATGGTGAAGACGAACCATTAACCAGATCAACGAAAAAGCTTCTTACTCAGGCTCTTACCCAAATCGAGAACCAAGACCCGATAGCAGTAAAATACTCCACAGGACGAAGATGGGTGGTCCATGAGCACTAGGGACGACTGGAACTACACAGGGATCTGACATCAGAACAAGATTGGAGAGGCGAAGCAGAACCTCTCACATCAGGGACGGAGTACCAAGTCCCCGGACACGAGGACAAGCTCCACGAAACGAAAAAGCTTCAACAAAGGTAGGAGCTTCGAAGAACCCAAGCTCTTCCCAAAACCACTGATCGGGTAGAGAGGACGGCGATCAAAAGAAGAGGCACCAAAGCTACCAGAACCTCAATAGACGGTGAACAACAGAGAGAGAGAGAGAGAGAGAGAGAGAGAGAGAGAGAGAGGGGAAGAAGGAGGAAGCATGGCCTCTTCCGACAACTATCGAAGCGGAGCTCTGACCGACACCAACAGAGAAAGCAGGGGGTGACTGTGTCTGAAACTAGGGTTAAGAGAAAACGGATGAGCTTTTTTCTAGAGAGAAAAGGGATTATTTATTACTTTTGGATTGCGTTTGCTGCTTATAGTTAAATGCTCCACTATATGGTTATATTCCAACAAATTCTACGGTAAATGAACACAAAAACCCTTGGTTTAAACTTTGAACCGTTTGACTGTGTGAGTCGTTCCGAGCTCATATTTTGTGACTAGATGCCCCAATTCTCCCCATTGCCATCCCTCTAGACTCTAGTTAGTTATGTACCGTTTGTATCCTGTGGAAAATATGCTACACGGTGACTGAGATAATGAGTGTTGTAGGCCTTATAGAGCTGAGGGTTGAAGGGCCTATTGGCGAGGCAAAAGGCCAAGGCTGAATGGGCCTTGCTTTAACTAGTTTGTAAGAGTTGTTGGCTGGGGACAATATGGACCTGAGTGAGTAACAGCTTGGTTGCTCCTCTTTATTGCTTCCTCATAACATGTCTGAGAAGAGGACATGATTTGGCCTCTTCTGTCTTCGTTGTTTTGAATGGACAAAATCTATGGTGTTGTTGATGAAACCATGTGATGCTGTTGGCCATCAATCACATATCAGTCAAAATGTATCATTTTTTACTTTATTGCATTGTGCTTCATGGATGATTTCCTTCGCGATTTGGACAGGCAAAACATGAAACACTATACATGTACAGTCACCACAATTATTTTATCTCTACGACTTGGAACTCATCATATAATTTGAAACTTGGGTGGGAATTGTATAGCTGTCCTATATTTTTTAGAGCTCCGCTTCAAGATCTTGTTGAAATGGTTAACAATGCTGATTTTATTAATTATTTATAATTTAATCAGAATGAAATATGTTTCTTTAGAAATCAAAGAGATTCAGTTTTATCAATTATTTTCATGACCATAATAAATTATTATATTTTACCTCTAATTTCTGTTGATAAAATGAATAAATTATTATTTTAATATAAATGAATATTCCTTTTCTTACACCAAAAGGAAGAGCAGACAAGGCAAGTGTAGATTCAGAGCAAAAATCTTGGGATTACTCAGGTGGGCTATGGCGCGAGATGCGTAGCCGTGCATCTATTAATGAGCTATACTGGTGGCCCAAACAGTCTCTTTCATGATAAAGAGGAAATGAATTTTTAATTTACGTATTGCGCAGCAAAGTGCTATTATATTTATAACTTGTAATCATGAGTAGGCCAATAATTCTATTGAGGTCACTTATATTCTCTAGAATATGATTACGAGTTTGGTTCTTTGCCATCACTTTCTAAACAAATACAAAGCCGCCCAATTATACTATGCTACTCAATAACAGACCCAAAGCACTATGAACTATGTTTTTCTTTTTGCGATTCTTTATCTTTCGAAAATTCTTGAATTATGGTGGTGCAAAAATGTTGTTTTTTCAGAATAAGGTACAACTTTTATAAAACCAAATTGTTTTACTTTATGAGGTTCTCTCTCTAAGACGAACTCTAACGACATCATCGTCTCGTAGGAGCCGCCGCCACATGTGGCCTCTTACGATGCCGGTGGGAGCTTATCCTCTACAATCATCGGGAACTTATCTCCATCTATCACAGTATACCGCCATCAAACACCATCTCGAGGCTCACACCTTTCCTCTTCCCTCTACACCCTCCTCTCCACCTCGTCGGCCTGAAGCTTCTACAAATCAACACCGATCGTTTGCTAGCCCTTTCCCTTGTAGCTCCGCGTGTCATCGGTCTCGTCCCCTCATCCTCGGGACAACTGTGACTCTGCCTGAAGAAACCAGATCTGCTCCGATAGATCTGGTCTTGGCTCCCTCTGGCCGGACTCCACCGAGAAGGAAAGGCCCCCATCCTTTAGAGTGCTCGCCGACCCCGTTCACGGCGGTTGGTTTTGTAGAGATTCTCACCGATAGGGTCTCGCCGGAAAATGCCCCGTTCCGACCTCCTCAAGGAGCGTCGGGCTGGACATCGTCGGTTGGTATCTCGTCAACTCCATCTCTGCTCTTGTTTCTCCTGACAGTGCTAGGGATGACAATGGGTAGGGTATGAGTCGGGTTTTGTGATACCCGTACCCTACCCGCTTTTAATACCCAATACCCATACCCCACCCATACTCGATTAATACCCGGTCAATACCCTACCCGATCTCTACCCTTTTGGATCGGGTATTACCCTACCCGACTTGTTCATATGACATGTGGATTATAAGACAAAAAAATTAAGATCTAAGTAACCATTTTATATAAAGTTAAGTAGTATAAAATATGAAACTATAGAAAAAATTCACGTCTCAATTATCAACATACAACAATCCTAAAATCAAGTAACAACCAAGTAAAAGTAATCCCTTCAAGTTTGTTTTTTTGATGATCAATTAACCCGAATGAATTGTGTGGTATTATGGGCTTATTTTTTTTATAAGCTCAAAAATTTATTAATAAGACTGATTTCCAAAAAAGAAATCAGAATGCCCTGGTTCAAGGAGAAGCGGGATGAAAAGCAACAATAACAGAGGAACTCCACCACGGGGAGCCAAAAGGCCTAGCCTTTTCGAAAAAGAAAACAAAAAACAAAACCAAAAAAGAAAAACCCCGCAAAGCCTCGCCTCCCGAAATCAACGACTAGTCGTCGCGTTTTTCTTCTTGGCAGCCAACTCACGAATTATAGTCCATGCGTCGGTTCCCTGTGGCAAAGCTGCAACTTGAGAATTTCCATTACGGCCTTGCTCAATCTGTTTTTCAATGTCGACGGGACGAACATACCTTTCTCTATCCGAAATCTTCATAGTAAAAAACTTCGATAAATGCTTAGGGGGCGGCTCACCCGCTTCGAAGTGACGAGGGCATCCTTCCACGGAGATGCCACCTGCTGTAATGATTGACCCGCTCCAACAACAACAGGTTCAATCGAAACTGGAGAAACAAACGGGGTCACCACCTGCTGAGGAGGTGGGCCTCCAGCCGCACCATCCTAGACTAATATCTGATGCGAAATGGGGTGGGCTTGAATGACAAGCCCACTTGACCCCAAAACAGTAAGCCCAGAAGTTTGTTCAGGTCCAACGAGTTGACCATCACCAACCGTACAATCTGCAGCGCGATCCCTTGTCACGCCGCCAACATAGGAGTCAACCATCGTGATTTCAGGAGACGATATAGCAACAGCAAGATCGCAACTGGCAGGATTGATCGCCAAAGGATTTGCATCCGTTTGAATCTCCGTTTGAATCATGGAAAAAGCACCGACGTCAACAACCATGGGAGCACCGACGTCGGCAACCAGTTCCGACGATTCGCCGGACCAATCTCCCCCTTTCGCGGTAACCACAGGAGAACTGAGAACATCAACAGTGTCTACCTCCTCTGAAACGCTTTCAACCAACCCACATATACTCTGTTTCTGCAACCCAGAAACAGAGGTACAAAAACGGTTTGATTGCAGCTTCAATTCCGCCCGGCGAGTACCACAATCATTCCGGCGATGCCAAGCTGTGGCTACAAATAAAATGTAGCCGTCGATCTTAAACCCGTTCAAAACCTCGATCGCCTTCATCGCTGCATCCTTTGAATCGAAACGAACAAAACCGAAATAACGGTTGCTTCGGCTTGGGCGTTTGGGAACGCTAACGGATACAATCTTACCAAAAGGACTGAACGCATTTCGAGTCCAGTCTTCCGATGATTCGAACGGCAAGCCATTCACAAAAACCTCGTTTTCTTGTTCAACGAACTTGCCGGTCTTCACTGTCCGATGCCGCCGGCCAAACTTTGATGCTGTCGGATGCACAACCGAGCCCCTCAGCGATTCCGCATCAACCCGGAGAACTTCAGCTGTAGGTGCTGCAACATTAGAAGTAGAAGGTGCTGGAACCGAAACGAGAACTGTCTCGGCTTCACGCTTCGTATCCTCTTTCAACCCCTTTCGGATCTTACCCCCAGAGTCCCTTGCTAGCACGACGGGATTGGCTACGACCGGATCAGCTCGAGCTCGAGAAGTCAACCCAGATCCAATAACCCCCTGTTTACGTTTCCTCTTGCGAAACTGAAGCTTGCCTCTACTGGTATTATGAGCTTATGAGTTATGACCGTACACTTTTTTAATTGTAATTGACTTATTATTAGGTTTATTATTATGAACTTATTTATGTATATAATATAAATAAATAAATATATGTGTGTGTTATAAGATTAGGTCGGGTATCCAATGTGAAGCCGACCCTCGCTTTGGAACGCGCCTCACGCGCTGGCCCCAATCTCTGCCGGTGAGTCCTCGCGGTTCGCTGTGACCATCGGAATTGTGCTGGTGTTTTGACTGTGTTGACGGTGTTTGTCACTTCAGGTGAAGAGGTGACCTACGTTGGGCGGTTTCAGATGTTGGCCGTCCCTAGGAGATCGCTCGAACCGCCGACATCACTCTGTTTCTGGGTTCGAGGCTCCTTTGTGGCCGCCTGATCGATCGATTTTCACGAGCTTCTTTGGGAGCAGCATTTTTTCTTAGCGGCGTTCTTCCGAGCGTTACTCCGGTAAGTGCTGCCTGGTTCCGATTGTGTTTGTAGTTGCAGAGGAGTGTGCTCTGTAATTGTGGTCAAGCAGCAGAGAGGAGTCAGGCCATTACTCCGAACGGTAGTGAACGAGCACGAACAATTAGTGGCGTGGTGTGTGGTTTCGTCATACACAGTCCGAGCACCTCGTTTTAGGTATGAATGCTCCGACGATTCTCTCGTTCAAATCATTTTGCTTTGTTGTATTGGATTCATACCGAGAGTATTGTTCCATCTCCGGTGTTGCAAACAATGAGTTGGGCGGGGTTAAGCGTGAGTCCAAGGTTCGTGTCTGACGACCAACATGCACGAGGAAATCAATTGTCACTGGTGTGGGGAAGATGAATCCTACTGTTAACTCTGGTCAAGAGGTTTTAGCTGCTGCAAAAAAAGAACTAAATCTCATAGTTCGGGGGAGCGTTCGAACAGGGTCAAGCGTCCTCAGACCAGGACAGAGCCTCCTAGAGTTGCTGTAGATGGGAATCAGATCAAAGAAGCTCAACAAGAAACCGTGGTGAACGTTAAGGAGTGTGCTTCGGAGAACGTCGAAATAGGGAGCTCCACCGATGTTTTTGTATGCAATCTTCCTTATGGATCCACAGAAGATTGGGTAAGCAACGTCTTCAGTGCTTTTGGGTCCGTCCGAAGGTGCTCTATTTTGAAGCGCTCGAACAAGGGAGGGAGGTTCTTCGGGTTCATCTCTTTCTCAACGGTGGGTGAGGCTTCTTAGGCTGTTTCTAATTTAAACGGATTGACATTGAAATGTCATATTCTTTTTGTCGCTTTAGCTCATCCTGGAACTCATAACCGTGAAATCAGAGCTTTCGAAGCTCGGTTCCCCCGTGCTGACCCTCGTGGTGTGGTGCAAGTGGATGGGATTCAAGGTGCTGGCTCTGGTACGAGTGGGACTGCTCCTTTCTGTAACGGTCCGCCTCGTCTTTTGATTCTGAAAAACCGCGATCTAATACGGGTTCAGTTGATGGTGAAGAAGATCACGGGGTGAGTGAGTCTGGAGAGATTCACAGGGTTTCTGATTTGTTTGAAGATGTTTTGGTTGTAAGTCGGCCTGAGTCACAGGTTTCTGAAGGCGCTGTTCGGATTGTGGATGAGGCCCAAGTGTGTGGGTTGACTCTACAGGCCACAAAGCCTTCGAAACAGGTCCACGACCTTCCTGTGGTGGCGGAGTTCGGTGATGGCCCTCGGATTGATGTTGCCATCTCGGTTGTCGACCAAGGAAGCCCTTGGAAGGACGTTTTGACTAATTCTCTGAATCCTGAGGTTTTACCTCAAAAGAAGGGACGTGGACGTCCAAAAAAGGTACAACCAAAGAGAAATGTTCCTCCAGTTGTTTTTTATCAGTCAACAACCAAGTCCTCTGTTGATAAAGGAGACATTTCGGGGAGCTTCACTGCCGATATTGCTAAAAAGGATAGCTTGGGGGCTTGGAGTTTTAGCAAGAAAGTTAGGAAAAAAACGGTCGACCTTGCTTCTTTGGCCCTCGAACGTAGAGTCCCGCAGGATGAAAACATCGAGGCTAGTGAGGATGTTGTTTACCCTGTTTCGACTACAGAAGAAGCTCTTATTCCGGTTCCGGTGTCTAACTGGTTTATCTGTTTGAATTCGAGTAGGAAGTAGATGTTTGTTTTCCTGCTCAGGTTTTTTTGTTGCTCTTTTTAGCTTTTTTGGTACGGAGAAACGATTCTTTTTATGGATCGTTTTCCAGCTTTTTTTTACTTTCTTGTAGAACATTTGCTTAATAATTTTTTAGCTTATCAAAAAAAAAGATCAGGTCGGGTTCTGGGTGGGTAAGGCCAAACCCGTACCCTACCCTTACTCGGTCAATGTACTCGGTCAACGGGTAATACCCTACCTGATTAAAACAATACCCGGTCAGTACCCTACCCGATCGGGTAGGGTACATCGGGTACTCGTCGGGTTCGGGTTGTTTTGCCATCCCTATGACAGTGCTCACCTCTGCTCATCATCTCTTAATCCCCACCATCGGCATTCAATCTCCTTGCTCATGGTTGAGTTGATGCTCTCAACCCAAGTTGCCCTCATGATTCTCCCGAACGGTATTTTCGCTACCTTCACAATGCCCTGATCTTCTGGCGGGTCTCCCCTTAGCTACCCATACTGTCAGGCCCACGAGATCCTCGCCCTAGATCCCAACTCGGACCCTGGCCCTCGGAGGCAGGGGCAATAAGGAAAGGAATCCCATTGGGTCTAGAAACAGACGAGTTGTACTCCAGGCATCCCTCTCTGAGCGTAACTTTTTACCGAGGGGTCATGCCACTTGGTAGGACTCTGGTCATCACCTCGCGAGTCACGACAACCACCCGATTGGGTATTTAGAACATTTGTCTCGCGTTATTGTGTTTATCCACAGTTGTCGTAGTTCTTCTTCTATTATAGTTTATAGAAGATTTAGTTATTTTCAGTCGAGTGTGTCAGATCAACTATTCCTACAAACAGGGGATACCGACCATTATCTTGACTTGTTTCGGGTTTTATCCCTTGATGTTATGTGTGTAATTCTTCAGAATTAAGTGAATGAAATCTACCCTATCCTTAAAAAAGGTGAAATTTTTATTAATGATCTAAGTGAAGAATACATCGAAGTGCATCAGGAAGGATACCCCTGACCACTGAAGAACAGAAATAGAACGAAATACGAAGCTTTGTTCGCAGTTCTCTTAACAAGTTTGAGAGTTAGTCTCTCGTTTTGAAGAAGGTTAAAAAAATTTAAACTGAAGAGAACTACTCAAAGTAGTGTCTAAACGCTGCTTGATCTCTGGTTTCCAAGAATTCTTTTCGTCGTGAGGAGTGTGACCGAACTTGAAATCATTAGTAGTAACAGGAGGATATAGGTGAATCAGGGTTCCCTCCCGGTAAAAATCCTTAAATCTCTGCTCACTAGTCATTGACTCTACAAAAAAGAAAACAGATAAAGTAAAACAGACCCAATCGATTAGCTTGATCCAGAATCGAGAGAGAGGTGGAGGCCAAGGAGCTGGACGCGACGGTGGAGGCTTCAAAGACGATGGACGTTGATCAGGAGAGATGATCTGATATGGAGAGGTCGAGGGGCTCCAAGGCGACGAGGTCGATTAGTAACGAGGTGGTCCAAGAGATAACCATCGAAGTTGTAGAAGGGGAACTAAACTGGATTGAGAGACGCGTCATTGGTGGTGGGAAGGAGGCAACGATACGGTGGCTAACGGCGCCCCAAAGGAAACCCTAATAGAAAAAACCCTAACATAGCTCATAAGGAGATTGGAATCTGATCATGTGCTTCCGTGGCAACCAACCCATATGCAACAATGTTTTATAGGTGTTATTGGATACTTATGCTTACTATTTAGATCTATCTTAGTCTTGGAAAGACATAAATAGAGACATTTATTTTCCTTTTTATTTTTGATCCGCTGGAGATTTGATTGTGTTTTGTGGCGAGTTATTGATCCTGATCATAAATATGGAGCTCGAACATAGCGGATAAAGAGCAAGATCTTCAGGAGAAAGTTGTGGTGCAACAAAAATTGACTTTTTGATTGGCTGATTGGACCTACAACACCACGACGTGGAGTAAGAGAGCAACACAGCGTGGACATCTAGCGACGTCGTTTCAACTGTCACCACCTCACGTCACCACGACATGGAGGAGTGTGATCACTTAGTCGTGGAAATCACATCAGCCCACGACGTGGAAATAACACGAGACCACGAGGTGGTTCGTTCGTGAAGATATTTTTCTCGGTTTTCTCACGTAGTGGAAATCACACAACTCTATGACGTGAGAGAGAGCTCCATGACATAGGAATCAGGAGTCCACGATGTGGAGCATGTCAGTTTCAAAAAGCTATAAACACCACTCCCAAATCCAAATATAGAGAGTTCCACATCATAATTTTTCAGAAAGGAAGCTTTGAGGGTCTTGTGAAGTAGAGAGGATGATCTTTGTTTTTATGGCCAACTTTATCTAGCCATCAAGAACATGAAGAGTATGATGAAGAAGAAGAATCTTGGTGTTCTAAGAGGGATTCCTCAACCCTTTCACAGAGTACTCATTCGTATCTTTTATTTTTCATATCACTTGTTATACCTACACGCTGATGACTTCATGGATGTATAGATTTTTTATGTGTATATTGGATTTGAGTTTGTTCATTTGCGATGATAGTGGGTTGTTGTTTGTTTTTCAAACTCTTCTAGCCTAGATTTTGATTCTGTGAGCTAATGGTCTTATCTTCATGTTCTACAACCATAGAGCTCAAGGATAAGACTTAAGCAAAATTAGGAGGTTCACTACAAGGAAAAGCATCTTCTACGACTCCATTATGGAGACGCATAGGCTTCTTATGTAGTCGCAAAGGTTTTTGAGTAACCATTGCGACGCCATAACACTATGTCGCATCGTTTGGTTGTCTTCATTCATCTCTACGACATCATATAATACCGTAGTACTAAAGGCCTCTAGGATGACATTTAAGTCGCCGTAAAGGGAAATGACTCCTACGATAACATAAATAGGGTTAGAGAAGTGTTATGACATACCCTCTATGACGCTATCTATGTTGTCGTAGAGGCCTCAACTACAAGCCTCTACGACTCCATAGATGGTGTCGTAGAGGTTATGTCATATAATCTTTTACGACTCCATAGTTGACGTCTTAGAGGAGTGTATGACAGAACCTCTGCAATGTCTTTTATGGAGTCGTAGAGGCTTGTATGACATATCCCCTATGACGCCATCTACGGAGTCATCTATAATATAAAAGAGGATTGTATAACATATCCTCTACGATGTCATATATGGCGTCGTAGTGGTTATTTATGCAGTCGTAGAATACTAATACAAGATTTAAAAAAATTGTAAAACGTGCACCAAAACGTACAAAGCCTGTATAAAATGACAGTTAGGATAATAATAAGACAACAGTAATAATATACTAGACAGTAGTAGTCTCAAGCAAGAAAATATTAATATCCAAAACACGAAACATAATTCAAATAAGCAAAACAAAAATAATTGTCACTACATAAGATCGTCATGCGCTACTCGGCCTTGTTCCATCATTGTTAGGTTGTGGAGGCACATTGTTGGGGTGTACAAAGACAACATCTCCCTCATCTTTCTCAACGAATCATCCAAATCCGCCTGTTTAGTCATCATTGTCGCCTGAGTGGTCGTTATCTCTGCTGAGTGGCGTCCATCCATTCCTCCTGTTCCTTAAAACGACGGTCCATATCCGCCCTCGGTCGATCCTTGATGTACGCAACTGATTCCCGTGTCCCTTGAGAGACTTATATAGAAGCGGTGGTCGATGAAGACCCCTTCTCCTTGGGAGTTGGGACAATGAATCTCTTGCCACATCCTGTATGTGCACCACTTTCTTTGTACACCTAACTTGGCAGCTAGGGCTTCAGCCTGAACCAAGTAGGGGAAGGAGCAGTAGTCCGCGAACCGAGCTCAGTCGGGGAAGGATTGGTAGACAATGAGATACGCGACAAAGGGGTTGGAATTGTGGTTATGGGTGAATTTTGGGGATTTGGGGAAGATGGCGATTTGGGGTCGACGGTTACCGCAAGCGGCGTACTGGAGGAGGAGGGAGGGGATGGACTCCATGTAGGCGGAGCTTGTTGACCGAATTGAGGCCAGGAGGAATGAGCTCTTCTCCGAGGGAAAGCCTTCGTTTGGACTAGAGGCGTTGAAACCCTAGCACAGCGCATAACTCCTGCGCGTTTTTACTACTTCCACAAGTTGATATCGTGTATAAAATTTAATTGTTAGTGAGAGGTATTTTGGACATTTTACGTTTTTTTGAATGAAAAGTTAATACCGTCGAGTAAAATAAAGTTCTTGAAAAGATAAGATATCTCTATAATGAATCTTATAGTGTAATTGTGTAAATATCATATATAAATAAAATTAATTTTTTAAATATTTTTTCTTTTAAGATATATAATTATCATGTGATTCTTTTTTTAGCTTTAAACGAGTAATATTAGTAAAAGGAAAGTCTTGGAGGTATCGACCTGAAACGGGTCACATAGGAGATACGAACTTCAACTTAAATAATTGTAAGGAAACAAATAAAAGTTCCACACAACGTGTGACATATACGAAATTGGAAAATTACTCTTTCACTAAAATTCTTCAAGGATGTCGATAGGAAAGTGTTGCGATAACGGCCTAGACAACTGGTACAGCGGCTGCAAACTGTGGAATTGGGCCGAGTGAACCCTATGGTCAGAGAGAGAACCAATCTACTACGTATTGTGCTCCTGGAGATTACTACGTAAGCGGTTGAAACCACCGAAACAGTTGTTGGAGCCCGAGAGTGACGGCTTGGGCAGTTCTGTGACCAGGGACTGAGAAGGCTCAGTTAGACTAAGCATCCTCCCGAATAACCAGTTGACGTCGTCCCCACCCCCTCCGATGATAATGGGGGCCTTTAGAAATGTATGAGTGTTGGTTCTCGATCTGATTGAAGAATGTCGCGCCGATATTTGGTGGACCAGATGCCACACTAGGTAGATGAGGAGGGAGTACCCACAGACCCCTCATCGACCCCGAAGAACTCATTGAGGGAGGCGAGGGTGCTTGCCGCCCCTCACCAATTCTCTTGATGCCCCATCGGACTCCATAAAGCCATTTGAGACCGTAAGCGCACGCGCACGATGCACTCCTCCTTCCGCGATGTCCTTGACGTTAGTCGTTCGCGCTCTACACGCGATACCACTATCACCGTGTAAAACTTCTTTTACCACCTCCTGGACATCGGTCGACCGCATTCCCAAGCGATGGCCTCATCGCCATGCACAACCACAATCCCCGAAAAAGAGATGAGGTACAACTCTTGCCATAGGCGGCAGAGATTCTGGCCCCTACGGCGATACAATCCCATCGAGACCATCCTAATACCGTCGAGACCAAACACAACAAGACGGTCTGAAACACCCACAAGATGTGATGACCAACCACCCAAAAACCTTGACCCACCACTTGGTGCGATCGGCCATCCCCTCGCCATTACCGATGACGAGGTCTTATTTCTCCGACAAACCACACAGGACCTGGCCAATGCAGATCTCGGTCTCCGCCTCACTCTTGTCTCTTGATCCCATCCAGCGATTAGGAGTCACTCTGAGCATCGTTCCCCTCCACCTGGAACAGTTCAAACCCGTCGTAGAAAGCCAAAGAGAACGCCAACGGAAATCCTGACCCCAAGCTTGTTGAGAAGTCCCGACAAAATGGGGCACCTCACCGAACGACGAGAAGGGCACCATCTGGGTAACAAAGAAGGAACTCTGAAACACCACCAGAGCCATTCCGTACACGACGAGCCGTTCTCCTTGCTTCGAAACGCCAACCCCTTGTTCTCCTCGTCTTTATCGTTATTTTTTGAAACTGTGACTCCACCTGATGTGACCGTCGGTGAGAAAGGACAACATCAACTTCCTCACCCTAAAGGATGACTGCTCCAGAATTTCCTTCTCTTATAACTCAACAACATGTGATTTTATTACAAAGAATGTGTTTTTTTAGCGAAAGGTGCAATATTATAACTTTATAATCGATTACATTGTTGTGCCTCGAGGAACATGCTCCTCGACCACGGAAGATCAGTTTGAATGAACAATGGTTCACTGAGCCTTTTAGTACCAGAACCGTCACGAACAATGTTTTGATGCCCCACGGGCAACGACAGAATACGAGTGGGGGAACGGGGTACCGGAACCAGAGAGCTCAACAGTGGTGATGGTGGGAGGCAAAGCATCGTCTGGGTACCCCTCCCAGGGCCAGTCCCCGATGCTTAGGCGGTAGATCATCCCTCCCGGCAGGGCTTCTTCCCCGCTTGTAACTTTTCGCCCCACATAGGAGCTAGCGCAATCCTCTTCAGTGCTCCGTCAACTGCGCTCCCAAGGGTAACGGGCGATGGAACTTCAACATCTCGCGGCCCCGGATGTTCTCTTCCTCCACCTCCAAACTCACACGCTCCCGAAGCAGGGGATCAGCAATCGAATCAGCAGAGAGCTGATCATCACCCGACCCCTACCGAATCTTCACGTGTAGAAAAACAGTAGGTGTCACGCCCCAAATCTGGTATTGATCTGTCCCGAGACGTGACTTAGTGAAATTAAATGAAAACAGTTCAAAGTACTAGAAATCTGATAAAGATGGATACTAAAAACAACAGGAAGTTCAATACTTTGAGTCCAACGCTCAGTCAGTTACAACAGTTGAAAAAGAACAACACGTCTCTAAAGTTTATAAGAAAAGTAAACCAAGGCATCCACTAGCTCCCAAGCTCGGCATAGCCTTTTACTCCACATCAAAGATAATACCTGTAGAAAACACAGTAAGGGGTGAGCTTGACGCTCAGTAGGGAAAACCCACAAAAACTACCTCAAACAGATTTACAAGAAAGTCCTTCCACAGTTTAAAGTTCATTAAAAAGTTTGATATAACGGTGCGACACTTAAACCATTTAAAGACGATTCCCCCTTTTCATGTCCTTCACAAGTCCCATCACACCAACTCTAACTCAACACCACATCAGACCAATGCACATACCGTAGGGAACAATCCAAGTAAGACACTCAAGTACAATTCCAAACTAACTTTTAACAATTAAAAGGAGAAGGCAACAACGAGAACATGTAACCCAAATTTAACAACCTTCACTTTACTCGACCACAAACTATCCCAAAAATCCTCGTCCAGAACCCCTTCACGACCGACTCACGGATAACCACAAAGACAAAGCTTTAACTTACACGGAAGCCACACACAAGAACTCATCATCAAACAATCAAAATCAAGTCATTCGCGGTCAAACACAACTCATAACAGGGAAAACACCCATAGCCACAAACACAGCAACACACGTCCAATCCAAACCATTTTCAAAACACACAACTCGTAACCATCGCACGGTCTCGGGAGCAACCCGCTAGGCCCGGCGCAACCGCACGCAACTTCCCTAACACAAAGTCGGGATAGGCGGTCGACCTCATCGCGGAACACAGCGTTTTACCGATCGACGGAAGGTAGGGAAATCGCCTCTTCGCGTCCTGGTCTCTCGCGATGCTCGACACAGCGTTTTACCGAGTGCTAGTTGGAAGGTAGGGAAACCACCTCATCGCGGGACACAACGTTTTACCGACTCAAGGTCGGAAGGTAGGGAAACCACCTTTCTCATGTAACCAAAGTACACACAAATCTCACACTTTACTGATTGCGCGCCGGAAGGTACGATACACCTGACGGAAGTACATCTCTCACACTTTACCGGCCGCGCACCGGAAGGTTCGACACCCTCTCAGACACAACTCAAACAGGAATCGCCAGTACAATCACAATCACACTCGCAATCATAATCACATTCTCAACGGCTTACACAACCAACACGCACTTACCATCACTTACCGTCACCCCACTCAACGTGGTAACCCCACCGGCTTAACTGGCATTCAATCCCCAACATCCCCAGTTCAACATATCAGATAAACAGGAAATAGCCACTCAATAACTAGTATGCATCACCAAGTTCAACTCTACTCGTTTTCATGTTCGTTATTTATTAACCGTCCAAGCAGCACATAGCACATGATCAGATAAACTCAGCAAACAATCCTACAGGCGCGACATGGCCCGATTCTACCAGCACGACAATTTCCCAAGACAGTAATCGTAAATGTTCCCAGTTTATACGTCTACGCTAGTTATTCACATCCTACATGCATACTAGTTCTTTAACCGGTTGTTAAGTTTCCCTATATGCATTCTAGAACATCCGTAATAAAGTAGGGTCTCGAGGTAATTCCCTACCTCTCAGTCTCTATCCGGATCGCCTACCTGCTGACGTCCAGGCCTACTCCGGTCTTCTTCGCGCTCGAGGTAAAAACCTGGTTTTAACACAAAAGGGACGGTCATCAGTCCCGGTCCAGTCTGTAACAATCCTCTAATTTTAGTATCAGGTAAGTCCTTTAAATTGTCCGATAAGTTCTTGAATTTATCTGATTTTAGTCCAATTATTTAATTAATTAATTAAATTAATTGTCCTGACCCATATCCGACCCGAGTCCGAAACCCGGACCCGAATCCGACCCGGTCCAAAGCTCAGACCCGGACTTGACCCGAGCCCGACCCAGACCCTGACCCGAACCCGAGTCCGGACCCGAACCCAGATCCAGTCCAAGGTCGAGGCCCAAACCAGGTCCAGGCCCGAGGACCAAACTAAGTCCAGGCCCGTCTGAACTCGTGTCAGGCCCAGGCCCGTCTAGGTCTAGTTCTGGCCAGAGACGTGAACGACGGCAAGCTGGTTTAGTGTTCCGTCGGGGTTGAGGGCGGCGATAGAGGCGGAGCTAGGGGTTCACGATGGTGGTAGAGGCGTCAGGAGGCTCGGGAGAGGCGAGGGAAGGTTGCTGTTGCGGTTCTCCGCCAAAATCTGACAGCGAGGGGCTTTGCCGGTCATGGGAGCCGTAGAACTGGAGCTCGGGAAGCTCGGCGTGCTTCTCCGGCCGAGCTCAGCTCAAAACAAGCCCGTACGCTCGCAATTCTCGAAGAGGGATCGACGGAGGTGGTGAAATAAGCCAAGAAGGTGGCTCACCGTCGCAGATTTTGCCTGTTGCAGGCGCGGCGAAGCTCGGGGTTGCGGCGGCGCTGGTTCGATGCGAGTTGAGGAGGAAGAAGGGAGAGAATGAGAGGGGTTTTGATGGTTTCTGGCACGGGGGTGTGGAGCTGGTGTTCTGGCGAGGTTCTGATGTCGCGGGGGTTCGGTTTGAGGCCGGAGAAACGTCGCCGGTGTTCTAGTTCGAGAGAGAGTGGCGAGAGGAAGAAGAGATGCCTCGGTTTCTGTGCGCGAAATGAGAAGATGAAGCATTGCGAGGTAGGGTTAGCGGCGCGTGGGTCTTGGGCTGGCACAGGTTGGGCCTAGTCCTCGCATGGTTGGGCCGGCTCATTGTCTGGCCCGAGCTGATTCGACCCAAAGCCTGGGTCTGGGCTGGCCTAGCCCTAACCCAGTAGGGTTTGAAATCGATCCAAAATAAACTCGTTCCCAACTGATTCGACCCTAAGCCTGGGTCTCATTTTTTTTTGAAATCGATCCAAAATAAACTCGTTCCCAACTCTCGATGTTTCAACAATAATTTACATTAATAAATTCCACGGTCTTTACAGTAGGGTTTGGGGCGGACCTCCTAGGGAAGCCTATCGCGGTTGGTTGGTTGGTGTCTCAGGTAGGGAATCGGGGACGCGTGTTAGGTATCGGGTGCATTGTGATGCCGGTTCCCCTTCCTTGAGACAACCTCGCCTTAGGTATCGGGTCCAATGTCAACGTGCTTGGGACAGCTCCCTCAAATTCCCGTTTAGTACAACGCCGTCTTCGCAATCCCCGGGTGAGAACTGCCTCATCCAATCCTGAGAGGACGGATGGAACTCCCACTGGCTCACACGGGGATGAGGCCCTCTTGTCGAAGTATGCGCAACAGACCCCTCCGATATGGCAGAAAGTGGCTTTGAGGATACCAGAGCGGGGGCGACGACCTAACCGGCCTTCGTGCAAATTCATCCTCCTTGGCATCCAACGCGTCCCCCCTCGAGACCAGAGACGGAGGGCCACCGATCCCACAATCAGTCCCGAGAACACCCCAACCATAGGGTATCCAGACCTTAACCTGCCTCCGAGCCCAGCCTCGCCGAGCAAACATGGACGAAGCCATAAGCGTCACTGAACAAGCACTGGGACCGGACCCGTAGCGTCGTGGTCGTGGAGTACGCCGAGCAAACCGTCACATCCTGAGCAATCCCCCCACCCAGGTTTCGAGGGGGAACAAACCTCGGATGTAAGAACCCCTGGTCGATCCCGGTCGAACCGGTGATTTCGGGCGAAATTTGACTTTGGCCAGAAAAGTCATCTGATAACTGCGGGGGTAATTCGGGTCCTTTCGGGACCCAAAAAGCTTATCCATCGTTACGGTTAGCTTAGTTGGATCGTTTCCTTTCAAATGACTGTCCTTGTGAAAAAGTCAACTTTCGGTCAAACGGAGACTAATTATCGACTAAACTTAATTAAATTGGAGATGCTGGAAATAATTAAGGACAAGATGGTCCCCACATGGACACTTATCCATGTTATCTTGGAAGAGAAGAAAATGGACTAAAAAGACCCTTTTGACCCTCCTTAGTTAGTCTTGAGTGGATAAGAGCTAAGGGGCACTTTAGACTTTACAAATATTAGGTTTTAAAGCATTTTGAGAGCAAAATTCAGTCATTTCCTTGAGCTAGCCAAAATTTAGAGAGAGAAAGAAGGAGAGGAGAAACCATGGTAGCTTGAAGAAGAAGAAATGGAGAAAGAAGGAAGCTTTGGTCAAGTTCTTCATCAAATCTTCTCAAAAACCTCTAAATCCTCTTCATCTATCAATTTCCAAGGTAAGTAAACTCTAAATTTCCACTTTCAATCATTTTGGAGTTATGGTTTTCCTTAGAAAATGCATGAACTAGTTAGGTTTTTGTGTATTTGTTGTTAGATGATCGTTTAAGAGAAGAAGGAGATTGATTTATGTAGAAATCAATTGTTTTTGTTTTTTTTGGGTTGGAAATCTCTTGGGTAATTGTTGTTTTGATGAATTCCACTTTGGGTAGTGAGGTATTGAAGTTATGGGACTGTTTCGGAGGTTTTGGGTGGTTAAAAATGGAGTTTTTGGTGTTGATTTCGTGGAAAGGAGGCTGGAGGAAGAGGAAGGACGAAACAGGTCTGGGCCGTCACGGATCCGTGACGGGAGACGTCACGGCTCCGTGAGAGAGACAGTGACGGCACACGTCACAGATCTGTGACGTCATCCGTGACGAGGAGCTTCACGGCTCCGTGACTGGAACTGTGGCAGACCAGTTTTGGCCCTTTTGAGTCCTTTTTGGGTGTTTTTCGTTTAATTCGAAAGGTTATCTTGAACCGATTGTTTGGGGGATTTTAACTTGGGTGTTTTCCTCTTAAACCACCCTTTATTATTCTTTAATTCTAGTGTTAATTTGTGTTCTTAGATCTTATTCTCGAGCTCGGGGGAGGAGACTACTCGCCGGTTGTGTGATTAAGCTTTGGAAAGCACTTGAGGTAGGGAAGAGTAGTAAATTTCCGCTTTTAATTAAGAAATGCTAATAGTATGCATATAGGACGATAATAACCGGAAGAGTCTTAGTATGCATATAGGATGTGATTCACTAGAATAAACGCTTTCAATTATGGGAATTGTCGTGCTGTAGAATGGCCATGTCGAGCCTTAGGATTGCGTGTTGGTTGTGTTTGATTATGGTTATCCGTCCTTAATTGTCGGTGTATAGTATGTCCTTTGGTTAGTCTAAGAATCTTATTAAACTATATGAATTATGATGATTGTGATACGAATGGTTGCTCAGTGACATGATTGGTTGAGTGAATGTGTTGAATGTGATATGATTGTACCTTGTGATACGATCGGGTGAATGATAGACCGATGTGACGTAAAGTGGCGGAGTATGCCGCAGCAGACCCCTTCGATATGGCGGAAAGTGGCTCTGAGGATACCGGAGCAGGGGCGACGTCCTAACCGGCCTTCGTGCAGATTCATCCTCCTTGGCATCCAGCGCGTCCCCCCTCGAGACCAGAGACGGAGGGCCGCCGATCCCACAATCAGGCCCGAGAACACCCTAACCATAGGGTATCCAGACCTTAACCTGCCTCTGAGCCCAGCCTCGCCAAGCAAACATAGACGAAGCCATAAGCGTCACGGAACAAGCACTGGGACCGGACCCGTAGCGTCGTGGTCGTGGAGTATGTCGAGCACACCGTCACATCCCGAGAAATCCCCCCACCCAGGTTTCGAGGGGGAACAAACCTCGGATGTAAGAACCCCTGGTCGATCCCGGTCGAACCGGTGATTTCGGGCGAAAATTGACTTTGGCCAGAAAAGTCAACCGATGACTCCGAGAGTCATTCGGGACCTTTCGGGACCCAAAAAGCTTAGTCGTTATTACGGTTAGCTTAGTTGGGTCGTTTCCTTTCAAATGACTGTCCTTGTGAAAAAGTCAACTTTCGGTCAAACGGAGACTAATTATCGACTAAACTTAATTAAATTGGAGATGCTGGAAATAATTAAGGACAAGATGGTCCCCACATGGACACTTATCCATGTTATCTTGGAAGAGAAGAAAATGGACTAAAAAGACCCTTTTGACCCTCCTTAGTTAGTCTTGAGTGGATAAGAGCTAAGGGGCACTTTAGACTTTACAAATATTAGGTTTTAAAGCATTTTGAGAGCAAAATTCAGTCATTTCCTTGAGCTAGCCAAAATTTAGAGAGAGAAAGAAGGAGAGGAGAAACCATGGTAGCTTGAAGAAGAAGAAATGGAGAAAGAAGGAAGCTTTGGTCAAGTTCTTCATCAAATCTTCTCAAAAACCTCTAAATCCTCTTCATCTATCAATTTCCAAGGTAAGTAAACTCTAAATTTCCACTTTCAATCATTTTGGAGTTATGGTTTTCCTTAGAAAATGCATGAACTAGTTAGGTTTTTGTGTATTTGTTGTTAGATGATCGTTTAAGAGAAGAAGGAGATTGATTTATGTAGAAATCAATTGTTTTTGTTTTTTTTGGGTTGGAAATCTCTTGGGTAATTGTTGTTTTGATGAATTCCACTTTGGGTAGTGAGGTATTGAAGTTATGGGACTGTTTCGGAGGTTTTGGGTGGTTAAAAATGGAGTTTTTGGTGTTGATTTCGTGGAAAGGAGGCTGGAGGAAGAGGAAGGACGAAACAGGTCTGGGCCGTCACGGATCCGTGACGGGAGACGTCACGGCTCCGTGAGAGAGACAGTGACGGCACACGTCACAGATCTGTGACGTCATCCGTGACGAGGAGCTTCACGGCTCCGTGACTGGAACTGTGGCAGACCAGTTTTGGCCCTTTTGAGTCCTTTTTGGGTGTTTTTCGTTTAATTCGAAAGGTTATCTTGAACCGATTGTTTGGGGGATTTTAACTTGGGTGTTTTCCTCTTAAACCACCCTTTATTATTCTTTAATTCTAGTGTTAATTTGTGTTCTTAGATCTTATTCTCGAGCTCGGGGGAGGAGACTACTCGCCGGTTGTGTGATTAAGCTTTGGAAAGCACTTGAGGTAGGGAAGAGTAGTAAATTTCCGCTTTTAATTAAGAAATGCTAATAGTATGCATATAGGACGATAATAACCGGAAGAGTCTTAGTATGCATATAGGATGTGATTCACTAGAATAAACGCTTTCAATTATGGGAATTGTCGTGCTGTAGAATGGCCATGTCGAGCCTTAGGATTGCGTGTTGGTTGTGTTTGATTATGGTTATCCGTCCTTAATTGTCGGTGTATAGTATGTCCTTTGGTTAGTCTAAGAATCTTATTAAACTATATGAATTATGATGATTGTGATACGAATGGTTGCTCAGTGACATGATTGGTTGAGTGAATGTGTTGAATGTGATATGATTGTACCTTGTGATACGATCGGGTGAATGATAGACCGATGTGACGTAAAGTGGCGGAGTATGCCGCAGCAGACCCCTTCGATATGGCGGAAAGTGGCTCTGAGGATACCGGAGCAGGGGCGACGTCCTAACCGGCCTTCGTGCAGATTCATCCTCCTTGGCATCCAGCGCGTCCCCCCTCGAGACCAGAGACGGAGGGCCGCCGATCCCACAATCAGGCCCGAGAACACCCTAACCATAGGGTATCCAGACCTTAACCTGCCTCTGAGCCCAGCCTCGCCAAGCAAACATAGACGAAGCCATAAGCGTCACGGAACAAGCACTGGGACCGGACCCGTAGCGTCGTGGTCGTGGAGTATGTCGAGCACACCGTCACATCCCGAGAAATCCCCCCACCCAGGTTTCGAGGGGGAACAAACCTCGGATGTAAGAACCCCTGGTCGATCCCGGTCGAACCGGTGATTTCGGGCGAAAATTGACTTTGGCCAGAAAAGTCAACCGATGACTCCGAGAGTCATTCGGGACCTTTCGGGACCCAAAAAGCTTAGTCGTTATTACGGTTAGCTTAGTTGGGTCGTTTCCTTTCAAATGACTGTCCTTGTGAAAAAGTCAACTTTCGGTCAAACGGAGACTAATTATCGACTAAACTTAATTAAATTGGAGATGCTGGAAATAATTAAGGACAAGATGGTCCCCACATGGACACTTATCCATGTTATCTTGGAAGAGAAGAAAATGGACTAAAAAGACCCTTTTGACCCTCCTTAGTTAGTCTTGAGTGGATAAGAGCTAAGGGGCACTTTAGACTTTACAAATATTAGGTTTTAAAGCATTTTGAGAGCAAAATTCAGTCATTTCCTTGAGCTAGCCAAAATTTAGAGAGAGAAAGAAGGAGAGGAGAAACCATGGTAGCTTGAAGAAGAAGAAATGGAGAAAGAAGGAAGCTTTGGTCAAGTTCTTCATCAAATCTTCTCAAAAACCTCTAAATCCTCTTCATCTATCAATTTCCAAGGTAAGTAAACTCTAAATTTCCACTTTCAATCATTTTGGAGTTATGGTTTTCCTTAGAAAATGCATGAACTAGTTAGGTTTTTGTGTATTTGTTGTTAGATGATCGTTTAAGAGAAGAAGGAGATTGATTTATGTAGAAATCAATTGTTTTTGTTTTTTTTGGGTTGGAAATCTCTTGGGTAATTGTTGTTTTGATGAATTCCACTTTGGGTAGTGAGGTATTGAAGTTATGGGACTGTTTCGGAGGTTTTGGGTGGTTAAAAATGGAGTTTTTGGTGTTGATTTCGTGGAAAGGAGGCTGGAGGAAGAGGAAGGACGAAACAGGTCTGGGCCGTCACGGATCCGTGACGGGAGACGTCACGGCTCCGTGAGAGAGACAGTGACGGCACACGTCACAGATCTGTGACGTCATCCGTGACGAGGAGCTTCACGGCTCCGTGACTGGAACTGTGGCAGACCAGTTTTGGCCCTTTTGAGTCCTTTTTGGGTGTTTTTCGTTTAATTCGAAAGGTTATCTTGAACCGATTGTTTGGGGGATTTTAACTTGGGTGTTTTCCTCTTAAACCACCCTTTATTATTCTTTAATTCTAGTGTTAATTTGTGTTCTTAGATCTTATTCTCGAGCTCGGGGGAGGAGACTACTCGCCGGTTGTGTGATTAAGCTTTGGAAAGCACTTGAGGTAGGGAAGAGTAGTAAATTTCCGCTTTTAATTAAGAAATGCTAATAGTATGCATATAGGACGATAATAACCGGAAGAGTCTTAGTATGCATATAGGATGTGATTCACTAGAATAAACGCTTTCAATTATGGGAATTGTCGTGCTGTAGAATGGCCATGTCGAGCCTTAGGATTGCGTGTTGGTTGTGTTTGATTATGGTTATCCGTCCTTAATTGTCGGTGTATAGTATGTCCTTTGGTTAGTCTAAGAATCTTATTAAACTATATGAATTATGATGATTGTGATACGAATGGTTGCTCAGTGACATGATTGGTTGAGTGAATGTGTTGAATGTGATATGATTGTACCTTGTGATACGATCGGGTGAATGATAGACCGATGTGACGTAAAGTGGCGGAGTATGCCGCAGCAGACCCCTTCGATATGGCGGAAAGTGGCTCTGAGGATACCGGAGCAGGGGCGACGTCCTAACCGGCCTTCGTGCAGATTCATCCTCCTTGGCATCCAGCGCGTCCCCCCTCGAGACCAGAGACGGAGGGCCGCCGATCCCACAATCAGGCCCGAGAACACCCTAACCATAGGGTATCCAGACCTTAACCTGCCTCTGAGCCCAGCCTCGCCAAGCAAACATAGACGAAGCCATAAGCGTCACGGAACAAGCACTGGGACCGGACCCGTAGCGTCGTGGTCGTGGAGTATGTCGAGCACACCGTCACATCCCGAGAAATCCCCCCACCCAGGTTTCGAGGGGGAACAAACCTCGGATGTAAGAACCCCTGGTCGATCCCGGTCGAACCGGTGATTTCGGGCGAAAATTGACTTTGGCCAGAAAAGTCAACCGATGACTCCGAGAGTCATTCGGGACCTTTCGGGACCCAAAAAGCTTAGTCGTTATTACGGTTAGCTTAGTTGGGTCGTTTCCTTTCAAATGACTGTCCTTGTGAAAAAGTCAACTTTCGGTCAAACGGAGACTAATTATCGACTAAACTTAATTAAATTGGAGATGCTGGAAATAATTAAGGACAAGATGGTCCCCACATGGACACTTATCCATGTTATCTTGGAAGAGAAGAAAATGGACTAAAAAGACCCTTTTGACCCTCCTTAGTTAGTCTTGAGTGGATAAGAGCTAAGGGGCACTTTAGACTTTACAAATATTAGGTTTTAAAGCATTTTGAGAGCAAAATTCAGTCATTTCCTTGAGCTAGCCAAAATTTAGAGAGAGAAAGAAGGAGAGGAGAAACCATGGTAGCTTGAAGAAGAAGAAATGGAGAAAGAAGGAAGCTTTGGTCAAGTTCTTCATCAAATCTTCTCAAAAACCTCTAAATCCTCTTCATCTATCAATTTCCAAGGTAAGTAAACTCTAAATTTCCACTTTCAATCATTTTGGAGTTATGGTTTTCCTTAGAAAATGCATGAACTAGTTAGGTTTTTGTGTATTTGTTGTTAGATGATCGTTTAAGAGAAGAAGGAGATTGATTTATGTAGAAATCAATTGTTTTTGTTTTTTTTGGGTTGGAAATCTCTTGGGTAATTGTTGTTTTGATGAATTCCACTTTGGGTAGTGAGGTATTGAAGTTATGGGACTGTTTCGGAGGTTTTGGGTGGTTAAAAATGGAGTTTTTGGTGTTGATTTCGTGGAAAGGAGGCTGGAGGAAGAGGAAGGACGAAACAGGTCTGGGCCGTCACGGATCCGTGACGGGAGACGTCACGGCTCCGTGAGAGAGACAGTGACGGCACACGTCACAGATCTGTGACGTCATCCGTGACGAGGAGCTTCACGGCTCCGTGACTGGAACTGTGGCAGACCAGTTTTGGCCCTTTTGAGTCCTTTTTGGGTGTTTTTCGTTTAATTCGAAAGGTTATCTTGAACCGATTGTTTGGGGGATTTTAACTTGGGTGTTTTCCTCTTAAACCACCCTTTATTATTCTTTAATTCTAGTGTTAATTTGTGTTCTTAGATCTTATTCTCGAGCTCGGGGGAGGAGACTACTCGCCGGTTGTGTGATTAAGCTTTGGAAAGCACTTGAGGTAGGGAAGAGTAGTAAATTTCCGCTTTTAATTAAGAAATGCTAATAGTATGCATATAGGACGATAATAACCGGAAGAGTCTTAGTATGCATATAGGATGTGATTCACTAGAATAAACGCTTTCAATTATGGGAATTGTCGTGCTGTAGAATGACCATGTCGAGCCTTAGGATTGCGTGTTGGTTGTGTTTGATTATGGTTATCCGTCCTTAATTGTCGGTGTATAGTATGTCCTTTGGTTAGTCTAAGAATCTTATTAAACTATATGAATTATGATGATTGTGATACGAATGGTTGCTCAGTGACATGATTGGTTGAGTGAATGTGTTGAATGTGATATGATTGTACCTTGTGATACGATCGGGTGAATGATAGACCGATGTGACGTAAAGTGGCGGAGTATGCCGCAGCAGACCCCTTCGATATGGCGGAAAGTGGCTCTGAGGATACCGGAGCAGGGGCGACGTCCTAACCGGCCTTCGTGCAGATTCATCCTCCTTGGCATCCAGCGCGTCCCCCCTCGAGACCAGAGACGGAGGGCCGCCGATCCCACAATCAGGCCCGAGAACACCCTAACCATAGGGTATCCAGACCTTAACCTGCCTCTGAGCCCAGCCTCGCCAAGCAAACATAGACGAAGCCATAAGCGTCACGGAACAAGCACTGGGACCGGACCCGTAGCGTCGTGGTCGTGGAGTATGTCGAGCACACCGTCACATCCCGAGAAATCCCCCCACCCAGGTTTCGAGGGGGAACAAACCTCGGATGTAAGAACCCCTGGTCGATCCCGGTCGAACCGGTGATTTCGGGCGAAAATTGACTTTGGCCAGAAAAGTCAACCGATGACTCCGAGAGTCATTCGGGACCTTTCGGGACCCAAAAAGCTTAGTCGTTATTACGGTTAGCTTAGTTGGGTCGTTTCCTTTCAAATGACTGTCCTTGTGAAAAAGTCAACTTTCGGTCAAACGGAGACTAATTATCGACTAAACTTAATTAAATTGGAGATGCTGGAAATAATTAAGGACAAGATGGTCCCCACATGGACACTTATCCATGTTATCTTGGAAGAGAAGAAAATGGACTAAAAAGACCCTTTTGACCCTCCTTAGTTAGTCTTGAGTGGATAAGAGCTAAGGGGCACTTTAGACTTTACAAATATTAGGTTTTAAAGCATTTTGAGAGCAAAATTCAGTCATTTCCTTGAGCTAGCCAAAATTTAGAGAGAGAAAGAAGGAGAGGAGAAACCATGGTAGCTTGAAGAAGAAGAAATGGAGAAAGAAGGAAGCTTTGGTCAAGTTCTTCATCAAATCTTCTCAAAAACCTCTAAATCCTCTTCATCTATCAATTTCCAAGGTAAGTAAACTCTAAATTTCCACTTTCAATCATTTTGGAGTTATGGTTTTCCTTAGAAAATGCATGAACTAGTTAGGTTTTTGTGTATTTGTTGTTAGATGATCGTTTAAGAGAAGAAGGAGATTGATTTATGTAGAAATCAATTGTTTTTGTTTTTTTTGGGTTGGAAATCTCTTGGGTAATTGTTGTTTTGATGAATTCCACTTTGGGTAGTGAGGTATTGAAGTTATGGGACTGTTTCGGAGGTTTTGGGTGGTTAAAAATGGAGTTTTTGGTGTTGATTTCGTGGAAAGGAGGCTGGAGGAAGAGGAAGGACGAAACAGGTCTGGGCCGTCACGGATCCGTGACGGGAGACGTCACGGCTCCGTGAGAGAGACAGTGACGGCACACGTCACAGATCTGTGACGTCATCCGTGACGAGGAGCTTCACGGCTCCGTGACTGGAACTGTGGCAGACCAGTTTTGGCCCTTTTGAGTCCTTTTTGGGTGTTTTTCGTTTAATTCGAAAGGTTATCTTGAACCGATTGTTTGGGGGATTTTAACTTGGGTGTTTTCCTCTTAAACCACCCTTTATTATTCTTTAATTCTAGTGTTAATTTGTGTTCTTAGATCTTATTCTCGAGCTCGGGGGAGGAGACTACTCGCCGGTTGTGTGATTAAGCTTTGGAAAGCACTTGAGGTAGGGAAGAGTAGTAAATTTCCGCTTTTAATTAAGAAATGCTAATAGTATGCATATAGGACGATAATAACCGGAAGAGTCTTAGTATGCATATAGGATGTGATTCACTAGAATAAACGCTTTCAATTATGGGAATTGTCGTGCTGTAGAATGACCATGTCGAGCCTTAGGATTGCGTGTTGGTTGTGTTTGATTATGGTTATCCGTCCTTAATTGTCGGTGTATAGTATGTCCTTTGGTTAGTCTAAGAATCTTATTAAACTATATGAATTATGATGATTGTGATACGAATGGTTGCTCAGTGACATGATTGGTTGAGTGAATGTGTTGAATGTGATATGATTGTACCTTGTGATACGATCGGGTGAATGATAGACCGATGTGACGTAAAGTGGCGGAGTATGCCGCAGCAGACCCCTTCGATATGGCGGAAAGTGGCTCTGAGGATACCGGAGCAGGGGCGACGTCCTAACCGGCCTTCGTGCAGATTCATCCTCCTTGGCATCCAGCGCGTCCCCCCTCGAGACCAGAGACGGAGGGCCGCCGATCCCACAATCAGGCCCGAGAACACCCTAACCATAGGGTATCCAGACCTTAACCTGCCTCTGAGCCCAGCCTCGCCAAGCAAACATAGACGAAGCCATAAGCGTCACGGAACAAGCACTGGGACCGGACCCGTAGCGTCGTGGTCGTGGAGTATGTCGAGCACACCGTCACATCCCGAGAAATCCCCCCACCCAGGTTTCGAGGGGGAACAAACCTCGGATGTAAGAACCCCTGGTCGATCCCGGTCGAACCGGTGATTTCGGGCGAAAATTGACTTTGGCCAGAAAAGTCAACCGATGACTCCGAGAGTCATTCGGGACCTTTCGGGACCCAAAAAGCTTAGTCGTTATTACGGTTAGCTTAGTTGGGTCGTTTCCTTTCAAATGACTGTCCTTGTGAAAAAGTCAACTTTCGGTCAAACGGAGACTAATTATCGACTAAACTTAATTAAATTGGAGATGCTGGAAATAATTAAGGACAAGATGGTCCCCACATGGACACTTATCCATGTTATCTTGGAAGAGAAGAAAATGGACTAAAAAGACCCTTTTGACCCTCCTTAGTTAGTCTTGAGTGGATAAGAGCTAAGGGGCACTTTAGACTTTACAAATATTAGGTTTTAAAGCATTTTGAGAGCAAAATTCAGTCATTTCCTTGAGCTAGCCAAAATTTAGAGAGAGAAAGAAGGAGAGGAGAAACCATGGTAGCTTGAAGAAGAAGAAGAAATGGAGAAAGAAGGAAGCTTTGGTCAAGTTCTTCATCAAATCTTCTCAAAAACCTCTAAATCCTCTTCATCTATCAATTTCCAAGGTAAGTAAACTCTAAATTTCCACTTTCAATCATTTTGGAGTTATGGTTTTCCTTAGAAAATGCATGAACTAGTTAGGTTTTTGTGTATTTGTTGTTAGATGATCGTTTAAGAGAAGAAGGAGATTGATTTATGTAGAAATCAATTATGATATGAATGGTTGCTCAGTGACATGATTGGTTGAGTGAATGTGTTAAATGTGATATGATTGTACCATGTGATATGATCGGGTGAATGATAGACCGATGTGACGTGTTCGGTAAGTTGTGTCAGTAAGCTTGGTTGGTAAGATGAGTTCGTTGTAATGTGTTTTGTTTGGTATTGTGTGTTATTATTGTTGCCCCGAGGTTGTTTCCGGGAAGATGTCCGACCGAGGGGTGTGCCGATCCGATATGTTTATTATGTTGTTTCACCCCGATGCTACATGTTCCGGGAAGACACCTAGGCCGATGGGTATTCTGGTATGGTGTATTGTTGTCTCATCCCGATGCTACGTGTTCCGGGAAGACACCTAGGTCGATGGGTATTCCGGTATGGTGTATTGTTGTCTCATCCTGATGCTACGTGTTCCGGGAAGACTTGTTTCACCCCGATGCTGTGTGTTCCGGGAAGACATCTAGACCAAGGAGTATTCCGGTATGATGTATTTGTTTCACCCCAATGATGTGAGTTTCGGAAAGATATCTAGGCCGATGTGTGTTCCGGTACGATATGTTGAGTTTGTGTGTGGATCGGAGTTTTGTTGTTTAATTATCTATATTTCGATACTCGTGTGTTCTTTACTTTTTTTTCTATTGGTGAATAAGTTATTTTCCTGTTGATCTCTAATTGTGTTGTCTTTTGGTAATTGTACTAATCGAGAACTTTGGTGACGGAGCGAGAGCTCTTTTTCCCTTTACTACCTTTTCCTACTGAGCGTAAGCTCACCCCCTCGGTTTTTACTGTTTTACAGGTTTCGTTGGTGAGTAGGCTTAGAGGTCGTCTTAGGGCTCGGGAGCTCGTTGAGGGTCCGGGTGGTTACATGTAGTAGAGACGTACTTTCGATTTTCTTACTAAAATATGCTTCCTTACTTGTTTGGAACTGAGCGTTTGACTCATGTTTATCGAAGTTGTTTATTTTGGAACTAAATTCGGAGTTTGATTTCGTTTAAATTTACTTTAATTATTGTTTTATTATTATTCCTAGTTCACGTCTCGAGTCCGGTCAAAACCGGATTTGGGGCGTGACAATTTGGTATCAGAGCCTGGTTTTTCAAAACTTCGGATCGTACGTCAATTAGGTGGGTAGAGTCAGGATGTTAAGGTTCTAGTGTTCGGTTACGCAAGTCGGAAACGTCATACGCGTAGACCCGAGATGACGAGAGTCTCGGATGGCGAAGTGCCTTGTTTGAGTCCTGCCTTAAATTGTGTTATGTCGTGTGTCTTGGTTGAACTGTTATGCGGATCGGGTGAGATCGAGGTCGGTTTAGCGAGCGATGCTCGGTGCTGTTGATGATGTGTTTGTTAAGTGATCATTTATTAAGTTGCCGCCCTGGTCGGCCGTTGAGTGATTGGTTAAATCGAAATGTTGACTTGATCGGGTAGTAATCGAGGGATTACCGAGACCTGAGGTGTATGTCTGCGATGATTTGCTGTGTGTTGTGAAATGTGAATCGAATGTCCAGCGTAAGCGGATGGTTAGTGAAATTTTCAAACGGGTCATGCCCAAATTTCTGCAAAACTGAAGTGTTTGTACTATCACGGGTTGACTCAGGTGTGCCACTGTAGTCGAACGTGATAAGGGGATGTCAAGTGGTTACAACAAGATTTGGGGATGCCTGAATCGGGTTGTAACGATACGATATCGACATGAATGTTGGATTAGAAAGAACAAGTGTTGAGAACCTTGAAACTAAGTTGATGTTGATACTAGTGGAGTTGATGAGTAATATGAACTGTGTGACCCTGAGTGGGATGTTGAACTATATGATCGACTTGTGTGACGTACAAGTGTACGGGTTTCCCTTTGGTTTGATTGATTTCGTGAGACGCACAAGTGTGCGGACTTCTGTGATTATATGAGATTAACTATAACTATACTAAAACTAAGTATCTTGTTGGTCCGAGTATGACCTTTGAGAAACATGTGTGAACGTTAGTGTTTTAAGCGAGCCGCTTTATTCGAAATTAAGAAACTGAACATGTGCGTTATCCGTGCAATGGGTATACGACATGACACCTGCCTACGTACCGCGAGGCACTAAGAGTCGCCCAGCTAGGGGCCAGGGTGCTTCCTCTGAGGGGCACGAGAGAGATGAGGCTGGACCGTCAGGGCTACCGCCTAGAGGCCCTTCGGTCGTAGAGTCGACCCCGGCGACCGCTCTGGAGGAGCTGGTTCGCACGGTTCTCGCGGTGATCAGCGCCCAGAGGGAGATTGCAACACCGGCACCAGAGACCGTCCTAGCTGCCACTGCAGCTGGTGCTGTTGTGAGGCCGAGTCAGCCCAATAGTTACACTGCCCAGGCGCTGAGGGACTTCCTTAAGCTGGGAACTCATATCTTTTCCGGGGAGCCAGATCCCGAGGCAGCCAAGAGATGGCTAGGACAGATCACCCGTAACTTGGATATGTCGGGGATCGTAGACGATCACATGCGGGTATCCTTTACAGCATTCCAGCTGAGGGATGAGGCATATTTTTGGTGGCAGCGCAAGCAGCGCAGGGTTGGAGACGACTTTCAGTTATTCAGAAGGCTGTTCCTCGAGCAGTATTTCCCGAGATCAGCCCGTGAGGACAAACATCAGCAGTTCCTGGAGCTGTGCCAGAGAGGGATGTCCGTATCAGAGTATGAGGCGAGGTTTACCTCCCTAGCTCGCTTTGCAACGGAGATGGTGTCGACTGAGGCACTCCGATGTAGACGATTCGAGAGGGGACTCCTTCCGTCGATCGTAGACCGAGTCATTGCCTTTAGGCCTGAGGTGTATATTGAGCTAGTGGACTAGGCACTAGTAGTGGAGTGACACTTCCGAGAGACCGCCAGGGCTCAGGAGAGCAGGCCAAGACCGAGTAATTTTCTGAGGCCGTCCGAGGGCCGCGATCCGAGGAGGCAGAGGACCTCGGGATCCTTCCAGCCACATGCCCAATCTGGTGGGATGCGACGGGTCGGAGCAGTAGCATCCATTGTACCTGCCCCGTTAGCGTAGTTTTGTCCTGTGTGTAGGCAGTTGGGACATCTTGGCCGATATTTCCCGATGAATGGTGGACCTACAGACCGCGCGACGGATCGTCCGACTAGGGTCGAGGAGAGGCCGCGTGCCGTTGAGAGGACATGCTACCACTGCGGCCAACTGCGACACATCTCTTTTGAGTGTCCTGACCGGGTTAGAGGAGCGCCATCGCCGAGACCTCAGCAGGCGCAGCCCCGCCAAGCACCCTCTATCCGATCGCGTCAGACACAGACTCCGAGAGCCCCACGCCAGGCGGCGGGAGCACAAGTACAGAGACACCAGCCGAGGGTTCAACAACAGATGACCCTTCCACCACCCCCGAGAGGGGGACCCAAGGCACAGCAAAGCCGGGTGTATGCTGTCACTGACTCCCGAGCGGAGGGACGCCACTCTAATCATGAGACCAATAAGGGTACGTGCTTGCTTTACAATTCATGGGCGTCTTTCTTACTTGATACTGGGGCTTCACATTCTTTCATCTCTTCTACTTTTGCTTATTCTTTGGGGTTAATGGTAGAGACGTTGAGTCGACCCTTATGTTTTGATACCTGGGTTACGGGACATGTGCTCTTAAGTACCATATGTCGTGCATGTGAGATTAGAGTGGCTGATTGCCCTTTTGTTGGTGATTTACTTGTTTTGGATATGACGGCATTTGACGTGATCTTGGGGATGGACTGGCTCGCGAGGTATCGGGCGTCGATCGATTGCTATCGACGATAGGTGACAATGGTCTCGGGTGACACGATCGTCACTGTCAGTAGGAGCAGAGTTCTCCAGTCAGCATTGACCTCGGGAGATGAGGTGGCGACCGAGCGGAGCAGAGAGCTGCCGCGTGTAGTGTGTGAGTTCCCGGAGGTCTTTCTGGGGGAGCTGTCGGGATTACCGCCTATGCGCGAGCTGGAGTTCAGGATTGACTTGATACCGGGGACGGCGCATATATCCATGGCCCCGTACCTGTTTGCACCAGCCGAGTTGGTCGAGCTGAACCGACAACTCGAGGGGCTTCGGGAGAAGGGATTTATCCGTCCGAGTGCTTCACCGTGGGGAGCACCCACCCTCTTCGTGAAGAATAAGAAGGGTGGAGCATTGAGGATGTGCATCGACTACCGGAAGTTGAATCGGGTCACGGTGAAGAACCGTTACCCGATGCCGAGGATCGATGACTTGTTCGATCATCTGAGAGGAGCGAAGTGCTTCTCGAAGATTGATCTACGATAAGGGTACTATCAGTTGAGAGTTCGGGAGGAGGATGTGGCGAAGACCGCATTTCGGACTCGGTACGGACACTACGAGTTCCCGGTGATGCCGTTTGGGCTGACGAATGCGCCTGCAGCGTTCATGGACCTGATGAACAGTATCTTCCGACCGTATCTTGACCAGTTCGTCGGGGTGTTCGTAGAAGACATTCTGATTTTATTCCCTGAGTGAGGAGGCGCATGAGGATCACCTGAGGACAGTTTTGACATTGTTGCGCACTCACCAGTTGTACGGAAACCTGGAGAAGTGCGAGTTTTGGCTCACCAAGGTGAAGTTCCTCGGGCATGTTGTGTCCCGAGAGGGTATACTGGTTGATCCGGCGAAGATCGACGCGGTCTCGAAGTGGGCACGGCCCAAGAGTGTCTTTGAGATCCGCAGCTTCCTAGGCTTGGCAGGATACTATCGACGGTTCGTCCTGGACTTCTCACGTCTGGTCGTGCCGATGACTGCCCTGACACGCAAGGGAGCCGAGTTTCTTTGGAACGATGAGTTGGAGCACTCCTTTACCGAGCTGAAGGCTCGTTTGAGTACCGCTCCCGTGTTGATCGTGCCGGAGCGAGGGATCGGTTATGATCTGTATTGTGATGCGTCCGGTGAGGGACTGGGATGTGTATTGATGCAGTCCGGGAAGGTAGTTGCCTATGGCTCCAGACAGTTGAAGACACATGAGTTCAACTACCCTACCCATGACTTAGAGTTGGCAGTAGTCGTCTTCGCGCTGAAGAGCTGGCGACACTACTTGTATGGAGAGCGGTTCCGGGTGTTCTCGGATCACAAGAGTCTTAAGTACATCTTCTCCCAGCGCGACCTGAACATGCGCTAGAGGCGGTGGATGGAGTTACTTGAGGAGTACGACTTCGAGCTACTCTACCATCCAGGCAAGGCGAACGTTGTCGCCGATGCTCTGAGTAGGAAGTCGACTCACTGCTTTGCCGATATATCAGTACGAGAGTAGGACATGATGGAGGAGTTGACCTCGTTCAGACTTGAGCTAGATGAGGTCACCAATGGCGTGGTTATGTGTTCGTTGGTAGCTCAGCCCACACTAGTTTCTCGTGTGATGGAGGCACATGCCGAGGATGCCGAGACGGCAGAGATCCGGGAGAGGATTACAAACGGTGTTGACGCTGAGGGCTGGGAGTAAGGTACTGATCAGGGTCTACGTTACCGAGGAGGACTGTTTGTGCCGCGTAGATGTCGAGATGAGGTTTTGAGAGAGTCTCACCACTCACGTCTTGCTGTGCACCCGGGTGGCACCAAGATGTATCGGGATGTCAGACGGCATTTTTGGTGGAGCGGGATGCGGAGAGTAGTTGCAGAGTTCGTCTCGAGATGCCTCACTTGTCAGCAAGTGAAGGCCGAGCATCAGCGTCCCGTCGGCTTATTGCAGCCACTGCCGATCGCGCAGTGGAAGTGGGAGCACGTCACGATGGACTTCGTATGTGGCTTACCGAGGTCGCCAAGAGGGCGGGACGCTGTTTGAGTAGTGGTCGATCGACTGGCCAAGTCGGTGAACTTCTTAGCCAAGAGGATGACCGACACGGTTGACACGCTGAGCCGTTTGTACGTTCGATAGATTATCCGACTACACGGGGTTCCAGTGTCGGTGGTGTCCGACAGAGATCCTCGTTTCACCTCTAGGTTCTAAGAAAGCTTGCAGAGAGCTTTGGGGACCGAGGTTCAACTTAGTACAACGTATCATCCGCAGACGGATGGGCAGTTAGAGAGCATGGTACAGATCTTAGAGGATATGATTCGGGCATGTGTGTTGGACTTCCGAGAGTCGTGGGAGGACCACTTACCATTGGCCGAGTTCGCCTACAACAACAACTTCCAGGCCAGTATTGGGATGGCACCGTTTGAGGCGTTGTATGGTAGGCCGTGCAGATCGCCCGTGTGTTGGGCAGAGGTAGGAGACAGGAGTTTTATTGGGTCAGAGCTTATGTAAGAACTGCCCCCCGTCGATCCCGGTCGAACCGGAGGTTTTCGGCGAAAGTTGACTTGTTGTTGGAAAAGTCAACTGATGACTCCGGAAGTCATCCGGGACCTTTACGAGGCCCAAAAAGCTTAGCCGTCGTCACAGTTAGCTTAGTTGGGCCGTTTCCTTTCCGTGGACTGTACTTTTTGGAAAAGTCAATCCGGAACTTTTATCGGTCAATCGTGGTCCGATTCCGAACTAAATCCGATAAAAGTATTTGAGCTGAAATTAATTAATATTTGGAGTGGTCCCCATATGGACAAGTGTCCAATGTGGCTTGAATGAGAGGAAACAAGCTTAGATTGACTTTTATGCCCCAAACTTAAAACTAAAGGAGGTTTAGACAAAGGAGGGCTTTTGGGTAATTGCAAGTGGGTGTTTTAAGGGTTTGGGAGTATCAAATTCAGCAAAAATCCCTAGGTGGCCGAATTTGGGTGAGAGAGGAAGATGAGAGTTAAGTTTGGAGACTTGAAGAAGAAGAAAGGAGAAAAAGTGGCAACTTAAAGCCATTTCCTACCCAAAATCTCTCAAAACCTCTTGAGTCTTCATCTTTTCATCATCCTCAAGGTAAATCCTTCTCCTATTTTCGTTTCTATCAACCTTGGTTCATGGGTTTTGGAAGAAAATGGAAGAACTTTGTGGGTTTTAGAGTTTGGTGGTTGGAGGATGAAATTTTGGAGGTTTTGTTGTTAGTTGATGGATTTAACTCGTTTTTGTGGAGTTTTGATGGTTACCCATGGTGGGTTTTTGAAGTAGAGACGTTTTAGGGTCTGTTTTGGAGCTTTTGGTGGTCTTTAATGGAGGTTTTGGGGGTTAGAATCGTGAAAACCGAAGCTGGAGGAAGAAGAAGACAGACTGTTCCAGACCCATCACGACTCCGTGAGGGAGACCGTGACGGCGTTGGTCATGGATCCTTGAGGAGATCCGTGACGGACTGAGCCTAGGATCCGTGATGGAGCCCATCAAGGATCCGTGACCCGAACCGTGACAGACCCAGTTTTGGGCCTTTTTGCCTATGTTTGGACCTCGGGCCTATTTTGGTGTTTTCTCGTTGTTGCAACTCGAGTTTAGTTCTGATTCGGGTTTTGTTGTGTGACCCAAGACTTTGGACCCGAGATCGAAGGAGGAGGAGACCCGAGGACACCGTGAAGTGAAGGAGGAAGCGAGCCAGGACGTCAGCAGCTAGGAGACGTAACTGTTTGTTCTTCTTGAGGTAGGGAAAGTAGCAAATACCGGTTTAATTACGGAAAGTTACTAGTATGCATGCTAGGTAATAATAAAACTGGAACGAGCGTTTGTATGACAAAATAATCGGACGAGTCTTAGTAACATGTAGGATGTGATTCATTAGTGTTAGCCGCTTTCAATATTCTGGGAAATTGTCGTGCTGGTAGAATGGCCATGTCGAGCCGTAGGTTGTGTGTTGATTGAAATGTCTGATCTGTTTGAGATGCATGTTGTGTGACTTAGTGTCGATAAGTTTAAGAGTTAAGTTATAGCATAATCGGTGTAACATGTTGTTGTTATGTGTGGGCAAGTGTGTCGTGTTTGTTAAATTGTGAACCCTTAGTTGTGATATGGTCGGGTGAGTGATAAACCGACGTGTTGTGTAATTGTGGTAAGATTGTTGGGCATGTGAGCCGTGTTTGATCTGTGGCATTGTGATGCGTGATATTATCTTGATGTGTGTTCCAAGAGGGTTGTATTCCGGTACGATGCCTACATCGAGAGGGTATGCCGGTGTAGGGATCTAGGCTGACGGTTGTGATTGGGCCTACGGGTCGTGTTTGGGGCCGACGGGTCGTGCCGACGGGCCATATTATGATTGGGGCCTACGGGTCGTGTTGGGCATACGATTCGTATTGGGCCGACGGGTCGGAGGCGACGGGCCATATCATATTGCATTGGGTCGACGGGTCGGAGCCGACGGGCCACATCATATTGCATTGGGCCGACGGGTCGGAGCCGACGAGCCATATCATATCATATTGGGCCTACGGGTCGTGTTGGGCCTACGAGTCGTAGTTGGGCCTACGGGTCGTGTTCTACCCCGATGATATATGGTCATTTGGGGACATTTCTGGGGCCCCCCGATGAGATGTGTTCATAGAGAACGTTTCCGGTCGCCCCGACGCATGTGTCTCCTCTGGACCGAGGGGCTATCCGAGATGATACGATTATTTTCCGGTTTCATATGATGGAGTTCGGGGACTGCGGTATGGGACGTGTGTCGGTTGCTTTTGTGTGTGATGTGTGTGATGTGTGTACTGTTCGGTTAATGTATTATTGTGTGAAAGGGGTCGTTTGAGTATGTTGTAAGTTTGGCTATGAACCCCGGGTTGGAAGTTAGGTATGTTGTGCTAGTATGCCCTAATTGGACGGTTACTCGTGGTGGTGAGCCGATGTTCATTACCTTAACTATTTTTCCTACTGAGCGAAAGCTCACCCCTTACCTTGTTGTATTTCAGGTTTTGAGCGGGATGTGTACTAGTTGGATGCTCGACGCTTAGGAGCTAGCGAAGGTCCTAGACTAGTTGTCTAGTGACGTACCGTGTTGTGAACTAAAGATTGTTTTTACGGTTTATTTAAGAGTTGTTGACTCTTTTTATTCAAATTTATGAAATTACGATTTATTATTTTAAGCTTTATTACTTCATTTTCGCTTTATTTATTTAATATTTTAGTTCACGTCTCGAGTCCGGTCAAAACCGGATTTGGGGCGTGACAGCTTGTCCGGGAGACGACCGAGAAGGTCGCGTTGATTCGGGAGCAGTTGAAGACCGCGCAGAGCCGACATAAGAGTTGTGCGGATAGACGACGCCAACCTCTCGAGTTTACCATTGGTGATCATGTGTTTCTTAGAGTGAGCCCGAAGAAGGGTTTATTGAGGTTCAACCGCGGCGGAGGCATGTTGGCCCCGCGGTTTATCGGCCTTTTGAGATTTTGGGCAGAGTTGGAGCCGTTGCATATCGCCTTGCATTGCCATCGCAGCTTGGGAACGTTCACAACGTCTTCCACGTTTCCCAACTGCGGAAGTACACTTGTCACCCCCCAAATCCGGGTTTGACCGGACTCGAGACGTGAATTGAAATAAAGATAAATAACAAAATAACTAAATAAACTTTGATAAAATAATCTCCGAGAAAAATACAATCCAAGTCCAACCAACGAGTCAAAGCTCAAACTAGAACGAAGAACGGCATAATTTAAAACAAAAAGCGAAGGTACGTCTCTAATACGGTAAACACCAGGACCCTAAGTGAGCTCCCGAGCCCTGAGACGTCCTACAGGCTACTCAACAATGAAACTTGTAAAACAACAGTAAACACAAAGGGGGTGAGCTTACGCTCAGTAGGAAAAAGTAGTAACTAAAAGAACTCCCGCTTTGACAATGAAACCTCAAATAGCACGATTATCCAAAAGATACCATAAATAACGACCAACAAGGATTACAATACTCAATAAAAAATAGTAACTCAAAGGAAATCCAAGGAGAGGCAGTTTAGTCTTTAATAGAAACAGCTGAAGAACACAAAAGTGACGGAACATAGATAATTTAAACTATAATACTCAGGTCCACATATAGACAAAGTATCATGTCGGAAATCCCATCGGTCCAGAGGAGGTACATATCATCGGGGATCCCGGAAATGTTCCCAAGAACACATATCATCGGGGGTCCCGGAAATGTCCCCAAAGAACCGCAGATCATCGGGGGCTGAATCGTCACAGTTCTCCTCACAGAACCGTGACAGACGCCGTCACGGTCTCCCTCACGGAGCCGTGACGCCTCCCGTCACGGTACCCGTCACAAATCCGTGACGGTCTGGCACTGTTTATCGTCTTCTTCCTCCAGCCTCGTGTTTTCACGAAATTAACTCCAAAACTCCATTTTTGACATTCCCAAACCTTCAAAACAGCTTGCAAATCGTCAATAATCCAATACCCATCATGGGTTTACATCAAAACTCCACAAAACCAAGTTAAATCAAACATCTACACTCCTTTTTCTCCAAAAATTCATCATCCAAACACCAAACTCCAAAACCCAACAAGTTCTTCCATTCTCCTCCCAAAACCCATGAACCAAAACAATCAAAAACGAAAAAGGAAGTGGGATTCAGCTTGAGAATGAAGAATAGATGAAGAATCAATAGTTTTTGAGAGGTTTTGGGTAGCAAATGGCTTCCAGCTTCCATTTTTCCTCCTTTCTTCTTCTTCAAGTCTCCAAAACCCCTTTTCTTCTTCCTCTCTCTCAAATTCGGCCAACACTGAAAAGTGGGTGAAGAATGACCCAAATGAGGGCTTTAACCTACCCTTGAATTGTCCAATATGCCTTTTTACAACTTTGCCTTCTATGCCCAAGTTCTTAAGGGTAAAATGGACTTTAGACCTTGTTTCTTCTCATCCTATGTCCATAGTGGGGATCACCTCATTCAAATTAACTCAGCACACCAATAATTTATTAATTAAATCTCGAGGTTTGACCGAAGTTGACCCCAGGTTGACTTTTCCAATATTACAGTTAATTGAAAGGAAACGACCCAACTAAGCTAACCGTAACGACGACTAAGCTTTTTGGGCCCCGGAAATGTCCCGAATGACTCCCGGAGTCATCGGTTGAATTTTCCGGTACAAAGTCAACTTTCGCCGAAAACCTCCGGTTCGACCGGGGGCGGTTCTTACAATCTACCCCCCTTAAAAGAATTTCGTCCTCGAAATTTAAAACAGACGTACCTCATGGGTCGAACAGGCTGTGGTACATCGCACGAACCTCATCCTCGCGCTCCCAGGGCGAATCTGCTTCGTGATGCTTCCACTGCACACGTACCAGTGGGATAGTCCTGCCACGCAAGGCCTTCTCTTACCTATCCAGAATCCTGACTGGTTTCTCCTCATACGAAACATCCTCAGCCACCTCGATGTCTGTCCACTTAATCACGTTGGAGGGGTGCGCAGTGTATTTCCGCAGCTGGGATACATGGAAGACGTTGTGAACGTTCCCGAGCTGCGGTGGCAATGCAAGGCGATAAACAACAGCTCCAACTCTACCCAAAACCTCAAAAGTTTCGATAAACCGCGGGGCCAACTTGCGTCCGCCACGGTTGAACCGCAATAGGCCCTTCTTCAGGCTCACCCTCAGAAACACATGATCACCAATCGAAAACTCAAGAGACCTGCGCCGCCTATCTGCATAAATCTTCTGGCGACTCTGCGTGGTCCTCAACCGATCCCGAATCAGTGCGACCTTCTCGGTCGTCTCTTGGACAAGCTCCGGACCAAGTAGACTCCGGTCTCCCACCTCTGCCCAACACACGGGCGATCTGCACGGCCTACAATACAACGCCTCAAACGGTGCCATCCCAATACTGGCCTGGAAGTTGTTGTATGCGAACTCCACTAATGGCAAGAGGTCCTCCCATGACCCTCGGAAGTCCAGCACACATGCTCGCAGCATATCCTCCAGTATCTGAATAGTGCGCTCTGACTGACCGTCGGTCTGTGGGTGATACGCTGTACTAAGAAAGACCTCGGTCCCCAACTCTCTCTACAAGCTCTCCCAAAACCTGGAGGTGAAACGCGGATCTTTGTCATACACAATCGACACAGGAACCCCATGAAGACGGATGATCTCTCAAACATACAACCGGCTCAAAGTGTCAACTGTATCCGTCCATCGAAGTCGTACTCCTCCAATAGCTCCATCCATCGCCTCTGGCGCATGTTCAAGTCGCGCTGGGAGAAAATGTACTTGAGGCTCTTGTGATCCGAAAACACCCGGAATCGCTCTCCATACAAATAGTGCCTCCAGCTCTTCAGCGCAAAGACAACTACTGCCAACTTTAGGTCATGGGTCGGGTAGTTGCGATCATGTGTCTTCAACTATCTCGAGCCATATGCAACCACCTTCCCGGACTGCATCAACACACAACCCAACCCCTCTCTAGACGCATCACAATACACATCATAGCCGATCCCGCGCTCCGGCACTATCAATACGGGCGCGGTATTCAAACAATCCTTCAGCTCGGAGAAGGAGTGCTCACACTCATCAGTCCACAGAAATTCTGCTCCCTTGCGTGTCAGTGCGGTCATCGGCGCGACCAGACGTGAGAAGTCCTGTACGGACCGTTTATAGTACCCTGTCAAGCCTATTAAGTTGCGGATCTCAAAGACACTCTTGGGCCGTGCCCACTTCGAGACTGCGTCGATCTTCGCCGGATCGACGAGTATACCCTCTCGGGACACAACATGCCCGAGAAACTTCACCTCGGCGAGCCAGAAATCGCACTTCTCCAAGTTGTCGTACAATTGGTGAGTACGCAACAATGTCAACAGTGTCCTCAAGTGCTCCACGTGTGCCTCCTCACTAGGCGAATAAATCAGAATGTCATCCACAAACACCACGACGAACTGATCTAGGTAGGGTCGGAAGATCTCGTTCATCAGATCCATGAACGCTGCAGGTGCGTTCGTCAACACGAACGGCATCACCAAGAACTCGTAGTGCCCATACCGAGTCTGAAATGCGGTCTTCTCCACATCCTCCTCCCGAACCCTCAACTGATAGTACCTTGATCGAAGATCAATCTTCGAGAAGCACTTCGCTCCTCTCAGCTGATCAAACAGGTCATCGATCCTCGGCATCGGATAACGGTTCTTCACCGTAACCAGGTTAAGCTTCCGGTAATCGATGCACTTCCTCAATGCTCCACCCTTCTTATTCACGAAGGGGGCAGGTGCTCCCCACGGTGAAGCACTCAGTCGGATAAATCCGCTCTTCCGAAGCTCCTCGATTTGTCGCTTCAGCTCGACCAGCTCGGTTGGTGCAAACCGATACGGGGCCATAGAGATCGGCGCTGTACCCGGGATCAAGTCGATTCTAAACTCCACCTCGCGTGCCGGCAGTAATCTTGACAGCTTCTCCGGGAAAACCTTCAGGAACTCGCATACTACTCTCGGCAGCTCTCTACTCTGCACGGTCTCCGTCTCATCTCCCACAATCAACGCAGACAGGAGAACTCCGCTCCTGCTACCCAAGACACAAGTAACGATCCTGTCGCCCGATAATACGGTCAACTGTCGACGATAACAGTCGATCGACGCCTGATACCTCGTCATCCAGTCCATCCCCAAGATCACGTCAAACGCAGTCATATCCAACACAAGAAAGTCACCATAAAAGGGGCAATCAGCCACTCGAATCTCACAGCTACGACACACGGTACTCAGGACCACATCTCCCGTAACCGGGTATCAAGACATAAGGGTCGACTCAACGTCTCCACCCTCAACCCCAATAAACCAGCAAAAGTAGAAGAGATGAAAGAATGAGATGCTCCGGTATCAAACAAGAAAGACGCCCACGAATTATAAAGCAAGCACGTACCCTGAGTAGCCTCATGGCCAGAGTGGCGTCCCTCTGCTCGCGAGTCAATGACATCATACACCCGGCCCTGCTAAGTCTGAGGTCCTCCTCTCGGGGGTGGTGGAAGAGTCTACTGTTGTGGAGCCCTCTGCTGATGCCTCTGTGCTGACGCTCCTGTTGCCTGCCGTGGGGCTCTCGTAGCCTGAGCCTGACGCTGGCGGAAAGGAGGTGCTTGACTGGGCTGAGCCTGGTGTGGTCGTTGTACTGGTCCTCCTCCAACCAGGTCAGGGCACACGGCGGAGATGTGTCCAATTCTGCCACAGTGATAGCATGTCCTCTCAACGGGACGTGGCCTCTCCTCGACTCTCGCTGGACGACCTGTGGGCGATCTGCAGATCCACCACTTAGTGGGCAGTCTCAGCCTAGATGCCCCAACTGCCTGCACGAGGGACAAAACTGTGCCAACGGAGCAGGTCCAACAGACGCTACTACTCCGACCCGTCGCATCCCACCGGACTGGGCCTGTGGCTGAAAGGATCCCGAGGTCCTCTGCCTCCTAGGATCGCGGCTCTCGGACGGCCTCAGGAAGCCACTCGACCTCAGCCTGATCTCCCGCGCCCTGGCGGTCTCTCGAAAGTGCCTCTCCACATCTAGCGCATGGTCCACTAGTGTAGAATACTCCTCAGTCCTGAAGGAAATGACCCGATCCACGATCGATGGGATGAGTCCTCTCTCAAATCGCCTGTAGCGGCGCTCCTCGGTCTGCACTAGCTCCGGTGCGAAACGAGACAAGGATGTGAACCTCGTCTCATACTCAGATACGAACATTCCTCTCTATCGCAGCTCCAGGAATTGCTGGTGTCGGTCATCTCTAACTGATCTATGATAGTACTGCTCCAGGAACAGTCTCCCAAACAAATGGAAGTCATCTCCAACCCTGCGCTCCTCGCGCTGCCACCAGAAGTATGCCTCATCCCTCAGCTGGAATGCGGCAAAGGATACTCGCATGTGCTCGTCGACGATCCCCGACGTGTCGAAGTAGCGGGTGATCTGACCCAACCACCTCTCGGCTGCCTCGGGGTCTGGCTCCCCGGAAAAGATAGGAGCACCCAATCTGATGAAATCTCTCAGCGCCTGGGCTACGTAACCGTCGGCCTGACCTGACCTCACAGCAGCTGTTGTAGTGGCAGTAGGCACTACCTTTAGGGATGGTGTTATAGCCCCCTGATGTGTGCTTATTGCTGCAAGAACTGCGCGAACCACCTCCTACAGAGGGGTCGCCTGGGTCGGCTCTGCGACCGGAGGAACCCTGGGCGGTAACCCTGACGGCCCAGCCTCAGCTCTCTGGTGCTCCGCAGAAGTAGCACCCTGGGCACTCGGTGCCCCTGCCTGCTCAATGGCAGGAGGCTGCCCCTAGCCTCGTGCTGGGCGACTCCTCGTGCCTCACGATACGTAGGCAGGTGTCATGTCGTATATCCTCTGCACGGATAACGCACATGTTCAGTTTCTCATATTTCAAAAAAGGCAGTTCGCTTAAAACAGTAATGTTCACACGCATTTCACAAGGGTCATACTCGGACCAATAGTACACTTAGTCTTAGTATAGTCATAGATTGATTTCATATAATCAGAGAAGTCCGCACACTTGTGCGTCTCACAGAATCAAACACACAATTCAACCATCTCCCACAAGAGGCACATTTTCAACCAAGTCATACAAACAAGATACCGGACCGACATACACCTCGGTCGGGTATCTTCCCATCGCGTGGGGTACAAATCACACACAAAACAGTTTCCCAAGTCCTTGCATTATTTCATTTCCACAGGTTCTCAACACCTTTCTCTTTCTATCACAACATTCATGTCGATATCGTGTCGTTACAACCCGATTCAGGCGTCCCCAAATCTCGTTGTAACCACTTGACATCCCCCTATCACGATCGACTATAGTGGCGCCCCTGAGTCAACCCGTGATAGTACAAACACTTCAGTTTTGCATAAATTTGGGCATGATCCGTTCGTAAATTCCACTAACCATCCGCTTAAGCGGGACATTCAATAACCCAACTGCCCACGTCGTTCAGCACATATAGCACACCACAAAACATCACAAGCACACACCACCGCAAAACATCGCAAGTACACAACTCTGGTCTCGGTAATTACTCGATTACTACCCGGCCAAGTCAACATTTCAATTCAACCAATCATTCAATCAACGGCCGACCAGGGCGACAACCCAATAATGATCACTTAACTAAGACAACCACGTCATAACCAGCTCGAGCATCGCTCGTAAACCAACCTCAATCTCAACCGATCGGCATCACAGATCAACTAAGGTATACAGCCAAAAACATAGAATAAAGCAGAACTTAAACAAGACATTTCGCCTTAACAACCTAACTCTACCCACCTAATTGACGTACGGTCCGAGGTTTTGAAAAAAAACAATTTCAAAATGAAACCAGGCTCTGATACCAAATTGTCACGCCCTAAATCCGGTTTTGACCGGACTCGAGACATGAATTGAAATAAAGATAAATAAAAAAATAACTAAATAAACTTTGATAAAATAATGAGATAAACAAAATCCTAATACTAGTTTAACAATTGCATAACCCGAACAAGTTAATTCTACTCATCACATCTTTACCCCTAGCCCTAGATCAATGGGAGTTTAGTTCATAGCAAGGAGACGAGAACACAAAGAATTGATAAAAACCATGATACTCATATTAATCCAATGAAGTAATACAATTGTCAAAGTTTAATCAAAACCTACAAAACCTTCGATGATGATTTCCACTCTCTTTTGATCTTCAAGTCTTCTCTTCCAAGTGCTCTCCAAGTTCTCCCAAGGTGTCTCTTCTTCTCCAATTTCGTGATACCCTCATATAATGACCTAATATCCTTTTATATGTTGAGTTAAATTTGATTAAAAACGGGAAACGCAGCTGGAATTCGCGTTTCTGACGTCTGCACTGTCGCATGCACGCCGTGCATTTCAGGGTGCATCTTAAGTGCACCACTTGTTGCACGGCGTGCAACTCTCCGGTGCAGATTTTTTTGTCTCTGATCTGGATGCATCACCAAGTTGCACGCCGTGCAACAAGTGGTGCACTGCTTCTTTGCACCCCGTGCAACGAAGTGGTGCGCCTGACCAACTTCCAATTTGACTCCGTCTCGCTCCCGTTTCACCCCTTTTTGCTCCAATTGCTTGGCGAACTCTGAAATAAGATCAATTACACAAAATGAGAGTAAAATGCATCATTTTATATTAACTCGGGATTAAAAAGAACATAAATGTGGGCTAATGACATCTGAAATAGATGTATTTTATGTCCACATCAACACCCCACACTTAAGCTTTTCTCGTCCCGAGAAAATTAAACTAACAAAACAGTAAGATATGTCCCGGTTAAACCCCGAGGTTCACCTCGATAGGAGGAGTCCGGACCTCCTTTATTCAAGCATGGTAAAATAAAGATGCAGCATGCAAAAAGGTTACGAAAATTTGGTGATGACTGAGTTAAAGTGTGCTTGCTGATCATAAGAGCTTTCTCAGAATTACACACCACAAAATCAAGCAAAGTTCAAGAAAACACATAAACCGATGAACGCAAATAAGCAAGTTGCTACTCACATTAAAGACCTACTCTCCTAACATGCACCCCCTCGTTCACTTTACTAGCGTGCTTTCCTCTTTTCCCTACTACACGGATCTTTGAGATTCATATGCTACTAGTTAATCCCATCTCCACTAATCGTGAGGAATCATGGCCATCAAGAATCAAAAAATACTTATATTCGGCTTGTAATGTATGGCTAGGCAAATGGCATGGAAAGGATTTAAAACACGAAGCTCATAAAATAAAACGTGTCAAACATGCTTCATCTCACACCCCTAACCACTTTTCACACATCCCGCTTACTTTCAACACAAGTCTTTACCAAACCATTCCTTAGACACTCTTTTTGAGTCTACTTGTTGGGCTAATTTTTTTCCTTTCTTTTGCCCCTTTTTTTCACCTTTTCGTTTCCCCTCTCTCGCTTTTGTTTTCTTTTTCTTACTCATTAAATTCCTTGGGTACAAGAGAAGTCTCTATCTTATTTTTTTTTCTTTTCTCTTTTTTTTTTCTTTTCCACAAACCAAATGGCACATTATCATCAAGACTTCTTTTTCCTTGTAATCACTCAACTCACAAATAAATCCCCAACACCCCCTCTCATGAAGCACATAAGACACGAAATATAGGTTCAAAAATAACGTGAGGATATACAGGAAATGATGGGCACATAGGTTTGTAATGTAATGGTTAGAAACGAAAGGTCATAGGCTCAAAATGGGTGACTAAGAAAATAATGTAAGGTTAGAGATTTGGCTCAAACGTTCCAAGGATGGCCTAAAATCATTTTCTCAATTGAACCATGTTCCTCATTCTATTTCGCCTCGACTGGGATACACAAGTAGTTCTAGACTCAGCTTACAATGCATAGGAATCAAAGGAAGCAACGACTAATCAAGTAAACACTCAAAGTGCAAGCAAAAGAGCGATCTTAATGCATGTGCTTACTCTACTTAAATGGTTCATGCTAATCTATGCATTATTTGAACAATGTAAGAATTTAGCATGTGTAACAGTTCAATCATCGAAGTCCTAAGATCCAGTACTCTCTTACTCAATCATATCACCAGAAAATATTTTTTTTGATTTTTTTGATTTTTGATTTTTTTTTCAATGCAGACCAAAAGTGTGAAATGAAATGCAAGCACCCCACCCCACACTTTAAAACACAGCATTGTCCCTAGTGCGACTCTAACACCATTGACCACATGCATCCCACCACAAATATTAAACACATCTCACCCCACACTTGTTAGTTAGTATAGATCCAACCACCATACAGTCCTATATGTTTATACTATCAGCACAACAATTCAGGTGCTCGGCACCCACCAGATGACATATAGGAGTAAAACAGCGAAAAAACAATAATAAGCAAGAGGGTAAGAAAACTGCCCCTCGAAGAACCGCTGTGTGGTACGCCACTGACGTGGGGATCCTGTGGTGCATAGATGGATGGAGAACTCCTCGCCCGATCAAGCCAGCGACAGAGCTCATGCACAAACACAAACAACTAAAACATAAACTTGAACAAACACAATAACTGATTATGCTTCTCAACATGAAAACTGTGTCATGCGGTTCCTGACAATAATCTCAATAATACCCATCGCATGCAAAAAGATAAGACAAACATAATCGACCCGCTACTATGTACAAACTCTAACTGGGGTTAGGCCACAGAGGCCTACTGAGGTGGATCATCGGTCCTGGAAATGCCCAAGTGCCCGAATAGGGTGGACATCTGGCTTTTCAGCCATAACTGGTCCCGGGTATACTCATTGCGCCAATCATCAAGGACCTGACGATTGGCTGCAATGGCAACACTGTTGGCCTCTATACCGGCCTATAACTCAGGGTACCAAAATGGCACTCGCTGGGAACTACCCTCACCCCTCTCATGCTGGGAGGTGCCCTCGTTGGTCTCAGGGTGACCTGCTTCAGGCATCTCAGGGGCCGGGGCCGCAGGAAAAAATTTGGGGAGGATTTTCTGGTCCACCAAAAGCTTTCCCGACCCAGGAATAGGGGCCTCTTGAACCAAATCAAGATCCCACATACCTAGTGACATCGCAACCTGAGTCACCACCGCCCCACACACTATAGGGATATGATGACCCTTCTTAGTCTGCTCCTCCAGATATTTCAACAAGTACATCTCAAAAGGGGCTCTCATTCTTATCTGAAAACAGTGGAGCAAAATCATTTCCCTAACCGTGACTACCCCTTGGCTTTCATGCCAACCAAACAGCGCATAAGCAAGGAGCCTATGAAAATAGATTAGTTTTGCGCTTTTTAGACGAGACGCTTTTGGAGACCGGGAATAAGGTTTATTATCCCCACAAATGGCCTCCCACATAGTGTCATTGGTTTCAGGGAAATTAAGCAGGATAATTTCACGCTTAAAACCCACGAGTTCACCAAACTTCTGTGGAGTCACCGTGAATTCCCTCCCACAAATTCGGAAATTCACCACCAAATCACTATCCTTATAGGATAGTGAAAATGATGCGAGAAACTCATGGGTGAGCCTCTCAAATGATGGGACTCTCCAAGAGAGCAAATTAGGCCACCCGACCATATCAAGACGTCGGGCGAATGACTCCTCCATATTGAATTTTTTTAAAATCGCGGGGTCTAAGAACCTATTTGCCAACACGGGTCTAAGCTTGATTCGGCCCATCGCCGTCATCCTAGTCTCATCCGAAAAGAAAATGCAAGCTCGGTTAGGGGTACCTATATCCGAGTTGTCTGGTTCTTCTTCGCTGGAATCATAGTCAGGCGATTCCTCTGCTAAGGAACTGGGATGCTCTTTTTCATAGGAGGGGTTCCTCTTCGTCGCTTGTTGGCGGTTGCCCCTCGAGAAGATGAAGCGCCCCCTCGGGAAGATGTAGTGCCTCCACGGCCCCCTCTAGCTGGTGAAGCCACTGGTCTCCGCCTTTGCACGGCGTGCGTCAGGAGTTGCACGGCGTGCATATGGAGGTGCATGGCGTGCGTCTGCAACCCATGCACGGCGTGCGTCTGCGACTTTCCTGCGAACCAGGAACTGTTCCGAGCTTCCTTGCTATCTCTCCAACTTGTAGAGCCGAGTGGAATGCGTGAACTTGAGAGCTTGAGGAGGTCGGGAACCTTGGATGTAGATGGAGAATTTGGGATGGAGATGGAGATGGAAGTTGGGGGTTTGTTTGGATGTAGGTGAAGTTAGGAGAATGGGGTGGGGATTTCTTCCTTTTGGTTATGGAAGCTTTGAAGGTTGGATGCTATGGAGAAGAAGGTAAGAATGGAGAAGAAGGGAAGCAAGGGGATGAAGGCACGAAGATGAAGGATAATTAGGGTTGCGAAAAGGAAATAGGATGGTGGGAAAAAAGGGTAAGTGTGGGCCCCATGCTCGATTTGCGAAGTATGCAGACGTGCATCACTTGTTTGCACGCCGTGCATTCAAGTGGTACAAAAAAAATCCTCTCTGTTCCCGGATGCACGCCAAAACGCACGCCGTGCAACAACTGATGCAGACTTGCACCAGTTTCTTGCACGTCGTGCAACAAGTGGTGCAAACTTGCACCGGTTTGATGCACGCCGTGCATCTCCCTGGTGCACATTTTTTTGGTTCTGTCCCTGAATGCACCGCCCTTTTGCACCCCGTGCAACACCCCGGTGCAGACCCTTTTTCCTTGCATTTCCGTCCAGTTTTTTCTTGTCTTTGTTTTTGAGTCACTCCCCTGCACATTTAAAACACGAAACCCCATATTAAAGTGTATACATCTAATGTGCAAGTATTAAATAAATATTAACATCTACAAGCTTGGGTTGCCTCCCAAGAGCGCTTTTGTTTAACGTCGTTGGCTCGACTTGTGGGACCCTAGATATCGGGTCCCGGCTGATCCAAAAGGAACACTTCCTCTACTCCTATCAATCCTCCATGGTAATGTTTGACTCTATGTCCATTCACCAAGAACGGGTCCTGATCGCCATTGATGATCTCAACTGCTCCTTTTGAAAGGACTCGAGTCACTGTATATGGACCGCTCCACTTTGACACCAGCTTGCCCGGGTAGAGCTTCAATCTTGAGTTGTACACCCTCATCTCCTTCTTTGAACACCCTCATCTCGATGCGTCTGTCATGATACCACTTTACTCTCTCCTTGTAAAGCTTCGAGTTGTGGTATGCTTGATGTCGAAACTCGTCCAACGCATTCAACTGCAACAACCTGTTCTCACCACAGACTCGGGCATCGAAGTTAAGAAACTTAATAGCCCAATAGGCTTTATACTCTAATTCCACAGGCAGGTGACAAGATTTACCAAAAACCAGTCTATAAGGCGAGCAACTAATAGGTGTTTTAAATGCAGTTCTATAAGCCCAAAGAGCATTATCAAGTTTGGTAGACCAGTCTTTCCTAGATGAATCGACTGTCTTTTCTAATATGCTCTTTAACTCCCTATTGGTCACTTCTACTTGACCACTGGTTTGGGGGTGATAAGGGGTAGCGAGTCTATGGTGAACACCATAACTACCTAGCAGCTTCCAAAAGTGTTTGTTGCAAAAATGTTTGCCACCATCACTAATGATCGCCCTAGGAGTACCAAACTGGGAAAAATATGTTTCTTTAAAAATGCGCATACCAGTTTGTGGTCGTTAGTGGGTAAGGCCACTGCCTCTGCCCACTTAGACACATAGTCCACAGCTACTAAAATATACTCATTATTATGGGACTTTGGAAAGGGTCCCATAAAATCAATTCCCCACAGATCGAACACCTCCACCTCAATGGTGATGTTCATAGGCATTTCGTGTTATTTAGAAATATTACCTGTTCGCTGGCACCTATCACAGTTTTTAGCATAAAAATGTGCATCATGAAAAAGAGTAGGCCAGTAGAAACCGGATTCCAACACCTTGCTCGCTGTCCTTGTGCCGCCGAAATGCCCTCCAACTTCACCTCCATGACAATGGTAGAGAATGCTCTGCATGTCCGAGTCCGGGATACACCTTCTGATCATCTGATCTGCACATATCTTAAACAAAAGAGGATCATCCCAAAAATAACTCTTAACATCATGCAAAAACTTCTTCTTTTGATGTGAGTTGAGACCGTCAGGCATCTCCCCAGAGGCCAAATAATTTGCAATGTGTGCAAACCATGGTGCCTTCTGGTTCTCTACCCGAAACAAGTGCTCATCAGGAAATTCCTCCCTGATGGGCACCTGTGTATTCTCATACGGATTTTCAATCCATGAGAGATGGTCAGCAACCACATTTTCAACTCCCTTCTTGTCCTTAATCTCCATGTCGAACTCCTGCAACAACAAGATCCATCTCAGTAACCTGGGTTTGGCATCCTTTTTACTCAGCAAATATGTCAATGTTGAGTGGTCAGTATAAACGATAACTTTAGAAAGAACAAGGTAAGAGTGGAATTTATCACAAGCAAATACTACTGCTAATAGTTCTTTTTCTGTGGTAGCATAATTTACCTGAGCTTCATTAAGCACCCTACTAGCATAGTAAATAGTATGAAATACCTTGTCCTTCCTCTGGCCTAGGACCGCCCCAACTGCTAGATCACTAGCATCACACATCAGCTCGAAAGGTAGAGACCAATCGGGGCTTACCATCACTGGTGCACTTACCAGTTTCTCCTTAATCACATTAAAAGAGTTCAAACATGCATCATCAAAAACAAAAGGAATATCCTTAACCAACAAGTTACTCAATGGTTTAGCACTTTCATAAAATCCCTTAATGAATCTACGATAAAACCCAGCATGTCCAAGGAAACTCCTAACGGCTTTCACTGAATTAGGTACAGGCAATCTACCAATCACATCCACCTTGGCCTTATCTACCTCAATACCCTTTAAGGAGATCTTATGGCCTAAAACGATGCCCTCATTTACCATGAAATGACATTTCTCCCAGTTGAGCACAAGATTGGACTCCTCACATCGAGTCAACACAACAGATAAATTAATTAAACAATTATCAAATGAGGAGCCAAACATGGTAAAATCATCCATGAAAACTTCCAGATATGCACCTACCATATCATGAAAAATAGATAGCATGCATCTCTGAAAGGTGGCAGGGGCGTTACATAACCCAAATGGCATTCGCCTATATGCGAAGGTTCCATAAGGACAAGTAAAAGTAGTCTTTTCTTGACCCTCGGGAGCTATAGCAATTTGGTTGTAACCACTGTACCCATCTAGAAAGCAATAAAACTCATGCTCTGCTAACCTCTCTAACATCTGATCAATGAATGGTAAGGGGAAATGATCTTTACGAGTTGCATCATTTAGTTTTCTATAATCTATGCATACCCGCCAACCTGTAACCGTCTTAGTAGGGATTAATTCATTTTTATCATTTTGGACTACAGTCATCCCCCCTTTCTTAGGTACACATTGTACAGGACTTACCCAAGAACTATCTGAAATTGGATAGATAATACTTGCATCAAGGAGTTTGATTACCTCTTTCTTAACCACTTCCTGCATCAACGGGTTAAGCCGCCTTTGGTTTTGCACACTCGGGCGGTGGTCTTCTTCCATCAGAATCTTGTGCATGCACATGGATGGACTAATTCCTTGGATGTCAGCAATGGTCCATCCAAAAGCCCTCTTGTGCTCCCTCAATACCCTCAACAGCTTCTCTACCTGCAATTCAGATAAAGCAGATGAAATTATCACAGGTAAAGTACCATTGTCATTTAAAAATACATATTTCAAACTATCAGGTAATGGTTTCAATTCTAATTCAGGAGGCTGTTCAACTGATAGCTTCAGCTTAGGTCCCGTGGAGGTCTCCAAAGTCTGAAACTTGCTCTGACGAGCCCTCATAGGCTTGCATGCCTCCAACATGTGCACTGCTTCATCTATACCTTCCTGTGGATATGAAACTTCATTAGATAAGCTTTCACTCAAAGATGCTTCTAAAGGATCATTAAACCTAGATATATTGAAATTTTCTTGACAACCATGATCAAAAGTATCAATAGAAAAGCATGTATCATCTCTCCTAGCATGTTTCATAGCTCGAAAGACGTTAAAAACAACTTCCTCTTGACCATACCTAATGGTCAATTTACCTTCCTCCACATCAATCAGAGCCATAGATGTGGCCAAAAAGGGTCTACCCAAAATCAAAGGGATTTCATAGTCCTCTGCCATATCTAATATAAAGAAATCAGCGGGGAAGATAAATTTATCGACCTTAACTAGGATATCCTCTACAATACCCCTAGGATATTTGATTGACCTATCAGCTAATTGCAACGATATGGAAGTTGGTTTTGGCTCGTCCCCTAGGCCTACTCTCCTGAACACTGCTAAAGGCATTAAGTTAATACTTCCACCAAGATCACATAATGCTCTAGCAAAAGAGATATGACCCATCTCACAAGGTAAGGTGAAACTCCCAGGGTCTTTAAGCTTAGGGGGTAATTTGTTCAACAACACTGCAGAACACTCCTCACTCAGGTTCACTGTCTCAAATTCACCTAACTTTCTCTTGTTAGTGATAATATCTTTCAAGAACTTAGCATAGACAGGCATACCTTGAATAGCATCAAGAAAAGGAATATTAATTTCTAACTTCCTAAACATGTTCAGAAATTTAGAGAATTGAGCATCAACTTTATTTTTCTTGGCAACAGAAGGGAATGGAAGAGGTGGAGTCCTAGTTTCTGCTTCAACTATGGACTCCCTTACCTTCTTACCTTTGGCGATCCTTTGTTCCTCTGTTCTTTCCAAGCTTTCATCTTTCTCTTCTTCTTGACTCAGGTCTTCTGTTCCTTGAACTTTTTCAGCTACTTTCTCTTTACCCTTCGCCAGCTCTTCCATGGACTTCCCAGACCTCAACGTGACTGCATGGACATCCTCCCTAGGATTCCTTTCTGTGTTGCTCGAGAGGCTTCCAGGAGCCCTCGAATTCATTGCATTGGCCAGTTGACTCATCTGGGTTTCCAACTTTTGGAACCGGGAATCATTGTTCCGGTTCACTGTCTTCTGCTCTTGCATAGCTGCCTTCTGCTCTTGCATAGCTGCCTTCTGCTCTCTGCAGTTCACTATCCTCCTTCATCTGTGCCATCATAGTTAGCATCATCTGCTCTAGTTTGGAGGAGGACTCTTGTGGTGGTGCATTCTGGGGCTGCTGATTCTGAGACCTTTGCTGATACTGTTGGTTTTGGGGCCTTTGTTGATAGCCTTGTCCTTGAGGTCTATGTTGATACCCAGAAGAACCTTGATTCTGCCCTTGGGGTTTCCAGGCCATGTTCAGGTGGTCTTTCCATCATTCATTGTAGGTAGAGGAGAACGGGTCATAATTTGGCTTCCTCTGGTTGCCCACAAAATTTGCAGTTTCTCCTTGAGGTTCTCCAATACCTTCAATGTAATCAATGGGATATATAAGTGAAGGTACCTGCATTGCATCCAACTTTCTTGTCACACTCTGCACAATCTGGTCTACCACTTTGTCCATTGAGGAAGACTCCACTGCATTGACCGTCCCCTTAGCTCCTGCACCTCTTCTGCTGGATTGCCAAACTCTATTAGAAGCCATGAGGTTCAAGAGAGACACGTTGTTCTCTGGAGTAAATTGCACAAAAGACCCTCCAGCTGCTGAATCCAACTGACCTTGATTGACTTCATTCAGACTCGAATAGAAAGACTGTAGCTGCACCCATAGTGGTTGCCCATGATGTGGACACTGCCTCAACAAATCAGAGAACCTTTCCCATGCTTCCACCAATGTCTCATCACCGTGTTGGGCAAAGGTGTTAATGTCTGCCCTCAGCTTTATTGTCTTCTTAGGTGGGAAGAATTGGTTCATAAAGGCGTCCACTAACTGGTCCCATGTTCTGATGCTCCCAGTGGGCATCTCACGTAGCCACTTAATTGCTTTATCCTTCAATGAGAAGGGAAAAAGCCGAAGGCACACTGCATCTCTCGACACTCCATTATACCTGAATGTGTCACACAGCTCGAGAAACGTTGTTAAGTGTTCCAACGGATCCTCGTGTGCATTCCCATGGAATGGGTCACCTCTCACCAGGTTGATAACTGATGTCTTGATCTCAAAGGTCGGGTTCGTGACTGGTGGTGCGACAATGCTGCCTTCAATGCCTCGGAGTGATGGAGTTCCATACTCCATCAATGACCTTTGCCTTGGTGGTTCTTCCGGAGCAAATAGCGGATTAAAGCCTGGAGGAACCCGATTCTGCTCCCTAATTGGGTTTTCATTCCTTGGTTGGATCGCTTCCCTTTGAATGTCATTCTGGTTATCTTCATTGTCTGAGTGATGACTCGAACCAGAATGATGACTTGAAGCGAAGTGATGACTCATAGCTTGCTTCCCTTGACGCTTCGCGATCCGAGCGTTTCTCTCGACCTCTGAAATATCTGTAGTTAACAAACTCGGAGAGGGGTGAGACCGCAATTGCATACACAAAATTAAATAAAATAAATAGAAAATGAAATAGTCTTAATACGAATTATAAACGTATCAGAGTTGCCTTAGTTGCTCCCCGGCAACGGCGCCATTAACTTGACACTCCGAGATTTAACCCTCAGAATGGTACGGCAAGCGTACCGGTCGTCAAGTAGTATTCGGGTTTTAAGTTCGAGATATTGTACCCAAGGGAGCAATTAGACAAACACTTTAGTTAATTAATTCGATGGTCAAGCTATTCCTATAACGATGTTTGGTTTTTGTTTCAGAAAATAGTAAATTCATGCAAGTAATGAGAATATATGAATGATCAGAAACGAAGAACAAAGTCACAACGGGGTTGTAAATCAGAGATAAAAAGGCGATCTAGGACATTAACGGGGTTCGAATGTGATAAATGACTTAACGGAGTTCGGTATGCATTTGTAACTAATACTATTTTAAGGGCAACGGGAATTCTCTAAGTATAGTCCTAACCATCTCTCGATCGTATTAGGACCCTAACATACTCGGTCCACCTAATTATCTCTAATCTAGGTGTAGAGCGGTATATAGCATTAAATTCTATGAATTCCTCTAACTTTCGGGTTTTACTCCTATAGCTATTGCACTCGTGTCAGTCTAACCATATTCTGGCTTAGATTAAAACCCGAGCTATCTCATTCCTTTTCCTCCTATTAACCTCATTTCTCAATTGTTGGTTAACACGATTTAAACATTTCTCACCTGATCAAGGCAAAAAAGGCATTACGAACAGAATGAGATAAACAAAATCCTAATACTAGTTTAACAATTGCATAACCCGAACAAGTTAATTCTACTCATCACATCTTTACCCCTAGCCCTAGATCAATGGGAGTTTAGTTCATAGCAAGGAGACGAGAACACAAAGAATTGATAAAAACCATGATACTCATATTAATCCAATGAAGTAATACAATTGTCAAAGTTTAATCAAAACCTACAAAACCTTCGATGATGATTTCCACTCTCTTTTGATCTTCAAGTCTTCTCTTCCAAGTGCTCTCCAAGTTCTCCCAAGGTGTCTCTTCTTCTCCAATTTCGTGATACCCTCATATAATGACCTAATATCCCTTTTATATGTTGAGTTAAATTTGATTAAAAACGGGAAACGCAGCTGGAATTCGCGTTTCTGACGTCTGCACTGTCGCATGCACGCCGTGCATTTCAGGGTGCATCTTAAGTGCACCACTTGTTGCACGGCGTGCAACTCTCCGGTGCAGATTTTTTTGTCTCTGATCTGGATGCGTCACCAAGTTGCACGCCGTGCAACAAGTGGTGCGCCTGACTGACACTTCTGACCAACTTCCAATTTGACTCCGTTTCGCTCCCGTTTCACCCCTTTTTGCTCCAATTGCTTGGCGAACTCTGAAATAAGACCAATTACACAAAATGCGAGTAAAATGCATCATTTTATATTAACTCGGGATTAAAAAGAACATAAATGTGGGCTAATGACATCTGAAATAGATGTATTTTATGTCCACATCAATGCAGATTAATCTTTAATAGAAATAGCTGAAGAACACAAAAGTGACGGAACATGTATAATTTAAACTATAATACTCAGGTCCACATATAGCCAAAGTATCATGTCGGAAAGCCCCTCGGTCCAGAGGAGGCACATATCATCGGGGCTCCCGGAAATGTTCCCAAGAACACATATCATCGGGGGTCCCGGAAATGTCCCCAAAGGACCACAGATCATCGGGGTAGTACAAGTAATATAACATACCGGAAACGCACATCGGCCTAGATATCTTCCCGGAAATACTCCCTCGGGGTAAACAATCACACGCCATACCGGAAACGCACATCGGCCTAGACGTCATACCGGAAACGCACATCGGGGTACACAATCATATACCATACCGGAACCGCACATCGGACTAGGTATCTTCCCGGAATGTCCACCTCGGGGTACATACTCATATACCATACCGGAACCGCACATCGGACTAGGTATCTTCTCGGAATGTCCACCTCGGGGTACACACTCAATCCACACAATGCATATCACATACAATACAACCACACACGTTGTCAAACCAAGCTTACCGGCATGACTTACCAACCACGTCCCATCGGTCTATCACTCACCCGATCATACCATTAAGCACAAACAATTCACATTCAAACATTCACTCAATCAATCATGACACATGTCAACCATTCACATTACAAACATCATAATTCATCTAGTTTAGTATGACTCTTATCTTATCCTAATGACGGAGCATGCATCAATACTAAGGACGAACAATCATCAAAAGTACATTCAACAAGCAATCCTAAGGCTTGACATGGCCAATCTACCAGTACGACAATTTCCCAAAGTATTGAAAGCGATTAATCTAGTGAATCACATCCTATATGCAAACTAGACTCGTCCGGTTATTATTGTAATTGAAAAGCGGTTAATCTAGTGAATCACATCCTATATGCAAACTAGGACCTTTCCGGTTATTATTATCCTATAGGCATACTATTAGCATTTAAATTAAGAGTGGAGTTTGCTACTCTTCCCTACCTCAAAAGTGAACAACTCTCAACTCCTAGCTGCTGACATCCTGGCTCGCTTCCTCCTCCACTTCACGGGATCCAAGTGCCTTCTCCTCCTTCACGCTCAGGTCCAAGGTCTTGGATCACAAAACAAGTACTCAAATTAATACTAATTCAGTTGCATTAAGAACGAGAAACAACTAAGTTAATCCCGAAAGTCCAAAATAGGCTAAGACGAGAAATGGGCCGGAAAGAGGCCCAATCCGAGTCTGTCACGGTTTGGGTCACGGATCCGTGGGCTGAACCGCCACGGTTCTCCTCACAGAACCGTGACAGACACCTTCACGGTCTCCCTCACGGAGCCGTGACAGACGCCGTCACGGTCTCCCTCACGGAGCCGTGACGCCTCCCGTCACGGTACCCGTCACAGATCCGTGACGGTCTGGCACTGTTCATCGTCTTCTTCCTCCAGCCTCGGGTTTTCACGAAATTAACTCCAAAACTCCATTTTTGACATTCCCAAACCTCCAAAACAGCTTCCAAATCGTCAATAATCCAATACCCATCATGGGTTTACATCAAAACTCCACAAAACCAAGTTAAATCAAACATCTACACTCCTTTTTCTCCAAAAATTCATCATCCAAACACCAAACTCCAAAACCCAACAAGTTCTTCCATTCTCCTCCCAAAACCCATGAACCAAAACAATCAAAAACGAAAAAGGAAGTGGGATTCAGCTTGAGAATGAAGAATAGATGAAGAATCAAGAGTTTTTTTAGAGGTTTTGGGTAGCAAATGGCTTCAAGGTTCCATTTTTCCTCCTTTCTTCTTCTTCAAGTCTCCAAAACCCATTTTCTTCTTCCTCTCTCTCTCAAATTAGGCCAACACTGAAAAGTGGGTGAAGAATGACTCAAATGAGGGCTTTAACCTACCCTTGAATTGTCCAATATGCCATTTTACAACTTTGTCTTCTATGCCCAAGTTCTTGAGGGTAAAATGGTCTTTAGACCTTGTTTCTTCTCATCCAAGCCACTATGGACATGTGTCCATAGTGGGGACCACCTCATTCAAATTAACTCAGCACACCAATAATTATTAATTAAATCTCGAGGTTTGACCGAAGTTGACCCCGGGTTGACTTTTCCAATATTACAGTCAATTGAAAGGAAACGGCCCAACTAAGCTAACCGTAACGACCTAAGCTTTTTGGGCCCTGGAAAGGTCCCGAATGACTCCCGAAGTCATCGGTTGACTTTTCTGGTAAAAACTCCACTTTCGCCGAAAACCTCCGGTTCGACCGGGGGCGGTTCTTACACTACTCGCCGGTTGTGTGATTAAGCTTTGGAAAGCACTTGAGGTAGGGAAGAGTAGTAAATTTCTGCTTTTAATTAAGAAATTCTAATAGTATGCATATAGGATGATACTAACCGAAAGAGTCTTAGTTTTCATATAGGATGTGATTCTCTAGAATGAACGCTTTCAATTATGGGAATTGCAGTGTTGTATAATGGTCATGTCGAGCCTTAGGATTGCGTGTTGATTGTGTTTGATTATGGTTATCCGTCCTTAATTGTCGGTGTATAGTATGTCCTTTGGTTAGTCTAAGAATCTTATTAAACTATATGAGTTATGATGATTGTGATATGAATGGTTGCTCAGTGACATGATTGGTTGAGTGAATGTGTTGAATGTGATATGATTGTACCTTGTGATATGATCGGGTGAATGATAGACCGATGTGACGTGTTTGGTAAGTTGTGTCAGTAAGCTTGGTTGGTAAGATGAGTTCGGTGTAATGTGTTTTGTTTGGTATTGTGTGTTATTATTGTTGCTCCGAGGTTGTTTTCGGGAAGATGTCCGACCGAGGGGTGTGCCGGTCCGATATGTTTATTATGTTGTTTCACCCTGATGCTACATGTTCCGGGAAGACACCTAGGCCGATGGGTATTCCGGTATGGTGTATTGTTGTCTCATCCCGATGCTACGTGTTTCGGGAAGACTTGTTTCACCCCGATGCTACGTGTTCCGGGAAGACACCAAGGCCAATGGGTATTCCGGTATGGTGTATTGTTGTCTCATCCCGATGCTACGTGTTCCGGGAAGACTTGTTTCACCCCGATGTTGTGTGTTCCGGGAAGACATCTAGACCGAGGAGTATTCCGGTATGATGTATTTGTTTCACCCTGATGATGTGAGTTCCGGGAAGATATCTAGGCCGATGTGTGTTCCGGTACGATATGTTGAGTTTGTGTGTGGATCGGAGTTTTGTGGTTTAATTATCTATATTTCGGTACTCGTGTGTTCTTTAGTTTGTTACTATTGGTGAATAAGTCATTTTCATGTTGACCTCTAATTGTGTTGTCTTTTGGTAATTGTACTAATAGAGAACTTTGGTGACAAAGCGGGAGCTCTTTTTCCCTTTACTACCTTTTCCTACTGAGCGTAAGCTCACCCCCTTGGTTTTTACTATTTTACAGGTTTCGTTGGTGAGTAGGCTTAGAGGTCGTCTCAGGGCTCGGGAGCTCGTTGAGGGTCCGAGTGGTTACATGTAGTAGAGATGTACTTTCGATTTTCGTACTAAACTATGTTTCCTTACTTGTTTGGATCTGAGCGTTTGACTCATGTTTATCGAAGTTGTTTATTTTGGAACTAAATTCGGAGTTTGATTTCATTTAAATTTACTTTTATTATTGTTTTATTATTATTCCTAGTTCACGTCTCGAGTCCGGTCAAAACCGGATTTGGGGCGTGACATCGGAACCCTAGACCTAACGTCGTCCACCCTAGGCACCAGAGTAAGGTCATAGTTATTCCGCGCAGGCGGTCTAGGGTTCAGGCGGAGCGGGGCCACCCTGTAGCGTGGAGGAGAAGTTACCCAAGGGCGTCGTACCAAGGCACCCTGACGCGAAGCAGAAAGTCGTCCCGACAGCAACATCGATGGGATTGAAACCGACAAGACCTCAGGAGGATCAGACCGGCCCAAGGCGGGGGAGAAAGAGAGAGAAGATGGGAACGAAGGCCCCCAACCCCACCAATACTTATCCCCCACACCAGGCGTGGTCTGCGAGGGAGGGGACCGGATGGGACAAAGTGACACCGGGGCGGCGCGACCGACAGACCCAGTCCCATGTGGCGACTGGGCAAGGTGCATAGCAACGACGGTGGCAGGAGGAAGCACCATAGCGCGACTAGGACTAGAGCTAGGGCGAGATTCTCAACGAAACCGAGAGAGAGTTTTGTGTTATATTCAATCGTTAAGATGATTATTATTAATTGTGGTGTGGGAGTTGATTACAAAGAATGTGTTTGTATTTAAACTTATTCACACCCCCATTTAATTAAAAGCAAATCAACTCCCACTTTTAAAAAATTGGAATCAACCAATGAGCAGGAATCAGAAAAATTAAATAATAGCTGAGACCCTGAGACATAACGAGCAATGATGGAATTAAAATGTCAGCAAAATGAGTATGGCGCAACCATGCTTGGGAGTGCCACTATAGAAGTGAAGTAGATGGATCGGATAAGTTTGATAATTTCTACCCTACATATTTTTTCTTGAGACATGCATAATAAGCTCGTATACCACAAGGCAAACGTCTAGATTATTAGATAACTATTTCATAATTGTAATGTAAATATAATAGATTTGTGTGAGATTAGAAAATGGAGGGGAGAAAGAACAAATGAGTGGACCCCGTACCATCTGGGAAATAAGAATGCTCTCTCCCAACCTCTTGAGGTTCTCTCAATACCTCATTGGGTTCAACGCCGCCGTCCTTTCCCACCACCTCCGAACAGCAGCCCCCAGTCGTTCCACCGTCTTTACTCACCCTCCTCACTCCTCCGGTCAGGCTCCTCAATCGAGCACGAACGCCGCGGTCGTGGTTCGTTCCCGCCCGACTCCGCCTGGACCACCATCGCCGCCACTGGCCCCCTCGCCTCTAACAACGACCATTTCCGATCAGACGAGGTCGGATCTGCCTCTCCCCCATCTCATCGGCTCGGATAGGGCCGGCCCCGACCAGATCTCCTCACATGCAGAGGTCCGTCGGGCTCCTGGGACTTCCGCCCAACGCCAGGCGCGTCGCGCCGTTGCTCTCCCGATGCTGCCTGGACCGGTCGCTGTCCCCCCTCGACATCCATCGCACACGACAGATCTGAAAGACAAGTCGGGCTTGCCCTTGACAGATCTGCTGGACAAGCTGGACAAGCTGGGCCAGCCTTCGCCCACCGAGACGTTGTTGGTCGCCGGCGACGCTGCTGTACTGGAGGTCTGGCCGTCGTACACTGGCCTCTCGCCCATACCGAGGGAGGGCTACCGGGGCTTGGGGAACCTTCCCCGACCGTTGCAGTGCCCGGCGAATACCCATCAGCCTCTCTCAGTTGGAAGGGAGCAGTATGTCAGCCCTATTTGTCCGAGGGTTGGCGACTCATGGGGGCCGTCTCCGGACATGGACAGCCGCATCCCCCCGGCCCCGGATCTGAGCGATCCACCTCTGTACCCTGAGGTCCGATCGAGAGAGATTCCCATGGGCGCTGATTTGCTCAGTGCAGGCACTCCAAAGTCTGACTTTCTGGCTAAGGTTAACCAAGATGGGTTAACCAATACTTTGCAAGGGGGCGGCTATGGAACACCCAACCCGCCACCCAGGCCCACAAAGCCTGACCTCCTGGCTAACATCTATCCTGCGACTGGGCCGTTGATCTGAGCTCCTCCCGGACTCAATGCAATTATGAGGAATGAAGAGGAGATAGATCCACGGGGCTATCCGGCGGACTCTCTGAACACCGGGAGCGGGTCGATGTATTTCTGTCCACCGGAGGTACAGAAGCACAGGGGTGACCCGACTGAGCCGTCACAGCTCTGGTATCAACCCGTGATGGTGGAGACAACAGCTGTTGGAGTGGAGGCACAGAGGCCTCCGATGGATGAATGATCAGTTCCAGCAGGGGTGGGTGGAGTCGACCCCAGACTATACCTACAGACCCGGGACAACCAATGCTGGGAGGTCTCGGGAAGCCTGCATATTCAGCACCACTTATCGTCATTTATTGTTATTCCTGTTTTAGTTGTTGGGACCCTTTAGTTTCTGTTGGTTTTGGATTTTGGTTTGTTTCCCCCCGTTACTTTGAAACGACGGTAGGGGGTTGTCTTGAGTTATTGCCCACGAATCTGTGCGGGCTAAAATTATGGGTCCATGAGCGTCGGGCTTGCTACGGTCGGCCTGGACAAATATCTGGAACCCGAGGCGGTCACGCCTCACACTGTTTGATTGCCGATTGGCATTAATGAAATTGCCGGTTACTCGTTTCAAAAAAAATGGAGGGGATACGTGGCTTATAAATAGAAATACCTCAATTTATTTATACTATAGCCTATAGGAGAGATGCAAAATGTATGTAACAACAACCCATAACGAGGAAGGTCAAAAGTAGAGGCTAAAGATGATAGAACTAGCTTATAAAAGTCAAATTCACTATCTACAAAGCAAAACCCAACATCACTATTAGAAAGTATAAATAAACCCAACATCATTATTAGTTATAGTTTCAGGGTAACTTTTAAATTCAACGAGGTTTTAGGACAAAATAAATATTTAAGACAAAATTGTCGAATATTGTCTTCCAATGTTTAAAGTATTATTACAAAAATAAAGAAAACGACGGAGAAGAAAATCACGTGAGTGTGGAAGAGATGCAAGCCAAGAGAGGCAGAGACAAAAACAGAAATTAGGTCATAGAGATAATTAGACAAGAAAGTAATTAGGATTAGATACGAAATAAGAAACAAAACGAAACCAAACCACCAATGAGAAATGGTTGAGCTAATCGTCCTCTATTTGTATTTTGTAGCAGTCCCAATCACTGCCAGCTGCTCTCTCTCATCACCCCACCCGTCTTCTTCTCTCTTCTCTCTTCCTCACCTCTCCTCTGCTCTGCTACAGAAGCAACCACGAAGCCGAAGATAGCGATGTCTGAAGGCGCCTTCTTGAACGATCAGCTCTCCAGGAAGACCTCAATCTTCGGCCTGCGCTTGTGGATCGTTCTGGGTATTTGCGTCGGAGCTGCCATTGTTCTCGTCCTCTTCCTCATTTCTCTCTGGGTCGCCTCCAAGCGCAACAGCTCCTCCAAAGCCAAAAAGTCCTCTCGCAAACCCATAATCCCCAATGTCTCTCGCGAAATTCAGGAGATCAGAATCGACCCTTCTCGCAACCAACCTCACCACCAGCCTCCCAATCCGGACACCAAGCCCCACCAGCCTCCCAATCCGGACCCGCTCCCGGCCTCGGAGCCCTTCCCCCGAGCTCAGGCTCAGGAGGAGAGCTCCGCCTCCGGCCGCAACAGGATTCACATTGAAATCGGCAAGGGCCACAGGATTTTGTACCCAGAGCGGAGCGGCGGCTCCAGCGGCGAGGCCAGGTCTGGGGATCAGACGGCCATCATCGCGGTGCCGGAAGTTTCGCATTTGGGCTGGGGTCACTGGTACACTCTTAGAGAGCTCGAGGTGGCTACTAATGGTTTTGCTGATGAAAATGTCATCGGTGAAGGAGGGTATGGGATTGTTTACAGTGGTGTCATGGAGGACAATACCAGTGTTGCTGTCAAGAATTTGCTCAACAACAGGTTTCAAAATCTTATCTTTTTTCCAATTTTAGAGGTTATGCTTTGCTTCTCATGAACCCACTTGAGGATATTCTCTTGTCAATTAGTCCACCTCTCTAGCTTCATTTTGCCATGGATGAGCCTACATGTAGAATGCATGCTTTAATGCTGCATGGCCTTATATTGGAAGGTAGGCATGGCAAGGTTTGATAGATTGCTCCCTATATGCTGCAGGGGACAAGCTGAAAAAGAATTCAAGGTAGAAGTTGAAGCTATTGGGCGTGTTCGGCACAAGAATTTGGTGAGGTTGCTCGGTTATTGTGCTGAAGGAGCTCATAGGTACATTTTTTTCTTATGACTGTCTCTCTTCATCAAAGTCATTGTGTATCTTAGATCTTCATTTGCTGTTTTGAAACTTAAATATGGTCTTTTCCTTGGGTATTTGGAGTTCTGATCTTTTCTTTCCTGGACTATGTATTGCAATCTTACATGGTTTCACTAATTTTGTCTCTCATTTTACAGGATGCTTGTTTATGAGTATGTAGACAATGGGAACTTAGAACAATGGCTTCATGGTGATGTTGGACCTTGCAGTCCCCTTACATGGGAGATTAGGATGAATATAATTATTGGAACAGCAAAAGGGTATGTGATGAATTGATTAAATATGAAAATGGTGGGTTCTGTATCAGGATTTTTGATGTATGTCATTACTGAAGTGATTAATGTATTAGGTTGACTTATTTACACGAGGGTCTTGAGCCCAAGGTTGTGCATCGTGATGTCAAATCAAGCAACATTTTGCTCGATCGACAATGGAACCCCAAGGTATCTGATTTTGGCCTTGCAAAGCTTTTGGGTTCTGACAGCAGTTATGTGACTACTCGCGTGATGGGAACTTTCGGGTTAGTTGATCGTAACTAACTCAAGTTTTTTTTTCTATCCCAATTCCTATCTTAACATCGAAGGTCTTGGTCTTGTACAAAAGATTTAACTATTTTTCTCTTGTAGCTATGTGGCTCCAGAGTATGCCAGTACTGGCATGCTGAATGAGAGAAGTGATGTATACAGTTTTGGGATTCTAATTATGGAGATAATCTCAGGAAGAAACCCCGTAGATTATGGTCGTCCTGCAGGAGAGGTTTGTGTTTGCCTGCCTGAATCACGTGATGACTTTTTGGTTACAACCCGTTGAAGATAGCTTTTCATGCTTGACACTCATTTTTCTTTTTGGGTTACCAAATTTTAGGTGAATTTGGTTGAGTGGCTTAAAACAATGGTGACAAGTAGGAATGCTGAGGGAGTGTTAGATCCCAAGTTATCAGAAAAGCCTTCTTCAAGGGCACTGAAGCGGGCCCTTTTAGTAGCTCTACGCTGTGTCGACCCAAATGCTCAGAAGAGGCCAAAGATGGGGCATGTGATACATATGCTTGAAGCTGATGAGTTTCCTTTCCGTGATGTAAGTTTCCCTCCATTTATCTTTATTGCTTGCCAATAACTACTCGTATTAATTGCATTATCTTCTGTCAGCTGCTTCTGACATCCAATTGTATGGTTATATTGTATCTTGCAACTTAAATGCGTATCCTATATCCAAATGGAGAAAATTGTGGTAAATTATTAATTATAAGATCAGAAAAGTCATATATACCCAAATGTGGTAAATTATTAATTATGAGATCAGGAAAGTCATATGTTGATTTGTATTAGTTTGCATGGATGGTGCATAACATGATATAGATCTGGAATACTGAGGCATTGAAATTGATTTCAGGACCGTAGAAGTGGGCGGGAACCTGGAAGAGTGCAGCGTGATGGTATCAAGGACAGGTTGATGGACAGGCGAATGATGGAATCAGGTGATAGTAGTGGGTATGAAAGTAGTGTTCAAACCAGTAGGTCATTGGTAAAGCCAGAACATGAAGAACAACACTAGAATTTCTGCAGACTCATGTAATAGGATCATTTTTGCACGCTTCTTTCCCTTCCTGCTGGCTTATGCAAAACATCATTCACTTCACCTGTATATGTGATTCAATCGGTTTAAGTTGCTCCTCTTGTAAATAACATGCTTTGCATATCCTTACAAGTCTCCTCATGGATATGGTCTAGGAGATCTTGTTCATATTAAGTTTCCATTGTGTTTTGGCTCCTAAAATCTGATTTAGATGATAGACAGACGAGCACAACAAATAAACTCATTTCCTGCCGTTGATGTAAGTTATATTTTGTTCAAACTCATTGTGTGATTCAAGTTAATTGTTATTATCTGTTGGTTGGTCAGGCTTGTGACTGAATTGTTTTCCCTTATCGGAAGGGACAAGAAGGATACAGTTGGTGAATGATTTACGGTAAGAGATGATTTTTTCCAATAGCAGAGAAAAGGTAAGGGGTGATAATTGGCTCTATGTTACATTGTATAATCTATAGAGCTGAGCTTAAAGAAAGGCCTTGTGTTGGAGAAAGTTGGTCAAAATTAAGATATATGGGGTCATGTTTAGGTGGAAGTAGGAAGAAGAAAGGGAGGGTCCTACTGAGTCACATGACTCATATTTAGCTTGGCCAAAAGGAAAGGTGTAAGGATTTTGGTGAGTGTCTGGACCCCTCCATTTATGCCATATACACTGATGTTGCATTGGGTCTCCAACAAGTCAGATTGGTGCTTCTCTTTCCAGATCTGGTGTTTTGTGCTCCCACTTGCCTTAGAAATCATGTTCCTTGGAATGGTCCCCAGTCCAAATGTGTTTGGTTTCATCATAGAAGAAGCTGAGTTCACTTGTGAGTGATGATCACTGAGTGCAAGCTTAAACTTTTCCTCCACTAGCTACCAATTCAGCTGCATCTCTATAATGGGTTCAGAATGAGGATCTTTATGTATTTTGTCTTCTCTGAATATACAGCAATCTCACATGTAAACATGTTTGTCAAGCAAACTCTCTTTCTTAAAAGAAAATGTTATTTCAAAAATATAAGTATATATTTGTATACTCTTGTCATAATTTGAACCCTAAATCACAGAAGCATTTATATATGTTTCTTTTACATGAATTGTTGCATCAGTGATGACTTAGTCACAGTTAGAAATTGACGACATATTCTACCCTCATCAAGTTTAGGGAAAATTTTCTAATTAGACACTTTTTCATTTAATTACATCTAATTTTAAATTTTACTTTTATGGTATTCTAACTGTCTACTTATAAAATATGAATTGTAATCTAATAATTAAATATCGTTCTTTGTCCTTAAGGTTTTCTCCACTTCCTTGCTCTCTTACCGTTTCTCTGCACGCCGCCTCCCCTCTCACTGGTAATTAGCTCTGTTTCCTTCACCAATCCACCCCCGACGTCGGCCCCGATGCTATCCCCCCCACCCCTTGACTGTGATCACATACCTACCTTGGGTTGTGCCTCCAACGCCGAGTCGGGAGCATATAAAGCCAATACGCTACCAAAAAAAAGTGAAACGCTGAATTCCCCTTTCTCTCGGTCGCTTCATGTTGCACCAACGACCACCACTCACGATCTTTGTCCATGCCAATTACCTCCTAAAGAGCTCGGTTCGCCCACCACTTTTAGAGCGTTGATGCCCTCTATAGGCCACACTGTACCCACGACGGTGGTCCGTCTAGGGACCATCAACGGCCATACTATCACCATTCCCGATCCTTGGGTCATTGTTATCCTCTATGGGGATCACCATGCCACCAACAGCAGGCCGACCGGGGGCCATGCTGATGGTCTGACTCCTGCTTCTCCTAGACACCACAGAACCAGTGACCTCTTTCGAGACCATCATGCTCTTTATCTCGGACGAACTCGCTGCAACTGGTTGTGGTGGTCCCTCGTCGATGCCACCCCAAACGTGGCTGGAACGAACCGATGCCCGAAGGAGGACCTAACCCAACCCGATGGCAAATCCCAATCGAGTCGTCCCCCGAGATGACGATTGCGACATCGAGAAGCAACGACCTTTGATGAAGGCTCTCTGGGCACTTCAAGAAGGCTTTGACGCTTTAAAGATGGATGAGGAAGAGGACCAAGTCATTTGTGTCCTAAGGAACTCGATGGAAAACAATTGTCGGGGACGTACGACTTCGGCTTGGCGGTCATGCTTTTTACCACAAGACACTGTGACCAAGACTCGATGGAGGGAGTCATGACCAAGGTGTGGCACCATGTCGGTCTTGTCATCAAGAACCTCGGATGGGGAATCTCGGGATTTTACTTCACATCCTATGCGGAGAAGGAGAGAATTCAACAGGGTGAGCCCTAGACTTTCAAGCATGCACCGTTGTACCAGAGAGGCGTCCGTGATACAAATCTTCCTACATAACCAGGGTCCACCTCTGATTGGTACGAGGAATTTGTAAGCCTTGATGGCTACACCAACAGCCCCGACGGTCGCTACCCTTGGAAGGGGACTGCCAAATTTTGCATCTGGGACACAAGAGTGACCACCCCCTCCAGCCTAGAAGAAGAGGAGTTAGGACGCCCAAACCCTGGTAAAAGACATAGCTGCTCTAGAGTTCATGAGGCGGGGTATGCCAAGCAGCCTCACTAGGGTCAATGAGCGGCCCCACCAACAATGAGGTGTGTATGGAGATGCACACCTCGCCCTGCCAAGATCGGTGCAAGTCCGACCCTATGGTTCCCTTATATCCTGATATTCTCCCTGGATGCCTTTTATCCCCTCATGTGCCCCCGATGTTTTACCACAGGCATTTTCAAGTTGAGTCAAGCTATGATCATCATTGACGAGTTGTCGTCTACAACAACCAATAAGGAGATTGCCTCCCAAATACTCTCCCTAGTATAGTTGAGCATTCTGCAATAAGGTTAGCGTTTGATACCTACGGGTTCGAACTATGTCTTGCCCTCTTTCTGTTTATCATTTCAATATCTACCTATAATTGATTCCCACAATTAATAAAACCCCTATTATGCTAAAAAAAAATATGTTTACTTATAATACTTTACCCATTGCAGAAACATAAAATTCCAAAATACTTTTCACTAACAATCATTTTTTAAAACATTTTTTTAAAAAACATATGAATTATAAAATAAAAAATTGACTACCTCCGTAGGCGGCCCTCATGGTCACCTCGACCTTGGAGGTTGTTTGCGGCGGTCTTCTTCTCTCGTTCCGTCCCATTTCTTCCTCTTTGTTTTCTCACCGGTGAACCTTGGTGACTTGCTATCTTCTCCGAAGGCGGCGACTTCCTCATATCCAACCATGGGACATATTTCTCCTCCTCTCCGAAGTGGATCGACGTAGATCTGATGGCATCCTCTATGTTCGTGTTGATGAGGGCACCTCGCCTTTCATCTCTGATGGTCGATCTGGCCTTCTCTAGGTCAGATTCACGGCTTTATGTGCTACGTCGTCCTCCGGGATCCCCTCTCCTCCGACGCCTCGCTCGCTCGCTCGTGATGTTGGAGGGAAGATCTGACGGTCTCCTCAGCCTGCCCCGTGCTCAGGTAGAAATATTGGTCCTCCTCTATAGTCCATATCTCGGTGTTGATCGGAAGTGGTTCCAGAGGATCTAGTCGGGTTCAGGCCTGTCTCCAGGTCGTTTCTTTGCTCAAGTGAGGTACTCGATCTTTCCCCTTCTCCCTCCCTTTTCATGTAAGCTTAAGCGATTAGCCTCCATTCTTCTCGTCCACAGTGTGGCTTGAGCTCGCCAATTTAATGTGTTGACCACCGACGAGGGTTTAGGGCTTTTTCAGCCTTCCTTTGAAGCTAATCGTTTTAATGTTATTTGTTCACAAAAGGGTTTTAGTGGGACACCACCCGAATAGTCTTTGTTGATAGTGGTGTTGGACGACAACAAAATAGTGCTTGCCTTTTGTTTGTTGAGGCTTGGTAGACTATTGAGTAAGAGAGTTAGGCAGATACAAAAAGGTTAGGATTTAGACAATTCTGGTTGCTGACTTTGTAGTAGGGACCTTTCCCCTCTATGTGCTTCAGGGTGGTCATACTTCGTATACCTTTTTTTTCAAAATTTTGGGCTATATGGTGGTCATATTTGGGTATCAGACTCTGTTTTGTATTTTTTATGCTCTTAGGGTGTTCCCTCTGTCTAGTTGGTTGTTTGGTCTTGGTAGTTGTGGGTTTAGGTCGTAGACCTTCCGTGGTGTTATTGTTCTTGGTTAATTTGTTAGTTCTGTAGTGCCAGTGTATTCTTTGGTCTTTTGAAATATGTTGGTGGACTGGTTTCTTGTTGTAATCATATTCCTCCTCGTGAGAGGTTCTTTTAATATATGCATTACCACTAACCTTCGAATTTTCAAGAAAAAAATCATAAATATTTATTAATTATTCAAAATATATTATTTTAATTATCCATAATATTTATTAATTATAATTATAATTATTTTTAAGCTTAATATTTATTTATCCTAAGTTTTATCATTCTCAGTCTTCACTAATTCTTAATTTTTTTTGTTTGACATTCATTAATTTCTTAATTCATATTAATTATATTTATTTATTTAATACTTTTTTTTCATTAACTAGGCCTGACCCAATCCCCCCCCCCCCCCCCCCCCCCCCAATTCCGGTAAAACTCCAACTCTATCCTTACAAGCCCAAATCGTCACGGGTAGGGGTGTCCAGAATTGGTTCGTAACCCAGCCCACTCGGTCAACCCAGTGCCAGTAGGTTTGCTTCCATGGGTTACATGGACGGGCTCGGGTTCAAAAATTAGAGAAGGTTATTGTTTTTTTTTTCTATCCAAATGTAATTGTCTTCTTCATTTTTAAAATGGTAATTTTCGCTTTAAAAAAAATGGGTATATGCTTCGCATACTGTTTGTTTTTCCGTCTATAAACTAATAGAATTGACTTACTTGTTACAATTAGATAGTTACAGGCCATATAACATGATTTTAAAATTAGGTGTAGTTTTGTGGAATAAGTATAATTATGTGTAATTTTTCCTTATGTTTACAACAAAACTGTACTATAGTGTGGTATTGAATTTGGCATTGTATAAAATAAACGGAGAAGAGACTCTACAACCTTGAGATGTTAAAATTTTGGGAAGTTGACTTTTCGCTGGAAAAGTCAACTTATGACTCCGGGAGTCATTCAGGACCTTTCTGGGACCCAAAAAGCTTAGATGTCGTTACGGTTAGCTTAGTTGGGTCGTTTTCTTTCAAATGACTACTTTTGCGAAAAAGTCAAACCCGGGTCAAACTAGGTCGAATTATGAGTATTAAAGAATTAATTTAATTTGAGCTGAGATATTTTGGGTAGAAATGGATCCCACATGGACACTTGTCCATGATAGCTTGAAGGGAAAGAAAAAGGTGAGAAAAGACCAATTGGTCCCCACTTGTGGACAAAAGAGAGAGAGATGGGCTAAAGGACGAAAGGGACATTTCCACATTGAGAATAAGGACACATGGGGACAACTTTTCAGCATATTCGTTCCTTGTTGGCCGAAATTCACTAGGTAGGAAGAGAGAGAATGGAGATCCATTGATGATGATGAAGAAGAAGAAGAAGAAGAAGAAGAAGAAGAAGAAGAAGAAGAAGAAGAAGAAGAAGAAGAAGAAGAAGAAGAAGAAGAAGAAGAAGAAGAAGAAGAAGAAGAAGAAGAAGAAGAAGAAGAAGAAGAAGAAGAAGAAGAAGAAGAATGAGCTCATTTGGGTGATTTCCAACACTAGTCTTCTCCAAAACATCATTTTCCTCTTCCTTTCTCCATTTCTAAGGTTAATCTTCAAACCAAATTCATTTTTATGAAGTTTGGGTTTATGGGTTTTCTGGAAAAGGCATGAAATGGACTTGGGTCATAGAGATGTAAGGTTCTTAATGTTTAATTAGACAAGTTATGGAGGAAAATGGAGATTTAGGATGAAACTTCTTTGGATTTTGTGGTTTTGATGAAACCCACCTTGGGTCTTGAAACTTGGAGTGATTGAGGTGAATCTTGCAGCTTTAGAGTTTAACTTTGGAGTTGTGGAGAACCTAGAACTAGTTAGGAACTTGTTGGGAGAAATGAAGTATTTTTCCGGCGACCGGAGGTTCACCGAAGCTCCGGCCGGTCGTCGGAATCCGGCCACCGGGGAGGGGAATGAACGGCCATGGTCAGCCCCACATGGAACCATGACTGGCCCGGTTCGGTCCGGCCACCCACGGCCAATGTGTGGCCGTGGGGCCCACATGGATGAGGTGTGGTTGTTTAACGCTTGGACGGTCTTGGGTGAACCCTGGGACGATAATTTCACACCCGAAATGAATTATGGAAGTGATTCATGAAATTTCGGGAAAAGCGATTAGAAACTTTAATTGCGAAATTAGAAAGCTCGGACCCCAGAATTTGATTCCGTCAACCATTTCTCGATTTGTGCGTGTCATCCTTGCGCAAGGGCCATGCTAATCTTCTCTGTATCGTTCCAATTTTATCGGATGTCCCCGAAGGGACTTTTTCCCGATTCCGTGCAAAATGGGCCTTCCGGACCCATTTTGACAAGTTGAGCAATTGGGGGTTAGTTTGGGTATTTCTCTCTATAAACGACACTTGAATTAGCATTAATTCTCGTATTACTTGTGATCTTAGACGTTGGACACGAGCTCGGTGGAGGAAGCTACTAGGCGACTCGCGTTGACTAAGCGTTTGGATAGCGATCGAGGTAGGGAAAAGTAGCGGACACCGGTTTAATTACGGAAAGTTACTAATATGCATATAGGTTTGATTAAATGATATAACTATAGAATTGCATGTAGGATGTGAGGAACGAGTGAAATGAGGGATAGCTTGCGGGCCATGTCGTGCCCGTAGGTTTGGGAATTGTCGTGCTGTAGAATTGCATGTGGGCCATGTCGTGCCCTTAGGATTGCGTGTTGGTTGTGGTGTTATGATTTATGACTTGTGATGCTTGATATGTGGTTTATCCGTTGTTAGATTGAGGATCGTGATATGATATGCTCGATATGATATGGTGGTATGATTAGTGTGGTATGATATGTTCATTGTGACGTGAACTTGCCTTGTGATATGATCGGTTGAATGATAGACCGATGTGGTGTGTTCGGTAATATTGGTTGGTTTGGTAAGTTGTTAATTGAAACATGACTGTGTGATACGTTTGAGATATTTGTGGATGTGATATGATACTATATGTTCCAAGACGAGGTATTCCGGTACGATACCTACATCGATGGTGTATGCTGGTGTAGAGTGGTATCTAGGCCGAGGGTGTTGTCCCACGTACGCGGTCCCCCGGTGTTACTAGTTCCGGTACGATACCTATATCGAGGGGGTATGCTGGCGTAGGGTATCTAGGCCGAGGATGGTGTGATCCGTACCCCGATGATGTGTGGTCCGGGAAGACATCTAGGCCGATGATGTGTGGTCTGGTATGATGTATCGTGATTTGTACCCCGATGGCGTGTTTACGGGAAGATATCTAGGCCGATGTTGTGTGGTCCGGTACGATATGGTTGAGTCGGGTTGTGGACAACCGGCGGAGTTCGGGGACTGCTGTACGGGACGTGTGGTTGTTTTACTGTGTGTTGTGTGCTTGATGATTGGATAAGTGATGTGGTTTGAGTGTGATATTGGTCATGTAAGTATGTTTTGTGATTATGTGATTTCCGTGGTTGTCGTTAGTTGTCGTGCCTTGCTAGTATGCCCTAATTGGACGGTTACCCGTGGTGGTGAGTGGTTAACTCATCACCTTGACTACTTTTTCCTACTGAGCGAAAGCTCACCCTTTTACTTTACTGTTCTACAGGTTTTGAGCGGGATTTGATCTAGCGGGATTCTCGGAGCCTGGGAGCTAGTGAGAGTCTTAGTCAAGTATGTTCTAGAGACGTACTTTCCCTTTGTACTAAACTATTTTATTGTGGTTTGAGCTTCGACTCTTATGGTTGGAATTACTGATTTGACGGTTATTTGAGGAACTCGTTATTTCTATCATGTTTAGAGTTTATTTAGTTCACGTCTCGAGTCCGGTCAAAACCGGATTTGGGCGTGACAATGGTGGTTTGGTATTAAATTGGGGAAACATCATTTACATACCCATTTTGACCTTTTGTTATCACTAACAAACTCTAAAGATGATGTACTATCAGTAAAACACACTCTTACCTTTCGTGATTAATAAAAAAAAATGGATTTTAAGATATGCGAAAGATTGATAAAATAGGGCTTGTACGCGCCTCACGCGCGCCCCCAAATTTTCTCTTCTGCGCCGCTTTTCCCTTTCGATTCCGGTAGGCTTTCGACAGCTTCCTTCGTGAGAGTGGTCAGAAGCCGGAGTTGTGAGGACCACCGTCGGATTGAGCCATCGTGTATCATTTCTCGGAGGCGTTGTTGTGGGCATTCGATTTCTCGGCTGTTGCCGAGCGGTGTGGTGGCGAACTACGTCGGAATCTCAGAGAATTGTCGTACGTTGAGATGTTTGGACTGTTTTGTGCTTCTTCCCTACTGATGGCCTACAATCTCCATTGACTCCGGTGTAGTCATCGTGCGATTGGAGTGGTCCATTTAATTCGGTGTTGCCATCGTGCGATTGGAGTGGTTCGGGTTCGATCTAGCACGACACTGCTGTTGCGAGAGACAAGTCAGTGGTTGTGGAGTGATCAACAACAGAGAGGGGAGAATGTTTCAAAAACTGATAAGGGGACCCAGAATGAGAGAGAGGAGGTCAGTTGAGTCTTTTGTCCCGGCAATCCAATCTCTCTCATTTTCTACTTTTTTCTATGTGCTGATTTCGAGCTATGCTACCTACTGCGACATCGTTTATCATGTTGATAAGAAGACTGGACAGAGGCATATCAGAGGAGGAACTCAAGTTTCAACCAAACGAGTGCGCGCTTCCATACCGAATAAGACGACAGTACGGATTAAGAAGGTCACATCTAAAGACGCTTCTGGTCGTGCCAATCAAGTTGGAAAAAAGAAAGTGGAACCAGTGCAGTCGAGCTCTATTCAGGGTCGTGACCAGTTTGGAGTTGCGATTGACAAACAGGGAAACAGTGTCGGGCTAGCTTGTGGGGAGCCTGATCAAATGGGTGGTTCTTCCGATCCAGGTGCGACGCAGAGGATAAAAATTTCGAAGAGGAAGAAACAGGCCTTTCCAGTTCTTAAGGGATGCGATCATGCACAGGTAATTCCGAACGAAATTTACATTCAAAATTTACCCTTTGTTACTTCATAGGATTGTGTTCATTTCACTTTTGGAGCTTTTGGTGAGATTATCGGATGCTCTGTTTTGAAGCTTCCGAACAAGGGCAGAAAGATTTTTGGGTTTGTCTCGTTTTCGACATCAGAATTTTGTGTCCATGGCAGTAGAGACCTTCAATGGGTATACGATTAATGGACACATTTTTTGTAGCTCTAGCACGCCCTCGTGTGTCTAGTGCCGAGGTTTCGTCTTCAGGTTGTACGAAGCTCGGACAGGCTTGGGCTGATTCCGTTGGAACGTCTTCCAAGCGAGCTGTGAGCGCAGAAATCAGGTTTGCTCCGACACCGACTCCAGTATTATCATCTGTACGTTTGGGTTCCAGTGAAACAAATCTTGGTGATGTCTTAGTTTTGAACGCTGCAGAACGAAACACAACGCCTGGTATCGTACAAGGTATAGATGAAGCTGATACCTAAGATCGAATTTTTAACCCATTCTGCTGAGGCCCAATCAGAGAGTCTATTGGGCTTCGGAATTGAAACCCAGCAGGAGGCTTTTGGGGAGTTGGATGTAGGAACTCATAATGAGGTCGGTGCTTCGGCTGAGGACCAACAGATTAGTCCGTGGAAGTAGATTCTCCTTAAACCTCTGATGTTAATCACTACGATTCACAACAATGTTATAGCTCAACCAAAAAGACGTGGTCCTCCTTAGAAGGGTCAGTCAAAGGTGATTGCTCTTCCAACTGTTTTCTATTAGACAAAAGCTAAAACTTCTACTGATAAAGGAGGCAATTCGGGAAGACGTATTGTTGATATTGCCAAGATGGATAGCTTGGGTGATTGGAGTTTTAGCACGAAAATTGATAAATAAAAAAAAAGGCTTTTGATCTTGCTCCTTTGTTGCTTGAACAAGCTTTAGACGTGCAAGAGGGGGATGTAGAGGTTAAAGAGGACGAGGTTATCCCTGATGTGTCTTCAAGAAAAGCTATAACCCATATTCCAGTATCTAATCGATTTTTGTGCTTGAACTCGGTTAGGACGCGAACTGGGTAGGCGGCAGTTTGAGCGGCTTCTTTTGTTTTTGTCTTGCTTGGGTTTGTTTTTTTATTCTGTTTTGCTCTTGTAACTATAATGGTCTGAGGAAAAAGTCCTTATTTGAGGACCGCTTACCATGTTGTGTTATACTGTCTTGTAGAACATTTGCTTAATAAATTTTTAGCTTATAAAAAAAAGATGGATTTCCGTTAATTCAGATATCACATTCCTCATACCTCTATTTTCCATTTATTTGTCTTTTTTGTATCGGAAAAGCAAATACTATAAATCTCACCCATTCAGAGATTAAAATAGAAGGATCAATTACAGATTCTTAGCTACACGAATTAAAGATACCAACAACAAAACAACCAGCAAACCAGATCCGTACAAAGGATCAGACGGATCGAACCAAATACATACACGAGCACAGTTATGAAAGCGTAGCCTCAACACTATCCCAACAAGAGGGGGTAACACAGATGAAAGGTCTAATTACCTGAATTTAGACCTTGTCCATGTCTCTCGCTCGAGCTCTCGTTTGCTTACCCTCCTTATCAGTACAGTTGGCCTACCCATATCCTCGTGAGACCAATCTGCTCCTCGGCCTGTTGGGGTTACGTCAATCAGCACAGGGGCTTCGTCGATTGTTGTTGGGTCTTTGGGATTGGTTGTTAGTAAGTCGGATAGGTTGGGGACAAGGTAGAGGACGACTATAATGACTTAGCCTCAGCTTTGAACATGTATGTTGGTCTAGATAGAGCTCTCGTCCCGCTTGCAAATCGATTGTCGCAGCTTTTTGGGCTAATATTACTGACGCTCTTCCCCTCTCAAGAGTTCCCTCGGGACGTTCCTTGTTGCAACCTATTTAGGCTCTCTTCTCTCTCTCAGATCAGCCCTCTCCACCTCTCCAAATCGACGGTGTCTTCCCTCAAACGGATACCTTTTTAGAAATTTTCTCGTCGTTGATTGATAGTCACTAAAGGGAGAGTATTACCCCATTGTGGCTAGATTTACAGAACGTTTGGGATCACTATAAATATTCGACTAAGAAAAGTTCAAAGAAGATTGAAACGTTATTGAGCTCTTATTATAATGGAGGGATTTTTAGCCCCATAATGGTTTCTTGATTGTTTTCTCAATTTTTGCTTTGTTGCGTTTACTATCTGTGATTTAACACCCACTCATTGTTGAGTTTGCTGATTCTTTGCTTTTAATAAAAACTAGGTGTGAGCATCGCGCGATGCGCGGTATATTATTAGATAAATTGAGCAAAATCGAACCTAAAAAACAATACATGAAAGTAAGTAAAATAAAATATCGGAGAGTTTAAAATGTAGTACATTTTAATTTTTTGTACCACGGTCTAACAATCACAACATGCCAATTAGTTATTTTGGGCCATATTTATTGACGGTAAAGATAAAATCGATAATTGAATGTACGTTCAACAATCATATTACAATAGTACTACTTTAAGTTGTTGTCGACACTATTGGATAAACTCATAAAACTTAAGGCACCCTCAAGTTTGTAGTAACCATACAACTATACTGACTGTAGCGACATAATTTACCATTAATCTTCTGTCATGACTCATGAGACAACTTATTTTAACACTGATGATGACAACCGCCCATATTTTTATCCAGATCAAACACATAAAAGAAAAGTATTGATATTCCATTATGTGTCAAAACAAATATGTAAACCATCTAGTTCTTAACAATCAGCAAAGGTTATTATTTGTTAGTAAGCATAATTATAGTCTAATCAATAAATACTACAAATTGCAAAAATCGAGAAGCATAAGCACAATCTAATCATTAACTACTACAAATTGCAAGATAGTGTGAAAAAAACTCGGTTTTAATTCAATCGGAGATGAATAGCAAGCATTGCTAACACTCATGCATACAAGTGGCATACACTTAAAGCATCGATCATCTACATATGCAAGAAAGCTCGCCATTTTGTAACAAAGCTCTTAAATTCAATTTGGTTACTGTAGAATAGACTTGCATTTCAGTCAACTCAATTGTGAAGTGTTAGTTGAGGATAGACTTCCATGAGCAAGCTTCGGGTCACCAATCTTCACAAAAAGAGGGATAGCCTCTATAGTTTTGTCCTTCTTTGACTCACCGAGAGAATTCTTGCATCAAAATATTGAACAACCACTACCATTTTTACTTATACTATTAATCAATTAATAGAAATTGTTAACAAAAGTAAAAATTAAAATCTTAATTAATATAAGTTTGTATAAAAAGGAAAAGTATAATAAATAAATAAAAAGCAATAGATGAATGCAAATGCAAAATTAAAATCACAAAACTGGTACAATCTGGTTGAACACCTGAATGCAAACTGTATGCAGAATTCAAGTCTCTGGTTCTTCTCATTCTCTAAATACGTAGTCCAACTCCCAATATAGATAGAAAACATCAAAACCTATCAGTGCTTGGACTCCTAAATTTGGCTCAAAACCGTTAGAACATGAAACTAAATTACCCAATCAATGGCGTGTGCAACGGAAAGACCAGAGACTTGAACAAAAAAAACACATATGCATAGCATCGCAGACTCACAAATCACGCACCATATACCATTCCAAAATCAAAATCATAGAAATCTAGAAGTTAGGTAAGAAGTTACGGAGAGGAAATCAGAGATGATCGGAGCCGAACTCTTATACAGAACCGGACGACCCGAAACTCTTCCTCTTCTTCAGCCCACTTCGTGGCTCGTCCATTCCCATGTCAATTTCAACATCTCCGATCCAATCCATCGATCCACGAACAGTACTCGGGTGAAACTCTCTATCAGAGTTGAACTCGTTTCTATTGGCTTCTACTTATTACAATCGCAACCAGAATCGGCCCTAATATACCAGAAACGCGTCAGATATGAATTGAAAGAAGGGAAAAACGAAACGGCCGAGCATTGAAAGTAATTGATACCTAGGACCTAATTAAGAGGGCTTAGAGGGATTAGCACCATTGAGGACGGTTTAATTGCACATTGATAGAAGGATAACAGCAGGAAGAGTTTAAGACTCGTAACAGACGAACGCCAAACTGAAAAAGGAAGAGGGAGCCGAGTCCAAACAAACTTAGAGCATCCACAACCGTGAGATGTTAATCCCACGCTAAACCAATTCCACACCAACGTCTGGGCTGCAGAACCCAATGGTTGGGTAACGGTCTCAGCCCGCCAACGCCATATGTGCCGGTAGCGCTATCCATTACTTTTTTTTATTTTTTATTCAACTTTATCCAAGCGGTTGGATATCAATTTCTTTCCTTTTAATTTAAATTTTACAATCAGTCGTGTATTATCATTAATGTCTTTTTTTAAAATTTCGGAATTAATTGAAATCTGACAAACATTGATTGGTTATGAGTTTTGACCCACTAAAAAATTAGGGAAAAACTGATTTCATTCAAAGAAAATTAAAAATAAATTCGTTTTGAAGTGTAATGCACCCATATTTTCAAACCATCAATTATCAAATCATTTTTTGAGATTTGTAAAATATAATAATATGTTTTTAGTTTCAAGAGTAATTAATTTTTTATTTCAAAGATTAAAAATATAATAGGTTTTCAACTTTTATATTTTCATAATATATATTTTTTTATAGCTCAATTTCATGTGCAGTCGATATTTTGAAATAAATTACATATTTATTTTATTACATTACATTTTATTTTGAAAATAAAAATAAATTAAGTAATTCAATAAAATAAAATTTTTATTTTAATTTTACCTTAGCATTGCTCCATTGTAAACAAAAAATTAATTATCACTAAAAAGTATTATCTCTTTTTTCACGTGACACTTGTTTTTCTCTCCTTAAGTGATGCTAAGATAATGCTAGAGATGGTGATGCTCTTAGAGCCAAGAAGTAAGATTTCTAGTAAGTACAGAACGTCAGCTGCCATGTCAACTGTCAACTTTGCTATTATATATTATAAAATTAAAGAGTTCATGATGAACAATAAAAGTGAAATAATTGTTGAACTGAAATGAACAAATTTAGAGTTAAACATGAAAGTTGTTACCTTCACGTCCTGATATTCATTTTAGGACACCAAATCATTGACCGTCATAAAACATGAGTACCAAAAGTCAGTTACAAATTCACAAGTATAAAAAATAAAGCATTCAGAATATAATAAAATTGCAATCCAAACATAACAAATTCATAGAACGTGGCTAAAAATTCAAGCAAGATCTCAGTAGGTTTAATCCTTTTACAAAACAAAACATTATCTAAATTAAATCCAGTGCTGATTCAAACAAATTAACTTGTAATGGCTCCACATCAAAGCATGCACTCCAAACACAACACATCAATTCAGTTGTCACTGAGTGACAATGAAGCTAGCTGATCTGCCGGATTGTGCTGAGCAGCAGCTACAGTCCTGAGAACCTCCATGGCTTCCGCAACTTTGGCCTTCAAAGCTTCAGGTGACTCAAGCAGATGCAGCACCTCTGTCTGATCCATCTCCAGGAGCATGCCCGTCACTTTAGCTGCAGCCTCATGCTCCAACTGATCCACTAGGGGGTATAGACTTTCACCAAGCATCTGCCCCGCCCATAACAGAGTACACATGGTTAGGAGGCCCACAAAATCAAAGTATTAAAAGTAAAAGCCACAAACAGGGTACCGTTCGCTGCTGTTCAGGTGATGCATTTGCTAGTGCAGTAGCCAGAGCAGTAATGGGCATGGGCTGTCCACCACCATCTCGCATAGGCATGCCGCTGCCGATGTCATATGGAGCAGAAATCATACCACCTGGCATTGAAACATCTTGCATGTTCCGACCAGGTGGGTAACGGTAGCCACGTCCCCTAGGCATCATCTGCAACATTGAACCCAAGTGAGGTACAGCCATGGCATAATAACAGAAGAAAAAAAACAAGTATACAACATCTCACACACCTGTGGTTGCATCAAAGGTACTGGCTGCTGATTTTGATGCACCGGTCCTGCTCCACGTCGTCCTCCAGGGCGCGGACCTTGCTGAACCATGGGAACAAAGAAGTTGGGCATTGGAGCCCCTCCTGGCCTCATTCCAGGAACAAGCTGCTGCTGGTATCCAAATCCAGCCTGAGCACAAAAATATCCAGGGAGTAAACTCCACCACATTAATATCATATGGTACACATTAACTTCTAAAGAGCATGAGGAATATTAAGTAACAAGATCCAGAACAAAGAAATCCCAACTTGCTTTTGGACAGGGACAAGTAAGTAATAGAAAACTGAATAAGCAATATAATGGACATTGGACATGAATATTAAACTATAAAATTGAAAGAATATGACTTCAGGTGCAATTACATGAGCTTGAAATGGCACCATCTAGCGTGTTTTTGTGTCATTCACAAAACCTTGCCACGCGAGTTTGAAATTCATGGAAGCTCCCAAACATCAACAAGTTAGAGTTTCAAGTATTATACTAAATTGTAAATGCAAATAACATGATAAAGCTGAAAGTTGTAAAGAGTTGCTTTTTTAAAAGAAAAAAAAGCATTCAATGCATGGACGATTCAAACAATATATATAAGCATACAGAGTAGTTATCGCCTTCAAACCCATCCTTAACATACTAGCAGCATGATAAAATGAAAGTTGTAAAAAGTTGCTTTTTTAAGAAAAAAGGCATCCAAATGTCTGGACAATTCAAACAATATATATAAACATACAGAGTAACTATCGCGTGAAACCCATCCTTAACATATAAACTACTAACCATTGGCATATATGTACAAAATGTGCATTAAGTTCCAACCAAATGTGCACTAGGTTCCAACAAAATTGTACCAGTCACCGTAAATTCGTTGGAACCAAGTGCGACTTTTGTTGGAACTTTTTCACAACTTGGCCACAAAGGACCTAACAAACTGTGCACTAGGTTCCAACGTTTTTGTACATATATTCTAATAGTTCGCAGTTTGTATGTTAGGCCTTTAGTATGATTCACTTATTAGAATAGTATAATTCGCTTCTATTATCTTTTGTATTCAAGATCTCATGGACATTAAAATTGTAAAATTCGTATTCTCATGTCACATGGCTTACCCGTACCAATCTTATTGTTCAGGTTCTCATACAATATGATTTACCAGTTAAAATGATGTGATTCATGTCTGTTACAAAAATAAAATATAACTTACTTGAGGAATCATAGCAGGAGGCCCCTGCCCATATAAAAACTGTTGCCCAAGACCTGGCGCACCAGGAGGATACATAGGCATACGAGGAGCAACTGAAGGCGCCATAGCAACTGGTCTCATCTGAGAAAACTGTGCCTGTGCAAAATGAGGATGGCATTGTGTAAGGTTAAAAGATATTAAGTGGTTCATTCTCCATTACTGAGCCATAAGCTAATGGTTTTAGAAAGAAATAGAGGGAGAAAAACTCTATCATCATAGTGCCTATTGATATTAATATACAGTCAAATTAAGAAAAGACCAACACCAAAAGGTCTGCTCATATCAAACCAGGTTAGAATGTTGTAGAAGCAACAAAACTATGAGTTTGGGGCACAAGCAAAAAAAATCAGAGATTTCAAAAATATGCTACTTGATAAAGTGAAGTAATATATTATCATGGTACAAGATAAAGTTCAGGTTTACTCCTACTCAAAATTGAAGGAACCATATACCAGAACCAGAAGAGATGAAAACCAAATGTGATAAAAATAAAATATTACCGAAGTCTAAGTTGATAAAACACCCAGGAGATAGGACTACTACTCCTTACAGCCATTATGACTAAATAATATGTCAGCAATCGATAGAAAAATTCATTTTCCAAACCAAAAATGCAATAAGCTGACAAGTACAAAATTTCATCCAAGTTTCCCGGAAGTAGTAGTACCTGCAACCTTGCTCTTCTCTCCTCTTTCCGTTGTGCAAGGGCAACATAAAGCGGTTTGCTCACAATCATTTTGCCGTTCATCTCAGCAAGCTGTAAGAAAAAAGAATTAGTCACCCTACTTTTCTCATGTATATAATGAAATTGATGACATGAATATCAACGTACAGCACGAGATGCTTCTTCAGGAGATGAAAAGGCAACAAATCCAGAACCCCTACTGATCCCATTGGGATCGCGCAAAACCTGCAAGTAAACAAAATGGATAAATTTATAGTAGAGAAAGTTGAGAAGTTAAAAAGTCCAATGATCAAAATGACTGATGGGCCAACATCCAAACCTTGAATGAAGTGATATTGCCAAACTCTGAGAACATTTCTTTCAGCTTTTCATCGTCAACGCTATCATCCAAGTTCTTAACATACAAATTGACCCCTCGATTCTTGTCCTCTGCTTCCTTCAAAGTTTGTTCAAACTTTCCTTTCAGCTCAACCTCTCTTTCAGACTTTTTCTGTGCCTTCCCAACATACCATTCCTTGTCATCAAATTTCTTTCCATTCAGACCCTCAACTGCCCTAGCAGCAGCATCAGCATTTTCAAAGTTAACAAATCCGAAACACTTTGATTTTCCATCTGCATCCCTCATAACTACAGCACTGGTAATAGGGCCAAATTCACTAAACGTTTTCTTCAAATCATCATCTGTTGTTGATTCAGCTAAATTCTTCACATACACATTATTGAATATTGTCTTACTAGTTGCTGAGTCTCTTTCTTGTTTGCGGAGAAAAGGTCCAACAAAAACTTGTTTGTCATTAATCAGCATGCCATTTAACTTATCAATAGCATTTTGAGCAGATTCATCATTGTCAAATTGCACAAAACCATAGCCCTTGGACTGGCCAGTACCATCAGTGGCTATCTTGCAAGAAAGGATGTTGCCAAACGAAGAAAATGTATCGTGTAAAGCTTTGTGGTCAATTGACTTGTCGAGATTCTGCACCACCAGAAGTAGGTATAAATGACATAGTACAAGACAAAGAAGAAATGGAGAACAAAAATAGAATAACAGACATTCATGATGACAAAACACGTTTTTTTCTACCAAAGTACCCAACAGGGTAGAAGATGGTGTTTACTTGCACATTTCAAACACAATTGTACATTCATGGCTTCGGACTTTCCCAACAGGCTAGGCAGCCAATAAAGAGAAACAAAACATGCTTTACCTTGATGAAAATATTTGCTGACCCACTCTTGCGGATACTAGGATCGCGGTGAGAATACATAACTCTAATGAACTTTCCATTAAGTGGAGTGAAGTTCAGTACATCCAAAGCCCTTGCAGCTGTAGTAAGCAAAACAAGAGAAGGGACAGTAAAATTAATGCATATGTACCATATTATAAGTTGTAGACATAGAATCCAAACAGATCAACCATTTTACATACAAAAAAACACATCAATATGCAATCAAGAATAAACCTGAAAGGCTCAACACAGGTACATAATTTTGGTCAACAGTCCCAACCATTTTCTCAAGTCTAAAGGATCCAAGCATGGGACTAAATCCTAGATTGCCCTAATGTCATTCCTGACACTTGATTTTTGTTGTTATAACTTATAGATAGTCACAAAGATCTGTTAGGTTCAAATTTCATAATAAGCAAATCACCTAAACCCTAATCAAATTTATCGAAACGATAGCAGTAATCAGGAGGGTGAGAGGAGAAAAACTGACCATCCTGAGGGTTGCTGTAGTTAACGTAGCCATATCCAAGTGATCGCCTGGTGGACAAGTCCCTGCAGACCCGGACCGACAGGACTTGACCGACCTGGTTGAACAGATCATAGAGCTGAGAGTCTGTCACGTTGAAGTCCAGATCTCCAACATACAGCGAAGTGGTCACGAACTGGTTCGGGCCACCACCGGGAGCAGCGGCCGCCGCACCGTTCGGTCCTGAAACAGGAGGCTGCACCTGAGTCTGCGCCATCATCCGCACTAGATCCTTCTTTTTTTTCTAGATTTTTTTCCCTTTTAGCCCCTCTCCGGTACAGGTAAGTCAACTGAAGTAATAGTTTCAGGAAAATGGAATTTTTTTTTATTTTTTTGATAGGATCGCCGGAGAGCGGAACCGTAGGCGGCGGAGGAAGGAGGGCGAGAGGAAATGAAAGAATAAAATAAAGTGTTATTGTTTTTTTGGATGGGGAGGGCAGCAGGAGTAACTGCACCGCACCGGCTGAGACGAAACTCTGAAGCTTTTATAGTGAAGTACCGTTTTGGGCTGGTCCGAACCCTAGTTTGGTCGGGTTAAAGATTTTGAGCCGTCCGATCTGTGTTTGCGTCCCCACCTAACGGGTAAGGAAATGACGGCTGTGATTGATTGAACGGCGAAAGTGTCAGGCTAAGACAGCGGTGACGATGTCGCGTATGAATCGGGCATTTGACAGCACGTGACTGGCGCATGGTCGTCCACGCAGTTGCGTCTACTAGGCGGTTTGCACAGCGCTGACGGTTTTTCTTCTTTTGAAACTATCGATGTGGGATTTGGAAACGACATCCTGACCACCCTTAGAAAACGGCCGTCCTATTTGGACGGGCTTTCGGCCGACAAAATGAGCACATGTTTTACAGGTCACAAGAAAATTTTTGTTCCCAGTCTTGGGTTCTCACACGTATGGCCCTATTGCAATTCACTTCGAATTAGTATAGGTTTCCTTAATTTACGGGTCTTGTTTTACGATAGTTTCAAGTAGTGAAGTGTGTTGTTTGTGTTTTGTCTTGTAGTGTATTTTGTTGGGTGTTTTGGTTGAGCTGTTGTGTCGATTGATTGAGATCGAGGTTGACTTATTGTTGTGTTGTATGTTGTGGTTGAACTGTTGTGCTGATCGATTAAGATCGAGGTTGACTTAACGAGCGATGCTCGAGTGGTATTATGACTTGTTTATCTTGGTTGAGTGATCGTATATTGGGTTGCCACCTTGGTCGGCAGTTGATCGATTGGTTAAGTGTGAAGTGTTGACTTGATTGGTTGGTACTCGTGTGATTACCGAGACCCGAGGGGTAAAGCTGCGATGTTTTGTTGTATGTTATGTTGTGCTGAATAATTTGTGCAAAATGTGAATTGAATGTCCCGCGTAAGCGGATGGCTAGTGGAATTTTCAAACGGGTCATGCCCAAATTTCTGCAAAACTGAAAGTGTTTGTACTATCACGGGTTGACTCAGGGGCGCCACTGTAGTCGAACGTGATAGGGGGATGTCAAGTGGTTACAACGTAATTCGGGGACGCCTGAACCGGGTTCTAACGACACGATATCGACATGAATGTTATGTTAGAAGGAGAAAGTGTTAAGAACCTTGGTACGAAGTTAATGGTTGTACTTGTGGAGTTAAGTTGACGTTGTGACTTCTGTAGAATGATTGTGACGTGAGTTGTGAACTGTGTGACTCCTGTGTGGAATTGTTGAACTGTGTGATTGATTTTGTGGGACGCACCAGTATGCGGGTTTCCCAGGTTGTGTGAAAATAGTGATGACTGTGCTAAAAGCATATTTTTTGTTGGTCCAAGTACGACCTTTGTGAAACGTGTGTGAACCCTAGTGTTTTAAGCGAACCGCTTCATACGAGATTAAGAAACTGAACATGTGCGTTATCCGTGCGGCGGATATACGACATGACGCCTACCTACGTCCCCCGAGGCACTAGGAGCCGGCCAACTGGAGGCCGAGGGCAGCCACCTGCCATTGAGTCGGCAGAGGCAACGAGCGCCCAGGGCGCTTCCACTGAGGAGAACACGAGAGATGATGTCGGACCATCAAGGCTTCCGCCCAGAGTCCCGCCGGTCGTAGAGCCGACCCAGACAACCACTCTAGAGGAGTTGGTTCGCACAGTTCAGAGTCTAGCGGTGATCATCGCCCAGAGGGAGGCTACGGCCCCGGCACCAGAGATTGTGCATGTTGCCACTGCAGCCACCACAGTGAGACCTAGTCAGGTTGACAGCCATACTGCTCAGGCGCTACGAGACTTTCGCCGGTTGGGCACACCTGTCTTTTTCAGGGAGCCAGACCCCGAGGCAGCCGAGAGATGGCTGGAACGGATTACCTGCAACTTGGATACGTCGGGGATCATGGACGGTCACTTGAGGGTATCCTTTGCAGCATTCCAGCTGGAGGGCGATGCGTACCATTGGTGGCACCGCGAGGAAGTTCGAGTTGGGGATGATTTTCAGTTGTTCAGAGAGCGGTTCCTAGAGCAGTATTTTCCGCGGTCAGCTTGGGAGGACAGACATCAGCAGTTCCTGGAACTGCGGCAGGGAGGGATGACGGTCTCTGAGTACGAGGTGAGATTCACCTCCTTGTCCCGCTTCGCACCAGAGATGGTGCCGACCGAGTCTCACCGCTTTAGACGGTTTAAGGGAGGGCTTCGCCCCACGATTGTGGATCGGGTCACAGCACTGAGGCCCAGGTGTATTCGGAGCTAGTGGATCAAGCACTGGCCGTGGAGCGACACTTTCGAGAGACAGTCAGGGTTCGGGAGAGCATTCCGAGACCGAGTGGCTTCTTGAGGCCGTTTGAGGGCCGCGATCTGAGGAGGCAGAGGACCTCAGGATCGTTCCAACCACAGGCCCAGTCTGGTGGGGTGCGACAGGTCGGAGTAGTGGCGTCCGTTGGACCTGCCCCGTTACAGCAGAGGTGCCCCATGTACAGGCAGCTCGGTCATCTGGCCCGAGATTGTCCGAGGAGTAGCAGACATGCATATCGCCCAGCGGATCGTCTGACGAGGATCGAGGAGAGGCCGCGTGCCGATGAAAGGACATGCTACCATTGCGGCAGACTAGGACACATCTCTACTGTGTGTCTCAGCCGGGTTGGAGGGATGTCAGCAACGCGACCACAACAGCCGCAACCCAGTCAGTCACCTTCGTTCCGCCCACGTCAGACTCAGGCGCCGAGAGGCCCACGACAGGTAGTGAGCGCGCCAGTGCAGAGACATCGGTAGAGAGCTCCGTAGTAGGTGGCATTTCCACCACCCTCGAGAGGAGGACCTCAGGCACCGCAGGGCCGATTGTACACGATCGACGGTTCCCGAGCTGAGGGACACGATCCCGATCATGAGATCGCTCAAGGTACGTGTCACGCCCCAAATCCGGTATTGACCGGACCCGAGACGCGACTTAGTGAATTTCAATTTAAAGTAATTTAAGACAAATAATAGCTGATAAAGATAAATAACATAAACCAACGAGTTAGAGTTTCCGAGTCCTACGCTCAGTAAAATACATAAGTCCGAAATAACCGTTCGTCACTACGAAAATAATAAATGAACGTAAACCCGGACCCTCGCTAGCCCCATGCTCTACGATGTCCTCAACTCCAAGTCATGACCACTACCTGTAGAAAACACGGTAAAATAGGGGGTGAGCTTGACGCTCAGTAGGGAAAACCGTCAAACCACCTTATCTCGAAGTCACCAAAATGCAGTTCCATAATTTAAAATATAAAAACGGTTTTTAACACAATACGACCTTTAAACCTAATAAAAGCCAAGACCCTCTTTAAACTCGGATACTCAAAGTCCAACTATACCGAAACCGATTCCACACAACGCCTACCCTGAGGCCACACCACGGAACAACCCAACCACAATTCCACCACACGTAGTCAACGACACTCACAGGTAAAATCATAAACAATCCAAGCCACACCATCCAATCGACTAAGGCACACAACGAAGGGAACAATCCAGTTTAGACATCCAATTACGTTTCCAAGCTAACTTTTCTAACGACTAAAATGAGAAAGCGGCAATCGAGAACATAAAAACCAACCTAAACAACCTTCACTTTACCCGACCACAAACTGTCCCGAGATTCCACATCCCAAGCCCCTACACAAACGACTTAAGGACAAACACAAATACGACACTTTAACTTACACGGAAGCCACACACATGAATTCACCAAAAGACAAACAAATCGAGTCATTCACGGTCACACGCAACTCATAACAAAGAAGAACACCAAAAGTCAAAACACAACGATACTCAGTCAATTCAAAGCAATTCAAAACGAAACGGCCCGTAGCCATCGCACGGTCTAGGGAGCAACCCTCTCGGCCCGGCGTAACCGCACGCAACTTCCCTAACACAAAGTCAGGATAGGTGGTCGACCTCATCGCGGACACAGCGTTTTACCGATCGATGGAAGGCAAGGAAATCGCCTCTTTGCGGCCTCATCTCTCGCGGTGCTCAACACAGCGTTTTACCGAGTGCTAGTCGGAAGGTAGGGAAATCACCTCTTCGCAGGACACAACGTTTTACCGACTCACGGTCGGAAGGTAGGGAAACCACCTTTCTCGTGTACCATCGTACACCAAGCCTCACACTTTACCGTTCACTCACCCGGAAGGTACGACTCACCTTACGGAAGTACGTCTCTCACACTTTACCGGCGGCGCAACGGAAGGTACGACACACCCTCGGGCACAACTCATAACCATTATCACCGAAACAATCACAAACACACTCACAATCACAGTCACAATGACGTCGGTCTATAACTCACCCGACCATTTCACAACCAAGGATTCACATCAGAACAATCACGGCACACTTGCCCACACATAGCAACGACATGTCACACCGAAAATAATATGCCTTGACCCTTAAATTACATTCACAACTGTTCCGTACTGACCATCACTTACCGACACTCTCTCGGACACACTCAATACAACTACCACAGAACAGTCACAATCACTTTCACAACCACAGTCATGTTTCAATAATAACACCGCCAACAGGCACATGCCATCACTTACCGTTACCACTCTCCACGTGGTTACCCCACCGGTTTAACCGGTATCCCCAAACATTCCCAATCCAAAATATCAAGTAAAATAGGGAAAAATTACTCAAATCACTGATCATGCGTTCTCTAGTCAATTCTACTCATTTTCGTGTTCGTTATTTATTAACCGTTCAAGCATCAAAGGCATACACAGATACATTCAGCACACAAGTCCTACGGGCGCAACATTGCCCGATTCTACCAGCACATCAATTCTCAAGACAGAAATCGGAAATGTTCGCAGTTTGATACGTCTACGCTAGTCGTTCGTTTCCTATATGCATACTAGTTCTTTAACCGGTTTATTAGGTTTCCCTATATATATTCTAGTAAAACCGTAATAAAGCGGGTTCGAGGTAATCCCTACCTCTTGAAGAGCCGACCGTTGCGTCTCCTAGCTGCTGACGTCCGGGCCACACCGGTATTCTCTGTTCTCGGGGTAACGGCCTGGTTTAACACAAAAGGAACGGTATCAGTCCCGGTCCAACCCGCAACGGTTCTCAGATTAGATAATTAAATCCAAACGGTTGTCCAAAAGTCCGATAGTCCTTGAATTAATTCTCTAATTTTAAACAATTATTTAATTAATTAAATTAAATAAACTGATCTGACCCGAGTCCGGCCCGAAACCAGGCCCAACCCGGATCCGAGCCTGACCCAGGGCCTGGCCCGTCTTTGGTTCTGCCCGGCCCAAAGGCCCAAAACATCAGGTGGCCCAACCCATGCCTGAGACGCTGCTAGGGTTAGCCCTGAATTGCGATGACGGCGGCGGTTCTGTTCCAGTCGCCGATGGCGGCGGCAACGAAGGTCTTGTGTCACGGCGTCTCAGGGATGGCTCTCTGGCGAGGGTTTGTCTGGGCACGGCGGCGGACGGCGAAGGGAGCTCGGAAATAGGGAAAAGGAGCAAGGTAAGAAACGGATCTGGTCGGAATTGTGACTCACCGTCACTGATTTACTCCGGTGGGGGTGCGGCGAGGCACGACGTGAGGTCGACGGTGAGGGTTTGAGCTCCGGCAAAACCTCCGGCCTTTCCGCGGTGGTGGGCGACGTCAGAGGCTCGGGAAGAGGGAGAAGAAGCTGGGAAAAGAGTGGCTGAGAGCGTCTTTCACCTGTCGCTGCTCTCCCGTCCTTGGCGCGGCGTGAAACGAGTGGAAGAGGCAGCTCTGGGTCGTCGACGGCGATGGCGAGCCCAACCCGGTTCGCGTGACAGCGACGGCGGTGGGGTTCCGAGCGGTTGAAGGAAGTAGGGGTAGGAGGGAGTGGATCCAGAGCTCGGCGGCGCTCTTGTTGTTGCGTGGTGCTGATTTAGGTCGTAAATCAGCGTCGCCGGCGTCGGTTGGTGAGAGGGGAGAGGAGTGTGCGAGAGAAGAGAGGTTTTGCGAGAGAGAAGGGATTTTTTGAAACGCGTGCACGGGTCTGAGGATAAGGCTACGCGAAATTAGGTTTAGCTACAGGGTTTTGGGCCTGAAGTGTAAAGGGCCTGGCACACTGACTGGGTCGGTGCTGGCTTAGCCCAAAAGGTTGGCCCAACCCTTTTCCTTTTGCTCCTCTTTTTTTTTTCCCTTTGATTTCTTTTTCATTTCTATCTTTTTAACTCGATTCCAAAAATAAACCCGTCCATCAATCCGCGACGTTCCAACGAAGAATTTAAGGTGATAAAATTCTCGGTCTTTACAGTACGTGCATACCATTTAAATTTTCTGGTATAGTTTTATTTAATACGTGAGTACCCCGCTTGTTTATTTCTTCGTGGTTGTTATATGTTGGGACGGAAATTAGAACCGTTAAGCCCACTCGTGTCTTGGCACGCCGGTTGGGGGTGTTGTGATGTCGACTAGTGTCAGTCGTGCGTGTGAGATTAGAGTAGTTGATCGTCCTTTTCTTAGTGATCTTCTTGTGTTGAACTTGACGACTTTCGATGTTAGCTTGGGAATGTATTGTCTCTCGAGACAAGAGAAGTCGATTGATTGTTACCGGCAACCGGTGACAGTGTGATCGGGCAACACAACCATCACGTACGTATTGGACAGTAGGAGCGGAGTTCTCCTGTCAGTTGTTCCGTAAAGGAGGAGTTGGCGACCGTGCCTAGCCGACAATTACCTCGAGTAGTGTGCGTTTTCCCCTAAGAGTCCTTCCGGAGGAGTTGATCGGATTGCCGCCAGTTCGCGCGTTCGAGTTCGGGACTAACCTGAGACTGAAGATGACGCCGACATCCATGACCGTGCAAATTCACGCATGCAGAGTTGATCGAACTGAAGCGTCAATTCGAAGAACCCATGAGAAGGGGTTACCTGTCCAAGCACATCGCCGTGGAGAACGCAGCACCCTTCGTGAAGAAGAAGAGTGGAGCGCCGAGGAGCTGTATAGACCATCGGGAGCTGTACCGGGTCACGATGAAGAACCGATACTCAATGCCGATACAATAGTGTTCTAGACGAAAACTATCAGCGGTGACGACGCCGAAGGCCGTGAGTATGTAGCGGATCAAGGAAGGTTGTTCGTGCTGCGTAGCGGTAAAGACGACATGTTGCGAGAGTCACGCCATTCGCGCCTTACGATGCAGACGGGTAGCACTGAGAGGTACTGCGACATCAGGCGACATTCCAAGTAGAGTAGGAAGCGGAGAGCGGGTGTAGAGTTCGTATCGAGACGTATCATTGTCAAGAAGTGAAGGCCGAACGCCAACGTCCAGCGGGGACTAGTACAAGCACTACGATTGCACAGTAGAAGTGAGAGCACCTCACGATGGAGTCCAGAACCAGTTAGCCGATGACGACTACCACGAAGCTTCCAGACCGGTAACAAGATGGCACCGTACGAAGCATTGTATAGTAGGTCGGATCAATTTCCCATGTAGGGCGCAGGTGAGGGTTAAGAGTTGACTCTTGTTGGTCCTGAGTTGTTCGAGAGACGATTGAGGCGTCGCGCGGATCGTGAGCGATTAGGGATCGCGCAAAGTCGACGTGGGAGCGCGAGGATGAGGTGCACACGAAGTACCCAAAACCGTTCAATCCTTGAGAAGATGGTGAGCGTAATGTATTCATTAATGTGGGGATATGGATTAATTGACTTATACATTGGTTTGATTGGTGGTATGCGAGTAGGTGTTGACGGTAAGTGCGATATCACTGGTTGGGTAACCTTTGATGATCGATCATGACCGTGTGTTACCTCTTATTGAGTGTTGTCATGGTAATGTCTAACTTGTTGTGTGTTTCGAGGCGCGCCTACCTCCCGACTAGGCGTCGGTAAAATGTGTTATTGTTCCTTGTTAAGGTGCGCCTGCCTTCCAACTAGGTGTTGGTAAAATGTGTTGTTGTTTCAAACCGTGTAGTGAGTACGAGATCCAAGGTCATGATGAGTGCATTTGTGTGTTACTTCCTTGTATTATTGTGTGTGGTTGGTCGTGACAGAACCGTGTTGAGTTACAGTGTAAATTGTCCGAGTAACGGTTACTAAGTGGGTAGTTGAGGAGAAGTGTTTGTGGGTTGGTTCCGGTTTAGGACCGATGTTGTATGTTCCGGCATGATATCTATACCGACGGAGAATTCCGGTATAGGATATCTAGACCGATGTTGTATGTTCCGGTATGATACCTATACCGACGGAAGATTCCTGTATAGGATATCTAGACCGATGTTGTGTGTGGCGGTACGATATCTATACCGATTGAGGATTCCGGTATAGGATATCTAGATCGATACTATGTGTTTCAGTGTGTATTAGTAATAATAGACTGTGTGTATTTACTCGGTAATTCTTTGAGATTGTTTTGAGTGGAAAATCGAGAATTTGTAAACTGTTTAGCAGGGCTGATTTCACACGCTAAGTGTGGCGTTTGAGTAAATAGTGTGTGCAAAGGAGTTATGGTTAAGTGAGGTACATTCATTTCAAATTTCGAGGACGAAATTCTTTTAAGGGGGTAGATTGTAAGAACCGCCCCCGGTCGATCCCGGTCGAACCGGTGATTTTTGGCGAAAGTTGACTTTCGGCCGGAAAAGCCAACTGATGACTCTAGGAGTCATTCGGGACCTTTCTGGGACCCAAAAGCTTAGTCGTCGTTACGATTAGCTTAGTTGGGTCGTTTCCTTTCATTTGACTAATTTTACGAGAAAGTCAACTTTCGGTCAAACTAGGCCTAATTAGAGGTCAAACCGTTATAAATTAATTGTGCTGGAAGTAACTAAGGACAAGGTGGTCCCCACATAGACATGTGTCAATGGTGGCTTGGAGGAGAAGAAATGGGCCTTAAATGACCCATTTGCCTTCATATGAACCAAAAGAGAAGAAATGGACCCAAGGGGCATTGTGGACTTTTACTAAATTAGGTTTTAAAGCCATTTGGAAGCGCATTTCAGCTCACACACTAGTGCTGGACGAAAATTGCAAGGGATAGAGAGAGATTGGGAGCTTCATTGCTTTGAGAAGAAGATAGTGAAGAAAGGAAGCAACTTTGAGGGTTTTTCTTCACCAAATCTCTCCAAAACACCTCCATCTTCATCCTCTCTTCATCCCCAAGCTAAGTAAGCTCTAACAATCCACTTTTAATCATTTTTGGGTTATGGGTTTTCTTAGAAATTGCATGAACTTGTTAGGTTTTGATTTATTGATTGTTGGATGATGGTTTAGTGAAGAGAAGTACAAGTTTAGCTAGAAATTTGTGGGTTTTGATTGTTTTGATGGAACCCTTGTTGAATATTGAGGTTTGGGGGTTTTAGTGACTGATTTTGGAGCTTGATGGTGTTAGAAATGGAGTTTTTGAAGTGGTTTTTCGTGGAAACAAAGTTGGGGAAGAAGGAGTTTGGGACTGCATAAATTTGGCACGGAAAGGGCCTCTGGCCGGCCCTCCGAGCGGCACGGAGAGGGTCCTTAACCAGCCCTCTGAGCGGCACATATCGTTCTTGGTACCGGCCCTCTGAGCGGCACGATCCGGGCTTGGTACCGACCCTCTGAGGGGCACGGTCCGGGTCCCAGACCGGCCCTTTGAGGGGCACGGTCCGGGCCTGGTGCTGGGCCTCTGAGGGGAACGGTCCAACCCTGGTGCCGGGCCTCTGAAGGGCACGGACCGGGGCGAGTGCTGGGCTTGTGGGCTGCCCGAATTGGGCCTTGTTCGGGCCCAATTTACCTTTTGACCCAAGTTTTGTCGTTAAGGGCAATTTAGGTTTTTCACTTTAAAACCGACCTTGAATGTTTATGAATTATAGTATTAATTTATGATCCTATACTTTATTCTCGAGCTCGGAGGAGGAGACCACTAGGCGTTTGTGTGACTAAGCGTTTGGAAAGCACTTGAGGTAAAGAAGAGTAGTAATTACCGCTTTTATTTAAAGAATGTTAATAGTATGCATATAGGACGTAATAACCAGAAAAGTCTTAGCTTGCATATAGGATGTGATTAACTAGATTAACCGCTTTCAATTATGGGAATTGTCGTGCTGTAGAATCACATGTGGTCACGTCGGGCCTTAGGTTTGTGTGTTGGTTGTGTTTGGTTGTGATTATTAGTCCTTAATGTTAATTTATAATATCTTATTTGGTTACATTAAGAATCATAGCATGCTATATGAATTGTGATGATTGTGATACGAATGTTTGTTTCTTGATATGGTTGGTTGGATGAATATGATGAATGTGAATTGAATTGTTGTCTTGTGATATGATCGGGTGAGTGATAGACCGATGTGATGGGTTTGGTAAGTGTATCAATAAATTTTGATGATATGCTAAGTTCGGTGTAACATGTGTGGTATGGTATTGTGTGTTATGGTATTGTGTATTGTTTGTTTACCTCGAGGTGTGTTTCCAGGAAGATATCTAGGCCGGTCTGCGTTTCCGGTATGATATATTGTTTACTTGCCCCGAGGTGTGTTTTCGGGAAGAACTTTTTAGGCCGATGTGCGTTTCCGGTATGAGGTATGTTGTTGTTGCCCCGATGTGTGTTTCCGGGAAGACACCTAGGCCGATGTGCGTTTCTGGTATGGTGTATTGTTGCTTGCCCTGATGTGCGTTTCCGGGAAGACATCTAGGCCGATGTGCGTTTCTGGTATGATGTATGTTGTTTCACCCCGATGTTGTGTGTTCCGGGAAGACATCTGGACCGAGGGGTATTCCGATATGATGTATTCGTTTCACCCCGATGCTGTGTGTTCTGGGAAGATATGTAGGCCGATGTGCGTTTCCGGTACGATATGTTGAGCTCGTGTGTGGATCGGAGTCTCGTGGTTTAATTATCTTATATTTCGGTATTCGTGTGTTTATTTAGTTTGTTACTATTGATGAATAAGTTGTGTTCCTGTTGATCTCTATTTGTGTTGTCTTTTTAGTAAGTGTTACTAATCGAGAATCTTGTTGACGGAGCGGGATCCCTTTTTCCCTTTACTACTTTTTCCTACTGAACGTAAGCTCACCCCTTCTGTTTTTACTGTTTTACAGGCTTCGTTGGTGAGTAGGCTTAGAGGATATCTCAGGGCTCGGGAGCTCATCGAGGTTTCAGGGGGGGGGGGGGGGGGGTTACTTGTAGCAAAGACGTACTTTCTATTTTCGTACTAAACTATGTTTTTACTTGCTTGGTTTGAGCGTTTGACTCATGTTTATCAGAGTTGTTTATTTTGGAACTAAATTCGGAGGTTTACTTCGTTTAATTTTCCTTTTGACATTATTATTTAGTTATTATTTTAGTTCACGTCTCGAGTCTGGTCAAAACCGGATTTGGGCGTGACATATGAACTTTCGCTCAGTAGGAAAAAGTAGTAAAGGGGATGAGCTTCCGCTCTGTCCCCACGGATACCCGTCCAAATATGGCATACTAGTAAAGCAACAACACAAACAAAAAAACAGGAGAACACCATTATCGACACTTGATCCAAGACAAGAAACACACATACAACGGAACTGTCTGCAGCAACACCAATTACGAACGTCACTCAAACCCGATGTCATACAAACATAAGGTGGGTATACAATGATACGCCGGTTCGCACCGCACGGCTCAACATATCGTACCGGAACACAACATAGGTCTAGATATCTTCCCGGACACACAACATCGGGGTGAAGCTCATACAACATATCATACCGGAACACAGCATTGGTCTAGGTATCTTCCCGGACACACAACATCGGGGTGGAACTCATACAGACACATCATACCGGAACGCAGCATCGGTCTAGATGTCTTCCCGGACACACATCATCGGGGTAAAACTCATACAAACACATCATACCGGAACACAAGATCGGTCTAGATGCCTTCTCGGACACACAACATCGGGGTACAACTCATGTCAAACATATCGGACCGAACATATCATCAGTCGGATATCTTCCCGTAGTATGGGGTACAAATCACACCATACATACCATACCAGAACACTGCATCGGCCTAGGTATCATCCCGGAACACTCAGCATCGGGGCACAACTCATACAACACATATCATACCAAACATATCATACCAACGTATCACACCGAACATATCATACTGACACATCATACCGAAAAATTATACCAACGTATCACACCGAACATATCATACCGACACATCATACCAAACATATCATACCAACATATCATACCGGGACACCCAACATCGGTCTATCAATCACCCGATCATATCACAATACAATAATTCACACTAACATTCACCACGTTCTCATAGCATACCATGATCCTTAATTTGACAACGGCGCATACCACATATCAAACATTACAAGCTACTAATCACAAACAATCGCAACCAACACACAATCCTACGGCACGACATAGCCCACGTGCAATTCTACAGCATATCAAGTCCCACACCTACGGGCACGACATGGCCCGCAAGTGGTTCCATATTTAAAAGACTACCCTAGTTATTCACATCCTACGTGTGATTCTACATTTATTCCGGTTACTTAAATCCTATATGCAATTATAGTAACTTTCCGCATTTAAACCGGTATTCGCTACTTTTCCCTACCTCAACCGCATTCCAACACGAACAACCACGAGCCGCCTAGTAGCCTCCTCCGTTGCGATCGGGAGCAACGTATAAGATCACAAATTAACACGAGACTTAATAATAATTCAAGGGTGGTTTAAAGATAAAACACCCAAACTAAACCCCAATACGTTCAGTTGTAGATAAACTTCCTAATTACCCGAAAACGACCAAAATGGACTTGGAAAGTCCATTTGTATCCATCACGGAGTGGGTCACGGACCTGTGACGGGCTCCGTCACGGTTTGGATCATGGAACCGTGACCTGCACCGTCACGGTCAACCTCACGGAGCCGTGACATGCTCCGTCACGGTCCCCGTCACGAATTCGTGACGGGTCCGAACAGACCCTTCCTTCTTCTTACTCCAGTTTCTTCTCCATGAATCTAAACCCTCAAAACTCCATTGTTAACCTCCAAAACCTCAAAATCTACCTCAATAACCTCAAAAATTCATGACCCAAGATTGGGTTTCATCAAATCAACAAAACCCAATTAAATTCCATCATAAACCTCCACTTTTTATGCACAAATAATTCATTTAACCATGAAAACCTCAAACCCATAAAACCCAAGCCTAGTTCATGCATTTTCTACAAAACCCACAACTAGGAAATCAACAAAGGAGGGTTTGAAACGAAGACTTACCTTAGGAAAAGGATGGGAGAACATAAATAATGAAGAAAGGAAGAACTTTGGTGTGGAAATCAATCAAAAACCCTCATTTTCTTCTCTTCTTCTCCTCCTCTTCTTCAATGGAAACTCTAAACTCTCTCTCTCTCTATCAAATTTCGGCCAAGGGTGTAAAATGAGCTGAAAATTGCTCAAAAGCGGTCTTTAACCTAAAAGGGAAGTGTCCAAATTGTCCATTTAGTCTCTTTCCTCATTTGGCCCAAAATGGGGGCAATTGGGTCTTTCTCCACCCCTTTCTTCTCCTCCAAGAATCATGGACACGTGTCCATGTAGGGTCCACCTCTACCCATAATTTTTCCAACCCAATTAAATTAATCCGATAAAGCCCCTAATTTGACCCCGTTTGACCCGGATTTGACTTTTTCGCAAAAGTAGTCATTTGAAAGGTAATGACCCAACTAAGCTAACCGTAACGACGGATAAGCTTTTTGGGTCCCGGAAAGGTCCCGAATGACTCTCGGAGTCATCGGTTGACTTTTCCAGTGGAAAGTCAACTTTTCCCAAATTTCACCGGTTCGACCGGTGTTGACCGGGGGCGGTTCTTACACAGGGTCGGAGAGAACTTGCAGAACCGGGAAGGGGTCGAGCAGGCAGTGGCGTCACCTGGTGAGGGAGGTTGTCGAAGGCCGACGAGGTGAAGGGAGAGTGGAAATATGCGGCGGAAAAGTCGAACCCTAAAAGGGTAATGGTGCACCCAACAAAGGGTTTCAGAGCGCTCTTTTTCACTGTATCAATATTAGTTAATACATATAATTCATTGTTAATTCTGTTTTGCTTCAAACTATGATAATGTAGATATTTGGACCAAATTGAAGTAACTTTCCAGCTTTAAAAATGAGTAAATGATTCCAGTTATGATTGGACAGTCGCGCCCAATTACGGCTGTTGGGGTGTTGGCCTCAGCTCGGAGCATCGGGTTACAGGTGCAATCTTCGGTTCCGGTGTCCTCCTCAGCTTTTCAGTGGCTCACTCCTGTTTTTGGAGCTTTCTGGAGGTCTTGCCTTTATTCTGGAAAGACTATCACTACTCATTCACAACATCACTTGCACAAGCACGCATGCATGCATAATTACTTTGTTGTTCAAGGATAAATTCAACATGAAAATTTTGTCCTCCACTTTCATCACATCAAAGCCTGAAGAATTAGCTCATTCACATACTCTCTACTCAGTGCAACATCGACACTTGCTTGCATCACTACTTGTTTACTCTTGTATCGGACATTGTTGGTTCACTTGCCTTTGGTTTCTTTTTAGTGGCGGTTTATCTCACTCTGTAGCTAGATTGGGATCTATTATTTTGTACCTTTTGTCTCAAAAGATAATTTAAATTTGCTTTCGCTGATAAAAAAAAATGTGGATTCTACATGAACAAATCCAAGACATTCCTCATCATTCCCCTCGACGTCTTCGTTTTGCTCTACAAAACACTAATTTATTAAAAGAGCTATCTTCCCTGTTCAAATTCCTTGAGAACAAGATACTAAATAAATACACAACATCACTTGCTTATCAGAAAACAGATAGTATTATTCAACTATAATCTAGCAGATTATTTTAATCGTAAAGTATCAAAGGCATAACATAGTTTAGGTAATAATGAGATTGTGATCAAGTCAAGTCTATATGCAAGCAACCAATCCTGTACAGGGAAGCAACCTTATATTTATGCAAAGGCTCGGAATTAGGTGAAGATCAAGAGCTTATACAGGTTTTGTAGACTGTATGCAAAAACTCAGCCACACAACTTTACAATAAAACCCAAACAAAGAGCTAAGTTAAGTAATTCTCTTTTATATTAGGGTAAATTACATCTGACTGTCCCAAACTATACGCGTTTAACGTTTAACTATCCCGAAGTTCATTCGTAACATTCACCTACCCCGTACTAATGTTTTGTAACCACGTTACACACTTCCATCCATGACGGTTAGTTATTTTTTGTTTGTAAAATGACCGAAATACCATTAATTGTTATTCAAATTTACATCCTTATACCACCCAAACCCTAAAATTAATTATTATTTTTATCTAAATCAGTAATAAATGAATTAATATTTTTCAAATATTGTTTATTTTAATAGTTTTTAAAATCAATTTTCATTTTACAAAATTCATATATTTAATAAAAAAAATCAGTTTTATTTTCAACCCTTTATTTTTATTTTTATTGATTCAAATTATACCATCTGATTTTTTTAACGCTTTATTTTTATTAATTCTGATTTAAAAAAATTAATTTCAGTTTTCTGCTTACTAATTTAATAACTAATTCATAATATATATTTTAATATTCAAAATTCTTCTTCATCGTCCCTTGTTCTTCCTCAAATCCCTAATATCAGTACCATTGGCCATTTCGTCCCCAAATCCACAAAATTCCAAACAAATCAACAATATCATTCCTATCACCAGATCTACACATTTTAGTTTTAAAAAAAATCAGATCTGCAAATGGAAATAATAACAGAGGAGGTGGGATGAAAATTTAAGATATGAAAATGAAAGATAGTGGTTGAAATCAGATCTGGTTTGAGATCAAAAATTGAAAAACTCATATTTAAAACCCTTGACGAACCCATAGCCATCCTCAGAGATTGGCCCGTGACCTCGCTGGAGAATCCATAGCCATCTTCAACAGACACGCTCAGCCATGGTGGTTCATGCGGCAAGGGTATGTGGTGGTTCGTGCTCTCAGATCCGCTCAGCCATGGTCTTCGATTGTGCTTGCGGCGAGGGGATGTGGTGGCGGCGTAGGCTTGATGAGAGATGTGAGCTTGAGAGATTTAGTGAGATGAGAGATGTGAGTCTTGAGAGATTTACTGAGAGTTCGAGATGTGTTGAGTTAGATGTATATGTATTAGGTTAGGTTAGGTTAAATTAAGTTAGGCTAGGTTAAGTTTAATTTTATAATTAAGATTAGATTAATTTTAACATTTCTGATATTAATATTATTGAGGGCGTTTTCGAAATTTTAGAAAAAATAAACAGTGAGCAGATGGAAAAGTGGACGGGAGTTACCAACGTCGTTAATAAATGGTAGTTAGGTAAATGTTACGATTGAATATTGAGGTAGTTAAACGTTAAACGCGTATAATTTGGGGTAGTCAGATATAATTTACCATTTATTTTATTGTGATGGACTAAATAGTTCTCTTAATTTAGGAAAATTAGTAAAGAAACATGTTCTGCCAAAGTTGAATACAAATGGGTTCATAAGTTACACCTTAAGCAGGGGCTAAATGCATCTCAAAAGACATATCCATCCTAACACTTGTGATGCCAAGCAATTTTATGCAAGGCAAGGTGTGGTTGAAGGAGCAATATGCCATAAGAAAATAACAATGAAGCAGAAGTCACGAATGAGTATTGAAGTATGGAAGATCTGGAAGCGAATTCTTATGAACACATGTATTACACATAACATTCCATAGAAAATTGAAGTCACACAATTCAAAAGTATCCATCTTCATCATCACTGTCCTCTAAGTAGTAATCTCCATCATCCTCTGAAAATGCTGAAACCCTTTCACCATTAACAATGTTGTCATCCAGATCAACAAATTCTCCATCAAAATTGGAAACTGAAAACATGCCATCATCTGATAAATCACTTGTCCTTGTTCTTCTGTTAGGTACCAAATCCTCCTCCCTAAGCTCCCCATTCTGAACCCCAATCCAAGGAACCCACAAATCAGCCTGCTTCCCCAATGCCCTGTCCACATCTCCCACCACCACCGTCCTCAGATTGGCCTCCCTGGCCCTCCTCAACATGCCCGAGAAGTCCGAATCGTCGGAAACCAATACCAACCAGTCAACCCCTCTCGTCATCGAATGCTCAATCTGCCGCTTCACCGCCCAATCCGCCGCCTGCGGCTTATCCTCCACCGTCTTCACAAACACCCCAGCTCTCCTCAGCTCCGCCGCCAGCCCGTACCCAACCTTGGGCGTAATCAGCGTTCTCGCAGCTTCATTGTACTTGTCGTTACCGGAGATATACCTCTCCTTGAACCGCTGCCGCTTCTTCCCCTTCAGAGACTTCATCCGATTCAGCTTCTTCTGCCTCTCACGCTCGTGCAGCTGCTTGAAGTGCTTCTTCAGGTCAAAATTGGTCTTGCACTTGCGCCCGCACACGCCGCAGACGTAGGGTTCGGCGGGCGTGAGCACCCCACGGCGCTCCAAAATGTCCACTTGCTTGCGGTCGCGGCGCTCCTCGCGGACCCAGCCGGGCAGGTGGGTGAAGGCGTGGCGGTTGGCGTAGGCGCACATGTCCACGAGGTCGCCGAAGCGCTGCGCCACCTGTTTCAGCCCCAAGGCGGCCTGGTACGGCGGCCCGCGCGGGGGCTTGTTATCCAGGTCCCACAAGACGACGACCTTGTTCTTCTCCGGGGTGTAAACGCCTTGGCGATTCCTGAACATGTCGATCTCGGCCGTGTCCGCAGAGGCCCTGATTGGACGCAGGCGGCGAGGCTTGACGGCGAAGGCAATTCGAGAGTGAGATGGATGGAGGTTGGATTGGGGAAGAGGAAGGATATGGGGTTTAAGGTGGAGGGTTCCTATGGCGTTACACAGAGGATCCATAGCTCATCTCATAACACTAACAGTGGTTGTTCTGGATATTTGGAGGAATATTTTGGGCCCACTCGATCTGGCAATATTTTGGGCCAGGGACATTTAAAAGCCCATACTGAAAGGCCAAGTTTGGGGGCATAGCATAGGAGTGATGATATAGGCGTGCGTGACCACAAGTAATTTAGATTCCCGAAGTGTTAGATTATCACCGCAGTTGAATTGATCATTCCTTTCTGAGAGGCATGTCCCTAACAGTCGAGACAAATCAGCTCTTACTTATATGGTTTTGCCCCCTCCATTTTATTTCTGCAAATCCCTTTCTTCTCTTTTACTTTCTCTTTTATTTGCCCTTTACCACTATTTTGTTTATAAAACATCAACAGGTTCTCTTTTCTGTATTTAAAATATGAATATGTAAAGAGACTAACTTATACACAGGAATCTGAATCTTTCGTTACGGAAACTCTCTAAAAAAGAGCTATGCCCTCTCTCTACAAAAAACACCCCAAACCCTAGTTTTCTCTCCAGCCACCGACGATTTTCTTCTCCGGCCTACCTGGACGGGATGTCGCCGGTGGCTTTCCCTTTGTCCTTTCATCTTTTACCCCTTTTTTCTGGCTTGTCCTTGTTTTGAGCCCATGTCATGCAGATCTCAGATTTGGCTCCTCCTTCTTCTTCCTTGGTCAGATCTGATCCGGTCGTTTAATTGCTCCGGCGATTGATGGCATCTCCTCTCCCTTCATGGTCGTCGGGACGTGTTGGCGATCGGCGAGGTCTCGGAGATCTCGTTTTCTCCGAGATCTGAGAGCGGGTTTGGTTTTTCAACTTTGGTTAGATCTTTAACCCTCTACCCTTTCTAATTCAGGTACTCTTCTTTTCCTTTCCTCTAGCACTTAGTTTCCTCGATCCATTGTGGTCGGGGCCTCACGGTTGGGGTTGTCCACCGTGAGGTGTTCTGAGTCTTTTGACTCTTTCAAGCGCTCCTGGGTTGGTTTTGAGGTTTCCTTGTGTGATGAAAGAGTTGGAGGTGTTCCTGGCCTCCTCCTTTTGGGGTTTCTGTCTGGTGTTGGCCGACAATTTGGGGTCGGATGAGTTGTGGGTGGAGTTTTGGGCTTGGGCTTGTCTCCGGGAAGTGTAGAGCTCATGCGGGTCATCTCGGGGTTGATTTGGTTCTCTTCGTCGCTGCGGCACTTGGTGTGGTCCGGTGGTGGACTTCGCTCCGACAACTGTTGGTCGGAGTTGTTCGGTGCAGAGTGATCGAAGTGATCGACAACTTCTTGGCTCCTGGGATGCGTGTGACTCGAGGCAGGGTGAGGTTCAGACTGTTTTCTTTCCTTTTTTCTTTTTTAGGTTAGGGTTTCTTGTTTTGGGCCTAGTTGTCCCTTTCTGTTTACCCCCTGGTTGGGCTTGGTGTTTGTCACGCCCCAAATCCGGTTTTGACCGGACTCGAGACGTGAACGAAAATAATACAATATAAAGCAATTTTAAAACCAAAAGAGTCTCCAATAATAGTTAAAAGATCCAAGTAACATCACGAGTCAACAACTCGACAAAACCAAATAATAAATAAGTTTAGTGACAAATAAACAGTACGTCTCTAGACCATGCTAGCCTAAGACCCTCGCTTGCTCCCAAGCATCGAGAATCCCGCTAGGCCACATCCCGCTCAAAACCTGTAGAACAATAAAGTAAAGGGGTGAGCTTTCGCTCAATAGGAAAAGTAGTTAAGGTAGTGAGTATCCCCTCACCACCACGAGTAACCGTCCAATTAGGGCATACTAGTACGACACATAACTAACCACAACACGGAATCTCATAACCACAATCCTCAGTCACATGACTATAACCACATCACAAACATAGTTACACGACCATTATCACACTGTACTCGGATCACTTATCCAATCATCAAGCATACAACATACAGTAAAACAATCATACGTCCCGTACAACAGTCCCCGAACTCCACCGGCTGTCCACAACCCGACTCAAACCATATCGTACCGGACCACACAACATCGGTCTAGATATCTTCCCGGAACACGGCATCGGGGCACAAATCACGATACATCATACCGGACCACACAACATCGACCTAGATGTCTTCCCGGAAATGCATCGGGGCACAATCACAATACTGATCACATAACCGTCGGCCTAGATACCCTACACCGACATACACCCTCGATGTAGGTATTGTACCGGAACCACTACCCGGGGAACCACGTACATGGGACCACACCGTCGACCTAGATACCACCCTACACCGGCATACCCCCTTGGTGTAGGTATCATACCGGAACACATCTCATCTCGGAACATACAACAAGAGAGTCTCACGCATCGCAATGCCATGATTCAACCACAGTATACCAACTGATCCAACTTACCACAACACATCACATCGGTCTATCAATCACCAGACTATATCACAAACATTGGTTCACGTCATATCAAGCATGTCATATTTGCCCAAACATAGCAACATACTACTCCGAGTATCCCATATCATGATTCTCAATCTAACAATGGATACACCACACATCAAGCATCACAATCATAGATCATGGCATCACAATCAACACACAAACCTAAGGGCTCGACATGGCCCACATGCATTTCTACAGCACGACAATTTCCAAACTTACGGCTCGACATGGCTCGTAAGCTATCCCTCATTTCACTCGTTTCTCACATCCTACATGCATACTATCATTATATCAAATGTTCGCAACCTATAGGCATACTAGTAACTTTCCGCAATTAAACCGGTATTCGCTACTTTCCCTACCTCGATCGCTTTCCAAACGCTTAGTCACTTCACGAGGTCCAAAAGTCTCCTCCGTCGAGCTCGGGTCCAATGTCTATCATCACAAATTTAATACAAGAATCAAGAGTGATTCACTATTGGTTTAAAGAGGAAAACATTCTCAATTAACCCCAAAAGGGCTTGGTTATAGGTAACCGTCACAATTACTCGAATTCTATCAAAAAAGGCTCAAAAGGCTCAATTCTGGTCTATCACGGTTCGGGCCACGGACCCGTGGTCTGCACCGTCACGGTTCTCCTCACGGAGCCGTGATTGGCGTCGTCACGGTCTCCCTCACGGAGCCGTGACGTCCTCTGTCACGGTCCTCGTCAGGGATCCGTGACGGGTCTGGACAACTTCGTCCTTCTTCTTCCTCTTGCTCCGATTTCACGAAAAACAACTTCAAAACCTCCATTTTTAACCATCAAAAACCTCTAAAACAGTACCAAAAACCCTCAATTCTCCAATACCCATGATGGGTCTTCATCAAAACATCAAAAAACCAATCGATTTCATCATCCAAACATAGTTTTAAGCATCTATCATCTACTTCAACCTTAAAAGCTCAACATCCATGGAAACTCAACTAGTTTCAAGCTTTTTCTAGCAAACCCACTAAGTGGAATTCAACCAAAACGAATTTATATAAATGATTTACCTTAGGGATGGAAAGGGGATGAAGAAAATGAAGTTTGTGAGATGATTTGAGGTAGAAATGAGCTAAAGCCTTCTCATTTTCTCCTTGCTTCTCCTTCAAGCTTCCATGGAAACTCCTCCTTTGCTCTCTCTCTAATTTTCGGCCAACAAGGTAAAAATGAGCTGAATTGCTCTCCTTTGGTGCCTTTAACCTATACTTGAATTTCCTATTTTACCCCTTTAGCTTTCTTCCTTCTAGATTAGCTCAAGTGAGGGTAGTTTGGTCAAATCTCACCCATTTCTTCCCTTCCAAGCCAACATGGACATGTGTCCATGTGGAGACCACCTCTACCCAAATTATTTTCAGCTCACTTGATTTAATTAGGTTTAGCTAGTAATTAGACTTAAGTTGACCCGAGTTTAACTTTTTCACAATTACAATCGTTTGAAGGGAAACGACCCAACTAAGCTAACTGTAACGACGGCTAAGCTTTTTGGGTCCCGGAAAGGTCCTGAATGACTCCCGAAGTTATCGGTTGACTTTTCCGGCAAAAAGTCAACTTCCGTCAAAATTCACCGGTTCGACCGGAATCGACCGGAGGCGATTCTTACAATCTACCCCCTTAAAAGGATTTCGTCCTCGAAATTTAAAACAGACGTACCTCAAGGGTCGAACATACTCGCACGAACCTCATCCTCGCGCTCCTAGGTCGACTCTGCTCCGTGGTGCCGCCACTGCACCCATACCATTGGGATAGTCTTGCCGCGCAAGACCTGCTCTCGCGTGTCCAGAATCCTGACTGGCTGCTCCTCATACGAAACATCCTCAGCTACCTCGATGTCCGTCCACTCAATAACGTGGGAGGGGTTCGCGGTGTACTTCCGCAGCTGGGACACGTGGAAGACGTTATGAACGTTCCCAAGCTGCGGTGGCAATGCAAGGCGGTAAGAAACGGCTCCAACTCTGCCTAAAACCTCAAAAGGTCCGATAAACCGCGGGGCCAACTTGTCTCCGCCGCGGTTGAACCGCACTAGCCCCTTCTTCGGGCTCACTCTCAAAAACACATGGTCACCAACAGTAAACTCGAGAGGTCGGCGCCGTCTATCAGCGTAGCTCTTCTGCCGGCTCTGCGCGGTCCTCAACCGCTCCCGAATCAGTGCGACCTTCTCGGTCGTCTCCCGGACAAGCTCTGGACCAAGTGAACTCCTGTCTCCCACCTCTGCCCAACACACGGGTTCACCATTGACCTCGTATTCGAACTTTTTGAAAACATGGTTTATATAAGAGAAAACTTGCTGATAAAAAAAGAACTAACTTATACACAGACAGGTCAAACCCATTTGAATAAACATATTGAAAGATGATATTATTGTTCTTATGGATGGGTACTGTGTTCAATGTACTAAACTGATGATTACCAGCCAAACTTAGTGGGACTCCTGTAGTTTGAGGTTCTCTATAATCTACAAGAGTCGTATGTAGGAGGCGTTGACTTCACCTACATATATTCCCCCATTAAAAACACTAATTAATTAATGTCCAGTGAATTCTCTTTCCACGGTCCTAATATTATAAATCCCTAAAATAGCAATTCAAGAGGAGATCTCATCCAGTATCTTTTTTATTATAATGCAAGCAAATTTACTGACGCAGCCTCCCTACTCTCTATTCCCTATTCTCTCTCTGCTAGGGTTACGAACTAAGGTTCTAAAAGGTGGGGTTTTGCGATTTTCTGCATCAAGTTGCATGACGATTTTGAGCATGGAGGGTGATGGAGAGCATGTCGGCGATGGATTTGTTCATTGGGGACCTGTGTTGCTGGAGGAGAGTGACGCGGCTGTCGAATCCGACGCCGGTGAGGAGGGATCGAACACTGAGCCGATGGAGGAACTGCAGCCGCACAGCGTGACGACGCCGCTGGTGGCGATGGCGGCGGAGGGCGTGGACCTGCAGAGGGGATCGGGTTCCTCGGGAGAGCCTGTGATCTCGGAGGGGCATTGGACGCCGAGATCGGGTGGGGAACCGGTGGTGTGTTTCTCGGCGGGGGAGGATCCGGGTTGGGTCCCGGGAGGCAGAGTCCGATCAGGACCTGTCTCCGGCGCACGCCGACGAGGGGACCCCGACCAAGGACGATGGGTGTGCATCGGGGCGTGGTGGCTAGGGCGCCGGTGATGGTGGCGTTGGGTGAGAAACCCACACCAATTCCGGTGTCGTCGGGGTCGTCCACGACTCCGGCGGTCGAGGTGGAGGAGACTCCGACCGCGGCTGCTTGGCGCCGAAGGAAAGGGAAGGGCGTGGTCTCGGAGGAGCCGAGTAGGGTTGAACGCCCGGTGGTGGAGGGGCGTGGGTTCATGGGCGATGCTCGATGGGCGGCCACGTTGGGACGCAAGTCAGTATGGGCCCAGGGAGAAGGCGGGGATGTGGCTCGCTGGGCTGCGAGGTTTGGGGCGGGTCGAACGGATGTGGAAGGTAGCGTAGGGGTGGGAGCCGGAGCGGGGCACCCCTATGGTGGTACCACCCGTCCGATCCAATCGGGAACGTCATATCCGGCCGGGCCGGAGGGAGGTGCAATGGGTCAGTTGGATTCCCAAATGGGTGCTATGCGGATCAAGGAGGTGGTGGTGCCGGTCCAAGAGGTAACAGGGCGGGGAAATATGTATCGTTTTGCTTTAGCAGCGAAGGTCCTGTCTACCAAGAAGATCTATTGGAAATCGGTAGTGGCACGCATGGAGGACCTCTGGGGTATGAAAGTCGAGGCTAAGCCCCTGGAGGGAGGCATTGTGGCTTTTTTCTTCAGGTCGGCGAAGGAAAGGGAGCGAGTATTGGTGGGCGAACCGTGGTCCTTCTGGGGCTCCTTGGTGTTGTTCACTGATCTACGGGCCCACATGCATGTATCGAACCTGCACTTTCACCACTTTTCGGTGTGGGCGCAGGTATCGAACTTGCCTGTGGGGGCGTGGACTAGGGAGGTGGGCTTCAGGATTGGCAACACGCTGGGTGTGTGCCAAGGAGTGGATGTGGACAAGAAGGGTCGCTGCTGGGGAGACTTTATGAAGGTCAGGATCAGGGCCGCCATTAGGGTTCCATTACAAAGTCAGCTCTGGTTCCGTTTGTCGGTAGCTCAGGTACGAACTCGGCTTTACATTTTGTACGAACATTTACCTGAGCACTGTTTTGGTTGTTGCTGCGCGGGACACCTGTTCCCGGTCTGTCCGGTTGTGGGAGGTCTTTGGGGAGTCTCGTCGAAGGCACCAGGGGACCCGAGGTCGGCACTTGAAAAGGCCAAACATGGGAAACCCATCCCGGGGACTAACTGGACTTATCTGAGTGGGTCGGGGATGGGGGACCGATCTAGGGGGTCTCCTCGGACTCCTCCTAGGTATGAGAGTATGGGGCGCTGGGGTCAACAAGAGGCACAGGGGGCAGATGAGCCTGTGGGGTGGCTGCCGCGGGAATCAACGCCGACCTTATCTGGAAATAAAAGGGCGGGGAGAGATGTGGATTCAGCAGAGGATGAAGAATCAGTGGTGTCAACCGGGGCGTCTTCAGTAGCGGCGGGGGGCTTCAAGCACCCTCGCCTCCAGGAATGAGTGCTGGGATGGCCAAGGAGAGGTTGATCGACTGTACCTCCTCCTTGGTGTATAGGTGGCAAGGGTACCACCAACAGTCGGTAAATTACTTCCCTACCACTTCGGAGTCAGTAATCCCGCGTTCAGGAGCCCTACCATTATCAGTCAAGGGAGGACGACGCACGCTGACTTACCGGGGGAGTAATCGGTCCACCACTGGTTATCTATCCTCTGACCTGCTCGGTCAGTATCTTATGGTTCTAGTATACTGTATCGGTGTCCTTGGATGCTACTGCAGTCCCACCCCTCCGACCGCCCCGATGTCAAAGAGCAAAATTTACTTTCCTGCTTTTATTGTTATTGCTATGTTAGTTTGGTTTCCATGTACGATGCCTCGGATTTCTGTAGGCATCAAAAGGCTTTTATATTAATAATATTGTCATTCCTCTCAAAAAATAAATAAATAATCATATACCAGAATGAATAAAATATTATCTAAATGGTTTCAATGAGACCACGTTGGATTTATAAGGTGAAAAGCACTCAGCCCTTTATAAATCCATATTCCATGACAGGAGAACACAAAATTAAATGACAAGCAACCACCAATGGCTTCATTCTTATGTTGCCTTTTAGCAACTCAACTTTTGTTCATCAACAGTCGCGTCTCGTGAGTCTTTCACTTCCATCCTTGTCTCCTTCTCCTCTATCCCATGTCTCTCATTTTTTCTATAATAAACAAATGGTACTATTTCTATCCCACTGTGTGCGTCTAGAAGCGCTTCAAAAATTATGATTCTATTTCAACGACGCGTTTTTTAATGCTTTGGAACGATTTGTCGGTTCAACCTTAAATTTAATGTTTTTTTTCGTTTCATTTCTGCTGATTCTCATCGTTACAAGTCCAGTCCACGCCTCCTCTCATGACCTCTCTTCAAACGTAACACAAATCGATAGAACAACTTTGTTCCCGGAGATGGAAATGGCGGTGGGTTGGGAGCACATGGGGGCGGCGGCCGGTGTTGTCGTTCTGCTCCTTGTTGCGTTTATATGGCGCTTCTGCTGCTACAAGCACAAACCCGGCGGAGGAACGGAGAGGGAGACTAGGCTTCATCTCGGGCAAGCCGATTTGGATCATATGAACAAGCAGAGAGGAGGGACTTACAATCTTTTCCGGCGAGGCGCGTCAACGATGCCCCTTTTCACCTGGGCCGACTACCCTTCTCTCCTAACCGACGCGGTCGAGAACGGATGGTCTCGGTTCGGCTTCACCGACGGGTACATGACGTCATCGTCCCGATCAGCCCTCTTAGGGCTCTGCGCCGCCGGGGACTGCGGAGGGAGGCAGGTTTCAGATGTTGAGCTTGGATGGGAAATCTCTCAGGGATCCGCCGATTACATGCAGAAGATGAGGCTCAATTCTGGGCTGAAGAAAGTTCCGGCCCTCGGAGCCAATCCCTGGATGGGTGCTGCCGCGTCGGTCGTCAGGACGGCTCTGCCTCTGCCGGGGCCTCCCCTTTCGTTTCCTCAAGAGGCGTATTTCGAGATCACGGTTTTAGACTCAGGCGAGGGCGATTACGGTGGCAAGATTAGGGAAGGCGAGAAAGCTAAGCTGCTGATTCAGCAGAATTCCGAGTCCTTACTCCACATTTCGAGCGTACTCGGGACGGTTGATGATTTGAGTAGCAATGGCGTGAGATCAGAAGCGGTGGCGGTTTCAGTAGGGCTCACCGGCGGCGGGTCCCTCCCCCTGAAGCTCCCGGGAAGCTACCCTGGCTCCATTGGCTTCAACTCCAATGGCTCGGTCTATCTTGACGGTAAGGACTCGTTATTATTATTAAGTTTCCCAACACTAAAAATAAATGGTTTGGTTTTGTTTTTCCTCTGTTTCAGGAATGAAACTAGTTTTCGAATCCGAAAAGGCGGAATGGGGGAGAAAGGATCAAGTGATCGGGTGCGGGTTCGATCCAAGGAACAAGAAGGTGTTCTTCACTCTGGATTCGGAGGTGCTGCATGTGTTCCATTGCCAGCCGGAGGAATTCGGAGCTCCACTCTACCCAACACTAGCAGCCAACACCGACCTCACAGCTCTAGTTAATTTCGGGCAGAGCGCATTCACGTACCCACCGGCAAATGCTCACAGAACCCCAAATCCTTGCTTCACAGCCCCCATCGTCAGCTCTCCGGCCGCTCTCGGCTACGACGACAGCAAAGAGCTCTTCTCCATGGGCCGCATCGACTCCCACTGGCTCGACCGATCGGCCACGAAACCAAACCACAACAGCGACATGTCTGAAGATGCTGATTTGTTCGAGATTGTCCTCGACGGAAAATCGACCAACGCTAAGTAAAGATCAAACTCATTCATTATCAGGTTCTTTGTCAAGGACGCGGGTACATTTTTTGCCTGTCTTGTTCTGATTTTGCATGTATACTAGTACTACATTTCTTGTACATAACCAAATGATACCATGTAACTTATTTGTCTGTCTTCTGTTGAGTGATCACATCATGAAAAAGAGATGCAACAGTCAATATTTATCACTCTCGCAACGATTCTTGACATTACCATAAAAGCCATGCGCGAAATCATTTGCCAGGTTGTTTGGTACCAGAAAATCTCATGACAGGGTTACATATTAGTTTATTCAGCTCAACTGTCTTAATCTGATTTTGGTTTGTTTAATGGAACAAAATCACATTTGATGTTTTCTCCTTCTTGTCCTTTTTTTTCATGAAGAAAATACTACAAATAATGTGTGATGACGTGTTGTAAAGATGGAATAAAGATGAGAATGGAGATAGTTGATGAGGATGATTAAAAGGATTTTAGCATCTGATTTGGTCTTTCAATCACTACTTTCATATATTTTTCTTTTTTTTCTCTATTCATGCCTTTCAGAAAACTATAATGAGTCTTAGAGAAGCCAAGACTGAACTTTTTATGAAGTCCAGTTTTGAGAATGATTAAACAACCTGAATGAAAAGAGAAAAGCCAGAGAATGATGTTCATCCACGGCAACTCTGAGTTTTTGCCACAGTTGACATTATCTTGCACAAATAATATATAGGATAGATCCTTTTAACAGGACTGCAATTGAAAAGATCAGTCAAACAATACAATTCTATGCTTGTGATAGAAATCAGTTAATCAATCCAATTCTATACTTGTGGAAAAAATTCAGTTATTCAATTCAATTGATGACTATTTTTGATGCGGTCGAAACCATGAGCCATATGAAAATTTTAAGCTTTCGGCCAAACAAAAACATATAACTTAGACCATGTACAACACGCGATCCATATACGCGTCATGCGACTCGCCACTCGTGGTTTAGTGAGTCGCACCGCTACAGAAACAATAGTGTGTGACTCGCGACTCGCGACCAATTAAATCGTGAGTCGTGATCAATCAAACCAGAACACGCCTCTTGTCTTATTAAGATTTAATATTTATTAAATTTTAATTTAGTTGTTAATAAATTTAAACCCGATTTTATGAAAATGGTATCATAATTTACACATTTGTAGTCATTAGGCTCATATTGTTCAAAATAATTTTTTTTAATATCTTTCATCACAAAGTAAACATTTATTTACATTTTGAATCGAGAAAACGAACAAAACACAGCATCCACTCAGAGCCTGAGCCCCTTAGTGAGTCTCATCAATGTGGAACACAGTTTAAATTAAGGAGTTCAGACTAACTATTCCCGAACCTGAGCCTCTTAATGAGTCTCACTATTATACATGTTGCTCTTAAAGCATGCACAATGGTGAGACTCAGGGTTCTGGGATTGTATGTTGACTGCACAAAATAGTGAGTGTCACGCCCCGAATCCGGTTTTGACCAAACTCGAGACGTGAGTTAAAACAGTAAATAAATAAAACGAATTTAAAACTAAAACGAGTCTCAGATAATATTTTAAAAGTTTCAAGTAATCTTAAGAGTCAACAGCTCAATAAAATCCATAAAATAAATAAGTTCAACAACAAGAAACAGTACGTCTCTAGACACCTAGACAAGACTCTCGCTGACTCCCAAACGCCGAGAATCCCGCTAGCACAAGTCCCGCTCAAGACCTGTAAAACAACAAGGTAAAGGGGCGAGCTTTCGCTGAGTAGGAAAAGTAGTTGAGGTTATGAACATCCGTTCACCACCACGAGTAACCGTCCAATTGGGGCATACTAGTAAAGCACAACACTAAAGACCTCCACGTAAGTTTACCAAACACTAAAACTCTCACAAGACCATAACCACACTTAAACAGCGCACACAATCACATCAAGTATACAACACACAGCAGAACAAACACATATCCAATACATCAATCCCCAACATCACCGACCATCACAACTCGTTCCACTTATATTGTACCGGAACACACAACATCGGTCCCTACAACTTCCCGTCACGTAGACTCGGGGCACATCCCTGACCGGCATGTACATCGGTCGGATGTCTTCCCGGCACATAGACTCGGGGCCTCATGCATACCGGACCGGCACATACCTCGGTCGTACGCCTTCTCGGACCACACAGTATCGGGGTAATGATCACAACATCATCGACCTAGATACCCTACACCGGAATTCTCTATCAGTGTAGGTATCATACCGGATGTACCTCCTCTTGGAACACACATCAAGAGAATAACACGCATCAAAATGCCATAGTTCGACCATGGTATACCAACCGAGCCAACTCACCACAACACATCACATCGGTCTATCACTCACCCGATCATATCACAACCATTGATTCACATCACATCAATCACGACACACTTGCCCAAACATAGCAACAACATGCTACACCGAGTATATCGTAACATGATTCTCAATCTATCAGCAACTAAGTCACACATCATGCATCTCAATCAAAGATCATGACATTTCAATCAACACACAACCTAAGGGCTCGACATGGCCCACATGCATTTCTACATCACGACAATTCCAAACTTACGGCTCGACATGGCTCGTAAGCTATCCCTCATTTCACTCGTACCTCACATCCTAATCATGCAATTCTAATCATTAAATCAAGTAATTACAACCTATAGGCATACTAATAACTTTCCGCAATTAAACCGGTATTCGCTACTTTCCCTACCTCAAAAGCAATCCACTCATAGTTGCGGACGACCTAGCTAGCTTCCTCCTCGTCACTTCACGATGTCCAAGGGTCTCCTCCTCCGTAGAGCTCGGGTCCAAAGTCTTGGATCACAAATAAATACCCGAATCAAGAGTAATTCACTAAGGTTTAAAGAGGAAAACATTCCCAATTAACCCCAAAAGGATTCGGTTATAGATAACCGTCCAAATTACTCGAAATTCTACAAAATGGGCCCAAAAGGCCCAACTCAGGTCTGTCACGGTGCGGGTCACGGAGCCTTGACGGGATCCGTAACAGATCTGGTCACGGATCCGTGGTCTGCGCCGTAACGGTTCTCCTCACGGAGCTGTCACGCCCCAAATCCGGTTTTGACCGTGTCACGCCCCAAATCCGGTATTTACCGGACCCGAGACGTGATTTAGTGAAATTTGATAAAAGCAATTTAAGAACAAGTAATATCTGATAAAGGTAGATAAAATATTTCAACAGAAGTTCGAAACCCTGAGTCCTACGCTCAGTCAAATACAGAAGTCCAAAAACATAACAACACGTCTCTACGAAACATAAAATAAAGATAATCCCGGACCCTCGCTAGCCCCATGCTCCGCGATGTCCTTTACTCCAAGTCAAAGCTAAAACCTGTAGAAAACACGGTAAGGGGTGAGCTTGACGCTCAATAGGAAAAAATTATAAATACTTCCTCATTTCGGATTTACCAGAAAGTCTTTCCACAATTTAAACTATATTAAAAAGTTTGATATAACGATGCGACACTTAAGCCAATTTAAAGACAAAAACCCCTTTAAACCTGACGCTCAACGTCCAACCATACAAACTTTAACTCAATCACCAACCATTAAACCAGGCACACAAGGAAGAGAACAATCCAAGTAAGACACCTAAGTACGTTTCCGAACTAACTTTTAACGATTAAAAGGAGAAGTCGACAACGAAAACAAGTAACTCAAATTAAACAACCTTCACTTACTCGACAAAAACTATCCCAAAATCCTCTTCTAGAACACCTTCACGACCGACTCACGGATAACCACAAGACGACGCTTTAACTTACCCGGAACCCACACACATGAACTCATCATCAACAATCAAAATCAAGTCATTCACGGTCACACACAACTCATAACAAGGAAAAATCTCAAAGCCACAAACACAGTAACACTCGTTCAATCCAAAACATTAATAAAACACACAACTCGTAACCATCGCACGGTCTCGGGAGCAACCCGCTCGGTCCGGCGCAGCCGCACGCAACCCGCTCGTCTCTCGCGGTGGTCAACACAGCGTTTTACCGAGTGCTAGTCAGAAGGTAGGGAAACCACCTCTTCGCGGGACACAATGTTTTACCGAATCAAGGTCGGAAGGTAGGGAAACCACCTTTCTCATGTAACCAAAGCACAACACAACATCACACTTCACCGATTGCACGCCGAAAGGTACGATACACCTGACGGAAGTACATCTCTCACACTTTACCGGCCGCGCATTGGAAGGTACAACACCCTCTCTGGCACAACTCAACCAGGTATCATCAGAACAATCACACTCACACTCACACTCACAATCACACTCACAATCATACTCACACAAAGATCACGTACTTACCAACACTTACCGACACGACTCTCCACATGGTAACCCCACCGGCTTAACCGGTATTCAATCCCCAACATCCCCAGTTCAACATATCAGATAAATGGGAAAAAGCCACTCAGTCACTAATATGCATCACCAAGTTCAACTCTACTTGTTTCATGTTCGTTATTTATTAACCGTTCAAGCATCACAGAGCACACAAGCAGATACATTCAGCAAAAAATCTTACGGGCTCGACATGGCCCGGTTCTACCAGCACGACAAATTCCCAAGACAGTAATCGTAAATGTTCGCAGTTTAAACGTCTACGCTAGTTATTCACATCCTACATGCAGACTAGTTCTTTAACCAATTATTAAGTTTCCCTATATGCATTCTAGTACATCCGTAATAAAGCGGGTTTCGAGGTAATCCCTACCTCAAGAAGAGCCAACAGCTGCGTCTCCTAGCTGTTGACGTCGGGGCCTACCTCCAGTCTTCTCCACGATCGAGGTCCAAGCCTGGGTTTAACAAAAGGACGGTAATCAGTCTCGGTCCAGTCCGTAACAGTCCTCAGATTATATCGGTTCAGTCCTTGAATTTAACAATCTATCCTTTGAAATATCCGATATGTCCTTTGGTTCCTCCGATTTAAATCCGTTTAAAACTCCCCTTTAAATTAATTTAATAAATCATTAATCTGATTTTAAATGAATTAATTCTTTTAAAAAAAATTGGTCTGAACCGGATCCGACCCGAGTCCGACTCGGACCTGACCCGGACCCGTCCCAAGACCTGACCCAGACCTGACCCGGATCCGATCTCCGACCCGGGTCTAGATCCAGCCGATTCTGGGCCGAGGCCTGGTCTGGCCCGGTCCGAGGCCCAACTGGCCCGAGGCCCGTCCTGTTGGCCCAACCTGAGAAGTAAGAGCGAGGGAGAGAGAGCTAGAGTTTCAGCTCTTCGACTGCGGCCGGCGGCGGGGAAGAAGGTGGGGCGAGCGGTGGTGGATGGGAAGTTCACCGGTGACTTCCTCATCCGACATTTTCTTGCTCGGCGGCGCGTCGTGGCTGGAGTTCCGGTTCGTCCCCCTCTTTACAAATCGGTGCAAAACGAGGGTGTGCTCCGCCATGAGATTCACACCTGACCCATACCGATACCTCAACGCATCAGACCCGACGAAGTAAGGAGGACGACGTCTGCTTCGACGGGATCGACGGCGAGGCACGGGAGCTTCAAACAACACCCGAAGCACGGGAGCTTCAAATAACACCCGAAGCACTTCACCCAGATATGAGACCAGCAGCCAAGGCGGAGGTCTGAGAGCCAAATCCCGTCACCACGGCTGGAGGTCCATTCTGGCACGAGCTTCAGCGCTTCTCAGTCACCGGAGCAAGCAACGAGAGAGGGAACTAAGGAGCCGCTCGGGAACGCGAAGTGAAGAAGGAGGCGCGATGCTTAGTGCATCTAGGTTAGGCTTGGCTGGCGAATTGGGCCAGGTCTACCGAGTGGGCCTGGTCCGTCGAGTGGGCCTGGTCCAGTCCAGGCCTGCCTCCTCTAATTCCCTTTTTTTTTTCTCTTTTCTTTTCTTTCCCTTTTTTTGAAATCGATCAATTTTTCAACCCGTTCTCTCCCCCCCCCCCAACGTCGTTCCAAAAATAATAATTTAAAAGTTAAATCCTGTAACCGGAGCGGTCTTTACAGTCTACCCCCCCTTAAAGGAATTTCGTCCTCGAAATTTAAACGAATGTACTCCACTTGATCCTATCTCAAGGAACGTTCGATTAAAATCTCCCAATCCATTGTCACTCAAACCCACAGAACCACATAAACCCGTTAGTCGATACCAGAATCTTTCGTCGGTAAGGACGTCGCACTGACACACGCGGCTTGGTCGAGATATCATATACCGGAACCGTCTGTCGGTATAGGTATTATACTGGAATAACACACGGGGAACCGTGCGTACGTGGGACCACGACCGTTACTCGGACAATCCACGCTGGACTCCAACCATGACCAACCAACACACGATAAGACAAGGGAAACAAACAGGAGTCTCAACCATCCTGACATTGGATCTCACACTTACTGCACAGTTCGGGGCGACATTACATTTTAACAACATCTTGTCATAAGGCGTGCGCACCTCGAAACACCTAACTCGTTCGACCTCACTATAACGACACTCCACAAGCGATAACATACAATCAAGATCAATGATTGAAGGTTACCCAACCAGGGATTTCGCGCTTATCGCTGACGCTCGCTCACAACTGCCAATCGAACCAATTTACAAGTCGTTCCCCCGAAGTACCATAAAAACGGAAGACACTACAAGTACCATTTCCTCAAAGACCGAACGGCCTTGGGTACCTTGCGTGTGCCTTAACCTTGCGCTTCCGTGTCGATTCCGCGCGGTTCTTAATCGTTCACGATCCACGCGACCCATCAGTCGCCTCTCGAACAACTCGAGACCACAATGATCAACTTTTAATCCCCAACTGCGCCCCACTTGGGCAGCTGACCTGACCTACCAACCAATGTTTCGTACGGTGCCATAATGTTACTGGCTTGAAAGCGTGATGGTAGTCGCACTCGGATAACTATTTCAGGACTCCAGTAAACGGTGCTCTTACTTCTATTGTGCTCTCGTAGGAGTTGTACTAGTTCCCGTGGAGCACTGGTGTTCGGCCTTTACTTGCTGATAGCTGATGTGCATCGATCCAACTTCGCACTTATTGCCCGTCCATACGTGACGGTCGTATCTTCCGATCGCACCGTCATCGGTCGCCGGTCACAATCGATCGACGCCTCGCGTCTTGAGAGTCAGTCCATCCCTAGGATGACATCGAAAGTCGTCAAGTTTAACACCAAAAAGGTTACTAAGAAAAAGGGCGGTCAAACGAGCCTTCAGCTCGGAAAAGGAGTGCTCACACTCTTCAGTCCACACAATTTCCGCTCCCTTGCGTGTCGAGGCAGTCATGGTAGTCAACGTGGATCCAAAACCCCAAGTCAAAACAACGATCACTAACACCTTAGGTATCCCAGAACAGAGTGCCAGCTTCCCATAGCTCGACTTGTTCAAACTGTACCAAAAACATCATCGGTCTAGGGGTCTTCCAGGGACACACACATCGGGACAAAACTCAAAGCACACTTATCGGACCGGCATACACCTCGGTCGGGTATCTTCCCGTCACTCGGGGTATGAGTCAAAACATACCACACCACACAAACTACACCACGGCGAACACAACAACCCAAAGACGCTTATCGTCACAACTCACCAATAACACCTCATCGGCGTTCCTTGCGTCCTCCTCTCGGACTCTCAACTGATAGTACCCAAATTGCAAGTCAATCTTCGAGAAGTAATTCGCTCCTCTCCGCTGATCAAACAAGTCATTGATCCTTGGTATCGGGTAACGGTTCTTCACCGTAACTCGGTTCAACCTCCGGTAATCGATGTACATCTTAACCGCTCCACCCTTCTCCTTCACGAAGAGGGCGGGTGCTCCCCACAGCGACGCACTCGATCGGATAACACCCTTCTCCCGAAGCTCCTCGAGTTGTCGCTTCAGCTCGCCCAACTCGGCTGGTGCAAACCGATACGGGCCATAGAGATCGGCGCCATACCCGGGATCAACTTGATCCTAAACTCAACCTCGCGTGCAGGCGGTAATCCTGACAACACAAAGCTAACACTCAGTTTAACACGTAACCCAAGACAACGCTTGCCCTTCACCCGGGTGCAAACCGTAATCAACTCAACTGTGAACCGAATTTACAGAAATCTTCTCAACTATGCTCTTGGTATCCGTCACCTAACAATTCTCACTGGACAAATCCACGGTTATCTCATAACCGACCGCACGTGCGAACTTGCACGGCACCACCCGCAACTCACGTACGACCGTATCTCAAACCACAGAAGTCACTTAACAGGCATAAACAATCACAGCAACCCAAATCCTCGGTCCCAAAAGTCCTATACCGGAATCCCCCTCGGTGTGGGTATCCTACCGGTCTCAACAATTTACATGGTTATAGTTCAACGCGAAAAGACCACCAAGAACGGTCAACCACTCTAATCTCAGATGTAAGGCTCGTACTTGTCAACCATTTCTCTCGTAACCGGGGTGCCACGACACAAGGGTCGCCTCGAGGCTTTACTGTTAAGCCCAAACTTCTTAGCAAGGCCAGAAGAAAACGGAAGAGTGCGATGCCTGTGGGTTATGGGCCCACCATGCTTCCGCTGCGCCATTCTGATCTCATTGCCACTCGGCCACCTTCCCCGACCGGTCTGTCGGTTTACTGGTACTGTTGCGGCCCTCCACCGCTCGACACTCGTATCCGATGTCCCGGATGCAGACAATGTGAAAACACTGGCCCCCGTTCTAACACGACGAAACTACTGATGTTCCTCATCCTGTCTGCTTCAAGTCGTCAGACGGAGCCTGTGGTCGGGAGAACCCTACGGTTCTCGAGTCTCGTGCGGTCCCAGAACACTACTCGGTCGCTGCCGCGTCTTACGGACTCTCGCGGTCTTTTTTAGAACTCGTTCCACTGTCGTCGTTGTGCCCATCATCTCAAACTACACCTAATTCCTCAGGGTGAGCACTCGATCCAAACCCTGGGCTCGACCCTCTCTCGAATCTCTTACATCAGTTCGTCTCGACCGCCACCAAAACTGGTGCAAACGGCCCACGCCGTAACTCTGGCTTCGTACCTCATCTCTGATGATCCGTCCCTTCGCAGCCCGAGACCTATTGGTGTTGCTACTCCTAACCTTCCCGGTAGAAGTACTCCAGGCATCTATGCCCCAACAGCTTACCTCTCTTGCCTCGAGGTGCCACGTCGTAACTACCCTCCGCATGGGTACACACACACACTCAATTTCTCAACAACTCCTTGAAGTGACTTACTCAAGACACTAACGTTCACACACAAACAGCACAGCTTAAACATCTCTTTAAAACTTTAGTTTACTCTTAAAAGTAGTAGTAGTACAAACACCGCACACTAGTGCGTCACACAAGACCTACCACACCATCGTACAGAAGAAACCACAAGTTCTCACAGTTCAATCACACAAACGCTCAGTACAACAAGCAGCAAAACAAGCTTACACGTAGCCAACCGGTTTACAAAATCACCACGCAAGTCAAAACCTAACACTCTCAACCCTAATCATTAACACAGGTTGTAAAAACTTATTCTTGTGGAAAAATAGCACATGTTGATATCATTTCGTTACAACTCGGTTCAGGCGTCCCCGAACTACGTTGTAACCAACTAACATCCCCTCTATCATGATTTGTTGCAGTCAAATCTTAATAGGACATACACTCAAATTTTACAGAGAATTTCGTCATGTTTCGTTTGAAACCTTGGTAAACCATTCGTACATGCGGGGCAACAGTTCACCTTTAAACAATACACAAAGAACACTCTAACAAGCAGTCCACAAAACATTAAACACAACAAACCGGCAAATCAATAGTCAACCAACAACAACCAACTCCCGACAACTTCTAATGACCTATTCGTAAATTAAATTAACCAATCGCTTAAGCGGGACAACCAATTACCAACTGCACGTAGCACCCAATCACAAATTTAGCATGCAACAAATTATCTCAACTTACGCCTCGGGTCTCGGCAATCTCACTATTACCGCCCGGCTAAGTCCAAGATTGGATAACAGTTCAATTCAAACACTAACTACAAACCACCCAAGTCCACCCAAACAACCACGGCACTTAGGCCGAACGTTTCACCCATCAAACAACGACCGACCAAAGCTGCAACCCACATATCGATTAATCAGCCAACACGTCATAACCATCCCGAGCCTCGCTCGTTATCCAATCTCGATCTCAACCGATCGGTATCATGTATCCACTAAGGTGTACAGCCCGCAGAGAAAAAGGTACAAATAAAAAAAGGTAAAACTTAAACCACACACTTTAACAACCGAGGCTCTCGTCGTTTCGACTCTACGCATAGGAAAATTCCGACTTGCGTCACCGAGCACTACGACCTTAGCCACCTAACTCTACCCACCTAGTTGACGTACGGTCCGAGGTTTTGAAAAATCATTTCAAAATGAAACCAGGCTCTGATACCAAATTGTCACTCCCCCAATCCGGTATTGACCGGACCCGAGACATGACTTAGTGAAATTTGATAAAAGCAATTTAAGAACAAGTAATATCTGATAAAGGTAGATAAAATATTTCAACAGAAGTTCAAAACCTTGAGTCCTACACTCAGTCAAATACAGAAGTCCAAAAACATAACGAAACGTCTCTACGAAACATAAAATAAAGATAATCTCGGACCCTCGCTAGCCCCATGCTCCGCGATGTCCTCTACTCTAAGGCAAAGCTAAAACCTGTTGAAAACACGGTAAGGGGTGAGCTTGCCGCTCAGTAGGGAAAAACCATAAAAACTTCCTCATTTCGGATTTACCAGAAAGCCTTTCCACAATTTAAACTACATTAAAAGTTTGATATAACGATGGGACACTTAAGCCAATTTAAAGACAAAAACCCCTTTAAACCTGACGCTCAACGTCCAACCATACAAACTTTAACTCAATCACCAACCATTAAACCAGGCACACAAGGAAGAGAACAATCCAAGTAAGACACCTAAGTACGTTTCCGAACTAACTTTTAACGATTAAAAGGAGAAGGCGACAACGAAAACAAGTAACTCAAATTAAACAACCTTCACTTACTCGACAACAACTATCCCAAAATCCTCTTCCAGAACCCCTTCACGACCGACTCACGGATAACCACAAGACGACGCTTTAACTTACCCGGAACCCACACACATGAACTCATCATCAACAATCAAAATCAAGTCATTCACGGTCACACACAACTCATAACAAGGAAAACACTCAAAGCCACAAACACAGTAACACTCGTTCAATCCAAAACATTAATAAAACACACAACTCGTAACCATCACACGGTCTCGGGAGCAACCCGCTCGGCCCGGGGCAGCCGCACGCAACTTTCCCCAACACACAGTCGGGAGAGGCGGTCGACCTCATCGCGGAACACAGGTCCAGCCTCTTCGCGGTACAACCTCATCGCGGAACACATCGTTTTACCGATACACGGAAAGCAGGGAAATCGCCTCTTCGCGTCCTCGTCTCTCGCGGTGGTCAACACATCGTTTTACCGAGTGCTAGTCGGAAGGTAGGGAAACCACCTCTTCGCGGGACACAACGTTTTACCGAATCAAGGTCGGAAGGTAGGGAAACCACCTTTCTCATGTAACCAAAGCACAACACAACATCACACTTCACCGATTGCGCGCCGGAAGGTACGATACACCTGACGGAAGTACATCTCTCACACTTTACCGGCCGCGCATTGGAAGGTACAACACCCTCTCGGGCACAACTCAACCAGGTATCATCAGAACAATCACACTCACACTCACAATCACACTCACAATCATACTCACACAAAGATCACGTACTTACCAACACTTACCGACACGACTCTCCACATGGTAACCCCACCGGCTTAACCGGTATTCAATCCCCAACATCCCCAGTTCAACATATCAGATAAACGGGAAGAAGCCACTCAATCACTAATATGCATCACCAAGTTCAACTCTACTTGTTTCATGTTCGTTATTTATTAACCGTTCAAGCATCACAGAGCACACAAGCAGATACATTCAGCAAAAAATCCTACGAGCTCGACATGGCCCGGTTCTACCAGCACGAAAAATTCCCAAGACAGTAATCGTAAATGTTCGCAGTTTAAACGTCTACGCTAGTTATTCACATCCTACATGCATATTAGTTCTTTAACCGGTTATTAAGTTTCCCTATATGCATTCTATTACATCCGTAATAAAGCGGGTTTCGAGGTAATCCCTACATCAAGAAGAACCAACAGCTGCGTCTCCTAGCTGCTGACGTTCGGGCCTACCTCCGATCTTCTCCACGATCAAGGTCCAAGCCCGGGTTTAACAAAAGGACAGTAATCAGTCCCGGTCCAGTCCGTAACAGTCCTCAGATTATATCGGTTCAGTCCTTGAATTTAACAATATGTCCTTTGAAATATCCGATATGTCCTTTGGTTCCTCCGATTTAAATCCGTTTAAATCTCCCTTTTAAATTAATTTAATAAATAATTAATTCTTTTAAAAAATTGGTCTGACCCGGATTCAAACCGAGTCCGAGCCTGGTCCAGAACCCTGACCCGGACCTGACCCGGACCCAACCCGGACCCAACCCGGACCCAACCCAGACCTGACCCGGATCCGGTCCCCGACCCGGGTCCAGATCCTGCCGAGTCTTGGCTGAGGCCTGCTCTGGCCCGGTCCGAGGCCCAACTGGCCTGAGGCCTGGCCTGGTGGCCCAACCCGAGAAGTAAGAGCGAGGGAGAAAGAGCTAGGGTTTCAGATCTTCGACGACGACCGGTGGCGGGGAAGAAGGTGGGGCGAGCGGTGGTGGCTGGGAAGTTCGCCGGAGACTTCCTCATCCGATAGTTTCTTGCTCTGCGGTGCGTCGTGGCTGGAGTTCCGGTTCGTCCCCCCCTTTACAAATCGGTGCAAAACGAGGGTGTGCTCCACCGTGAGATTCACACCGGACCCATACCGATACCTCAACGCATCAGGCCCGACGAAGTAAGGAGGACGACGTCTGCTCCGGCGGGATCGACGGCGAGGCACGGGAGCTTCAAACAACACCTGAAGCACTTCACCCAGATCTGAGACCAGCAGCCAAGGCGGAGCCAAACCCCGTCACCACGGGTGGAGGTCCATTCTGGCACGAGCTTCAACGCTTCTCAGTCATCGGAGCAGGCAGCAAATCCGGCGAAAACGAGAGGGAGAACTGAGGAGCCGCTCAGGAACGCGAAGTGAAGAAGGAGACAGGATGCTTAGTGCATCTAGGTTAGGCTTAGCTGGCGAATTGGGCCTGGTCTGCAGAGTGGGCCTGGTCCGCCGAGTGGGCCTGGTCCAGTCAAGGCCTGCCTCCTCTAATTCCCTTTTTTATTTCTCTTTTCTTTTCTTTCCTTTTTTTAAATCGATCAATTTTTCAACCCGTTCTCTCCCCCCCCCCCCCCCCAACATCGTTCCAAAAATAATAATTTAAAAGTTAAATCCTGTAACCGGAGTGGTCTTTACAGACCGGACTCGAGACGTGAACTCAGAATAATAATTTAAACAATAACTAAAAGAGAATTTAATAATACAATCTCCGCAAAAACTTAAATTCGGTTCAAAATTTAGAGTCAAATGTTCAGACCAACAGAATAACATAAAAAGTAGTTTGGTACAAAATACAGTACGTCTCTAAGCATAAAATCTCCCGAAACCTCAAGGAGCTCCCGAGCCCTGAGATCACCTCTAGGTCTACTCATCAAGGTAACCTGTACAAACAGTAAACAAGAAGGGGGTGAGCTTACGCTCAGTAGGAAAAGTAGTAAGGTAAAAGAAATCCCCCACTTTAGTAATACCCGATTGCACAGTTATTCAAAAGTTATGATCAGTACGATTAACCAAGATGATGCCATAAACACAGATCAACAAGAATTGCAAGGCTTAAAAACTCAGTAACTTAAAAGAGATCAAAGCAGAGGCAGTTTATCCTTTAATAACAACTAAAGAAAGTACGTAAACGTCACGTCGATAACTTAATACACAATACTCCGATACACAATTTGTCATTGTATCATATCGGATTGCCCCTCGGTCCAGAGGAGACACATATCATCGAGGCCACCTGAAACATCCCTAAAAGGACACATATCGTCGGAGCTCTCGGAAACATCTCTAAAGGGCCATAGGTCATCGGGGTGAGCAAGATGTCCTCCCGGAAACGCTCCTGCAGGAACACATACCCTTGGGGTGAAGCAACTGGTAACAATCCCCTCAGGGTAAACAACCTCACGTCATACCGGAATTCCCTTCGGCCTGGACGTCTTCCTGGGATTCACATCGGGGTAACACAATACCGGAATTCGCATCGGTCTTCCCGGAATTCACATCGGGGTTACCACAATCCGTCGGCCTAGGTACTACCCCACACCGACATTCCCCTCGGTGTAGGTACCATACCGGAACACAACCCCTCTTAGAACACACATCAAGGAAAATAACGCGTAGCATAAAGTCATAGTACAACCACAAATTAGCGACCCAACAATCTTATCACCACACGCCACAAAGAACTCACATTAGCAATCACGCTTACCGGCATAACTTACCAACCACGTTCCATCGGTCTATCACTCACCCGATCATACCATTTGCCACAATCAATTCACAATCCACATTCATTCAATCAATCATAACACGGATCAACCATTCACATACAATCATCATAATTCTTCTAGGTTAGTGTGACTCTTGTATTAACCTAAGGCGAAACATGCATCGATACTAAAGACGAACAATCATCAATGAGTACATTCAACAAGCAACCCTAATGCTCGACATGGTCATTCTACCAGCACGGCAATTTCCCAAAGTATTGAAAGCGATTAAACTAGTAAATCACATCCTACATCCATACTAGACTCGTCCGATTATTATTATAATTGAAAGCGGTTATTCTAGTGAATCACATCCTATATGCAAACTAGGACCTTTCCGGTTATTATTATCCTATAGGCATACTATTAACATTAAAGTAAAAGTGGAGTTTGCAACTCTTCCCTACCTCGAATTCTTCAACGATCAAATACTCCTAGCTGTTGACGTCCGGGCTTGCTTCCCCTCTGTCTTCTCACGTGGTTTCCAAGGCCTCCTCCTGCGTCGAGCTCGGGTCCAAGGTCTTGGAGCATAATTAAGACTATAATTAAAGACTAACCAAGAGACACACAACTAAGTTAAAAACCCCAACCGTTTGGTTCAGAAACACCTTTCGAAATAAATGAAAAACACCCAAAAGGATTCAAAAGGACCAAAACTGGTCTGCCACGGATCGGGTCACGGAGCCGTGAGGCCACCCGTTACGGATGACGTCACGGACCCGTGATGAGTGCCGTCACGGATCCGTGACGGCCCAGACCTGTTTCGTCCTTCTTCTTCCTCCAACCTCTTTTCCCCGAAAGTCAACATCAAAACTCCATTTTCAGTCACCCAAAACCTCTAAAACAGTCAAATAACTCCAATCCTCCTCTACCCATGTTAGGAATCATCAAACCAATAATTACCTAAAGGATTTCCAAAATCAAAATCAACAAAACTCAAAGATTTCAACCCAAATTAAACATCTAATGCTCTAGAACAACAACTAACCATAATCAACCACATAGAACTCAAAACCTAACTAGTTTAAGCAAAACCCAATGAAACTCAAAGCTTGAAATGAATTGAAATGAGATTATGATAGTGTTCTTACCTTTAGAATGATGAGATGATGAAGAAAACAAGGTCTTTGGTGAAGAATGGATGAAGGAATGACCTTGGATGAGCTCTTCTTCTCTTGATTTCTCTTCAAGCTTCAATGAAGGCTCTCTTCTCTTCCTCTCTCTCTAATTTTCGGCTAGCACAAGTGTTGTGGCTGAAATGGTTGCTCCAATTGCTTTAAAAGACCTAGTTTGTTGGATGACCTAAAAGCCCTTTAGACTTTTATCCACTTAAGGACATTTGGGATGGGTAAAAGGGTCATTTTAGTCTCTTTTCTTCCCCTCCAAGCTAGCATGGACAAGTGCCCATATAGGGACCACTTGCCTCAAATCAAAATCCAGCACTTTAATTAATTCGGATTTAGTCGATAAAAAGTCTCGGTTTGACCATAATTTGACTTTTTCCAAAATCACAGTCAAACGAAAGGAAATGGCCCAACTAAGCTAACCGTGATGACGGATAAGCTTTTTGGGCCCCGGAAAGGTCCCGAACGACTCCCGGAGTCATCGATTGACTTTTCCGACCGAAAGTCAAACTTGCCAGAAATCACCAGTTCGACCGGGATCGACCGGGGGTGGTTCTTATAGGAGCCGTGACAGAAATCTCAAGCCGCGAATCTCGAAGACAGTCTTGGGCCGTGCCCACTTCGAGACCGCGTCGATTTTCGTCGGATCGACGAGTATACCCTCTCGGGACACTACATGCCCGAGAAACTTCACCTCGGCGAGCCAGAACTCACACTTCTCTAGGTTGACGTACAACTGGTGAGTGCGCAACAATGTCAAAACTGTCCTCAGATGCTCCTCATGCGCCACCTCACTCGGTGAATAAATCAGAATATCATATACGAACACCACGAAAAACTGGTCCAAGTAGGGTCGGAAGATACCGTTCATTAAGTCCATGAACGCTGTAGGCGCGCTCGTCAACCCGAACGACATCACCAGGAACACGTAGTGCCCATACCGAGTCCGAAATGCGGTCTTCGCCACATCCTCCTCCCGAACCCTCAAATGATAGTACCCGGATCATAGATCAATCTTCGAGAAGCACTTCGCTCCTCTCAGCTAATTAAACAGGTCATCGATCCTCGGCATTGGATAACGGTTCTTCACCGTAACCCGGTTCAACTTCCGGTAGTCGATGCACATCCTCAATGCTCCACCCTTATTCTTCACGAAGAGGGCGGGTGCTCCCCACGGTGAAGCATTCAGTCGGATAAACCCCTTCCCCCAAAGCTCCTCGAGATGTCGCTTCAGCTCGACCAACTCGGCTAGTGCAAACCGATACGGGGCCATAGATATCGACGCCGTACCCGGGATCAAGTCGATCCTAAACTCCACCTCGCGCACCGGCGATAATCCTGACAGCTCCTCCGGAAAGACCTCCGGGAACTCACATACCACTCTCGGCAACTCTCTACTCTACACGGTCTCCGTCTCATCTTCCACGGTTAACGCAGACAAGAGTACGCCGCTCCTACTGCCTAAGACACAAGTGATGATCGTGTCGCCTGATACTACTGTCACATATCGACGATAACAGTCGATCGACACCCGATACCTCGTCATCCAGTACATCCCCAAGATCACGTCAAGTGTCGTCATGTCCAACACAAACAAATTACCATAAAAAGGGGCAATCAACCACTCGAATCTCACAAGCACGACATACGATACTCAAAACTACCTCTCCCGTAACAGGGGTGTCAAGACATAAAGGTCGACTCAACGACTCTACCCTCAACCCCAACATACCAGCGAAAGAAGAAGATATGAAAGAATGAGATGCTTCAGTATCAAACAAGAAAGACGCCCACAAATTGTAAAGCAAGCACGTACCTTGTGTAGCCTCATGGACGGAGTGACGTCCCTCAGCTCGAGAGTCGGTGACAACATACTCCGTCATTGTTGTGCCTGGGGTCCGCCTCTTGGGGGTGGTGGAAGTGCCACCGGATGCGCAGATCTTTGCCTCGGCGCTGGCGCGCTCGCTGCCTGTCGCGGAGCTCTCTGCGCCTGAGCCTGACGTTGTTGGAACTGCGGTGACTGCCCAGTCTGCGACTATTGTGGTCGCGGGGCCGACACCTCCAGAAACCGATCGGGGCACCTGGAAGCGAAGTGTCCTGGCCGACCACACCGGTGACATTGTAAGAACAGCTCCCAGTCGATCCCGGTCGAACCGGTGACTTTTAAGACAAGTTTGACTTTTTGCTGGAAAGGTCAACCGATGACTCAGAAGGTCATTCGGGGCTTTTCCGGGGCCCAAAATGCTTAGCCGTCATCACGGTTGGCTTAATTGGGCCGCTTCATTTCATTTGAGTATAATATTTTGGTCAAAATCGGACTTTTTATCGACTAAAACAATATTAATTATTGTGCTGGAAATTAATTTGGAAAACTAGAGGACCTACTTGGACACTTGTCATTATTTGGTTAGAATAAAGAAAAGGGAGTGGTCTTGGACCACTTTACCCTCTTAAAAGCTCCTACAAGGGAAAAATATCTAAGGGCTTTTAGTCATTAACCATCTCTAGGTCTTATATGGAATTGGAAGACCAAAAACCAATTCATTTTGTGTTGTAGCCGAAAATTGGAAGAGAAGAGATAGAGAGGAGCTCCCATGGAGTCTTGAAGAAGAAGCAAAGGAAAAAGGGGCAACTTGAGGCCATTCTCTACCTCTTCCTTCTCCATTTCATCATCATCATCTCCATCTCACTCTCCTAAAGGTAATGGAACTAGCTACATCTCTTTTCCCTTCATCTCATTTCTTGGGTTTTGGTTTAGGTTTGGTAGAAGCTGTTGGATTTGATTGAAATGAGGTTAGATGATGTTGCTAAGAAGCTTTGATGGGTTTTTGATGGAAGACCTTGGATTTAATGGAGTTTTTGATTTGATTTTGATTTGGAGAATCCTTGGAAACTTGTTTATTTGTTGATTCCTACCATGGGTAGAGGAGTATTAGAGGTATTTGACTGTTTTGAGAGTTGGAGATGGTTAAAAATGGAGTTTGGTAGTGGATTTTCGGAGAAAAAGAGCTGGAGGTTGAAGAAGGGCGAATCTGCCCTGGAGCGTCACAGATCCGTCACGGATTCCTTGACGGGCGACGTCACGGCTCCGTGAGGGAGTCCGTGACGTCATCCGTGAGGGTTGGAGTCACGGCTCCGTGACCGTGTCCGTGACAGACCTGTTCTGGTGTATTTTGAGGGTTTATCACCGTTTTCGATCCTTGTTTGGAGCTGAACTTTTGGGAAGGTTTTGGGGACTTTACTTATTGTTAAGTGGAGTCTAACTAGAGTTTGTTTTGTGTTTAAAGACCTTGGAACCGAACTTGAAGAACGAAGACCACGCCGGGACCCGTGTGAAGAACGGAGTTGCGACTTTTGAGCTTGACAACAGAGTTTAGAGGAAGACCACAAGGTAGGGAAAGTCTTAACTTCTTATTTAAACGTTTAGTATGCATGTTAGGATAATAAAATCGGAAAGGTCCTAGAATTTCCTATAGGATGCGAATAACTAGAATAATCGTATTTCAATTACTAATAATTGGATGAGTCTAGTATGCATGCTTAGGATGAATATGACTAGTGAAGCTTGCTTTCAATACTACGGGATATTGAGTGATGTGAGGAGCCTATGGCTCGGCAAATCCTACGGGTCATTGATTGATTATTGGAGCCTGAGAGTTCGACAGATCCTACGGGATATTGATTTATTATTGGAGCCTGAGAGCTCGGCAGATCCTAAGGGATATTGATTGATTATTGGAGCCTGAGAGCTTGGCAGATCCTACGGGATATTGATAGATTTAGGAGCCTATGGCTCGGCAGATCCTACGGGATGTTGATGGGATTGCTTCGTGAGAGATGGTTACTGAGGTTTCACCCAAGGGTGGACGTCCTACGGGAGCACTACCTTGGTTCCCTATGACTTATGGTCCTTTGGGAACCTGGAGAAGTGTGAATTCTGGCTTGAGAGGTGAAATTCCTCGGACATGTAGTGTCCCGAGATGGTATCCTGGTCGACCCAGCGAAGATCGATGCAGTTTCGAAGTGGGCGAGGCCCAAGAATGTTTTTAGATATGTAGTTTCCTGGGATTGGCAGGATATTACCGACGCTTTGTTCAGTATTTCTCACGATTGGCTGCACCTATGACTGCTTTGATTCGCAAGGGAGCAGAGTTCCTTTGGACTAGTGAGTGTGAGCACTCTTTCTCAGAGCTAAAGGCTCGATTGACCACCGCTCCATTGTTGATTGTTCCGGAGCGGGGAGTGGGCTATGACGTGTACTGCGACGCCTCAGGCGAGGGACTTGGTTGTGTTTTGATGCAGTCCGGGAAGGTAGTTGCTTATGGCTCAAGACAATTGAAGGTGCATGAGCGCAACTACCCGACCCATGATCTACAACTAGCGGCAGTGGTCTTTGCGTTGAAGAGTTGGAGGCACTACCTTTACGGTGAGCAGTTCAGAGTTTTCTCGGACCACAAGAGCCTCAAGTACATTTTCTCTCAGCGTGACTTGAACATGCGCCAGAGGCGATGGATGGAGTTACTTGAGGAGTACGACTTCGAGCTGCTCTATCATCCGGGCAAGGCGAATGTCGTCGCAGATGCCCTGAGCAGGAAGTCGACTCATTGTGTGGCCAACATGGCGATGCGAGAGTGGAACATGCTGGAAGAGCTGAGCTCATCCGACTTGAGCTCGAGGAGATCACGGATATTATGGCCTTATGTACATTGGTGGCTCAGCCCACGTTGATCACTCGGGTGCTAGAGGCACAGGCCGAGGATGCCGAGGCGACAGGGATCCGTGAGAGACTGGCAGACGGTGAAAAGATCGACGATTGGGAGTTGAGTGCGGATCAGGGCCTCCGTTTTAGAGGACGGTTGTTTGTACCACTGGGATTTAGGGACACCGTATTGAGAGAGTGCCATCACTCACGACTTGCTGTGCACCCCGGTGGCACCAAGATGTACAGACACATCCGACGACAGTTCTGGTGGCATGGGATGCGCAGGGCAGTAGCAGACTTTGTTTCGAGGTGCCTCACCTGTCAGCAGGTGAAGGCGGAGCATCAGCGGCCCGCTGGCTTACTACAACCTTTACCGGTCTCCGAATGGAAGTGAGAACATGTGACTATGGATTTTGTTTGTGGATTACCCAGGTCGTCGAAGGGACATGATGCTATCTGGGTTATGGTTGATCGACTAACCAAGGCGGCACACTTTCTGGCGATGCGGATGACTGACACTGTGGACATGTTGAGTCGGTTATACATCAGGGAGATTATTCGTCTTCATGGAGTACCGGTATCAGTGGTATCTGATAGGGATCCGCGTTTCACGTCCAGATTCTGGAAGAGCCTACAGAAGGCATTGGGGACAGAAGTGCTGCTGAGTACAGCTTACCATCCTGAGACAGACGGACAGTTAGAGCGTACCATTCAGATTTTGGAGGACATGCTCCGAGCTTGTGTGCTAGACTTTCAGGGATCATGGGAGGATCACCTGCCTCTAGCAGAGTTCGCCTACAACAACAATTATCAGTACAATATTGGGATGGCACCATTTGAGGCTTTGTACGGCAGACCGTGTAGGTCGCCAGTATGTTGGGCAGAGGTAGGGGAACGGAGCATACTTGGTCCAGATATGGTCAGAGAGACGACAAAGAAGGTCACTCTGATCAGAGAGCGGTTGAAGACCACACAGAGTCGTCAGAAGAGCTATGTAGACAGACGTCGCAGGCCACTTGAGTTCGCGGTCGGAGACCATGTATTTCTGAGAGTGAGCCCGAAGAAGGGTCTATTGCGGTTTAACCGCGGCGGAGGAAAGCTGTCTCCACACTTCATTGGACCATTTGAGATCTTGGAGAGAGTTGGAGTTGTGGCTTATCGCTTAGCTTTGCCACCGCAGCTTGGGAACGTGCATAACGTTTTCCATGTGTCCCAACTACGGAAGTACACAGCAGATCCCTCTCATGTGATCGAGTGGGCAGTCATCGAGGTGGCAGATGATGTCTCTTATGAGGAGCAACGCATAAGGATTGTGGATACATGAGAGAAGGTCTTACGGAGGACTACTATACCCTTGGTTCGAGTGCAATGGAGGCATCAGGGAGCCGACTCGACCTGGGAGCGAGAGGACGAGATCCGGGAGAAGTACCCCCACCTGTTCGACCCTTCAGGTACCTTTACTTTTAATTTCGAGGACGAAATTCTTTTAAGGGGGATAGATTGTAAGAACCGCTCCTGGTCGATCCCGGTCGAACCGGTGACTTTTAAGACAAGTTTGACTTTTTGCCGGAAAAGTCAACTGATGACTCAGAAGGTCATCCGGGGCTTTTCCGGGGCCCAGAATACTTAGCCGTCATCACGGTTGGCTTAATTGGGCCGCTTCATTTCATTTGAGTATAATATTTTGGTCAAAATCGGACTTTTTATCGACTAAAACAATATTAATTATTGTGCTGGAAATTAATTTGGAAAACTAGAGGACCTACTTGGACACTTGTCATTATTTGGTTAGAACAAAGAAAAAGGAGTGGTCTTGGACCACTTTACCCTCTTAAAATCTCCTACAAGGGAAAAATATCTAAGGGCTTTTAGTCATTAACCATCTCTAGGTCTTATATGGAATTGGAAGACCAAAAACCAATTCATTTTGTGTTGTAGCCGAAAATTGGAAGAGAAGAGAGAGAGGAGCTCTCATGGAGTCCTGAAGAAGAAGCAAAGGAAAAAGGGGCAACTTGAGGCCATTCTCTACCTCTTCCTTCTCCATTTCATCATCATCATCTCCATCTCACTCTCCTAAAGGTAATGGAACTAGCTACATCTCTTTTCCCTTCATCTCATATCTTGGGTTTTGGTTTGAGTTTGCTAGAAGTTGTTGGATTTGATTGAAATGGGGTTAGATGATGTTGCTAAGAACCTTTGCTGGGTTTTTAATGGAAGACCTTGGATTTAATGGAGTTTTTGATTTGATTTTGAATTGGAGAATCCTTGGAAACTTGTTTATTTGTTGATTCCTACCATGGGTAGAGAAGTATTGGAGGTATTTTACTGTTTTGAGAGTTGGAGATGGTTAAAAATGGAGTTTGGTAGTGGATTTTCGGAGAAAAGGAGCTGGAGGTTGAAGAAGGGCGAATCTGCCCTGGAGCGTCACGTGACGGGCGACGTCACGACTCCGTGAGGGAGTCCGTGACGGCACACGTCACGGCTTTGTGACGGCACACGTCACGGCTCCGTGACGTCATCCGTGAGGGTTGGAGTCACGGCTCCGTGACCGTGTCCGTGACAGGCCTGTTCTGGTGTATTTTGAGGGTTTTTCACCGTTTTCGATCCTTGTTTGGAGCTGAACTTAGTTGTCTCACTATGGGCGTGTTGGCAGGAAGGTTTTGGGGACTTTATTTACTGTTAAGTGGAGTCTAATTAGAGTTTGTTTGGTGTTTAAATACCTTGGAACCGAACTTGAAGAACGAAGACCACGCCGGGACCCGTGTGAAGAACGGAGTTGCGACTTTTGAGCTTGACAACATAGTTTAGAGGAAGACCACAAGGTAGAGAAAGTCTTAACTTCTTATTTAAACGCTTAGTATGCATGTTAGGATAATAAAATCGGAAAGGTCCTAGAATTGCCTATAGGATGCGAATAACTAGAATAATCGTATTTCAATTACTAATAATTGGATGAGTCTAGTATGCATGCTTAGGATGAAGATGACTAGTGAAGCTTGCTTTCAATACTCGGGAATTGATTTATTGGTAGAGAGGCTGTGAAGAGCTCTCGGATTAGTTGTGTGCTAGGTTCACATGCTTGGTTGTTAGTATTAGGATAAACTAAGGGTCTAATGAAACTAGTTAGCTAGCATGATCGGATGTTTAATTGACTGTTCACATAATTGCTTGATTGGTTGAATGTTTACTTGTTTGGTTGAGTGGTTACGTGTTGAATTACTTATTGTGTGAACGGATGATCGAGTATGACTGGTTGTGTCATGGGGTATAATCAGGTGATCGATGTACCGATGGTTAGTGACAGGTAAGTGTACGGTAAGTGTGGAATGTTATTGGGTGTCTTTGCTGTGATGAAAGTGTGACTTGGGAAGTGGTCATTGTTGGACAAATCTAGTGTTTGTTTATTTACTCCTATCATTGAAATGCTTGTTTGTTTGTTTGGTTCGGTACTACACCGGGGGGGGGGGGGGGGGTAATCCGGTGCCGTTGTGGTGGTTGAAGTTGGACAAATACAGTGGGATATTGAGTGATGTGAGGAGCCTAAGGGCTCGGCAGATCCTACGGGATATTGAGTGATGTGAGGAGCCTATGGCTTGGCAGATCCTACGGGATATTGATTGATTATTGGAGCCTGAGAGCTCGGTAGATCCTACGGGATATTTATTGATTATTGGAGCCTGAGAGCTCGGTAGATCCTACGGGATATTGATTGATTATTGGAGCCTGAGAGCTCGGCAGATCCTACGGGATATTGATAGATTTACGAACCTATGGCTCGGCAGATCCTACGGGATGTTGATGGGATTGCTACATGAGAGATGGTTACTGAGGTTTCACCCAAGGGTGGACGTCCTACGGGAGCACTACCTTGGTTCCCTATGACTTATGGTCCTTTGGAGACACTTTCGAGAACTCCGACGATGAACATCCCTATGGGATGGTTTCCGGTGCTCCGATGTATGTGCCTCCTCTGGATCGAGGGAAAATCTGATGTGATATGAATACTCTAGTAGATCGGAAAATGGGAACCGAGGTGACACTAGAATCTATTCATGGATCGGAGGCTTGAGAAAGCAAGTGGTTGGCGCGATATCAATTACTCCCATTTCATCGTTATGATACTTTACATGTATTCTGTTTTGGAACCTTCAAGTTATTGTTATTTTCAAGAGTACAAATTTATCTTATTCTATCTTGTGTATATATATTATTTCATCGTACTTATCTATTCTACCTTGTTACATATTATTTCATTATTGGTCGTTTTGGTTGTCATTTGAGTTATCTGTTGCACGGTACAGTATTGATCTAAGGGTGGAATTGTTAAGGTTTTTCCTACTGGGCGTAAGCTCATCCCCTTTGTTTCTCTTACTATTTTATAGGAGTGCCCGAGGCCTAGAGAGTTCGAGGCTTGGAAGCTTCAGCTTATTTTGGGGATTGTCATAGATTTTATGTTGGTCTTTCACACTAAACATTTTATATATTTTACTTTATGTTTGTTAAGCTGTGACTCACCGGAGATTCTAAACTATTTACTGTTGATTTAAGGAGGTTTACTTATTTATTTAGAAGTTTACGTTTATTATTTATCGCTTTTCTTTTATCAATTCTGGTCACGTCTTGAGTCCGGTCAAAACTGGATTTGGGGCGTGACAGACATAGTGGTGGCCCGGCACTCGGCCTCTCCTCATGTCTATCCTCCGGACGATCTACTGGTCCGCTGCTCCTTGGACATTCTCGAGCCATGTGGCCCGGCTGCCCACATCGGTACCACGTGCGCCCGGACAAAGCAGGTCCAACAGATGCCAGTGACCCGACCTGTCGCGGCCCTCTCAACTGTGTCTAGACTGGAACGATCCCGAGATCCTCTATCTCCTTGGATCACGGGCCTCAAGGATCTGCTCGGTCTCGGCCTGACCTCCCGGACTTTGGCTGTCTCACGGAAGCATCGCTCCACAGCCAAGGCCTGATCCACCAGGTCGGAGTATACCTGGGTCCTCAAAACAGCGACCCGATCTGCAATCGCATGGCGAAGCCCTCCGTCAAAACGTCGGCAACGGTAGGCCTCAATCTGTACCATCTCCTGCGCAAATCGAGATAAGGAGGTGAACCTCGCCTCGTACTCGGACACTGTAAGTCCCTCCTGACGCAGATCCAGGAACTGCTGGTGCTTGTCATCCAGTACCGACTGTGGAAAGTACTGCTCCAGAAATCGTTGTCCGAACAGCGCAAAGTCATCTCCCACTCGCGCCTGCTCGCGCTGCCACCAATGGTAGGCCTCTCCCTCCAGATGAAAGGCTGTGAACGACACTCTCATGCCCCCACTCAGTATCCCGGACGTGTCCAGGTTGTGGGTTCTCCGCTCCAGCCACCTCTCGGCTGCCTCGGGGTCTGGCTCCCTGGAAAAGACAAGCGTGCCCAGCCTGCAGAAGTCTCGCAGCGCCTGAGCTGTGTAGCTGTCGACCTGACTAGGTCCCTCGGTATCGGCTGCAGTGGCAGCAGGCACAGTCTCTGGTGTCGGAGCTGTAGCCTCTCTCCAGGCAAAGGCTGCTGCCAAGCCCTGAACAGTGCGAGTCAGATCCTCCAGAGCTGCTGCCTGGGTAGTCTCAACCCTTTCGTGCCCCTCCGCGGGTGCACCTTGGCCACTTGTTGCCCCTGTCGACTCGGCGGTCTATGGCTTCCCTCGGCCTCTAGCAGGCCGTCTCCTGGTGCCTCGTGGAACGTAAGTCGGTGCCATGTCGTATATGCGATGCACGGATAATGCACATGTTCAGTTTCTTAACTCGTATAGAACGACGAGCTTAAGCTAACTAACGTCACACACAGTCCAACACAGTAGCACTCGTACTAATAATATATTTAGTATAGTATAGTCACCCAATTTCACACAATCAGCGAGGTTACACACAGTCACACCTTCCACAAAGAATTCGCCACACCGCAATTACACAGTAGACCACATCAATTTAGATTCAAATTCTTAACACGTCATAATTCTAACATAACATTCATGTTGACATCGCGTCGTCACAACCCGGTTCAGGCGTCCCCGAATTAAGTTGTAACCAATTGACATCCCCACATTCACGTCCGGCTACAGTGGCCCCTATAGCCGAATCGCGATGGTACATACACTTCAGTTTCTGCAGAAATTTGGGCATGACCCGTTCGTAAATTACACTTACCCTCCGCTTATGCGGGACAACCAAACACAACCTGCACACAACACTTAACACAATCATAGCACACAGCCAGTTATAGCAACTATACACCTCGGGTACCGGTAATTACACCATTACCACCCAGCCACGTCCACACTCGGGAAACGGTTAATTCAATCAATGACATCAACCACAAATCACACGGTACCTAGACCGAACATTTCGCTAACCCGAGACTCTCTCCGTCTCGTTTCCACGTGTAGGACACTTCTGACTTGCGTAACCGACACACGACAACCTAACGACCCAACTCTACCCACCTAATCGACGTACGGTCCGAAGTTTTTGAAAAACAATTTCAACGAAACCTGGCTCTGATACCAAATTGTCACGCCCCGAATCCGGTTTTGACCGAACTCGAGATGTGAACTAAAACAGTAAATAAATAAAACGAATTTAAAACTAAAACGAGTCTCTGATAACAGTTTAAAAGCTCCAAGTAATCTTAAGAGTCAACAGCTCAGTAAAATCTATAAAATAAATAAGTTCAACAACAAGAAACAGTACGCCTCTAGACACCTAGACAAGACTCTCGCTGGCTCCCAAGCGCCGAGAATCCCGCTAGCACAAGTCCCGCTCAAGACCTGTAAAACAACAAGGTAAAGGGGTGAGCTTTCGCTCAGTAGGAAAAGTAGTTAAGGTTATGAACATCCGTTCACCACTACGAGTAACCGTCCGATTAGGGCATACTAGTAAAGCACATCACTAAAGACCTCCACGTAAGTTTACCAAACACTAAACACTCTCACAAGACCATAACCACACTTAAACAGCGCACACAGTCACATCAAGCATACAACACACAACAGAACAAACACATATCCAATACAGCAATCCCCAACATCACCGGCCATCACAGCCCGTTCCACTTATATCGTACCGAAACACACATCATCAGTCCCGACATCTTCCCGTCACGTAGACTCAGGGCACATCCCTGACCGGAATGTACATCGGTCGGATGTATTCCCGGCACACAGACTCGGGGCCTCATGCATATCGGACCGGCACATACCTCGGTCGTACGTCTTCCCGGACCACACAACATCGAGGTAATGATCACAACATCCTCGACCTAGATACCCTACACCGGAATCCACCATCGGTGTAGGTATCATACCAGATGTACCTCCTCCTGAAACACACATCAAGAGAATAACACGCATCAAAATGCCATAGTTCGACCACGGTATACCAACCGAGCCAACTCACCACAACACATCACATCGGTCTATCACTCACTCGATCATATCACAACCATTGATTCACATCACATCAATCACGACACTTGCCCAAACATAGCAACAACATGCTACACCGAGTATATCGTAACATGATTCTCAATCTATCAGCAACTAAGTCACACATCATGCATCTCAATCAAAGATCATGGAATTTCAATCAACACACAACCTAAGGGCTCGACATGGCCCACATGCATTTCTACATCACGAAAATTCCCAAACTTACGGCTCGACACGGCTCGTAAGCTATCCCTCATTTCACTCGTACCTCAAATCCTAATCATGCAATTTTAATCATTAAATCAAGTAATTACAACCTATAGGTATACTAGTAACTTTCTGCAATTAAACCGGTATTCGCTACTTTCCCTACCTCAAAAGCAATCCACTCCTAGCTGCGGACGACCTGGCTAGCTTCCTCCTCGTCACTTCAGAATGTCCAAGGGTCTCCTCCTCCGTAGAGCTCGGGTCCAAAGTCTTGGATCATAAATAAATACCCGAATCAAGAGTAATTCACAAAGGTTTAAGAGGAAAACATTCCCAATTAACCCCAAAAGGATTCAGTTATAAATAACCGTCCAAATTACTCGAAATTCAACAAAATGGGCCCAAAAGGCCCAACTCAGGTCTGGCACGGTTCGGGTCATTGAGCCTTGACGGGATCCGTAACGAATCTGGTCACAGATCCGTGGTCTGCGTCGTTACGGTTCTCCTTACGGAGCCGTGACTGACACCGTCACGATCTCCCTCACGGAGCCGTGACTGACGCCGTCACGGTCTCCCTCACGGAGTCGTGACGTCTCCCGTCACGGTGCCCGTCACGGATCCGTGACGGGTCTGACCTTGTTCCGCCTTCTTCTTCTTCCAGCTTCGTTTTACCGAAAATTAACCCCCAAAACCTCCATTGATGACCTTCCAAAGCTCCAAAATAGTCCCAAAAACGTCTCCACTTCAATACCCATCATGGGTCTTCATCAAAACTCCACAAAATTCAATAAAAACAATCATCCAACATCCTTTTCTCTCCAAAAATCATCATCCAACACCCACAATCTCAAACCCAACCAAGTTCATCATTTTTCCTCAAAACCCATGAACCAAAATCAACAAAAATGAAAAAGGATTAGATGTTTGCCTTGGAAATGGAAGGGAGATGAAGAATCTAGTGTTTTTGATGAACTTTGAGTAGAAATCTCTCCAAAAATCAAGCATTTTCCTCCTTTATTCCTCCTCAAACTTCCAAGCTTCTCTTCTCTCCCTTTTTTCTCTCTAACTTCGGCCAAGTAGAGCAAATGTGCTGAAATTGTTGTTTCCAAACCCTTAAAATCCCACTTTGTAATTACTCATTTGCCCTCCTTTGTCTAAAAGCCCTTTAAGTTCAAGTTTGGGGTATAATGGTCCTTCTCACCTTGTTTCTTCTCACTCAGTCCACTTTGGACACTTGTCCATGTGGGGACCACCCCTCTTCTTAGGAAAATCCAGCACAAGGTTAATTAATTCATTTAGGACCAAGGTTTGACCGAAATTGATCGACCGTTGACTTTTCCACAATTACAATCATTCAAAAGGAAACGTCCCAATTAAGCTAACCGTAACGACGACTAAGCTTTTTGGGCCCCGGAAAGGTCCCGAATGACTCCCGGAGTCATCGGTTGACTTTTTCGACAAATAATCAACTTTCGCCGAAAACCTCCGGTTCGACTGGGATCGACCGGGGGCGGTTCTTACAGTGAGTCTGAACCATTTAATTTAAACTGTGTTTCATAGTAGTGAGGCTTAATAATGGGCTAATGGTTCTGAGTGGATGCTGAATTTATTATATTCCGGTTTAAAACAGTAAATACTAAAGAAAATTGAAATAAATTTAACATAATTAATTAATAATAAAATAAATTATTAAGCAGGAGATGTCCACAAATCAGCGTACACAATATCAAAAGGAGCATTTGTAACTGATAAAGAAGGCTGAAATGATAAACACACGTGTTTCCCAAGCACACATGAATGACAAAAATTATTAAAAGTGTTCGAAGTACAATTAATAAGTTTAGAACGACAAAGTAAATCAAACACCGGACGACCCGAACTACCCAACCGAGAATGCCAGACTCCTGGAGACAATGCAACAAAAGCAGATGAACTAAACGATGAACTGGGAGAAACAATAGGAGTGACAGGGTATAAATCTCTTGTGCTATTGCATCTCTAAACCGGATGTCCCGTCCGAAAATCCTTCACACAAAAATCAAAGGGGTCAAATTCAATCGAGACATTATTATCTTTGACAAACCTACGTACAAATACTAGATTTTTAACAATGTGTGGGGCATGTAATACGTTATGTAAGACATAATCAGGATGGGTAGGGAATATAGATGCTTGACCGGAACCAGAAATAGGAATATGGTGTCCATTTCCAACAATGATAGATCGATTAACGTTTGACTTAAAATAAGAACTAAGAGTACCTGAATTCGAAGTCATGTGGGAGGAAGCTCCGCTGTCCATATACCAATTTCCGTCAGGTGGCTACTGCATAGACAGATTGGCCATTGCAGATGAAATATCAGTTGGGATAGCAGTATGAGACTGAGGAGAGCTGGTGGGCTGCGGGCCCAGCACACCTTGCTGTTGCTGTGTTGGAGCGCGCACCCAATGACCCAGAGCAGTGGGAAACGGACATGGTGGCTGAGGTTGGTGCTGCGTCTGACTAGGCCACGACCCATGCTGACCGGCCCATGGTGAGGGAGGCGGGCTCGGCCAAAATTACTGGCCATTCCAGATGATGGGTTGGGCTGACCAGGTCTGCTGAGGAGATGGCCCGTGAGAATATGGAGCCCGAGCAGAGTTACGTCCTCCATTAGACGACTTCGGCGAGGAATGGCGACCATGGGACGAGCCACGACCACGAGTTGCATTGCATGGAGTTGGCTTGTCCCCTATTTCCTTGGTCGAGGAAGTGGCATACATGGCATTGGAGGATACAAGAGCCCCAGAGGATGCCTGTTTTAATTTTCTAGTTTCCTCCAAAATTAGTTTAGACCGAGCCTCATAAAACGGAGGAAGAGGATCACTCTGCTGGATCAAAGTGGCCACGTTGTCATAGGCTTTGGAGAGTCCCGCAACCATCTGAAGAACTAGACGATTGTTGGACACATGAGCTCCCATATCAAAGAGCTGATCAGCTATGGTTTTCAACTCTTGATAGAAACTTGACACATTAGCAAAGTCGTCAAGCTTCGTGGAGCTAAACTGATGCTCGAGATATACGGCACGAGAGTTCTTAATAGTCTGTAGTAAATCACTAGAAATCGTACCGTAGATCCACTGGAGAACTGTGGCATAGAGCCGGTCCCAACTATCAACCGGAATATCTGTGGATACGACGGCTTGGACGGAAGTTGTAGATTGAGCTGCAGTCGTGACTGGGGCAGCGTTTGTAGCGTCCGTATCCGAGACTGGAGCAGGTTCTGTTGCGTCCGTAGGTGTAGCTGGAGATGATTCTGCAGAGCTGATCGGAGCGGAGTCCGACAGAATATGGTGAAACACTTTGTAGACCCGACAATGGATCTTAAACAGCTCGGCCCAGGAAGAATAATGACCCTTGTCCATCTCAAGGGTGATCAGGATCGAACTCCGGATATTGGATACCGCGAGGGCAGGGTATAAGCGAAGTTCAGCCATGGATATGAGGGTGGCGTAAGGTTTTGCAGAGGAGAAGCAATATGAATGTGGCGTGCGGTTTTGCAGAGAAGAAGCAAAAATAATGAGAGAGGATGCGATAATAACAAGAGAATTGGGTGAGAGTTGTGCGGAAACGTTTGAGAGAGAAAAAAATGGGATTAGAAACTTAATCTGATATCATGATAGAATTGTAATCCGTGATTTGTTATTCATTGTGAATAAAAATATATAGGCATATGACTCTGTCACGCCCCAAATCCGGTTTTTACCGAATTCGGACGTGAACTAAAATAAAGTAATAATGATGCAAATTTAAAACAAAGGAAACTCCAAAATTAGTGTTCCAAATTGATAATCCCGATAATAAGAGTCAAGCTCGAAAGCCAAGTAACAATAATAAGTTTAATACAAAGAGGAAAGTACGTCTCTAGACCACCCAAACTAGGACTCGCTAAGCTTCCACGCTTCGAGACGTCCTCTAAATCAATCCCGCTCAAAACCTGTAGAACAGTAAAGAAAATGGGGTGAGCTTTCGCTCAGTAGGAAAAAGTAGTAAAGGGAGGGAGCAATTACTCATTACCACGGATACCCGTCCGATTATGGCATACTAGTAAGCTGTGACAAAGGCCAATTAAGCAAGTGACACGAAGGCCACACTTGACCCCACTCGGGAACAACCAGGAAATCAAACTCGATACTGAACGGGCACTCAGACATAAATGTATTCAAATCACAGAGAATCACATAGGAAGCACAAGTAACCATAACAAAATCAAAACCAGATCGACACACAGAGTAATATCCTTGGCAACCACTGCCACCTATGGTGTTCCAGAGCAATGCGCCGACTTCCATGGCCCGGCTCACCATATCGTACTGAACTCGACATCGGCCTAGATATCTTCCCGGAACACACAACATCGGGGTACAACTCATAATATAGCGGACCGGAATCCTCCATCGGTCGGGTATATCTTCCCGTAGCACGGATACAAATCACACCACGCATACCATACCGGAACACTCATCGGTGTAAACATTGCTCTGGGAACACCCTCCTTGGCTCTAGATACCTTGTACCAGAGTCACACATGCAGCACAAGTATCGCACCGGAACCAATCCTCGACCTGGATATCCTATACCGGAATCCTCAACGGTATAGATATCATACCGGAAGCCTCGGTCTAGATATCTATATCGGAACCATCCATCGATATAGATATCGGACCGGAACACACCGCCTCGGAACATATCGTGCCGGAACAACATCGGCCACGACATCGACCCGGAATAACATCCACAAACATATCATATCGAACATATCACACTGGCATACCATACCGAACAATCTTACCAAACACACCACATCGGTCTATCAATCACCCGATCATATCACAAGGCGTATATTCACACTAACATATACCACGTTCTCATAGTATATCATGCTCCTTAATTTAACAACGGAACATACCACATATCGAATAGTACAAGCTACTAATCACAAACAATCGAACCAACACACAATCCTACGGGCCCAACCAAGTACCCACATGTGATACTACAACACAACAATTCCCACACTTGACGGAATCAAATTCCGATGCCCGAGCGTTCTAAAACCGCAATTAACGTTTCTAAACTACAATTTCCGAAATTGCACGAATTACTTCCATAATTCGTTCCAGGTATGAATTATTGATCTGGGGTTCACCCAAGACTACCCGAACACGACAACCCGTATCACGGGCCGAGTGGGCCCCACGACCACACGTGGACCGTGGGTGGCCGGACCGGACTGGACCCGTGTGGCCGGTCACAGTTTCGTGGCTTCCCTCCGGCCATGGCCGGTTCTACCCCCGATGACCGGAAATCCGGTAACCGGCCGGAGCTCCGGCGAAGCTCCGGTCGCCGGAAAAAATACCCCATTTCTCCAAAAAGTTCCTAACAAGTTCTAGATTCTCCAAAATTTCATTGTTAAGTCTTAAAACCTCAAAATTAACCTCAACAACTCCAAAAACTTCAAACCCAAAGTGAGTTTCATCCAAATAATAACAAACCCAAATGATTTCCATCAAACTCTTCCACTTTCTCTACACAATCATCTATTTAACCATCAAAACCCCAAACCCATAACACCCAAGTCATGTTCAAGCAATTTCTACCAAAACTCACAACTAGAAATTTAACAAAAGGGAAGTTAAGTGCATGATTACCTTAGGGAATGGGTAGATGATGAAGAAAATGGAAGAAAATGAAGGTTTTGGGGTAGAAATCAAGTGAAAGGAGGCACTTTTCTTCTCTTCTTCTCCTTTCTTCTTCTTTAAGCTATGGAGGCTTCACACACACCCTCTCTCTCTCTCTATAAGTTTCGGCCAAGGCAAAAAAATGAGCTGAACAATTGCCCCATGTGGCCTTTAACCTAAAAGGGGAAAGTCCCTTTTGTCCTTTATCCCCTTTCTCTCTCATTTGTCCACAAGTGGGGACCAAATGGTCTTTTCTCACCCTTTTCTTCCCTTCCAAGCCATCATGGACATGTGTCCATGTGGGGTCCACCTCTACCCAAAATATCTCAGCTCAAATTAAATTAATTCGTTAAAGATCCCTAATTCGACCTAGTTTGACCCGGGTTTGACTTTTTCGCCAAAGTAGTCATTTGAAAAGAACTGACCCAACTAAGCTAACCATAACGAAGACTAAGATTTTTGGGTCCCGGAAAGGTCCTGAATGACTCATGGAGTCATCGGTTGACTTTTCCGGCAGAAAGTCAACTTTTGCCAAATTTCACCGGTTCGACCGGTGTCGACCCGGGGCGGTTCTTACAAACTCTCTCTCTAAAAACCTTTCCTCTTCCCTATCTCTAACCCAACCCTAGATCCGCCGCCGATCCCCTTTCCCTCTTGCCTTTTCCCCTGCTCTCCTCCCTTCTCTCGCCTGCTTCACCCTCCGGTGCTACCTTTTCCTTCCCCCTCGCCGTCCGGTCTATTTCTGGCTATGAGACTTCCTTCTCCGCCTCTCCAGGTTGAGATCGAGGTAGATCAGGGTCAGATGGCGTGGTTTGGTGGTTGGCTTCGCGTTTTTGGTGTTACCTTCGTGTTGGGTCACCTATGCCTTGGCGTTTCTTTCCAAAATCGGTTGTGGGACGCGTTTCCGGTAAGGATCGTTGCGACTGAAGTCTGCTCTCACCATGGTGGAGGTCGTCTTCTTGCGTTTGGTGGCTCCGTCCATAGATCTGGCTTTTCTGGAGCAGATCTATGGATTCTGATCCTCGGCTGCTCCAGTCCCCTCACCCCGACCGTATTAGCTCTCCTCCTTCACACGCGTATGGTATGGAGTTTCAAGGATCTTTGGTTCTGGTTTCCTCCCTCGGGTATTCTCCAGGTTCTGGCCGGAGATGGGCTCTTCTAGAGCGTCCTGAAGACTGCATGCGTGTTCTGGTGGAGCTTTGCTGCTACGTGGTGAGGTATCTCTTCTAATCTTCCTTTTTGGGTTCAGGCTTTCCCCTTTCTTCTTGCTAGCTCTATCGATCTGACTTCAGTTCTTCCCATCCTCTTCTTTGGATTGGGCTCACTAGTTTGGGTGTTGGCCCCGGCAAGGGTTTGGGCATTTTGTCCCTTGTTTGAAGTCGTTTGGTAGAATAGAATGCTAATTAGGCTATGATGTGTCCACTGGATCAACCTAGTGCTGGGCTTTGTTTCGTTCCTCTTAAGGTTTCAGATTGAGTTTCTTTGGATGTGGTATGGTTGCAGCTGGGTTATTGCTTTGGTTCTTACGTTTCTGGGTTTTTAGTTGAGCTTCATGGTTGTAATACTTGGGTAATTAGACCTTAGTTTACAAATTATTCTTAATGATTGTCAAATTCAGGTATTAGACCTCAAGTTATTAGTTTCTCTTGGTTCAATGTATTGGTTGTCTGTTGGTTTTCCCCTTGTTGGGATCTGGTTGTGCTTGTTGTGTTTCTTAGTTGTAGTTTGGTTGAGGTTCTCTTCGTAGAATGCTCGTTGGTCGTAGCTTCACCCCTACTCTTCACTTCAAATAACAGGTTCTTTAAATTTGCTTTGCTGATCAAAAAAATATATATAGGTATATACAGATAACCTCAAATCAATTCAAAACTATACCAATATCCTAAAGTTTGTTTAACTTTCAAACTCTATATCCTAACATATACTTTACTGATAAAAAAAATGAAAAGAAAAAGTTAAAAAGAAGTGGGTGGTGACGAAGAAAGAGTGGTGGCTAATGAGAATGGGTGAATTTAAGAGGTACCAGTTTAGTGATTGAACTCATCCCATAACTCTCACGTTTCCTAGTGTTTATAATGCTTCACTTGAACTAGTTGTTTACTTGTGAGAGTTGGATCTGGGTTGATGGTGTGTACGTTCGAGTTCTCATTGAATTTAGGACAGTAGACTAGGACCCATTAAGTTTGGGTGGTTTTGCTATCACGGTGGTGACAAAAACGATGGAGGCAAAAGGGTGGAGATAGTTAATAAAGGTTCCTAGTTACAGTTACATGTATGGGCTCATGACTTGCTTTGCCTGGAACTCATGGAAGCTGTGAGTAAGTGTCAGTGAACCATTGATTCCATCCCCAAACAGTTAGTACAATGACATGAATAGTCTTCAATATTAAACCTCCATGTCATAGTTTCTATACCAAGGGTGTCCAGTTGTGCCAAAAGTAGTGGTGCAGAACAAGGAAGGTGAGTCTTAAAGTGACTCCTTTGATGAGGCACAAGCAATACAAATCTTCAACCATAAATAAATGTATGATAAGGACTAAGGAGTACTTAACCCAAATAATGGCTGGGCTAAGAGGGGTAAAGCCCAATAGATAAAGTGGGAGTGGACCTGGAGACATAATCAAAGCCCGGCCCAAACAGATATGAGTGGAGGCTCAGGCTTTTGCATATTTCTGGCCTAGTTTGAAGAACCCAGCCACATGTTGGGGCAGATAAACACGTTATTGATGATATATATCTTGTAAGTTATAACACAGAAAGGTAGAGTCTTGTGAAAGAGATGTGACTGTTTGGTCGAAGAGGCATAAGCCAAAAAGTCGTAGCTTAAGGCCCACTACTAGCCGTTAACCACCCGAACCCACAGTCCAGCTGCTGCTGCACATGCTGTGTTCCCAGTGAGCAACAGAAGTAATACGTGATCAGAATCCAAAACAAGGCTTAATAATGGAGTTTAGAAAATCTGAGGTGACAAGACAAAATTAGTCATAAAGAAGCAATTTGGGAATGGAATTTAGGGATGGGATTGGAGCACTGTTGAAGATGTAATGAGTGAAGAAGAGAGAGGATGCTTTGGATAAAAAGTAGGGGGAATAGAATTGGGTGTGATGTAAAAGTTGGCATGTGATGTAGCTAAGCTCCCACATGGGGTACAACAGAAAGCAAAGAAGAAGATGGAGATCAAAGAGAAAGGCATACTCTACAACCATTTATGGGAAGAGAGGATGACAAAGTTACTACAACCATTTGTGGTTAAAAGAGTTTTGATCTAATGAAGATGTCGTGTCTCTCCTTGGTCTAATGAAGATGTCGTGTTGGCTTTAGGTAATTATGATGTCCCCAAACATTATTTTTAGAAAGATTGTTACTATTTAACAGCATCAACAATTAATGTGCAAATTGGGATGCACAAAAGGAAAGGTTATTTTTTATATACAGTTACCGATTACATTAATTATCCGATCATGACATGCATGATAATTGGTTTTGATTCCTCATGTATGAGTGCTTTGGTTTCCACGTTTCAGGGTGTACGATTATTTGATCTAGTTTGTCCGTCTGACCAAGTCTGAAAGGTTGATGTTAAAAAGAGAGAAAAAATTAGTATTCGTAGTTTATCTGTTTAGCCGAGTCTGATAGGTTGATGCTGAAAGGAGAGATACAATTTTTTTTGGTTGAAATGTAAAGCTAATACGAAAAAAAAACAACAATAAATAATTTCAGATTTGTTATGAATATTTGATTGGATGACTACATGGAATATTCTAGATAGGAGTTACAAGACTTTTGTGTGAGTTAGAAGACTTTTGTATTTTGACTTCTATTATTTATGTAGTTCATTAAGGTTATGTCTCTATGATTATGAGCCTATAAATAGAGGTCTTTGTAAAGGATGAAGTGATTAATAATATTCGATTCTCTACTCTCTCCATATTCTCTTGTTCTCTCTAGTTTTTGTTCTTCCATTCACAAGAATCGTTCTTACTTTCATAACACGTTATCAGCACAAATTGCTCTACTATCCAGGTATCAAAGTTTTGTATTATCGTGAATTTATTTTAATTCGATTCATGTTTATTTATACAAGTTCATTTATGTTTTTCGATAAGTATGCTCTGTGATTGCCAATATACATTGGATCTTTCACATCAGAAACTTGATGTTTATTATATACTTGTGTTTTGTTTTTATTTGATACTCGAATATGAAATTTGTTGAAATCAAATCATTTGGACCTGAAGTTCGAAGATACGAACCGTTTTTCTTAAACCTGCAACTTGGCTTAAAAGCTTGAAGCTTGAAAAAAAATTCATGATACGGTTACATGAGTAGTTTAGCTACTCCATGTGTTCTCTCGTCGCATGGTCATCTTGTGAATAAATTTATGAGGTTCTATATTTGTAGCCTGAAGTTTACAAATATGATGATATGTTCGATCAGAATTTTCAAATACATAATACCATTGACTTGATGTATGTTGGACCAGAAGTTCCAAAGACATGGTACAACAAATGGTTGTGTATTCTCTCCCATATATGATTAAGAGTATTATAGTTGATGGTTCATGTAACTAATGGCACATTCTTTACTTATATTTTTACTTATTTGATTATATTGATTTTATAGTTTTACAATGTCGAACCATTTTGAACCCGAAGTTCAAATATTAACGAGAAAAGATTTAGGAACCTGAAGAAATTAGAGTGACCCGAAGTTCACATGCATCTAATGATGACAAAACCTTAAGTTTTGATTCCAAATTTAAACTTGAAACTTAAGCCTGAAGCTTGTAACTTGTGTTCATGGCTTGAAGCCTAAAATTTTATATATAGTTATTTTTATTTACTACGAATACCCCCACAAGCTTTCTCGGTGTGTGGTTATATACATATCTAAAATCTATATTTATACACCCCACGAGTTCGTTCATTGTGTAAATCATAATATATATTTATTCATATTTGTGTGGATATTATGTTTATTTGATATGTGTAACCTGAAGTTTACACAAATCATGATATGGTGAATATGAAGTTCTATAATTGTCAAGAAACAAATTTATTGGAACCATCATCCAAGTAAACAAGATACATGCAATTACTGGAAAAAAATGTGACATGAAGCTTACATAAAGACTTGAAGTTCTAAATTGGTATCCTTGCAGGATAAATAAAAGAAACTATTTTAACACATCATCATATTATTTATAATCGATGAAAAATGTTTTTTCTCTACATTACTTCCATCTAGTATGCTCTTGAAGTAGCATTACCGAGAATACCAAAAGAATCAGACTTAATATATTTATAATGAATTATTGTTGAAAACCGTCAAGCTCGCCCTATTGGCAGCACTCCATTCCCGGAAGTGAATGCGATAGAATATGGGTAGATCAGAACCCAAGCAAGGTCGATGCCCCATACGTGGTCGTGGTCATGGTTATGAGCATAATAATTTCCAATTCCATGAAAATTAATGTGTACCACCAGAAGTGGAACGAGTATGAAAGACGCAAGAAAGAATATGGTCCATCAAATGAAAACTCATGAACATGATGGAAGTTATTTTGTAAATGTAGTTGATTGCGTACCTGAAGTACGATTAAAGATTTGATTGAAGGAAAATAAGAAAGGGTAGAGAGAAACTTTATTGATAACTTAGATTCTGAAGATCTAATCGAATGTCTTTAACTCATTTGTAATTGATGACGAGAAAACAAGTATCATGCATATGAGCCAATTTTTGGATGATTTGTATTAATATTTCTGTTATATCCTTTTGTAGTATGTAAACCAATACATTAATTTTCTCATATTAAAGGATATGGATCCCAGAAGTGATCTATCTATTTACAGAAAAGGATAACGATATGAATATGGTTGATAGTGTCACTACACATACAATTTTGATAGACAAGAAATATTTTTCATGTCTGACCATGGTCGAGGCAAACATGAACACCATTATGGGTGCTGCAAATATAATAGAGGGCTCCGGAAGAGCTACCTTGTTATCGCAAAATAAAATATTTTGAGTGTCTTGTTTCTAATTTTATTTATTTGTCTTATGACAAACTATGGACAAAAGTTTCTCTAATTATGTTAAAAGCAACGAGAAAATATCTGTTGCATCAGATCTTATTGAAGCCTCCGGAAGAGCCAGTGTAATGTTATAGAATTTATTATAAATGATGCAATATTCTCAACCAGATCAAAAAGAAACTTGTTAAGTTTCAAAGATATTCGCTGAAATGGTTATCACATTGAGACAATAAATGAAAATGATGTTGAATGTTTATACATCACATCCGTGGTCCCGGGGAGAAAATAAATTGTTGAAAAACTCCCTTTATATAGTTTTGGATTATATTATACTTTCATTATTCCAATTAAATCCAATATGGTGATTAACCAAAACCCAATGGACCCATCAAATTTTATGATATGGCATGATCGTTTAGGCCATATGGGTTTCATAATGATACAAAGAATTATTAAAATTCACATGGACATACCCCGAAGAGTAAAAATGTCCTTTTTGTCAAAAGATTACCCATGTGTTGCTTGTTTTTAAGGAAAACTTATTACAAGACCATCTCCAATGAAAGTTGAGACTGAATGTCCAACATTTTTAGAAATAATTCACATAGATATATTGGAATTCATGACATGTGATATGTTTACGGCACGATTTGCCGACTATCAATTTGATGAGACAATTTCCCTGCATTAGGGGGAGATAAAGAAACGTATGAAAAAGAAAGACGAGAAATTTCATGGAATGCATTGACATTGTCTCATTTTGATCCTCGTACGAATCAATATGAACTAGAAGTTCAGAAAATTATCCACTTACAAAAGGTTGAAAATACATTGCCTGATGCATTTACGGATGTTAAGACTGTGATAAAATCACAGATACCAGTTGCTAATGTTCCTTGTAGAATTAATCTTCCTGATGAAGAAATGGGAAATATGCTAGAGCTAGCAAATGAGTCTAAAGCACGCAAGAAGCGTGGCAGACCTATTGGATCCAATTATAAAAACCCAAGAAAAGGAAATGAACAAGTTCGGCAAGTTGGTACATCAAATTATATTACAATTCCCGAAGTAATAAATGTGATAAATGAAGAGACGTCTTCAAAAGATAATGAAACACCTGAGAAAGATGACAATGAAGAGATCTCGATTAACTATGTTATTCCAGGTGAAAGATGGAATAGAAAAGAAATTGTTGTGGATAATATATTTTCACATGAAATTGCATTAGATATTTCAAAAGAAAATGAGGATCATGAACCAAAATCGGTCAGTGAATACCGACGAAGAAATGATTGGCCAAAATGGAAAAATGTCATTGAGACATAATTGAATTCACTCAACAAACGCCAAGTATTCGGACCTGTAGTCCAGACACCTGAAGATGTCAAACTCGTAGGATATAAATGGGTATTTGTGCGCAAAAGAAATGATAAAAACGAGGTCGTAAGATACAAAGCTCGACTCGTTGCACAAGGATTTTCACAACGACCATGAATTGATTATGAAGAGACATATTCACCGGTTATGGATGCAATCACACTCAGATTTTACTTCTTTTTATTTATTTATTTATTTCTTATTTTGTTTTATTTATTTAATTTATTTTACTTACTTAGTATGAGTCACTTGATAATGGCACTTACATAAAAGTCCTTGAAGGATTACAAATGCCTGAAGCATGCATCTCAAAACCTCAATAAATGTACTCAATAAAGGTCCAAAGATCTTTGTATGGGCTAAAACAATCTGGTCGAATGTGGTATACTCGTCTCAGTGAATACCTTTTGAAAAAAGGATACATCAATAATAAAATATGTCCATGTGTTTTTATTAAACGGACGAAAACCGGATTTTCCATCGTCGCGGTTTATGTTGATGATTTGAACATCATTGGAATGCATGATAAACTTGTAGAGACGATGAAATACTTGAAAGGTGAATTCGAAATGAAAGACTTAGGAATAACAAAATTTTGTCTCGGCCTTCAGATTGAACATTTGTCGAAGAAGATTTTTGTTCACCAGTCATCATATATTGAGAAGATCCTTAAACTATTCAATATGGATAATTCACATCATTTGAGTTCCCCTGTGGTTGTTCGATAACTTGATGTGAAAAAGGATTCATTTCGCCTCCGAAAAGAAGAAGAACTCCTTGGTCCCGAAGTACCATATCTTGGTCCAGAAGTACCATATCTTAGTGACATTGGGGTGTTAATGTATCTTGCTAATTGCACCCGTCGTGATACTACATTTTCTATTAATTTCCTAGCAAGATTTAGTTCTTCTCCGATTCGAAGACATTGAACTGGTGTTAAATAAATTTTAAGATATCTTCGAGGAACATTATATATGGGGTTATTTTATTCAAAAGACTCGAAGTATGAATTGATTGGATATGGTTGATGCCAGATATTTATCTGATCCCCACAAAGCGTGGTCAAAAACTTGGCATGTATTTACATATGGTGACACCGCTATATCTTGGCGCTCAGTAAAACAGACCCTTACAACTACTTCTTCAAATCAAGTTGAGTTGATAGCTCTTTATGAAGCAAGTCGTGAATGTATATGGCTAAGGTCTTTGATCCATCATATCCGAGAATCATGCGATCTTTTAAGGAAGTCCAACTGTCCTATACGAAGATAACACAGCTTGTATAGCTCATATCAAAGGAGGCTACATCAAAGGAGATAGAACGAAATACATTTCTCCTAAGTTCTACTTTACTCATGAACTTCAGAAAAAGGGAGATATCGATGTTTGTCAAATTCGTTCCTGTGACAATCTTGCAGATTTGTTCACTAAGGCGCTTCCTACAGCTTCCTTTGAAAAGTTGGTCTACAAGATCGGCATGAGAAAACTCCGTGATTTATGAGGAGATGTTGTAATCAGGGGGAGAAATACGTGTTACACTCTTTTTCCCTTACTTTAGGTTTCATCCCAATGGGTTTTCCTAACAAGGTTTTTAATGAGGTAACTTATATACGTATTGTACAAATTATGTACTCTTTTTCCTTCTAGGGTTTTTTCCCACTGGGTTTTTCCTAGAAAGGTTTTAACGAGGCATACTAATGTTTGTACATGTCATCCAAAGGGGGAGTGTTATGAATATTTGATTGGATGACTACATGGAATATTCTAGATAGGAGTTACAAGACTTTTGTGTGAGTTAGAAGACTTTTGTATTTTGACTTCTATTATTTATGTAGTTCATTAAGGTTATGTCTCTATGATTATGAGCCTATAAATAATGGTCTTTGTAAAGGATGAAGTGATTAATAATATTCGATTCTCTACTCTCTCCATATTCTCTTGTTCTCTCTAGTTTTTGTTCTTCCATTCACAAGAATCGTTCTTACTTTTATAACAAGATTCAAATATATGAAAAAGAAAAACAACTATATTATAAAACAGGAAAAAAACATTACAATGACAACCAACACCGATTATTTGAAAAGTAGAAAAATAAAAATAAGAGTATTAAAAGTTCATGCTCAATCACACGGTCTCTCTTGATGTACCGTTTCTTGGGACACGATTTTTTTATCGACAACGTAAATTTAAATTAAAACCGCGTTGGAGGTGAAAGAGGAGTACATATTGATCTATCTACATACCACAAAAATCCAAAGAACGATGCAACCAATTATAAGTGTAAAAATGGTATACTATCCAGATTTTTCAACTGTGAACTCCCAGAAGACAGTCAGTCTCCTCATAGAGCACCCCTAACCTTACTCGCGCTTGAAGAAAACATTGAATCTCATTGGTGCCCCAACTCAGAGAGTTGGAAGACATCGACACGTCGGCGGTTAACACCGTTGAACGACAAAATCACTGATACCCAAAATCTGTAGAAACAGAAATGTAAGAACCGCCCCCGGTCGATCACGGTCGAACCGGTGATTTCTGGCGAAAGTTGACTTTCGGCCGGAAAAGTCAACCGATGAATCCGGGAGTCATTCGGGACCTTTCCGGGACCCAAAAAGCTTAGTCGTCTCTAGGGTTAGCTTAGTTGGGTTGTTTCCTTTCAAATGACTATTTTTACGAAAAAGTCAACTTCGGGTCAACGGAGCCAAATTCGGAACTTTATCGAATTTAATTCGAGTGTGCTCTAAAATGCTAAGTGTTAAGGTGGACCCACATGGACATATGTGTCCATGGTGACTTGGAGGAGAAGAAATGGGTCTATAATGACCCATTTGACCTCATGTGTGCCAAGATAGAAAAAAGGGAACTAGAGGGCACTTTAGACATTTCTCCTTTAGGTTTATGACCCCTTTTTGGATACATTTCAGCCCATTCTTCCTTGGTGCCAAAAATCATAAGAGGAAGAGGAGAGTGGAGCTCAAAAGCTTGGCGAAGAAGCAAGTGGGAAAAGGGGAGCTTTTTGGTGATTACCTTCTCAAAATCATCTCCAAATTAATTTATCATCATCCCCTCTCCATTTCCAAGGTAAGTAAGCTCTCACAATCTACTTTCAATCAGTTTGGGGTTGTGGGTTTCCATAGAATTTGCATGAACTAGTTGGATTTTGAGTTATTTGTTGTTAGATGTTTGTTTATGAGAAGAAAGTGGTTGATTTATGTAGAAATCTTTTGGGTATTTGTTGTTTTGATGAAACCCATTATGGGTATTGAAGTTTGGGGGTTTTGATGACTGATTTTGGAGTTTGTTGAGGTTAGAAATGGAGTTTTTGAAGTAGATTTTCGTGGAAACGAAGTTGGGGGAAGAATGAGTTGGTGTTGCCAAGATTTGGCACGGAAAGGGCCTCTGGCCGGCCCTCTGAGCGGCACGGAGAGAGTCCATGACCGGCCCTCGGAGCGGCACGGTCCGGGCTTGGTGCCGGCCCTCTGAGGGGCACGGTCCGGGTCCCAGACCGGCCCTCTGAGAGGCACGGTCCGGGCCTCTGGTTGGGCCTCTGGTCGGGCCTCTGAGTGACATGGACCGGGCCGGGTGCTGGGTCTGTGTGCCGCCCGAATTGGGCCTTGTCCGGGCCCAAATGACCCTTTGGCCCAAGTTTTAATTGTAAACCACTAAGAAAAGCTTGGTAATATGGAAATCTTATCCCAACCTATGTAAACCACGAGATAAATGAGGCTTGGGTATTCGGAATCTGGGAGACTTGAACACTACTCTCCTCTAAAAACAATTTGTATGGGAGGTAAACTTGCCTACCCGGTTTATCAAGGCACGATATTACCCCAACCTCAAACCTAATGGATGCAACTTGGAAATAGGGTGTAAACTTTAATTGGAAGAGCATCTTATCATCCAAGTCGCTAAGGGATCTCAGGCCATCATTGGATCAGGTTTGATCACAAATATTCTTGATCAATCATGGTTGACATGCCCTAACTCACTCGTTCTCACAAGGACACTAGCACAACGTAGAAGTGAGTCTCATGTATATGAAGGAAGGATCATGAGAATAGGTCGAGTACATAGTGAAGGACTATTCACGCCTATGGAAGCCATGAACATAGTCCAAGTACCTATTAACAAGAATCACTTTTCGAGATTTGTGGTATTGGAATCGGGACGCAAAGGGCCAATACTCTATCCTTTCTACGTGCGGTATACTTAGGGAAACGAGGGAGCCTACAAGTCTGTTCACATAATTATGGTCCATGATTTGGGACGTGAAGGCATCCCAAAAATACAAGAACTTTATATGGAGAGTATGCACATGATGTCTCTTAGTGGCAACACGTCTTATGGAAAAAGGCATCAAACTCCCGACGTCATGCTTGCTATGTGTTGTGGTACAAGAGACGTAGATACACAGTTTAGTAATGTGTCCGCACGCGGTGGATGTGCGGAATAAAAACGGATGAGTCAGACCCACCACAGAACACAACGTATTGAACTGGATTACGGAAATGTTCCAAATGAACCCCTCAGAAGAGACAGATTGCCTTCCTACTCTTGGAAATATGAAAAGCTCGTAACAGAGAAGTTTGGAACAACACAACTCTAATGGCTAAGTCATCTATCACTACTATGAGAGCCTACGAGAAGTATTAGTCCGAAGTAGATGCACACCGATGGGCCATGAAGGAAACTAATAGCGTAGTGGTACCATTGAACCAGTCTTCGTGGGTAGCGTCACCAAAAGGCAGATCTGTACATGGTTTATCAATATGGATTTATATATATATTTTTATCAACGAAAAATACGATTTTTATTCAACCCATTAAGAATCCAAAAGAATTACATAAAGGGGAGAAGAGGGGGAAAGAGAGAAAAAAAGCGAGACAAAGAGCTTCAAGGAGGATCAAACACCTTGGAGGCTGCTTCATCTCTAAGCGGACAAGAGAAGCCAAAGTTTTGCAGAGAGTCCACGCTCTTTTGGCTTCTGATTTTTTTCCGGAGAGAACGCGAAGGGCTGACACCCATGAGGGAGACAACGACCTTGCGAAGCCCTGGCTTTTTACGTTTTTTACGACGAGCAGCCCGGGGAGGCGATGAGACCAAATGGGACGGGGAGTGCAGGCCCGAGATAAAAGATGCAAATGGGGCAGGACTGGGACTGTGGGCTGAAGTACCAGCCGGAGGGACAAGCCCAAGAGGAGCTGAGAGCAACCTAGCTATTGGGCTGGACTTTAGAGGGTCGAGGCCCACGTCTGCGAGGACCAAGTCGAGAATGGGACTGACCAACCCGATACTCATAGAAGCGGAAGCTATCAAGGATGCGCTCAACTAGGCCCTCACCAACTCCTACCCTCTACAAGAATTAGAAGTGATTGTCAACTAGTGATCAACCTCATCAATAAGCGGGAAATCTTCTTCTCGCTATTAAAAACACTAATATGAGACGTTTAGGGCTTATAGAGTATCGAGGACGTTAGCCTCGAGTTTGTCAAACGAACAGCTGACCAAACTACACAATTGCTAGCCAAGGCAACTTGCTAGGATATTTAATAATCCACAATCACTATAACGTATTATAATTGTCGATATTTAATAATGTTTACCATTTTCGAAAAAAATATCTTCTTGAAAAAACTAAACATACTATTCTCTTAACTGTGATTTTAAGATTATGAATCATAGTTTGAAGTTGATAGCATTCAATACACTTATTGAGATGATGATCATATTATATTGACGAAAACACTAAAGTATGGTCGGGTACGAGTTGAAGAGATAGCACATCAACATAGAAACGGAAACAGCGAGAGACAAACTGGTGAATTGCGTGAGCTCAAAGTGGCTTCCTTTTGCGATGTCATGGAATGGATTATGGAAGGGCAACACTAAAATGTCATTTTCGCAACTCTTTTTCTTGGGTTGGTGAAAAATGAAAAATGAATTATGAAATTAAATATAATAAACTATTATTACTATTCGAAAATGTTACAAGGGAAAGGAGGAGTGAGTGGGGGTGGGGGGCCCTACAGGCTGTTGTTGGGTCGGCGTCCAAGCTAACGGTCGGAAATGGAAAACAAAAGGAACAAAGAATGAAAATGTGTTAGGAAACTTGCATTACGGGCCATCTATCTCTGGCAGCTTTTTCTCTTATAACTCCACAACTTGTACATTCCTTCTGGTTTCTTCATTCTCAAGTAGCCACAGATCCAACTATGCAATTGCTTAGCTTCGAGTCTACCACACCAAGCAATACATGCTCACACCACTCTTTCCACACGAAACATGTATTCATACTATGCTTCTTCTAACCCTCCTACTAATTACAATGGTTATGATACTTGGTTGATGTCCGACCTTATCTGATTATGATAATTTAGATTCATGATACTTTAATTTCATGCTTATGATAGTTTAATTTAATAAATTAGCATACACACTGTTCTACGTTGGATCTTCATCTGACAAAACAGAATTTAACAATACGATCAGATTCAAGTTATGTATACATAGTTTCCATACTTATGCAAACAGAATAGGGATCTAAAACTCATCACTAAGTGATTTTCGGAACAAATATGCAAAACAAAAACAATGAAAATCGGGTTGACACACTCTTAACGTTAATTTCACGGGCATATATCGAGCTAGAGACTTCTAAACATTTCTGTTCTTTCAGCGGATGAAATATTTATCAAGTCACCTGTAACTTTTCTGTTCTGCTCGAGACCAAATTAGGACGGGATATAAGATCATTGATCTGGTTAACCAACCCGATGATAGAATTCTTGAAATGATAAACTAACCCATTTCGAAAATTTCTAAATCCTTAGTTGTGAGAATGTGTTTGGAGCTCCTATTTTTCATTATAAATGCGTGTCGGTAGGATCTCCCTTAAGAACTTCTAAACAAAGTTAACCTTGAAATTAAATTAGCCCAAGTTCTTTTTCATCTCGCTTCTAATCCATGTAACGTAAGAACATGGATAATTGGAAATTGCTATTTTATAGCCTTGAAAGGGATAGAAAGACTTTGGCTATAAACTCGATAGTCATTCATCTAAAGTTACAATCATATTTAGCTAATTTTATATGGATAAACTAAACATCACAATGGTTAACCTTTTTTTTCTTCTTTTTTTGCATTTCATAACAGTGGAAAAAATTATTACAATTCATAATATAAAAAAGTAAAGATAAAAATGATTGATAAAAAATAAAATTGAGAGTTCCGGTCAGCAAGAAGAGGTTGTGGAGAATCAAGTTTGGCTGCACACAACTTCGGTAAGGAAGGTCTTCCTCGATATAGTCCATATCTGGAACAAGAGCTCTTCCTTAGTGTAATCCATATCTGGATCCCGACTTTTCTTCACAGGCAAGTTTCAATGTCATCTCTCATTCGCTTTGGTAATAAAGGCAAGTCGGTATCTCTCATTCAGTCCATCTGGTGAACTCGGAGACCGCTAAGAGTATTTACAGTGGTCATTGCAAAACCGATACAACGCTTGCAACGCCTCCTCGTCGTAGGAGCCGTTGCAGTAACGCTCGTTGCAACGCGTCGTCAACAGATCCTACAACGATGAGACTCGGCAACGTAGTCCCAACGATTAGTTGTCGGTCCAATGGTGACGTGCCACGTGGCACCGAAAGATTTTCAAAAATCCCTAATTTCTTCTATGTATACACTATCACCCTTACACAAAATTCACACCTCTTCTCTTCTAAAATCCTCGCTTTCTCTTAATATTCTTTGTTCTTTTTTCGATGGATCGTTATCCAATAGTAGCGGAATTAGCTGGAATGATTCTTCAAGAAATGACAAGAGTGGGGGAAAGAATGAGAGAACTAATGGCCAAACGACTTTTAGATCAAATTTCGACAAGGGTACGTCAAAGGGGTGAATATGGGGAGGCAGAGGGGTCACATTCGTCGACGACACCAAAGCGGAGAATGACAAAGCGAAATCGAGACGAAGCACACGAGCAGTCGATAGCTGACTACTTCGTTCATAATCCGCTGTACGGTGAGCAACAAATTTGATGTCACTTCTGGATGTCGAGGAAATTGTTTCTACGAATCATGAATACATTGAGTGAGCGTTACACATATTTTCGTCTGTTAGTAATAAGTTAATCATGTATGCTCAAGAGTTACTTGGGCACAAAATTGTAAGACTTTAGGTAATACACGGTTTAGGTAATTAATTTGGAAAATGTTAATTAAGGGTATAAGGTTACTGTTTCGTGCCGGTGAAGACTTGATTGCCAAGGGTCGGGATTGCTCCGTCGCAATCGCACGCCTCTAGCCTCGTTGGGTCCGTCGTGCTTCAGTGTGGGGTAGTACCTAGGCCGACGGTGTGGTCCCACGTATGCGCGGTCCCCCGGTGTGTTATTCCGGTATGATGCCTACATCGAGGGGGTATGTCGGTGTAGGACATCTAGGCCGACGGTTTGTGATTTGGCACTAGGTGTCGTGTTTGGCACTGGGTGTCGTGTTTATGCCCCGACGGATTTCCGGGAAGACATCTAGGCCGATGGTGTATTCCGGTACGATGTATTGTGATCGTGCCCCGACGGATTTCCGGGAAGATATCTAGGCCGATGTTGTGTGTTCCGGTGTGATATGATAGAGTCGGACTGTGGACAGCCAGCGGAGTCAGGGACTGCGGTACGGGACATGTGCTTATTTTATTGTATGTTGTATGCTTGATACTTGAATAAGTGAAGTGAGTATAGTGTGATAGTGGTCGTGTAAGTATGTGGGTGAGAGTAGTTATAATCTTAGAACTAAGAACTGTGGTTATGAAAGTCCGTGTTGTGTTTAGTTGTGTGATGTGCTAGTATGCCCTAATTGGACGGTTACTCGTGGTGATGAGCGGATACTCATCGCCTTAACTACTTTTCCTACTGAGCGAAAGCTCACCCCCTTTACTTGTGGTTTACAGGTCTTGAGCGGGATTTGTGCTAGCGGGATTCTCGGCGCTTGGGAGCAAGCGAGGGTCTTGTCTAGTTGTCTAGAGACGTACTGTTTGAATTGCCGTTAAACTTGTTTATTTTGTGGTTTTTACTGAGCTGTTGACTCATGAGATTACTTGGAGCTTTTAAACTGTTATTTGAGATCCTTTTTTATATTAAAATTGTTCTATTATTTATTATTTTAAATTCACGTCTCAAGTCCGGTCAAAACCGGATTTGGGCCGTGACATAATACCCTCCTCTGTTTACTCATTAAAAAAAAACTTGTACATTTCGTACAAAATACAAAATATTAATTTGAGCCCTTGAATCGTAGAATAGATGGTCCAAATTTAAACAAAAATAGTTAATGACAGAATCACTGATGCATATCTTTTTAATTAATTTTATAATCAATCACCCCCCCGAATGTCAGTGACAGTCCGATTCCCTAAATGAACGGTCCAGATTGATTTGTATTCCACACCGTAAGATCAATTTGTACCTGAAAGTCCCTATATATATGAGTATAATAATTATCGGCGATATATCTTCTACAAAGCTAATTAATAAATTTTACATTACAAAAATTAAATGCCAACTTGAACATGAGCTGGTAAAGTGCTATATCAAAACTCAAAAACTCTATCTGATAAGTGGAGACATCATAATGTATATTAATGAGTCAATTCATTCACACACGTTTGATCTCAGACATATACTTTAACACCCCTCACGTGTGGGCCTCGCACATGGCACATTCGGGCATCGAGGGAAGATTCATTAAGACAGACAAACCAACTCTAATGCCATGTTAAACCTCAGTCAACCCAAAAGCTCAAATTGATAGATAAAGACCTCAAGATATATAACAAAAGGTCAATTCATTCACACACTTTCATGTGAGACATACACTTTAACATAAACATAAACATAAACATAATTTAAATGATTTTCATGAATACAAATGAAAAAATAACGAGAGGATAGTTAATTGAGTATTTCATAATTACAATTAAATTAAAATCATGTCTAATATTAAGCGTGACAAGGAGACTGTTCTGTTGTTGTTGTGTTTTTTACACGATCTGATACCCATCTTCTGGTCTTGTCTTTATATTGCATGCAATTAAGAATAAATTTTACACATATCAATTACGAGATAAAACGATATCAGTTACACATATCAGCCTCAAGAAAAGTATAATCACATTTGAACAAAAATTAGATATTTAAATTTGAATTGTTAAAACAGAATTAGATTAGAATATAATTTTCACAGTTGAATGTGATTATATAATATTAAGGGTTAAATATATTTTGGTACCCTTATGTTTGGTCCACGGACCTTTTGGTACCCTTATGTTCGTTCCACAGACGTTTTGAGCATATTTTGTTAAAAAACTAATGGAATATTTCATTCCGTTAGTCATGTGGCCTCATGTGCAGTTAAGTGGAGTGTGAAATGACAATTTTATCCTTCTAAAACCCTAATCACTCATTTGATACATTTGAAATGTCCATTTTACCCTTCAGATATGAAGAGGGAAAAATGGACATTTCAAAGGTATCAAATGAGTGATTATGGTTTTAGAAGGGTTAAATTGTCATTTCACACTACACTTAACTGCACATGGGGTCACATGACTAACATAATGGAATATTCCATTATTTTTTAAATTTCAAATGCTCAAAACGTCCGTGGACCGAACATAAGGGTGCCAAAATGTATTAAAAAACATAAGGGTAGCAAAAGGGCCATGGGTCGAACATAAGAATACCAAAATTTATTTAACTCTAATATTAATATATTTTACAATTATAATATTAATTCGGGCTAGCCCTAATCATGTTAATTGGGTGAGGAACATGAGACCCTGCCCTAATATATTTTTTTTGAAAATGAAAGATTCATTAATAGATTAATAAATCTTACAGACCAAACAATACATATCCAACAGTACAAGCGTTGCATCCGTCGATCGTTTTCGAAAACCCGAAAAATGATCAACGAGATGAATAGCTCTTGACAAGGGCGACACAACGCCAAGGAAATAAACTACCACTATGTCTGTCTTTTTTATCGAATCTCCGAAGAGATATGCCGATATAGAATCCCGACCGGACATGCTACCTAAGGTAGCAACCACACCTGGCAGAGATCCAAGATTCTGACAACTATGACACACAAAAACAGATAGACAACACAAATATATTAAAAAAACAAGATAAACGATGACGACGAGCACGAACTACTTGCGACCGACCTCCGATATCTAGGGAAGGTAACAAAGAGAGATGGGTGGCGCCTACGGGTGCAGATCTGCTCCACTAGGGGCTGGTGAAAGGGTCCGACCGGGTAAACACGACGATATGCAGGAGCACGACTAAGCGTCTCAGACTGCGGTGTTCCGACAGAAGCTGAGAGCAGGTCTGATCGTCTTGCCGAAGGATGAACGTGACTAAAAGGCTCGACCGAAAGGATTCTGATCGTCGTTGTCGAGGGGTAAAGCCTAAAGGGGAGGCTAGCCGTGGCCATTGAAAGGAAGTGAAGGCGGATGGAGGGTGGGTGATGGCATGCAGATCTGTCCGCCATGGTGGCAGATCTAGCTGCTGTGGAGGGAGAGTCTGGCCTAGGACCGGCGGATCTGGACGATGAGGGAGGAGGGGGACGAAATTGGTTGGGGGAGTTGGAGCAGGCCGGGGAACGGAGGACCACGGCTGATGGCCGTCCCGACAAGGCCAAGAGGGGGACCGGAGAAAGGCCTTGCCCACACCGATGCCGACGCTCAGCCAGAACATGGTGGAGAAGTGGTAGATCTGGCAACCAAGCTTTTGCGGGAGCTGATGGAGAGGATGGAGAGGACCTACGACGATAGTGGTAGGACAAGATCCGACCGGACGGAAGCGTTTGTGTACAAATGGAGGTAGGCGGTGGCGAATCTGCAAAGGGGATCGTGGCTGGCAAAAGATGAAGGAGCTTTGAAGAAATAAGGGTGGGGGAGAGAGAGGTCTCCACCGGCAACCCCCATGGCCGGAGCCACGACGGCTACTGTTAAAACTAAGGGAGGTTTCGTATGGTTTTTTGGGAGAGAGGGGATCGACCCTGCACTAATGTAGCATCGAGTGTATAATGTGTAATGACATGAGTTGATGAAATTTGTAGTTCTGTTTTTGGTTGGAAAATTAGCCTGACAATAAGAGAGTTGTGGGGAATATTCCATGAGAATGATGCCATTTGAGTGAAGTAGTGAGTAACCTTGTACCGGTAAAAACTAAAAACAGAAAGTAACAAAAGTGTAAACAAGTGTATAGGTATAGGGAGTGTGTATACAAACTTAGGATCCTAGGATAAGACTGTCAAATTCATTGAATTGACACAAACACAGATGATGCCTCTCTCCTATCTACTGCTACTCGTACTCACTGGACGCTCTTTTTCCCTTCGACACAAACCAGTCCTACTCCTACTCACTACTCACTGACCCACCAACCACCTTAAATCCATTCAACTCACTGTCTAATACTCTACCACTCCCTCTCCTTATATTATAACTTGCAAATATCATCTTCTCCCACTATCATACATGTAAGTTTTTAACTTGGACTACAAACAACCTATTTATACATTTCAATCAGATTAGGTTGGTTGGTTTCAATACTATGTAAGATTTTATGATATATATATATATATATATATATATATATATATATATATATATATATATATATATGATTTCTTTATGTGATTTGTAAATCAATTTTTTTAATTTATTTTTATTAAATGTAAAATTATAGTATATTGATATGTGACCTATGCTGATTGTATTTTAAACTAACATGTGGTGTATTAAAAGAGCCTTGAAAGAGGAGGATTGGAGTGGATGGGACGGTACTACGTATCCAAATGTAGAGACTAAATCAATGTAGAAAAGAAGGGTATAATGAAGAAGAGACCCATTAATCTACAAGGGTTGGGTGTGGGATTTTGGTGCATGTGGGGATGATGAGCTGGTAATGCAGGGGCTGCAATGCGTCACCACGGATGCAAAGCAAAAAATATTAACTCCCGTAAAATGTGGCCCATCAAAAATGTATATTCGTCTTTATATCGTGAGATTTTAAGATTATTTTTATCGGTGTACATTACATACAACATAACATATAAAACGAAAAACTAGTCTTTAATATGTAAGATACAGGTTCAACAAAAATGATCGACCCTTAATGAGATCCAAATCGTCCATGGATCATAAGTAAAAATGATAGAACACTTTTTAAACAAGGTAGTGTTTTAAGATAGATAGTGAAATAAAAACATGAAGAAGGAGCAGCAGAAGTGGGAATAGGAGGGACCAGGTGAGGGGTCCATAAGGGCATTAGGGGTATGTGAGTGAGGGCACCCCTCCAGCTGCCTCTGTCTAGTTTGTGGGTCTCTTCCTCTTTACTTCCTCTCTACCAATGCTCCATCCCTTTCCCTGATCCCACCCCTCCCGACTCCAACTCCCCTTTTTTCCTTTTTCATAATTAACCTATATAACCTTACTCTTAATAAGTTTTTATTAATTATACTTTAACATCTAGTGTTTTCTTTAGTAAGGATGAAAGCTCCACACTATTATAATCAATGTTCTAAAAATCCCGAATGGGCGTTGTCTATGTGTCCGCTTAAGCCTCATTTTGTGTCTCACCGACCCAACTAGGTGTCTAGAACAATTTTGCATATTATAGACATAGTGACTAAATTATAATATTAGGGATTGTGCTTGTTTGGTTTATTTTTTAGGTATTTTGAATATTTATTATCATTTTTAATATATGAAAGTTCATATTTTGTTTCTATATATAATAATATATCTATTAAAAATTTAAAAATAGAAAAATATAAATCTGATTAGTCCCCGTCTAATCCCCGATTAATCCCCAAATATCGTAACCGCCCGACTAATACCTGACGACTTTTAGAACCTTAATTATAACTAAGTGGAAAGAATGAGTTGCATACTTTATTAGAATTTCAATTCTAATTAATATCTCGGTTTGTCATTAGTAATTCAATAATTACAAATCAAGTTTCTTTCATTTTCTCTAACTAAACTAAAATCCCTATTACTCTTAAGTGTAACTATCCAAGTCTCAGTCTGATTTTTTTAGTATACATCAAATCATAATCATATTAATAATATTACCTGTTCTTCTCAAAAAAAAAATCATAATCATATAATAAAGATATAAACAAACATGTAACATTAAAATAAATTTCTTAATAGATCAGATAAATGTTTTGGACGATTGGGGAAGGGGGGAAATTTTTGAATTTATATTATAACCTTGACATGGTTATTGAAAGTATTTATAACCAAATAGTATCCACTTGTCACCTACGTTATCTAGAGAAAATAGAAATAAAATTAAAATTGACATGCAAAATCTAAAAATACAAGACAAAAAGAAGAGGCATCATAATTCGTCGGGCCGTCACGTGGGTTTCTCTGTATTCTCGTGGGGGGTAAGAAGGTAATTTAAAGGCATTGAAAAGGGAAGGTAAGAGCCGTTGTCAGAGGGGCAAAATGGGGAAGAGTGTGATAAAAGTTTAACCGTGTGGTGTGGTGGTGTTGTGAATCCTAAGGAAAATGATAGTGGTTGTTGTTACCTGGTTGTGATTAATTCCCAAAGTAGCCCCCTCAAGGCATTGAGCTTGATTTGTATTCTATTACAGTTGTATTGGTGGACAGTAGAGAGACTAGTGTTAGTGTTTGGTATTAATTTTGTGTTTCTCCTCCTCCTTCCAGTTCCACAGTCTCCAGAAAAAGAAACCTCCTCTTCTCTCTCTCTCTCTTTGCACTCAGAGCTTAGCTTGTTAGCTGAGCTTTTCTCTCTCTAGCTTGTGCCGTATCGCTTTCCTATCTAGACATTGCGAACGGTTGTTTGTTTCAGCTTCAGCTTCAGCTATCACAATTCCTCTTTCCTCTTTTTGCTCCGATTTGATCTGAATTCAGTGGCGCCTTCCGATGGAAGCAGGCGGGGGCGAGGACTGCTGCGTCAAGGTCGCCGTGCACATCCGGCCGCTTATCGGGGACGAGAGGGCTCAGGGATGCAAGGATTGCGTCGCCGTTGTCGCCGGGAAGCCGCAGGTACTCTTCCCTCTCGCAATGCATGTTGTCGATTCTTCTGATTCTGCTCGTCTCCTGCCTCGCTCCTTGGAGATCTGGATCTCGTGCTTACTCAACAATCTTACTAAGAACAGTGGTGCTCCAACTACTATTTTCGTCTGGATCGAGTTTCACTTGGCTTCTGATGTGATTGATTGTGGAGGGGAGAAACCAGAATTCCATAGACTTTCTCTTCATCTCAAAGCATTGAATCCTAATAATTACATGCCTTTACAATCGGGTTGGGATGAGCCCGAAGAGCTCAATTTTGGCATCTGTGAAAGTTAAAGTTGAATTGCGAGCTAAATATTGAATTTACTAAGTATTTTCACCAAGATTTATTGTTTAGCAGATACAATGGAAGTTAGGAACTCCTCCTCTTGTATCTAGGTTGTATTTATTGGCTAATTGAAGTCCTAGACTTCACATGGTTAATGGGTCTTCTTCTGCCAAATAATACTGGATGTGACTGTATGGTGTAGGTACAAATTGGCATGCATTCTTTTACTTTTGATCATGTTTATGGAAGCACCGGATCACCTCCCGGAGACATTTTTGGAGAGTGTATTGCCCCACTCGTTGATGGTTTGTTTCAAGGTTATAATGCCACCGTTCTTGCTTATGGTCAGGTAAATTATACTTTTCCGTCTTCACTAGCAAACTTTATTTTTATTCATTCGTGCCAATTTTGACATCGTAATACACACTTCAGACGGGTTCAGGGAAAACATATACCATGGGCACTGGCTTCAAAGATGGTTGCCAAACGGGAATAATTCCCTTAGTTATGAAAGCTCTGTTCACCAAGATTGAGACTTTGAAGGATCAAACTGAATTTCAAATGCATGTTTCCTTCATCGAGGTTTGTTCAAGTGTTTCCTCTCTTGTATTTTAATTTAATTGTAGATATGCCCTAAGTCATGGAGTCATGCTTTGTATAACTATAAGTTTAACTTCATTGCAAATATTTCTAGTTTGCTGAAAAAGAGTAAACCAAACTAAATATATCAAGGCTTTGATGCCACGTTCATCTCATAATATAGAAAAGGGTTCTGAAAATTTAGTTGCGGAACTTTACCTAATCAACTTATGAACAATATTCTTTCAAAAAAAAAAACTTATGAACAATATCCATTATTTGACATGAGAACTAATCAGCATATTTCTCACAGTACTCGTTATAGTTTCCTTGATTAGGCAGGTCTCAATTTCTTTCATTTTCCTTTCCCATTAAATTTGTTGAAAACGTGTACTATGATTAGTACTCACATTCACTCACAACATCCCATCCTTGAATGTATTCTATTGTCACTTGTCAGCGTCAGATTGGAAACTCTATCTGCAATCACTCATTTATAGTATTATGATTATGTATTGGATATTATTTTGTCTTCTTAATGTGTCTAACTAGAAGTTTCTCGTGTGGTAGATTTTGAAAGAGGAAGTACAAGACTTGCTGGATTCTACTTCCTTGACCAAACCTGAAACTGCAAATGGTCATGCTAATGGACACTCAGGGAAAGTAACTGTCCCTGGCAAACCACCCATTCAAATTCGTGAAACATCAAACGGTGTTATTACATTGGCAGGATCTACTGAAGTTAGTGTTACTAGTCTAAAGGAAATGGCTGCTTGCCTGGAACAAGGCTCCTTGAGCCGAGCAACAGGGAGTACGAACATGAACAATCAGTCTAGGTCAGTTCTACATCTTCATTTTGTTACAAAAAATGTATTGCATATTTTCATTTTAGAACTAGTTTCATCTCTGATAAACAATGATCTTTCCTCGAAGGTATGTTAGCTGTAGAGAAAATAAGATACCAATTTTACATATACCTGTATTTATTGAAAAAGTTCGTGTTAGTTTTTTCCTATCTAAGAAAACATTTTCTAATAGTTGTCTCAATTTCCTGAAGCCTTAAGTGTAGGTACGTTAATATATGAAATTGCCATAATTATTCTCAATAATCTGTGTTTCTGGTCATGTTAGAGAACATTGTGTTTACATGAACTCTTAGTGCCAATTTTGCGTTGTTTACTACTGTCTTGAATGACATTTTCCATGTTCTGCTTCATAGCCGTTCACATGCAATCTTCACTATCACATTAGAGCAGATGCGCAAACTCAATCCAGTTCTTCCTGGAGACAGCAATCCAAGTGAGAGTATGAATGAAGAATATCTGTGTGCCAAGTTGCATTTGGTAGATCTTGCTGGATCAGAGAGAGCTAAGAGAACAGGTTCTGATGGTCTACGCTTCAAGGAAGGTAGGCTGTGCTGTTCATCACCTGTTGCATGTAAAGATGTGCTTTTCAGGCACAATCACCTGAAACTTTTTTCTATTTAAACAGGAGTTCACATTAATAAGGGACTTCTTGCACTTGGTAATGTTATTAGTGCACTCGGCGATGATAAAAAGCGCAAAGAAAGTCTTCATGTTCCTTATCGAGACAGTAAATTGACTCGGCTTTTGCAGGTTCATAATGTTCAAAGATTATATAACACTTCTGTTTTTACCCTTATTGGTAATTTTTGCATGACTAAGTTCTATCTTGTTGGCAGGATTCACTTGGTGGCAACAGCAGAACTGTTATGATTGGTGAGTTTTAAGGCTTGCTCATCGTCATTATGCCAATTTTGCTATGTCTTGATGTTTTTTATTAATCGAATGCCATACTACTTACTACTTACTACTTACTAGTTACTAATGATACACAAGCTTGACAATAATTTCAAATTTGCATAATTTGACTGGTTTAGCATATCTGGATGGTTGGGCCACAAATATTTCGTGTGGGGTTAGGTTTGAGTGATGCACATAATGCCAGTATCGTTCCATGAGAAGGAGGAGGCTGTCTTTCATAGTCAGGATTCACAAAGGATCCAAGTTTATTTACGACTGTTATACTTTAGACTAAAAGCTTAAGCTATTGGGTGGGCCCAACTAGCTTATCAAGAGGTCACTAAATCCACATTGTTCGGATGTGGGACAACTTCATTAATATCTGTGTGCATCTGTACTTTCAATTATTAGGTAGATATTCAGATATAGTCCATGAAGCATCCACTTTTTTTCCGATTTAGTCCTTGCGTTTTGTTTCTTTTTTTAGTCTACACCGTCCAACATCCAAATTGTTCTTATTTACCCCTTTAACTTTGTTTTGTTCCATTTAGTCCTTAGCTTTGTTCGCCACATAGATAATACAAGGACTAAATCAGAACAATTTGGATACTTAGATGACTAAATTGGAACAAATTGAAGTTTATGCACTAAACTGGAACTGTTCAGATAGAGACTAAATTGGAACAAAAACAAAATTCAATGGCTAAATCAGAAGAAAGTAAATACTTCAGGACTGAATTGAAACACATACCAAATTAGTTTACATTATCTGTTATCCCAAGGTCAATTATATCCCTCTTTCTTTTTTGTTCCCTTTTGAAAGAATTGTATTGCCTGAAGTTCTTGTAGAAATGAGCTGGCTCTCAGCATGAGAGCTAGTGCATTGTAGAAATTGCCTGCATATTCAAAGAAGGAAAAAAAAGGAAAGAAAAAAATGCTGCAGCTTCCTGAAATTTTGTTTAGGCAGTTAACTGTTTTCTAGTAACTCAGACTTGGTTTCTATGTTCTGTATGATAGTTGGAACAACATCTCCCTGATGTATTATAGCATTTTTTTTTCTGTCATATTTTGCTTCTTTTTGGTCAGCAGCTCTCTCAGTGAGTTGTTTATACTTTATCCTGATAAAAAATTCCTCCCTTTCAGCTTGCATTAGTCCAGCTGATATCAATGCCGAGGAAACTCTTAACACTTTAAAGTATGCAAATCGTGCTCGTAATATCCGAAATAAGCCTGTGGTAAGGTTTCATGAATTGTTAGAATTTATGGTCACCTCATCGAGAGGAGAGGATCCATTACTGTAGGGAAGTTTTGTGTATGTGACTCTTCTGTATATCATTCGACAGATTAACAGAGATCCCATGTCTAGTGAGATGCTGAAGATGCGGCAACAGCTAGAATATTTGCAGGCAGAACTTTGTGCACGTGGTGGAGGATCTTCATCAGATGAAATGCAGGTTTTATTTTTGGTCTATTTATCGTATTTGAAGTGCTAAAATAACAGAACCGTTGAATGTATTCTTGGATATACTGTAGCTTCGCAAGTAATTTCATATATCAACTATATTGGATTGTTTGGCGGAAATAAGCTAATTAAAGGTTTTCATATTTTTTTGCATAGTTTCTGAAAGAACGGATAGTTTGGCTTGAAGCTGCTAATGAAGATCTTTGTCGAGAACTTCATGAGTATCGCAGCAGATGCGCTGTCATTCCGGAGTGTGAAACTGATGCTGAAGTATGTTATGGGTGCTCCTGTTTCTTTCAAACTTATATGATTTCCATTATGCCACAAGAGCTACATTGACTAGATGCATAAAACTGTCACTTTGTCTTTCAGGATGCATGTTCGGTTAAAAGTGATGGACTTAAAAGGGGTCTACATAGTATAGAGTCACATGATTGTCATATGGGTAATGCCATAACCGGTATGAATTCTCTTTCTCCAAGGACTTGAACTTTGACTCATCTTTGTAATTCTCTGTCACCAATGCCCTTTTCTGCTTTTTATTTGTGAGTTTCAAATACGCTTGGTACATACCATTTTATATTAGGTGAAATTTCCAATTTTAGCAGGTGATTCCAATGAAATTGATGAAGTAGCAAAAGAGTGGGAGCATACTCTTCTACAAAATTCCATGGATAAAGAGTTGAATGAGTTGAACAAACGGCTAGAGCAGAAAGAGGTAATCTTTTCCTCTTGTGTCATTTCTATTCACTTTTGTCTCCAAGTTGCTTAAAACTGGTAATATGTTTCCTTACTTTGTTTTTTCTTAATAACAACTCTCATCGTAAAAATTTTGATTGTCTAGACTCCCAAAATTTTGATAATAAGATCTAGAGCATGTTCTTATGTTTTGTTCTGTCATTACATTTCTGGTCTGTGCAGTCAGAAATGAAACTCTTTGGAGGGTTGGACACAGTGGCACTCAAGCAACACTTTGGCAAGAAAATCATGGAGTTGGAAGATGAGAAGAAAGTTGTGCAGGTTAAATAGAAGTTCATGCGCACATGTTTTGTACTTTGATAAAACTGATTCTAAACTTTTTTGTTTTGTTTTGGTACTACAGAAAGAGAGGGACCATTTATTGACTGAAGTTGAAAATTTGGCTGCTAGTTCTGATGGGCATACACAAAAAATGCAAGACGTCCATACCCAAAAGTTAAAAGCACTTGAGACACAGGTGACACATTCTTCTGAATAATCTGAATACGTTTCTTTGTAAGTTGGTATAAAGGACTGCTTTTGGAACTACAAGTGTTACAACTTTTTTCTTACAATATTCCGCGCACTAGATTCTGGATCTCAAAAAGAAACAAGAAAACCAGGTTCAGCTCTTAAAACAAAAACAAAGAAGTGATGAAGCAGCTAAAAGATTGCAAGATGAAATTAGATGCATAAAGTCCCAAAAGGTTGGATCCTCAGCTTTGACTCTGTATACATATTTATTTAAGTTTCTTAATCTATTATGCTTACTCCGTTTGAATTTTCAGGTTCAATTGCAACAAAAGATCAAACAAGAGGCTGAACAATTCCGACAGTGGAAGGCTTCTCGGGAGAAGGAACTGTTGCAGGTACTTTCAAAACATATCTTACTAGAAATATGCTCTGTAGTATGGAAACCATAATTTTTATTTTCTTTTCTTGTTTCCTTCTAAGTAAATTATTGTTATATATATTTGTTCCTGGTGGTTCAACCTTCACATGAATTCGAATGCCATTGGGCGGGGTGGGGGAGGGTTCAAGGGAATTTTTTTTTTTAAAATGTCTATCATAAAAAAACTTTCCCAATTTATCTACCTTCTAAACGGATCAGCTTACGCTAAACATGATTTTGTTTTTAGTTTATAAACTTAAAGCGGATTAACTATATTTTCTCTACTGATTACATCTTTTTCTTAATCATACATTTGCAAAACAGTTGCGGAAAGAAGGAAGGAAAAATGAGTACGAAAGGCATAAGCTGCAATCTATGAATCAGCGCCAGAAAATGGTCAGAATCTCTTCATTTTTTCTGATTCCACCCATGCAAACAAAAATAATAGTAGATGTTTACTTTAAGAAACTTCTCTCATACAGGTTCTTCAGAGAAAGACTGAAGAGGCTGCAATGGCTACCAAGAGGCTGAAAGAACTGCTAGAAGCTCGGAAATCTTCAGCTCGTGATAGTCCAGGTATGCTTCTAATTTGGTGGCAAAACTGCTTTCTGTCTTTAGTTCCTCCAACGAAAAATCACCACAAAATAATCATCTGGACTGTTGCTGTTTGTGAAATCCCTCCTTTTTGATGAATATATGGCTCCTCTTGTATAAGATATTCAGAACCTAGCATCATCCATCATCAGTCTAAGACAGTCAACCTGCATCCACTCCCTAATCATAATTTACTTGAGTTTTTTAATAGTTTTCCATCTTGCAGGAATTACCAATGGAAATGGAATAAATGGGCAGGTAATGATCTGTTTTTCCTTATTTGTTACTTTCTTGTGTAGTAAATGCATTGCTTGTTTTGTCAATAATCTGTTCACTTAACCTACTCTTGCAGAGCAATGAGAAATCCTTACAGCGTTGGCTTGATCACGAGCTGGAAGTCATGGTGAATGTACATGAAGTTCGTTTTGAATATGAGAAACAAAGTCAAGTGTATGTATTTGATATATATGTATTATAATTTGAATTTTCCGTTCATATTTGAGCTAGTTTTCTTTTAACACTGCGTCGATCCTCAGGCGTGCAGCATTGGCCGAAGAACTAGCCTTGCTGAAGCAAGTTGATGAGTTTGCATCAAAGGGGCTTAGCCCTCCAAGAGGAAAGAATGGATTTGCTAGGTATGTGCAAATAGTTATGCACTTGTTTCTGATCTCTTTTCTTCTCCTATTCTTTAAAATCCAGGTTTCATAAGCTAGAATAGCTAATAGCTACTCACCATATTCTTCCTGCAATCTATGTGTGTTTACTCCTTCGTCCTTGCTTCTTCAGAGCATCCTCCATGTCACCAAATGCAAGAATAGCCAGGATATCTTCACTTGAGAGCATGCTAAGCATCACATCAACTTCTCTTGTAGCAATGGCTTCACAACTTTCAGAAGCAGAAGAACGGGAGCGTGCCTTCACTAATCGTGGACGTTGGAATCAGTTGCGCTCAATGGGAGATGCAAAGAACTTGCTTCAATATATGTTCAATTCTTTTGCAGATGCAAGGTACTTACTTTGGCCTTGCAGTATTTCTTTAAGTTTCTCTTCCCACCGATTTAGCTGCACCTCACTACTACCCCAGGAATCATCCTCTTTAGAATTTTTTCATGGATCCGCTGAAAAAAATTCTGGTGTATTTGAGATTTGTATTTTTAACAGTATCCTTTGATCGCGATTTGAGTGGCTAGCTCAGTTTGGAAAGCCAGAGGAACAACCTCTCTGGTCAACTTTACTGAGCACCAGCTTACTATATTTTTCAGATTAGCCCAAGAGTGAGGAAGAGAAAAATAAATAAAAGCTTGATATGTGGCTCAGTCTCCAAATCACACATGATGTGCTAGTATCTATACTCTAGATTATGCAGATTCTGACCAACATCATCTTTTAAGCTACCTTTTCTATGGGTTCAAAATTAATAACTCTCTTGGGAAGTTTTGTTGCATATCATATTACTTGAAGTGACATGTTTTACGAAGTCAAAATTCTAAATGCTTGTTCATATGTTGTCTGCAGATGCCAGCTATGGGAAAAGGAAACTGAAAGCAAGGAAATGAAAGAGCAATTTAAAGAACTTGTAGGCTTATTGAAGCAGAGTGAGATACGGAGAAAGGAGGTTGAGAAAGAGCTGAAATTGAGAGAACAGGCTGTTGCAATCGCATTGGCCACATCAGCTTCGGTATGTGTATTTAGTTCGGAATTTGTATCTGTTTATTACCTGGTATCTTTAATGATATCTTTTAAATTTGGAACATATTGTTGTTATTTTTATCTCTTATTGCTATTGTTCATGTCTTTTAATGCATCAAACTTGGCATGAACAGGGGAACACACATAATTCATTGAAACAGTTATCTGATGAAACCAGTAGTCCCTTGTTTCCATTGGCTGTGCCTGCACAGAAGCAGCTCAAGTACACTCCAGGCATAGTTAATGGGTCTGTAAGAGAGTCTGCAGCGTTTACAGACTCTAGGCGAAAGGTTAGCTTATAAATAAACCCTATGACTAGTCTACTTTGGTAATTGTTTTCTTCCTTGGCTAAGAAAGTGGATATGCAGATGGTACCATCTGGGCAGTTGTCAATGAAAAAGCTAGCAGCTCTTGGACAATCTGGGAAGCTATGGAGGTGGAAAAGGAGCCATCACCAGTGGCTGGTGCAATTCAAATGGAAATGGCAGAAGCCGTGGAGACTTTCAGAATGGATTAGGCACAGTGATGAAACCCTCATCAGGGCAAAACCTCGTCCCCAGGCTCTGCCAAATATAATGTGATGTTTCGACTCACCAGTTGATGCTGTCTGATATTCATCTTCGACCTATAAGTATGATCCCAACACAGGCATGCAGAAGAGCGTACAGAACAGAGTACAGGTAATTCCAACTTAGGAAAATGCATTTGGGTGAAATCATAATGATTGATTCCATATATCTTTTTCAAAGAAAGTCACTACTTATACTCCCTCTGTTACTAATCAAGTGTCCTACTTACTAAGTTTGGTTTTACTAAGTTTGAATTATCATAATATCCCTAAGTTAATAATAACCATGCAAAGCATATTGAACATATTTAAGGGTTAGCGAAGTTCCTAACTTGCATTTTAACGTGATGCGCAGTGTGTTGTGAAGTGTCTGTCAGGGATATCTGCTTATGGATGAGTGGGATCCAAAGTGAAGAAGCTAGGTTTATAAACGCCAAATTTTTGTTCAGGTTCCTGCATTTGGAGCATCTTGTAAATCAGTATAGATGCTGCAGACAGGTCGACCTAGTTTAGCAGTCATTAGAACTTTAGAAGAAGCTCACAGCTGACGAGTGTGTGATGGAATCTCGGAGGAGGAGCTATACCACCAGATTGAGAATTGTCTGTCTAATTCCCTTTCTGTTTCTTTATATATGTTTGTATGTATATTTGGGTTTCTGTATTTTTTTCTGGCCAATTTGTTATATGTCATTTTACAGTGTGTAAGCACAACATTGATTTTGTTTAAAGGATTTTCCTATTTTAGTTTTCTACCCAATATAGAGAAGATAATATTATGTGTGTAACGAATCTGATAATTCACTCAAATATTAAGCTATAATTGAGGATACTTTCTTACTGATAAAAATGATCTAATTACAGAAGAAACCCACAGCTTGCTTCAAGTTTGGGAGCACCTTGCTTCAAGGTGTTCTCTCTACAATTTTCACAATAAATCCTAAAACAAGACCTCCTACAATACAAATACCTCTACAAGCCAAGATGGTCCCCTCTGTGCCTTCAATTGCCCTCCTGTGAATGGTTGAGCTCTGTACGCATAAGCTGTATGCATTTGTCCTCTTCCATATTTTGTCCTCTGTCACAGACCAAGCATTGACCCGAGAAGAAGATGAATTATCCTCTCGGAAACGACGACGTCTCCTTCTTTGGGCTTGAGTTCTCTTACTGGGCTGACATACTTAAGCCCATCTAAATGTTTCGCTGACCCATGATGAGTGAAGATCCTAACAATGCTTTCCCCTTCAAAAAGACTTGTCCTCAAGTCTTCTTTGCATCTACTAGAAACATCATTAGCATTAACCACTGAATCTTCACCAACAATCTGCATAAGATCCTTCTTAAACTTATTTGCAGCTCTTGGCACCAGAGCAATATCTGAGTCCTCATCAGCCATACCCATAGAAGCTTCAAATTCACCTTCAAGCTCACTCTCAAAGCAAAATCTTCTTATATCATTTCTAGTGTCATCCTTCTCATCTCAATGCTTTCTTGTCCCAACAATAACATGGCTTCTTGTAGCTACAACAGTACTAAGTTTACCATTTTGTTGGCATGGTTCTCCTTTTGGGTAACAACAATTCCAACCCCAACACCTTGCCTGAATGCTTGAGTGAACTGAGATGGGTACTTCTCCGGTTTATCTTCAACCCACAACCTCATGTATACATTAACATGGACACTATAAATATACCTTCGGGGAACTTCAGCATCAAGTTGCTTGTCCTTGTTGAATCCTTCATCGAAAGCCCAATCCATTAGCCAAAGAGGAATTTGCTCTGGGTAAATATTGAACTGATTGGTGACAACCATTGAATATTCTTCTGTCTTGTACCAGTAGACTTCATTGATCTTCTTTATATATACCCAACAATTTTCTCTGATATGGAAAGGCAGAGCACTCATTCTATTAGTAATAGTTCTCACAAAATCTTTTGAGCCCCCATTTACTGTCACCCTCTTGTAAGGACTCTCAAAAGTTGCTTGAATTAAATTTAGGATCTCAATAGGATGACCATGAATTCCTACGCACTGGTTTATCGTACAAGGACCACCCATAACAAAGAGAGTAGAAACCATATGAATTTCATTATGAGATACACTTCCAGCTTTAAAACTTGCAGATATCAACCTTTGTCCTAGGTTGTAGCAGTCTACTGTTTTCCTCCAATTCAGATAATAATTAAACGGTTGACTGACTCTTGGATCCTTGGCTGCCACTGTACCAACCGGCCTCCCTTCCCAATATATGGCTACAACATTCTCCAATAACTCCCAGGCCTGTTTCTCAATTTTTGTTTCATCAGTTCCTCCCTTTAAATTCTCACAAGTTTCAGTATCAGTCTCTACAACACCATCTTCTTCTCTATAAAACATCTGGTTTGGCCCCAGCCTATCAGTCTTCAACTTTCCCTCCGATAAGGTCTGATACAATTGAAGTGCCCTCCTTACTTTCAAAATGCTGCAAGTCATAATTTTCACAAACAACATCACAGACCCACATCTCTTCTCAGCCCCTCCATAAGAACCACTGTTACTCAATTTCAAGACTATTTCTTCATTATACATTCCTTTTTTTCTAAACAACCACCCCAATTCATAAAGCATTATAACCATAATTCTTCCACAACCCATTGAAAGCTTAATTAAATCAAATAATATGTACCCACATTCCCACTCTCTTTCTTCTTTTTGGTACTAACTCCCATTTCATGGTCAGTTCTAGTTGCTTCAGTTCTAACCCCTAACACATCACAATTCAGCACACCGACTAGTGTATAAACTCACATGAAAGAATGGCTTCAGCTACTGGTAGGCAAGGAACCCAGTGCCTCATTAGCTTAACAACAACTTCAAAACTCGAAGGAGCAGAGATTGAGACTGAAACCCAATAACTCCTCACAAACTGAACCCCTCCTTTGTCAACCAATAAGAAATTCACAGGTTTAAGATCGCTATTCATACCCCCACAACACATATCCATAATAATAAGAACATATAGAGGGTCCTCATAAGCTCCTTTGATATTCACAATTTTCTTGTGACCTATCAATTGATACATTATTCGGATCTCCCTGCTAACATCCTCCCTATTCTCCTTGGAAATCAACTTCTTCTTAGGATACATGATAACAACCTGCAATAGATTTGGAACAAGTCCAGTAGCTACCAACTGACCATCAATCTCTCTACCCCTTATGAAATCCGAGTTGTCACCACCAGTGTCACGCCCCGAATTCGGTAGGACCGTACCCGGAACGCGAACGGTGAAACATAAAAATAATTTTCAAACATTTTAATAAACCTTTTTAAAATTGCCTCTTACGTTAATCAAAACAATATTTTTACAGCGTAAAATACGTTCAAAACAATGAACAACACGAGCTACGAGGTACGTCACTAACTACCCAAGGACCCGGACTTCCGCTCCCAGCTCTTCAAGCTTCGAAGGCTCTCCTAGTCCGCCTCACGACCAGTACCTGCAGGAAAAGCAGCAGGGGGTGAGCACTTCGCTCACCCCCACGGATACCAGATTGACCATGACATACCAACCGAAATGCCGGGAACACCGGCAACAACAACAACCCCGAGGACTACTACCCCAAAAACAGAAATTAGACTGACGGTCACGCAATACAACTGTGAAAAACTTCCCAACCATCTCAAAGCCCAAACACATAGTGTAGACCCCAAATCAGAGACCGAACAACCATTCCATTAGTCACACCGACAAGGTAAAACACAACCTGCACACTATCCTATATGCATTTACTTGTAACTTTCCACAACCAAACCAGTATTCGCTACTCGTCCCTACCTCAAAGGCATGCGAGAAAAGTAGTAAAGGGGAGGAGCGTTCCGCTAACCTCCACGGATACCCGTTCGATTATGGCATACTAGTAAAGCATCAACAACTTACCAATCTAAACAACTACCTCAAAACCTGATACCAAACCGTCACAACTGCTCACGATATCAGTACTTCAAATACTCGCTCACGTAAGGGAAACCTCGAATGAGGATAATACTCTCAACTAAGCAAACCCTATTGCTCACCATATCACCACCCCAATTACCCGATCACGTGGGGGAAACATCAAAACGGGGATCACGTTCTCAACTAAGCAAACAATATTGCTCACCATATCAACACCCCAATTACCCGATCACATAAGGGAAACCTCAAAACGGGGATCACGTTCTCAACTAAGCAAACACTATTGCTTACCATATCAACACCCCAATTACTCGATCACATAAGGGAAATCTCAAAACGGGGATCACGTTCTCAACTAAGCAAACACTATTGCTCACCATATCAACACCCCAATTTCCCGATCACGTAGGGGAAACCTCAAAACGGGGATCACGTTCTCAACTAAGCAAACACTATTTCTCACAATATCAATACCCCAACTACCCGATCAGATAGGGGAAACCTCGAACAACCCACTCACGTGAGGGAAACCTCAAACCACCCGTTCACGTGAGGGAAACCTCGAACAACCCGCTCGAGTAATGTAGACCCGATCCAACAGTCACGACCTCAATAACGCACGCAATAGTAATCAAGATCACGCAGGGTCACACAAAACCAACCGATCACACAACACCCAAGATCACAAAGGATCGCACACCAGGTCAAGATCACAAAGGATCGCACACCAGCCAAGATCACAAAGGATCGCACACCAGCCAAGATCACAAATGATCGCACACCAGCCAAGATCACAAAGGATCGCAAACCACAACCACAAGCCTCATCACTTTACCGATCACGCACCGGAAGGTACGACACACCTGACGGGAACCACAACCCTCAGCACTTTACCGACCGCGCATCGGAGGGTACGACACACCCCTCGGGCATAATTCCAGCCTCATCACTTTACCAATCACGCGCCGGAATGTACGACGCACCTGACGGGAACCACAACCCTCAGCACTTTACCTACCGCACATTAGAAGGTACGACACACCTCTCGGGCACAGCTCAAGCCTCAGCACTTTACCAATCACGCGCCGGAAGGTACGACGCACCTGACGGGAACCACAGCCCTCAGCACTTTACCGACCGCGCATTGGAAGTTACGACACACGTCTCGGGCACAGCTCAAACAGATATCACCAGAACAATCACAGTCACAACCAAATATCACACAATATTCCGTAATAGCAAAATTGACAACACGACTAACTACCACTCAGCAAGTCAGTCAACAACCATACCGGTTTAACGCCCCACAGGCACTCATGGCCACACACAACCACAATCAGTTCATTAACCCTACGACACCACCAAGTGCCACATGCATTTCTATTGTTCGACAGGTTCACTCAACCTACGACACTACCAAGTGTCACATGCAATTCTATTATTTGACAGGTTCACTCAACCTACGACACTACCAAGTGTCACATGCAATTCTATTATTCGACAGGTACACTTATCCTACGACACCAACAGTGTCACATGCATTTCTACTGTTCGACAGGTTTACTTGTCCTACTACACCAACAGTGCCACATGCATTTCTACTGATAACTTTCCCTAGTCAAGGACGATATCTGGCTACTTTTCCCTACCTCTTGAAGCGTGTCAAACCCGATACTCGCGCTCCGGCAATGCTCCGGATTACCCGCTTAGCCTCCTCTTTCCACGGTCGGCGACACGGTCTACAATGATCACAAATAGAAATACTTGTTAAGTAAGCAGGTGAAACCCGAATTTAATGAACTTAACGCTCAAACGCAACCCCGACAATGCCGATCACTCCCAAACTTTCCGATTACTCGACATTGTCAACAAAGGGCCCGGAAAAGCCCGATTCGCCCGGCTCGGCAAATCTGCCCGGGCGGAAAATGCCCTTCCGGGGCTCTGAAATTTCCCGTTTTTGTTTCTACGATCCTAAAATAATTCAAGTGTTCCAACGCAATCGACGGAATCAATTTCCGACTTCCGAGCGATTTAATTCGCGTTTAAAGTTTCTAAACCCGAAATTTCCAATTTCCACAATTTAATCCCCTAATTCGTTCCGGGTGTGAATTATCGATTCGGGGATCGTCCAAAACCACCCGAACACGAAAAACCCGAGGCCCGGGCAAGTGGGCCCCACACGGCCACAATGGAAAAAATTTCTTTTTCGCCCCAAAACGTTCCTAACGAACCCCAAACCTCAACCATTCGTCTTTAAACCAATTCTAACCAAAACCCAACCATAGTTGACTCGTTTAAACTCAAACCCTAATTTTCAAACGTACCAAAACGAGAAAAGAATGAGTTCTCACCATAGGGAATGACGAGGGGAGTTCGAATCCGCAGCCGTTGAGTCGATCGGTAGGTCAGATCGTCGAGAAATCACCAAAAACCCACCCTTTCCTTTTTCCTTTCCTCATTCTCTCTTCTTTTCTCTTTTATTTTCTCTCTCCTTTTTTGTATTTGGCCGAACACCTCCTCTGCCCTTTCCTTTTATTTTGTTCCAAAAACACCAATCTCTTAATTACAAAACTACCACCACTTATTTCTTTTTCTTTATTTTAAAAACCAACAACCACCACTTGGGTGACATGTGTCATGTGGGTCCCACACTTTAGAAAAATATCTTGGTAGATATTTTTTAGTCCGATTCGCGAAATTCGGTCGTCTCGGGCCCCGTGCGGTCCAATTTTCCAAGAAATTACGAAATTTCATGTGCTACAAGAAAACGGCCCAACTAAGACCGCTGTAACGACGGCTAAGCTTTTTGGATCCCAAACGGGCCTCGAACGGATCAAAACGTCGCTCAGTTGACTTTTACTACAAGTCAACTTTTCCCGAATTTGTCAAAAAGTTTCCCTGAGTCACTCAGAACTCACTTTGGTCGATATCGGGGTCAACTTAAGTCCGTTATGACCCTTGGGGTCAATTCTAGGTTCATTTAGGTGAATGTCCAATTTTTTTAAATTTCTTCGTTTTTCCGCCGATTGACTGGCGTTGACCAGGAGCGGTCTTTACAACCAGCTTCCAACAAATAAGTGAAATTGCACCCATCAACATTTTTACCAATTTTCAAATATATTTCATCAATTCCTTGACAAGTATACAACACATTTCTCACCATATCCTTTTCCGACACCCCCTTTTCTTCCTCAACTAGATTCAAGAACTCATACTCAGCCCCTTTTAACGACCCTGATAATTTTTCCAACCTACATATACCATCTCTCCTACTCCATACTTCCACAAAATATAATTTCCCAATTCCAGTAGGCAATTTCATAGTTCCAGTAAAACAGATGTGCAAAGCTTGTAAAATAAATTGAAGCTCACAATGTAAATTTCTATTCATGAAGAATGCTAATGGAAGTACCTTGTCACTGACAACTTGGTTTCCATGACCTTTGTTAAGAACCACAACCCATTTCTTCATTTTTGACAACTAGAGCCACCTTCTACTTTCAGCAAAACCAGCTTCCATATTGCTCACACTAAGTGTATTGTGTCCAAAGAATGCAACCCCAACCTGGCCTAAAGCTGACTCTCCATAATCTGGGTCATGATTTTCCTTAAACCCAATCCCTTCAAAAACCACACTTTCAACTTCAAAACTTACAAATATCAAGTCATTATAAACTGTAGCAAGAATTGTTGGAGCAAAAACAATGTGTGCCCTGCTAACTTCTTTCTCTATTACAATAAATTTCTCCTCCATATCCAACTCAGCGATCCTATGGAAAAGACAAACAGGCTTAGGCAATTTGTGTGTGGTCACATCCCCTTCATCCATAAAAAGCAATTTGTTCCCCTCGTTCATTGCCTCTGGTTTTATCGAGAACATTAATTCAGCTACCTCAGGCTCTCTCTCAGATGCAAGCTTCACTTTCATGTGCACAATTTCTTCTTTGAATAAGTTGACAAGTTCTCCCAAAAGCCATTCATAACCATTGTTGCAGGGTTCAATCACGAACAAGTCTCGAAGTGACAATAAAAACCGATCCTTTTCCAATAACTCCTCCCTTTTTTGTTGCTGCAGCTTTCTCTTCGCCTCCAATTTTTCTTGAATATCAGCCTCCATTTTTGCTCGGAGCTCGGCCTCCCTTTTTACTTCGAGTTCGGCTTCCCTTCTTGCTTTGAGGATAGCCACCATTAGTGATTGTCGCTGCTTCTCGACCTCCAAATCTCCTTTCAGTTTGTACTCGTATGAACTCAATCGTTGAGACGTTCCACGATGTTGTTCAACTCTGCTCGGAGACCTTGTTCCAGCCACCAAGGAACTCTTTCAAGCTCCTTCTCCTTCCTTTCCAGATATGAGATCAACTCCTCCTGTGCCGTGTCACACCTTCCGATCTCTTCTTCCAGCCGTGAGATTTGCAAAATCAGCTCCGATAACTCCATGGTCGCTGAATCTTAGGCTCTGATACCAGTGTAACGAATCTGATAATTCACTCAAATATTAAGCTATAATTGCTGATACTTTCTTACTGATAAAAATGATCCAATTACAGAAGAAACCCACAGCTTGCTTCAAGCTTGGGAACACCTTGCTTCAAGGTGTTCTCTCTACAATTTTCACAATAAACCCTAAAACAAGACCTCCTACAATACAAATACCTCTACAAGCCAAGATGGTCCCCTCTGTGCCTTCAATTGCCCTCATGTGAATGGTTGAGCTCTGTACGCATGAGCTGTATGCATTCTTCCTCTTCCATATTTTGTCCTCTGCCACAGACCAAGCATTGACCCGAGAAGAAGATGAGTTATCCTCTCGGAAACGACGACGTCTCCTTCTTTGGGCTTGAGTTCTCTTACTGGGCTGGCATACTTAAGCACATCTAGATGTTCCGCTGGCCCATGATGAGTGAAGATCCTAACAATGTGTTTATGGACGTAATTTCCATTAACATAAGATTTTGTCCAATTGTAGCTCATGGGGGTTGGCTTATAGCATGTACAGTGGAGATATCGACATTAGGTGTCGATATTAGATGCCAAGTTCTATAAATTCTTTCTGGGTAGAAGAGGGAAGGTCGTTGGGGCTTGGGCTGTCCACAATTGTGTTGCATAGACGTCGATGGATAGGCGCCGATTAAAAAAACAATTACTAAGCAAAATTAAATTATGTATTTTGAGAAAATCAATTGAGAACCCTCTCTAGGGTTCACACTGTCGTTGGTGCCATTTTTGGGCAGGCTAAACGATGTCGCCTCCATGCGTCCTTCCCACCTCTCCTCCCCCAATGTTGTCACCACCATGCCTTCTCCCCACTCCTCCTCTTCCCTTGGGTATCAAGCTCTTAACACGGAACTGCCACATGATGGGCAGTAAAACCCACTTCCAACACCTTAAACTCTTTTTTCAACATAAACCGAACTTGCTCTTCCTCTGCGAAACCCTAACATCTGACGTAAACTCAATAGTTATTGTGACCGTCTATTTATGCCGAATATACACTACCATCACATGGTGAATGGCTACGTGGCATACCAACTCCTGGTTACCGATTACCTATTAATGCTTTTTTAATAAATACAATAATTTTCTTAATAAATTATGACATGCTATTTAATGTTTCCTAATGATATTTAATTTAAATTAATTTATAATTATTAATTTTATATTTTAAAGTTTATTAATTAATATTAGGTGATTTATTTTTACTAAGATTATTTAATTAATATAATTTTTGATTTATTAATTTAATATTTTATTATTTAAAATCTTAATTTAAAATTTTATTATTTAAAATGTTAATTTAAGATTTTTTTAATTCAACAATTTTTGAATTTAACATTTTATAATTAAGAATAGGTAATTTCGAATTTATTAATTTAAGTTAAGATTATTCAGTTAATAATAAAATAGTTTAGGATTTATTAATTTCATATTTTAGCATTTAAGATTTTTTTTTTAAAATCTTCAATGGCATTTTTACGAATTGTCCCAAGAACAATCATGAAAAAAAAAAACTAGACTCATAGTACGTAGTCAAATCCTACTATTTTCACTTAATTTAAGTCAATTAGTCCGGAAATAGATCAAAATGGTCTATTCTCACCGTAAATGCTCTAAGTGTCACTCTAATACCTATAGTCCATTTTTATTATCAACAAACGAAAATTTATTAATTCAAGCCTTCAAGATGAAGACACAAGAACAAGGGAAAAAAACCCTCAAAAGAAGGCAAAGCAACAAGGCTTACAAGAAAGTGGAACGACTTACACACCAGAGCGTTCTTAAGAAAAGAACCGCAAGAAAATCGACAATCTAAGCAACCAGAAAACAATAAGTCGGGAAAGCAAGAAGAGAATGTCTAAAAACCGAAAATTACAACCGTGTTTTTTAAGACCAAAGGAAAAACTAAAAACCCCAACACCGGTCAACCACCACTCCCGGTAGACCAAGAACCGCCACAACCTGAGAGAAATCCCTGAATCACCGGCGCCTCACACATCAAGAGGGAGGCGACCTACACGCCAACGACCAACACCGCAAAACCGACACAAACATGTCATGTGACGAAACCTCCACCGAAACAGCTAAGACCTTGCAATCGCACCTCACCTCAATTTTCAAAGGAAGCCTATAGGCTAAGACAACTCGTCGAAGGCCAACACCTAGAGACCGACGAGACCCCGACCGACAAGCGGATGGGTGAGGGGAAAAACAAATAGAGATTCAATTTACAAGGTAAGAAGTGACACCAAGTAGAAATGAAAGTAGTAAAATGACAACGAGATAGTCACCTCGAAGCGCTGTGAATTGAGAGTCGTTGTGACCGAGACCCGAAGGGAAAAAGGTCAATTGGACGGAAGTCGATGTCGGAACAGCGAGCCAGAACGTTTGAACTACCAGGAAATGCCAGAGCTTCTGAGAGGAGACGAACACGGGCACCCAAACCTACCCATACTGACGGGGAACACGGGCAGGACGTGGCGAAGGGAAGATCTGAAGCAACTTCACGGTAGACTGCAATAATATGGAGCACACTCCTCCCAAATCGAACCGTTGGAATCGACTAAGAGGATCACCCAAAGTACTTTTGTTCGGAGCATAGGATATTGGAGAGGAAGGAAGGAGAGGAATTTCCGACTACAAAACCCGAGTTCAGCAACGCCTGGACATAACCACCATCATACGAACCCAATCCAAATCCAACCACGATCAATAGATCGGAAATGGGGAAGATCTGACCCAGAAAATTCGGAGCACGACCTTTGAAGACAGAGGCGGAGGATTCGGGCAACACTTTGCCGGAGCACGAGCACACAAACGCCAGACCAAAACCACAGGAGGTAAACAAAATCAACCCACCAGGAGAAAATAAAGGGAGCAAGTAACCGAAAGGAATGGAGGAGGGGAGAGAGGGTCGTCACAGACGACTACCATAACCAGAGCCACGACCATTACTTGTGACAAGCGAAGGGGGAAAGACTATGGTGGCTAGGGGTTATTCTCGAGAGCGTTTTCTTTCCTCGGAAGAGGTTATACCTCTAGTCCATTTGTATCCGAATGTGAAGAGGATAATTAGTATCTTAGTCAGGTGTGGTGTGTATAATTTATATAGTAGTATGTTGTTGTGTAAAAAACCTTAAGAGTGTCAACAATTTATACCCATTGTGTATTAATTTATATTTTTTTATGAACAAGTTTTATAAAAATCATTTTCTTTCGGAAGAAAGTGCACGAAAAAACTGCCCCAATACATTGAACAAAATTTTTGTACAATTACTATAGGCAAAACCCCTAAATTTACAAATAATATAAGTTTTGAACATATCAGAAACTAACATTTACCATTCAACATAGGCTATAAATTTCTGCAAAACGGAATCTGGCCTTCTGTAAAATAGCACAACAAAACAAAACAAATTGCTCACAACCGCAACAACCTGAAACCCGAGCCCCAACAGAAACGCTAAGAACCTTGAGCTGGGATAGAAGTATCACCGGAGGCTGGAGCAGAAGCATCTGCAACAACTGATATTTTTTGTTAGGATTAAATATCGAACCTTACTCTTAAGTATTGGTCACGAACACTACACTACCCTACATTTTAAAGTGACAAATGCAGTACCTTAAGTATTGGTCACACGATTTTGTTAGTAAAAATGGACGGAATATTCCATTCTGTTAGTCGTATGACCTCAAGTGTCATATAATGGATGGTAAAATGACATTATTTTTTCCTTAAGTGTTTGACCTCTATACATTTTATAAGGAACAATAACGAGTGTACAATGATAATGTTCCTTATAAAATGTATAGAAATCAAATAATTGAGGGAAAACATTATTTTACCATCAACTATATGATATTTATGGTCATATGACTAACAAGATGGAATATTCCGTCCATTTTTACTAATAAAATCGCGTAACCAATACTTAATGTACTGTATTTGTTACTTTGAAACGTTTGATAGTATAGCATTCGTAAATAAGTTTCAATATTTAATCTTTTTTATTATGCACTTGTCCATTCATGTACGAGGGTAAACATACACCGTTACGCCAATCAATTGAAAGAAAGTATTAAATAAAAGAAAGCATTCACTCTCCATTGGTGCTGAAATGATTGGCATCATTTGTATTCAGGGCGCCGACATTTTGCTTAAAAAAGAAGAAAAAAATACGATACATTGGAAGAGAGAAGTTTCATGAACCGGGCATATGATATAACCACCAATCCATTAGGAAGACAATGTTATAAGATTTAAAAAAAAAAGGATATGGAGTAGATAGTTTAGTGTTGAGATAGAGCTGTTTCCGAGCTGGACCACATGTATGGATTAGGAGAGCTGAGATGCTAATGGAACGAGTTAGGTGGTTGAGTCACCCAATTGGGACACTTCATATCTTCCATTACTCTTTGACTCTTTAGCTGTCTATTGCTAGTGTTTTTTCATAATCATCATCCTCACCATCTTCTGCAAACTACACCACCAATAGAGCACTCCTCATCTTTCTTGTGACCTTACGACCACACCAACCTAAGGACATCATTTTGGGGCCATATTCTTTCTTATCTTTTTTCCTTCTTCGGCTTTTATGTTTTCCTCCAATCTCATTATGTTGGTCCATTTTGTTTCTTGTTATCTTTTCAAAGTACTTCAAATCCTTTCGTACCGAACTTCTAGGTTCTTTGTTGGATCGACATACTATACCCATACATGATACATGGTAGGTAAGAGTACACAATACCCAATCACCACATCGATCTAACGATTGCTTTTTATCCATGACAATACTATATCTACTTCAAGGACCTCGGCAAGAAAACTTTTTGTACACTTTTTACACCTCTACTCACGATAAAATATCATGTTTTTATTATTATTAAAAGGTGCAATGTTATTTCTTAAACTTCAATGTAACAAAGACAAGACATTAGGAAGAGTTATTACAATGTATCGAGTTTTTAAAGTCTGTCTACTCATAACTCTATAACAAATGAACCGGCATATGCGGTTTATGTGGGAGTCATAAAGGCGAACAGAAATTAAAAGACAATGAAATCGATGATTGTTGCTCAAGGTAGTGCCCAACTGCGACATATTCTGTAATTTGCAACCGAACCTGTTGACACCAGTTTCCATGGGAGGCAGTGCTCTTCCCAGGGACCCCTGCCAAGGCCAGTCCCTAGAGCACTAGATTCCTTTCATTCCTCCACACGGGTCTTCCTAGTAGCACGTACTTGGTCGTCCTGAGGTTCCTCAGCAGAACCCATCTCTACTCCTCCTTTCCTTGCTTCGGGGCCCTTCCTCAACCCACTGGCCATCCCAGGCCTATCTATGTGCCCAAGTAAGGGCCGAGATACCGGTGCCACCATACCTGATGGCTGAATGATCGCCAGATGCTGACCATCCCGATTCCCCCAACGTAGCTGATGGTCCTTCCAAGGATACTCCCGGTTAGGTGCAGTAGTCGGGGATACCATTGCTCCGCTGCCTCGATACAATGAGGCTTTAGGTGCAGTAGTCGAGAACAATAGGTGTCCATGCTCCTGTCCACCCCAATATGTGGCATAATTCTCGATCTGCTGTCCCTTTCGAAATTCCATGACCGTGGAATCAAGCCGGGGTGGGGGCACCACCTTCCTATCGCACTCCGATACCTTGTGGCCGAGCATACCACAGTTGTAACAAAAATGCGGGAGTTTGGTGTAGATAAGTGCGATATAAACAGGATCAGACAGCCTCTGAAAGCGTAAGAGAAGTTGTCGATGAAGGGGGCGTGCCAGAAGATGCCAGTACTTGATCCTCATCGACCCCCCCCCCCCCCCGAACAGAACCCCAATTTATCTCAAGGTACCTCCACACACAGACCCAATGCTAAGCCAATCGATTCCCCCATGGCTTTGGTACGGACCCCCCTAGGGAAGACCGTATGCTTGAACCCTAGTTGAATCTGATCCAAGACGGGGGGGCTCCCCAGCTAGAGGATCAAGGTCCCCCATAAGCAATGGGCGATCGACTACACACCATGCCTCTTGTCTTCGAACCCATGCCCTAGCTGCATCGATTTTGAAGTAGAACCTGAACACTCCCAGACCAATGTCTTGGATTACTAAGTCATCAACCGATCTCCCCCACTCCTTCTTTATAATTCTGAGAATGGCCTCCTTGCGAGGTAGTTTTGTGGCCAAGAGTTTTCCTAACATGGAAAAGTGCTGCCAATCCACGGTCGAAAGACTCGTCATCATATACGACACCTCCACCTCCACCTCCAGCATCTCATCCTGCCAGGTTGGTCGGGGAGACATCATCGGTGATACCACGAGGTTCGACGAGCCTGAACCAGCCTCCATCACACAAAGTGGTTCCTCCCTCTCCAAGCCGAGCATGAAGGCCTTGCCGCGAAGAGGGTCACAAATTATAGGATGTGGTGGAGAGCCAAAAGGGGCCACCGACGAGTACAGCGTGCCAGGAAACAAAGGTTCTGGTGGCAGTTGAGGAGCTGAGACAGTCGTAGGCGCTGAAGTTGTCGAAACCCTAACGTAGTGTAGGTCGGAAGTTAAGGTTTTTTCCTTAAGGGACCGGCCTCGTCGTGGTTTTCCGGATAGTTTGTCTGGGCTGACTAATGATGTCGGGGTCGACGATGAAGTTGCAGGAGCGGAAAGGTAAGGGACGAAAGACCAAGGTTTCTACGACGTCCGATGACTGCTGTTTTTAAGAAGGGGCATGATCTTGGAAGAGGGATACTAGGATAACGTAAGTGGCGTGAAGTGCACCACGATAGGCTGTGACGGGATAAGATCGACGATAGAGGCAATAGTCTTATCGACGACAGGAGTAGAGACCTCCATAGGTGAGGCTAGGGTTTCCTCGGGAAGGAGGAAGGTCTTCCAAGTCGAGAGAACTTTTTCACCTGTTTCTTGTAAATTATTGATTTGTACAAAATATCATATGATTAATGTTTAATGCTGATCTAAAACATATCACAAAATATTTATGTGTGATCTATCATTATTTTTTTTTATCAGAGAGAAATAAATGCATTAAAAATGTAATGTGGGTCCTTACATAGAAACCACACGCCAAAAACCAAGTCCAACAAAACCAGTATAAAAAGCAAAAGCAATAGAGGAAACAAGATAAAACAACCACCCCGGTCCACCACAATAATCACAAACCCACCAGACTAGTGAACAGTGCCTCAAGAGATCGCACGAGCAACCTTGATCGGACTAGTGAACAGTACCACAGGAGACCGCACGGGTGGATCCTCTGGCCTCAAGAAGGCTAAGTAACCCATGCTCCTCCACCCAAAAACGGGCAGATCGGCCCCAAAAAGCGACTCCGGAACAAGTACTCACCAGACCCCACCAAGGTTAAGAAACCCCAAGACGACTCCTGAACAAGCACTCACCAGACCTAGCAAGAGAACCACCGAAGAGGACCGGGGGACAAAGTGCTGAACTCCTCAAACATGATGCAACCATCCTTAGGCGCTCCTAGTCAGCACATCAGCCGGAGACTCGACCCACTCGAGGAAGGTGAAAGGACGACCAACTGATCTCAAAATGGAGAAGGATCCCTATTGAACTCTAGCAAGAAGAATGCTTGGTTCAATAGCAGTGGACCCCGAGAAGACACGCCGATTGCGCTCTAGCCAAATATGCCAGAGACACAATAGTCCGATACCCATCCACTCGGACCTTAACCTCCGAAGTCCCGCCAGAGAGGTCCAAGACTCAAGAAAAAGAGCTGGCAACAACGGAAGAGCACCTACAACTCCCCACCATCTCAAGACCAGAGACCAGACCCTCCAGGTCCACGAGCAAGCAACAAACAAGTGCCTAATGTCTTCCCCACCTGTACCACACAACACACACCTCCACCGGACCAACGGAATCGACACACCCCTATCCACCAAGAAGGAAATAGTGGGAACCCCCTCATGAGCAAAAAGCCAGACAAACAAATGGATCTTGGGAGGAACAGGGGCAGACCAGATCACTGAAGCCCACAGAGCAGTCCCATGATCCACCCAACCAGCGACAACCTGAAAGGCTCTAGCCGTAGAGAAACCACACGGATCCCATGACCAGGTCAACGAATCAGGCCCTCTCGAACCAGACGAACCCCGATCAGACGGACCCTAATCTCCTCCAATGCCTCAATATCGCGGACTCGAATATCCCTACCAAACAAAAAACCCCATTCCCCATCCACGAAAAACTCAGTAATCGACCGGTGATGGCCTTCCGCCAACCTATAGAGTTGAGGAAACCGAGTCGCAAGAGAGGTATCAAAAATCCATGGGTCCTCCCAAAAGCGAATCGTAGTGCCTGAACCGACAACCCACCTCAAAGTGTCATGACCAAACACTCTCGCAAACCCAGGGTCCCTGTCCAAACGAACCACATGCTGAATGAAGAAAGAGGAAGCCCTCAACGGAATAGAAAGCGCACCCAGATCCCACTCTGACTCCCTCCACCCAAAACAAGCACAAATAACACGTCTCCAAAAGACTGGACCTTCAGTAGAAAAGCGCCACCACCATTTCAAGAGAAGACTGGTGTTTACCGCCGAAATAGAACGAACACCAAGCCCCCCTGAGTCCTTGGACAAACAAACCACATCCCATGGGACCTTGGAGAGACACCTCCTTTCTCTACCTGAACACCAAAGAAACCTCCTCTGAAGCCTCTCTAACAAACGAACCACCTTCTTGGGATCACGAAACAAAGACATGTAAAAGATCGGCATGCTGGCCAAGGTCGCCCTGATGAGCGTATTCCGACTTCCTAAGGAGAGAAAACGGGTTCGCCAAACCGCCAGCCGCTCTCTATACCTATCAACCACCGGGTCCCAAAAAGAAGCGAGACGAGGGTTTTCCCCCAAAGGGAACCCAAGGTAAGTAAAAGGGAGAAGACCCAAAGAGCACTGCATGGCCTCCGCCAGAGTTTTGCACATAGAATCAGCCACAACAAAAGAAACCAGAGACGACTTGGAAAAGTTGATCCGAAGACCTGACACCAGCTCAAAAGTGTGAAGAACAAACCTGACAGCCTGAAACTGATCCACACCTGCCTCAAGGAACAACAGAGTGTCATCCGCAAACTGGAGGTGAGAAACCTGAATGACTGAGCCAACCCGGATACCACCGTACAACCCTTGTCTGATTCCGAGCTCAAAAAGCTGGTGAAAACCCTCAGCCGTGATAAAAAATAAATAAGGTGACAGCGGACACCCTTGCCTGACTCCCTGTAAGACCCTAAACTGCTCAGAAGGAGACCCATTAAGCAACACTGAAGAGAAACCCCGTAAACAGGAGGAGATCCAGATAATCTACTTCCCACCGAAACCCATACTCCTAAGAACATGAAACAGATAAGACCAATCAACCCTATCAAACGCCTTCTCAAAGTCCAACTTCACCAAAGCAGTTGGTTGTCGAGAGGGACGCACAAACCCCAGGACCTCCATAGCAACAAGGACACTATCCGTTAGCTGTCTCCCCTAGATACACGCAGACTGAGTACTGCTAATAAGGTCTCCAATCACCATCCTCATACGCCTCGACAAGATCTTGGCCAAGATCTTGTAAGTAGCTGTCGTAAGGCTAATAGGGCGGTACTCCGAGAAGGTCCTTGGGGAAGGGACCTTCGGGATGAGAACAATAAAGCTCGAGTTCACCCCTCGCCCAAGCTGAAACGAGGCATGAAAGAAGTGAAGAAAGCACAAGAAGTCGACCCGAATGATCTGCCACGCTGCCCGTAAGAAGACCAGATTAAAACCATCTGGCCCTGGCGCCTTATCCCCAGAACAAGCAGAAAAAGCCTCCAAAACCTCAGCCTCGGTGAAAGGAGACTCCAAAGACATAGAATCCTCCTCGCTTAGCCGAGCGAACTGTAAAGCGGGTAAGGTATGACGGGTCGACTGCTCAGAGAAGAAACGGGCCCCAAAGTGTGCAACAGCCTGGGCCTTGACCCCTACGGGGTCAGAATACTCTGTGCCATTCTCTAACACTGAGAAGATCTGGTTCCGAGATGCACGGGCCTGGGCTACACGATGAAAATAGGCTGAGTTACGATCCCCATCCTTGCCCCATTTGACCATAGCCTTCTACCTCCATAAGTTAGATCTCTGCCCCGCCTTAGAGGCTAACTGGGATGTGCAAAAAGCCCTCTCAGTCAACTCTTCCTCAGATAAGGGCCTAGTGTCAACCATCACATCAAAAGCATCAATACGCACCTCCAACTCAGAAATAGCAGTATCAAGATGACCAAAAACTAAACGATTCCACTCCCGTAGATCACCCCTCAAAGTTCTCAACTTGGTCCACCAAATGAACTCCGGATCCCCACGAACCACATAAGAGGACCAACGCTCGCTCACAAACGGGAGGAACTCATCGTGCTCAACCCAAGCATCGATGAATCGGAATGGGCGGGGTCCCCAATCAACCCTCTCATCAGATAACAGGATCGGACAATGATCGGAGAGGGACCGAGTGAGTCCTTTCTGAACAGGACTAGAAAACATGCTGAGAGACTCAGGAGACAGAAGAAACCTGTCGATACGACTACACCTGGAAGCGGGGCCAAACCAAGTGAAACGCATGTTGGCCTGAGGGAGATCAAGTAACCCAACTGCCAAAATAAAGTCTCGAAACTCTAAACTGTCCCCATGGAGAATCCCCCCTGACGATATCTCCTCCTGGGAGAAAACCGTATTGAAGTCCCCAGCGACAAGAAACACAGACCCAAAACCATCAGCAGCTGAACGGAGAGAAGTCCAGAGGTCACGCCTCGCCGTAGCTGAGGTGGAAGCGTATACATTTAGGACAGTCAATGGAGTGCCCGTGGGTAGATGGACTCCCGATCAAACCAGAACGCCGTCAATAGGGTAAGTCTGACCTACTTGGAACACCCTGCTATTCCAAATAGTAAGAAGACCCCCAGACAATCCCGACGAAGGGACAAACGAGTGGCCGAAGTCCGGTCCTAACCCACACGAACGAGCGATACTAAAGCTAATGTCTGACAACTTTGTCTCCTGAATCAAAACAAAGTCTGCCCGTTGAGCACGAACAAGAGAGGCCAAAAGACTCCTCTTCGAAGAGGAGCCTAGACCCCGAGCATTCCAAGAAAGGAAAATCATAGAGTCACCGAGGGGTTAGCAACCCCGCTACTGTAAGTGTGGCTGAGGGCCGCCTCAACCTTCAGAAACCCCTCTTCAGCTGTACCCCTGTAATAGACCCCCAAACTCTCAGCAAACCGCACCACAGTGTGGGTAATGCTCTCACATGTGCGCCCATCAACAAGATCCGAATGAAACTCAGAGTAATCCGGCGGAGGGGCACATGCCAGAGGCGGTACCTGTGCTCCTACAACCACACCTCCACCACCATCTTCTACCGCAACATCAAGACTCCCCCCAAACACGACTAAGGCTGAACCTGAATCAACCACATCCTCAACTTCCTGATCCCGATCGAACTTAGTCTTAGAGTCACGCCGGATATCACTCTCAGCTGGAAGGCTCGACTTCTGACTCACCCCCGAATCAACAGCTAGATGAGCCGAGAAGGGGACCAGTGACTATGACGAAGCACCAACCACGGATCTAATCGGCAAATGTAGGGACCGCGGCCTGACAGTGAAGGCCTGAAGGATCGGATCAACGTCAGATCCTGACGGAGCAACAGACGGGGGTCTAGGAGTTGGGCAGGAGGGGATGCTATCTAAGTGTGCCCTCTTGACCAAAACATCAGCTCAAAAGTTGTCCCATCTCACCGGTACAAGCATGCTATGAAAGGAAACATCAGAAGTGTGAACAAGGGCAGAAGCCCTGACCATCTGACCCGAAGCCAAAGAAGAGGGATGAACCGCAATTGGAAATCCGACTCTCTCCAAAACACGAATCATGTTGTCCTTACACCACCTAAAAGGGGGTAAACCTACGATGTCAACCAACACCAGTCGCCCACCAGAAAGGACCCTATCCAAGCAATCAGAGAAAGAGAAGAACCAAGGACGCAAACTGGCCCAGTCACCCAAGGAAAGTGTCTCCCACGTCGAGCGATCCACACAAGTCAGCAGAAAAGTACGTGAGCCTAAGTCAAGAAGCTTTATACCCACTAAGCCCGAACTCTCCATAGCAGCTACAAGGGAGGAAGGGGGTGACGAAGACGCTACCACAACGAGAATACTGAGATCAGTTCTCCCAACCAACTCTGGACTAGGCATAGGGAGACTAACTTCCTCCAAAGATGGTGAGGGAGGAGGTTGCTCAACTCCAGCACCCCTTTTACCAGGATCTTCCTCCGGGAGGCTAGGCTCAAGAGATGAAATAACCTTACCCGAAACCTTATCGGACTCGACCACCTTATCAGATAAATCCACATGACAAGTTTTTCCAACACCAGGAAACGTAAAAGGAGCAGCTAAGGTCAAAGATTTAGACAGTTCAATGGTAGGAGAGTGGCCAAGACGCCTACCCAATTCAACCACTAGTTTGTGCGTGCCCCACATAAACCCATTCAGAGACCCAACAACTTTTAGAAGATCAGAATATAAAGCAAAGTAAATAAAAGCAAATGACCTACCTCGCAAAGATCGATGATAGAAGCCAATCCCAACGAGGCTTCCGATCTAACTAAAAAGACTCCAAAGTTGTTCTTTTGAGGATAACTTTGGAAAGTTAGTAACAAAGGCAGGAAACCCACGACCATGCCCCTTGATGGATGCCTTTGTAGCCCTGCTTGTCGCCTTCTTCGACCTCCTGCTCTGAACTACAGTCCAACCTTCTGCCTCATCCGAAGTAACCACCTCTCTCGCCTCAAGTACAATAGCAGGTTTATGGAGAACATTTCCATGCATGGAGGCTCGATCATCGGTGCCCTCGCTGGTCAGGATTGGGCGTCGGGTACCAAAAAAACCCCGATGCCTCACCCTAACTTGCTCATCGGGTGTCAAAGCGCCCACCCCGACCTAGCCCCATTAAACTTCCTCGCCGACACGGGCCCAACCACCACCACCCTAGGAACACCCATTGAAGCTTCACCAGAAGCAAGCTTCGGGAGCTTCTCAACCCTACTACAAACATCGACGGAGACGGAGGTGTCTCCCAGTGACAGTCTCCGCCGAACCCGGTTCAAACACTAGGTGGTCGCTGTTAGTCTTAGTGTCCGTAGTTCAATCCTAAATGTCCAAATGTATATATCATCGTTAGCAATAAAATTAAAGTGGCTTTATATTACTTATGTGTTGGAGTAATATATCGATGTGTGCTCTGATCTATGCCCACCATGCGAATAGAACCATAGATCGAGATAGATCACACTCGATGGGTCCCTAGTCAACAAAGCTTCACTAGAAACGACTAGTATGAAAGATGGCTCTTTATGGTTTACGTTCTGTTAGTCATTGGAATGGGATTCCGGAGTCTGATCATAGATATCATGTGGGACATGATATTGGACGACCCGCCCTGAATATGTGCCATAGATTAAGTCATGAACATATTCAGTGTTGTAGCTTGTCATGTATCCTTAGACCAAGGAGTCTTTGTGATCGCTATGTAGTCAACAACTGAGTTTGACCTGAGCCTAACGTTGTCCGTAACAGGGCTTCCATAACGGCCAGGATTGGCTTGGGGACGGGCTACATGAGTGACACGAAAGACGGCTAAGGGATTTATCCCTCATACTAAGGTATGGGAAAGATATCGGTTCTCGGCCGCTTGATCGAGAGTGACTGGAAGAATAGCATGGCCATGCACATGATACTGGGTATCATATCTTCAGTCATCTCACATATCAAGGAACGGTGATTGAGAATAATAAGGATGATGGCTCTATGCCTTATCTCAATCAGGATATCGGAGATAAAAGGATAATGACAGGGACGACGGAAAGGTTAGAATCGACATGGTCGATTCGTTATGTAGTGTCAGGCAATACTAAAGTCTCGTTATTTGCCACTTAAATATGATCAAGTAAAATGGGATTTTACGTTGATCTATTGACATGCATAAACCTAAGGGTCACACCGGAGGATGAAACTCATTGACACATTTATGGAGAATGGCCAAAAGGGAGTTGTCTCGGGACATGACCAAAACTGGGTTTTGGGTCATGTGCCCGTAAGTGAATAGGACTTTACGGATCTAGACAAGGCTTGGAGTCTTGGGATTGATCGCGTCGGATAATGTTGGACATTTCCGGTATGGAAGGCTTGGAGGCGATGAGCGAATCACGGGACCTCGTTAGAAATGGTCACGGGCCATGTTCCAAGAGGCCCATGAAAGGCCCATGCAACCAAGGCCCATGGAACTAATTAATCAAGTCTTGATTAATTAGTACTAAGCAAGCAAGACAAGGATTAAGGTGTTGGTGATTCACCACCTAACCCAATCTTGTCTTGCCATACTTTGTCCTATTTACACCTTACTTGACACCATACTTGTCCCATGCCTTTAGTTGGACAAGTATGGGTTTTGTTATGTTTAAGTCATCTTTTTTCAACATAACAAACACAAGACAAGAATAGGAAACACATTTTCTCCCTCTTCCATGGCCATTTCGGGTTTGGCTAGTTTCCACCTCCATTTTTGTGTTCTTGAGTCCTCAAAGAGAAGAACTACGTGGCTTTGATTCCCATGTGGATACGTAGGCGTCTTGGAGACTCAAGCCAATCATTCGTTAACCGGTGTTCTTGTTTTGGTAAGAGATAGTGCTGAATTTTTCTATTGTGAATCCATTCTTTGTTAGTTGTTTCATGGTTTTAATCGTCTCTTGGTTTTTATTGATTTTCCGTTGCGAGTTGGTTCATCTCCAACCCTACCTCGAGACCCAACAGTCGCACCATCAAAGACGAAAGCAGAACTCTCCCTAACCTCGCCATCAGCATCGAGAGGGATGGCTGGAGCTTTCCCTTTCACCACGCCGTCGAGGAAGGACGACGGCCCGGAGCTCCGACCACCGGCAACACCACAGCGAGAAACAGATCTCGAAACCCTACGGGAGGAACTCCGTCCTCTCCTCACGTACTCCCCGGCCTCGGACTCGTCTACCCAGCGTCGTGGATCACGACTTTTCCGACCAGTAACCGGGACAGACCCATCCCGGTCGTCCATCCCGAGCTGTGGCAGTCCTATGACGGACGCTGCACGATCCAGAACGCCCTTCATCGGCGCCAGCTTGTCTGAACCAGTCACACCTCTTCCCTGCGACTCCCGTCTGTCACCAGAAGCCTGCTCAGCCCCGCCATGACCAGAAGAGGACGCCACCAAAGTCGGATCACGTTCCATCACAGCGGCCACCGGATCGCGACCTCTACCCTCCACTTTCGATCGAGATTGGCCAGCCACCGTAGAACCAACCTCTTTACCCTTGTCTCCTACAGGCAGCATCAGTAGAGAGATGAACTCATCACCACCGAACGAAGTCGCCGCCGTCGAAACCGTCAAAAACTGCCCTAGAAAACACGACTCTGAGTTGAGAGGAAAGTCAACCCTTACTTTGCTTTCTATCATTATTTAATAGGTTAATTATGCTATCCGTTTTCATATAACTACGTCGATATTTAAAAAGCGAGTGAGGAATCACTTGACTATAATAAAATAAGTAATTTTTACTATTACAATTTCAAAGTCAAATTACTAAAGTAACCATAACTAGTTTTAGAATTTCAAACTCGTGTCATTGGGTTTCATTTATAGGGTTAATTGTAAAAACCTATATTTATGTATTGATCACGAACAATAAGTTACTTAAAGTTTAAAAGTTTTATATGAAGGATTTTATGTTTTGGTTGCATGTCATGTATACACATATATGAATTGATCACATATCATTTACATGTTTTATAGATTTTTCATAAAACATTTACATACCTTTATGAATTGATCACAGATCTTTTACACGTCTTACGAATTGGTCACATATCATTTACATGCCTACAATGGTAACTAATACTTTAGGGTAGCTTACTGATCATGACCAATAAATAAGAGTAGGTTTATACATTTAACTCTTCTTGTATTTATTCTTGATTTGAAACTCATTCTTAGAGCACATGCAAGCGATTGGGCAAAGTAGAGAGGTTTATCGCGTCGAATCGTCACAGACCCGAATAATTCAATGAACGAATTGATTGGCCATCTTTCAGGGAAATTCACTAACGATAGTGTGATTTGGCCGCTGGCTACTTTCGTCAAGCACTCAGAATAGTTCACATGTTTTTCTTTATAAAAACAATATGAATTGAACCCTCAACTCAGTAAAAGTACCACCTTCCTCTTAATTTTCTCTGCACACTTCTCTTCCAGCTTCTCTTTTCTAGTTTTTCGTCTAATGGATCCTCTAAACCACTCAAAAGTGGTAACTGAACTCACGCACGAAGATTTGAAACTAATTTTTATAGAACGATATGCCAAGTTTTAGAGATATATCAACATTAAATATTGAAGTATACTCGTACGTTGATTGAACACACCACATCATAACCATTTATCACCGAATGAACCATTCACTCGGTAATCAATAGCATTTCGTCGTTGATGATCATCATTGACGTTCACATTCGTCAAGTATTTTATGTCGGTGATGAATCATTATTTTTATTTCATACAGACGAAAGCGGGAATTTGGTCAATATTGAAAGTTCATCGCTGGACGTTCAATTCAGTCGGGGTTGAACTAACATTACCAACGGATCAATTCGATCAATGTTTAACTTTCATCACCGACCGTTCATTTGGTCAGTGCTGAACTATCATCATCGACCGTTTAATTCGATCGATGTTGAACTTTCATCATCGACCAAATCATTTGGTTGGTGATGAAAATTCATTATCGGCCAATGATTAAAATCCGATCAGCTATGTTAAGTAATAGATTAATAAAACATTTATTATTCGTGCACCCATACGTGCATTGCATTCAAGTTCATCCAAACATTTATAATTAGTGAATGAAGATGATGAGTAGGCTACATCTTCCTTATATTTAAATTTTATTTTATTATAATTAGGTTTAGTTTTACTATATTTCTGTTACATATTGTTGTATGTTGGAAATTTTAATATTTCGTGCAAGAATAATCCCGTTTTCAATACATGTATCTTACCTCTTCCCAATGCATCTTGGAGGCCGATTTGGTGGCCCACACCAACACTCTCCCCTCACATTTCTTATCTATAAAAGGAAATGAAACCAATGTTCATATCCTCATGTTCTTATATACTGGATCATTTATCTCAAACGATGGCATCCGATAACGAAAGTGATGTTTCACAGGCTGATTCTGGTCCACCACAACAACTCTACAAGATGAAGCGAAAAGCCTACCGATGTGGTAGGTTCGAGCGCAAAAAATCCTGGTTTCTTAAGTGCCACAACTTGTTGATGACGCAATACGCTGAAGCCTTTGCTCTAGATACATCTTACTTGACCCCACTCGAGAAGGCCTATCACGAATAGCTTATGTTCGATATACTTGAAGTTATGAACCATAACTAATTCAAGCCCATATAAGTTTGTTTGTTAATCTTAGTACTCGGTTTCCAACTCGGGTTGTTTAATTTTCTACTCTCTTTTTTTATCAGAGAGAAAGAAATGCATTAAAAAAAGGAAGTGTGGGTCCTGGGATAGAAACCACAACAACCAAAACAAATTCCAACAAAACCAGCCTAAAAGGCAAAAGCAACAAAGAAAACAAGAGAAAACAACCACCCCGGTCCACCACAACAACTACTAACACACCAGACTAGCGAACAGTACCTCAGGAGACCGCTCGGGCAACCTTAATCGAACTAGTGAACAATTGCACAGGAGACCGCACGAGTGAATCCTCTGGCCTCAAGAAGGCTAAGTGATTCATGCCCCTCCACCCAATAGTAGGCAGATCGGCCCCAAATTGCGACCCCGGAACAAGTACTCACCAGACCCCACCAAGGTAAAGCAACCCCAAAACAACTCCTGAACGAGCACTCACTAGACCTGACAAGAGAAACCACTGAAGAGGACCGGGGAAAAAGGTTTTGAACTCCTCAAACATGATACAACAATCATCAGTTTATCATTAGGCGCTCCTAGTCAGCGCATCAGCCGGATACTCGACCCACTCGAGGAAGGTGAAATTACGACCAGTCGCTCTCAATCTGGAAAAAGATCCTTGCTGAACTCTAGCTAGGAGAATGCCTGGTTCAATAGCAGCAAACCCTGAGAAGACACGGCGATTGCGCTCTAACCAAATATGCCAAAGACACAACAACCTAATACCAATGCACTCAGACCTCAGCCTACGTCCAAAAACGAATCGTGGTGCCAAAACCGACCACCCATCTCAAAGTGCCTGGACCAAACACTCTCGCAAACCCAGGGTCTCGATCCAACCGAACCACATGTCGGATGAAGAAAGAGGAAACCCTCGGAGGAACCGTAATCCCAAGTCCCACTCAATCTCCCTCCACCCGAAACAAGCATAAATAACACGCCTCCAGAAGGCAGGCCCCTCAGTAGCAAAGAGCCACCACCATTTCAGGAGAAGACTGGTGCTAACCTCTGAAAGAGATCAAACACCAAGGCCTCCTGAATCCTTGGACATGCAAACCACCCCCACAGAACCTTAGAGAGACACCTCCTCTCACAACCTGAACACCAAAGGAACCTCCTCTGAAATCTGTCTAGCTGACGAAACACATTCTTAGGGGCGCGAAGCAAGGACATGAAAAAGACCGGTAAGCTTGATAGGGTCGCCCTAATGAGCGTATGGCGACTTCCTAAGGAGAGAAAAAGGGTATGTCATACCGCTAACCTCTCTCTATACCTATCCACCACTGGGTCCCAAAACGAAGCGAGTCGAGGATTGCCTCCCAAAGAGAACCCAAGGTAAGTGAAAGGGAGAGTGCTCAAAGAACACTGCAATGCTTCCGCAAGAGCCGTACACAACGGATCATCCACAACAAAAGCAACCAGAGACGACTTGGTGAAGTTGATCCGCAGACCAGACACCAACTTAAAAGTGTGGAGAACAAACCGAACAGCATGAAACTGATCCACATCCGCCTCAAGGAACAACAGAGTGTCATCCGCAAACTACAGGTGAGAAACCCGAATGACTGGGACAACCCTAACACCACCATACAACCCCTGCCTGATACCGAGCTCAAAGATCTGATGAAAACCCTCAGCAACAATAAAAAAAAGATAGGGTGAAATTGGGCACCCCTGCTTGACTCCCTGTAAGACCTTAAATTGCTCAGATGGGGACCCATTAATCAGCACAGACGAGAAACCCCGTAAACACGAGGAGACCCAAAAAATCCACTTCCCACCGAAGCCCATACTCCGAAGAACATGAAACAAGTAAGACCAATCAACCTTGTCAAACGCCTTCTCGAAATATAACTTCACCAAAGCGGCTGACTGGCGGGAACGACGCACAAGTCCCAGGACCTCTATAACGACAAGGACACTGTCCGATAACTGCCTCCCCTGCACACACGCGGACTGAGTGGTGCTGATAAGGTCTCTAATCACCCTCCTCAGCCACCTCGAAAAAATCTTAGCCATGATCTTGTAAGTAGCAGTCGTAAGACTAATAGGACGAAACATCGAGAAGGTCTGCAGAGAAGGGACCTTCGGGATGAGAACAATAAAGCTATTGTTCACCCCACGACTAAGCTGAAACGAGGAGTGAAATAAATGAAGAAAGTACAAGAAGTCGGCCCGAATGATTGGCCAAGCACTCGGAAGAAGACCAGATTGAAACCATCTGGCCCAGGGGCCTTGTCCCTAGAACAAGCAGAAAAGGCCTCCAAAACCTCAATCTCAGTAAAAGGAGACTCCAACCTACATGAGTCCTCGTCGTTTAACCTGGAAAACGGAAAAGCGGGTAAGACATGACGGGTCGACTGATCCGAGAAGAAACGAGCCCCAAAGTGAGCGAAGGCTTGAGCCTTGACCCCTACAGGATCTGAGTGCTCCATACCATTCTCTATCACCGAGAAGATCTGGTTCCGAGCACCATGGGCCTAAGCAACCCGATGAAAGTAGGCTGAATTACGATTCCCATCCTTGCCCCACTTGACTCTGGCTTTTTGCCTCCACAACCTAGATCTTTGACATGCCTTAGTGGCTAACTAGGAGGTGCAAAACGCCCTCTCAGTCAGCTCTTCTTCCGATAAAGGCCTAGTGTCAACCAGGACATCAAAAGCATCAATAAGCACCTACAACTCTGAGATGCAAGTGTCTAGCTGCCCAAAAATCGTCTGATTCCATTCACGTAGATCACCCCTCAAGGTTCTCAACTTGGTCCACCAAATGAACTCCGGATCACCGTGAACCACATAAGAGGACCAACGTTCAATCACAAAAGGGAGGAACTCGTCATGCTCTACCCAAGCATCAATGAAACGAAATGGCCTAGGGCCCCAATCGACCATCTCAACAGCCAACAAGATCGGACAATGATCGGAGAGGGAACGAGTGAGTCCTTTCTGGACAAGTCCAGAAAACATGCAGAGTAGCTCGGGAGACAGAAGAAACCTGTCAACACGACTACACCTAGAAGCGGGGCCAAACCAGGTAAAACGCTTGTTAGCTAGGGGAAGATCAAGTAACCCTGCTGCCGAGATAAAATCGCAAAACTCTGAACTGTCACCATGTAGAAGCCCCCTGAAGAGATCTCCTCCTGAGAACAAACAATGTTGAAGTCCCCCGCAACAAGCAACATCAACAACAGAACGGAGAGAAGTCCAAAGGTCTCTCCTCGCCACAACAGAGGTAGGAGCATACACGTTCAGGACTGTCAAGGGAGTGCCCATAGGCAGATGAACTCCAGACCAGACCCAAACACCAGGTAAGGGATAAACCTGACTCATCTGATACACTTTGTTATTCCAGATATAAAGAAGACCCCCGGAAAAACCAGAGGAAGAAATAAACGAATGGGTGAAATCCGCACCCAAACCACATGAGCGAGCAATGCTAAGGCAAATGTCTGACAACTTTGTCTCCTGAATCAAAACAAAGTCAGCCCGATAAGCTCGGATAAGAGAGTCCAACAGACTCCTCTTCGAAGAGGAGCCCAGACCTAGAGCATTCCAAGAGAGGAAAATCATGGAGTCACCGAGGGGTTAGCAACCTTCCGAAAACCCTCCTCAACTGAACCCTTGTAGCAAACCCCCATACTCTCAGCAAATTGCGCCACTGTGTGGGTAATGCTCTCACCCGTGCGCCCATCAACAAGGTTAGAATGAAACTCCGAAAAAACCAACGGGAGAGAACAAGCTAAGGGCGCAACTTGTACTCCTGCAGAAGAACCCAAACCACTTCCCCCACCAACCTCTAACTCTGACTCAGGAGGGGCGTCAAAAAAAACTAAAGTAGTCTCCGCACAAACCTCATCAGCTCCCTGCTCCCAATCAAACTCGGTCTCGGAGTCGCGCATGGTGTCACACGCGCCGGGAGACACTGCTCCTGACTATCCCTAGTGACATCACCTACTGGTTGAGCCTCAAAAGGAACAACAGCCTAGGACGAAGCACCCACTACAGATCTAATCGACAACCGTAAGGATCGCGGCCTAGCCGTGAATGCATGAATGATCGGATCAACACCAGAACCCGACGGTACAGCTGGCGGGGGTCTGGGGGTAGGGCAGGGCGGCATGCTATCCACATGCGCCCTCTTGACCAGAACCTCCGCACGAGTGTCGTCCCACCGTACCGGTAACAACACACTTTGAAAGGAGACATCCGAAGTGTGAACAAGGGCTAGGGCCGTAGTCATCTGGCCCGAAACTAAAGATGACATATGAACGACAATCAGATGACCAACCCTCTCTACAACACGGACCATGTTATCCCTACACCACCTATAGGGGGGCAATCCTATGATTTCAACCCACAATAGACGCCCACAGGAAAGGACCATGTCCAAACAACCAGTAACTAAGAAGAACCAAGGTCGGATGATCAACACACCGAAGGAGATCTAACAGCTCTATACCAGTAAAGACTGATCTCTCCATAGTAGTTACCAGGGAGGAGGGAGAAGACAAAGTCACAGCCACCACCAGAACACAAAGATCAGTCCGCCCTACCAAAGAGGGATTAGTCGAGGGGAGACAAACCGCCTCCAAAGATGTTGAAGGAGCATGCTGCTCATCAACAGAACCCCCAACACCAGGACCTGTCCCGAGGGGTTTACACTCAGAAGGAGACGACAATCATCTCGACTAGTTTGTTACATTTTAAGTTTGACAGTTTATTTTATTATATGTTTTTGGTAAAAGATGATTGATGATGCCCAACTTGCCAAGTAATGCCTGAAACCGATCCCCACCAAGGGCTTTTTTAAAGATGTCTTCCAGTTGGTGGTGACCCGAAATAGGATGAGGGGTGAGGATTCGAGCTTGAAGATGTTGGAGAACGAAATGGAAGCCGATTTTAATATGTTTCTTCGGCTCGTGGAAAACAGGATTTGAAGCAATGTGGACGACAGCTTGGCTGTCACAGAAAAGTGGAATGTTATTGTTCTATAGCGCACATAGATCGTGGAGTAATGCTCAAAGCCAGAAAATCACGGTCGGTGGCAGTCTTAACATGGTATTCGCCCTCAGCCAAAGAGCATGAAATGACATTTTGTTTCTTAGAGCACTAATAAATTGAAGAGGAGCCTAATAAAAGGATGTAGCCAACGGTGGATCTCCTAGTATCCGGCATCCCTCCTAATCAACATCGCTTTAGGCCTATAAAGACAAGGATGTGTTAGAAGGGAGAAAGATGCCATGGCCTAGACAACCCTTAAGATATCGGAGTACATGGAAGACGACATCGATGTGTGGTTGTTGCGGGGCGTGCATGAACTGGCTCAATTTGTGTACTGCATGACTAATGTCCGGTTGGGTGATGGTGAGATACAATAAGCGGCCGAAAAGTTGGAGGTACTGGCTAGCGTCTTGACAAGCAGACCTAGTAGTGACAACCAGACGATGTTGTTAAGGTAGAGGGAACCTAGCAGGTTTGCAACCTATGAGACCACAATCGGATAGGATGTCAAGGAAAACCCTTGCTTAGAAAATCCTTGTGGAATCGTCATATAAATTTATTACTTCAAGTCACCTTGTAGGAAGACATTGTTGACATCAAATTGGTGGAGATGACTATTTTTGCGACAGCTACGGCGAGCAGGCAACGGACGGTGACCATTTTAGCGACTGGAGCGTAAGTATCTATGTCATCGATCCCTTTAACCTTTGTGTATCCTTTGGAAACCAAGCGATATTTGAAACGCTCAACTGTATCATCAGGGTCTTATTTGAATTTATATACCCATTTGGAATCAATTGCTCGCTTCCCCGATGGGAGAGGGGTTAAGCTTCAACTGTTGTTGGGTTTGAGAGCGGCAACTTCATGTGACATGGCGTCTCTTTAATGTTGATATTTTGAGGCCTGATAAAAAGTATGGGGCACATCTTTATGGTTGGGAGGAAATATTTTATAACAGATTGATTGAGAAGAGGATATACCATGAAGAGTGTCGAAAGAAGAGTAGGAGAGGCGGGCTCTGGTGAAGTGAGAGAAGGCGGGAAGGTGTAATCATAACCAGTAAATCTGGAATACATATGTGTTGTGCTTGGTGCGAATGGGATCTTGACCTTGTTCAATTGAGGGGAGTTCCTCTTCAGTGAGTCCATTAGAAAATCCATGAGGAACCTCGCTTGGAGTGGGAAATTCTGGAGCTAGAACATCATGGGTTATGTGGGGAGGTAACGGAGATGCTTGTTGGGTCAGAGGCGTTTGTTGGGGTCCGTCATCAATCTCGAATGGATACTGGGAAGAAGAAAATGACAGAGTTAAGTGGTCCTCTACATCAAGACACTGAGTGCTTGGAAAGATGTTCTCCCAAAACCGAACATCGTCGGATACTAATATCGTATGTGTCTACAAGTCATAAACTCGATACCCTTTCTTGCCTTTTGGTTACCCCAAGAAAATTCTAGGTTTTGAACGGTGGGAAAAATTTGTCTTTAGTTTGTTGGTGTGCTTAACAGAGACAACTGAAACTCCTTAAGTGATCATAAGCGGATTGCTTACCAAAAAGTATCTCATGAGGGGTTTTGTTAGAGATGATTATGAGCGGCATCCGATTAATGAGGTATGTGGCTGTAAGAGCTCATTCTCCCCAAAAATGATAACGTAGCCGAGTTTGAATGTGAAGTTCCCTTGCCAACTCAAGTAGGTGTCTATGCTTTCTTTGTTCCACTCCATTCTGTTGAGGTGTCCCGGTATAGCTGGTTTAAAACTCTACACCAGTTATGTGATAGTAATCCAATAGTTCATTGTGATAAAATTCCATCCCTCCATCTGCGCGTAAAGTCTTGATGTTCGTGTGAAATTGGCCTTGCAGCCAGTAAAAGAAGCACAACAAGTGTTTTGGTTTCAGACTTGTGTCTCATGAGAAAGACCCATGTCGCGCGGTTGTACTCATCCACAATACTTAGAAAAAATGACAGTCATAAAGTGAGTGTGTACGATAGGAACACCAAGTGTCACAATGCATTAAATCAAATACGTGCAAGAATTTAATTGTGCGTGTAAGAACCACCTCCGGTCGATCCCGGTTGAACCGGTGAATTCTAGCGAAGTTTGACTTTCGGCCGGAAAAGTCAACCGATGACTCCGAAAGTCATTCGGGACCTTTCCGGGGCTCAAAAAGCTTAGCCACTATCACGGTTAGCTTAGTTGGGCCATTACCTTTCGTTTGACTGTAATATTGGATAGGTCAACTTTCGGTCAAACTCGAACTCTTTATCGGCTAAATTCGATATAAATTTGGACTGCTGGAATTTTGTTTAAATGAGAGTGGTCCCATGATGACACATGTCATTATTGGCTTGGAGGATGGGAATGAAGCTTTATTGACACTTATACCCTCCTTAGTGGTTTTGAGGGAAGAGTAAAGATAAGGGGTATTTTGGACACTATCCCTTCTAGGTTTTAAGCCCCATTTGGTGCCCATTTCAGCACTAATACCAAGGCAGCCGAATTTGGGAGAGACAGAGAGAAGGAAATTGGTTTTGGAGGCTTGAAGAAGAAGAGAGGAGGAAAATGGAAGCTTGAAGCCACTTTCTACCCAAAACCCCTCAAAGGCTCTTGATTCTTCATCCACTCATCATACTCAAGGTAAATACTTCTCCTATTTTCGTTTCTATGGGTTTTCGAGAAATTTGATGAACAATGGATGGGTTTAGAGTTGGGAGTTTGGATGATGAAGTTTTGTAGGATTTTGATGTTAGATGATGGATTTAATTCGTATTTTTGGAGTTTTGATGAACACACTTGGTGGGTTTTGAAGTAGAGACGTTAGGAACTGTTTTTGGAGCTTTAGAAGGTCATCCATGGAGGTTTTAGGGGTTAAAATCGTGAAAACCCGAAGCTGGAGGAAGCAGACGGATGAACAGTACCAGGCGTCACGGTTCCGTGACAGGAACCGTGACGGGGGACGTCACGGCTCCGTGAGGGAGACCGTGGCGGCGTCAGACACGGCTCCGTGAGGAGAACCGTGACGGCGCAGCCCACAGATACGTGACCAGATCTGTGGCTGACCAGTTTTGGTCCTTTTTAAACCCTTTTCGATCTTTTTCCGTTTACTTCAAGTTGATGTTTTTGAAACAACGGGTGGATTCTTTTGAAATTTGATGATTGCACCTTGATTAGCCTTTAATTAGAATTTAATTGTGATCCAAGACCTTGGAACCAAGCTCGAAATGAGAAGAAGATTTGGACCCGAGTGAAGACGGGGAGGAAGCTAGCTTGGACTCCGGCAACTAGAAGGATTGTTAGAGGAAGACCACAAGGTAGGGGAAGTACTAAACTCCTCGTGTAATTTAATACTTTAGTATGCCTATTAGGTTAATAAAATCGGAAAGGTCCTAGAAATGCATATAGGATGCGAATAACTAGAATAATCGTCTTTCAATTACCAATAATCGGACGTGTCTAGTATGCATGCATAGGATGTGAACAACTAGTTTAACTCGCTTTCAATACTTGGGAAATTGCTTTACTGCTAGAAAGGCCGAGATGAGCCATATGATTGGTTGTGGTTGCCTCACATGCAATGCTTGCTTAGTTTTATGATGAATTAAGGGTCTAATGAAACTAGATAAATTGTATGCTTGAATGATTGAATGAATGCTTGGATGATTGTATGATTGAATGAATGCATGAATGAATGAATGTTTGAGTGTAATTGGTTGTGCCAAAAGAGTATGATCGGGTGAATGATAGACCGATGGAACGTGGTTGGTAAGTATACAGGTAAGTGTAACTGTGGATATGAATCCCTTGTGATGTGTGTTGGTGAATTTTGTCTCTTGTATTGATTGATCCTGCGGGATATTGGTTGTGGACCCTGCGGGGCATTGATTGATTGATCTTGCGGGCTATTGGTTGTGGACCCTACGGGGCATTGATTGATTGATCATGCGGGATATTGGTTGTGGACCGTGCGGGGCATTGATTGATTGATCCTACGTGATATTGATTGGAGGACCATGCGGGGCATTGGTTGGTTAATCCTGCGGGATAATGGTGATTGCTGATCCGGTATGGTACCCACACTGTAGAGGATTCCGGTGTGGGGTAATATCATAGCCGATGGATGGTACCTACACCGTTCAGGATTCCGGTGTAGGGTGATATAATGGTTATTGTTGAATGGTACCTACACCGTTGAGGATCTAGGATGGTAAAATGGTGATTGCTGATACGGTATGGTACCTACACCGTTGAGGATTCCGGTGTAGGGTAGTAGTATAGTCGAGGGATTGTTATCCTGTTGCATCCCGATGACATATGGTCCTTTGGGGGCATTTCCGAGAATCCCGACGATAGGTGTCCCTCAGGGATATTACTGGTAGCCCAATGTATGTGCCTCCTTTGGACCGAGGGAAAATCTGATATGACATGAGTATTCTTGTGGGTCGGAGTATGGGATCCGATATGACACAAGAATCTATTCGTGGATCGGAGTATTGAGGATTTGAGCTGTTGGCGTGATATTCACTTGATCCCTTTTAGCAGTTATTAAATCTTTAGAGTACTTTTCACGTATAGTCGAGGGATTGTTATCCTGTTGCATCCCGATGACATATGGTCCTTTGGGGGCATTTCCGAGAATCCCGACGATAGGTGTCCCTCAGGGATATTACTGGTAGCCCGATGTATGTGCCTCCTTTGGACCGAGGGAAAATCTGATATGACATGAGTATTCTTGTGGGTCGGAGTATGGGATCCGATATGACACAAGAATCTATTCGTGGATCGGAGTATTGAGGATTTGAGCTGTTGGCGTGATATTCACTTGATCCCTTTTAGCAGTTATTAAATCTTTAGAGTACTTTTCACTTATTCTCCTGAAAGTTACCGTTATCTTTAAGAAAGTGATATTATTCTTATCTTGCTCATTTTACAACATCATATTGATTTAAAGTATTAATAGCAATAAGTGTCGTCATGCTAAAGCAGTTTTCTTACTAAATCAAAGGTTAAACTGTTTATGATTCTCCCTACTAAGCGTAAGCTCACCCCTATCTATTTTATTTACTGTTTATACAGGCGTGCTTGATGAGTAGTGGACTCGAGGCTTGGGAGCTTCTGGAGAGTCTGGGCATTATGATCTTAGAGACGTCCTTTTGGTCACTGTAGTGAACCCTTTGTTTTATGTACTCTTTATGGAGCCTTGACTCTTAATTATGATTTGGAACATGTTATTCGAGTATTTTATTATCGGAACCTCTTGAGTATTTAATCAATTTTATTATCTTGTGTTATTACTTTATTGTCAACTCAAGTCACGTCTCGAGTCCGGCCAAAACCGGATTTGGGGCGTTACAGTGCGGATTGGGAAAACAATGCGTGTGTGATTTGCCTTGCAACAAGCATCATGAAGTCCCAATTCTTTTTTATTGAGTGCTACAGGTAAATTTGGAATCAAAGAAAATCGGTTGGCCGGTATGTGTCTCAAACGTCGATGCCACAATTGCGTATCATTGTTTCCATGAGCCATCAATGCATTCTTTTCTTTCGTTGGTTCCAAATTGTAGAGTCCATTCTACATCCTACTTGTTCCAACCAACATCCTAGAGGGTAAGTACCGAATTACACAACAATTTGAATAAAAAATTAGAGCACAATTTAGATTATGGTGATGCGACTGACGGAGAACAAGTTGAAACAAAATTGTGGCATCGCAAAAACATGTTAAGTGACAAATTTTTGTCGAGTTTGACCTTTCCAATGCCCTTGATTGGAACGATCTCTCCATTGGCATTTCAACCGGGTAAGATTAAATATATGGGATAATATCATGCAATTTTTGATAATCATAAGTGATGTGGTACATAGCACCAGAATCAGTAATCCAAGAAAAAATATTATCGTCAATTTTTTGGTTAGAAGAACCTGGAGTGTTAGCGGAAATTGCTCCTGCAAATGTATTAGAAGTGGATTCTGACCCTCGCAGAAGGCTTAGGAGGTGGGCCTTTTGTTCTTGGCTCAACAGTCCCGCAAAAGATTCCATGGACATTGTTGTTACATGCGGTTGAATCTTGTTAGGTAGTATGGAAGCATCGGGCCCATTGCGTGGATAGCCACCCATTTAATGAAGTCAGAGCCCCAAATGGGTCGTTAGGGCTTTGTAGTTCAGACACGCGCCCTTATCCCGAATCGTGTTCTCGACTCTATGGTTTACGTCTGTTCATGTCACCAACGCCATCTTTTTGTGTTTGTATATTGGTACGGGTACCCGATTTAGGGGTAGAAACTATCGACCAAATGGCCAGTCTTCTCGTAGTGTCTTCAGCGCCGTATCGGATGGTCTTCGCACGAGCTTCGGCCATTTTGTCGCAATTTTCAGGCCGATATCGATTGTCTCCTTCCCGAAGAATCAACTTGGAAGCAGCGTCGTACGGTGGTCCTCTCGTCGCCGCTACCAGACGTTGCAATTCTTTTTGGGCAGCAACTGGGTACGTCCTTCCAATCCCCGAAAAAGGCTCGAGGTTGAGGATCTGGGACCGTTCATCAAGTCCCATGAGGAAGTCAAGAACTTGTTCCTCTTCCTTCATTGCATGCATTGTCTCGGAGACATTGCACGTTTAGAGACCTCAAATGCAAACAGGTATGGGACGTAATCCCTACAATTTATCCCAGGCATATTTCAGTTTACCGTAAAAAAAAATAGAGACTGGCCTTCTTTCTTGTTGTTACAAGGCAATTTTTCGACGCAAAGTGTATACACAAAGTGCGATTCCTTGGGTGAATCGTTGTTCTAGATCGACCCAAATTTGTTGTACCGTCTCGGCATAAACACAACCGAGCTGTAATTCTTACTCAAGGAAATGAGTAACCATGATTTGACCAACACATTGCATTAGAGCCGTAATTGCTACTTCTCGTTTTGGTATGAATTCTCAAAGAATCATACCTTGTGCTTGTACTGAAGGACGTCATACAGATGGCAACGTCAAGCAAACTAGTTGTCACTGGATGCATCTAGCAGGTGTGTAATGAACACCATCCTGGGATTCTTCGATGGGTATAAGTAGAAAGACGAAGTGTTAATGATGACCGTCCCTGTAAAGTTGGTAGTCACACCAGAGTGTGCACCGGTCTCCCTTACGTCGTCTGATCGTCTCCCATGTTGGAGCAAGTTTGCTCTGAGAGACTAATTGCACGGGAATGATCTTATTGTACTCAACATGGTAAAAAGTCATATGAAAGAAACAACCTAAGAAAGAAGCAAGCAAAGTAGTTCAATTCTTGCATGAAAGAGACAAGTCATACGAGAAATAAATCATTCTAGGATAAGTATTCATGATAGTGAAGGAATGATCACGTGTTCACAACATAGACTGATTGAGCAATTCTAATGCAAGTGTTAAGGTAATGAAGCAGAGAAACCATAGTGACCCTTGCAAGGAATGTAAGTGTAAAAGCCCGTGTAGGGACAAAACCTCGGCCGCGAAAAGAAAGCCGCGCACTGAGCCACCGGTCTCTGGAACGGCAGATCCGGAATGCAATTGTTCCTCACATCAACCACTCCTCTCGCTATCAGCATCCGACAGTAGGGCCCCACCACCGTGAAATAATTGTCCGAAAGCGACAAATTCACTAGATTCCGGAGCCCGCACACCACCTCCGGCACCATTCCGTACAGCAAGTTCCCGGCGAAATTGAGCTGCTCCGCGCTGTCCAAGCACCCCAGCGAGAACGGAAGCCGCCCCGTCAGCCGGTTCCGGCCCACGTCCAGCACTACGGCCTCTTTCAGCAGCCCCACCTCGTAGGGAAGACAGCCGGTGAGCTGGTTGTTGAGAAGCAGAATCTCTGTCAGGCTCGACATGGCTCTGAAAATGCTTCTCGGGATCGGACCCATGAAGCGGTTATTGGCTAAGGTGAGGTAGAGAAGATGGGCGCTGTCGAGGTTGTCGGGGAGCTTGAACATGAAATTGTTGTTGTTGATGAACAGGGCGTCCAGATTTTGGGTGAAGATCTGGGGAGGCACCGACCCGGTGAAGGAATTGAACCTGATGTCGAGGAATGTCAGGTCAGTCATGCCGAGAACGGCGGCCGGGAACGGGCCGGAGAGGTTGTTGTTGCTGACGTCGAGCTCGTAGAGGAATGGGAGGTTTGCGATGTTGGGGGAGATGGTGCCGGCGAAGTTGTTGGAATTGGCGTGGAAGAGGGCAATATCGGGGAGCTGGTCGAGGAAGCCGTCGAGGGAGGCGGCGCCGAGACCGAAGCCGTTGAAGTCGATTGACGCGAGGGCGGTGGCGGAGTTGTTGTCCGGCGGCGTGTCGCAGTAGAAGCCTCTGTAGCTGCATATGTCGGCGCCGACCCATGACTGGGTGATGCCCAGAGGATCGGAGGTGATGATGGATTTGAATTTCTGGATTGTTGGGTAAAGTACCGCAAGCCTCTGGTCTGCGAATTGCAGGACTTGGGTAGAACAAGGGATGGCGAAGGAAGCAATCAGGAGGGTAGAGATGAAGGTTGAGACTGTAAGTTTGATGTTCATGGTCTTTTCTTTTGAGAACATGGAAAATGGACAAAAATTGTGGAGGTCAGCCATTTATTTAGAGCACTATGATGATATGATTTTCTATTTTGTATTGTATTACAGAAATGCAAAAGATCATAGTATAGGAGCCCACTTAAAAAGCATACATACATTGTTAAAACGCTAGTTGAGACCGACCAGGGATGATGTCGGCCCACGATATGTCGTAAGGCTACGAAACTAGGCCCATTTGCATGTAATGCTCGACTAAATCAATCTTAATATTCAATACTTGTTCATTTTGAATCCAAACTTCAAATGTCCACTACGCTAAGTGCTAAAGTGTTCCCCAAATTAAATTGTCCACTCGGCAAAGTGCCCAAGTCCAACTCAAATTCAGATCAAAAGAAAAAAAAAAGAGTCCAACTCTAATTCTTTATTTTTTTAAAGAAAAAGTCAAGTATATTAAAAAGAAATTTAAGCCTTCCCATAACAGCAACATTGAAGAGAAGCTTCATGCCTATAAGACGGGTTTTTTGCGGTCCAAACACCATGTCTTCGTGGTGTCTATCAAAGCTTATCTTGTTAAGCTTCTGTGTTTTTTGTCTGTTTTTTCTTAAGATTTTCAAGTTGATCCTCTTTTGCAGGTTGTATCTTCTTGCAGCTTTGATTTTTATTTGTAAAATTCAAGTTTCTTTAATAAAATCATCACTTATAAAAAAACATTTAGGAGAACAAACCTATGTTCCTCTCTGTTAGGGTTTGAGAACTCTCAACCCTAGTCATTCTTCATGATGTCGCCACCATGTGTTAGGGTGTTATCAGGAGTTTGAGGATCTATTGCTCTTGTCATTGAAGCTCTAGCCGGATCTCGTGCACCAACGACTACGCCACAATCCGATCTTGTAGTCGTTGTAGTGCAACCTACCATCGATGGAAAAGCTCTCTCCATGCCTGCTAGGTTTTCGTTCGTGTAACCTCTAGTCACCATGTCATTCGATCCCCTTCGTCACTAACGACGTGCCTCCGGTTTCTGCTCTGATTTCCCCTGTTACCCTGAAGGTTGCACATGTTTCTCTTCAACATTAGTCAATCTCTCCGCCTCGTATCCCATCCCCTGAGCAGCAACCGCCACCTCTGAAGCCGTCATTGGTGTATCCACCTCCTTGGCCTCCACCGATGCCTCCTCCTCGATCTCCGATCGTTTGGTTCTGGCTTGTTTGATCTGTTTTGATCTTTTTTGTAAGGTTGATGATAGGCAACCTGGGCTCCAGGGTTCTACAGGGAGGAGTCCCAGGGAGGAGTCGTCACTCTCAGCCAGACTGTCAGGTTCAAGTTCGGTAGCTCATTTGACAAAACGAGTCCTTGGAGAGCATGGACAAGCAACGTTTAGGCCCTACTTTGAGCGCTTCTTGACAGTTTGAACCTTTTGGATTCTATTTCTGCTCTAGTTTTTGTTTCAATTCCTATTTTAGTTATATTTCTGTTTGGTGTTGCTATAACTGATTCATGTTGGATTGGTTCGTATTTAAGGGTAGGGACATGCGTTCCCTCCTTCAAAATGAGAAACTAGCTCTTAAATTTGTTAAAAAAACTACGAACAAGGCCTCCCACTGGCTTGCTAGAGAAGCTCGTTCTTTGTCTATTCTTTAGTGGTCAGGGGAATTTCTCCCTGATACACTTCAATGTATTATGCAATTAGAGCATTAATAAAATCTATCACTTATTCTAAAAAAATTAAAGAACAAAATACTTCACTCTTATGATAACTAGTTATATAAAAAAAAAACTAATTGAGTTAGGTTATGAACTACCTGGTTATAACATCGAGACACGTAACAAACTACTGCATCCCCTAGATCAACTAAAGAGGACCAAATATCCTCTAGAAAAGTCATTTCTAAAGTATCGAACAATCTAACGAGGACCACTAAAACCACATTTGAGACATCTAATTCCACCTCTCATATTTGTCAGCCTTTTGCCACACACCACTCCAAGCTCTCTCTTAAAGTCATACATTCAGCCAGATGAGAGGGGAAAGCTCCCGCTTGAAAACATGTTCTCGCTCCAAGAACTTCCCCAAGATGATTCTCAACCACCATACCCAAACCAATCCCCTTCGGTCAAATTGTAACATCCAAGTTTAGATTTAAACCTCCAAGCGAGGGAGCAAGCCAACTCGGGGATAGATCTCGCCGCCTAACAATGTCTATCCCTATCAAACGAATAACAAAAATCTCAGATCCATTCACTACAACTTGTCGCCAACCGCTCTAGATCCCCCTCATGATCTCCACGAAGAACTCCGCTTATCTCACCCTAAATCATATAGGCAGTAATTACTCAAGCCGCAAAATTCTCATCCTAAATCCTATCTTCCATGAGTAATAAGATATTCGAGTTGGACAAAGATCTAACTAGAACAACTCATCCACCAAAAGGCAAAGCAATCCAAGCTACTACAACTTCTCGAGAGCCAAAAAAAGCATGGTCGATGGTCTCATCTCCCTAAAAATTCAGTTGACTATAGTATTTCTCTCTCATAGCCTCTCCAATGTATCAACGTAGGAGCAACGTATTGGGTTCAACACATACAAACGACATTGATGGCTGAGTCACAAACATAGTATAGGATGCGATGCACCGCAACGGGATCGACGTTGTCCGTTTCCTCAAGTTGTTGAATCGAGGGGGAGACGTATCCCTAGTAAATAGGTGCAATAGCTAGTCAGTCCACCTCTCCATCTATTTCCACCTCACTACCTTCATCTCTTCTATACATGCTTATAGCATCGTCGCCCCATATTTCTCTCTATTTTTTCCCATTTACGACTACTACCATTCATTCCTCGATTAATCAAGTGCACTAAGCCGGAAGATGAAACCCAACTTCAATCGTAGATTGAGTGGTTAGGCTCTATCATCCAAATGTATGGACTAACTCATCTTACACATCTCTCACAATCAAGTGGTCGCTCAAGGAAAGGAAAAATGCATGACAAGTAAATACTCAAATGGAGTGTTCAAGAGGAAGAACATATTTGACGCACATGGATCAACAAATTCGTGGATATCATGGTGGGAAGACGAAGAATATGGCATGTTCCTAAACGCCGCTCACGGCGGGGGTGCTAGCCATGAGGAGCCTGAGCAACCCGATACGTGATTTAAAGAATTTTTAGGACCATTGATAACAAATCAACCAAAGGTGATGAAATTTGTGGTCATTGAACCCAAATTTCAAACTTGTACATAAGGGGTAGGTCTGACGACCAAGTCATGTCAGAAGCGGAATTCAAAAACAAGTATAAAGAGAAATTGGATTTCACTTTAAGACACTACTGGAAGATTTTGAAGATTAAACCAAAGGGGAATGGCAAGTTTTTTCTCCACCTGTCTCCAAACCCAGGGTCAAATCGATGTTGAAAGCAAAGAAAACAAGCGAATAAGGTTAGATGAGAACGGGTCCTACGAGCCAACCGAGACCGAGAAGACCGAGAAATACGCCCTATAGGTCAAAAGAAGGCGAAAGAGACGACAAGAAACATAGAAAAAACTTCGATGAATTAGGTTGTAATTGCAAGTTTGCAAAACATTGTAGAGTTCATGTATAATCAAAGCGCAACTTGAAATGTGAGCACATGAAATACCTTTGGAGTATTTACAAAGAAGCTTTTTAAAGACATACCTCTGCATGATTGTTGACTTGAAAGAAACGTATTCGACTCTTCTAGAATGTTTAGTTTGTTTGTTAAATGAATGTTCGGTTGCAATATATTTCATTTCGTTTATCAAATTTCGCTTATCATTTTTTTTACATTGAGAAAATGGGGCCCATATCTACAATCGGCGCAATCTTAACACAACCGACCTCATCATCATATAAATAACCCTTATTCCCCTTCATTTCACCCACACCTCTCCTTCATACTTCTTTCATCTTTCTTTCTCTCTTTCTCCACCTGGGTGTCAACTCTATGTTGCTTGAAAAAATCATTTTTTTCTTGAGGAAGATTTCCATATTTTCATTACATGTCATGGCTTGAGCATACAGAGATCGGGGCCCAATATTGGGTGAACATTTACATACAATACACCTCGACCGTGCCATTGAGTTTCCAGAACGGACCCAAAAACAACCAATGGACCATTAGGGCAAAACAGACAGAAGGTCAAGAAATTCAAAGAGATCTACCAGGGAAATGTTCAATATCGACGACCAAATTCAACCGGTGAGAAAATATTAGCTTCCACCTATTCCGATTACGCATCCACCAACTGAATTACATTCAACAAAACGACATGTTGGAGCTCCTCAAGAACTTGACGAAGTGGTGTGCGTCTCTACGCCAGTTTGGTTTAATTTTCATTGAAAATGTAATCGTTTATGTAAATGTAGTATTTTTCGGATAAATATTATAATTTTGTTTTAATTTGTAAAGTAATCAAATCTGATAATTTCATCTTTACTTAAGCATGTGAGGGAATTGGATGGTTTACTTGAGCCAAGCTCAAGCATTAGACTTAAGCACCAGAAATGCATTTGCATATTAACGTTCATATGATATAAAAGTTATCTTCCACTGATGTAATTGTCTTAGCTCGAATGTCATGTTCTCAAGATTTACCACCACGCCTTCTTAGAGCATCTCCAGTGGATAGTATCAATCAAGGTTGAAGGAAAAAATTACCTATAATGGCTCATTTCCTTAAGAGAGATAGTGGTTAAATCGTGAATCGAGTCAATCTATAGGTTATAAGGACTTCAAGAGAGAAAAACCAAAAAAAACTTGAAACTTGTTCTTGAGTCAAACTTTAAGTCTTGTTACTTAGAGCATAAACAATACATCGGCTTAAGAGGAGGCTCAAGGATTTTTGAGGAGAAAGTAATAATAAAATAATGCTTGACTTAATTGATAGTTGTTGAATCTCGAGTCAAACATTTGAGCCTAGTGCTAGGCAAAGATTTGAAGAGAGAGAGAAAATAAAAAGCTTTAATCCAAATAAATTTTGAGTCTCTCCATTGTTTATGTTTGACCTAAGAACATGTACAATGCATCAGTTAAGAACATGTATTGTGGATTGGTGCATAAGGGACGAGCAATAGATACCTTGATGTATTACTTGGGAGCTCAGTGTAAGAGAAGGCGTGACAAGCTCGGCTTAGTAGGTTGACGCAGTATGCTGAGCCAAGCAGTCGATGTAGTGGAGCAACGGATAGTCAGCGCACCAATGCGTTGACGCCACGTATCACCAACAACTAGGCAACACGCCAATACGCTGACGCCACGTGTCCACTCTGAATATAATCTCACCCACCCAAAAAAATCAGATTATACCTCTATAAATACCCTCCCTCTCCACATAATTTTCACACACATTTGAGCTTCCTTCTTCACATTTTTATCCTATTCTACTCGACATTTTTTTCTAATTTTCTTCGATGGATGACTCATACAAATCATTCCTTGATGACATCAGCGAAATTTATCCCAATAAAACCTAACTTTAATCTAATAACCACATGTTATACTCAAGCTCGGACCCACCCTCTTGCGTCGTCGCTACCTCGGCACAGCCGAAACCTCCACCTATATAAATACACCATTTTCCTGCATTTCATTTCATTCACACATCTCCTATCATCCTTCACTTATTTACCTCTCCTCTCCTCCTTCACTTATTCACCTCCATTTATAGCTTGAAATGGCAACTCCGCGACCCACAAAGCCTTGGTCAATAGAGAAAAAAACCCACCTTGTGGTGCTATGACTTCTTTATATGGAGATCGATGATGAATTATGGGCTAAACTTTATCGAAATTACATCGCGACCGCCAATCTGGCGTTCCCCAAACATTTCCAAAAACCAACTTAAGGATCATTGGAAAAATATTAGTAAGAATGTGAAGAAATTTGACGATATCTGCCAACGTCGTGTCCAACAACGCCTTCCCGACACGACCAATTGAGAAATATTATATGCACACTTTTCTGTGTTCCACTTCATGCATCGTCTTGTATTTAATAAATTCCATTGGTGGTATCTCGTCAAAGATGAAGCGAAATGGAGGCTCTACGTCGGTATAATTTAAGTCTTAAAATTAAGTAATAATGTAACATCGTAACCGTCTATGTAATATCGTATCACTCGGATAAATATGTAATTTCATTTAAATTTAAGTGTAAAATAAAATTCAATTAATTAATAATGGATGCTTGAGCCGAATTGTCGATTGTAGAAGTTTGGCTTAAGCAGGATAGAGAAAATGATCTGGTGCTCGAGTGAAGCTCTTGAGCTGAGTGCTTGGATTATGCATTATACATGCTTAAGTGAAGCACTTAAGCCAAGTTGCTACATCGTATTAGCTAAAGTAGCTTGGCTCAAGTAGACATTATTAATAAATTTAATTAGATATAATACTTTAATTTAAACAAAATTGTAATATTCATTCAACCAATGTGCAATTGCATAGACGATTACGACATTACATTTGAAATTAACCTTGAACCACACTGGTGTAGAGGCATCACTTCGCATGATCTTTGACGGGACCCCACCAATGGATTTTATTGAATGTTAGATGATACGTTGAGGCGTATTGCCACGAGGGATGATAGGAATCCTGGGCCCAAGGGACATACACCGGGAAGAGTTCTTAAGACGAGTCCTCACTCCCTGCCAGACTGTGAAGTTCAAGTTCAGTAGCTCATTTGACAAAACGAGTCCTTGGAGAGAATGGACCAAGCAGCGTTTAAGCCCTATTTTGAACGGTTCTTGGCAGTTGGCACACTTTGGATTTTATTTTTGTTTAAGTTTTAATTTTCATTCTTGTTTTAGTTATATTTCTTATTTTACTTCTAATTACTGTAACCGTTTTTTAGACCGGTTTGTTGTAAAAAATTATTGGACTATTATTTTTCTAAGGTTAATGACCAATATTTTACTATTTTGAGCGAAAGGTGCATATTTCATTAATCAATGTTTGTAATAACAAGACAGTGCAGCAGAAACTCTCTGGTACCCCATTACCCCTCACAGAAGACGGTGAGGGGCAATGGGGTACCAGAGATCCTGAGGGACCTCGACGGTAATAGTGATGGTTGGAGGCAAAGCATCGTGTGGGGATCCCTCACATGGCCAGTCCCCGAAGCTCCCCTCCTTAGGGAAATCCTCGATTCCCTGTTCAATAGTCAACGAGTCTGCACAGAAAAACTCGGCGGCGGCGGCTGCAGGGACGCCGACGGATTCAGGCGGCTTGAAGGTTGGTTGACGCCGAAACCTCTGAGGCCCTGGTAAAGGAGCAACCCTAGATCTCGCACCGCCCGAAGCAAGAACCAAAGAAAGGTCGTGGTACGCCTGGGACCTCGGCGTTCTAGGGTTGAGAGGAAGCAGGACGATGTTTGAGGAGGAAGTAATCCAGGATGTGATCCTCTGATAAACCCTTTCGATTAATCATGAAATGGGTCGAGGCAGTTAGGGCGGTAGAGGTCAGGGGGAAGGACACTCATAATGCGGCAGAGCCGACGAATGCGAACTCAAGGACATCTCTAAGGATGGCGGCGGCGGCAGCAAAGGCGGTGACGGCAGCAAGGGCGGCGACGACTTCAAGGGCTACGGCGGCAGCATCAGGGACAACGGCTATAGAGATAAAAAAACCCCAGCGCATAGAGGAGATCGAACCAAGTCGGGAGATGCTAACAGAAAAAAAAAATTCGCAGGATTCAAAGGGAATGTGCAAAGGAGAGGCTGTGGAGAAGAGAGAAGCAAAACCATAAATATGTCATGGTAAAAACCATGGCCATAACCATGAAGGTTGGGGGTTGCGATAGAGAGCTCTGCTAGGGTTTCTAACAAATGGTTTAGCCCTAGATACTAATATTCTACTATTAATGAAACTATTTTTTATTTTCAAAAAAATTAATCGACCTCACATCATTGTATTTTTTCTGAATATCCATCGAAGAGGAAATATCTAGAGCAAACAAATCAGGTAAACATTCGCTTTATTAATATACATCGGTTTTTAACAACTGGCTCTCTGCTGCCCTAACGCCGCAGCGGCATATGGCGAAGCAGAGATGGATCATGGCCGTGATCACGGCCATGATCCTAGGTAGGGTTATGATGGGTACTACCATTGCTATGGCCGGCCCTAGCTTCGGCGATTTCGCGAAGGGGAAGCAACCGTGTGTGGCGGTTTTGCGTGCGGCCGGGAGGTGCTCGTTCGTCTCATATCAGGGAGATGGAAGGGGGGTAAGTCTTTTGTTCTCGGTGTTGTCGTTGAATTCTCTGACTTTCGGGTGGATTTTTGGGACTCAATCGACGAATTTATGCTCGATTTTTTGGGGGGAAATCGGGTCTTGTTGCCCCACTTCCGACGGCGGCGCTGTTGGGGTGGTTGGTGGTGCAATCAGAAGAGAGTTCAGCGGCATGCATCGTATGGTGTGCTTGTGGGGATGGACGTGTGCAGAAACGGAGCGGCGACGAAAGGCCGGAGTTTCCGACTGGTGATGGATCATGGGATCTGGTCCTGATTTGGGTTGTAGAGGGTTGTCGTGGTTCTGTTTTTCAGCAGGTTTTGATCAGCGTCGAATGGTTGGGGAACCGGGGACGGGATGACACAAGGGGGGCGAAGTGGCTCAAGGTTCGGCGGCTGGTGAGGTGATGAGGTGTTCAGGTGACCGGCCATCTGTGGTGGTGGGCGGTGCAGAACATGAGGACGCCTTTGGTCGCGACGACACTAAGGTGTTGGGTGGGAAGGGTGAGGGCGATATCAGTGGCGGAGGACATAGTGGAGGCAGCGGGAGTAGCTTTTCAGCGCTTCGATCCACATCTGCTTTTCGTCTTACTGTAGAGGGGATAGGTACCATAAGGACTTGGTCCTCAGTCAGTGACAGGAGGTACATGTCTGTTGGTAGTGTGGGAGAGGAGGTACTGATAGGATGGCTACCAAGGGATCCTTCACCGTCGTTATCTGGAAAGAAAAGGGCGGAGAGGGACGAGGAACCTGAGATAGAAGGATCGTCGGCGTCTGACGGGGCGTCACAGGTAGCGCCGGGGAGCTTCAAGCACCCCCGCCTCCAGGAATGAGTGCCTGGGGGTCCAGGGAGGGGTTGGTCGACTGTACCTTCTCCCTGGAAGATTGGTGGCAATGGTTCTGCCAACAGTCTACAAGATGCTTCCCTACCACTTCGGAGTCAGCAATCCCGCGTTCAGGAGCCCTACAACTCTCATTCAAGGGAGGACGACGCACGTTGACTTACCGGGGGAGCTATCGGTCCACCACTGTTCAACGCTCAACTGATCTGCTCGATCAACGTTTTTGGTTGGAGCATACTATATCGGTATCCAAGGATGTACCGCAGTCAACCCCCGACCGCCTCTATGCATATGAGCACAATTTATTTCTCAGCATTTCTGTCTCAGTTTATTTTTTTTCGAACTACTGTTTTGTAAGGTTTTCGTCGACAGACGAACACCTAATTATCTTTATATCTTTATAATATTTCTAGTTACTCTAAAAAAAGAGCAATCACATCAAGAGACGTGTGATTTGTATTGTATATTTGTATGATATAGTTTAATATTAGATTTTTATTTTATTGTCTTTGTAGTCGTGATCATTTTGCACTCTTATTGATTAATATTAAACACAAAAGATTCCTATATGGAACCCTTGGTGTGGCTGTGGCCCTTCTACCCTTTTCTTTTTCAAGTTGTGTGCATCTCATGATTAAAGTTCTCCTCGCTGCAATCCTATTCGCGAGAAATAAATTAGATGAAATAATCGGCCAAAAATTAGCCTCAGTTCATATAACTGAGTGTTGTTTTGACACTTATAGGGTTTGTTTCATAAACGAGCTTAGTATATATTTTTTTTAGTAAATACGAGACATATTATTTAAAAGGATAAATATATTTTCTGTTCACGTGCTTTATCTTTATTCTATGTCCTAACCGTGCTTTACCTTTCGCTTCAATTCCTAACCGTAACTTTTCAAAAATTCGTAGATCATAGCGTAAAGGTGACGAAATTCATCTAACTTCACGGATGTATTTGTTTGAGTACCCCAACCTCTAAAATGCAATTATAAATGCATAAGTTTTTGGTAGTTTATGAAAATAAAGGTCAACCGTAGTTAGGACGTGTAAATGAGATAAAGGTGAAGGCTAGGAAATGATATTAACCCTCACTTTATGTTAGGATTTAAAAGTTTCGGAAAAATCACGGTTAAGAACTAAAACGAAAGGTGAAGCACGGTTAGGACGTGAATTGAGGTAAAGTACATGGCTAGGAAGTATATTTATCCCTAAAAATAATGTTGAGTGTTGATAAATCCTAATTAATAAATGTTTTATATCGGGGAATCAGACTATTGCTAAATGTTGATAAAAAAACATGCACTGGGTGATAAAAAAACAAATGATGAAGTGATAAAAATCATGTTCAATTTTGATAATCAAGGTGATAAACTAGATTTTAGTATTGATAAAAAAAAACATGTGTTGGGGGTGATAAAACACATGTAATTTAGTGATAAATATAGTGTTTAGTGTTGATAAAACAAGCGTTCAATGTTCATAAAAAACACGTGATGAGGTGAGAAAAATCATGTTCAGTTTTGAAAATAAGGTGATAAACCTAGTGTCCAGTGTTGATAAAATCAGTGTAAATTATTGATGAAACCAGTGTAAAGTGTTGATAAAAATTACTCATATATAGTGTTCATAAAAAACACGTGATGAGACGATAAATATCATGTTCAATTTTGAAAAATGAGTTCAAAAACCTAGTGTCCAGTGTTGATAAAATCAATGCAAAGTGCTGATAACAATTACTCAGATATAAAAAAAGTTTAAAATCAGCCCCGAAATATATAAAAAAATTGTGCTTCAAAATATATTCATGACTGATCTTGATAGAAATCCCTTGAAAAAAAATATTTGCGCAAGTTTGAAGCCAATCGAAGTTCAAACGAAGCGGAAAAAAATAAATTAGAGAATTGGTAAAAAAAGTAATATGATAGTTTTACTGAAAAGCCCCTACCACTTACCAAAAAGTGTTGTTTTTTTACAGTTAACAGCTCAATTACATATCATCCATTCATTTATGAAATGGATAGCTTAGATGGGTTCCCATAGTTTTTTTTTATTAGCAAAAGCAAATTTATATTAAATCTCTTTTGAGGATAAAGAGTAGTATATGTGGAGTGTTTGTGAGATGAGAGGGACAACAACTAAAGAGAACAACTATCCAACTCATCCCCTCCCTCTGAAACCCTAGTCGTCAGCCTTATTCTTCTTCGTCTCCACCGGCTCCGGCCATGGTGGGTGCCGGTGGTGACCTTCTCTTCGTCCCTTCCTTCTCCTTTCTCATTCTTCTCTGTTTTTGTAGGCTCTTCGATGTGCTTTCTCTGCCTTCTTACCCGGTTACAACTGTGTCGTCAGCTCGCCAGGGGCTTGCTCCTTCCTGGATTATGGCCGACCTTGGAGTTCTGCAGAAGTTGGAGGCTCTGTTCAAGCTTCGCCAGATTTGTGCCTCGGAGCTCGGTGGCTCGTCAGTACACCGTTCAGGCAAGAGTCCTGTGGCGTAGGGTCCGACCTGTTTTGCTCCGGCGTGGCGAGTGGGTCTGTAGATCTACTGTTTGTCGGACCAGCTTGTACTGCTTTGCTATGGCGGCTTCGTGTTGCAGGTGGGTCTAGCGGCTTCGTGTAGCATATCCTACTACAGCTTTGACCGGTTGTCGGAGTGCTGCTCGTATGGTTAGATTGTTGGTGGCGGCTGCTCAGGGTCCGAACCTCTTAGGTTTGGGTCTGGAGTGGTTTGGGCCTTATGATTGGTTTGGGCCGGGCCTTAGGGCTTGGTCCTGATAAGTCTTGGTCTGGCCCGGACAGGCCTGGTTTGGGCTGAACCTGAGCAGATCTGGTGGGATGGGGTCAACCCTTTTCTGCAGACTCGTTTCTTGTGCTCGTGGGTTATGGGTTCGTCCGTCGGTTTTGGAGGCTTGCTTTCCGCGCGGGTTTTGGGTTCGTCTGTCAGTAGGGTTGACTAGAGATTCGGTTTTGTCTCTTCTCAAAATTGTTTCTTCGTCTTTTGGGGAAACTTTTTGGGTGTTCGGGTTCTATTGTTTGGGACTCACCGGAGAAAGTGGGGGTGCTTGACTTCACGTGGAAGCTTTGCTTTGGCTGTTCGGTGTTTTTCTAGGCGGTTGTGTTGTGCCGGTCAGTTTTTTTTTGGTAGCGGCCTCCGTCAAACTTGTCTCGGGTGGTGGCTTCGGTGGAAATTCTTTCCGGGCCGGGGTCCGTTCGTGCTCGGTATTATTACAGGCCTTTCCCTTTGGGTCCTCGCTTGATGTTGGTCGGCGAGGGGTTACCAGTCTTGGTATCGGAACGCTCAGCTCGACAGCCTCAGATCTCGGTTACTGTTCCCTCGGTGCTACTGGCTACTCGGAGTTTTAGCTTGTACAGTGCGGCCTTTGGGGTGGTGTTTCTCCTCTCTGTAGCGGTTGGTGACAGTTCAGTCTGAGTAGGCGTTGGATCGTGCTTGGTATAATTACAGGCCTTCCCCTTTGGGTCCTCGCTTGGTGTTGGCCGGCGTGGAGTTACCGATCTCGGTATCGGAACGCTCAGCTCGTGTTCCATCGTCGGATCTCTTGATTGTATGGTGCGTCAGCTTGCTTGGAGGTCTGAGCTCATACTCGGTAGAAATACCGGTCCTCCCCTCTTTTGGGCCCTTTCTCGGTATTGCCCGGAATTGGCTAATGGTGGACTGAGTTCGAGTTCCTTCGTCTGGTGAGGACTCGCTGTTGGTGCTGGACTCAGCCCGGAATAGTCGGAGTGGTTTGATATGATCTATTTCCCGTGTTTGCTTTTTCCTTTCCTGTTCTCTGGCTTTTTTCTTCTCGGTCAAGTTTGGACCGAGCTCGCCGGTTCAAGGTGCTGGCCGCCGGGGAGTCCTTTAGGGTGTTGTTTTGCCCGCCTCTGAAGCCAGGTACTAGGTTTGGCTTGCCGGTTTAAGACCTTTTCTTGTTGTATTGTACTCTGTTGCTTCTGTTGGTACTCCTTGTTTCTCTGTTGTCGGTAATCCTTGTTTTCTTGTTGTTGGTATTTAGCCTTGGGTTGTTCAAGTTTCTTGTAAGCCCCTCAGTCTGTTGAGGGTTCTGTTGTGAGGTTCCCTCAGGAATGCTCTTCCTTGTATCACCACTCGATCTCCATTTCAGAGATCATTTTATTTAAATATGCTTTGCTGATAAAAAAAACTAAAGAGAACAACAAAGTGAAAAAAGAACCAATACCTAATGAAGATGCATGATAGTGTTGCATACCCCAGTTGAGACTTTATGGACAAACATTGAAGCCAAGCCATGATGAAGCAGATCCAAGCTCAGACTTTAAGAACAAATGACTGAAGTTATGCCAAGAAAGTTCTGAAGCATTAAGACCAATGATCCTGAGATGAGCCTAGTTGTTGATGCTTGTAATGCAAGTAAGAAGGAGTTGCTTGTATAGAAGCTTGATCCGCAAGTAAAAGTATAAGTCCTAAAGCAGTATGAGGCTGAAGAGTTTCTTGTTATGCAACCAGTTGATCTACATAATGCAACCACATGAAATACACTGAGGAGGAAGCATATGTGAAAGGCATGCTTGAGCAATTCCTGCAATCAAAAGAAAAACCAGCAAAAAGAGATCCAAGGTAGCACACTCAGATCTAGAAAACAGCTACCTACACACAACAGTGATGGACCTAAACAGGAGGTAACTACCCACACACAAAGATAGGAAAAGAAGAAATAAACCAGTAGGCCTTACCAAATCCGTACCACACTCCCATACCAACCCAAACCACCCACCCAATCCCAAGTTAGTTAAGAATCAAGAGTCCTGAAAATAGAGAAACAGGTCTTTAGAGCATCTTCCAAACCTGAAATGAGAAAAAATAGCTTTTCTCTTGAAAATAAACCCATTCTAGACTCTAGGATTGATTGCACACCTTTTCAAAAAAATTATCCATTGAATAAATAATTTCATTGAAGATTGTAGCATTCCTTGACAGCCAGATTTGCCAGGAACAAATTTGGACTAACCTCTTCCAAGATTTTTTGTATTTGTGGTTAATGAGGGAAGTCCAAGATGACAGAAGAACATTGACATTACCAGGAACTACCCAAGAAAAGCCCCACCATTTCATAATCTTTCCCCAGACCAGCCAAACTCTAGGACAATGAAGAATAACATGAGAATGGGGTCTCATGGTTATTAGGTTAAGATACGATTTCTATTCGATTTCTCCTCTTTTGATTGGTATAAAATACAATTTTTAAATGGACATTTGTTTTTATGAAAGAAAAGAAGGTAAACAAAAAAAATCAAATGAGAACTAAATAAACTCTTATCATTATTGAGATGATTTTTGTCATAAGATGTCTTTCTCCGTTTCCTTTTAACATTTATCACCTTTTTTGGTGATAATACTTTGAACCCAAATATACGAAGAATGTTAATAAACTATTGTTGAGACGTTCTCAGTGATATTGTTCATTAATAAAATTGATTCTTATACATACAGAGAGTGCTACTAGCTTCATTTTTATTCCACGGTAAGTGTATTATTGGACTTTGATACTGAAAAAGTAGATACACATTAATACGTAAAAGTTCTCATCCTAGCTCTCGTTCTTTTTCGTTTGGACGGCTAGGGTTTGTAGCATTTTCAGATCTCATAATCTTTATGAACGACAACAATGGAGTCTCAAGGTCTCCTCGAAGGGTCAAGCCCGTGAGTAGTGACCCAAACACCCTGTTCTCCGGTTAGATTGGTGAATCTCCTCTTTTGGCATCGATCATTGGCCCGTTCGGGAAGGGGACAAAAGTGTCGGAGGACATGGTTTGATTGACCCAAGAAGGTCTAATTCGGCCATTGTGGAGGGTTCGATGATTAGAAGAACCGGAGCGTCGGGACTGTCCCGAGGCCTAATACATAGGGTTGTAGGCACGGGGTCTTTGCCCTCGTCGCCCTCGTGTGGTGACAACAGCGGAGGAGGGTCTATCCCCTCTGGTAACGACAACACAAGCAATGGAGGAGCCGTTCTCTGGAACTGTCGACCCGATTCGCAACGGGGAATCTTTTTTAGGTTTTACGGGGTTAACATTAGGGATCGGGTACCGAGGAGACTGACTCGGATGGTGGCTCGGACTCGGAGAGCGGAGGTGACGCTGGAAATACTCCGATAGTGAGGCGGACGGTGGTGGAAATGGGAAGCTGGCAGCGTGATCGAGGCAGGGGACCGAGGGTTCTATCTTGGAGAGTCGGGTTGAAACCTTTGGACCGGGTCGTACCCCCTTTGGGCCGAGCTAGGTTTGCCCAATTCCAACAGGATCGGGACGATTTTGGGCCCATGTATGGGCCACGGGCTGATAAGGAGTTCGAAGAAAACAGGAGGCCGGTGGGCTAGGAGCCAAACAGATCGGGCCAAACTAGGCAGGGTCCATCAGTGCAACAAGAGGTCGATGACCTGTGGGACAACATGGGGGGACTGGGAACCCGCGGAGTCATTATTGCTCCAACGGAATTGTGCGGGCAAGGCTTGAATTTCTCTTATGCCATGGCAGCCCGAGTACTGTCCTTCTGAATGTTCTACTAGCAAATCACTTGTCGATTGGATAGAGGATTTGTGGTAGATTTTGGAAATTATAGCTCAACTACTTGAGGATGGAGTTGTGGGATTCTTCTTCCGCTCGAAACAGGAATGAGCGCGAATCCTTGTAGGAGAGCATTGGGCCATCAAGAGATAACTAGTTATATTCACAGACCTACACCTCCAGATGTGTCCTCGGGATATCACCTTCTCGCATTTTTCTGTCTGGGCCCATGTCTCAAACATCCCAGTGGGGCATGGAACAGGGGTGTTGGTTTTCACTTGGGGAACTCTTTAGGCGTCAGTTAGGAAATGGAAGGAGATGCGGATGACATCAGCTGGGGAGAGTATATGAGGATTTGGATTCGCGTGGTCATTAGAGTATCGCTGCATAATAAACTTTGGTTCAGACTCGTGGAGTCAGAGGTACAGACGTTATTGCATATTTCCTATGAGCGTTTATCAAACCATTGTTTTGGTTGTAGTTGTGTGGGACACCTAGTTTCGGCATGTCATGTGTGGCACGGGAAAAGAGACCTTCTCTCTAATCTCTCACAAACCCAAGACCGATAGGCTACAAAGCCCGATATAGTAGACCGACCTTAGAGACTAACTGGTCCTATTTAGGGGGCTTCTAAGGACGCCCAATTCCAAACTTTTTCCCTCTCGGAAACCGTATTGGGGATCAAAAAGGGAAAGAAAAGGCCAACGCTGAAGACACTATATCTCCCCCCCCCCACCCACCAGTTTCTTCCCCGTCAGAAAGGCCAACATGGCCCAAGACCTTGGATCACAAGCCAGGTTCTTTCATGTTAGGGAAAGGAATCCGATGTATCGAGTGGAACCTTCCTCACGAGGAGAGGATCAACAGGCCTTCAAGGGACCAATTCGAGCATCCTCGAATTCGTTCCCAAGTAGTCGGGAGGACAACCACCTGAAGGAGACTATTGAGAGGGGAACAACCTCTCTTCCAGTTGGGAAGAAGCATCTGAAAGAGGATTCTCAAGATCTAGAGTCGGAAGGTTCTTCACGGACTATAGGAGCACAGTGGATAACGGAGGAGGCGTTAAACACCCTCGCCTTCACCAATGAGGAGTTTGTGGTCCACTACTGTGAAGACCGCCTCGTTAAATTTTTTTGTTTTATTTAATTTTTTTAATCGTTCGGATCATTGAGGTTGAGAAGTGGGTCGGTTTTTGGTGACGGCGAGGTTAAACTTCTGTTTAAATTTAAATTCGTTAAAAAAAAGGTCGGACCGGGTCGGACCTAACCCGACCAGGAGACCCGGCCGAGCCAGGTCAGACCCGACCAGCTTCACTCTCCCTTTTGGGCCGTTCCTTATTCCGATTTTTGGGCCGCTCCGCCTAGGCCCGCCAGAATCTGTCTGAGCCCAAAGGCCCGTGCTTTATAAAGCACGATTTAGGGTTTCGAACCCTAAATCATTCTCTCTGCGCCTCTTCATCTTCGTTCCTCTCTCTCCGAAACCGACTCCCCCCTCACTTTCATCGACCTCGCCGAGCTCTCCCTCTCTCGTCACACCTTCGACGGCCACGTCCATCCCCGACCTCCATCTCCTACCCTCGCCGGCCCTCTCTCCTCAAGTCGCCGCCGTCCGTTCACCTCTCTTCTCTCGCCGCCACCGAGCACTTTCCCTCACCCGACGTGTCACGCATTATAAAGTAAACACGTACCCTGGGTGGCCTCATGGCCGGCGTACGACCTCTCAATCCTTGAATCAGTAACTGCGAAGACTCGGCCCTGCCGTGCCGGTGGTCCTCCTCTAGGTGGTGGGGGAAGTACCACTCGCTGCTCAGCTCTCGGCTGATGCCTCTGACCTGCTGCTCCTACCGCCGGACGCGGAGCTCTCTGCTGCGGTGCCGGACGTGGTCTGCTAGGTGGTGCAGGGTGCATCTGAGTCTGCTGGGGCCCCGGTGCAGGCGCTCTGCCAGCTATCTCAGGGCATGTCCGGATGAAATGATCAGATCGACCACACTGGTAGCATCCTCTCTGCCCTCCCTGCTGTGCTAACTTAGGACATGCACGCATAAAGTGGCCGGCACTGCCACAGTGATAACATCCCCTCGGCTCACTAGGCTGTCTAACACCGGTCCCCAGGGGACGACCATCATGACGCTCCACCGGTCCATTGCCCCTCGGGCAGTCCCGTGCCAGGTGACCCTGCTGTCCACACCGAGGACACAGCTGTGCCACCGGGGCGGGTCCCACTGACACGACGGCCCCTGCTCGGCGTATGCCATTCTGATGAAACTGAGTCTGAAAGTGTCCTGCAACTCTCTGTCTGCGTCGGTCTCGAAGGTCAGACGGCTGCAAAAAGCCACTCGGTCTAGGTCTGGTCTCTCGCACCCTGACAGTATCTCTGAAGTGTCTCTCCATGGCCAAAGCCTGATCTAAGAGTGTGGAGTAATCCGAGGTCCTGAAAGCGATAACCCTGTCGGCTATCGACGGGATGAGCCCGCTCTCAAACCTCCTGCAACGGTCATCCGCAGTCTGCACCAACTCTGGCGCGAAGCGGGCCAAAGAGGTGAATCTCACTGCATACTCAGAAACGCTCAAACCCCTCTGACGCAAGTCCAGGAACTGCTGGCGTCGATCATCCCGAATGGAGCGAGGGAAATACTGCTCCAAGAACAGTCTGCTGAACAACTCAAAATCACTGCCAACCCTCTCCTGCACTGACTGCCACCAGTAGTAGGCCTCTCCCTCAAGTTGGAAAGTGGCGAACGAAACCCTCAAGCGCCCCTCCGATACCCCAGAAGTATCGAGGTTGCGGGTAACCCGCTCCAACCAACCCGAAGCTGCCTCGGGGTCCGCTCCCCCGGAGTAGGTCGGCGTGCCAAGTCTACGGAACTCTCTGAGTGACTGGGCCGTGAGGCTATCAAACTGTCCTGGCCTCTCTCCAAAATCCGCTGAAGCAACAGGCACGGGCTCTGGTGCCGGTGCGGTAGTCCCCTGCTGCGCACTCAAGGCTGCTAGCACAGCGCGAACCACCTCCTCGAGAGAGGTCGCCTAAGTCGGCTCTGCGACTGGAGATGTCCTGGGTGGCGGCCCTGTTGGTCCCCCCTCAGAGTGCTGATGCCCTGTGGAAGCAGTATCCCGGGCCTCAGTTGCCCCCTCCTGCTCAACTGCACGTGTCTGCCTCGGACCCCCAGCTGGGCGGCTCCGGGTACCTCTAGGAACATACGTACGAGCCATGTCGCCTATCCGCCTGCACGGATAACGCACATGTTCAGTACTTAGTTCAACAACGGTTCTCACACGTTACAAGGACGAACACACACGCGTCTACACAAGTCACCACAGATACGCCCCTCACACTAGTAGATATATAAACTCAAATAATATAGCACACAAGTTCGCATCTCTATGCGTCACACAGCAACAACCAGCGATTTAGCAACCAACACCAACTCTCACAGGAGGGTTCAAACCAGTCCAAGAAATCCACTCCCACAGGAGGATTCAATCAATCAAAGGAATCCACTCCCACGGGAGGATTCAATCAACCAAAGAAATCCACTCCTACAGGAGGATTCATTCTCAAACACACCACACAAAAGGTACAACACACACCAGGCATACCCCTTGCTCGGGTATCCTTCCACAAAGAGGGGTTTAGAACCCAACACAACTCAAACCAAGAATCACCCTTACCCTTTCCTTCCCTTCCATGAATTCCCATTTCTTAACTTTTTATTCAAATCTTTTCATGTCGATCTCATGTTGTTACAATCTGATTCAGGCGTCCCCGAATCTCATTGCACAGCTTGACATCAAACATCACGCTCGACCACAGTGGCGCCCCTGAGTCAAGCCGTGATGGTGTAAACATTTTAGTTCTACCGAAAATTCGGCATGACCCATTCGTATTTTCCCTTAACCCTCCGCTTAAGCGGGACAACCACCAATACAATTTCACAAGATAAAAGTACACAGAGTTCTCATGCTCTTACAAAGACATCACACAGTCAAATAAGGGAGTTTTCATGATCCTAAAGTACACAATGCAATCAGTAAATGGAGTTCTCGTGCTCCCAAAATATTATGGGGTACTCGTGCCCCAAACTCGCCACCTCCACGGGCTTATGGGATTCTCGTGTCCCAAATTCGCCACCTCCACGGGCATAGGGGATACTCGTGTCCCAATTTCGCCACCTCAGCGGGCATACGGGATACTCGTGTCCCAAAATCGCCACCTCAGCGGGCATACGGGATACTCGTGTCCCAATCTCAACAATAATCCATGCTCGCAACTTACCGAGACTCTAACTCGTAAGCCAGCCAAACACAAACAATAACGCAACCACAAACACAAACAATAGCGCGGCTCTCATGGCCACCGAAACACAATTAAGAACACGGGCTCTCATGGCCACTCAAGACTCAACAGTCAAACAAGGCTCTCATGGCCACTCAAACACCAAAGGTCAAGACACGGGTTCGACGACCCCACTCAAAACACTTAACATCAACACACATGGAGCACTCATGCTCCAGACCAACAGTCAATCACAAGTCAAAACTTGAGCAGGACCAAGCTACAACTTGAAAATTCTCGAAGTAATACGCCAAAGGGCAACACCACCACCAACTGTTGGCTCACTCTACCATGTATGCATAGCGGGTCGGTCATTGACCGTTAATCCAATTCCGATCTCAACCATTCGGCTTCACCGATCATTAGGGAGAGGATACCAATCAAGTAATGCAAACATTGTAGTGTAAGGTTCCATTTGGGACAACTCTTAAAGCACTCAAGACTCAGACTTCCTAACTCTACCCACCTAATTGACTTCGGGCCGAGGTTTGAAAATCAGTCCAAAAGACACCTGTTTCAAATGAAACCAGGCTCTGATACCAAATTGTCACGCCCCAAATCCGGTTATCGCCCGGACTCGAGGTATGACGGGTAATAGAAGACGAATAGACAATAAAACAATATTTAAACCTTGAAAACCTCCAATAAGTACCTCAAACCATAAAATTTCGATACTAAAGCTCGCATCCATCAAAACGTTGTTCAAAACATGAAATAACCCTCAGGGGGTGTGATAATAAGTCTTACAAAAACTGTTCTTAAACCAAAGGGTATAAACATGAAGTCTCTACGGGACCCACACCGAGAAGCTCCCAAGCCTCTACTCCTCAATCAAACATGTAGACACAACAAAGAACTCGCAGGGGTGAGCTTACGCTCAGTAGGGAAAACACATAACAGGATAGACCTTCAACTCAATAAGATCAACCACAGAGTCAACCACAATCATCTTAACAAACACAGGTAACAGATAAATCGACCAATGCCGTGGTACATGAAGTCTCCACCCTCCGATCCACATGATGTGTCCTCTCGGATTTTCCCTCAAATCCAGAGGAGACGCATAACATTGAGGCGACCGGAAACAACCCTTCGGGGCGCTTATCATCGGGATTCTCAGAAACGTCTCCAATGGATTTTACGTCCTCGGGAACCAAGTGTATTACTCCCATGGAGAGCATACAATTGGAAAATTTAATAATAAGCAGTTAATAAGTGAATAACGTACTCAACCGAAACACGAAATAATACAAGCTCAACAACCACCAATTCAATGCCACACTTGGCTCACTCATCACCAATTCACCACAACAAGCAGTACACGGGTCACGCAAACATAGTACACCAATCACACAATTCCAACTTACCGTTCACTTACCAGTTTCGAACCACCGGGGCATCGATCACCTGATTGCACCGCTCGGTACAACCAGTCATACTCGATGCTCCAAACAAGCATTCAAGTAAATCAAGTAATCAGTCGAATACAATCAATGAGCAAGTACGAGTACAATCAACCAATTATAAGAACCTTCAAGAGAGCATTTACCCATGCAATTCTACTAGTTCGTTAGACTCTTTAGCCTATCCACTAAACAATCAACAACCAAGCATGTGATCCTAACAAGCAACTAATCCGAGGGCTTTGCCAAGGCTCCTCTACCAGACAATCATATCCCAAGTATTTAAAGCGAAATACACTAGTGATTGGCATCCTAATCGGTCACCACTAGACACTTCCGATTATTAGAAAACGAAAGACGATTATGCTAGTTATTCGCATCCTATAGGCATAACTAGGACCTTTTCCATTTTATTAACCTAGCATGCATACTAAGCATGGTAAACGAGAGGTTAAGGATTTCCCTACCTCAAGGTCCTCCTCTTCAACGCTTTGATGACGTCCGGTGATCACCACTTTGCTCCTTCCTCGGTTCCCGGCGTGATTCCTCGCTCCTCTAGCTCGATCCACAACGTCTTGGACACAAAGAAACACTAATTAGGCTCCACTTAGACAGTAAGAAAGACCCCCAAAACCCTTCCAAAGTTCAGCTCAAAACCAAGATACCAAAACTCTCAAGAACCCTCAAGAAACCCTCACCCTGGTGGGTCACGGATCTGGTCACGGATCCGTGACGTTAACCCTCACGGTTACCGTCACGGAGCCGTGACGAGTGCCGTCACGGACTCCCTCACGGAGCCGTGACGTCGCCCGTCACGGGATCCGTCACGGATCCGTGGCGCACCAGGGCAGTTTCGCCCTTCTTCAACCTCCAGCTCCAAAACTCCGAAAAACCACCTTTAAACCCAGAAATTTACCCCTTCCAACTCCCAAAACAGTCCAAATCCTTCAATACTCCTCTACCCATGGTAGGAATCAACACACAAACAAGCTTCCAAGGATTCATCAAATCAAACCCACTTCAAAATTTCCAACAACTATTGATTTCTCAACCAAAATCCAACAAGGTTCATCATCAACACCATCTCTCACCATCTCTACTCAAACCCAACATCATCTAGCACTTTTCACCCAAAACCCAAGAAAATAGATGAAGAGAAATGAGGATTAGAGAGTTCCATTACCTCTAGAGTGATGAGATGAAGAGGATGCTAGTGATTTTGAGGGTGGATGGTTAGAGGAAGACCCCAAATGACTCCTTCTTCTTTGATTTTCCTTCAAACCTCCATGGGAGCTCTCCTTCCTTGCTTCCCCTCTAAGTTTCGGCTACAACAAGAGCAAAATGACTTGATTTTGCTTCTCCAATCCAATATAATACCTAGAAGAAGTAAAGACCTAAAGGCCCTTGAGCTAGATTCCTTTGTAGTAGCTTTTGGGAGGGTAAAAGGGACAATGACCATCCCTTTTTCTCTCCTTCAACCAAAAGAGGACAAGTGTCCCTCTAGCTCATTTAATTTCCAAATTACTTTCCAACACTTTAAAAAAAAAAGCTTTAGTCGATATAAAGTCTCGTTTTGACCAAAATTGACTTTATCCAATATTATACTCAAACGAAAGGGTTTTCTCCCCTGAAGCCAACTGTGATAATGGCTAATCCGTTTGGGTTCCGGAAAAGTCCCGAGTGGCTTCCGGAGTCACCGGTTCGACCGGAAGCGGGTCTTACACGACGCCCCCTCCTTCTTTGTCCCGAGTTCTCGGCCGACCTCTCACCCACGTCTCCGACCACCGCCGCCGCGCAACACATCTCTGAGCTCCCTCTCTTCAACGCCGCCCCCACCGTCGTTTCCCCACGGTGAGCTCCGCCGTGAGACCTCGGCGGGTTTAGTCACTACCGATGGTCGGCCAATTTCTAAACCAAAATCTCCTCTTCTCCCTTTTTTTGATTTCTGTTCGAACTTCTGTGGATCTGAGCTTTTGAAATCGTTTTTGGGTTGGATCCAGATCTGGACAGGTTGGAAACGAAAAGATCTGTAAAACAAAAAGTCAGTTTTAAGTAAAAAGAGTTTTGAATGGAAAAAAGTTTTAAAGTAAAATGAAAATAAAATCAGAATCGACTTAAGACGTTTTTGGGACTGTGGAACGGATTTGAAACCTGGACGAATAAACTGGATGTTAAATCGGACCTTGAACGGGATAAAAGTGGAACGTTGAAACAGGTGCCTCGGGAATCGTGCCACGACACCCGTACCTCAGGAATCGTGCCATGAAACTCGTACCTCGGGAATCGTGCCACGAAACTTATGCCTCGAGATCTATGCATTAGGACTGTGCCTCGAGAAACGTGCACCGGTTTCGGTGCTCAAACCGATTCGCCGTAATCCTGCTTTTGGCCCGATCGTGTCCAAAAGGCAACTTTCGAATTTAAATCGAAACCGTCGTAACCTTTTAAATCAAATTGTGAAACCGGTTTTAATTGTACCTTTCTGTGTAAACTAGAGTCCGACTTCGATCGAAGAGAAGACCGGAGGTCGAGCCAGGACGTCAGCAGCTAGGAGACGTCGTTGTCGGTTTGTCTTGAGGTAGGGAAAAGCGGAAACCGGTTTAATTGCGGAAAGTTACTAGTATTCATATTAGGAATTAATAAAACTGGAAAGACGTTTATATCAGATAATAACCGGATGAGTCGTAGTAACATGTAGGACGGGATTCACTAGTTAACTTCTTTATCTGTTTTGATACTTGGGAATTGTCGTGCTGGTAGATCGGCCTTGTCGAGCCGTAGGTTGCGTGATTGTTTGTGAATTGCCTGTTGTTGTTTGAGATGCATGTCATGTGAGTCGGTGTCGTTAGAGTTAATAGATAAGATTTAGTATATCCGCTGAGCATGTTGTTGCTATGTATGGGCGAGTGTGCCGTGCTTGTGTTGATGTGAACCCTTGGTTGTGATATGGTCGGGTGAGTGATAGACCGACGTAGCTGGCTGTGGTAAGATTGTTGGGCTTGGTAAGCCGTGTTTATTTATGGTAATTGTGATATTATCTTGTTGTGTGTTCCGAGGCGTTGTTTCCGGTATGGTACCTATGACCGAGGGGGTACGCCGGTGTAGGGTAGTACCTAGGCCGACGGTGTGGTCCCATGTATGCGCGGTCCCCCGGGTAGTGGTTCCGGTACAATGGCTTACATCAAGGGGGTACACCGGTGTAGGACATCTAGGCCAACGGTTACGTGTCCTGTGCTTTGCCCGAAGGAGTTCCGGGAAAGTTGTTTCACCTGTCCTTTTTCCGAAGGAGTTCCGGGAAAGAGGTCTAGGCCGATGGAGATTCCGGTATGACTATTTGAGATTGCGCCCCGGTTGTTTGACGGGAAGATATCTAGGCCGATGTTGTGTGTTCCGGTACGATGTGATGGTGTCGGGCTGTGGACAGCCGACCGAGTAGGGAACTGCGGTACGGGACGTGTTTGTGCTTTTACAGTTTACTTTATGTTGATGACTTGTTAATCGGTGTGCTGGTTGCTGTTTGTGTTGTTTGGGTGATTGTGGTTGTAAGTGTGATTCGGTCTCGAGTCGAGGTTTGTGGTTACGAGTTTCGTTGGAAATTAGTTGTGTGTTGTACTAGTATGCCCTAATTGGACGGTTACCCGTGCTGGTGAGCTCTTGCTTATAACCTTAACTACTTTTCCTACTGAGCGAAAGCTCACCCCTTAACTTGTTGTTTTTCAGGTTCTAAGCTGGAAGTGTACTAGCCGGATGCTCGATGCTTGGGAGCTTACGAGGGTCCTAGGCTAGAGAGTCTAGAGGCGTACATCGTTTTTGAAAGATTTATTGTCTTTACGGTTTACTCTAGCATTGTTGATTCTTTTATTCAAACTTTTGAATCACAGGCTATTATTTTAAGCTCTTTAACTTTACTGTCTTTTAAATTTTATTACAATTTTAGTTCACGTCTCGAGTCCGGTCAAAACCGGATTTGGGGCGTGACAACTAGGGGGTCAGCAAGCAACACCACCCTTGTGAACGTAAGGTGGTAGTGGTTCCACCAAGTCATGGCATGGTACTCTCCTACCATCTTGGAGGCCAGCACTCTCGCGTCTTTGGAGCCCTAATTTATCAATTCAGGGAGGACGACACATGCTGGTACCTCGAGAGAGTTCTTAGTCCACCATAGTATCCCTCCAGTAATGGGCTAGCTCTACCCTAGCTCTCGTTTTGGTTCTGCTATATCGGTGTCTTCGGGCGCTTCCGCAGCATTAGTTACTGAACGCATCTTTAGAGCATATCGGTTTCCTGAGAGTTTTTCTTTTCCACTTGGTCCCATGATGTTAGGACATTTTATCTGTTTATTTGGTTTTGCATGCTACATTTTTGTTTTGGTGTCAACTTTGAGTTGGACATTGGTTTTCTTTTGATTAATATATTACCTTGTATCCTTTCAAAAAAAATTAAAAGAGTGGTTTTGACTGGAATTATCTTTATTCATTTATACACATCTTATAAGTTGTAAACTAGTTTTTTTGGACCGAAAGTTACATAGATGTTAATAATAAGAAGAGTCAGTATAGAAAATAAGGGTTCGTAGGTCCCTATTTAATAGACTCTGAGATTAATTATCGATGTCACAACGATTTTTAAATAAAAGACTTATAGGCTGAAAATTAAACTCAAACTATGGAGAACACCTCAAAATGGTGCCTAAACGGTGTTTGGTCCCATAGGGAGGACTCTTTTAGTCATGAGTAGAATGATCGAACATGAACTCGACAATAAGAAGGGGATGGTATCCCTCCCGCCTAAATACCCTGAATCTCTACTCAGTAATCTTGGCAGGCGACGAGGTTACTTCTCAGCCCTCGCCCGATCTTCACGGGGTTCTCCTGCATCTCCTTTCTTCATGCTTAGATCTCCAGATGGGCCAGTCCAAAAAGTTGGTTGGACAACTCGATCAAAAGTCGCCCATATTCCACCTTCTTGTGAGTTAGGTAAGGTGTTCGGGGTCACTAAGGACCTTCTCCACGAATATGGGAGAGGGGTAGGTAAGGTGTTCAGGATCACCTGAGTGAAATCGGGTGAACAAAACAAGAGGGTGCATCCTTCTTCCAATTAATAGTGAAGTTTTTCCCAAGGGTATCCGGTTTTTTCCACTTTGATAGACTTATCAAACGGAGGTATCCCTCAGATCTCCCACCCACATTCCCTAGCCACGTGATTAATCTTCCCACAGTTATACCAAAAATTTGAGGTGTTTGATCACGAACCCCATCGTAAATCTTCCCCATGCCCTTGATATGACCTTGAGCATGAGATCCTTCTGGTATGTTAGAGGCGTGAGCATCTTTCCAACCATGTCGAACTGCTGGCGAGCCAGAACCTCTAGGTCAATTGGGGTGAACGACGTCAATGATGACGTCCTCATAATTTGCGAGATAGCAGGCCGAGAACCCCTCTTATAGAACCACCATAAACGGAGGAGAAACAATTGGGGACGTAGAAGTCGACTCATGCCTCGGTTAGGATAGCCTCGGGTACGAGACTAGAGCCTCTTCCGAGGGCACATAGCCCTTCGTCACCATCGGGGCCAAGTGTTCGGGACCACACTTAGCCAATCTTAGTAGCAAGGTCACCGGTGGCGCGCGCACAGTCCTTAGCTAAGACAAACATGGCCTCGAGACTAGAGAATTCTTCGAGAGTGCAACACCCTTCATCACTATCGGGGCCAAGGGTTCAAGGACACCCTCAGCCAGACCTAACAGCAAAGTCACTGGCTTCGTAGGGGCGCTCATCTTAGTAACGACCACGGAGCGAGCTTACACCCCCTCTTTGTTTTAAAACTACCCTCCACTATAGACGATAAAGTGCATCCAGGAGAGAACACAGTCAAAGTAGATTCCATAGTGAGGATGAGGGTAGCTGCTCGCAGTGGGGAGGGCGGAAGTGTGGTCGTTATGAAGGATGACAACTCCTTGATGCTCTGATTCTTTACCTTGCGACGAGGATTTCTAGGCTTGATAATCATCACGAAGGTACATGGAGCCATGACGAGGGCAGACGAGGCAAGTGCTGCCATTGGAGCAGACGGAAGCGACGCTTGAGTGGTCGTGGCAATCACGGGGGAGAAAGTTTTCGTCTTCATTGGGGGATAGAGCTAGGGTTAGGGCTAGAGAGAGTTGTACACAACATGATTTTAGCTATGTTAACATGTCAACTAGCTAGTAATCATCTTAAAATATATTAACCAATATTAGTATACGATGATTTTTTTCAATTGAAAAGATGAGGTATATGTTTCATATTATCTAAATTAAGCCTCCATCGAACCTTAGACCTCTGTTCTAGCTCCAGATGGCATTGTCTCCTCCATTAATCAGCATCATTTTCCTTCCCATGACCTCTCTACCTTACTCGACCTCCACACCACTAGTGGTGGTCTCCCCGCCCATGCCTTTTTGTCCCTCCTTAGCGTTTATTATACCAAAGAGAACTCGAAAGGCTTCCAAACCTGCACCGCCGACGGCTATGGTTTATATACCCAAAACTACCGCTACATTGATCCATCACGGCGACACTCTACCCCCTACAACCGCCTCTCAATAACACCACCTTAGAGTCCCTCCACCGATTGCTCCTCCGCCCACGATGACACATATTATGGCCTGTTTCGTGTCGGGTCAACCGTTGTGATCGTTCCGTCGGTTGTAACGCGTCACATCCGGGCTCGCAAACTACCAGAGTCACGTAAAAATGGGGTTTCGGGGGGTAGGAGTGGGGGGCTCTTTTGACCCTGGCTCAAGACCTGATCAACCTAGGCGGTAACCCCGATTCTCCATAGGTCTCGGTGGCCCATAACGTGCCCCCTTTTCACGGGGAACCACCTATGGGAACTAATCCTTCTTGACATGTATCGAAGGCCTCGATAGGGGCAAGTAATTCTTCCCTCCTTTCGCAGCCTTCATCTATGCCACCATTGATCACAAAACCTTCCCCGTGGCGCTAGATGGTCCCTAAGAGGGAATTTCAGCATACAAATTAGATGTGGATGAGGACATCGTCATTGGGGTTCCGTTCGACCTTATAGCCCATAAGGCTCTAACATGCCGAGAATTTGGCATGGTAGGTAGATTACGGACACAACGACCATTCAAGAAGCCCATAATGCTCAAATTCATCACCAAGGCATGAGGGAGTTTAGTTGCAGGCTTGGTGGTTAAAGACATGGTCCAAGGATGTACACGTTATACTTTAGCTCTCATGAGGCAAAAGATTGGGTTTGGTAGGAAGAACCTTGGTGCCTCGATAGAGCTCCGCTAATATTAGAGGATCTAAAGGACCCAATATGCATGACGCTTCCCCACCTGGATCAGATCTAGTTGTAGGTCTAAGCATGTGGTGTCCCATCTTTAGTTATGACTCGAGCTATGGGGACCGTAATCGGAAATACCATAAGGGACTATGTGTGGGTCTAGTGCGATAAATGAGGCTTCTGTTGGGGGATATGATTTGGATCCAATTCTGGATGCCTCTGGATTGTCCGATCCACCGGTCAATGGTGCCCCTTTAAAGAAATTTTGTCAGCCAATAAGGGTAAGCCTTACATACAAGAGGTTGCCCATTTTCTACTTCAATTGTCGTCGGATTGGCCACGTAGTGCGAGAATGTGATAGGGGACCCCGGGCATACCTAGATTCGACTTGTCCCTGATTGTGGAGAAGGTTGATACACAAAGACACAATTTTACGATTGACCGTGTTAAATCCCACGTGATGGAGTGCCTACCAGATTTTGAGCACGTGAGACCAATATCCTACCTAATCCACCATCTCATTTAGAGATGGGGTTCCTTGTAACACCGAACATCCTACCTAACCCATAAGTAGGAGGGTCGGGTAAAACTTGGGATCGAGTAGTGGATTCTTAGGTGGGCTCCTCCCACCTATTAATGAATGCACTGGGAGGGGATGTGGTCAAGAAAATGACCACTGTGAATGAACTATTGGAAGAATAGGCGAGAGCTGGTAAATAGCCTCCCAAATCCAATGATTTGTGAGCAGAATTCCGGGGTCCTAAGATGGGTAGGGACCCCAGAGTTAGTCTGGATTCCCCCAATTTCAGTTGATAGTTCTATTTGATCAAGCTCCTCTGTTCAAACAAGTCCTCGCTATGGAATCAAGTGGCGTTTAGACACCATCCTAGACAAAACTCCTCGGTTGATTATGATAGTCTTAAGTTTTATTTCTTACATTTCATGTTTTCATCTCAAAACCAAATTTATCTCTTGAGTTCGTTACAAGACTTATGAATGAAGGATAGTCGTCCATTTCTTTATGTATTAGCTCTTTTTCCTTCATTAATATATTTTCCTTTTATCCTCCAAAAATAGAGTAATTATCATTCTTAAATTTAAGAACCGCCCCGGTTGATTCGGGTCGAACCGGTGAAATCTGACGATAGTTAACTTTCCGCCGGAAAAGTCAACGGATGACTCCGGGAGTCATTCGGGACCTTTCCGAGACCCAAAAAGCTTAGTCGTCGTTACGGTTAGTTTAGTGGGGTCGTTTTCTTTCTAATGACTCATTTTGTGGAAAAGTCAACCACAAGTCAAACTAGGTCTAATTAGAGGTTAAACCGATTTCAATTAAATATGCTTGAAATTAGTAAGGGAAAATGCGGACCCCACATGGACACTTGTCCATGGTGGCTTGGAGGAGAAGAAATGGGTCTAGAGAGACTCATTTGCCCTCATGTGCGCCAAAAGAGAGGTAAAAGAGCAAGGGGCAAAATAGTCCTTTCTCAACTTGGTTTTAAGTCCACATGGAGCAAATATTTCAACTCATTTGTCATTGTGGCCGAAATTTACAAGGAGGAAGAGAGAAGGAGAGCTCCATAGCTTGAAGAAGAAGAAATGGAGGAAAAGAGGAAGCTTGGATTGATTTCTCCACCAAAACTTCTTAAAAATCTCAAATTCCTCTTCATCTCTTCATTCCTAAGGTAAGTAACATCTAAAAACCTACTTTCAATTAAGTTTGGGGTTATGGGTTTTATAGAAATTGCATGAACAAATGTTTGACTTTATGGGTTTGAATTGGTGATGATTAAATGCTTGATTTATGAGGAGAAAGTGGATGATTCGGGTGGAAATCTTTTGGGTATTTGTTGTTTTGATGAAACCCATTATCGGTAGTGAAGTATTGAGGTTTATGGGACTGATTTAGAGGCTTTTGGTTGATAAAAATGGAGTTTTGAGGGTTTGTTTTCGTGGAGAAGAAGCTGGAGGAAGAAGAAGGACGGAACTGTCAGACCCGTCACGGATCCGTGACGGGGACCGTGACGGAGTGCGTCACGGCTCCGTGACGGAGACCGTGACGGCACACGTCAAGGTTCCGTGACCCGAACCGTCACGGAGTCCGTCAAGGCTTTGTGACCCGAACCGTGATGGATCAGAATTGGGCCTTTTGGGCCAATTTTAGTCATTTTCGGTTAATTAGGGAAGTTATCTACAACCGAGCCTATTGGGGATTAAATTGGGATGTTTCCTCTTTAAACTGCCCTTGAATTACTATTAATTCTCGTATTACTTGTAATCTTAGACATTGTTCCCGAGCACGGCGGATGAGGCTATTAGGCGGGTCGCTTGGCTTGCGTTTGGATAGCATTTGAGGTAGGGAAGAGTAGTAAATACCGTTTTAATTAAGGAATGCCACTAGAATGCATATATCATATGAATAACCGGAATAATTGTAGACTCACATGTAGGATGTGAATAACTAGAGTAACCGCTTTAAATTATGGGAATTGACGTGCTGTAGAACCACATGTGGCCATGTCATGCCTTATGATTGTGTGATGTTTGTGTTTGTTTGTAGTCAGGAGTCCTGTGATGTGGATGTGCGGTATGTTCCGTGTTTAATTAAAGAATCATGTTATAGTATAAGAATGTGATGAATGTAATATGTATTATTGTCTTGTGATATGATCGGGTGAATGATAGACCGATGTGGTATGCTCGGTAAGTTATGTCGATAAGCTATGATGATATGATATGTTCGGTGTGGTATGTGTGGTGTGATTTGTACCCCATGTTACGAGAAGATACCCGACCGAAGGAGTATTCCGGTCCAGTATGCTTTGAGATTCACCCCGATGCTATGTGTCCGGGAAGAAATCTAGACCGATGGTGTATTCCGGTATGATGTGTTTGCTTCACCCCGATGATGTGTGTCCGGGAAGACGTCTAGACCGATGGTGTATTCCGGTATGATGTGTTTGCTTCACCCCGATGCTGTGTGTCTGGGAAGACATCTAGACCGATGGTGTATTCCGGTATGATGTGTTGGTTTCACCCCGATGTTGTGTGTCCGGGAAGACATCTAGACCGATGGTGTATTCCGGTATGATGTGGTTGGTTCACCCCGATGCTATGTGTCTGGGAAGATATCTAGACCGATGTTGTGTTCCGATACGATATGTTGAGCCGTGTGTGATGATCGGAGTATCATGGTATACCCTTCTCATGTACGTATGATGTCGGGTTTGGGTGACATTTGTAGTTGGAGTCGTAAAAGAATGTTATGTTGTTTGTGTGTTTCTTTATCTTGGATCTATTGTCGAAATGTTGCTTTCCTGTTGGTTTGTTGTGTTGTCGTTTACTAGTATGTTTTATTGATCGAGTAATTGTGGCGACGGAGCGGAAGTCCATTCCCTTTACTACTTTTCCCTACTGAGCGAAAGCTCACCCCCTTTACTTACTGTTTTACAGGTGTCGATCGTGAGTTGGTTTAGAAGACGTCTCGGAGCTCGGGAGCTCACAGAGAGTCTGGGGATTACTTGCTTAGTAGAGACATACTTCCTCTTTTTGCACTAAACCTCGTTTTCTCTTTATTTTGGATTTCGAGCGTTTGACTCGTAGTACTGGTTTTGTTGACTTGGAACTAATTTAGGAGATTTATGTCGTTTAAAGTTGCTTTTATTATTATTATTATTTTATTATTATTTTAGTTCACGTCTCGAATCCAGTCAAAATCGGATTTAGGGTGTGACATTAAAGTTCTCTCACCAAATTGTATGCCTCCTCTAGAGACTACTTTAGCCCTAACCTTACTCATGTCATGTCTGTTTCTCCGTCCTCGTCTGTCATGTCGCCGCCCCCAGCCAGCGATATGTCTCCATCCTTAGGTGGTATTCACTATCCCACTCCCCTTATCATGTCACCGAAGCCCCTCTCTAGTTTCGTCTGACCGGTGAGGGAGAGAAAGAAATGATGTCAAAAACCCTCGTCTTCTCCCCCTTCAATCACGACACCGTCGTTACTCCTGCCCTACCTCTACACTCTCCTCCTTTTTTGTCTGATCAAACCCTTGTGGTCTTCTCGTCGGGAGCTACCCCACCAACCACACCCGTGGCTAAGGCGAAGAGAGACCGACCTGTGAAACTTCTCGACTAGGCATTGTCCAAGTTCTCAATGGGAACAACCCAGGCTTCTAAAGACCTCGTCTTGGGGAAGGACTTGACTGCTAGGGTTCTGGTTTCCCCTCAGCCGGTGGCCCCATCTATGGTTACCTATGCTCGGGTTTCGACTCCTCATGTTCCTCCGTCAACGATAGGGGATCTCTAGACTACTTTCTTTGCATGTTGTCTTACCGAGGAGGAAGCGATGGAAGTTTTGGTGCCCTACACTCTGACGGACCCTCAGGTGCTGGCGCGCCTCCAATTTGGCATGGTGGGTCGTTTGGCATCCCCTAACCCGCACCGTAAGGAGGTTTTGCTGGCGATCATCACGTGTGCATGAGGTCGCTCGACCATGGGTCTGGTGGTTAAGGACATCATACCAAGCACCTTTTCATTCTACTTTGTATCCCAAGAGGCTAGGGCCTGGGTTCGCCAAAATGAGTCGTGGTGCTTCCATGGTTACTAGCTGTTGCTCGGCGAGATCATCGACCCAATGGCTCGGGATCTCCCTCTATTGGATTGCCTCTAGTTATGGGTCCAGGCTCGGGTAATCCTGCCCCTGTTCGAATGAGGGCTACTGGGGAAGTCATAGGGGCTACATTGGGAGAGTACGTGGATGCCCCGTGTGATCAATGGGGTATGTGTTGGGGTGGTACAATGAGAGTCTGGTTCTGTATGGACATTCATCGACCTATCCGGCGTACCATGATCATGCGCTTTTGGGAGTTCCCGGACTCATTGAGAGTCACCTTGACATATGAACGGCTCCCGACATTCTACTTCAACTACAGGAGGCTCGGTCATATGGTCTAAGATTGTGAATTGGGGTGCTACGGACACCCCGCTTTGATGAGTCGATCCTGGAGTTCAAGTCTGCCAAGGTGGACAACCTGTACGCCACAGATTGAGGAAAAGAAGCACCTCCACCACCATCGGGGTTTGCAGCATTGGCCTCAGAGACGGTACCTAAGGCCGGGTCGTCTTGGGGGAAGGAACCCCTGGTAACCCTGGACACGGTAGCTAACCCGCTTCTCAAGTTTCAGGGGCCGTTCCGATGGGACGCCTTACCCTCGAGGTCTCGGTCAGTTTTCAGTGATAGACCTCCCTGGGTCTTCAGAGATAGGCCTCCCCAAGTCTGGCCCTTTTGGGAAGCTGCAAGGCCCGTAGAACTAGAATAGGGATATATTCGGGGAGCCATGTGAGGATCAGGCGAGTGCGGGGAAACTGCCCCACACGAAGGATGTTAGGTATCTCAATCTTTAGGGACCTACTCGGGGAGGAGTCCCTGGTTCGAGCCATACCTCCCTCTCAGACTGTCAAGTTCGATTTCAGTTGCTCACATTATGTTGAAATGAGTCATTGGAAAGCAGAGACCAAGCATCGTTTAGGTACTACTTAGAGCGGTTCTTGAAAGTTTGGAACTTTTAGATTTTATATCTATTCTAGTTTTGGTTTCATTTCCTGTTTTAGTTATATTTGTTGGTTATCACAACTTTTTTCTGTAAGACCGATTTTGTTGTCCAAGAATTATTGGATGTTGATCACGTTACGGGCTATGAACATTATAATAAAGCTGTTTTTATATTAATACAACTATTCCTTAACCTAAGAAAAAAAATGAGACTCAATGATAGGTGTTACAGATTCTCTTGTACAAGAAATTAGGAATAAAACTACAAAATAATGCAAACAAACAACAGTTGAATTGGTGGGTGAATGGGCGGTGGACACCTCTACAGATAGAGAATAAAGAAAGTAAACTACAAAACTAATTAATATGTTTTAAAACTAGAAAATGAAAAAAGAAAAAAGAAAACAAAAAGACATTAGAAGCAGTCTCAGTCCCCCACTCACCCAAGCCACAGGTACTACGTGGCCATTTCATATTCGCAGAAAGCACAAGAATAAGAGAGCTCTCGAAACTCTTTTCCGTTTGCATATGTAGAACAACTGTCCAGGTTCAAATGAATCATGTGATGTGCGCGTGTGGATCACCGCTCCTCCTATTTCCACGGACGGTCGGAGGTAAAAATATCTCGAAATCCACTTCTTCCGTGGTATTGGTAAACAAACAAATGATTCATTTTCCAGGTATTTGTATTTCAATTCGCTTTTGTTTCGTGTAAAGGATTCACTTAATTTAAAAATTCCCAATATTCAGCACTAATTGGTAATTAGTAATTACTATCTTCCTTTTGCCTTTATAACCCACCACTTGACCATCTCCCCCACTCCCACTCCCACCCAAAATCATCATGGCCGTGCTTACGTCATCCTATCCCTGGCTCCTCTTCTTCCTCCTCTTTGCCCTCTCCTCCGCCTCGGACATGTCCATCATCACTGCCGGCGCCGGCGGAAGGTCCGACGAAGAAGCTAACGCCCTGTTCGAGCAGTGGCTAGTCCAGCACGGCAAGAACTACAACGCCCTCGGCGAGAAGGAGAAGCGATTCGCCATCTTCAAGGACAATCTCCGCTTCATCGACGACCACAACGCCCAGCCCAGCACCTATCGTCTCGGCTTGAACCGCTTCGCCGATCTGACCAACGAGGAGTACCGGAACACCTACCTCGGCGCCAGAAACGACGTCAACAGGAGGCTCGCCAAGACCTCCAACACCAACCGCTACGCGCCAAGCCTCGGCGATGACTTGCCGGACTCGGTTGACTGGAGGGACAAAGGTGCCGTCACTCAGGTCAAGGATCAAGGAAGCTGTGGTAAATACTTTCTATATCCACTTTATCTTTTTATTTTCATTCTTAATTGCATATTGTTGAATCAAATGAAACATATTAGTTCACTGTATCTGTATACACACTACAGTAGAGTTAATGAGTTATGATTATGAACCAATTTGTTTTATGATGATTTAAAAATTGAAAACTAGTATATGTATGAATGGTAATTTGTTTTATGTTGATTCAAGTTTATTGTATAGGATTCAAGTCAAAATATTAATCTAAAAACTAGAAGCTGAGGGTAGATGGACCCGAAGATAACACTTGACCCTTTACAAAGAATGATATTAGGGATTTGATTAGTCACTGTTGGTGGGTAATGGGTATAAACAAAGATGAATCGAAGAACTTAAAAGGATCTAATCATTAGTGTGATTTGAAATGAAGGATCTTGCTGGGCATTCTCCACCATTGCTGCAGTGGAAGGAGTAAACAAGATCGTAACTGGGGACTTGATCTCACTGTCGGAGCAGGAGCTGGTGGACTGTGATAAGACCTACAACGAAGGATGTAATGGAGGTCTAATGGACTATGCATTCGAATTCATTATCAAAAATGGTGGGATTGATAGCGAAGAAGACTATCCCTACCTTGGTTATGACAGTAGATGCGACGTGTACAGGGTTAGTGCATATCTATCCTCTTGACAGTTTAAAACCCAACTCAAGGTCAAGTCGAGAGATTTTAGTTTCATTCCATTTTACTGTGCAGAAAAATGCCAAGGTTGTTACCATTGATGGTTATGAAGATGTTCCTGTTAACAATGAGAAGGCATTGCAGAAGGCTGTTGCCAGTCAACCCATTGCTGTTGCCATTGAAGCTGGTGGCAGGGAATTCCAATTATATCAATCTGTAAGCTATACATTCTTGTTAAAAGAATGATCCACAACACTTAATATAATCATACTCGTTCCACTGACCTTGACATGATGTTACCTTTGTTTAGGGTATATTTACTGGAAAATGTGGAACAGCACTAGACCATGGTGTTGCAGCTGTTGGATATGGGACGGAGAATGGTGTTGATTACTGGATTGTGAGAAACTCATGGGGTGCTAGGTGGGGAGAAAATGGTTACATCAAGATGGAACGGAACTTGTTGAGTACCTCAACAGGCAAGTGTGGAATTGCCATGGAGGCCTCGTACCCTGTGAAGAAGGGGCAGAATCCCCCGAACCCAGGGCCTTCTCCTCCATCTCCAGTGAACCCGCCAGAGGAGTGTGATAAATACTTCTCTTGCCCTGAGAGCAACACCTGCTGCTGTGTCTTTGAGTATGCCAACTACTGCTTCCAGTGGGGATGTTGCCCTCTTGAAGCTGCAACCTGCTGCGATGACCACGACAGTTGCTGCCCCCATGAATTCCCTGTCTGTAATGTTAATGCCGGCACCTGCATGCTGGTAAACCATATCTCAACTCAAGAAAAAAAGCTTTCGTTTGCTTTTGGTGCTCTATAATGTTCATTAATTCGTTCTTCCTTGTGTCCTCAACAGAGCAAGGACAGCCCATTCGGAGTCAAGGCAATGAAGAGAACTGCTGCAAAACCCAACTGGGCCTTCTTGAAAGGTGGAAGGAGAAGCAGCTCTTGAGAACATGAATGGTGAATGAACAACTCAAGCTTATTGCTTATTATATACCAGCTCTGGAAAGATGGATGCCCTTGTTTACTGTGATTTAAATGCCGATGATGTATATATCACTTTTTATTTCTTCATTGCACTTGGACGTTAAGTCAGTCTTCACGTACATAAACTCAGCCATCACTTAGTCATGGCTTTGATGTATTGGTCTATACGCTGATATGAAATACCCTATACTAAGACGTCATATCTCCATTGTCTTCTTTCGGAGTATGCATTATGTCTTCATTGTATCAAAAAATTGATAATGGCATTGTACATTTGTTATGACTCATGATCAATCTGTGAAATACAAGAAACTATTATCAGCTCAGAATATATTTGGAAGGATTGGGTTGCAAGAAATTGAGGTGGTCTATTTTTTGCATCCTCGCCACAAAAACTTCATTAAATGAAGGTTCATCACTCTGCATACCTCAACCAGGCTCTTGGAGTTAGAAATTGTGATTTTGCAACAAGATTTGCTATCATGGGCAAAAATATCAATCATTCTAGGATGGTTCTGAAACTGGAATTAGGATTCCAAACCTTGTATCTCATAGGTTTGATATTGATTAAGGAAGACTAAATTTTAACTACTATTTTGACCTCATTAATGTGCTGTCCTTATCCCCTTGCCTTCTGGGTCACCTTTCCAATTAATGGTTTAAAACAGTTGCTTGATGCTTGTAGGGTCATCATCCACACTCAGTGACACAGACTGAAAGATATGAGCTCATTGGAAACTTATATGAGAGCCGACAGGATTCTACATATCTCTACTATTTCCCTTTCAATTATGATACAGGAATCTTACACACAAATAATTGAGGTTCAAAACTGATAACAGTTTATATACCAGTTTTGCAAGGCTCAGTCTGAAGTAGATTATGCTAAACATTGAGGTAGAAAACAGCAGAGGTGAGGTTGGGGACCATCCATGGTGATGGTGTCAGGGATGGCACAACCACTTGCTCCTAACCCCATTTTCTTCTTCTTCTTCTTCTTTAGGGGACCATTGCATTTGCATGTGATGGATGGAGAAGCCCCACCCTTGCATATCCGGCAATGCCTTTTATCGGTTCAACCCGACAAGACTTAAGTAACAATATGCAATTGAACACTATCATTGTATTAATTCAACCTTAAATATCACTTGTCTTCCATATTCGGATGTTCCTTGTTTCAGATTTGTCACATTCAGATACACATATCACCGTTAAAGTAATTACATTACTTATACATTGCATAAGCACTAAAAGTCAGCTAGCTACCACCTCTAAACCAAAAAAAAGATGCTCACACTGCCATAACACAAACTAACCATCTTTTGATACAAATTGTTTTATCTTAATTAATACCACAATCTCTCTCCCTTGACATCCCAAATTCTAGCTCCACCATTGAACTAGGCACTGGTTTGTCTTCTTCAGCTGCATCTGGGTGAGATGATGGCTCAACTTTCACAGTTGCCATATGACCATCACCAACCTTCACCCTATAGCCCATGTTGGTGTTAAGCAGAGCTTCATAGTCAGGGGATTCAATGGTGTTGTAGGGTGGCATTACACAAGGTAGTTTTGACAAGAGAGCTCCAAGGCTGCAAGACATGGGACTATTCCATCCCAAATTGATTGACTTGTGAGGAGCTTCATCTGCTCTTTGCTCCAAGAATCTCTTTGATCCAGTCCCTTGGCACTTGTCGTCAATCGAAAAATTCATTTCATGGCTTGCATGAGTAATGTGGCAATTAGGCTTGAGGGTGTATGGATGTTGGGGAGGTCTCTGAATGGCATAAACACCTGGTATGCTCTGGAGATAGCTGAATTTCCTCTGTATGCTCATCACTAGGCTGAGATCTTCCACCGTCTGAACAACAACAACACACCCATATCAGGGATTTAGGTTGAAAGACATATAGAGGTAGACAAGTACCTTATCGAAAGAACCCAGTTGAATTATGCCTTCTCTCACAGAAATTATGGCAATGGTCTGTAACAAATATAGTGAAAGTGGTAAGCTTCATGGAATTTTCATGTCCTTGTTGGTTTATGGGAGGAAGTAGGAACCAACCTGAATGCCTGAGTTGAAGTGTAACTCCCAAGCCCTTGGAGGCTGCATATATATATGCAAGAGAAGGTGAAGGTCATATTTTTGAAGCAGAAACAAACTGAAGCAGCTTATAAGAATTTGGCTTACAGGCTCAACAGACACATTCCATGGGGATATCAAGTTAGGATCACTTTCATTTGGAGCTTCTCTGAAAACCCATTTGTGAGTATTATCTGCAGCCACTTTCCCAACTAATCTGTCACTCCACAAACAAGAATTTAGTATCTACAACATCCTTGAGAAAACAAGCATTTGAATTAAGTTCTCACCCTTCTCCATAGCTATAGACCTCATGGGACATTTTGAAGAAGACATCAGCCCCAAACCTGCCCCTAATGAAGCCACTCCCAGCTCGCTGACATTCCAAGAGATCACAGAAGCCATCTTCCCAAACCAGAATCCTGACAAGACAGAGCTGATCAAAATGAGACATAAGAGGTTTTGCCAATAATCTTCCAAGATAATATATGTTACCAGTTCCTCTTGTTTCCTTTGGAGCGGTCAAGAGCCCCCCCTCCATACTCCCACCTGCCAATAGAAAGAGTATCAAGATTCAGGACATGGAGCATTTAGGCACTAGATTGTGATAAAGGAAGCTACTTTGGTGGAGGGTAGTTCCTAGGCAGTATCCTCCAAAAGACTGCATAAACCCATTTGGAAGAGGACTCAGAGCACAAGCAGAGGCTCTTGAGAGTGTGCTGCAAGAGACAGGTGAGCATGGGAAATCCAGCTTCCATGGTAGCAGCCAAGAAAGAGTGAGAGAGTGTGAGTGTGTTTAGGCTCATAATTTAAAAGAAAAAGAGAAAACATGGAACCTTCCCATTCCCCACTTGCAGACAATGAGAATGCACCCAAATCAACAACTCGCATTCATAAGATAAATGTGCTGTTATTGTCACCCACCTTCACTGACATCATTAAGACTTTGAATTCATTTTGTCTTTAGAGTTAACTGCATTTGCATGGATAAACAATATCACCCTTAACCCTAATATATGATAATCAAACAATTACCATTTACCAGTGTGAGAGAGTAGAGCACGGCTCTTGTATTCTATTTCTTGAGCAGACAAGGTCCTAAAAGTCTCAACAACTCAGAAACTTGCCTATCTTGTGTTACCCCAGAGTGTGCAATGGACAGTCCCTTAACAACAAGGCACAACTCACCATTAATCAGTTGGTTATAAAAGAGGTGGAAAGGTGTAAGTTGGACTGGTTTGGTGAACAATCAAATTCTTATGAACCAAAATGTACACCAAGAAATAGATAAAAACTGGCTCACTTTTATTCCCTGTCAGACTTTTGTGGCTGATAACTTTAACAACTGTTGGAGTTAAAAGACTCGCAATCAATTGGTTATTGGCTTCTAGCACATATCAACTCCTCTTTCTTCAAGAGAAAATGAAAGGGAATCAAAGGATCTTCTCCTCATGCCACTAGTCGTTGCCTAGCTGGTTATGGGAAGTAATTACATCATTTCAATGAGCTCTGGGTCTACCTTGGGTACAATAATTGGCAGGGGAGAGTCATTAGCGATTAAGATATAAGCATCTGAATGAAGCATAAGGCATCCACAGTCTCCTGTCTCCCGGGCTTCCCTCTATATTATTGGTAGTCGCTCCAATCCTAATTTGTGTTAAGAGCACATGTAGTCGTCGGTAAATTGAAAACTGAAACGTGTCGACGGATTGAAAACGTCAGCTGAAACAATGAAAACGTCAACGGACGGGAGGCTGAAAATGTGAAAAGTGTTGGCGGAGACGCGCGGTGGTAAGGTAAGCGCCGCCTGTTTCAACCAGTGCATATGACCGTTGGTCAGCGCTGACTGTCTTGGGAGCAGTGCCGACCGTTGGCAGCGATTCGATGGTGACACATGACAACACCGGTTGGAGCAACTTTTTTCCTATTTAAACAACATAAATCTACTTCATTTTCACACAACTACAACCAATCTCCCATTCTACTACTCTCAATTTTTTTCTGTTCGGCATTATGTATTCCAATCTTTTCCGTTTGATGTCTCAGATTACGTCCGACAACCCAAGAGTTGTTTCGTCGACCAAAGAATTCGTCCTGCCAAACCAAAAAAGTGAGCTCGATGATAACGTTGTGGGGATATTTTTGGGTCTCAATACTACCCAAAGTTCGCAACCAACTCCAAACCATTCGAAGCGGGGGAAACCTAAAAGGACATGCACAAAATGGAGTGTCGACGAGGATACACGTTTTGTACTAGTATGGATGGTAAATTCTTACGATTTAATACGACGAAATGGAGCGTTTCTTGACCTTTGGGTCTCTGATTCGTTGTGATTTTGTCTGGCTTCTTTACGCCGCAGATGGTAAGGTCCTCGTATCATCTTTTGTGTTATGTGATGCTTGTTAAAAACCTGCTCTTTTCCTAGAACCAGTCTCGGGGGGGGGGGGGGGGGGGGGGGGGGGTTCTTTAGGTGTTGGCCTATGATGGGTAGTCTTTGGCATTCTTAACTGTTGCAAAATTTGAGAGATTATGATTCTTTGTGATTTGAGTTCCAGTGATTTCGATCATCAGTCTATCTCTGCCGATTAACAATGTTGATCTCCGGTGTGTCGAGGTCTATAAACTCATGAGTTTGAGCTCTGATGGGATACAATGTTTTTATCAAGTTCGGGTAAAGCTTAGGGTGTTTTGAGTGGCGATCGACATTTTTTTATGGGCTTCATAGTTGGCATTTCAGGATTTTAGACTTTTTTTATGAGCTTCATAGTAGATTAATCTTGGTATAAGACTTTCTCTTGTTTTGTTTTATGTTCCTAATTAAGAGGTTGTGATTGTATGTTAGCGTTCGAATCGTATTTGATGTATATCCTTCGATTTCTGTAGTTAGAAATCTGTAATCGGTCGGCCTAATCTATTCATTGAATGAGTGATGATTTATAATATTTATTTTTCCGATCAAATAAACAACCACCCCATAATGACAGCACAAAACCCGTGAGAGTCTAGAACCCTATACAAGCAGAGAGGTGCATAGACACTCGAAAACACGAAGCATGACATGAGTCCTGACGAACCGACAAAGCGTCAACACACTGTTTTTCTTCCAAGACAATGATTGTTACGGAGTTCTAAAGAGAAGAGATAGGTTTCTTATTACAAATAAAAAATAAATAATGTTATGTAATTTCTAAGTTTTTTTTGTAGTAAAATTATGGTTTTAATTATATGTGTAATCTCAACTCTAATTACATTTAATTCATTTTTTGAAATAAATTTAAATAAATAAATATTCGATTAATTGACGAACAAAACAATGTTGACCTCCTCCTCCCCCGTCTTCTCTTTACTTAGAGAGCAGAATTAATTTAAAAAAAAAACAGCATGAAAAGAAGGCTCCTCTGTACATGCTGCATGAGCGACTTTGCAGTAAGAGCATGTACAACAGAAAGGACCTTGGTCAGGGAGTGGGAGTGCAGACCTTGTGCTGACTGGACAAAAGTCAGGGAGTGGGAGTGCAGAAAAGTGGGTGTTTTGCAACAGAAAGGACCTTGAGGTCCTAGGAGTGCAGAACAGTGCTGACTGGATTATTATTTGTTATTTTCCTGTTTTATTTAATTCGTTATCAGAAACCGTTTAAATTGTTTATAATTTAAACAATTTTGGAAATAAATAATTAAGGACAATCAATAATTAATAAATAAATTCAACACGAATATAAATGAACTTCTAATTTTATTCAACCCCATTTCATACAACCCAAAACAAACCAACTCCAAGAGCACAAACGACTACTCGTCGTCGTCATGGAAACCAGCTCCAAAGCGATCCCATAAGTGCTCCATAAGATCTTGTTGTAGTTGATGGTGGATCTCAGGATTTATGACACTTTGTTGAGCATCCACTCGTAGCTGGTATGGCAATGGCCCTGGTCCGTGGTGCCATCGTTCTGGTGGTGTCCAATTCGGCATTTCTGGAGGTTGCGCCCACAACAACTCCTCCTCCCCATACTCGTACCGCTCGCGCTCATCCTCTACAATCATGTTGTGTAGAATTATGCAAGTGTGCATGATATCAGCCAAAGTGTGTTTGCTCCAACTACGAGCGGGACGGGAGATGATGTGCCACCTTGCTTGAAGTACTCCAAAAGCCCTTTCAATATCTTTCCGAGCACCTTCTTGGCATCTAGCAAACAACTTCTCTTTGGGCTCGTAGGGATGCCGAATAGTCTTCACGAACCGTGCACATGCTGGGTAAATGCCGTCCACTAAGTAATAAGGTCGGTCGTACCGATGGCCGTTGATCTCGTACTCAACAGCAAGTTCTTGGCCGTAGTAAGCGTCTTGGAATAAGTGGCTGTGGTTGAGGACGTTGATGTCGTTGTTCGATCCAGCCATCCCGAAAAATGCATGCCAAATCCATAAATCACGGGACGCTACAGCTTCAAGCATAATCGTCTTCTCCCCGTGGTGACTTCCCCGTCCATGGGCTCCCTGCGATTCGGTTGGGCAGTTCTTCCACTTCCAATGCATACAGTCAAGACTCCCCGCCATTCCAAGAAACCCTCGGCTGTACCCTTCTCGGAGTAAGCGGTCCATGTCCGTCGGTGTCGGTGTACGCTCGTACTCGGCTCCGAATACCTTAATGACGGCCTTGCAAAACCTACGTAAACATTCAAGTATGGTGTTTACCCCAATGCGCAGAGTTTCGTCCAATGAATCGGCCGAGGACCCATACGCAAGCATCCGTATAGCGGCGGTGCACTTCTGCTCCGTTGATAAGCCCGACCGTGAGGCAGCGTCGGGCCTCCATCCAATGAAGTAAGGGTCGTGAGCCTTCACCGCGTTCATAATCCGTTGGAAAAGTGGTCTGCACATACGGAACCGACGCCTGAACATTTCAGGGCCATAAAGGGGTTGTTCGACAAAATAGTTCGCCATCAACTGCATGTGGGCTTCCGCACGATTTCTGTTAATCTCTCGGCGCATTGGTTCCCCACGCATGGCCCTCTGGACCCTTGGCCTTACTGCCTGCATCTGCCTCTCCATCATCTGCCGGAAACGTCGCACAACTGGCTGCATTTGGGCTGCCATCTCCTCATATGTCGGCAGTTGGGCTGCCATCTCCGCATGCGTCAGCATCCGGGGAGCCAGCTCCTCGTACGTCATCTCCTCAGCGTCGGACATAACCTCGTCGTCAGACATTTTCGAAAATAACGAGTAGGAAGTGAGAATGAAAGAGTGAAAATAGAGAATGGTGTGACAAAAATGAGAAATGGGGTTGGGTATTTATAGGGATAATTTTATCTGATTTTTGAATTAAAAAAAAATAGCCGTTGGTGTGACCGTTGCCAACGGTCGGGACACGTGGCGCCACCAGGAGCTGCCAGCGCAAGCCAGGGAGCGAGGGCGCGTCCAGCGTGCTCGGCCAGCCATCGGGGAGCGGGAGCGGGAGATCGGGGAGCGGGAGCGCGGAAATGGGGAGCGGGAACGCGAAATTTCGCGTCTGCAGCGGACCGGCCAGCGGGGAGCGTTCCCGGCGCGCGCGGGGCGGGGAGCGGGCGCGACCCGTTGTCCTTGCTCTAAGAACAAGTTACAACTATGATCTGTCACTCCCTTAAACTCTGTCCCAATAAAACTGGTGTATGTAGATTCTTTATTCTACAGTATCTTCTTGATGGTACTTGTCTACCAAAGCATCATCATGAACAAACGGTTTATGTAACTAGAAACAAAATGCAAAACAGGACATGACAGATGGATTGCTTGCATTTTGTGATTTTGGACTTGAAGGTGATGAGGAAGAGATTATGTCGATGCAGTAACTTTTGACACACAAATAAATAATGATGCAATATAATATCTAGTGGGGAAGTGGAGGCCAGAAGCTGAAGCAGCCAATGCTCCATGGCTGATTAGGTGGTGGTAGTGTCTTGTCTGTGAGGCTGTTGAAGAAACTTGTTTGTCTCTTGTTATGGGCACACAATATGGTGAAGTCGGCTGAGGGTTTTATCTTAATCCCTTAAAGTATTTTGAATAGTTACAATAAGATTTGGATTAGCTACATTTTTGAATTAGGATTGGGATAAGCTTTGGGTAGTATAATTACTTTAGGATTGAAAGTCTATTATCCTCTACGGCTATATAAACCCATATGAGATGAATAAAAAGTATGCAGAATCATATTCAGTAGTCTTATTAGTTTAGTCTTATTAGCTTAATCAAGAGATCTCGAGTTCTCTCTCACGAGCTCGAATTCTACGTACCATTGGGAGAAAGAAGAACAAGGGTTCGCCCGCGCGAAGCCTTGGAATCGATCTCAAGTCCTATCAACCGTAACACGATCCATAAGTCGGACTCCTAACATCCCTCCAACCAAAATGAAAAGGACAGTCAAGTTCCTTTTCTAGCAAGAGTATCAATTTACCAAGTTGCACTGCTACAAGTTACAACTACACCTATGAGTGCCCCAAACCCAAAGGGATTGTCTGATCCGAAAGTTCATTTTATTTACACAAGGTCATCATTAAGTTGAAGTAATAGAGAAGGGTGATTAATTTCAATATGAATTAGTAAGAGGAAGTATCTGAGCTTGAACATGTTTGTCCAGGTTCTTATCATCTTATCTGCAATGTACATTCTTCTCTGGGGATCGGTTGCCTGTTAACCAAGCAAAATAAGTGGTTATGTTGCAATAATAGGAAGACAGAAGTAGCACAGATAAAGACGTTACAATCTGAATTGATGTATCAAGTAGCATATATTGTCACTTAGGATTTGGAAATATGGTTCGGATGTATTTAGATTCAATGTTTTCCGATATTTGGCATATGTGCAAAAGATATAAAAACACTTTCAGCTTCAGAGAACCCAATCCATGGCTTTAATTACTCTTCACTAGTGTTCCTATGAACATTTTGTTTGGCACAACCAGAAGCAGCCGCTATAATTACATGAATAGATATGAGGTGACAAACAGGCCATAGCTCTGGAATCATCATGGTTGTATCTTTACCTTTGAAGCTGCTATATCTTGAAACATGAAAGTGAACTGGTAGCTACTACTCATCATGTTTATTGCTCAAGAGATTGCAGGCTCATCCTTGTTGGAATTGAAAGCAGCTTTGCCATTACTTTCTGATATCCTAGTAACTGGCAGTTGAATGTATATAATAGTATAAGAAATGAAACTTGTCTATCAATTGAGGAAATAGATGATGAGTAATAGCTAATTCATCACTAAAATGATACATTACTTTGGTTCAACACAAAGCTAAGAACCCAGCCATCTCAATGTATTGCCAACAGATTCCAATCAAATTCAATGCACCCTAGAAATACAAACATGTACAAGGTACCACATGTGATACAATCATTGAGCATTAGGGTATCTTGGCACAAGTTACCTTTGACTTCTCCACAAGTCTGTGATAGAAGCGAAACCGTCTGTCTGTGCACAAAATTGTCACAAAATCAATCTCCATATATCGATCCCGACGGTATAAGCATGAGGAACAAGCATTAGAGGATGTTAAAATGAATTGAATGTAAGAGTAGCCCTGAGATATACCAAATAACATTCAACCTAAGGTTACTTCAATATAATCAAATCATAACATGAAAACAGGAAACTACATACCACCTTCTCATGAGATCTCAATTGCTTAAATATCAATAAGCAGCCTTAACTATGTTTGATTCCAAATGATTTAGGATCAATTCAAATGTGCTTGAAAGATATACAATCAGCAAATAAAATAAAACTAGAATTTCTAGCAATCACCACCTCAAAGACTGAATATTCGATTCCAAAGGCAGTGAACAGCACACAACTTGAATAAAATACATCAAAAGACAGAATCAGATAATACACAGCAAAAACAATGTAGAGCCAGAAGTGCTTTTGTTTTGCAAATTGCAACTTCTGTTCGATTCCTTATCTAATCACTTCGAGAACCAGACCATCTTCTCAAAGTGCAAGCCACTAAACTCCTTCCACTTAAAAGGCCAAACCTTGACTTGAATGATGCTGACCTACTAGTACTGCTTGAAGCAATGTTAGGGGGCGCTACTTGGGGAACCACCGGAGGGAACTCAACAGCATTCTCTTGAGCCCCACCATCACTGGCACTTGCATCCTGTTGTTCAACTTCGCCTGTGTCTAAATTGACTGCTAGCGAACCTCGACTTGCTCTCAACCAATCTGCTCCCTCACATGTAACGGCCCTACACTTCTTGACCTTAACTTTCACCAAATTCGGGCACCCACCTGCAAGTGCTTCCATGCCATGATCCGACACCGGGCAACTCTTAATACATAGCTTCTTCAATGCTAGGCATTTTGCAGCAATGCATGAAATCTCATCATCTCCAACAGTATCACTCCCACACAATGCAAGCCGCTCCAGGTTGGGGCATTTTGTTGCCAACATTTCCAAACTCAATTTTGTGGGGTTCACACCAATAAGAACTAATTCTTGAAGGTTTGGGCAACACTTGGCTACAGCACACAAACCCTCGTCACCTATCCTGTTGGCCTTCCATCCATCAATGTGAAGCTTCCGCAAGAGCTTACAGCGCTCTGCAACTGCCACCAGCCCCGCATTGGTGCATTCTGGTGTCTTGACAAGGTGTAAAATTTCTAGATCCGTGCAGTTAGAAATGGCAGCCAGACCAAGATCGCTAACCTGAAGCCTCTCAAGATGCACTTCAACCATGCCTGTCACTCGGTCCGCTATCAGTTGCAGCAGCTTATCCCAATCACCAGAGCACCTGAACAGCTTGAGAGTCCTCAGGTTCTTCGACCCCATAATGAGAGGCCCAAAGCACTGCCCATTGTAGAGCTCTTTCAGGCATATCGTTTTCAGCGAATTTGCAGCTACTCCTGGCCCAATCGGCTCCGCCGCAGCGCCGTCCGTGATTCCCCGGAGTCTCTTCACAGATAACTCTTCGAGGGCGGAGCAGTTATCGAGCACGGCGTTCATACCTTTTGCTCCAAAGGTGCAAGATCCGCACGAGAGCTTCTTCAGAGCGTTGCAGTTCTTAGCGAACTCCACCATTCCGGCATCCGTGAGCTCGCGGCAGGCACGGAGCTTGAGCCGCGTGAGGTTACGGCACCGGCGCGAGATGAGGATAAGAGCCTCGTCACCGATACTCACGGATCTGCGGTCGCATTTCAAGGCGAGCTTGGTGACGGCATCGAAGCGGGAGAAGAGGGATGGAATCATCGGCAGCAGATCTGACTGGGCGTTGAGCGAGAGGCGGTGGCGGCTCTGTCCTTCAATCGTAAACCAGCGCCGGCAGACGAGGGAGCACCGCTTCCGGTCGGCGGAGCCAAGGGACTGGAAAACGGAGGCCAGGCACTCGTCTGGCAGATCAGAGATGAAGTCATGAAAATCGAAGGCGTCAAAGACGGAGAAGTCACCGATATCGTCGGAAGCGGAAACGGAGACCATCGGAGAGATCAGAGCCGGTGGTATTGTCTTGAAACGGAAGCTGTCGCGGTGGCTCGATATAGCAGCCGTCGAAGCTGACTGGCCCATCAACGGCGGACTGTAAGGAAATCGAACGGTGGAGCTTTCGCTACCTTACGGAGCACACAGCTGCACAGCCCTCGTCCTCCTATCTGCATACATTTCTCAAACGGACTTCAAAATCGGATTTCATTTGGCTTTTCTCGACTTTGTAGCCTTTGGGAATAAAATAGTCCCTCCTCCATCTACCTACGGACCTCCTCATACTCTTACCGTAGTCTCTTCCTATTTACCACCGTGGGATGAAGGAGAAGGTGGGCCCAGGTTCGCACTGATTTGAAATTTGAAACGCTGGATCAGATTGGGACGGTCAACATGTCACATGAGTAGCAGACAAATACAGATAGAAAGCTGAAGTGAAGTGGAACACCCTTTTGATGACCAGACTTGAGAGAGCACGGTAAGGACGTGAGGGCGTGCGCGTACGAACATTTGACACTCGGATCATCATCAGCATTTTTATTTTTATAATAAAACCGGCCTAATCGTTATCTTCATGAATAAGGGATTCACCCTTAAAAAAGCAACTCTTTTTTTGTTTCTTTACAGAGAGAAAGCCATTCTAGCAACTCTTTCTTGTTTCTGTCAGTACTAAATATTATATATATTTTTTTAAAGAACATCAAATTAATTTAAACGATGTTTTGGTATTGATGAGATTGATTTAAGAAGAAGAAGATTTTGGTACTTATTTTACCAATAAAGCCAAAACAGTTGGTCTGGCCTTCCGTCACGCTTTGTCTTTTCAAAAGGAAAGTTCTTCATTATTATTACCGATCTCATTTTTTAGTGGACTATTGATTACGACATCCACAACCAATTAGGCCCATTTCTATGCACGATGAAGAACAGGCCCAAGCCCATTTACCCTGACTGGCCCTGTCTCTACTGCCACGTCACGCTCTCACCACTCCAGCTCACGCGCATCATCACTGTCTCCGGACTTCCTCAGCCAACAATCCATGGCTACTGCTCCCGCTCTTCTCCGAGGCCTCTCCTTCGGCCGCCTCGTCCACCACCACCTCCGCCGCCGAGTCGTCTTCAGGATCCTCGCTCAGCATAGACCAATTCGGCGATCTTCCGACTGGTCGACTCGGCCCGAGGAGAACGACCCCTCCGCTGCTGTAGACAAGGCAGCCGCAACGTCTTCCGTCGACGACTTGGACAACTTCAGAAGGATGTATCACTCTGATTACAGGAAATGGATAACTAAGGAACAGGAGATCTTTGATGACATCGGGCCCATTACTTCACTCGCCAAGGAAATTCTTCACTCCGATAGGTCAGTCTGCTATTTTCTACACCGGATTTTATCATGCTCCTACTCAACGTCTTTTATATGTGTATAAATAATTTAGGGTTTCTTATAGCTCCATTTTGTTTGAAAGATTCTTTGGGTTTGAGTGAAATGATATAGATAAAAATTCAAGGTTTGAAAGGGAATCATAAAATATTGCTTGTTAGGTGTACTGAGGTTCAAGCTGATACCTAATGAAAGAAAATGAGGTTTTGATTAGGTATGTTGTTGCAGGCCAGCTTTAAGTCTTGGGTAATAAGGTAATCAAATGCTCTATAATCTATGATTAAAGGCTGAGTTTTGAATATGAGAGAATTGTAAATAACAAAACAAAATTTAACCCAGACGAAAAATAAAAACTTTTATTTTTCCACGGTCAAATTGTAGGTCGATTTTGGTTCACCTGTTCATTTTTCTCTTTAGCTCCAGCTCCAGCCACCTGCCACTTTCTTACTCCTTTCATTCTTTTTGTGAGGGTTTGGAGTTCCTACATTGAATTGTTCATTGTTGTGCACAGTAGCTTTTTCCTGGCCGTGGTAAGACGCCTACTTTAGTTGGCTCGTCATGAGGTGGGGGTTCATTGTCTCCGTCCTTAATGTTTCTATGCAAGCATGTCTTTTACTGAGAGGAAGAAAAGTAATGATCTAATATGGTAGATTATGCAGTGTCTGGCACAAAAAAAGGATACCAAGTTCCCTAGTCAGTTTCCTAATGTACCAAGATGTAAGGGCGTAATATTTGAATTGAGTTTAAGGATCAGCCACATCCATGACATAAGTTTTAATCATGCCAAAATGAACAGTGATATTTATAGGCGGAATTCAAATGTTGAACCTACAGATATAGTATATCTTAGCCATGTGACTCAAAGATTTAATTTTGAAAACTCCGTACTAGCTTTATGCCAAAAAATTATTTTAGTAAATGCTTGCAGTTTGCTTCAGGAATATCCTTCTTACACTCATTCATGTTGTCTTGATTTTTGTTGTTGATGACTGAAACTACCACCTTTTAGGTATTTAGCAACTTTATGACAAAAATCGACAGTTTTAGTCGAATTCTTTAAATTTGGGTCAAGAATCTCCATCTATCATCAATTCATGTTGTCATGATTTTAGAGAACCAACGCCTTTGACACATCTTCTTGCTCGATAGTATGTTTTTTTTCTTGGAAGTCTTTAGCCAAAGGAAACATTAACAGCTTAGCCGTTTTCCCAATCAATTGGTGTAGGCTCCATGAACCGAATGCAGATCACATCGAGGCATTCACATGAATACTTGTTCCCCATTTCCTGCGATTGATTACTAAATCCATAGTGATACATTTATCTTCCAAATTCTTACGTATAATTTCGGCCTATATCGTTGTTGGTTCTTTAGTTAAAGGTGTCTTAAGAAAATGTCATGGTGTTAGTCAGGCATCTATCTTCAGAAAGAGGGGGCTGTGTCACGTAAGAGGGTATTGGGATCAATAGGCCTGGAGGAGGAGGATATCAAGTATATTCTTTGGCTGTTCGGTGATTGTTGAATAAACTTTTCCAGGTTAATTATGCTCTAGAGAAGAAGAAAGGATGAGAATGGTTTCCTTAGATATGCCCGTCTTAGAGAGAATCTACTCTGACCAGAGACTGCTATACAAAAACTTTGGGTTAATCTTATAGGATCCCCTTACTACATTAATGTTATGACCCTGCGTGATAGATCGCGTTATGGGACCGTTATAGGACTTAAGATGTAGCCCAAGGCTTCGCGCGGGCGAACCCTTGTTCTTATTCCTCCCAATTATGCACGAACTACAGGCTCGTTATAGAGGGAACCTGAAGACCTCTTTAGAGAACAAAGTAGTGTACTAAATTCCCAATGCTTTATTCATATGTCTCTATGATATAAATAACCAGAGAGGTTTCCTAAAAACCCAATTTCCTAATTCCATAATAATTCCAAACTACCCAAAGTTCCCAAATCCTAATACAATTGTAAATTATGCAAACAAGTAGAAAAGGAAATATCTATTCGGCTGAGCCGACTATGCCTGTAGGGTCTCTTGCGCGCGACTTCCTTTGGTATACGAGACCCTTATACCGGCCCACGTGGCCCATAACAAATAATTTAAAGAATCAAGATCCATAGGTGTAAGGGCCAAACTTATAAAGAATCAAGCAAGAATGTAAGATTAGTAAACTTGTTTACTAGGTGAAAGATTTGCCTCAAATCTTACAAGATCACGTGTTTCGAATTCTGAGTCACCAACAATCATGAATGAAGTTTATTATAAGTGCTTAGTTGCCAGCCCTTTGACTTTGCATTTCTACTCCTTCAATGATCAAAATCCTTTGAAGCTAATGGGATAAGCATAATGGAAATTGATATCACTAATTTGCTAGAGCATTGATGGCATGGTTCCCAGACCTTGGGATGTCAACTATTTTGTTGTTTAAGAAACTTGGTACACTTCTGTGGCCTTAGTTGAACGTGTCTGCCTTTTTATTGTTTAAGGAAATTGGTACACTTTTGCTGCCCTAGTTGAACTTCTTGGTAATACGGATAAGTGGTAGTGTATCGTTGAAAATGGAAGATTGTTGTGCAGTGCAATGTTTAAATCATGATCAGTCATTGACTCTCACTGGTCAGTACTACCAATTCTTTGGGCATCTTAATGATATTGTCTAGATAGCGAGCTGCCTGAGTTCCATGTCGCATCTTGTTTGAAAAGAATAGCTTCTGAAGTAGTGCCTAGTTACACTTTTAGACACAGTACAACGTTCAACTAAGGGATTACATCAAAGTTAGACTAATGCTAGAGATTACTCCCCCTAACGACTCGCACGTGAACCAAGAATATATTGATGGGAAGGAAAGAAATATGGATCAGAGACTCATACCAAGCACTCGCACTTTGTTAACACTCTTCAAGTGTGAGACACTTCAACAAATAGTGTGAAGGAAACCATTACTTGCATGAGAAAGTTTGCTTTTCTAGTTTCGCTAACCTATACCAATCAGACCCGTTAGAACTAGAATATATTTAGGCTATTTCATATGCCTACTTGGCTTCCTTATGTTAGTTTATTTCCTAAGTCTTGTAGGTTTCTCTCCTATATAAAGCGATCACCCATTGTAAGTTAATAAATTAGAATCAATAATACTTCTATATTTTAGAATTGAACAAGAACACAATGCCTAAGTATTTCCTGTATGACAAGCGACCGCACTGTTACAGAACGTCAACATTTATTGAGCAATAATTGACTTTGATTGATGGTGATGCATGAGGCTCTTAGTGGAATTGATAGTGATGCATAAACCATAAGCCTCTTAGTGAATTTGTTAGTGACACATAGGACTTTTAGTTAGATTGGATAGTGTGGAAGGATGATAATACAGAGCTACTGGTAGTCTGGTCTTGACCTTACCCAGTTTGTGTAAATGTAACATTAGTTGTATTCATATTTGAGCATGATCCAATGCTCTCCTTTTGACTCTTTCTCTAATACCCCGAAGGTTTCAAACCTGTATATTCTGTATCATGCATGGTTCCCTCTTCGCGTTTGATTAATTCCTTTCTGGCAGGTATATGGATGGTGCACGACTAACGGCTGAAGATGAGAAAGTTATTGTAGAAAAGCTTCTTGCTTATCACCCACACTATGTAGATAAAATCGGATGTGGTCTTGATTCTATTATGGTAAGCTGCAGTGTTGTATTGCTTTTATTTATTTTTTGGTATACCTGTAAAGAGATTCTCTTACATAGTTATCCTATGTTTATTTTCAATATACTCCTGTCCTAGGTCATTCACGAACGAATAACATGATAGATAAAATATCTTTGAACTCAATGAATCTTTCATTTGGAGCACTCTTGACTTGGGTCAGAGTGTCCTGTGTTTACTTTTTTGAATGTTTTGTTCTCTGGGTCTGGCTATTATCTTTCCATGTTCTCATTCTATTACTTTTTATAGACGATATGTTTTTAGTTTTACCTCAAACCCTCCCCACCCACTCAATGGGATTTTTGTTCCATATTCTCATTTATCTAATGATTGTAATTCTTGTTAGACATTAGCCTAATCTGTGATACAACTTAATTAAATGGTAACTGTTATGATCATGCAGCCAGAACTGTCTAAGGTAAGTTGCTTCTGAAAAAGTGTAATAAAAGTACTGTTTATAATCGTCACAGACAGACACTCATTATGAATCGTCAATCTTCCCTGGAAAGGGATGTGGTAGGCTACATTGTTTGTTAATTTGTAGTTAAAACTCTGAAATGGAGTACTCCTTAATGTTGTAAATGAAATAAATGTTTTTCATCCGAATGTCAACAGAAAGTAGCTGTTTATCAACAGACGTCATTTGCTGGTTTATTTTAAATAAGCCTCATTGGATTACCATAGAACATATATGGTAATCAATTTACTTGGTTGGTTTGCAAGTTTTTTAGATTTTATTGGACCAAAGGTATAGTACATTTTTTATGAAGGCCCGTTTTTATATGCTGCCATGTGTTTTTCTATCATTTCTTTTGGAGATACTTGGTGCTATTGGCGATGCACAAAAGTCATGTGCAATTAATATTCATTATTTTATTTTATTTTATTATTTTCACTCCATATTTAATATTCAATATCTTTTTTCCTCTTTTCCATTTCTCTTTTTATTGGTATGTATGGCACTGTATCATTTAAGTTATTTTAGTTTTAATAGTTGTATTTTCTTATTTCTCACCAGTGTTGATTATTGCTGATTTTGTAAGGATGGGTGCCTTGTAGTTTTTAAGGAAACTGATAGAGAGCTGTTTTTATCTTATATGTTGTGAAGGTTGATCGGCATCCCCTATTTAAAGGGACAAGGTGCCTATTTGTCATCAGAACCGATGGGGCGTGGATAGATTTCTCGTACCAGAAGTGTATCCGGTCATACATCCGACACAGGTACCCTGCCTATGCAGAAAAATTCATCCGAGAACACTTCAAACGTTGATGGACATAGTGTTAAGTGCAGCTGTTTTGGAAGTGGCAGAGATGGTTAGAATAGATATATAACCAAATTGATTTTGCTCTGTGGGTAATCTGTAGAGGAATTACCTTATTGGTTTCAAGCTATACCCACAGATGGCCTAGGTGCACATCTTTGTCAATGTGTTAGATAATCCTTGGCTTCAATGAAGTTTGTATACATTTTGAAACTACTAAGAAAATGATTGAACTGAAGTCTGAAGCTTCACTTTTCTTGCTTGCTTTTTATCTTTTGGTTTCATCTGCAAATGATGTTAGTAATAAGCTTATTGTTCAGAATTATTTAGTTGTGGGTGTCAGTTGCATGATTCTCATATCCTATCAGGTCACTGTGTGTTGCCTCTGCTTCTCTTGATCTGGGTTGGGCTGTGATCACTATTTAACTGTAGACTGTAGTAGAAGAGAAGCAGAGGTGTGGGAATGGTCTTTAAGTTGATGAGTTCCAATAAAGCAAGCTAAGCTCCCTTTGCTTTCTGTGCAACCAAATACCATTAGAGCTCCCTTTGCTCTGACTTGTACACTGTTCGTTGCATTTAAACTTGTTTGATATTTTTCTTTCTCAAAATTTACACAACATACATGAAATGAATCAACATTGAGTGGCATTTTTGAATTCTATCATCATAAAAGTAAAAGTAAAAAGGTAAAGGGCCTTTTGATGCACAAAGTGGGTTATGCACTTCAACTTTCACACATAATTCAGTATTTACTACAATTAAGTTGTCACAAACTGCATACATATGTTGATGGATCACACAACCCACCTTCTCTACAACCTGCAGGTGCAGGTATTAGTGGTTGCTATTTGCAAGGCCTTATTGCCCATATCCTCTGTATGATGCAACAAAATTGTCCTTTTTAGTAATATTTTCTTATATTGAAGTATGCTTTCAAGGCATATTCTTACTTTATTTTTTTCTCTCTTCATCTCATTTGTTCCTCTCTTTCTTTATCGTTCAATCACACACCCTTCTTCCCCTCCCACTATAATCCACATCGGCTTCACCTGCTGAGTTGTGATATGGCAACTCTGATTCTCATATGCCCATCCGAGTTCGACTCGTGCCAATTCATATGAATTCTGTATTTGATTACATTTTTGTAATATGTATATAATTGTGAAATTTACTTGTATAGTAGATACGATTAATATTGGGCAATAATGACATTTTAAACTTATCAAAACCATTTAATCATGATCATGGTATAAATCTTGATCATAACAAAATAAGCCATTTTAACCTTAGGATGGAATAGTTTTTTTTTTTTTTTTTGACGAAATGATAATATTATCAATTAAAGCATTCTGGTGGTCGCGAAAGCAGCAAACACCATACAAACCAAGAAATTAACATAAAATTGAAAAACAAATGTTGAATAGTAAATGTTGCTCATGGACATAGAGGCGGTCGGAGGGGTGAAACTGCGGTAGCATCCAAAGACACAGATACAGCATGCTCCAACCATAAGACGCTGATCGAGCAGACCAGGTGGAAATTTTATAGTGGTGGGCCGATATCTCCCTCGGGAAATCAGCGTGCATAATCCTCCCTTAAATGATAACTGTAGGGCTCCTGAACGCGGGATTGCTGACCCCGAACTGGTAGGGAAGAATCATGTCGACTGTTGGCAGAACCGTTGCCACCAATCTGCCAGGGAGATGGTACAGTCGACCAACCCCTCCCTGGGCCCCCAGGTACTCATTCCTGGAGGCGGGGGTGCTTGAAGCCCCCCGCCGCAACTTGTGACGCCCCATCTGAAGCCGACGACCCCTCCTCTTCCTCAGATTCCTCGTCCCTCTCCGCCATTTTCTTCCAAGATAGTGACGGTGAGGGATCCCTCGGTAGCCATCCTACCGGTACCTCCTCTCGACAGTCCGCATGTCCCCAGTACTTCTCCCTCTCCTGATTCCGTGAGGGCGTCTGTGGCCTAGCCGGTTTGGATGTCCCTCCCCCCAGGCCCCCCATATATGTCCAATTCGTCCCCGGGCATCCTTCCCGTGTTTCGCCTTCTCCAATGCGGATCTCGGATCCGTCGGTGCCTTCAGCGATGGTCCCCTTACACCTCCGACCACCAGGTAGGCCGGAAACAAGTGGCCCGCACAACAACAGCCAAAACAGTGCTCTGGAAGATGTTCATAAGATACATAAAGACGAGTTCGTACCTGAGATTCGGATAACCGAAACCATAGTTGACTCTGCAGTGGTACCATGATGTCCGCCATAATCCTGATCTTCATGAAATCCCCCCAGCACAGTATTGCTTTGTCCACATCAATCCCCTGGCAGACACCCAAAGCGTTCCCCATCCGGAACCCCACATCCCTAGTCCACGCACCCACTGGTAAATTTGAAACACGCGCCCAAACTGAGAAATGATGGAACTCAAGATCCCTAGCCTGCATATGAGCTCGCAGATCCGTAAACAGCTCGAGCGAATCCCGGAAGGATCAAGGTTCCCCCATCAGAACCCTCTCCCTCTCCTTCGTTGTCCTGAAGAAGAAAGCGACCAGTCCCCCCTCCAATGGCTTAGCCTCGATCTTCATGCCCCACAAATCCTCCATCCGAGCCACTACGGACTTCCAGAAAATCTTCTTAGTTGTCAGTACCTCAGCTGCCAGCGCAAACCGGTATTGGCTCCCACGGCCTATGACCTCATGTACTAGCACCATGACCTCCCTGATCCTCATCGAGCCCATATGTGAACCCAAGTTCCCGACCTGTTCCCCCGGGCTACGCCAATCACTCTCCCGTGCTCCAAACGGATTATATCCTCTCTCCGGATTCGGATGACCCGCACGGGTCGGGTTACGAACAGGATCCAACCTGTCTGATAGGTTTGCCTGCATACCTGGACCTGAACCGGTCCCATACCGGGCCGCCCACCGGGAGATGTCCCTCGGGCCACCCCGTTCCACCCTACCGCGGGTCCAGTTCCCCGACCCACTGGTCCAGAGCCTACACGTGGCTGCCAGCCTAGGCCCTATTGTCCACCCGGCCCGTTAGGCCCACCTGGCCCAGTCCTCCACCATCGCCTTGCATCCGCGAGAAGTCCTGGCCCACCTCCAGATCACCCATCACCGGACCCAGCCCCTCGTTCGAAACCCTAATGGGTTTGCTTGCCCGCGCCTTCCCTTTCCTTCGCCGCCACGCCATCGCCTCCGGCGACTCTATCGCCTGTGATCCTGTATCCGATGATCCCACAATCGGAATTAGCTCCACCCCTCCCTCCGATCCTGGCGACGAGTTCCAAGCGACTCCTCACCTTCCGACCGCTGCGGTACACCACGTCCCTTTCTCGGGTGAGGCCCCGCCACCTGAACCCGACGGTCTATGCCCCTCGCCGCCCCATGGAACCTACCTGTTCCCCATGGCGTTCTGTCCACCGCGCCCACGTTCTGCGCCGAGAATGTCATATGGTGGCTCGCCACCCCACGCGACGAAAGCTTCTCCGCCGACGTGAGTGACTCCTCAGCCGCATCGCCTGATCGCGGTTGACCTCCGACCACCACTGTCGCCGTCTCCTCCCTTCGACTACTCGGCTCCCTGACACCTTCACCCTCCACGGACGCCTCACCCCCTCCAAAGATTTTTGTCACCGTCATCCTCTTTTGTTGGAACAAGAAAACGTCGGCGCTTGCTGTGGAAGAGAAGAATCGCCAAAAGCCCTAGGGTTTAGGAGCTCTGCAGACTTTTTTCTATTGATACATTATTAAATGTCTTTTTTTTAATCTTTTTTGGAATGAGTTATGTCACGCCCCAAATCCGATATTGGTCGGACCCGAGACGTGACTTAGCGGATTTAAATAAAAACAAATTAAAAACAATTAATATCTGAAAAGGATAGATAAAATAATTGTTTAGCAGTTCGAAACCCTGAGTCACAGCTCAGTCAAATACAATAATCCAAGAATAAGGTACGTCTCTACGAACACAAATAAAGATAAACTCAGACCCTCGCTAGCCTCGTGCTCCGCGATGTCCCCTACTCCAAGTCGAAGTTAAAACCTGTAGAAAACACGGTAAGGGGGAGTGAGCTTGACGCTCAGTAGGGAAAACCATAAAAACTTCCTCACTTCGGAGTTACCAGAAATGTTATTCCACAATTTAAATCACCCTAGAAGTTACGGAAATACAGATGATTTAAGCCACAAGACTCCGAACCACACACAAACCAATACTTCGTACCGAAATACCCCACGGTCGCGATGGGAAACATATCATCGGGACTCCCGGAAACGTTCCCACAAGGAACACATATCGTCGGGATTCCCGGAAATGTCTCCAAAGGGACCCAGATCATTGGGGTGAAACAAGATATCCTCCCGGAAACATCTCCGAAGGGACACATATCATCAGGGTGAAACAAGTCTCTCCGAACACGTAGCATCGGAGTAAGACGACAAATAACACGGAAAACACTCAATGTCACAGACACAGCAATACTCAGTCAAATTCAAAGCAATCACAAACACACAACTCGTAACCATCGCACGGTATCGGGAGCAAGCCGCTCGGCCCGACGCAACCGCACGCAACTTCCCCAACACAAAGTCGGGATAGGCGGTCGACCTCATCGCGGAACACAACGTTTTAGCGATCGACGGGAGGTAGGGAAATCGCCTCTTCGCGGCCTCATCTCTCGTGGTGCCCAACACAGCGTTTTACCGAGTGCTAGTCGGAAGGTAGGGAAACCACCTCTTCGCGGGACACAACGTTTTACCGACTCACGGTCGGAAGGTAGGGAAACCACCTTTCTCATGTAACCAAAGTACCATAAACGCAACACTTTACCGATTACGCGCCGGAAGGTACGATACACCTGGCGGAAGTACATCTCTCACACTTTACCGGCCGCGCATCAAACAAACACAATCACACTCACAACCAGGGTCACAATCACATTCTCAAACAGGATCACAATCACAATCACAATCTTAATCACAACTACAGGTAACCACAGTACCACCACCACAATCATGATCACGTCGGTCTATCACTCACCCGACATATCACAACCAATGATTTACATCATAACAATCATGGCACACTTTCCCACACATAGCAACGACATGTTACACCGAATATAATATGCTTAGACCCTTAATTACACTCACAACTGTTCCGCACTTACCATCACTTACCGACACCATACTCCACGTGGTAACCCCTACCGGCTTAATCGGTATTCAAACCCCAACATCCCCAGCTCAACAAATCAGAGAAATAGGAAGGTGACTCAATCACTAATATGCATCACCAAGTTCAACTCTACTCGTGTTCATGTTCGTTATTTATTAACCTTTCAAGCAGCACAGAGCACACAATCAGATACACTCAGCAAACAATCATATAGGTGCGACATGGCCCGATTCTACCAGCACGACAATTCCCAAGACTGAAATCGTAAATGTTCACAGTTCATACGTCTACGCTAATTATCCACATCCTATATGCATACTAGTTATTTAACCGGTTATTAGGTTTTCCTATAGGCATTCTAGTACATCCGAAATAAAGCGGGTTTCAAGGTAATCCCTACCTCAAGAAGAACCACAGCTGCGTCTCCTAGCTGCTGACGTCCGGGCCTACCTTCGGTCTTCTCCGTGCTCGAGGTAAAGGCATGGTTTTAACATAAAAGGGATGGTCATCAGTCCCGGTCCAGTCCGTAAAGGTCCTCTAATTTTATTAAATTAAGTCCAAACGTCCTTTAGAAGTCAGATAACTCCTTTGGAAGTCCGAGGTCCTTGAAATTATCTGATTTAAACCAATTAATTAATTAATTAAATTAATTAAACTGGCATGACCCGGATCCGACCCGGTCAAGAGCCTGACCCGAACCTGACCTAGAACCGACCCAGACCCGGCTCCAGACCCGACCCAAACCCGGCTCCGACACGAGTCCGGACCCGAGTCCAGACCCGGTCCAAGAGCCTAGGCCTGGCCCAATGTCTGATCCGGCCCGAAGCCCATCTTGGGCCCAAGGCCCGAGTCCAGCCCAACACCATCATGGCCCAAGGCCTGTAATTCAGACTCGTCTGAACTCGTCCGGCTCGAGGAGACTCCGGCGAGGTCCTCCGGCTTCGATGGGGCAGCGTGGTGGCAGGGAAAGCCGGGGAAAGGGGCGGTCGTGGCTGGGATGGCGTCAGGACTCCGGTGACAACAAGGATGTGGTGACGGTGGCTGACGCGTGATGCGGGTGCATTTTAACACGTAAAAGGGCCGCATTATATCGAGTTATACAGGCTTTTGGTCCCGATTTTCTATCATATATTTAGATTTATCTTGAATAACTGATTTTATCGATATGTTCGGTGTTTCGATGGATTTTCGATGCATTTTGGTTTTTCGTGCTTGTGGACCGTCAAGAGGGTCCATTTTTTTCGCTCTGAAATATATTCATGACTGGTTGTTTTGTAGGTCTTGAAACGAGGAATTTTTTGGCGGAAGAACGAGATCAATCGGAGCTCAAACGAAGCCGGAGCGAGCGAAATAGCGGAAAAGGAACAAAAATGGAACAGCTCATCAGAGATTGACGCGTGGCGCTGCCATCCCCAGCTGCCTTCTCCGTCCGCATGACGCGTGGCGCTGCCACACGTCTCTCTACTCGCCACGCGTCCCAGCGCCAGCCGCCTTCTCTCCAGCGCCGCCACGTGCCCGGCCCAGCCGCCTTTTGTCCTGCTGATGACACCTGTCCGCCCAGCCTTCTCCCCTTCGCGCGACATTTGTCCAGGGCAGCTGCTTTCCTCTTTTGGCCGCGTGTCGTCTCCTCCTTGGCTGTGTGTTAGGGCAGCACTGATTGAATTGGGGGTTCAACCGCAACACAAAGGGGGATCGGCTTCACCATTTTTTTTCAGAGAGAGCACAGCACGAACACAGAACCGAGAAGCACCATTTTTGTGTACGGTTTTTATTTCTTTTTTTATAGAGTTTGTAAGAGAGAATATTATATTGAATCAATAGTTGAGGATCTATATTTTGTGGGTGGAGAATCAAATTGATATTTGTTTGGGTGTTTATTTTTGGAGACAAGCTCCATTGTTGGCTACACAAGTGGGTTTCTTTTGGTGGATTTTCAAGAGCATCAAGGCTAGAGATTGGAAGAGGGGAAGAACAAGCTTTGGACAAATAATTCGGTGATTGTATCTCAACTTTCATCCTAATTATGATTTTATTTGTTTGTTTCTTTTCATCCTTGTATTTTCTCACCATGAACAACTAAACCCCAAATTTCTAGGGTTATGGGGGATTAGAGTAGTGATTTCTATATTTTGAATGCTTCGATTGTGGTGTTGTTGATTTGTATTAGTGTCTATGATTGATTTGTGTTTAATGCTTTACCTCCCGTGTAGGCTTGGTAATTGTTTCGAATTAGGATTCGTCGCTCGAAAGAGGAGGATTCTAATTAAGTCAAAAATCGATCATAGGTTGTATTTAAATTCTAGCTAGAACTAGCGGGGTTAATACAATTGCAATAGCTATAGACTTGGTTGGTCGAAAGTTAGAAGTTGTCATAGAGCTTAACGCTTTGGGTCTTCCTACATCGTGATTCAAAAGAACTCGGTGGTTAGATTCCATTAGGGTCTGAATCGTTCGAAAGAAGTTAGGACTAGAGTCGAGACAACTCGTTGCCTCTAAAATCAATCGACATCGATACAATCGAACGTGTTCAATTTTATGGAATGAACTCGATGAACTCGTGCCCTTGATCTCTCTTCACTTGATTCAAGATAAGAAAACTCTCTGTTAAATTCTGTATTTTCTTTTTAGTCGTTATAGGTTTATTTTCAAAACATAAAAACTCGATTTTTACCGAAACAGTTCAACTACAAGCTTTGAATAGTGAGTGATTGTCTATTGCTCCTTTGGGCTCGATATTCCGGACTTCAAATCCGATTACTACTTGACGGCCGGTGCACTTGTCGTGCTCAAGTTTGCGCTTAAACCCGCAGGGCGTCAACGTGCGACCCCAACCTCTCCGTCTCAGATCTGGCGAGATAGAGGAGGTTTGCCGGCGTCGTTCCGGCCGGACTCATCCCAGAACAGGGTCGCCGTGAGGGGTTTCTGGCCGGCCGTGGTCGGAGGTTTCAAAAAGGCGACGAGAGCACGAACCCATGCTTCTTCCTCTCCGTTGTCGGCGCAGCATGAATCGAAGCCAGGAGAGAGGGTGGGGTTTCAGGCGACGGCGTCTCAATACAGGGTCGGTGGTCTCGATCCGTGCTCGGGGATGAAGGAGACGGTGCTGGAGTGGGTTTGGTCGGCGAGAGAAGGGAGATGAAGGGAGCGAGAGGAGAGGAGGACGAGGGAATACGAAGGCGAAGTGAGATCTGAGAGAGAGGAGAAGTTGTGGTCTCAGAAATTGTGCACGCTCAACGAAGAAGAAGGGGACAAGGGCGAGGAGTAGGGTTTCGGCGTCGTGGGCTTGGGCCCGGACTGATGCACGCTTGGGCTTGGGCCCAACCCGATCCGGCCCAGCCTAAACCCAATCTTCCTTTTTTTTCTCTTTTTTTTATTTCTTTTCTCTTTTTTTTTGAAATCGATCCAAAAATTTAACCCGTCCTCAACCCTCGATGTTCCAATAGTTATTTAAACTATTAAAATTCCCGGTCTTTAAAAGTTATATATTGAAACTTAATCTTAATTGTTGGTCACGAACACTATACTACCCAACATTTTAAAATGACAAATGCACTATTTTAACTCTTAAGTAGTGGTCACAAGATTTTGTTGGTAAAAATAGACGGAATATTCTATTATGTTAGTCATTTGATATCATGTATTACTTAATGAATGGTAAAATGATGATTTCATTCTTACTTATTTGACTTATATACATTTTATAAAGAACATTATCTTTGCACCCTCGTTATTATTCCTTATAAAATGTATATTGGTCAAATAAGTAAGGGCAAAACCGTTATTTTACCATTCATTAAGTGATACATGAGGTCATATGACTAACATAACGGAATACTCCGTCTATTTTTACTAACAGAATCACATGACCAATACTTAAGGTAACGCACTTGTCATTTTGAAACGTAGGGTAGTGTAGTGTTCGTGGCCAATAATTAAGAGTAAGTTTCAATATTTGACCATTTTGGAAATTATGTCTCTACTTATAGCGCCTAGGGTTTGCCCTCTGTCCCTCTACGTCGGGGTCGACATCCATCTGATGGTGGCCATCGCCGGCAAGCCAACCCTTTTATTCTATGTTCGGGCCATCCCATCTTCTACCCCACAAGATTTTATGGATAGCCACAAGGGGATCTTCGTCTTTAATCGTGGCATCTCATTCCTTGTCTAAGTGGGGGGACGATCTCGATGGATTATCATAGGGGACTTTAATAGTGTCCTTAGCCAGCGGGAATCTCGGGGTGGACGTCTATACCCAATGGTATTGATCAAGGACTTACAATTAGTGCTTAATGACTTGGATCTTCGGGATGTACCGCTTCTAGGACACTCTTTTACCAGGTTTCGCAGACGAAACCAATTACGCAGGATTAAATCGAGACTTGATCGGGACTTAATGTCTTGGGACTTCTTTTATTCGTTGTCGGGTGTGGAATTCAGAAACACATGGACTACGACCTTGGGGCACTGGCTGATCATCCTAACATTGGCCCTTCGGCGGAACACATCAGGACCTCGTAAGTTCCATTTTGAATCGGGATGGGTTCAGGATCCAGAGTGTGGGCGTTTGGTTTAGGAGGAACGGGATACGGATCCAGTTACACCTATCGAGGAAGCCATCCATAAAATTGGCATCACTCTCGATCATTAGGGTAAAACGAGTTATAAGAAGACGATGAACCATATTAAGTGGTGTCAGAGGAGGATTAAAGCTCAATGGTCAAACAGATCGAGATAAGGTGCATCGTTGGGAGGTCATCAAATCCAATGTGATGCGGTCATGCGAGTACAAGAGGCGTTTTGCAAGAAACAATCGAAGCACCATTGGCTTATAAAAGGGGATCGTAACATGAAGTTCTTTCATATTGCTTCTTCTTTTAGGCAGAAGGTTAATACGATATGTTCTTTACAAGACGAATCAGGACAAGTGATTACTTGGGATACTGGAATGTGGGAATTTGTGGATGAATACTTTTCCACCCTGTTTACTACTACTCGCCCGAATATGGAACGGTTCTCCATCACTGTTCCTCAAGGGGAAATAATATACATTCAAAATGCTGCCATTCTTCGGGGAGCTGTGGCAGATGAAATACGAGAAGTAGTTTTTCAAATAGGGCCTGACAAATCTCTGGGCTTAGATGGTCTAAACCCCCAGTTTTATCAACATTATTGGTCAGTGGTACAAGAGGATGCCCTTCGATTTATTCATTGAGTGGTCCATGACAGGGCTTTCGGTTTCTCCCTTAATGAAACGAATGTTGTTCTCATCCCTAAAAAACTAATCACATGCTTATTATGGATCTTCGGCCTATCGCCCTCTGCAATATCGTTTTCAGAAAACTACCTAAAGTTTTGACGAATAGACTCAAGCCTCTACTCCAAAACCTTATCGCTACCACCCAAGGGGAATTTATCTTGGGGCGTAGCAGTCAAGACAATGTCCTCGTTTCTTTTGAATTTATTCATTTTCTTCGATACCTACGAGTTCAAACTATGTCTCGCTCTTTTCCATTTAATCTCAATGTTTCTATTTATCTGATTTGAACGATTAATAAAATCACACTCTTATGTTAATAGGGTAAACTTCATCTCACTACCCTAAAAAAACTTAAATTCCAACCCACTACCCCTAACGAAACTTTGTTGCACCTCACTACCCTAACGAAACTTTTAGTTGCACTTTCATACCCGCCGTTAACTTGACATCCATTTTTGGATGGAAAATGGTGAAAAGTCCAAAATACCCCTCACTAACACTCAAATTTTCAAAAGCATGCCATTGGTTTTCAAATATTCTTTTTGTTTATTTATTTAAAAAAATCAGATTTTATTTTTTAAAATTAATTTTTATTTTCTAAAATTAATATTTTATTTTTAAAAAATCAGGTTTTATTTTTAAAATTTTAGTTTTTATTTTAAAAAATAAGATTTATTTTCAAAATTAATATTTTATTTAGAAAAATCATATTTTATTTTTTAAATTTTATTTTTTATCTAAAAAAATCAGATTTTATTTTTAAAAATCATTTTTTTAAAACATTAGATTTTATTTTAAAAAAATTGGCTTTTATTTTTAAAAAGCAGATTTTATTTTTTTAAAATCAATTTTATTTTGAAAATCAGATTTAATTACAAATCTATCTAAATATCAAGTTGTTACAAACCCATCTTCATCCACAGCTTCGATTCAACTACAACACAACTTCATCCTCAACTTCTCAACATACATCTGAAAATGAACAGAACTGGAAAAAAAACTCATATACATACATCTGAATTAGAAATACATAAACAGCTTCATCCCAAACTTTTGAATAAAAAAAACTCATCTACATACATCTGAATTAAAACTCATCTACACTGCTTCATCCCCAACTCATCTCATACATACACAACTTCATCCCCAACTTAATATCCTCATACATCACAATAAGACAAGGAAAGGAAAATTAGCTTCGATTCAACTTCAACCCACAAATCAGCTTCGATTCATGTTGTTCGAGCTCACAGAAAAGGAAATCAAGCCAGAACCTCAACAATTTCCCCTCCCCAGCACCAGATCTTACTTACCCGCACAAGAAACCGGTGAACCAACTCTGACCTCCATCCTCCTCAAACCCATAAATTCTCAATCAACCCGTAACTCAAAAAGCCCTAAATCCCCATTCACCAAACCCAGAATCCATAGAGAGAGAAAGAGGAGTTTGGGCGCCGGTGGCTCTACCCCGTACTCGGTCGAGGATGAACAACGGTGATGGATCTACCCGATTGTGTAGTAAACCTCGTCGAGGGTCGCGTCGGACTGGAATTGAAGGGTCATCGAAGACGTAGGAGATGTCGGCGTAGTCGTGGTCGCCGCTTTGGATCTTCAACTGCATGTTGAGGTTCTTGGATCAGAGCTCGTCGGAGCCTAGGGTGAAGAAGATGATGGGGGAGGGTAAGGTTTGGTGTGATGCCCTGTGTGCGTGTAGTTGTGAGACACAGTAATGGGTAGCTGAGAAGAAATGGGAGACAAAGAGAGGATAAATGGTTAGGGTTTCAAGGGATTAAAGGGCAAAAACAGGATTTTGAAAAAAAAAATTAAGGTCATGTGCATAGCACATAATCATTTTCCATCCAAATGAATGGATAACTAACGGTAGGTACTAAATTGACACTAAAAGTTTCGTTAGGGTAGTAAGATGAAACTAAGTTTCGTTAGTGTAGTGGGTTGGAATTTAAGTTTTTTTAAGGTAGTGGAATGAAGTTTACCCTTAATAATAATAATTAAAATTCAAAATACAGAATGTAATTTCCCAAAATGTTTAGACTTGTAACACACTAACACCACAGACTCCGATTCGTGGAGAAATACATTAGAAACACATCTCTTATGACTATAATTTAGAAAAACAGAGGTTGAAAATAGAAGATTCGTGTTGGCCTGGCAATGAAAATCAAAGCACACGTTTCCTTTTTGGCCTCAAATATTTCATCTCATCTCAAGTCATGTGCAGTTCACATGTTTACAATTAATGGAGACTGGCCATAATCCACGGCAAATATGTTTTTCTGTGTGCATGGATTCGGAAGGTGAGACAGAAAGGTAAAATGAAATTGATGATTTTGAATTTTTAATATTAATAAGACCACCAATAGTAGGGTCGAAACGTCGTTTAATGGGCCCATCGAATCTTACGTGTTAGAAAAACAACATGTTGAACCCGTGTGGTAGAGTCGGGTCTATATCGAATATATGAGAACACAGATTCGACGTCGAAAAATCTGTAGACTATGTCGACAGTCGATTCAACGGATTCGGACCCATCCGAATCCATGCCAACCGAATCAGGGCATGACACGTGCTAGCCATCCGGCTATAACTTTCGGCCCCAACGCTTCGTCTTCTTCACCGTTTCGTCCCCTTCATCGTCTTCAAGCTCTGATGTTTCTCCATCACTATTTCACCGGCGTTTACCCACCACCGTTTCTCCCTCCCGATTTTCGACCATATCTCTTTCTCTACCGGAAGTCCCCACAACGCTCGTGTCTCCCACCACCGTTTCTCCACCACCAGTACCTCTGTCCCCCGTTTCTCCATCAGTCGAGTCTCCCACCGCCGCTTCTCCACAAATAGTGTCTCCCCACTCCGTTTCTCCACAATGGCCTACAACTCTCGCTTCGAAGGCTCGTCACAGAGATGGGCTCGAGCTCAACACCGCCGTATCACGGGCAGCCGGAACCCAGAACGTAGATTCCATCGATAGTCTTGTATGCACGATTTAACGTCAACCCACCAAGGATAATATGCATGTATCGGAAATGGAGTCATCTCGAAGGGGTTACATTCGTGTGTGCGTGGCTCAAAATGGTGGAGCAAGGAGGTGACCAGTTCGGGATAACATGCGCGGGGAGCTTGCTCACGTGACCCGTCAAACCCCTACGACTGAGCGGTCAGTCGAGAACTGCAAATATCATTGGATCGTCGTCAACCGGAAGGTGAAGTCGTTAAATGTGTGCTGGCCGGAGATGAAGATCATTTACTAACCCGGTTGGTCCGACACCCGACTCATGAAACTTGTAGAGGAGGTGTATGTCGGGAGATACGGAAACAACTTCGTATGGAAGCACTAGTTGATTCTTGTACAGGACCATCCCCGTTGGATGGAATTGTAGACACCACCACAATGAAAGATGGAAGTGACATGAATATGGTTTGGAAAAAATAGCCTTCCAGACAATACAGGAAGGTTAGAAACGGACGACCAATAACTTGTAATGGATTATGGAGGTGTAATGTGACGACACGACTTCAAATTTTACCTTAGTTTTACATAATCAAATATGGAAAATGTTGTGGAAGCGGTAGTGTCATCGCTCCACGAACATAGCCAGTACTGTCACGTCACCGTATATTCGACACCGTCACGTGACAATACTTGCTATGTTCTTGGATCAATGACATTGCCGCTTCCACGTCACTTTCCATCTTTGATTATGAAATACCGGGAATAAAATTTGAAGTCGTGTCGTCATATTACACCCCCAAACCTATTACTCAATGTCCAAGAAGATGGCACATAGATCGTCGTGTGTCGTAGGTTGTATTTCCCGGGAACACAACACGACTTTCGGTGTTAGTAGTTAACTCCGGGAACTTGGTTGTGTTCTTGGGCATTACGACCGGAAAGGTATGTCATGTTTCCGATAGCCAACAACTTTTTTTTCATCAGCAATTTTTTTTTATAAAAACCAAGCCTTAGAAGACAAAGGAAAAGGCCAAGAGAAAATATAAACAAGAGAGACCTAACATAGTCCCCAACCAACACAACAAATGGCTACAAGCCAAACAATCAGGATGTGTCTAAACTAGAGCAGTAAAGAAGCCAACAAACCGGTCAACCAACAGGCACGGACAAGACGTCAAGGGTCACGCAGCAAAGCATTGAAACTCGCACCACCTCGAGCCAAACAACGCCTAGAGCCACACAACGCGAATGAAGAACCTTACGGCGCAAGAGGAGCTGGACCACCAAGGAGCCCCGCTGAAGGACGAGCACCACTACCTCTGAAACGCCAAAAGGATAAGTAGCCACAGGAAGTGCTAGGAACGACCCCCAAATGAGACACATAAAATCTCACTCTCAATCCTCCACCTCTGACACACGGGCCAAGAATAACATAATAGTTATCACGACGTCAGCCAACACCTGACGACAACCCAAAAAGAGTACTCGAAGCCCAAACAGTACCCCCACACAGCCGAAGTAATCCCCCCCAGAACCCAAATAAAATTTAGCTTGAATAAAGCCCAAAGGAAAACAACACAAGGTGGTCAACGCCGACCATGAGTCCTCAACCAAACTACGGTGGTCGAGGAAGGAAGACTAAAAAGAAGTAGGGTTCCAAAAGAAAAAACCTGGGAGTGAAAGGGAGAAGGGCCGGTGACCTCTCTACCTCGAAGATCTATCCCCTATCTCTCATATCTCGGTACACCGAGCTCCCGCCGACCGCCAACACGGACTAGACGACCAACGAAGGTTAGAGACGACACCAAATCTTCAGTGGTGAAGATTAGGCGCCATGAAACCAGATATGAGGAGAGGCGAAGATAAGAGAGAAGGAGAGAGAGTGAGAGGGTCGAAAAGGTTCAAGGGGAAGGAGAAGGGTTGAAAGAGAAGTGACGAAAGGAGAGGAAACGGTAGCCACCGGCGACGTCCTGAGAAGAACCGTCGCCGCCGACGAAACGGAAAGGAGAAATAGGATCTAGGGTTGGGGCGTAAGGGTTTCTAGTGATAGGTTTATCAATAAATATCCCATCTGATTGCCAACAACTTGTAATTCGTATTTGGAGGTGTAATGTGATGACACAAGTAGAAAAATTGACAAAGATGGCACATAGCTCGTATGGCGTTGTACTTCTACTCAAACATTTCGAAAAATAATAATATGCGTCGTGTCGAATCGTTTTTCATTTTTATAAAAAAACGTTATTTTCGATAACACCGTTCGGAATAAACATACCGACTTTTTTCCACGATATTAGACTCGGAATATACCGAATCGGTCCATTCCCACTGCAACGTTAACACCACTAGACTCACCCTAGACCGACAAATCGGGTCTAGTTTCTTTTAAATTATCCGTAAAATAATCTAATTAGACCTAAATTAAATCGAATCAGTCTAATCCTATTATAAGGGGTGTAAACAATTCAAAGAAGTAACACGTGATTATTAGATTAGAGAGTCCATAACACTCAGTCGTAGATAAACTGGAAAACAAATGTTTTAATCACAAAACTAAGTAAAATTGAAGTCCATATGCTTTTAGGCAGAAGGCAGTAGAGAAGTGGGTCCTCTACCTCTACACCCGATGATTCAGTGTGAGTGGGTACACGCCAGGCCAAATGCTCTTCATTTCCTTGTTTTGGTTTTTAAAATAAAAGTTAAAACGCATCCTTTCCTTTCGTTCTCTGTTCAGCCTCTTTCTCCCCATTCCCAGACCCAGACACACTCTCCACCTCCTCCTTCATCGTCTCCGCTTCTACAATGACAATCAACTCCAACCCATTTCTTCTCTGAAGAAGATGGATCACAAATCGAACACCATTTCTCATCAATTACACCAACTTCAACGCCGACCCAACTCTACTTTCCTTCTAGATTCCCTCTACTGCTCCGAGGAGCACTGGGAAGAGGACGGGGATGCGAGAGAGGACTCTTCTGCGGAAGAAGAGAGCTTCAATGGATGCGGGAACATATCCGGAGCACCGGTCTTGTTAAAGCAGGACCTTTTCTGGGATGATGATGATGACGAGCTCTCCACTTTGTTCGCCAAGGAGGAGCCAAATCAGCTGTGCGCAGTCGTCAGGGACGACCCATCTGTGGCGGCGGCTCGTCGGGACGCTGTGGAGTGGATGTTCAAAGTCGTTTCCCACTACTCGTTTTCGGCTCCAACCGCCGTTCTCGCCGTGAACTACCTCGACCGCTTCCTCTCTAACATTCGCTTCCAGGTAGACAAGCCTTGGATGACCCAGCTTTCCGCCGTGGCTTGTATCTCCCTCGCCGCCAAGGTGGAGGAGACCCATGTGCCGCTTCTGCTGGACCTGCAGGTCCGTGTTCATTAACTGATGAAATTAATGAAAAAGTTCACCTTTTTTTCTTTCTTTTAATTATTGGTTCAATGCTTGGATCTACGGGTAGATGATTGGTAATCAATTGGGAATCTATGTTGTGTAGGTAGAGGAGAGCAGGTTTGTTTTCGAGGCAAAAACCATCCAGAGAATGGAGATTCTGGTGCTCTCAACTCTTGAATGGAAGATGAACCCAGTGACCCCATTGTCGTTTGTCGATTCCATAACGAGGAGGCTTGGGTTGAAGGAGCATCTCTGCAGGGAATTTCTCAGGATGGGTCAGCTCACAGTTCTCTCTGCCATCACAGGTTAAGCATTCTTCTTTTGGGGAACTAATGTGATCCATAGATGTAAGAAAAAGACCAAATTATTGATATCTTGTGTGAAATCCCAATTTGCAGATACTAGGTTCATGTGTTACCTTCCATCTGTGATGGGCACTGCCACAATGCTGCACGTCGTCAATTCTGTAGAGCCATGTCTGCTAGCCGAGTACCAATCTCAACTATTGGGAATTCTCGGAATTGATCACAAGGTTTGTAATCTGAGTTGATACATAGGACATGAATGAATGATGAATGTGCTAAAACTGATTCAATGTGCATTGACAGGACAAGGTAGATGATTGCCGCAAGCTCATCTTAGAGGTAACCCCAGGAAATGGAAATGGAAATGGTTTTAGCAAGAAACGCAAGTTTTGTTCCCTACCCAGCAGCCCAAATGGTGTAATGGATGTGTGTTTCAGCTCTGATAGCTCTAACAGCTCGTGGGCAGTGTCCTCCCCGGACCCGGAGTCCATGTCCAAGAAGAGCAGAGCTGAGGAGAACCAGCCACTTCCCAGCCCTCACTAGCAAGTTACTCTCCTATTTCATTTTCCTATTAGTCTCTGTAATAACAACAATCTACATGTTATTTGTCATGTGCAATGCTAAATTGCCTACCATCTCTGCACTCCTTAGCCAAACTATCTGTGTAACCTGTTCATCAATTGAGTGATGGGCTGGTTGGTGAAAAGAAATTGGGAAGCAGAGATGGTTGGCATTTTATCAGGAAAAAGTGAACAATGGACACAGCAATGAAAAGCACTGGCTCTTGCTGCACCATTCTGAACATGATATTTTGGATTGGTACCATGTTATTAACCTAGTTCATGCACATTATCTGTGGGTTTTCATGTTTGTACTGTCCTTGTCCACAAATTATAGATACAGTAGAAGAGGACATGCATGCATAGGTACAATACGTATACGTATACAGATTTGAATTGTATGGAGGGAGGGAGGGAGGGAGGGAGGGAGGGAGGGAAGGAGATTGGGAGTCCATGTGAACAGAGGAACATATTGTCGGCCACTGCTTAGGATTTTTCTTCTGGTTTAAATATTTTGTGACATTTATTTTGAGGTTTGACCTCGTTGGAAGAGCCCCTCCACGTCCAAGGTCTCTCTTATTTTCTGGTCGAGACCTCCTTGGCCTGGCCAGCTGTATCGCCTACCCTTGGCCTTGGTCTTGCATATAATAGTCCAAGTCTCAACCCTTGGTCTTGCTTTCTTAAATGGCAACCAAAACAGAGTTCAATATTACTTTTAGCCCCTAATCCTTCAATCCCCAATGTAGCTAAGATTAGATTAGGCAAAATAGGTGAAACTAAGCAATTCTAGTTCTACACCCTGATTTATTCTACATCTTAGCCTCTGCCAGTCAATTCACAGGCCTAGTCTTGAGGAAAAGAAGAGCATACAGACCTACAACTGGAAGTCAACTGTTACTTGATAAACTACTCACCAAACAAGGTAGGGCTACTCTTCTTAATGATAATCTCTATAATATTTGCATTTTAAATCAAACTAGTTGTAATGTGATACAATAGATCAAAACTAAATAAATTTACCAGTGACCAATTTAAATATATATATTTATAAATAAAAATTTTGACATATTAGATGTAAGCTGGTTTCTCGAATCTATCTTGATTCCCAAGTTAATTCACATATAGTTTGGTTTACAAAGAGCCTAGCACGTGCTTTCTACTCCCTCTTTGATTAATGGAATTGTCGTGTATATCTTTTCTTCCTTACTTCTTTTAGAGCTCTATAAAAAGCTCTCAACATTTCAAAACTTGACCCTCCATATATTTTAAAACTATTACTTGTATGCTATAGGAACTTAGATTTTCTTTCCTGATGACCCGTGAATGCTAGGATTGTTTTTAGGATTTGAATTATTTCATGAATCAATATTTTATATAGGTGGTAATCTTAAATATAGAGACTTTTTGATCAATGTTGTAAAAATCCCCGCCTGGAGGCGCCTAGGCCCCGCCTAGGCGTTGAAATGGGCTCTACCGACCCGATTTATCCTCTTAGGGCGCTCCAGGCCGTTTGGGCAGGATATGACCGATTAATCCCCGATTCGACCGATTAATCACCGCCTGACCGATTAATTGAGCGGGTCGGTCAGCCGTCGGGTCGGACTTGTAGTTAAAAAAAGTTTCTAACCTTTTACAAACCAAGTGAAACCATAAAATTATGCTAGTTGATAGTCATACTTATTGATATTATTTTAAGAATTGTATGATACTTTTAGTTTAATAGAATATTTATGTTTTTATTATACTTAATGTTCGATATTATTAATATTTTTGATATACTATAATATAAATTTTGATAATATAGAATAAAAAATAATAAAATACTAATCCGATTAATCCCCGCCTAGCGCCTATGACCCCTTTCCGTTCGACTAGCGCCTAACGTTTTTTACAACCTTGCTTTTGAGGATGACTTCATAGTTCCCATGTAAAGTGTTAACAATTAATTTAGCCATTATTCTCTTACTAGAAAAATGTCAAACTATGTTGGCAGGAAATCGACTCTTTTGTATATGTTTTTTGCATATTTAATTATTGTAACGAAATAAGTTTAATGTTTTCGTATCTTCAAAAAATTGTATATACAACTCATGTCACAGACATGTAGAGAATGGTTAGAGAAAACTAATTACAATCCTCTATTGATTAAAGCAAAGAGACAAAATTGTATTTGAATGTGGGATCTCATAACAAGAAATCCAAAGTAGAGAAGAAGAGAGGTCTCTAGAGTGGTTTAGAAGATGGTAACAAATAGGGAGAGTAAGAACAAGAGTAAAACCAGAGAGGCATCTGTCAAAACTGGTGGCATGGATGGAACATGCTTGTTCTTTTCCAGTTGATGTGCCTTTCTCATCTACTCTCCTCACCCTTACCCTCATTTTCTGGGTCCTCTCCATTTATTTTTACTTGTCCCACCTCTTCTGGATCCTTGCCTATCATTTACCTCCCACATTTTACTACTTTAGTGTATACAACCTGTCATATATACCCACTCTATGCTTACTTTACTCCTTATAATTTACCTGTTTATTTCAGCTTTTCCTTCCAACACAATCGAATTTTTCTTCATAAACTCAATCTTTACAGAAGTCTCACAATAATATGTATTGAAAAATAAAAATCACATTCTCCGTAAAGTGTAAACTACCTTGTGGGGGTTTCACCTGCAGTGGTCAACAGGGAACGTGTGAATAGTAAAATCTTTCATCTATGAATCATCATAAATAAGAAAAAAACAAATAATTAGATAAATGGGTGCATCTGATTTCTGAAGAAGAAAATGATATGAAGGGGTGGACCCTCAGAAAATTTATGAGTCAATTTGGAAGCAATATGAAAACATCCATTCCTCTACATAGAATTGCACATTCCGTGCGTGAAACTATAAATATTCATTTTCCAATTCAAATAAATTATTAAATATTTGAATGCACAGATAAGATAACAGCGACTGTTGCATGTATCCTTTTCAGGTAATTGTTGTTGGTGCATTGGATGCCCCACGTGGAAAGAGCATCCGATGGGCCGGGTTGGTGGGCTGGGCCTCCCTTTCTTCTGATACGATACGAGTCACCATCCAACAAGTAATGCCAAACATGCAATTCACTGTTGGCGACTCTGCCTTTCTTATTTTGAGAGAACACGCATCGCACAGTACATCCACAACAGGCTACGTTACTTTTGTACCCAACTCCTGCCCTCCTGACCGTTACACGTGGACCCATGCGATGGACTTCTCTCGAGCTTCATAAACTCCATATTTTTAATTCATTTTGTTTCTATGTCACCTACATAATCATTATAGACTTAAATATTTTAATTAATCCAATATAATACGACTTCTAATGTTTGTAGAATAAAATACAGTAGCGCAGCCGACCTTCTCCAAATCCGAGAGAGAGGCATTTTTGCGAAAATCGAGAGAACGCCAACGACAGAGGATTATGTGGCCGCCGATCAACAATTAATCACATGTGGGAGAGGCCAGTAAGAAACCGGTGGAGTTTGTCCACTCGGCATCGGAACCTTCGTCGGATTCTAAAACAACAATATCGATCCATCCGAGTACGGAGGGCAATTTCGAGCCGGAGCAACCGATCATCTTCTCGGCGAGCCGGGAGGATGAGGACCGGTTGAAAACTCGGGAGTCGGGTGGCCGCTTTACGCAGGGCCACCTTATGGAGTACCGGAGGGGTCACTTACGATGGACGCTGGCGGCGGGGCCTCGACCCAGAGCGGGGCGGGGCGATTTTCTGGGTATCAAATAAGACTCGCCTTCTAGTACATCGGGGTTCTAATGAGGGACCAAGATGACACGAAGTATGCGGCCGGAGAACGTTGTCGGAGCAGGGGGGTTGTTCCCGCCGGAACTGGAGGCGCAACATCACACCCTATCGGCCGGAGATAAGCTCACATCGGACCTCGGTGAGGAAACGTTATGGAAAAGGCGACCAGGGAAGGTGGCTAGGGCATCGATGGGGACGAAGGTCCCTCGTGGTATGATGGGTGGGCCTGAGGCCCATGCTGGGGGAGGCCGGGGCCTATTGGCTGACATGCGGAGATCGGGCCAACACATGGGCCAAGTGGGCTTCTCCTACCATCCTAGAGTTGACAGGAGCCCATCCCAGATTTATGGGCTGGATCCAGGAGCTGGGTGGGCTGGCCTTGCAACGACAGACGGGTCGTCCGGAGGTCGGGTCGGGTTGCACCACGGGTCGGCTCCAACTGGTGGTTGGGTCGGGTCAATGGGTCGGCAGATCCTCGGCCGGGAGATCACCCAGAACCGGTTCCGTTTCAAGAAAACCCAAACTTGGGGGTCTTTGGAGATCAGATGTGACCGATGCAGATCAAAGAAATAGTGGTGTCCCTTAGGGGTGTACATGGTTGGTTTAACCAACCATTAAACAGAATTTATGAACCAACCAGAAACTTCACCGGTGTGAATTTTGAGAACCGCAACCGCAACCGGAAAATGCTACTCCGGTTGGTTTTTACCGTAATAAATTTCGGTTGGTTACCGGTTTGAAACCGGACCAACCAATTTTTTTTTATCAGCAATTTTTTTGTTTTATAAAAAACCAGGTTTTCAAATTGAAAACGTGGCTAAGAGAAAACCCTCATTACAACAAGGAGGCTGCCAGCGGCACCTCAAACAGAACCAACCCAGTATAAACTGGAACAACACAGGGCAAATCCCCAGATTTTACACAAATAAAGCAACACGGATCGAGTCGCAGCTCGTCCAAACCAGAAGAAACAAAACATAACCAACAAAAACAACCAAACAACAGGTCTAAGAACCCAGAAACTGAAACGAAGAAAACAGAAAAAAAAAAAAACAAACCAAACTAGCTAAACCTGAAGGCTAAAACCGCAGAACTCCCAGAGCCAAAACAATGCAGAAACCGCAACCAAAGGGCGCCAACTCTCGGACTTGAAGCTCAACAGGAACCACCACCGGTCCAAAACCCAGAGAAGAAAGGGAAGTCGCCCCAGAACCCGGCCTTGAAAGTCCTAAAATCCGCCTTGAAGTCCAACCAGCAACACCAAAACAGAAAGAAAACCGCAACCAAACCTTCAACGAGCAGAGCCCCCAAAGTCGCACCCAAAAACCAAGCAACCAAAACAAACCCCAACACGATAAAAGACCCCGCTTATTTAACCCAATACGTTCTCAGCTCATCGAGACCGAAGTCAAACTCTCCAGCCAACACTGAGAGAGAATCAGATGAACCAGTACCAAAAATGATACCAAGAATAAAGGGAATTACCAAACAGCCAAGGCCTAGAATCAGTGAACCTATAACCCTAAACCCAAACCCTCCACTGATAAGTAAACCCGGCCAACACCGCAACACATTTACTAAATCAGAAGTAGGGAAAGAGAGTAAGGAAATAGGCGGAGAAGCAGGGAAACAGGGTTTACCAAACCGACCTTCACGACCCACGCAGAGAATCACCGGCGTCCCTCATCTCCGATCTGAGAAAGTCAGATCCCGACACGGGCCAGCACCCTGATGTCGGCCACTGAAGGAGAGGCACGCTTGCACGCAGGAAACGACCGGGATAAGAGTGGGTCAGAGCGTCAAGAGACGACCTCGGATTTGAGATCCAAAATCTCCAACGCCTCTCCTCTAACCCAAGGGTCCCGAAGCCAGATGAAACGAACCAACACCCACAACGGGGCTAAAACAAGGCCTAAGATGCCAAAATCACGGGAACCACAAGGGAAGAAGAAGAAACGAAGGAGATCTGAAAACCAGGTGAAGGAAAATGGTGATGGAGGGTAGATCTACGACCCACTTCACCAGATCTGTGAGGAGAGGTCTCCCACAAGTAGATCTGACCCCTCCACCGGTGAAAGGTCCGACCAGAGAGGAAGAAAGCTCAGATGAGAGAGAGGGAGGGTCGAAAAGGGAGAGGAAAGAACCACCGGAGACGTCAACGACCCCAATCCTTATAGATCTGGAGCCCTATCGGAGAAGAAGAGCTTCCACTGCCAGATCTGCTTCAGTTGTCGGCCGGAGACGTCGTAAGGAGGCGGAGGAGAGGCGGGAAGAAGCAAGGGAAGAGGGTGAAACAGAGGAAAGAAGGGGAAGAGGAGAAAGGAGGGGAGCCACCGACGACAAGGACAAGGTCGTCGCCGACGGCCCCGAGAGAAACATGCTAGGGTTTGGCTTTTTAGAGAGAAGGCAGAGCGAAGATAGATAGATAGAGAGAAGTACTTGCACTTGCCTCAATCCCAGACCAACCAATTGATTGGGCCTACTAATTGGGCCCAATATTTTCAAATCAGGGTCAACTTGTTCCTCGTTTTCATCTGCTCATGATTCACCAAATTCTCCGACACACTCAAAATGCTTCGGAATTCTTTGAACACCAATTGAAACCCAAAGACTATAAAGAGGATAGTAGTTGGCACTGAGTATTCTTTCCTCCATCCCTTTCCCGCTTTTATAACTGAGAAATTCAAATCCCCTTGTCAATGGGATCTCGATATGAGTCATATATGAATTTGATGAGAAAAAGAACTCTTAACTTTTAACATGGATCTGATTTAAAAAAACACAAAATAAAATACTGGAATTTAAAAGTTTTTATAAAATAAAAACATAAAATCTTAATAATAGAGACGCCAAAGAGAATAGAGATGAAATATTCAAAACATGGAACTAAAATGATAGTTGCATAGACTTAGAGACGATGAGGAGAGAGAGAGGCGACAACATGATGATGAAAAAGGGTGTAGTGTTATGGAAACATTTGGGTTAAAATAAGTTGGGTTGTATCATTTAGTTGTACTTAAGTGAAATGGGCTGGAGCTAAAAAAGTGAATAGGTTGATGTTGAAAAAATAATTGGGCTAAAGCAAAAAAGAGGAAATGGCTTTGTCAGATTTGAAGCTCAACGTCTGGTCTGGTTCTAAGCGGTTAACCGCTGGTTTCAGAAAACAAAACCAGTGTCCAACCGAGACAAGGGCGGTTTGGAAATTTACCAACCGGTTCTTCGTCGGTTTTTTCTGGTTTCAATTTTTCGGTGTCGGTTCTGGTTGGTTTCGGTTGGTTTAAACGGTTCCGGTGATTTTTGAACACCCCTAGTGTCCCTATCGGAAGTAGGGGTATGTGGACCAAATTTCAAGTTCTCTTTGGCAGCCAAGGTTCTCATCAATCTAACCTTCTATTGGCGTACTATAACAATTGAATGGAGGATTTGTGGGGTCTGCGAAATGTGGAGGCCAAACCGCTAGAGGATGGGGTCGTGGCCTTTTTCTTCAGGTCGGCTCAAGAACGATCAGGAGTACTTGCAGAGGGGAACCGTGGGCTTTTTGGGATTTGTTAGTAATCCTAACTGACCTGCGGGCTCATATGCGACCGAGGGACATGACTTTCACCTACTTATCGGTGTGGGCAAGAGTATCAAACCTATAGATTGGAGCCTGGAATAGAGAAGTCGCTTCCAAATAGGAAGTGCTCTGGGAACTCTTCAGGCAGTGGATACTGATGATGAGGGGAGATGTTGGGGGGATTTTATGCGGATTCGAATCCGGGTAGATGTTCGAGTGCCACTAGAGCGGGAGATGTGGTTCCATTTATCGGAATCCCATGTACGCACACTACTATATATTTCATATGAGCACCTGCCAGATCACTGTTTTGGTTGTAGTTGTGCGGGTCACCTATTCCCGGCTTGTCAGGTGAGTGGGGGGGGGGGAGAAAAAGCCCTCGTTGAGATCTCCGGCAGATCATCGCTCGTCTCTAACGAAGGTTAAACACGGAAAGACGATCTCAGGGACAAACTGGGCTTACAAGAGGGAGCGCTTGAGGTACCATCCCGGTTTTTCGCCCCAAGTGCTCCTAGTAAGGAGATAAAGACCAAAAAAGGGGAACCTGAGGTAGAGGAAACATGTCCTGGTGTAGTCCATTCTTTCCACGACCATCAATCGCAATCCGGAAGCTCAAGAGGGATAGCAGAAAGGTCCTACACCACTCTCGGTAAGGGGAAAGAGGATGGTGAGAGATGATGGGGGAGCATTCGGAAGGCTCTACCCGATCGGATGGTGCATCGTTTGCAGCGGCGGGGGGCAATAAGCACCCCCGCCTCACAGAATGAGGAAAAGGTGGTCCAGAGGGGGATGTACGGTTATACCGCCCCTTTGGATGTACGGTGGCAGTGGTACCACCAAGAACCAGCAAGCTACTTCCCTACCAGCTCGAAGGATAACAATCCCGCGTTTTGGAGCCCTACAAGTATCAGTCAAGGGAGGATGACGCACGTTGACAACTTGAGGGAGTTTGTAGTCCACCAAGGTCTTTACCAGGTAACGGGTTCGCTCGATCCTAGCTTTCTCCAGTCTAGACTCGTTGTATCGGTGTCGTCTGTCACGCCTCAAATCCGGTTTTGACCAGACTCGAGACGTGACTTGAGTTGACAATTAAATAGTAACCAAATAATAATAAAGCCGATTTAAAGCTCAAATAAGTTCCGATCAAATCCTCGAATAATAGGTTCCAAATCGTAAATGAGAGTCCAGGCTCTAAGTAAAGTACGTTAAATACAAGGTTCATTACAAATGACCAATGACGTCTCTAATAGCAAATACCCAAACTATCCAGAAGCTCCCGAGCCTCGAGTCCACTAAACATCAAGCATGCCTGTTCAAACAATGGATAAACAACAGGGGATGAGCTTACGATCAGTAGGGAAAATCATAAACAATTTAACCTCCAGTACAGTAATAAAATTGTCTTAACATGACGACACAATTTGCAATTGACACTATTAATCAATAAGATGCTAGGGAACAGGTAAAGATAAGAGTAATATCGCCTTCTAAAGGATAACGGTAGCTTTAAGAGATTAAGTGAAAAGCATTGTGAATCTTTGAAAACTACTAAAATGGGAGCAAATAAATATCATGCCAACAACTCAAGGTCCAATACTCCGATCCACGAATAGGTTCTTGTGTCATGTCGGATCCCATACTCCGATCCACAAGAGTACTCGTGTCATGTCAGATTTTCCCTCGGTCCAGAGGAGACACATACATCGGGCTACCGGTAATATCCATGAGGGACACATATCGTCGGGATTCTCGGAAATGCCCCCAAAGGACCATATGTCATCGGGAACCAAGGTAATGCTCCCGCATGATGCATACACTCGGGTGAATCTCAAGTAACCATTCCCCGCAGGGTAAACCATCCAATTGCTCCGTAGGGTCAACCATCCAATGCCCCGTAGGGTCCAACAACCAATGCCCCGCAGGGTCCAACAACCAATGCCTCGCAGGGTAAACCATCCATCGGTTATGATACTACCCCACACCGGAATCCTCTATGGTGTGGGTACCATACCAGATCACCAATAACCATTCCCTATAGGGAAAACCATCCATCAGCTATAACACTACCCCACACCGGAATCCTCTACGGTGTGGGTGCCATACCGGATCACCAATAACCATTCCCCGCAGGGAAAACCATCCATCGGCTATGACACTACCCCACACCGGAATCCTCTACGGTGTGGGTGCCATACCGGATCACCAATCATCTCAAATCGCACACAAGAGACTAACATGCCAATACCTCATACAACCAAAGCTTAGCAAATCACAATTCCATCACAACACACCAAAGAGATCCATATACCTTTACATTTACCGTTATACTTACCAATCACGATCCATCGGTCTATCACTCACCCGATCGTACCATTTGGCACAATCAATTACACTCAATCATTCATTCAATCATTCAATCATTCGAGCATCCATTCAATCATTCAATCATTCAATCATTCAAGCATTCATTCAATCATTCAAGCATACAATTTATCTAGTTTCATTAGACTCTTAATTTATCCTGAAGACTAAGCAAGCAACGCATGTGAGGCAACCACAACCAATCCTATGGCTCATCTCGGCCTTTCTACCAACACGACAATTTCCCAAGTATTGAAAGCGAGTTAAACTATTTATTCACATCATACGCATGCATACTAGACACGTCCGGTTATTAGTAATTAAAAGACGATTATTCTAGTTATTCGCATCCTATATGCAATCTAGGACCTTTCCGATTTTATTAACCTAATAGGCATACTAAGTATTAAATTACACGAGGAGTTTAGTACTTTCCCTACCTCAAGGTATTCCTCTAATAATACTCCTACCTGCTGACGACCGGTCCAACTCCGTCTTCTCGGCTGAAGTCCAAGTTCTCGGGCAAGTCCAAGCCGGTGTCTAGGTTTACAGACAAAATATCCAATCAGTTCCGGTATTTGTCCAAATGTCCTTTGATTTGTCTACTTTGTTCTTTAATTACCCATTTTAGGTCGAATAATTAAATTAATTAATTATTTAAATATGATTTTAAAATAATAAACCTTGAAACCAGATCGACCTGGATCCGAGCCCGAACCCGGTCCATACCCGAGTCCAGACCCGAGACCGACCCAGACCCGAAGACCAGACTCGAGTCAAACCCGAACCTTAGTTCTGGGCCTGGCCCAAGGTCCGTTCCCTGGCTAAGGCCTGTCTAGGTCTGAGGCTCAAGCCTGCTAGGGTTCCTCTGATCCGAGCCTTACGAGGTTGAGGGCGGCGTCACTAGGGTTCCGGTTCCTCTCCGGTGACGGCGCCGGCGCCGGGAAGTTCAACTGCGGTCTGAAGCTCGGAAACTCGAGGGAAGGGTGGCCAGGGCGAAACTCTAGCTTCCCTGGCCAGATCTGACGGCCAAAGGGGCTCGCCGATGAGGAAATCTCAGATATGAGATCTGAGAGTTCCGGCGAACCTTTCCGGCCCCAAATCGCGGCCAGACGAAGCCATACGAGATCGATTCTTGGGAGGGAGAGATGGAAGAGGCATGGCGAGGTCGAGATGGCTCACCGTTGCTGGAGAAACACGACGGGGCTCGAATTCTGTCGAGGGTTTCGAAGGACGGAGAAGAAGGGCGAAGGGTTACAAGGTTGGGTCTTGACGCGAAAGAAGTAGAAGAAGGAGAGGAAGGAGGAACTGGAGAAGAAGTTGACGCTGGAGAACGAGGTCGGAGAAGAGGAGGGCTCGACGGCGATTTTATGGTTCTGCGATTTCGAGAGAGAACGAGCGAGAGGAAGGGGAAGCCTCGAAAATCGCGCGTGCAAATGGGATCCGAAGCGGCGTCTCGTGCCTTTTATGGCTAGGGTTGGCTTCGGTACCAGGCCTGGGTCACACATCTCCGATTGGGCCGAGCTGGCCCAATCCCACAAGTTCAGTCCAAAACCAAACCCCTTTCATTCTTTTTTTTTCTTCTCCAATTTTTTTCTTGTTGCAAAAACTTACTCCAGAGTTTCTGATTTCACAATAATACCCTTTTAGAAATAAGTGGGGTTTTACATCGTTAGACGCTACCGCAACATCACCCTCTAGGCGTCTTCAAAAAGTAGTCGGAAACAATGAGCTTTTTATTTTTTGTCAGAGTATCCTCCAGAGTGGGAGCTCGAACTATGTTGGTTATTTAAGTTACATTTTGTTTGGTGTTTTAGTGCTCTTAGGCCCTGTAAACACTGCTTATTTATAATATATCCTTTCGTTTATCTTCATAAAAAAAATTATAGACTTAAATTTAACTACTTGTAAATGTTTTTCAAACTTCATTGACCTTCGTGAGAAATGTTATTCCGCTACATTTAAAGTAATATTATATTTGTCATATGAGTATATGTAACGTTTAGATAAACGATGTTGTTCCTTTTAAATTCATTGGTAATTGCTATTGTCGCTTGTCGTCCTTCCCTGTTGATGCACCACGTCATATAATCGTTGTCATTGTTCACTTTTGAAGTCATTAGTTGTCATTGTCCCTCAACTCTGTCATGTTGACACATGGTAATGTTGTTTGAAAGAATAAATGTACGTTACTTCTCTGATAGTTGAAAATGTAAATTTTAAATTAAAAGAATACATAATTTTGTCTTTTAATAAACTCTTTTATCTTCTCCTTCGTCCCACACTCTCAACTCATCCTTTCAACACGTTTTTTTCTCTCAAATGCTTCATCTTCCGCTCTAATCCGAGCAATAATATCGAGCGAAAGACAAGATAAATTTTATATGATCAAATTTTTAGAGAACCATTTCTAACTAATGATGCTTGCGAGCGATAATGTCAACCAACATATGCCTCTTCAGTCGTGGGATGCATCTCCAAATTATTACCACGAGCTGGATTCACAGTCCCAAAGCAATTAAAGCCCAAGAAGTTTGGCAACAATCCCAGATATCCATTCCAGTTTCATCTGCTACCACGTTTATACAGTGGATGACTGCAATTGTAGACATCCCAGATATGACAACAAAGAGTGGAATTTCCCTAATGGTGTAGGATATATGGAAAGATAGGAATAGCTGATATGGGAGCAGAATCATCAGACGGTCATAACAGTAGATGCTAGGGTCAAAAGCCATCTCCACAGTTGGAAGGAAGCTCACCGGAGCTTAAGTATACAACAAACATCCCCGACTGGTCCTATCAGAAAAGGATGACAGTCACCACCGCCAAATCAGCTATCCCTGAACGTGGATGAGGCTGGTTTTGCAGACATAAATCAATTGGGGTGGGGTATGATCGGTAGGAATGATAGGGCAATGATTGAAAAGGCCGGAATGGGATTGGATCGGGCACACCGGTACCAGAAATGACGGAGGCCACAACCATCTGCCAGGCTCTCCTATAGGTACGTGATTCAGGGCGGTCACGAATTATTATTAGAAGTGACGCCCAGTTTGTGGTGAGGATGATCTTAGGGTCTTCCTCTCTTTTCCCATCGGTGGATCGCATTATCGAAGAATGCAAATCCATTTTTATATCGCTCGAGAAAGTTAAACTCGAATTTATTTCTAGAGCTACGAACGACACTACTCACTGACTAATACGAAAATTCTGTTCTGTTTCTATTCTTACGTGATCTGGTTTCTAAATATCAGATGCACTTTTATACGGTATATCACAAGACATTTCAAGTGATATCATAAGTTCCTCCTTTTAAAAAAAAGTTTATCTTGACCATGACCAAGTAATTGTATAAAATCCACCAGTACTGTTAACGGTATATTTGTGGGCCTACGGCTCGCGAGACAATTGGGCTGTCGTAAATACGTGCAATATGGTGTTAACCATCATGCTGCTGGGCCTATAACTTGTGATCAAATCAAAAATTTCTTTGGTATATTGAGCCCATCAATCTTCCAGGTCGATTCTGTAAATATGAGAAAGATTTTTACTCGCTGCTTAATATATTTATATTATTTGCCTAATATTCCCGGCACGTGTAAAATCCGCGTGATACCTCCGATCGGCTCGCCCATCAGATCCCATTCAACGATAGAAGAGAAGAGAGAGAGAGAGTCCGACAGGGAAGTGAGATCCAGAACGATGGCGAGTTCAGCAATTGTTGTTGGTGCGGCTAGCTCGTGGGGGCGCGCCCTTGTGCATATTTCTCCATACACCTTCTCCGCCGTCGGTATAGCCATATCCATCGGCGTCTCCGTCCTCGGTGCCGCCTGGTATTCATTTTGCATCTGTATATCGTCCTATCGAGTTTGGATTTTCACTTTCTGGAATTAATTCCTCAATTTCTTCTATGTTTAGGGGGATTTACATAACCGGGAGCAGTTTAATTGGTGCTGCAATCAAGGCTCCGCGGATTACTTCGAAGAATCTTATCAGGTAATCAAGCTGATTCCTTGATTTCTAGCTGGTTTTCGACTATAATTTGATTGATTTATGCCCTGTTCGCCCTCAATTTCTTGCTTCGTATTGCTGCAAATTTAGTTGAATAGTGTAGATTTTGTCGTGAGAGTAAAGCTAGATTAAGTGTTTATTTCAATTGTATCATGCTCATGCTAATGGTTAGAGGTATTAATTGAAGGTCTAAGGAGATGAAGTTCTGGTTTAGGGTAGATTGCAATTTTAGCTGTTTTGTTGGTGATGGTGCATATCCCTCACACATGAATATAGAGTTAAATGAAATGATAAAGCTTGTACAGTATGTTATACTGATAATACATACAACATGACACATCTATGTAGCACAGTTTGAAACTAGTGTAATTAAGGGTCTCAGTTTAAATGGTTAAACATGAACGTTGTACTGTTTACAGAATAAACTTTAACCTCATATTTTTTAGATGGTTTAGGGTTAAGTATCCTCATCATATGTGGAAGTTCCACTCACCTATATAGTTGGGTGGACGAAAAGGCTCCAAATTTATCAAGAATACACACTCTTACATTTAGGCAACATTTAGATATGTGTGTTCCTCAAATGACCAACTATAGTCAAATCACGGTCCATTCTCTTCCAAAATGCTTCTTGTGAATCTTCTATATTATTTGGGTCCAGTCTGTGTCATGATGACATTTATAAGCAGTTATGATGAAGTGTTACATTCAGATCACTTGCCAGATCCACATATAATATATTTGGGTGATGTTATTTTGTTGCTCAATAAGAAGTTATTAACTCAAAGTGAATGACTTGTTAATAGTTGATTTATAAACAAGAGAGATATGGTAAACAAAAAGTGATTATTGAGTAGCTTCGTGAATAATCTCATTTAGGTTTAGTGGTTGGGTACCTTCCTGTTCAAACACCTACCCTGGTTTTGGATCCCAAAAAGCTGAGAAGGAGATGCGATGAGGAAGCTAATAAGGAAGGGAAGTTATTTTTCTTATTGGATGATTTACAAGCGTTAATATTTGGCTGCATGAAGATTGCCAGTAGTAAAAGTTCCTCCATTGGCGCCATCAATGAGAATCATCCCCTATTTTGTGTGTAAATTAGAAACTATGGATTCCTTACTTGATTCCTGTGCACATTTTCCATCTCATTACATGTCACCCATTTTCGTTTCCATTTTACAAGATGGGAATCAAATAGGGAAATATAAGGGAACGAGAATGAAAATGAGAATGAGGGTGGATGGTTATTAAGTTACACAAATTAAGGAAGGGTGATTCTTATACAAAAGCAATCCAACCGAATATATGAGTATCTTGACTGTCACTGTAAAATGGTTCAACTTCTGTGGGCAATTCATTACTAGACAAAATTCAATGTTTGATACGATAAATTTCAACTTCTGTTAGCAATGCACCAACATCTTATGCTCTGGTTATGCTATCTAATGTTTGTGCCATATCAGTGTTATCTTCTGTGAAGCCGTGGCCATTTATGGGGTCATTGTGGCAATCATCCTCCAAACAAAGCTGGAAAGTGTTCCTAAATCCCAGATATATGCACCTGAATCTCTTAGAGCAGGATATGCAATCTTTGCCTCTGGAATCATTGTGGGCTTTGCAAACCTTGTCTGTGGGTAAGTTTCGTAATCCATCATTATTCAGTTTTCCAATAGATTCAAGTTTTAACTTCCTCCCATGGACATGGGAGATACCAAATAGTATGGATTTATGGATTTGTACAACCCTCAGGTGGTAAATTATTGTCAGGTACAAAAAACTGGACAACTAATTTAGACAGATTTCACAGCAAGGCTGGGTTGAGGAGTAGCAATTTCCTGTTGTCCTTTTCCTATTTATTTCCTGATTCTTGTGCTTTGACAACAGGTTGTGTGTTGGAATAATTGGAAGCAGCTGTGCACTTTCAGATGCCCAAAACTCCTCTCTTTTTGTGAAGATTCTTGTGATTGAGATCTTTGGTAGTGCATTAGGGCTGTTTGGAGTGATTGTTGGAATTATCATGTCAGCTCAAGCAACATGGCCTACTAAATCAGCGTGATCTAGCTGTGCCCGTCAGCTCTTTATTTGTTTATTAATGTGCCTCTAGAATCAACTCTTTACCATATCCTATTCCTTGATTATTATCTCCATAGGGCACATGGATGAACTGTAATAAAAAAAATTCCTCTGTATGTAGTTGCATTGGTTCCCTAGGGAACTGAAATTTCTATTGCATGTATAATAAATCACCTTGGCCTATACATGCAAGAAAATCGAAACTATGTACATAGAAAAAAGAATAGGTTAGGGTATCAAAAAATATATGGGAAACGATACAAGTAACCAAGTGAGTGAGCTTTACACGATCTATACACTTATATGTATGACACTGGTGCAGAGTAATTGATAATCCTCAGCCAAAAGGTGACCGAGCAAGGTAATAGAAAAACAAGGAGACTGATTGTCGGTGGCGCAGAAGGAGAAGCAGAGGCTGTTTGAAGAGAAACTGGGAGGAAGGAGGAATAGGATCTCAGATAGGCTTCGGACAACGTGTGGCCGAGTCGAACCTGGGCCAACGTTGTCAGGTGAATCCCATCCATCCCCAGCGGCAGTCCCTTGGCGTCTACTGTTTTCACATTTGGCAGTCCAACCCCCATCTGTGCCTTCCTTACTGTCTCTACATATGCTTCTTGTCCTGTTATCGCCACCTACATCATTTAACAACCCATCTTATGTTCGAATTCTAGTAAGTCATTGGTTTGAGAAAATGTATATATTAAATTAGGATTTATTTTTCATGAATTTATGTCATAATTAATCCGCACCTCATTTAAGCCTTGCTTTCAAAGGCAAGGCAAGTGTTGCTTGCTTCTTGGCATTTCCAAGTTTTTTTTTTGAAACGAGTAGAGCATTTCCAAGTTTTAAATGAGAAAAATACAAATTACACCTACCGAGATTAAGCCTTTCTCCGGCATATAAATGGACCAGCCAACTTCTGATAAACCTAATTAAGTAGCAAATTGAAAATTGAAATAAATAATAGAAGAAATAAAACCTGAATAATTGGGAGCATGGGTAGGTGGAGATCATCTCCTAGATCTAGAAAGAAGTTGACCAATTTACCCTTGTAGACTCGAGCATCCTCCCGGGTGAGCGCGTCGGTCTCTCCTTGGTACCAGAGGAGGGCCCTTATGACCCCGCCGTCCGCCACCGCAGCCTTAGCCCTCGTCACCAGCTGGTTGTACAGAAAGGAGCCTCGGCTCCACTCGGTCAGGCTAGTCCCTCCCACGGCAGAGGGGACCAGACCCACCACTCCCAAGCCCGGGCGCTTGGCGATGACCGCGTTCGCGAAGGCCATTCCGGGTCCGATCCCGTTGGTCTTTGTGTAATCGATGTCCATGTGGAGCGGCTCCACGGCCGGCACCCACTGGAGGGCTGCATTGAGGCGGAGGATGGACGGATTGGGACTGCATTCCGGCGGGACAAAGCCGTCCCAAGTGGTGACGCCGGTGACGGTGTTGTTGACCACCCCTCCTCGGCCGGCCATGTTGCTCTGGCCGGCCAGGAGGAATATGCTTTTGGTGTTGGCGGCAGTGGAGGAGGAGAGATGGAGGAGCAAAAGGAACAAGAAAAGCATCGTATCGATGATGTCTAGAAAAGGGGAGAGGTAGCTTTGTAGGAAGGTGGAAGTGGGCGTTGCTATTCATAGGATGGGCAAGTGTCAATTGTTGTTGTCTGTAGTACTTTTAATTGGTTTGTGATAGTTGAGTACAATCTCTTGTGTCCAATTGGTTGCTGCCATGTCAACCTTCCAGTGTTTTTTATATTTTGGTATTCACTGGATTCAGATCCCAAGTGGTTTTGTCTTCTCATAAAGAGGAACTGTTGCATTTCATATCCACTCCAGATCAGCCGTATCTGATTTAGTGTCGAGTGACCATCATTCACAAAACAAATGAGATTGCGATCTATAGGCCAGCAGCTCTACCAGGGATCCCTCAAGCTAGCTCCCAAGCTCAGCCCAAAAAGGACAGCATGTACTGATTAATTGGGTTGAGTTATTGTCCCAACAAAATACAGTCCACGCTATCATGCACATGTATGATTTTAAATAATGCGGTGTTATAAAAATCAAGTTTAGACGGATCAGCAGCAAGATACCGATGGTCCAAAAAATGCAAAAATTGATGTCTATTGGTTGGTCACCAAACAAACAAAAATGAACACTTTTAAATTGAGGGTAGAAATAACTTTTATTTATATATTGAGAGTTTCTTACAAGATGACGTTGTTATGTAATGGATGTTGGTTGTGTTTAATACAAGGAGTTAGAGCATGTACAACAGAAAGGACTTTGGTCGGGAGTGAGAGTTCAGAACTTGTGTTGACTGGACAAAAGTGAGGGAGTGAGAGTGCAGAAAAGTGGGTGTTTTGCAACAGAAAGGACCTCTGAGGTCCCTGAGAGTGCATAACAGTGCTGACTGGATTACTATTTGATATTTTGTTGTTTTATTTAATTCGTTATCAGAAACCGTTTAAATTATTTATAATTTAAACAATTTTGGAAATAAAATAAGTAATGACAATCAATAATTAATAAATAAATTGAACACGAATATGAATGAACTTCTAATTTTATTAAACGCCTTTTAATACAACCCACAAAAAACCAGCTCCAAGAGCACAAACGACTACTCGTCGTCATGGAAACCAGCTCCATATAGACCCCATAAGTGCTCCATAAGATCATTTTGTAGCTGATGGTGGGTCTCAGGATTTAGGACACTTTGTTGAGCATCCATAAGTTGCTGGTATTCCAATGGCCCTCCGTGGTGCCATTGTTCCGGTGGTGTCCAATTCGGCATTTCTGGAGGTTGCGCGTACAACAACTCCTCATCCCCATACTCGTACCGTTCGCGCTCATCCTCTACAATCATGTTGTGTAGAATTATGCAAGTGTGCATGATATCAGCCAAAAGGTGTGGGCTCCAAGAGCGAGCGAGACGGGAAATGATGTGCCACCTTGCTTGAAGTACTCCAAAAGCCCTTTCAATATCTTTTCGAACACCTTCTTGGCATTTAGCAAACAACTTCTCTTTGGGCTCAAAGGGATGCCGAATAGTCTTCACGAACCGTGCCCATGTTGGGTAAATGCCGTCCACCAAGTAATAAGGTCAGTCGTACCGATGCCCGTTGATATAGTACTCCACAGCTAGCTCACGGCCGTAGTAAGCGTCTTGGAATAGGTGGCTGTTGTTGAGGACGTTGATGTCGTTGTTCGATCCAGCCATCCCAAAAAATGCAAGCCAAATCCATAAATCACGGGACGCTACAGCTTCAAGCATAATCGTCTTTTCCCCGTGGTGACCTCCCCATCCATGGGATCCCTGGTCTTCGGTTGAGTAGTTCTTCCACTTCCAATGCATGCAGTCAAGACTCCCCGCCATTCCGGGAAACCCTCGGCTGTACCCTTCTCGGAGTAAGCGGTCCATGTCATCTGGTGTGGGTCTACGCTGATACTCGGCTCCGAATAACTCAATGACGGCCTTGCAAAACTTATGTAAACATTCAAGTATGGTGCTTACCCCCATGCGCAGAGTTGATGTCGTTGTTCGATCCAGCCATCCCGAAAAATGCATGCCAAATCCATAAATCACGGGGCGCTACAGCTTCAAGCATAATCGTCTTTTCCCCGTGGTGACCTCCCCATCCATGGGCTCCCTGGTCTTCAGTTGGGCAGTTCTTCCACTTCCAATGCATGTAGTCAAGACTCCCCGCCATTCCGGGAAACCCTCGGCTGTACCCTTCTCGGAGTAAGCGGTCCATGTGATCCGGTGTGGGTGTACGCTGATACTCGGCTCCGAATACCTCAATGATGGCCTTGAAAAACTTATGTAAACATTCAAGTATGGTGCTTACCCCCATGCGCAAAGTTTCGTCCAATGAATCGGCCGCGGACCCATACGCAAGCATCCGTATAGCGGCGGTGCACTTCTGCTACGTTGATAAGCCCGACCGTGAGGCAGCGTCGGGCCTCTGTTCGAAGTAGCTATCGTGAGCCTTCACCGCGTTCATAATCCGTTGGAAAAGTGGTCTGCACATACGGAACTGACGCCTGAACATTTCAGGGCCACATAGGGGTTGTTTGTCAAAATAGTTCGCCATCAATTGGATGTGGGCTTCCGAACGACCTCTGTTAATCTCTCGGCGCATTGGTTCCCCACGGATGGCCCTATGGACCCTTGGCATTACTCTCTGCATGTGCCTCTCCATCATCCGCCGGAATCGTCGCTCAACTGGCCGCATTTGGGTTGCCATCTCCTCATATGTCGGTAGTTGGCCCTCATCTCCTCATACGTCGGCATCCGGGGAGCCAGCTCCTCGTACGTCATCTCCTCAGCGTCGGACATAACCTCGTCGTCGGACATTTTCAAAAATAGCGAGTAGAAAGCGAGAATGAAAGAGTGAAAGTAGAGAATGGTGTGAGAAAAATGAGGAATGGGGTTGGGTATTTATAGTGTTTAAATTATCTAATTTTTGAATTAAAAAAAAATAGTCGTTGGAAGGGTCAGACTCGTCGCCGCCACGTGGCGGCACAGGAGAGGGCCACGCAACAGAGGGAGCGAGGAGCGACGGCGCAAGGACCGGCCAACGTCAGGGGAGCGAGGCGTGCCGGACGGGGAGCGGGACCGCGTGTTTGGGGAGCGGGACCACGATTTTTCGCGTCTGCAGCGGACCGGCCAGCGGTCCTAGGTCCCGGCGCGCGCGGAGCGGGGAGCGGGAGCGACCCGTTGTGCCTGCACTTAGTATCTCTATTTATAGGAGCCAAGAACACATGAGCAAATGTCACACTATCTACTTACATGCAAGTAGTGGTGGCATGTGAATAGTAGTGGCCGCATGTGGCATACACATGAACACACCTTTTGGATACCACAATGCGCTTCAAAATCAGGTTGTCTGGTTAAAAATCTCCTAAAAAGCGGTGGGACAAAAACTATAAAGAAAGGAGTGCAACGCCCAAAATGTGCTTGAAGTTGTGCTTGATGTTGCCTCGTTAAAAACCTTTCCAACAAAATCTTGTGGGACCAAATTTGGATAAGGGAAAAAGAGTGCAGTGCACAAAACTTGTCTCCCCCTGCCTTTAGGCAGGTCACTTTAATTACTCGCTAAGGCGACGCATGTCGATTCTGTGTATTAGCTTCTCAAAGGAAGAGGTCGACAAAGCTTTAGTAGATAAATCAGTCAGGTTCTCGTAGAACCGAATTTGCTTGACATCTATCTCATTTATCTTCTGGAGTTCATGAGTATAAGAGCATCCACAACCATCTCTCCGGCAGCTGGCGAGATGTGTTGGGTCTCGAGGTAGGGTTGGAGATGAACCAACTCGCAGCGGAAGCAAATAAAACCCGAGACCATGCAAGGAAAAACTACCAAAGATTAGATACACAAGACCGAAACGAAATAAATGAAGTGACTCAACTTTCAGCTCGTTTATCTGAATAACGAACCGTTGAAATCCAAATTCCACCGTTCACTTTGAATACCATTATGTGGAGAATATTCACTACAAAAATCAGCTGCATCGGACCTTGGATGAACCTCCGATCGAGCTCATGAAGGTGGCTGGTCGGACACGAAACAGTGCAGAAAATTCTGCACCTTTTCTTCTCTATTTGTTCAAGAACACCAAGAAAAGATGATCGGCTTGAGTCTCCAAGACGCCTACGTATCCACCCCGGGAATCAAAGCCACGTAGTTCTTGTATTTAGAACTCAAGAACACAAATCTTGGAGAGGAAAAAGTCTTGGCCAAAACCTAGAGAGAGAGCGGAAGAAGATGGAGTTGTGTTCTTCATTTTGTCTTGTGTTTTGTTATGTGAATAAGATGACTTAATCCAAAAACAACAACAACAACAACAATGACAAGTAAGGTGTAGAGAAGCATGGTGTAAATAGGACAACTATGGTTCTAAGTATGAGTGGACATGATGTGGTTTGGTGATGAATCACCAATACTTTAATCCATGTCTTCCATACTTAGTACTAATTAATTAAGACTTGATTAATTAGTTCCATGGGCTTTGGTTGCATGGGCCTTTCATGGGCCTCTTGGAACATGGCCCGTGACCCATTTCCAATGAGGTCCCGTGATTCGCTCATCGCCTCCAAGCCTTCCATTCCGTAAATGTCCAACATTATCCGACACGATCAATCCCAAGACTCCAAGCCTTGTCTCGATTCGTAAAGTCCTATTCACTTACGAGCACATGACCCAAAACCCAGTTTTGGTCATGTCCCAGACAACTCCCTTTTGGCCATTCTCCATAAATGTGTAAATGAGTTTCATCCTCCGGTGTGACCCTTAGGTTTATGCATGTCAATAGATCAACGTAAAATCTCATTTTACTTGATCATATTTAAGTGGAAACTAACGAGACTTTAGTATTGCCTGACACTGCATAACGAATCGACCCTATCGATTGTAACCTTTCCGTCGTCCCTGTCATTATCCTTTTATCTCCGATATCCTGATTGAGATAAGGCATAGAGCCGTCATCCTTATTATTCTCAATCACTGTTCCTTGATATGTGAGATGACTGAATATATGATACCTAGTATCATGTGCATGGCCATGCTATTCATTCAGCCACTCTCGATCAAGCGGCGGAGAACCGATATCTTTCCCATACCGTAGTTTGAGGGATAAATCCCTTAGCCGTCTTTCATGTCACTCATGTAGCCTGTCCCCAACAGAGTTAGGTTTAAATCGTTGGATTTAGACCTCTTGGTATTAACGTAATATATAAAACTTGAGGCATTGTTACCCATATCTAATATGTACAATCCTCCAACCAAGTCAGTACTTGTATAAAACATATCATTGCATAGAAAACATTGAAAACTCCATTTCCAATATTAACATTATATCCTTCCTTGTCAAACACGGATACAGATATAATATTCCTACTAAAAGTAGGTATGCAATATACATTATACAATACTAAGACAAGGCCACTTGGCAAAGCAAGACTCATGGATCCTACAGCAGTTGCCACAACTCTGAGGTCCACTTCATGCTCTCCAAACCTCTCCTACTTTCAGCCACCATATATTAGTGCATGTGTGAGATTCAGTCCTGGTATCTAATACCCATGAATCTTTGGAAGTAGAGAGATGTAACTCTATAGAGTTAATACCGGATGAAGGCACGGTCTCACCGCCCTTCCTTAGATCATCCAGGTTTCCTGATGAAGGCGCAGTCCTACTGCCCTTCTTCAGATCATCCAGGCTATTTGATGAAGGCGCAGTCCCACTGCCCTTCTTCAGATCAGCCGTGAACTTCCTGTAATCCCGGTTGCAATGACCAGGCTGTTGGCAGTAGAAGCAGACATTCTCAGGTGTCTCATCTTCCTACCAAGTGTGCATGGGCCCCGCCCTTGCCACTTCCAATTCCCTTGTTGACCATCAGAATATCCTTGGATCCCAGATCCCTGATATATTCTTCTCAGCAGTTAATGGCACTTCATGTAACTCTGATATGATCTTAGAGACAGCCTTGTCAAGGACATATTCTTTGCGTTCAGACTTGAGGACTATCCTCAAAATTCTGTACCAGTCCAAATAATTTGTTCCATTGTCAAGAATGGGTTTTAATGACAAACTATTAATGTTCGCTGAATTTGCCATTTGATCTACAATAGATAAAATTCAATCAGTAAACTGAATAAATTTTATGAAGATCAAGCTTTAACACCAACAATCGATTCTATACCTTTATAATCTAAAACCAAGATCCTTGATTCGCTCGATCAAGCTGAACGAAGGCTCACCACTCAATCGAGCTATGTAGGTAGGAGCTCGTCCAATCACATCCAATGTGACTCTTGGCTAGGGTATGTACTTAAGTACATGTCTTACCCTATCTGATACCCTAGCTCAACCCTAGCTGAGAATCGTAGTCGGGTCCACCAATTTTCAACTATGACCCGCCACTATGTAGGTGCTCCGCTAAGGCGCACGACACCCACATATGTCGTCCAAACCTACTACCCCGCTTTCCCATGGATGCTCCGCTAAGGCGCACGACACCCATAGGACGGGGAGGTAGTAAGGTGTTGATAATTGGGAGGTATCGGACATGACCCGTTTTTACTTGTCCGGTTGTGTTTAAAACTTTTGGCACATCCTAGATGCGATGGGCACATCAACTACATTCCAAATGTAATGATGCCTCCACTTACATCCAATGTAATTCTTCCTTCGAACCCGTCAACTACATATAATGTAATGATGGTTTTAAGGGCTCACAAACAAGGATTAAAATTCCAATTTTATCTTTGCATGTGAGGTGATATGCTTGGTAAATAAAGTTAAGCATGCAATTCTAATCCAACACATAGAATTAATCATGCAGAAATTAAACCAAGCATAAAACGATAAATGTGCACATAATAGCCCCCTAAACTAACTCCCACTAGCTTCTTGAGCTCCATCGACTCCAAGCCGATGCCAACACCAGAAAAGCCACCAAATGACATTTTCGCCCTTTCTTCGTCTTGAGCAAAAAATTACAATTTAATACACGACTCGTAGGTCGGGAATAAATAAATATTACAAACAAGTGGTTCGACGACCACACCTTCAAAGAATAATTACACGCTAACTCTAACGGCTCGCAGGCCGTGAAAAGCGATAAATAATTAATAAGAGCTCGGGGCTATAATGTGCACCAGGCCAACATCACATCACACATCGTGTTATCAAGCAATCATGTTATCAAACATCATGTGATTTTCTGGTTATAATTAATAGCCAAGTTTCGAAATTTTTTGATGCTCGGTTTATCGAAACCGTTCAAAATTGAAACTTTTGAACATTTGATCTTCGAGTTCGTCATGACGGTTCCAAACTCGTCATAACTAACAAAACGGTTTAGCCTTGGCATATCAAGCATCCAATGGTCATGCTTGGCCTAGCTCCGTCCAACGGAGCCCCGTTCGGTCCCGGTTTCGGCTCCCCGAGAGTTCCGCTCCCGAGACCCGAGAAATAAAAAAAAATTCAAAATTTCCAGATTTGAAATAATTTTCAAAAATTCATATTACATGTATTAAATCCATAAACAAGAACTTAAAACATGTTATCAAACAATTTAGCAAAACAACATGCCAAAAACGAAACTTTCAACCAAAACCGAAACTTTGAACACCGTCTTGTGAATCCCGAAGGTAGCACGGCTCTGATACCACTGTTGGGTCTCGAGGTAGGGTTGGAGATGAACCAACTCGCAGCGGAAGCAAATAAAACCCGAGACCATGCAAGGAAAAACTACCAAAGATTAGATACACAAGACCGAAACGAAATAAATGAAGTGACTCAACTTTCAGCTTGTTTATCTGAATAACGAACCGTTGAAATCCAAATTCCACCGTTCACTTTGAATAACATTATGTGGAGAATATTCACTAGAAAAGTCAGCTGCATCGGACCTTGGATGAACCTCCGATCGAGCTCATGAAGGTGGCTGGTCGGACACGAAACAGTGCAGAAAATTCTGCACCTTTTCTTCTCTATTTGTTCAAGAACACCAAGAAAAGATGATCGGCTTGAGTCTCCAAGACGCCTACGTATCCACCCCGGGAATCAAAGCCACGTAGTTCTTGTATTTAGAACTCAAGAACACAAATCTTGGAGAGGAAAAAGTCTTGGCCAAAACCTAGAGAGAGAGCGGAAGAAGATGGAGTTGTGTTCTTCATTTTGTCTTGTGTTTTGTTATGTGAATAAGATGACTTAATCCAACAACAACAACAACAACAAGGACAAGTAAGGTGTAGAGAAGCATGGTGTAAATAGTACAAGTATGGTTCTAAGTATGAGTGGACATGATGTGGTTAGGTGATGAATCACCAATACTTTAATCCATGTCTTCCATACTTAGTACTAATTAATTAAGACTTGATTAATTAGTTCCATGGGCCTTGGTTGCATGGGCCTTTCATGGGCCTCTTGGAACATGGCCCGTGGCCCATTTCCAATGAGGTCCCGTGATTCGCTCATCGCCTCCAAGCCTTCCATACCGGAAATGTCCAACATTATCCGACACGATCAATCCCAAGACTCCAAGCCTTGTCTCGATTCGTAAAGTCCTATTCACTTACGAGCACATGACCCAAAACCCAGTTTTGGTCATGTCCCAGACAACTCCCTTTTGGCCATTCTCCATAAATGTGTAAATGAGTTTCATCCTCCGGTGTGACCCTTAGGTTTATGCATGTCAATAGATCAACGTAAAATCCCATTTTACTTGATCATATTTAAGCGGAAACTAACGAGACTTTAGTATTGCCTGACACTGCATAACGAATCGACCCTGTCGATTCTAACCTTTTCGTCGTCCCTGTCATTATCCTTTTATCTCCGATATCCTGATTGAGATAAGGCATAGAGCCGTCATCCTTATTATTCTCAATCACTGTTCCTTGATATGTGAGATGACTGAATATATGATACCTAGTATCATGTGCATGGCCATGCTATTCATTCAGCCACTCTCGATCAAGCGGCGGAGAACCGATATCTTTCCCATACCGTAGTATGAGGGATAAATCCCTTAGCCGTCTTTCGTGTCACTCATGCAGTCCGTCCCCAAGCCAATCCTGGCCGTTATGGAAGCCCTGTTACGGACAACGTTAGGCTCAGGTCTAACTCAGTTGTTTACTGCATAGCGATCACAAAGACTCCTTGGGCTAAGGATACATGACAAGCTACGACAATGAATATGTTCATGACTTGATCTATGGCACATATTCATGTCGGGTCGTCCAATATCATGTCCCACATGATATCTATGATCAGACTCCGGAATCACATTCCAATGACTAACAGAACGTAAGCCATAAAGAGCCATCTTTCACACTAGTCGCTTCTAGTGAAGCTTTGTTGACTAAGGACCCATCGAGTGTGATCTATCTCGATCTATGGTTCTATTTGCATTGTGGGCATAGATCAGAGCACACATCGATATATTACTCCAACACATAAGTAATATAAAGCCGCTTTAATTTTATTGCTAACGATGATATATACATTTGGACATTTAGGATTGAACTACGGGCACTAAGACTAACAAGATGGTGCTGGCGGGGAGAATAAAAAACTATTTTTGTTGGCTTACAGCCAGCACTCCCAGCCAGCGAGCTACAATGGTAAAGCCTTTTTGTTGGCTTATAGCAGTCCTTTTACTCACATTTTTGCTCCCCGCCAGCGATAAGTGCCGGCCTTAAGCTCCCAGCCAGCACTCCCCGCCTGCTCCCCGCCAGCTCCTCGCCGGCGTTTTCTCCTCGCCAACACCATCTCACCCATGGTTGTGGATGCTCTAAAAGAACTTCATAGAGATGTGTTTGATCATATCTCTTTTGATATAACCTCTTTTGACTTGAGCAATACAAGTTGCATTGTCTTGATATATATGAAAGGAGAGCTTGGCGGAGTAAAGCCAATCAAGCATAACACATGCTTGATAACAGATAGCAAGAACACGCATTATCGGCTAGCTTCATGTAGCGCCCTAATTTTAGAGTGTTTCGAGAACTTCGCATCTAAAGTTTGCTTCGTAGAGCGTCATGAAATGACTATTTCACTACAGGTTAAAACATATCTTGTCTAGGAGAGAGCTTTATGAGGATTTGATAAATAGCCTGCATCTGCATATCCAACCAGGTCAACGCTCCCCATAGACTTGGTGGGTTTTGAATTGAATCTGGCAAGTACATTTACTATGAACGTTATATCAGGTTGCGTACACTATGCAAAATATAACAACCCCCAATAGCATTTAGATATGGTACTTCAGGACCAAGTATCTCTTCATTTGCTTCTTTGGGACGGAATGGATCCTTCTTTGGATCTAAAGATCGGACGACCATTGGAGTACTAAGTGGATGAGCATTCTCCATGCTAAAGCGTTTTAGGAGCTTCTCAACATATGCATATTGATGGATCAAAATTCCATAAGACAGATGCTCGAGCGGCAGACCGAGACAATGTCTAGTCTTTCCCAAGTCTTTCATTTTGAATTCTCTTTTCAGATATTTTGTAGCATTGAGGATTTCTTTTGGAGTCCCAACCGGATTTATGTCATCAACGAATACTGCCACAATAACAAACTCGGAGGTTATTTTCTTACTGAACACCCATGGACATATAACATCATTTTTATAGCAAGGGGTTTCGCTAAGGCGATGGTACCGCATCCTACCAGATTGCTTTAGCCCATACATAGACTTTTGTAACTCTATGAAACACAGATCTCTGGGGATATCTATCATTTCTTCAAGCAATCTCAACCCATTGGAGAGTTTCATATAGATATCAGTGTCCAAATTACCATATAGGTAAGTAGTGACAACATCCATCATCCATATACAAGTCCTTCAGAGACTGATAGGCTGATCAAATATTTGAAAATGATCATATCCATCACTAGGAATATGTCTCATCAAAATCGACTGCTAGTCGTTGAGAGAATCCTTGGGCCACAAGTCCAGCCTTACATCGGGCAACTTCATTTTTCTCATTTCGTTTCCTTGTAAATACCCACTTGTAACCAACAGGTTTAACATCTTTTGGGGTTTTGGAAACGGGCCCAAAGACTTGGCGTTTTGACAATGAAACTAATTATGCCTGAATTGCTTATTCCTACTAGGCCAGTCATCTCTATGACGGTATTCGTCGATGCTTCGGGGCTCAAAATCAAATTCATTGATTATTACATTAGCCACAACAAACGCAAAGGCTTCACCAACAATAATTTATTGTCGATCCCGGGTCTCTTTTTATGTGTGAGTAGTTCATATGAATTTCTTCATTTTCTTTGTTTTGCAATTCATCAAGAGTGTTAGAGCCTTCAGGTACTTCCGGGTTGATTGGTTCTTCTGGAACCGGTTCTAGTAGTTCTTCTGTAACTACCTCTGGTAATGAAGCTTTCTCATCCTCTCTATTCGTCTGACATTTTCGCTTATGGGGAACAATGTTATTTGATCCAACTGGCCTTCCATGCTTCAGACGTGTACTAGAGGAATCGATAACTGCCTTTGCAGCATCACAAGTGAGCTAAATTTTAGTTGCATCAAGCATTTGTTTTGCAAATGGAGTATCCTCTGTATCTCACACTGTGGTGTGCGTGGGTCCAAATGAGACAACGAATTCACCTTTCAAGAAAGTTCATGCCTTACTTCCGGAGGCTTATAAGAAAGTTCATGCTTTACTTCAGGAGACTAATTTTTCTCACCTAGAAGTGGAAATGTTGTCTTGTCAAAATGAAAATCTGCAAATCTTGCAGTAAACAAATCACCCTCCGAGTTTCAAGTACCTTATAATGGATGGTGAATCAAAACCAAAATATACACCCAATCGCCGTTGGGGTTCCATTTTTGTGCATTGAGTAGGTGCGAAAGGAACTTGCACAACACAACCAAAAGTTCTCAAATGGGATATATTAGGTTGATACCTGTAAGAACCACCCCCGGTCGATCCCGGTCGAAAGTTGACTTTTTGCTGGAAAAGTCAACCGATGACTCCGGGAGTCATTCGGGACCTTTCCGGGGCCCAAAAAGCTTAGCCGTCATTACGGTTAGCTTAGTTGGGCCGTTTCCTTTCCTATGACTGTAATATTGGGAAAAGCCAACCCGGATCTTTTATCGGTCAAACGCGGTCCGATTAGCGACTAAAAGTAATTAACTAAGAGAGCTGGATTTATTTGAACTAGGAGTGGTCCCCACTTGGACATTTGTCCACCTTTTCTTGGAAGGGAAGGAAAAGGGGTAAAAGGACCCATATACCGTCTTATTTGTTGATCTTGAGAGGTGAGAAGCAAAGAGATAGTTTGGAGATTTCCCCTTTAGGGTATATGATCCATTGTGAGTACTTTTTCAGCCATTATTACATTGGTGGCCGAAATTGGGAGAGAGAGGAAGAAGAAAAGTGGTTTCCCTCTTATTTGTTGATCTTGAGAAGTGGGAAGCAAAGAGATAGTTTGGAGATTTCCCCTTTAGGGTATATGATCCATTGTGAGCACTTTTTCAGCCATTATTACATTGGTGGCCGAAATTGGGAGAGAGAGGAAGAAGAAAAGTGGTTTTGGAGACTTGAAGAAGAGGAAAGGAGGAAAATTGGTAGCTTAAACCCATTTGTTATCCAAAATCTGTCAAAATCTATTGTTCCTTCATCTATTCTTCATCCTCAAGGTAAATCTCTCTTCCTTTTTCGTTTTTGGTGTTGTTGGTTCATGGGTTTTGAAGTAATGATGAACAATGGTTGGGTTTTTGAGCCTTACGAGAGTGATTGGTGGTTGGTACTTGTCCCGTGAGCGTTGTTGATAGTTATGCTTTGCTAGTATGCCCTAATTGGACGGTTACTCGTTGTGGTGAACTGATGTTCATAACCTTAACTATTTTTCCTACTGAGCGAAAGCTCACCCTTACCTTGTTGTCTTTCAGGTGTTGAGCGGGATTTGTACTAGTTGGATGCTCGATGCTTGGGAGCTAGCGAGGGTCTTAGGCTAGCTTGTCTAGAGACGTACTACTATCTTTTATTGAACTCTTTTACTGGGTGTTTTTACCGAGCTGTTGACTCGTGCTGTTATTTGGAGATTTAAATTGTTATTTGAGACTCGTTTTGGTATTAAATCGTTTTATTTATTATTTATTTAAGTTCACGTCTCGAGTCCGGTCAAAACCGGATTTGGGGCGTGACAATTTGGTATCAGAGCCTGGTTGCATTTCGAAATCGTTTTTTAAAACCTCGGACCGTACGTCAATTAGGTGGGTAGAGTTGGGTCGTTAAGTTACCGTGTTTCGGTTACGCAATTCGGAGATGTCCTACGCGTAGAAACGAGACGGAGAGAGTCTCGGGTTGGTGGTTGAGTTAAACTATTTTCTGAGTGTGGACTTGGCCGGGCAGTAAGAGTGAATTAACCGAGACCCGAGGTGTGTAGCTGAGATAACTTGCTGTGTGCTGTAATTGTGATTGAGTGTTGTGTGCAGGTTGTGTTTGGTTGTCCCGCACAAGCGGATGTTTAGCTTAACTTACGAACGGGTCATGCCTGATTTTCTGCAGAAACCGAAGTATATGTACCATCACGATTTGGCTATAGGGGCCACTGTAGCCGGACGTGAATGAGAGGATGTCAAGTGGTTACAACGTAATTCAGGGATGCCTGAACCGAGTTGTAATGACGCGACGTCAACATGAATGTTATGTTAGAAAGACGACGTGTTAAAAATTTGAATCTAAGTGATGTTGTCTATCAATTGTGTAATTGTTGTGTAGTGGGTGTTTGTGGAGTGGTTGACTGTGTGTAACCTTGTTGTTTGACTGTACGATCTATGCACTGGTTGTGTGATTTATGTGACGCACAAGTGTGCGGACTTCTCTGTTGTGTGCTATTGTGTGACTATACTATACTGAGTATATTATTACTATAAGTACTAATGTGTTGGACTGTGTGTGACGTTAGTTATTTTAAGCGCGCCGTTCTTTAAGAATAAGAAACTGAACATGTGCGTTATCCGTGCAGCGGATTTACGACATGGCACCGACTTACGTTCCACGAGGCACGAGGAGACGGCCAGCTAGGGGCCAGGGACAGCCATCGACCGCTGAGTCGGCAGGGGCGACTAGTGCCCAGGGTGCACCCGCTGAGGGGCACGAGAGGGTTGAGACTACCCAGGCGGTAGCTCTGGAGAAGCTGACCCGCACTGTTCAGAGCTTGGCAGCAGCCTTTGCCCGGAAAGAGGCTACAACTCCGACACCGGAGGCTATGTCTGCCGCCACTGCAGTAGCCACTGAGGGACCTTGTCAGGTCGATAGCTACACTGCGCAGGCGCTGTGGGACTTCCGCAGACTAGGCACACCTGTGTTTTCCGGGGAGCCAGACCCCGAGGCAGCCGAGAGGTGGCTGGTGCGGATCACCCGCAACCTGGACACGTCAGAGGTACTGAGTGGTAGTCTGAGGGTGTCGTTCACAGCTTTCCATATGGAGGGAGAGGCCTACCAGTGGTGGCAGCGCGAGTAGGCGCGAGTGGGAGATGACTTTGCGCTGTTCGGACAACGATTTCTTGAGCAGTATTTTCCACAATCGGTTTTGGATGACAGGCGTCAGCAGTTCCTGGAGCTGCGACAGGAGGGACTGTAAGTGTCCGAGTACGAGGCGAGGTTCACCTCCTTGTTTCATTTTGCTCAGGAGATGGTACAGACTGAGGCTCTTAGGTGCTGACGTTTTGAGGGAGGGCTTCGCCCTGCGATCTCGGACCAGGTCGTTGTATTGAGGACACAGGTGTTTTCTGACCTGGTGGAGCAGGGCTTGACTGTGGAGCGACGCTTCCGCGAGACAGCTAGAGTTCGGGAGGACAGGCCGAGACCGAGTAGCTCCCTGAGGCCATCTGAGTCTCGAGATCCGAGGAGGCAGAGGACCTCGGGATTGTTTTACTCTCAGACACAGTTGAGAGGGCCGCGACAGGTCGGGTCAGTGGCTTCTGTTGGGCCTGCCTTGTCAGGGCGCACTTGCTATCGATGTGGGAAACCATGTCACATGGCTCGAGAGTGTTCGATGAGCAGCGGATTAGTAGACCGTCCGACGGGTAGACCTGAGGAGAGGTCGAGTGCCGGGCCACCACTGTGTCATCGGTGTGGCAGGCCAGGACACTTCGCTTCCAGGTGCCCCGATCAGTTTTTGGAGGTGTCGGCCCCGCGACCACATCAGTCGCAGACTAGGCAGTCACTGCAGTTCCAGCGACGTCAGGCTCAAACGCAAAGAGCTACGAGGCAGGCAGCGAGCGCGCCAGCGCCGAGGCAGAGGGCTGCGCATCAGGTGGCACTTCCACCACCTCGAGAGGCTGACCCCAGGAACAGTAGGGCCGCGTGTATGCTGTCACCGACTCTCGAGCTGAGGGACGTTACGCCGACCATGAGGCTACACATGGTACATGCTTGGTTTATAATTCATGGGCATCTTTCTTGTTTATACCGGAGCATCTCATTCTTTCATCTCTTCTTCTTTCGCTCGTATGTTGGGGTTGAGGGTGGAATTTTGAGTCGACCTTTATGTCTTGACACACCTGTTACGGGAGAGGTAGTTTTGAGTACTGTTTGTCGGGCTTGTGAGATCCGAGTGACGGATTGACCGTTTTATGGTGACTTGCTTGTACTGAACATGACGGCGTTTGACGTGATCTTGGGGATGAACTGGATGACGAAGTATCGGGCGTCGATCAGCTGTTATCGTCGACAGGTGACCGTAGTATCGGGCGACACGGTCGTTAGTTGTGTCTTGGGCAGTAGGAGCGGAGTACTCCTGTCTGCGTTGACCATGAGAGATGAGACAGAGACCATGCAAAGTAGAGAGTTACCGAGAGTGGTATGCGAGTTCCCGGAGGTTTTTCTGGAGGAGCTGTCAGGATTACCGCCGGCGCGCGAGGTGGAGTTTAGGATCGACTTGATCTCGGGTACGGCGCCGATATATATGGCCCCGTATCGGTTTGCACCAGCCGAGTTGGTCGAGCTGAAGCGACAACTCGAGGAGCTTCGGGATAAGGGTTTTATCCGAACGAGTGCTTCGTCGTGGGGAGCACCCGCCCTCTTCGTGAAGAAGAAGGGTGGAGCGTTGAGGATGTGCATCGATTACCGGAAGTTGAACCGGGTCACGGTGAAGAACCGTTATCCAATGCCGATGATCGATGACCTGTTTGATCAGCTGAGAGGAGTGAAGTGCTTCTCGAAGATTGATCTTCAATCAGGATACTACCAGCTGAGGGTTCGGGAGGAGGATGTGGAGAAGACCGCATTTCGGACTCGGTATGGGCACTACGAGTTCTTGGTGATGTCGTTCGGGTTGACGAACGCACCTGCATCGTTCATGGACTTGATGAACGGTATCTTCCGACCCTACTTGGATTAGTTCGTCGTGGTGTTTGTGGATGACATTCTGATTTATTCGCCTAGTGAGGAGGCACACGTGGAGCACCTGAGGACAATATTGACATTATTGCGTACTCACCAGCTATACGACAACCTGAAGAAGTGCGAGTTCTGGCTCGCCGAGGTGAAGTTCCTCGGGCATGTTGTGTCCCGAGAGGCTATACTCGTCGATCCGGCGAAGATCGACACAGTCTCGAAGTGGGCACGTCCCAAGAGTGTCTTCGAGATCCGCAGCTTCCTCGGCTTGGCAGGGTACTATAGACGGTTCGTCCAGGACTTCTCACATCTGGCCACGCCGATGCCTGCCTTGACACGCATGGGAGCTGAGTTTGTGTGGACTGTTGAGTGTGAGCACTCATTTGCCGAGCTGAAGGCTCGTTTGACTACCGCGCCCGTGTTGATAGTACCGGAGCGCGGGATCGGTTATGATGTGTATTGTGACGCGTCTGGTGAGGGACTAGGTGTGTGTTGATGCAGTCCGGGAAGGTAGTTGCATATGGTTCGAGACAATTGAAGACACATGAGTGCAACTACCCGACCCATGATCTAGAGTTGGCAGCAGTTGTCTTTGCGCTGAAGAGTTGGCGGCACTATTTGTATGGGGAGCGATTGCGGGTGGTTTCGGGTCACACGAGCCTCAAGTACATCTTCTCCCAGCGCGACTTGAACATGCGCCAGAGGCGATGGATGGAGCTGTTGGAGGAGTACGACTTCGAGCTACTTTGCCACCCGGGAAAGGCGAAAGTCGTCGCCGATGCCCTGAGTAGGAAGTCGACTCACAGCCTTGCTAGTATATCTGTTCGGGAGTGGGACATGATGGAGGAGTTGAGCACGTTTCGGCTCGAGCTCGATGAGATCACCGACGGCGTGGCCATGTGTTCGTAGGTGGCGCAGCTCACACTAGTTGCCCGTGTGCTGGAGGCACAGGCCGGGGATGCCGCGTGGTTGTAGAGATGATGTGTTGAGAGAGTCTCATCACTCCCGTCTTGCTGTGCACCTTGGTGGCACCAAGATGTATCGGGATATCAGACGGTAGTTCTGGTGGAGCGGGATGCAGAGAGCAGTGGCAGAGTTCGTTTTGAGATGCCTCACCTATCAGCAGGTAAAGGCCGAGCATCAGCGTCCCGCTGACTTGCTACAACCACTCTCGATTGCGAAGTTGAAGTGGGAGCACGTCACGATGGACTTCGTGATTGGCCTGCCGAGGTCGCCGAGAGGGCACGACATAGTTTGGGTGGTGGTCGACCGACTGACCAAGTCAGCACACTTCTTGGCCATGAGGATGACGGACACGGTTGACACTTTGAGCCATTTGTATGTTCGAGAGATCATCCGTCTTCACGGGGTGTCGGTGTCGATAGTGTCCGACAAAGATCCGCGATTTACCTCCAGATTTTGGGAGAGCTTGCAGAGGGCGTTGGGGACTGAGGTCTTGCCTAGTACATCATATCACCCACAGAACGACGGCTAGTCAGAGCGCACCATTCAGATACTAGAGGATATGTTACGAGCATGTATGTTGGACTTCCGAGGGTCATGGGAGGACCACCTACCATTAGCGGAGTTTGCCTACAACAACAGCTTCCAGGCTAGTACTGGGATGGCACTGTTTGAGGCGTTGTATTGTAGGTCGTGCAGATCGCCCGTGTGTTGGGAAGAGGTGGGAGACCGGAGTCTACTTGGTCCGGAGCTTGTCCAAGAGATGACCAAGAAGGTCGCACTGATTTGGAATCGGTTGAGGACCGCACAGAGTCGCCAGAAGAGTTATGCAGATAGGCGGCGCATGCCTCTTGAGTTTTCGGTTGGTGATCATGTGTTTCTGAGGGTGAGCCCGAAGAAGGGCCTATTGCGTTTCAACCGTGGCGGAGGCAAGTTGGCCCCGATGTTTGTTGGACCTTTTGAGATCTTGGACAGAGTTGGAGCTGTCGCTTATCGCCTTGCTTTGCCACCGCAACTCGGGAACGTTCATAACGTCTTCCATGTATCCCAGCTGCAGAAGTACACTACAAACCCCTCCCACGTGATTGAGTGGACGGACATTGAGGTGGCTGAGGATGTTTCGTACGAGGAGCAACCAGTCAGGATTATGGATAAGCGAGAGAAGGCCTTGCGTGGCAGGACTATCCCACTGGTACGTGTGCAGTGGAAGCATCACGGAGCAGAGTCGACCTGGGAGCTCGAGGATGAGGTTCGTGCGAAGTACCCCAGCCTATTCGACCCTTGAGATACGTCTTATTTTAATTTCGAGGGCGAAATTCTTTTAAGGGGGGTAGATTGTAAGAACCTCCCCCGGTCGATCCCGGTCGAACCGGAGGTTTTCGGCGAATGTTGACTTTTTGTCAGAAAAGTCAACTAATGACTCCGGGAGTCATTCGGGACCTTTCCGGGGCACACAAAGCTTAGCCGTCGTTACAGTTAGCTTAGTTGGGCCGTTTCCTTTCCGATGACTATAATATTGGGAAAAGTCAACCCGAACCTTTTATCGGTTAAACGCGGTCCGATTAGCGACTAAAAGTAATTAACTAAGAGAGCTGGATTTATTTGAACTAGGAGTGGTCCCCACTTGGACATTTGTCCACCTTTTCTTGGAAGGGAAGGAAAAGGGGTAAAAGGACCCATATACCGTCTTATTTGTTGATCTTGAGAGGTGAGAAGCAAATGGGTAGTTTGGAGATTTCCCCTTTAGGGTATATGACCCATTGTGAGTGCTTTTTCAGCCATTATTATATTGGTGGCCGAAATTGGGAGAGAGAGGAAGAAGAAAAGTGGTTTTGGAGACTTGAAGAAGAAGAATGGAGGAAAATTGGTAGCTTGAACCCATTTGTTACCCAAAATCTGTCAAAATCTATTGTTTCTTCATCTATTCTTCATCCTTAAGGTAAATCTCTCTTCCTTTTTTGTTTTGGGTGTTGTTGGTTCATGGGTTTTGAAGGAAATGATGAACAATGGTTGGGTTTTTGAGCTTTGAGTTTTGGATGATGAAATTTTGGAGAGAAATGATGTTGGATGATGGATTTAATTTGGTTTTGTGAAGTTTTGATGGAAACCTATGTTGGGAGTTGAAGTAGGGACGTTTTAGGGTCTGTTTTAAAGCTTTGGGAGGTCATCAATGGAGTTTTTAGGTTATTTTCGTGAAAATCGCGGCTGGAGGAAGAAGAAGGCGGAACAATGCTGAACCGTCACGGATCCGTGACGGGCACCGTGACGGGAGACGTCACGGCTCGGTGAGGGAGACCGTGACGGCGTCAGTCACGGCTCCTTGAGGAGAACCGTGACGACGCAGCCCACGGATCCGTGACCAGATCCGTGTCAGACCTGAATTGGGCCTTTTGGGCCCATTTAGTTGAATTTCTAGTAATTGGAATGGTTGTCCATAACCAGGTCCTTTTGGGGTTAGTTGGGAATGTTTTTCTCGGTAAACCTTTGTGAATTACTCTTGATTCCAGTTTTGTTTTGTGATCTAAGACTTTGGACCCGAGGTCGGAGGAGGAGGGGACGTTTGGACTTCGTGACGAGACGGAGGGGAAGCTAGCCAGGTCATCAGCAGCTAGGAGTTGAGAGTTGATTACTTTCATGGTAGGGAAAGTAGCGAATACCGATTTAATTGCAGAAAGTTACTAGTATGCCTTTAGAATAATAATAAAAACCGGAAAGGTCCTAGTTTTATATAGGATGTGATTCACTAGAATAACCGCTTTCAATTACATTAATAATCGGACGAGTCATAGTTGGCATATAGGATGTGATTCACTAGTTTAACCGCTTTCAATTCTGGGAAATTACCGTGCTGGTAGAATGGTCATGTCGAGCCTTAGGTTGTGTGCTGATTGAAATGCCATGATCTTTGATTGGGATGCATGATGTGTGACTTAGTGTCGATAAAATTGAGAATCATGTTATGATATACTCGGTGTAGCATGTTGTGGCTATGTGTGGGCAAGTGTGCCGTGATTGATGTGATGTGATCCTTGGGTTGTGATATGATCGGGTGAGTAATAGACCGATTTGTGTGTTATGGTGAATTGGCTCGGTTAGTATACCGTGGTCGAATTATGGCATTGTGATGCGTGTTATTCTCTTGATGTGTGTTCCAAGAGGAGTTGTGTCCGGTATGATACCTACGCTGAGGGAGTATGCCGGTGTAGAGTATCGAGGACGAGGACGGTTTAACCATTACCCCGATGCTATGTGGTCCAGGAAGGCGTACAACCGAGGTATGTGCCGGTCCGTTATGCTTGAGGCCCCGAGTCTCCGTGACGGGAAGACGTCCGACTGAATGTATTGCCGGTCAAGTATGTTACCCCGAGTCTAGGGACGGGAAGATGTCGGGACCGATGCTCTGTGTTCCGATACGATATAAATGGGACGGGCTATGATAGCCGGTGATGTTGAGGACGGTTGTATTAAGTTATGTGTTGTTCTGCTGTGTGCTGTGCGTGCTGATTTGGCTATGTGCATTGCATTATTTGTGATTATGGCCTTACGAGAGTGATTGTTGGTTGGTACTTGTCCCGTGGGCGTTGTTGATAGTTATGCTTTGCTAGTATGCCCTAATTGGACAATTACTCGTGGTGGTGAACTGATATTCATAACATTAACTACTTTTCCTACTGAGCGAAAGCTCACCCCTTACCTTGTTGTCTTTCAGGTGTTGAGCGGGATTTGTACTAGCTGGATGCTCGATGCTTGGGAGCTAGCGAGGGTCCTAGGCTAGCTTGTCTAGAGACGTACTGTTATCTTTTATTGAACTCTTTTATTGGGTGTTTTTACCGAGCTGTTGACTCGTGTTGTTATTTGGAGATTTAAATTGTTATTTGAGACTCATTTTGGTATTAAATCGTTTTATTTATTATTTATTTAAGTTCACGTCTCGAGTCCGATCAAAATTGGATTTGGGGCGTGACAATACCCACACACAAGTTGTACATGAGAATATTGATGATATGCACTGAGTCTTATACAAACTAAAGATGCAGCATGTAATACAACATGTCCCAAAATAGAAATAGGTAATTTTGATTACATTAGTTATGTTTTTTTTCTTTCCGATATCTACTTTCTTTCTATTTTATCTTTCTTCTATTTTTCCGATCTATGATGGATCGTGAGATCCAATTTCCGAAACCCTAATCTAATTTGATTGTATTTTCGATTATTACAAGTTTCGGTAGTTTTTTTTAATACATATTCTATTAGATTGTTTTCAAATATAGTTGTACTATGATTTTCCTAATGTTTAATATATATAGGTGTTTTTGTTGTTAAAATGTAGTAGATCTACTAATCCTGTTGGATGATAATGGAAAAAATATGATGGTCAATATCATATTAATCTTTTTATTATTATTTTCTTATTTATTTAAAACTTTAAGACTATATGAATGTGAATTTATGGAATTAATTGACAATCAATTTCATGAGGAATTCAAAGGATTTGTCACCCTTTGAATTTCCGTTTTGCCCCTCCAAAAGGGCTATATAATTCACTTGTTTAGTCTTATTTTACATGTGTCAAAAACCATCTCTAAAATGGTCTCTCTTTCTTCCTTCTCTCCATTCCCTTGTTCTTGGTGACTTTCTCGACGGTTTTGAGTTCGCCTACGTTTACTTCCCTCGATCATGAATTCCATACGAATTCGAATTTGTTGATCATCTCCACGTGTTTCCAAGAAACAAGATCGATCAACAAGAAACCGTTTAGGAACTAGTTCCAATTTGTTTCTTGAATCAAGGGTAAACCGTTTAGGAATAAAAATTCCAAGTTTATTTCCCTCGATCATGAATTCCGTATGAATTCAAACTCGTACAAGAATTTTTAATTTCCGTTTGAAAGAAAAAATTCTTGAAGCAACATTGATTTTCTTTACAAGAAAATTCATTATATATATATATACATATATATATATATATATATATATATATATATAAAATTATGTTCATCGGATAATCAGTAAGCTAGCTGATCGGTAAAGGTTATTCTAAATTCATTTTGCAATTTCTATTATTATTATTATGATGAATTTGTTTATTGTTGATATACTAACCCCTATATCCTACAATCTTAAGACACTTAAATACAAGGTATATTGACGATGAACAGATTCCAAAAGCTCTACTCTGCTGGTTCCTCACACTATGGAATAGAAGTAACTGAATAGAAATTGTAAACAACAATTTAGAATTCAATTGATTATCTATTTCTAACTATCTGTTTTGATAGGTATGTTGTGCTGGGAAAAAAATCTTTTCCGAAAATGATATTTTGGAATTTTTTTTCGGAATCTGTTTGGATTGAAAATGATTTTTTTCCACGATCTGTTTTGACAGCCGAATTAAAATTTTGTTTTTTTGGCTCTGGGATTCAGTCGTGATTTTGAAGAACAGAAAAAGAGAAGAAAAAAAATCAAAAGTTTTGAACCGAAAGTTCAAACGTTTACACGGTTTCAAAATTGTTTTTGAAGAGCATCAGAACAATTTTTTTTCTTCGAAACCGTGTACAAAAATCTGAAAAACAAACGTTTGACTCAAAGTCTTAAAACTTATTTTCGGATTTATATATACAGGGGGTTTCGAATTTCAGATTTGAATCAAAATCAAAATCAAAAGTTTCAAAACAGCAAAGTATTTCGAAACTGAGAATCAAATGGGGAAAAAAAATTGTGCAACTTACTTGGGTTTTGATTTCTGAGACTTGTAATCGTCTTTTGGAGCATGAGTACTTGTTTCTCCTTGTTGTAGGTTGTTGGTGTTTCTCCTTTGCAGGTCCATACTTTGTCTCGCTGCTGAACCAAACTTCTGGAGGTTGAAGAAGGGTTATACGGCTGGGAAAAGAATAAGGGAGCAAGCGTTTTGTTTTCCTTTTGGAATAATTTTGCTGTCTTGTGTTCAAGCCCAAAGAAAAAAAAATGGCACAAGCTCAGGATTATGTGAAAGTCAGTCCACATGAGAGAAAAAACAGCCCAAAACGCAAAAGGAGAGACGCGCGGATATGCCAGCTGACCGGGTCAGACCTCAGGTCGGCGCTGGAGCAGACCTGGTCCGGGTCCGTGTTACGGGTCGTCCGACCCGACTGAACATAATTTTATATGTATATATATTAAAAATGAATTTTCTTGTAAAGAAAATCAATGTTGCTTCACGAATTTTTTTCTTCTTTCAAACGGAAATTAAAAATTCTTGTACGAGTTTGAATTCATACGGAATTCATGATCGAGGGAAATAAACTTGGAATTTTTATTCCTAAACGGTTTTCCCTTGATTCAAGAAACAAATTGGAACTAGTTCCTAAACGGTTTCTTGTTGATCGATCTTGTTTCTTGGAAACACGTGGAGATGATCAACAAATTCGAATTCATACGGAATTCATGATCGAGGGAAGTAAACTTGGAATTTTTATTCCTAAACGTTTTCCCAAAAAGAAACAAATTGGAACTAGTTCCTAAACGGTTTCTTGTTGGTCGATCTTGTTTCTTGTAAACACGTTGAGATGATCAAAAAATAATTACGGAATTCATGGCCGAGGGAAATAAACTTGGAATTTTAATTCCTAAACGTTTTCCCACGAGAACCAAACTTGAGATTCAATGTTGAATTCATACGGAATTCAAAGTCGAGGGAATTAAAATTAGAATTTTAATTCCTAAACGTTTTCCCAAAAGAAACAAACTTGGAATCTATTTCCTAAATGTGTTTCTTAAAATTTCAAGAAGAAAACAAATTGGAAATAATTTTCCTAAACGGTTTTCTATTTTGAAAAAAAAAACGTATTTCCCACAACGGATCGTGGAAAATAAATGGAAAAGGAAAATTAAAGTTTGTTTCAAGATTAATTTCCAAGGAAATTATATGTTCTTGAACAAATTCCGAATTCATACGGAATTCAAAAATGAAAGAAACGAACTTGGAATAAAATTCCTAAACGGCTTTCTTTAAACTCAAGAGAGAAACAAAGTGGAATATTTCCTAAACGGTTTCTTATTTTCCAAAAGAAAATTTAAATATCTCCTTAGGAAAACGGTATTTGTAAAATTGATCGATCTTGTTTCCTAGAAACACGTAAAGATGATCAACAAACGGATTCGTGAACTTCGCAACGTAAATCTTATTCGGTTCTAAATGTAGAACACGTACGAATAGATAAAAATGAGAAGTGTTTTCAACTAATTGAAAACTATACGATCAAAAATGAAAAATTGAATACTATAAAAGATCGATGTGGATCTTAAAAAAAACAAAAAAAAAACAATTTGATCATCGAATGTATCGACTTCTCATTGATATGATTAATTTGATCTTTGTTCAATTAATCGATTTCTGTTTCGTTGCGAAACACGGTAGAATGATTAAAATTGGACTCTCAAATTTTAATTGATAATCAAAGTTGATTTTATGACCAGATTGATTAATTTCAATTATGGATGGTTATGGAAAAGGGGAAACTTTTCGCATAATTACCCGTCAATGTGGGGGTCGATCCCATTACTAGAGAGAAATTCTTGACGGAAAGTTCTCGGGTAATCAAGATTCGTGCTCAAGTTATGCGTGCATAATATAGCATCAACTAATAAGGCACGGAACTTGAGTCAACACGTGTCATTGACATACCAACTGATCTCAAACGAGAGTTATTGCCTTTTGATCTTTCAAAAGTTAAATCGAGATTTAGTTGGACAAACATCCAAGTGAATGTGACTAATGCACATACCATTTAAGGAGTTATGTGAAGGGAAACCCAACCTAATTGACTGGAGATCTCAAGATCTAGGTTCAATGAGTCAACCTAACTACATAAACCTTATAAGGTCATTGCGGGGGGTTTACCCCATGTCCATTCCTATAATGTAGAAACAGTGATGTAAAACGTGTTGAGGATTCCGTGATACAAGTTATCGATTTCAATTTTGGATAAATACTTGTAAATGTGGGGGTTGGTCCCACTACACGGAATATTTCCGATCGACTAAGATCTGTGTCTACGACATACGAGTATAATTCAGTAGCTACTAATAAGAAACAGAACTTAAGTTGACACAACAACTGATCTCAAACGAAAGTTATTGCCTTTTGATATTTCAAAGGATAACACCGCGGATCCGCTAATCTAAACGTTAAAATGAGATCTAGTTGAGAAAAAGACATCCAAGGGAATGTGACTGAAGCCCATTTAAAGGCTTTATGCGATGGAAAAACCCAACCTAGTTGACTGGAGATCCCAAGATCTAGGTTTAATGGGACAACCTAATTGCATAAACCGTGTATGGTCACTGTGGGGGCCCAACCCCTAGTCCATTACTATGATGCAAACAAGTGACATGTGTAGGATAAGCATTGCTTTTAATGATTCCTTGCGTCAAGGGTATTGAGCAAAGTGAATCACCTATGTGAGAGGAAGTGGGGTCGCATCAAAGGTGGCTAATGGGTCTAGTCATCTTAAACTCTTGCAGAACCAGGCAGTGCTCATGACCATAACGGGCACACCCATGAGAACCAAAACCGTTCGTGTTGGTATCTGTGTTGGGTATATTATCATTTGCATAAACGATAGAATAGTTCAAGGACATCGCGTCTACTAGTCGGCCAGCAGATTAAATATACTTTCACAAGGGAAGGTTCAAGGATGAACATCTACCTATCCTATGCAGGTATCGACTTTGAGAAGTCACCACCTCCCCGTTATCCTCTTTTTCACCATCACATTTTTGTGAGGGATTGTTGGATGATAATGGAAAAAATATGACGGTCAATATCTTATTAATCCTTTTATTATTATTTTCTTATTTATTTAAAACTTTAAGACTATATTAATGTGAATTTATGGAATTAATTGACAATCAATTCCAAGAGGAATTCAAAGGACTTGTCACCCTTTGAATTTCCCGTTTTGCCCCTCCAAAAGGGCTATATAATTCACTTGTTTAGTCTTATTTTACATGTATCAAAAACCATCTCTAAAATGGTCTCTCTTTCTTCCTTCTCTCCACTCCCTTGTTCTTGGTGACTTTCTCGACGGGTTTGAGTTCGCCTACGTTAATCCTTGTATCTTGGGAGACCGTTGCCCATACGGGGCAATAGTGTCTTAAGGAAAGTGGAGTACCACGACTCGATTAAACTCCAATTTCCTTAATCATAATCAGTAAGCTAGCTGATCGGTAAATGTTATTCTAAATTCGTTTTGCAATTTCTATTATTATTATTATTATTATTATTATTATTATTATGAATTATGAATTTGTTTATTGTTGATATACTAACCCCTATATCCTACAAATCCATGGTTAAGAGTAGATCTTTTGTTCTTACTTTAGATTAAATTTGAAAAATCAAAATTTTAGATATGTTTATTGTTTATTTGTATGCTCTGAGATGTTTTCATATTCTAATAATTTCATTTTCCTTCAAAGGTACGTTTGGAGACTTTCAAGACTTTCAGGAAAAGAAGGAATGATCTGAAGAACTCCTGATTATTTTAGATTGGTGTAGTATTCTAGTATTTTCTTTACTTTCTCAGGTACAATAACTTTTCAAGACTGAGGAACAAAGAGTCTAATGTTGATGAAGATCTTAGTCCTTGTTTTTTTTGATCAGCAATATTATTATTGAAGGATCAGTTCTTCAAATCGAAGAAAAGGCCACTTCGGAAGAACGAAATACACACTACACGGCCCAAGGCCCATTATACCCTTTCTTGACCCGCAAGTCACAAAGACGAAGCTTTCAAGATTTAAATCTCTACTCCCAAGCTTGAACTGCAAGTAAAGCAAAACCCCAACCCCCAGTTTTTTCAGCAACTGTACTACCTAGACCAGATTGTTCAGAAACTAAAAACTTCACCCACCATTTAGAAATTAACCACTAAAACTACAGAAAAAACCCCATTGGCTTTAAAGATGTTGCCAAAATTCATATCAAAGAGGCCCCCTAGCTTCAGCTTCAAACTTCAGCCCAGTTTTTAACTTATCAGGACTCCAAGGATAGTTTGTACTGCTGCAGAAGGATCCAACAACAAAGACAAGTGGTAAGTGGCTCCAAGACCTTCCCCCAATCAATCTCCAGGAGTAGAGGCCGCAACATTGCAGCAGAGTAGCTCCTAGCAAATCCACAGCATCCACAGCAACCAATCTACAAAATACTCAACCAGAGAAGAGAAACAAATTACAGCAAAAACCCTCAGACCTATACAATAAAAATACCCCCACACACTCACACTTCCCACACAGGGAGAGGAAAGTAGAAAATAAAATAAAACACAAACGCCCCCACTCCACAAAAATTCACAAGAGAACAAAAGAACCCCAAACCCCAAAGGACTTAACCTCACCACTAAAAAGAAACCCAAACAAAACCACCCACCTCCCCAACCCACCCAATAAGATCAGAAAACAAGATAACCAGCATCAAATCCTAGCAACCTGTATTTTCTTCTTTTACACAACCAAGGGTTATTGATCCAATCATTGTAAGAGAAGGGGTAGGACTTCTTGAATAAGCTCCATTCCAAATTAAAGGTATAACTTTGGACTTATTGTAGAATGATCACTGCAGATGTAGAGGTGCAGTTGAAAACCAGATCATTCCTAGCCAAATAAACCATAGAGTCACTAATGTGATGATCCTCCACTGATCACTGAAAGCAACAGGACTGAGTTCCAACCAGCTATACAAAAAATTGATGAAAGAATCTCCAACAACTCCCTTGATCCCCCACCACTCCAGAATTGCAGCCCACACAAGCCAAGACCTCTTGCAAGTTAAGAAGAGATGATTTATTTCTTCAAAGTCCCTAAGACAGAAGGGACATAAGGTGTCATTGAGAGCCAGATCCAATCCTCTAGCTTCTAGAAATAATTTTGTAGGGACAGCTCCATGACAAGCCAACCAAACAAATGCTGAGATCTTAGGAGGAACAAGTGGGGACCATAGGTATTTGCTCCAAGGTTGAACCTGCAAACTTGTGTCTTCAAGATAATTGTACATCCTTTTAACTTTAAAACCAGCCTCTTGAATCTTCCAAATGATCTTATCCTCTCCTTCCTCTTGCAGATTGAATAAATTAAGACTTTCAGAGAGCAGTCTGAACTGACCATTCTCCCACCCTCTAAGAGCCCTTCTGAAATGAATGAGCCAAACTCCATTATTCCATAAAAGAGCCACCTTCATATTTTTATGTATACACAAGTGAAAAAGCCTCCTGAATCTGATCTTAAAAGGTTCCTCAGATAACCAAGAGTCTTCCCAGAAGTTGACCCTCAATCCATTGTCCTTGTTTTTGTTGTGTAATATTATAATTTTCAGTGTAAATATTTATTTATTTGGTATAACTGTTTAAGTTTATTTATTTGAGGAACTAACTGTAGGTTTTTATTTGCCGTACTATGTTTCATTGGTTCCTTTCATTTGTTCTAGGTTTATTTTATGTTTGTATGTAAACTGTTTTCGGAGACTGGGTTGAATTATATGAGGGTTAGTTTCAGAAATTGTTTGTGTTGAATGTTTCTTTTAGTTGAAAAAAATGGTAGGTTTGTTAATATTAGTTTTGTTTGGAATGTTGTAAAAACATGTTTTTTTTGGTATATTTTAGTCTAAATCTAAAGGTCCTACAAAAAGCCCAATGAGCCTGGTGGGTCGGTTATAAATCGTAATCAATCGTCATCGTTACTGGTCGGTTTTCAAGTTGCCCGCTGGAATCCGGTTTGGGTGCCGATTATGCATTTTAGGTAACCGGTCATTCTGGTTTGGTTACCAAAAAACCTAGTTTTGTTGGGCCCCGGGCGATGCGCATCCTTACCGACGATTATAAACGTCAGTGTTGAAGCATGGAACTTTCAATACCGACGATAGTAATCGGCGGTATTGAAACACGAAAGATTTCATACCCGACGATTATAACCGTCGGTATTAAAATCTTCATCTACGACGATTTAAAAATCGTCGGAATTGTAAAATCAGGCCGAGGTTCGAAAAAATGTGGTATTGTAGCCAGGTTTGAAAATTTTATGGTGTTCATGATCGACGAATAATTCGTCGGCCCTAAATTGGCCGACAAATGCGGTTCATCGGCCAAATAGCTTTCTGGTGAGAGCAGAGATTGACAAAATGTTGGGCATGATGGCTTGATTTCAACTTGGATCCTCAAAGCCGCCCTTATCTTCTTTGTGTGATCAATGAAACTCTTAGGTTTTGTCCTCCAACCCTATTTCTGTTACATCACTTAGTACGGAAGTAGACAATGTTTGTGGTCAATGCTTACGACATATATAGAAATCCAAATGTATCCCCTTTGGGTTGGAAAGAAGGGCATACTAGTGATGACAGTTTCCTTGTGCTAAGTTCACTTGGTCAATATAAAGCAGAATGTGGACATGAACCGAGCCGTGGGGAGAAGGGCATGGACATGAGAGCATGTACAACGTTAGAACCAGAATGTGAACTATGAACTGCGACCCGTTATTTGACAGATTGTGGTCGCGGGTCGTATGTTGTGGAACGCGATTTCTGCGGCCACGAACCGCTAAATGGCGGGTCAAGGTAGCGATCCGCGACCCGGTATTCTGGTTTGTTGGTTCGCGGGTCGCTGGTCGCGCGCAAGCCACTCACGCCGCGACACGTGGCCTCCTGTTTTTTTTTTCTTTTCAAATACATAAAATTATATTTAAATTTAGTAGGATTGACCCACTCACAACCTGAGCCCCAACCCGAACCCCTATCTGGCCCTCACCACTGTAGAACACACTTAATTTAAAGGACTAAGAACCACTATTTTATTGATTTGGCACCCGAACTATTAACCCGAACCCTTATGTTGTACATGCATTGAGGACGGTTTCCTTCATCCTTGATGTAGGCGGTCAATACCGGGCACGATGTGGACCTGAGCCGTGGAATCAGAATGGCGTTGGTAAAACCTAAACTCACGGCCAAATATGATAAATCCCCTCTCCCAGCTCTAGCGTGATATACGGTAGTATCTTGCAAGTCCTCTCCAGATCTTTTTGCTCTCATTACCACTTTTGTAGTATATCTTAAAGCATAGATCTATCCATTAATTTTCAGTATCCCATAAATCAATAGTAGTGTTTTAAAAAACACAGTAATGACATAGTATCATAGTTATTGAAAATGCAACTTCATTAATGTAGGATTACAGGACGTTTTTATTTATTTTACCACAGCAAAGGAAAATAAAAGCATGTGCTTGTTGTTACTACCTTGACCACTCATGAAAGAAAACTATATTAATCACACGGACTTTACACAGTTAAATTGGAGTGTTGCATCCACGGAACGTTTTTGGGAACCCAAAGACGACGAGCGTGATGATCGTTCTTAAGTTTCAGGTTTGATATCCCTGATACGAAAACAGAAAAAAATAACAACATGACGACACAACGTCTAAACTTCCATCCAAGTGACCTATTATAATCTAATGTTCCAAGATGTTAACCAAGCTTTTTATGATGGGCCTTGAATAATGTGAACTGGTCTCAGACTGAAACCTAAAGGGACAATTTGAGTACGCCACAACTTTGAGTTTGAACTACGAACATATTATTGTAGAGGATGTTTGGATAGGCTAACAACCCGGTCGATCCTACTTATTGTCAATCATAAGTGTACCGATAAATAGAGCCGACTGAACACACCACCCGAGGCAGTGCCACATCTTCCGAAGATTCACTAGAGAAGGACGACTGAATCCTTGATGACGAGATTCTGACATAATGAACCTACAAAAAAAACAACAAACACAAGATAAACGGCCATCGCGTATTGGACGGAAGTTTGTCGGCATAAATCTGAGCGGTAACTACCATATCTGCCGCCGGAGCATGCTGAAGCACGACTCCACGACAAGGATCCTCATCAGAGAAAGAGATTGGATAGGTTTATAGTCGGTCATCAGTTTCAGAAGCGGAAGGACTGCAAGGAGGTGGGTGACGTTAGTGGAACAAAACCGATAGATCTAACCGGAGTGATGGCGGCAGATCTGACCGGGGTGGAAGAGGAGAGGCTTTAATATAGAGAGGAGCGGGAGAATGACTACGACGACGAGTAGATCGGGGAAGGACGGTCGATCAGGGAAAATGCAATGCGAGGGTGTAAAGACCGAGATTTTAATTATTGGAACGTCGAGGTTGGGAAGCGAGTAAATTTTGGATCGAATTCAAAAAAAAGGAAAGAAATGAGAAAGGAAATCAAAAAAAGAAGAAGAAGGGGGATAAAGGTTAGGGTTGGGCCAGGCCAGACCTGGGTTTTGGGCCGAGCCAGACCAGGCCCAGCCACACTTCAGCTCGCTCGAGCCCACGAAAACCGGCCCAAGGGCTCACGAACAAAACCCTAAAATGGCACTTCGCGTCGTCACTCCACCACACGAACCCCAAGGCGTCTTCAACCTCTCACCCGAGCTCTCTCCCTTCTTCGTCTTCTTCGTCTCGCACCTCGCCGGCGACCTGAACCCTCACCTGACTTTCCCCGTCCACCACGACCACCAGCTCTGCACCCCCGTGCCAGAAACCACCACCAACCTCTCCCTTCCCCTTCATCTCCCTCAAAGAGAACCTCGCCGCCATAACCTTCGAGCTCGTCGCGCCTATAACGGAGCAGATCCGCGACGGTGAGGCCTCCTACGACCTCGTTTCCTCTCCTCCTTCCTCCCTTATCTTTAAATTGAGCCTGGGCAGACTCGATTTGGTTCGAGCATGGACGGAGGGGAATGCCAGAGTCCTTACGCTCCAGATCTGAGCTTCCTCGCCGGTGAGCCCCTCACGGCGTCAGATCTGGCCGGTTAAGGATCGGAACTCGCCTCAACCACCTTTCCTCCGACTTCCCGAGCTCCTGATGCTTCCAGGCCGCCAAGAACCGCCCTTCCCCGAGCTTTCACCGCCACCGCCGTCGCCGGAGTGAAACCAGCGAACCCTAACCCTAGCTCATTCTCTAACGGGCCTTGGGCCAGGACGAGTCCGGGCTCTTGGGCATGGACTTGATCTAGGCCTCGGCCTGGACGTGGATCGGGCTTGGGTCCGGATTCTTAACTGAATCTGGACTCGGTCCTGGATCCGGGTCTGGGTCGGGCTCGGGTCACGTCTGATTTGAGGCTGGACCGGGTCTGAGTCGGATTTGGGTCGGGTTCGGGTCGGACTCGGGCCGAGCCGGGTCAAGACAGTTTTAATTAATAAATATAATTAAATAAATTGGTTTAAAATCAGATAATTACAAGGACTTATCGGACTTTTAAAGGAAGTTTGGACCAACAAACTACTGGACTTAATTAATAAAATTGAGGATTGTTACGAACTGGACCGGGACTTATGATCGTCCCTTTTGTGTTAAAACCAGGCCTTCACCCCGAGCACGGAGAAGACCGGAGTTGGCCAGGACGTCAGCAGCTAGGAGACGCAGCTATTGGTTCTTCTAGAGGTAGGGATTTCCTCGAAACCCGCTTTATTACGGAAGTACTAGAATGCATATAGGGAAACCTAATAACCGGGTAAGAAATAGTATGCGTATAGGATGTGAATAACTAGTGTAGACGTATTAAACTGTGAACATTTACGATTTCAGTCTTGGGAATTGCCGTGCTGGTAGAGTCGGGCCATGTCGCGCCCGTAGGATTTGTGTGCTGAATGTATCTTGTTGTGTGCTCTTTGATGCTTGAACGATTAATAAATAACGAACATGACAACGAGTAGAATTGAGCTAGTGATACATGTTGATGACTTGAGTGGTTATTTCCTGTTTCGTTGATATGTTGAACTGGGGATGTTGGGGTTGAATACCGGTTAAGCCGGTGGGGTTACCACGTGGAGAGTGGTGTCAGTAAGTGATGGTAAGTACGTGACTTTTGTGTAAGTATGATTGTGAGTGTGATTGTGATTGTGTTTGTGATTGTGAGTGCCTTGGTTACTTGAGAAATGTGGTTTCCCTACCTACCGATCGTAAGTCGGTAAAACGTTGTGTCCCGCGAAGAGGTGATTTCCCTACCTTCCGACTAGCACTCGGTAAAACGCTGTGTTGAGCACCGCGAGAGATGAGGCCGCGAAGAGGCGATTTCCCTGCCTTCCGTGTATCGGTAAAACGCTGTGTTCCGCGATGAGGTTGTACCGCGAAAAGGTTGGGCCTGTGTTCTGCGATGAGGTCGACCGCCTCTCCCGACTTTGTGTTGGGGAAAGTTGCGTACGACTTTTCCGGGCTGAACAGGTTGCTCCCGAGACCGTGCATTTGTGTGAATTGGTCGTGTTGATATTATCTTGGTTTTGATTGAGCTTTGCTATGTTTGAGTGTTGCGGTGCTTGTGGCTGTGGTGTTCTTCTTTGGTTTGATCCTTCGGTGTTGCTTAGGGTTAATGACTTTGTCGAGTTAAGGTTGGGGACCGTTGGTCTGGTGAGTGACCGGGCAAACTGAGTATTGTTTTAAAATGGTGAAGTGTCGCGTCGATTTTATCAACCCTTGTATTAACGTTAACTTTAAACCTTGAGTTGCGTTCTTTGTAAATATGTAAAGAGGTGGTTTTCATGGTTTTCCCTACTGAGCGCCAAGCTCGCCCCCTTTACCGTGTTTTCTACAGGTAGTGGCTTTGACTTAGAGTAGAGGACATCGCGGAGCATGGGGCTAGCGAGGGTCCGAGCTTAGATTTATTTTATGTTCTCGTAGATATGTACCGTTTATTTTGAACCGTGTATTTGGCTGAGCGTATGACTCAAGATTTGAATTTCTGTTGAACCATCTTATTTATCCTTATCAGATTATTCGTTTTAAACTGTTATTATTTAAATTCCACTAAGTCACGTCTCGGGTCCGATCAATACCGGATTTGGGGCGTGACAGAGGGAAACGTAGCAAAGGAAGGAGAAGACTCACTGACATCTTTCTCATTGGAGGGTCATGGTGGCCATTTGGCGAAGGAAGGAGGTCGGGTGATCAAAGTCAGAGGTGGCTGTGGAAAGGTACAGAGAGGTGGAGACTTGTAGTGGTGGAAGTCTGAGAGGGGATGACCTTTTGTAGCTTTGCGGATTAGGGAGGTTTGACTAAGCCCGAAGAAGGTCTTGGTAGCATCTTCCAGGGATCTCGGGATCCGGTAGAGCGGAGATTGGTGCATGTGGTGTGGGGGCCGATGGGCGAGCCGGGTTAGCTGCAGGTGGTTGGGTGAAATGGGCGGCGCCATTCCAAAGAGATGCGCAAACGAAACCCTAGCATGAGAGAATAACAATTCTAAGTGTAGATTCCTTGCACGTCGTTTTTAGCGAAAGAAACAGATATTATTACTTCAAACGAAAAAGAAAAGAATAACGAGGGAGTAAATCATTATGATATGGACAGATAGACTATCTACAACTAATCCTCTAAGAATACCCGAGGCATAGACAAGTTTTTTAAACCAAATAGGGGACTGAAACAGAATTTATAGGAAATAAGAACATAAAAGTAAAAGTAACCAAATATGGCTCGACTTCAAGCCAACCAAAATAGTCTGAATGCTTGTGGATACATCTAATGTGATCACTAACTTGCGAAGTAATATTCCTGGCTCAGGGAAGGAGCACATGAACTGGTGGAGGAGGACGATCAACAACAGTCGATCGTGATGAGGACATGACGCTTCTCCTCCCTAACGTCCCGCTTCCCCCAGATGCTTCATTGGACCTAGCAAGGCTGTAGAGAAGACCTCGCCTTAATCGTATGATTTGTTTGGGGTAACAAAAGCCCCTCCTAATACGACAATGTGTTCGCTCCTGACGTGGGAGGCTAACACGAAGAGGGTGATCACTAGTAAGGAGTTGCGGATGGTCGCAGAGTAGACATTATCCATGCGATACAACAACATTGAGGTGTGGAGGCGTAGAGGAGAACAACAAAGTTATAAGAAAGAGACTCACGAACAATCTCTTGGTATTGAGGGTCTTGTACAGTAACGATATCCTAAAGGTGACTCAGAACGGTTAGGATTGAGAACTTTCAACCCTAACAGAGAACGTTTATTTTTCCTACATGTCTTTTTCAGTATGCAATAAAGCATAACAATTAATTAAAAAATCAATATATGACCCAATTTTATTAAAAATATCGTTTCAAAATAGGCGCCGGCCCTAGCCTAGGCGAGCACGACCAGGGTACGAGTTTTGCCAGCGAGCTGCTAGATTTCTCGGCCAGAACTCCTATTCTGGCTTCGTGGGGACAGGGTGTACGCACTTTTTGTCAATTTGATTCGGTGAGTAGCAACTGTAGGACTGAAACCGGCGGTGGGGGAGTATCGCTCCGTCGGCTCTGAAGATACGCCAAGGGGACGAATTGTCGGTGACTGTATTTCGTCTGTTGGGGTAAGAATCTGTTCCTCCTGTGTTTTTCCCCTTCTGTACTCTGGTATTGTTTTGTGTGGGGGTTTTGTTTTGGTCCGAGCGAGTGAGTCGGGTTGGACGGGTGTTGTCGGTCAGTACGGTAGAGAGGGAGGCGTCTGGAGGGAAGCGGCGAACTACAGCCGGACGAGGACCTCGGGGGGTGTGGAGGCGATCGGGACGGTGACCTGGTGTTGGGGCAGGGCGATGCGATTCCTGTCATGGAACTGTAGGGGGCTGGGGAAGCTAGCTACTATGGAGTACCTGAAAGGGGTAATTCGCCAACGGAAACCGCAAGTAGTTTTTCTCAGTGAGACGTTGGCTAGGAAAGGTGACGTTGATATACTGAGGCTGAAAACGGGGTTTACAGGGGGGTGTGAAACTCCGGCAGACGGCCATAAAGGTGGGATCATTCTGCTATGGGCGACTGGGGTGTCAGTGACAAATATTGACTATCAGGAACGGTTCATTGATGTGGAAGTGAGGGGACCGGATGGGGAAATTATTCGTTTTACTGGCATTTATGGTGAGGCGAACCGGGATCTACGCTGGCAGACTTGGGAGATGATTCGATCCCTGGGGGCACGGTCGGGTGTAACAAAGAAGTGGTTGTTGATAGGTGACTTCAATGGCATTCTGAAGCAACGGGAGAAAAGGGGAGGAAATCGTTACCCACCATGACTCATCCACGGCTTTAGGGGAGCAATGAGGGAGATCCAGGTCGAGGATGTACCATTACAAGGGTATGGCTTCACTGGCATAGTGGGAGCGAACCGGAGACACGAATGGCGGTTCAGCTTGATCGAGCTCTTATGTCTCGGGAGTTAAAGGAGTGCTGGCCGGATGGACATCTGGTCAACCTTGGTATCTCAACCTTGGATCATCTACCTATTCTAATGGATTCGGAGCGGCGGACGGACCCGATGGGTTCGAGACAGTTCCGGTTTGAGAATATGTAGGCGGAGGATCCGGAATGTGGACAACTAGTCCAGGCTTGGTGGGGTTCTCCGGGGGACCGGGACATTGGTACTAAGATTAAAGAGACGAGCGAAGCGTTGGATGTATGGGGAAAGGAGGTCTACAATTCTTTAGCCAAGAAGATCTTTCGGTACGAGAAGGATATCCAATGGCTAAATGGAAGGCTTGATAGAACGAGTATTCGTAGGCGTAGAGCACTACAGAAGCTCTATGTTTTGGCACTGGAAAAGAAGGGGGAGTTCTGGAGGCAAAGGGCTAAGCAACATTGGCTTACGGAAAGTGATCAGAACACAAAGTTCTTTCAGGCATCGGTGTCTCAGCGGAAGAACATAAATAAGGTGACGGAGCTGAAAGATGCAGAAGGGAATATTCTCTGTTGGGATACGGGGTTGGGAGAGCACATCTTGGAGTTTTACAAGACCTTGTCCAGGAAGACGCGTGGGACGGAATTAATGGCCCTCGCTTCCAACAACAAGTCACAGAGGATCATAATCGGGCACTTATGGGAGAAGTGTCTTCTGAGGAAGTCAGAGAGGCCACCTTCTCGATGGGGCCAAACAAGTCGCCTGGCCCGGATGGCTTGAACCCATTCTTCTATCAGAGGTATTGGAGTACGGTGGGTGAGGTGTTGGGTCTCGAGGTAGGGTTGGAGATGAACCAACTCGCAGCGGAAAATCAATGAAAACCAAGAGACGATTAAAACCATGAAACAACTAACAAAGAATGGATTCACAAGAGAAAAATTCAGCACTAGTTCTTACCAAAACAAGAACACCGGTTAACGAATGATTGGCTTGAGTCTCCAAGACGCCTACGTATCCACATGGGAATCAAAGCCACGTAGTTCTTCTCTTTGAGGACTCAAGAACACAAACATGGAGGTGGAAACTAGCCAAACCCGAAATGGCCATGGAAGAGGGAGAGAAAATGTGTTTCCTATTCTTGTCTTGTGTTTGTTATGTTGGAAAAAGATGACTTAAACATAACAAAACCCATACTTGTCCAACTAAAGGCATGGGACAAGTATGGTGTCAAGTAAGGTGTAAATAGGACAAAGTATGGCAAGACAAGATTGGGTTAGGTGGTGAATCACCAACACCTTAATCCTTGTCTTGCTTACTTAGTACTAATTAATCAAGACTTGATTAATTAGTTCCATGGGCCTTGGTTGCATGGGCCTTTCATGGGCCTCTTGGAACATGGCCCGTGGCCATTTCCAACGAGGTCCCGTGATTCGCTCATCGCCTCCAAGCCTTCCATACCGGAAATGTCCAACATTATCCGACGCGATCAATCCCAAGACTCCAAGCCTTGTCTCGATCCGTAAAGTCCTATTCACTTACGGGCACATGACCCAAAACCCAGTTTTGGTCATGTCCCGAGACAACTCCCTTTTGGCCATTCTCCATAAATGTGTCAATGAGTTTCATCCTCCGGTGTGACCCTTAGGTTATGCATGTCAATAGATCAACGTAAAATCCCATTTTACTTGATCCTATTTAAGTGGCAACTAACGAGACTTTAGTATTGCCTGACACTGCATAGCGAATCGACCCTGTCGATTCTAACCTTTCCGTCGTCCCTGTCATTATCCTTTTATCTCCGATATCCTGATTGAGATAAGGCATAGAGCCGTCATCCTTATTATTCTCAATCACCGTTCCTTGATATGTGAGATGACTGAAGATATGATACCCAGTATCATGTGCATGGCCATGCTATTCTTCCAGTCACTCTCGATCAAGCGGCCGAGAACCGATATCTTTCCCATACCTTAGTATGAGGGATAAATCCCTTAGCCGTCTTTCGTGTCACTCATGTAGCCCGTCCCCAAGCCAATCCTGGCCGTTATGGAAGCCCTGTTACGGACAACGTTAGGCTCAGGTCAAACTCAGTTGTTGACTACATAGCGATCACAAAGACTCCTTGGTCTAAGGATACATGACAAGCTACAACACTGAATATGTTCATGACTTAATCTATGGCACATATTCAGGGCGGGTCGTCCAATATCATGTCCCACATGATATCTATGATCAGACTCCGGAATCTCATTCCAATGACTAACAGAACGTAAGCCATAAAGAGCCATCTTTCATACTAGTCGCTTCTAGTGAAGCTTTGTTGACTAGGGACCCATCGAGTGTGATCTATCTTGATCTATGGTTCTATTCGCATGGTGGGCATAGAACAGAGCACACATCGATATATTACTCCAACACATAAGTAATATAAAGCCGCTTTAATTTTATTGCTAACGATGATATATACATTTGGACATTTAGGATTGAACTACGGGCACTAAGACTAACAATCTCCCACTTGCCCTAGTTCCAATCTAAACTCCAATATGTCCCCATCGACTTTACATGTCTAACATGTTCAGGCAGTGAGACTGCCTTAGTCAAAGGGTTGGCTATGTTATCATCTGTTGCAATATCGGTTATCTTCACTTCACCTCAGTTCAGTATTTATCTGATGAGGTGGATACGCCGCAGTACATGTTTGGATTTGTTATACGATCTAGGCTTTTAGCTTGCGCAATGGCCCTTGTGTTGTCGCAAGATGGATTCACCGGGCTGGATGGGTTTTTAATTACACCCAGCCCTGCCATGAATTTACAAATCCACATAGCCTCCTTAGCTGCCTCTGCAGCATCCATGTACTTGGCCTCTGTCGTAGATTCGGCAATGGTATCTTGCTTTACGCTCTCCCAGCTAAAGCTCTGCCATTCAGCGTAAACACATATCCTGACTGACTTTTAAAGTCATCTGGATTTGTCTTGGAAAACTAGCGTCTACTCATCCTTCGACGACTAGTTCAACATCATCTTTCCCCCGGGTTAGAATGATGTCTACTGGTACAACATAAGGCTTACGAGACGTCCGGTCTCATACATGTCATGGCATAGATGATCGATCCTGCCCTTAGGCTCATAGGATTCTCGTCATCCTTTTCAGCTCATCAGTTGTCTTAGGACACCGAGTCTTGCTGAGATAAATGTCATGACTAGTGGGTAAGAGTACTTTCTTTGAATCGAGCATTAAGAACCTACTCAATGCCTTGTTCACATAGGTTCCCTGACTTATATCCAAGACCCTCTTGGTGCGATCTCTACATATCTTAATCCCTAAGATATAAGAAGCATCGCCTAAGTCATTTATTGAAAAACACTTCCTCAACAAAGCTTAAGTCTCGTGCAAGGTTGGGATGTCGTTTTCAATGAGAACCAGAAAGGTAATATTGCTCCCACTAGCCTTCTTATAAACGCAAGATTCATCCTCGTTCTTGATTAAGCCAAATCCAATTACAGCTTCATCAAAACAAAGGATCCAACTCCGAGAAGTTCGTTTCAATCCATAAATGGATTTCAACAACTTATAAATCTTTCCCTTATTCTTCGGATCATCAAAACCTTTGGGCCGAGACATACAAACGTACTCAGTCAAATTTCCATTTAGGAAAGCGGTTTTGACATCCACTTGCCATATCTCGTAATTATGATACGCAGTTATGTCAAGAAGAATTTGGATCGATTTTGACCATAGCCACTAGGGAGAAGGTTTCCTCATAGTCAATCCATTGGATCTGCCTATAACCTTTCGCCACCAGTTGAGCTTTGTAGGTAAGAGGGTTGCCGTCCATGTCCATCTTCACCTTGAAGATCTATTTGCATCCGATGGTCCTCACACCATTGATGGGATCAACCGGTTCCCAGACTCAGTTGTCCGACATGGATTGCATTTCCTCCCTCATGGCTCCCAGCCATAACTCGGAGTTGGGCCCATCCACGACTTCCTGAAAGGTGGCTGGATCATCGTGATCCACCATGAATTCATTGTCACCTCCGGATACCATATCTTGGAGGTGGAAGATTGATCCTTTCAAATCGCCTTGGACCTTCCGGAATTGTAACAGGAATTGGTTCTTACTCTACGACAATCTCTGGCTCCTTTCTACTGGGTTGCCAATTGGTTTAGACAGATCTGTACCATCCTGAATTTCTTCGAGATGCACAGTCCTCCCAATGACGTCTTTGGAAACAAAACTCCTTTTCCATAAAGACCCCACCCCATGCGACGAACACCATGTTCTCACTGGGATTGTAGAAGTAGTATCCCCTTGTTGCTTTGGGATACCACACGAAGGTGCATATCTCAGATCTTGGTTCGAGTTTAGTCGAAACCAAATGTTTCACATAAGCCTCGCAACCACAAATCTTTAGGAAGGACAAAGCGGGCATCATCCCGTACCATTTTAAAATAGTATCCCTTCCACACCATTCGTCGAAGCCCGATTCACTATGAATGCGGTCGTCTCTAGAGCATAATCCCATGAAGAGATTGGGAGATCAGTCCAACTAATAATGGAACGGACCATTGTCTAACAATGTGCGATTTCTCCGTTTGGCTACACCTTTCAACTACAGTGTCCCAGGAGGAGTCCATTCCAAAAGGATCCCATTCTCTTTTAGATGATCTAATAACTCTGTGGTCAAGTATTTTCCACCTCGATCCAATCGAAGTGCCTTAACACCTTTGTCGAGCTGGTTTTCTACTTTAGTCTTAAACTCTTTGAATTTATCAAAAGCTTCAGACTTATGTCTCACCGAATAGACATAACCATATTTACTGTAATCATCAGTAAATGTGGTAAAGTAGCTAAAACCCCTCCTGGCAAGTGAACTTATTGGTCTACACACATTCGAGTGTATCAGCCCCAATAATTCACCCACCCTTTCATCGCGATCGATAAAAGGGAACTTTAGTCATTTTTCCCATCAAACAAACCTTGCACCTATCGATCGAATGGAATTCGAATGAACCTGAAAGCCCGCACTTCTGAAGTGCTGATAGGCGCTTCTTGTTTATGCGACCCAAATGACAGTACCATAACAGAGTTAGGTTTAAATCGTTGGATTTAGACCTCTTGGTATTAACGGAATATATAGAACTTGAGGCATTGTTACCCATATCTAATATGTACAATCCTCCAACCATGTCAGTACTGGTATAAAACATATCATTGCATAGAACATTGAAAACTCCATTTCCAATATTAACATTATATCCTTCCTTGTCAAACACGGATACAGATATAATATTCCTACTAAAAGTAGGTATGCAATATACATTATACAATACTAAGACAAGGCCTCTTGGCAAAGCAAGACTCATGGATCCTACAGCAGTTGCCACAACTCTGAGGTCCACTTCGTGCTTTCTAGACCTCTCCTACTTTCAGCCACCATATATAAGTGCATGTGTGAGATTCAGTCCTGGTATCTAATACCCATGAATCTTTGGAAGTAGAGAGATGTAGCTCTATAGAGTTAATACCGGATGAAGGCACGGTCCCACCGCCCTTCCTTAGATCATCCAGGTTTCCTGATGAAGGCGCAGTCCTACTGCCCTTCTTCAGATCATCCACGCTATTTGATGAAGGCGCAGTCCCACTACCCTTCTTCAGATCAGCCGTGAACTTCCTGTAATCCCGGTTCCAATGACCAGGCTGTTGGCAGTAGAAGCAGACATTCTCATGTGTCTCATCTTTCCTGCCAAGTGCGCATGGGCCCCGCCCTTGCCACTTCCAATTCCCTTGTTGACCATCAGAATATCCTTGGATCCCAAATCCCTGATATATTCTTCTCAGCAATTAATGACACTTCATGTAACTCTGATATGGTCTTAGAGACAGCCTTGTCATGGACATATTCTTTGCGTTCAGACTTGAGGACTATCCTCAAAATTCTGTACCAGTCCAAATAGTTTGTCCCATTTAGCTTGACCCTGTCAAGAATGGTTTTTAATGACAAACTATTAATGTTCGCTGAATTTGCCATTTGATCTACAACAGATAAAATTCAATCAGTAAACTGAATAAATTTTATGAAGATCAAGCTTAAACACCAACAATCAATTCTAAACCTTTAGAATCTGAAACCAAGATCCTTGATTCACTCGATTAAGCTGAACTAATGCTCACCACTTAATCGAGCTATGTAGGTAGGACTCCATCCAATCACATCCAATGTGACTCTTGGCTAGGGTATGTACTTATGTACACGACTTACCCTATCTGTTACCCTAGCTCAACCTCAGGCTGAGAATCGTAGTCGGGTCCACCAATTTTCAACTATGGCCCGTCACTATGTAGGTGCTCCGCTAATGCGCACGACACCCACATATGTCGTCCAAACCTACTACCCCGCTTCCCCATGGATGCTCCGCTAATGCGCACGACACTCATAGGACGGGGAGGTAGTAAGGTGTTGATGATTGGGAGGTATCGGACATGACCCGCTTTTACTTGTCCAGTTGTGTTCAAAACTTTGGCACATCCTAGATGCGATGAACACATCAACTACATTCCAAATGCAATGATGCCTCAAATTACATCCAATGTAATTCTTCCTTTGAACCCGTCAACTACATCCAATGCAATGACGGTTCTAAGGGTTCACACACAAGGATTAAAATTCCAATTTTATCTTTGCATGTGAGGTGATATGCTCGGTAAATAAAGTTAAGCATGCAATTCTAAAACACATAGAATTAATCATGCATAAACTAAACCAAGCATAAAGCGATAAATGTGCACATAATAGCCCCCTAAACTAACTCCCACTAGCTTCTTGAGCTCCACCGACTCCAAGCCGATGCCAACACCCGAAAAGCCACCAAATGACCTTTTCGCCCTTTCTTCGTCTTGAGTAAAATATTACAATTTAATACACGACTCGCAGGTCGGGAATAAATAAATATTACAAACAAGTGGTTCGACGACCACACCTTGAAAAAATAATTACACGCTAACTCTAACGGCTCGCAGGCCGTGAAAAGCGATAAATAATTAAATCGAGCTCGGGGATATTATGTACACCATGCCAACATCACATCACACATCGTGTTATAAAACAAGCATGTTATCAAACATCATGTGATTTTCCGGTTTTAATCAATAGCCAAGTTTCGAAATTTTTTGATGCTCGGTTTATCGAAACCGTTCAAAAATGAAACTTTTGAACATTTGATCTTCGAGTTCGTCATGACGGTTCCAAACTCGTCATAACTAACAAAACGGTTTAGCATTGACATATCAACCATCCAATGGTCATGCTTGGCTTAGCTCCGTCCAACGGAGCCCCGTTCGGTCCCGGTTTCGGCTCCCCGAGAGTCCCGCTCCCGAGACCCGAAAAATCAATTTTTTTTTCAAAATTTCCAGATTTGAAATAATTTTCAAAAATTCATTTTACATGTATTAAATCCATGAACAAGTATTTAAAACATGTTATCAAACAATTTAGCAAAACAACATGCCAAAAACGAAACTTTCAAGCAAAACCGAAACTTTGAACACCGTCTTGTGAATCCCGAAGGTAGCACGGCTCTGATACCACTGTTGGGTCTCGAGGTAGGGTTGGAGATGAACCAACTCGCAGCGGAAAATCAATGAAAACCAAGAGACGATTAAAACCATGAAACAACTAACAAAGAATGGATTCACAAGAGAAAAATTCAGCACTAGTTCTTACCAAAACAAGAACACCGGTTAACGAATGATTGGCTTGAGTCTCCAAGACGCCTACGTATCCACATGGGAATCAAAGCCACGTAGTTCTTCTCTTTGAGGACTCAAGAACACAAACATGGAGGTGGAAACTAGCCAAACCCGAAATGGCCATGGAAGAGGGAGAGAAAATGTGTTTCCTATTCTTGTCTTGTGTTTTTTATGTTGGAAAAAGATGACTTAAACATAACAAAACCCATACTTGTCCAACTAAAGGCATGGGACAAGTATGGTGTCAAGTAAGGTGTAAATAGGACAAAGTATGGCAAGACAAGATTGGGTTAGGTGGTGAATCACCAACACCTTAATCCTTGTCTTGCTTACTTAGTACTAATTAATCAAGACTTGATTAATTAGTTCCATGGGCCTTGGTTGCATGGGCCTTTCATGGGCCTCTTGGAACATGGCCCGTGGCCATTTCCAACGAGGTCCCGTGATTCGCTCATCGCCTCCAAGCCTTCCATACCGGAAATGTCCAACATTATCCGACGCGATCAATCCCAAGACTCCAAGCCTTGTCTCGATCCGTAAAGTCCTATTCACTTACGGGCACATGACCCAAAACCCAGTTTTGGTCATGTCCCGAGACAACTCCCTTTTGGCCATTCTCCATAAATGTGTCAATGAGTTTCATCCTCCGGTGTGACCCTTAGGTTATGCATGTCAATAGATCAACGTAAAATCCCATTTTACTTGATCCTATTTAAGTGGCAACTAACGAGACTTTAGTATTGCCTGACACTGCATAGCGAATCGACCCTGTCGATTCTAACCTTTCCGTCGTCCCTGTCATTATCCTTTTATCTCCGATATCCTGATTGAGATAAGGCATAGAGCCGTCATCCTTATTATTCTCAATCACCGTTCCTTGATATGTGAGATGACTGAAGATATGATACCCAGTATCATGTGCATGGCCATGCTATTCTTCCAGTCACTCTCGATCAAGCGGCCGAGAACCGATATCTTTCCCATACCTTAGTATGAGGGATAAATCCCTTAGCCGTCTTTCGTGTCACTCATGTAGCCCGTCCCCAAGCCAATCCTGGCCGTTATGGAAGCCCTGTTACGGACAACGTTAGGCTCAGGTCAAACTCAGTTGTTGACTACATAGCGATCACAAAGACTCCTTGGTCTAAGGATACATGACAAGCTACAACACTGAATATGTTCATGACTTAATCTATGGCACATATTCAGGGCGGGTCGTCCAATATCATGTCCCACATGATATCTATGATCAGACTCCGGAATCTCATTCCAATGACTAACAGAACGTAAGCCATAAAGAGCCATCTTTCATACTAGTCGCTTCTAGTGAAGCTTTGTTGACTAGGGACCCATCGAGTGTGATCTATCTTGATCTATGGTTCTATTCGCATGGTGGGCATAGAACAGAGCACACATCGATATATTACTCCAACACATAAGTAATATAAAGCCGCTTTAATTTTATTGCTAACGATGATATATACATTTGGACATTTAGGATTGAACTACGGGCACTAAGACTAACATGAGGATGTCACCCGTTGGGCAAGGAGGGTCTTCGCGGGGGAGGAGATATCGATAGAACTGAACTAAACAACTTTGGTTCTGATACCAAAGGTAGAGTGCCCGATGGCCTTGAAGGATCTGCGGCTTATTGCTCTTTGTAATGTGATATTTAAGATCGTATCGAAGGTGGCGGCGAATCGTCTGAAGGGATTGCTGGATGGCCTTATATCGGCAACCCAATGGGCGTTTGTCTCGGGCCGGTCAATACAGGACAACATTATTTTGTCATATGAGACCTTGCATTATTTAAGGAATAAGAAGTTGGGCAAAGAAGGCTGGGTGGCCCTGAAGCTTGACATGAGTAAAGCTTACGATCGCATAGAGTGGGGATTTATGTGGGATATGATGCGGGGTTTTGGTCTATGTGAGGAGTGGATCAATCTCGTACGTCGGTGTACGTATTCAGTTACTTATAACATAGTTGCGGGAGGACAACAAGCGGGTTTTGTTCAACCGGAAAGGGGAATCAGACAGGGGGATCTGTTATCCCCGTATCTATTCCTATTCTGCATGGAAGGATTCTCGAGACTTCTGCAGGGGGCGGAGGGGGCAGGTGAGTTTCATGGGGTAAGGATAACCCCTCGGGCACCGCCCCTATCTCATTTGTTCTTTGCTGATGATTGTTACGTGTATTGTAAGGCGACCCCGCTGGAGATGGGTCGAGTGCACGGATACTTGCGGATGTTTGAAGAGGCGTCAGGGCAGATAGTGAATCAAAAGAAGTCGTCGCTATTCTTTAGTGCCAACACAGCTACCTCACGTCGAGAGGATGGTCCTAGTCAAGTCAGTTCTGCAGGCAATTCCTACATACACGATGAGTGTTATGCGGTTGCCAAAAGGGCTTCTGGAGAAGATGAATGTGGCATTGGCTCGGTTTTGGTGGAAGTCGTGTGGGGCGGACGGTAAAGGGGTCATATGGCAATCATGGACGACCATGTCACGCCCGAAGGAAGAAGGGGGTCTGGGCTTTAAAAATATGTTTGATTTCAACTCAGCCTTGTTGGGTAAACAACTGTGGAGGCTACTCCTGGATGAGTCTAGTCTGGTCGCCAGAGTGTTGAAAGCTTGGTATTATCCGGAGACGTCGGTATTAGAAGCGGTCCGGAAACCTAACCAGAGTTTTGTTTGGCAAAGTCTGTTATCGGTTCAAGATATGATCAAGGAAGGGGCAAGAAGATCGATTGGACCAGGGACGACCACGTTGATTGGCAATCATCCGTGGCTAGTTGGGGTTGAACCGAGAGTGCAATCCACAGGGCTGGATCTGGCTACCCGACCGGTATCGGACATCATGCTCCCAAATGAGCGGAGGTGGGACGTAGATAAGGTACGACAGCTGTTTGATGAGGACGACCAACAGGCGATACTGGCGGTGCCTATCAGCAAATTCGCAGTCTCTGACTCATGGTACTGGTCGGGGGACTACCTGGGGCAATATACGGTGAAGGCAGCATATAGGATGTGTCAACAAGATCAAGCAGTATTTCAACCCCAGACGGACATCTGGACAAGAATTTGGCAGCTAGAAGTCTTGCCTAAAGTACGAACGTTTCTCTGGAGGACGTGCTCAGGGTGTCTACAGGTGGCGGTCAACCTTAGACGCAGGAACGTAGATATGGCAGCAGTATGTCCGGTATGCACAGGGGCTGAGGAATCAGAACTTCATTTGCTAGTCAAGTGCCCTCTGGCGGCGGAGTGTTGGACAAAATTGGGCTTAAACATTCCCCATGATGCCCAATCAATCTCGGAATGGGTGCAGAGGGCGTTGAGTAGTAACCCCCCGGCAAGCGGAGGTTTAATTGGATGCGTTCTTTGGGAAGTGTGGAAGGCTAGAAACAAGGTGGTCTGGGAGCAAAAGACCCAGACGACGGCACCGGTATTCCAAACGGCTTTCCATCTACAAGCAGGATGGTTGGAGGCTATGAAACGAAAGAGGCAGAACCTGTCACAACCAGGTCGAGGCCAGATAACTGGGGCTATGATATGGGAGCCCCCGCCCCAGGGAACGTGGGCAGTGAATACAGATGGAGCACTCTTCGCGGCGGCGAACTTGATGGGGACGTGATGGATTGGTAGGGACGACCAGGGACGTGTCACGGGGGCCCGGTCGACATCCGTCCATGGCCCCCAAAACCCGACCAGGGTGGAGGCGTATGCAATCAGGGACGCGCTGACATGGCTTAAGCAACACCCTCACTAGAGGGCGATTGTGAGAAGCGACTGCAAGATTATAGTGGATATGATCAAGAAAGGAGGAAGGCTTCTATCTCCTTTAGGGACAATTATCACAGATTGTATCTCCCTTTTATCTCAACTCCAGTACGTGCAACTCATCTTTGTAAAACGGACAGCGAACAAAGCAGCTCATTGGCTTGCCAGGGCGGCTTGTTCTTCCCCTGTCTGGAATTGGTCTGGGGGTCATATCCCCGAGCCATTTCAAAGCATCCTCATTGCCGGTATTTAAATAAAAACAATCCATTTCTCTCAAAAAAAAAATGACCCAATTTTATTTAATGAAAGGTTAATTTATAATATGTTTCACCGTATAATAATTTGAATACTGATCTAATAATCACTGAATCAGCCTGACCAGTCTGATAAACCCACGGTTCAAGGAAAAAGCAGATTTATTTAAAATCAGTTTTAGTGGATATGATTATTAAGATCAGTCAAGAAAGGCCAAACGAAAATGGTAGTTGATGAGTATACGTACCATAGTCTATAAATAAAGTCACCGATAATTGTCACCCATTCTCTTTATATATGAAAACTGAAAATCTTTGTACAAACCATGGATCATATCTTAAGGTTATCTTTTTTGTTGCTTTGTCCTCTCTGATCCTAATAGCTTCCTCCGCATCAACTCCTAGAAACCTTGAGTTCCTAGACAGAGGCTCTTCTTTGCACGTAGAGGAATCGAACCACATTCTGGTCTCTCCAAACGGCCTTCTCTCGGCCGGATTCTTTCCCGTAGGTGACAATGCCTTCTGCTTCCCCGTCTGGTTCACGGCCTCCCCGGTCCCTCCCGTCTGGATGGCCAACCGAGACCATCCCGGCAACGGCAGAGAATCCAAACTTTCCCTGTCAAGATACGGCAATCTGGTCCTGACGGACGCCCGGGGCGCCATTCTCTGGAGCTCCGACACCAAGTCCACGGCCTCGGTGCAGCAGCTCCGCCTCCTCGACACGGGTAATCTCGTGCTGCGGTCCGGCAATACTGCCGTTTTATGGCAAAGCTTTGATTCGCCGACGGACACTCTCCTTCCCCACCAAGCGTTGACGAGAAACGTTCAATTGATCTCGTCCCAGAGCCGGGGGAACTACTCTTCCGGGTTCTACCGGCTTTACTTCGACAACGACAACGTCCTCCGCCTCCTCTACGACGACTCCCTCCTCTCCAGCATTTACTGGCATGAGACGTGGCTCCTCGGCTACCAAGCCGGCAGGACCACCTACAACAGCAGCCGGATTGCTCTTCTCGACTCCTCCGGCCGTTTCTCCTCTTCCGACAATTTCAAATTCACCGCTACTGATTCCGGTCCCGGTCCTCTAAGACGACTCACCATCGATTTCGATGGGAACTTGAGATTGTACAGCCTGATCGAGCTCGGGTCTGATAAGCACGTGGAATGGGACGTTACTTACCAAGTGTTTTCGGATCCTTGCAAGGTCCACGGCCTGTGCGGGCCGAATAGCCTGTGCAATTACGAGCAGGACGGGCGCATATGCTCCTGCCTGCCGGGGTTCACCAGGAACAACAATTCGGATTGGTCGTACGGTTGTGTCCCCGAATTCAGCTTGTCCTGCAATGCTTCCGAGTCCAGGTTCGCCCTGGTCGACAACGTTGAGTTCTTCGGCTACGACTACGCCAATGACATAACTCACACCAACTTGAGCGAGTGCCAGGACAGATGCTTGAAGCTCTGCAGTTGCGTCGGCGTCCAATTCAATTTCGACGCCGCCAACGATTTCTTCCGCTGCTACCCCAAACTCCAATTGCTCAACGGCTACCGCTCCTCCAGCTTCGACGGACAAGTTTATTTGAGGCTTCCTAAAGCTACTATGGACACATACATTGAGCCCTCGGTTCAACAATCCGAGCTGACTTGCATTTCTGGGCAGACCTTGCAGCTGGACAGGGATTACGCCAGGAAAGGCCAAAACGAGTTGTTGATGCTATTGATTTGGGTGGCATGCGGGATTGGGGGCGTGGTGTAATTTGGTAAATCCCCTTAGAGGGTTTCGATCATTCTCATTGCAATATAAGGAAATACAATTGATGAGAGAAAAGGCAGGGCAACCAGCCCAATCAGCGTCGGAGTAAGCGATGAGAGAAAAGGGAGTATGACGAAGATGAAGACCATAGGACAAAGTGCCTTGTAGGTAACGAAGAATGCGCTTGAGAGCATGGAGGTGAGGTTCTCGAGGATCGTGCATGACCAAGCAAATTTGCTGAACAACATAGGAAATATCGGGTCGAGTGAAAGTGAGATATTGAAGGGCACCAGCGAGGCTACGGTAAAGGGAAGGATCAGAAACAGGAGGTCCAGAAGAGGAGGACAGTTTGGATTTAGTGTCAACAGGAGTACGACAAGGGTTACAAGAAGACATATTTGCCCGAGCGAGTATTTCACGAGCAAACTTTTCTTGGGAAAGAAGAAGACCGAAAGGTGTACGAGTGACAGAGATGCCTAGGAAATAGTGGAGAGGACCAAGATCGGTCATCGCAAATTCGGAGTTGAGAAGAGATATGAGTGAGGTAAGTAAGGAGGAAGAAGAAACAGTGAGAAGAATATCGTCAACATAAAGAAGGAGGAAGGCAGTGTGAGAACCACGCCTATATATGAAAAGTGAGGTGTCAGCTTTGCTACTTACAAAACCAAGAGATGTAAGGTAGGTAGCAAAACGTTGATACCAAGCTCGGGGGGATTGTTTCAGACCATATAGAGCCTTTTTGAGACGACATACATGATGAGGCGAAGAGGAGTCGATAAAACCAGGGGGTTGTTTCATATAGACAGTTTCGGTGAGATGACCATGAAGGAAGGCATTCTTAACATCAAGTTGGTGAATAGGCCAAGAAGAAGAAAGGGCAATACTAAGAATGGTCCGAATAGTGGCAGGTTTGACAACAGGGCTAAAGGTGTCGTCATAGTCAAGACCAGGTTGTTGAGTGAATCCTTTAGCTACGAGTCGAGCTTTGTACCGTTCAAGTGAGCCATCAGAACGAAACTTATGACGAAATATCCATTTTGATCCAACAACATTAACATCAGGTGGACAAGGGACAAGATCCCATGTGTCATTGGTACGTAGGGCATCGAGTTCAGATTGCATTGCATCCATCCAGTGAGAATCAGAGAGGGCATGAGAATAAGAGCGAGGAATAGGCGAGGGAGCGGAAGATGTGACGAGAAGGTCAAGAACCTGGCGTGGTCGGAAAATACCGTCTCGTGCCCTAGTAGTCATAGGGTGAGAGGAAACGGATGGAAGGGGCGGAAGTGGAATGGGAGAGGGCGGGGAAGGTGGATCCGTAGAGGGCGACACCGTAGGAGCTAATGGAGGCGGTGGGGGATGGGATGAAGATGATGGTGGAGAAGGAGGAAGAGATGCAAAATAAGAAAGACGATGAGAGAGAGGAAGGTCGTCAGAAGAGGAAAGAAAATCATAAGAGTGAGACGACGAAGAAGGAAGGGAGGAATAAGGGAAGATGGACTCATCGAAGGTGACATGACGAGATATGATCACACGTCCGGTGGAAGGGTTAAGACATCGGTAGCCACGGTAGTTAGAAGGATAACCAAGAAAGACACACGGAGTAGAGCGAGGTGCAAGCTTGTGAGGAACGGTAGAAGATAAGTTAGGGTAACAAAGGCACCCGAAAACCCGTAAATGAGAATACGAAGGAGGTGTGTTGTAGAGAACCTGGAAAGGGGATAGAAAGGAAAGGGTAGTGGTGGGAAGGAGATTTAAAAGGTGAGCAGCCATATGTAAGGCCTCAGCCCAAAGCCGGGGGGGGGGGGGGGGGAGATGAGCTTGAAGCAGAAGCGTCCGAATAACATTATTAGTTGTGCGAATCATGCGTTTAGCCTTCCCGTTTTGTGGAGATGTGTGCGGACAGGAGAAACGAAAGATAATTCCATGGGATCGAAAAAAGGAATGAAAAGAAGTGTTGTCAAATTCACGTCCATTGTCACACTGAAATGATTTGATAGGGAGATTAAATTGGGTTCGAACATAAGAAGAGAACGAAGTAAAGATATTACATACATCAGACTTAGCACGAAGAGGGAAAACCCAAAGGAAGTGAGAGAAATCATCCAAAAACAGTAAATAAAAGCGAAAACCACTAGTGCTCATAATTGGGGAAGTCCATAAATCAGAGTGAACAATTTCAAACATATGACTAGTACGAGAGATAGAGGGTTGAAAAGGGAGACGAACATGTTTGCCTAATTGACATGCAACACAAAGGTGGTCTGAAACGACCTTATTACAACCAATAAAGTTCCTAGAACATAAAAACTTGAAAATATGATCGCCTGGATGACCGAGACGGCGATGCCAAATGGTGGAGGTGTCTACAGCGAAAAGGATCAAGGATGAAGATGACGGATGAGAAGGTGAAACTGGGTAGAGATCGCCAGTACTATCACATCGGAGGAGAAGAGTACTCGTCTTGAGATCCTTCACAGAGAATCCAAAGAGATCAAATTCAACAGAACAAGAGTTATCACGAGTAAATTTTCGAACAGAAACAAGATTTTTAATGATACGGGGACTAACAAGAACATCATTTAAAGATAAAGCATGAGTAGGGGTAGGAATATGAGAATGACCAGTAAAAGTGACAGGCAAAGAAGCACCATTTCCAACAATAATTGAACTAGAATTATTACACGAAGTAAAGGAAGAAAGTATACCTGGAGTAGATGCCGTGTGAGAGGTTGCTCTTGTGTCCATATACCAGTCTTGAGGTGGTTGCTGTAGGGACATGGTAGAAAATAATGCAGCTAAATCAGTGGGTTGTTGTTGACTGTTGGGCTGCTGGTTGGAGATGGGCTGCTGTGGAAATGGCCCATGACTTGCATGAAGAATGGCTGCTGAGGAGTGTTGCTGTGATGTGGAGCCGTGAGATGGAGCCGAGCCGAGGAAAGGAGCTGCTGAGCCGAATTGTTGGATGGAGCCATGTGGTGCGCTGGCTTGTGCGATAGGCGGGAGCTGCTGGGATGGATGGGCCGTGTGTGAAGGCTGCTGGTACGGGCCTAATAAGGAGGCCTGGTGGTATGGACCCAAAAGGGAGGGTTGACCCAAGCTTGTAGGAGGCAGATTGTTGACATTAAATGCATGATTAGGCCTACCCTGCAAATTATGAGGCCAAGCAATATTCGATGGACGTTGTTGCTGCTGCATAGGGTGAGAGCTGCTAGCAACATAATTAAAATTATTTCCATGATTACTAAATTAAGGACGGTACGTCCCGTACCTACCTTGTCCACGACCGTAATTTCGTCCTCGACCACGAGATCTACCTCGACCATATTGTTGGGACTGATGATTGGCGAAGAGAAGGGTAGAACTGTCAGGATGGGTATTAACGAAACGATTTTGACGTTCTTCGGCAAGGAGAAGCATGGAACGAACTTGAGAAAAAGTAGGAAATGGAATTTGGTTGGGAATGATTTCAATGAGAGTGGAAAAAGATTCAGGTAGTCCATGAAGTGTTTGAAGCACAAGTTCTTGGTCAGAGATTGGTTGATCAATATCAACAAGAGAATCAGACAAAAGTTTTAATTTTTGACAATATTCGGAGATAGTAAAAGTACCCTTTTTGAAATTACGAAGTTGGTTTTGAAGTTGAAGGGCACGAGACATTTTGTTATCCCGAAAAAGTGATTGAATTGATAACCATAAATCGAGTGCAGTAGCATTTGGTTTAAAAATATCAGTGATAAGATCAAAGTGAACATTTGAATAAATCCAAGTAATAACAAGAGAATCAATACGACGCCACAAAGAAGAGATGGGCGTAGGGGCCGGATCGGTGATATGATCAATAGTATCATAACTGTTGCAAAGATTTTTAAACATTTCACGTCACTGTTTATACGACTGATCTTTAAGAGTAAGTTTGATAGGAACAAAATTTGACGGATTGGTGACAGAATAAGCAGGGTGGTACATACCGGTTTGTGAAGGAGAGCAATCGATAGTGGTGGTTGTCACAGCAGATTCGGTGGACATCGTGGTGACGAAAGGCAAAAGAACGGACGCAGCAAAGACAGCACGAGATCGTAAGATTACAAACTTTCAATGAGAAAATTTGTAACTGTTGAAAGCTTTATAGTAAAGTCAACCGAGGGGTACGGTTTATGGTGAATGGGAAGTGAAATTTGGTTGGTGTTGGAATGAGTGCAGTGTAGAAAAAAGTATGGTGTATGTGGGGTAGATGGATTGTAGAAAGATGAAAAGAAAGGACAGAGTGATTAAGGTGTAGAATCTGTGGCTAAGAACAAATGATGGGAATAGAAACTGAGGCTGCAGAAGCGTGAGAGTTGAGAATGCTCTGATACCATGTAATTTGGTAAATCCCCTTGAGGGTTTCTATCATTCTCATTGCAATATAAGGAAATACAATTGATGATACATCAATGATACAATTAATGCAGAAACAGAAACTAATTAATAATAAAATATGGAAACGGCAATTATATTAAATCAGCAATAAAACTATATTCTAACACGTGGAGCTAATTGTTATAGTATTGGTCATGTTCTTTGTATTCGTGATTGATGGGCGGGACGAGTTGGATGCAATAGCGAAAGGCTATCTAGTTACAGCTACGGGGTTCAGGAAGTTCACGTACTCGGAGCTAAAGAAGGCCACGAAAGGGTTTAGCCAGGAGGTCGGAAGGGGAGGGGGTGGGGTGGTGTACAAAGGGACTTTGCCTGATGGACGAGTGGCCGCCATCAAGAGCCTAAACGAGGCCAAGCAAGGAGAAGCGGAGTTTCTGGCGGAGGTGAGCACGATCGGGAAGCTGAACCACATGAACTTGATAGAAATGTGGGGGTATTGCGCCCAAGGGAAGCACAGGCTTTTGGTCTACGAGCACATGGAGCGCGGGACATTAGCAGACAACCTTACTTCAGTTAATCCTCTTAGTTGGCAGCAGAGGTTTGAGGTAGCGGTCGGGACTGCGAAAAGCCTCGCCTATATCCACGAAGAGTGCTTGGAGTGGATCCTGCATTGCGATATAAAGCCTCAGAACATCCTTCTGGATGCCAATTACCAACCTAAAGTAGCAGACTTTGGACTCTCGAAGCTGCTGAATAGAGGGGAGCTTAACAACTCTTGCTTCTCGAGGATTAGGGGGACGAGGGGTTACATGGCTCCTGAGTGGGTGTTGAACCTCCCCATCACATGCAAGGTTGATGTGTATAGTTATGGGATACTTGTGTTGGAGATGGTGACGGGGAAGACGATGGAGCATGCTAGGCTGGCTGGTTTGGTGAAGGAGAGGATCAACGGAGGAGGAAGGAGGGAGGAATGGATGGTGGAGATTGTGGACCCTCTAATGGGCGGGGGAAAGTATGACGTAAATCAAGTGGAGACTTTGGTTAAGGTGGGTTTGGAATGTGCACAAGAGGATAGGGATGCAAGGCCCACCATGAGCCAAGTTGTGGAAATGCTGCTGTCATATGACAATGATTAGTGAGAGCCAAATATCCGGCTAAATCCATTGGAGGGTTGGTGTTTGACCATGTATGCTACCAAATAAGTGATTTTTTTCCTTGGTCTTTTTGTAGTTTTACCTTACTATTTCTGATCTTTATGTGCGGTAAATCTGGGTATAGGATCTTCTTACACCATTCCTGTTTTATTGTCTTCTACTACTGTGACATTTTTATGTAATTCCTTAAGATCTCTATCTATTTGCTGATATAAAGAACAAGTGGTTTTGGTCAAGTTACTTTAACTCATGTGGCATTGCAATTGAATATTAGTTGCCAACATGTACGTGTGTATACTGTTACAAAAAAATCTTTATCCTAATTCTTAATATGTTGATAAGTCTCAACAAGGTGAAGGTGGCGTACAATATAATTGAGGTTTGTCAACAATCTTTCGAAATAGTAATTAAGACGATGATTTTACTATAACTTGATTAATCGAGAACAATGAAGAGATACAAACGTGTTCGTATAGGATAAGATTATGCACCAATTGAAAATCAACCTCGAACATGTTGTGATAGTGCGTACTCCTTGAGGTTCCTACGGGGAAGGCTCTCTACTTGTTCTTCTGCACTTGATCTCCTTTTTAGAGATCACTTAATTTAAATTTGCTTTGCCGATCAAAAAAATAGATGAGTCAAGAAACAAAAGGACACAATATATGTGAAGTAATGGAACAGTTCGATGATACAAGAAAGATTAATGGAATACTAAGTTCAGGGAGGAGTGTCCAAAGCTAATGGAGCTCCATACAGACATAATATTCTTCAACTCGGTCTCGGAATTAAAAGAACCAGATTTAGAATTTTTATGTGGGGCTGAGTGTTGAGAACACAGTCCACACACGCTGCGTTCTGCCTAAGGCTTTTTCTCTTTGCACATGGGTTCCCGTCGACGGCGGTGTGACTGTCTGGAGCCTTCAAACATTGGGATAGACTGTACCTGTACAGATGATGGTATACTGGCGAGTTCTGTAACTGTGGAGAGTCTCTTTGTGATAGTGATAGGTCTGAGTTGGTTCGATTGTTCCGCCAACACATCCATCGACAGCGTCAAGAGAGATCTTCTACGTCACAATCGAAGGTTGGATTTATGGGATTGGCTAGAGGTGATACACTTTTGGAACCAGTCTGACATTCCCAACTATGGACATGCGCGAGCTTCTGACTGTGATGCGTTCTATCGATGTTTCCATGAGTGTCCTGCTCCAAGGACCTCTCGCTCTTGACCAGCTACGAGATCCAGGGCTCAGGTACAAGCCATTGTACCCATCCCTCAGGCTGCGACACAGCCTCCTGCTTCCACCGAAGCAACTAAGAAACGCGAAGGTGGCAACCGAACGAATACACAAAATCTTACCCCCTCTTTTCGAAACAAAATTCAATTAGCCACAATATATGATGAAATTTAATAGCCCCCCCCCCCACCCCACCCCACCCCCCCCCCCCCCCCCCCCCCCCAGAAACTGTGACCAAATTACCAAATCCATTAAAACAATTAGTCTAGTCTGCCTAACTATCAGTCAGAACAATTAGTCTAGTCTGCCTAACTATCAGTCAGAAGCATATAATATTAGAGAGCTCTCCACTAAACCTCTTTGAGGTTCTTCTCGTAATCCTATTAGGGTTCAGCCGCCATCGCCGCCGCCTTTCTCCTCCACTGTCTTCCCTCGCGCACATCCACCTGACACTGCCCATACACCGTCCTTTGATCTCCCTCTCCCTCCACCACCGTGGTTTTGCCGTTCCCCCGCTATCAACGGGACGGGTACTCCGTCCGATCGCCATGGTCGACGACTCACCTTCATCCTGATCGCCTCTCTGAGTCCGGTCAGTCGCGCCCCCCTTGCATGGCCAAGCCAATCCCATATTGGTCCTGCATAATCGGGGATGGTCCATGCACGATGTGTATCACGATCCGACGTGGTGGCACCCGTCTCCCTGGCATCGACCCACGTCGGAGTTCGTCCGGCCATTTGCAGATAATCCAGGTAATCAACGTCCTCTACCGAACTGGGATCAAGTACGTCGATACCCGGAGCCACAGTTTCGGGGCCTGGCTCCCGTTCCCCCACCGGAGCGGTCCGTGATCCCGACCTACCAATGGGACCTGGTACACTGCTTCTCATGGTCCTCGGCCTATCAACCGGAATACGACCAATCGGGGTTGGGTTTCCAGCCGGGTAGGGTCCCCTACTCCACGTGCTCCATAAACCCTAGGAGGGTCGTGGCCAGCAGGGGTCGTGCACATCAGGAGACCCGGAGCACTAATGTTAAGGTGTTGGACCCGTCTCCGACAATAGCCAAAAGTCAATCCAAGGACACTCCAAGCCCTAAACCTCATTTGAAGATCGGGGCCAAGTGGAAGAGGCCCGATCCGCGATTGGGTGACCTGATGAACTGCACCTTGGCTCGACGGGGGATTCTGCGTCATACCACAACCGTCGGTCCAAGACCTAGAGTGATTAAGACGGGCCACAAGCCGAAGACCAAGCTGCTGCCAACATCAACAGACCAAGTGCAGGAACGGGATGTTATCCCGGGGGACCACAATCCCCTGGGGGATGAATGATCCTCCAGAGCGGGGGTGGGGCGGACCGTCAGGGACCTATACCCACAGACCCGGGACGTCTACAGCCGGGAAGTCTCGGGGAATCCGCAACAAAGGCCGCTTCTATTTTCAGGTTGCTCGTTTTAGGTCAAATAAATCTTTGGTTAGGTAGTTTTTATTCCGTTAGCTATGTATCTCATGAAACAGTGGATCGAGGAATTCTTAAGTTTGGATCTGCGAAACAAAGCAGACTATTAATATGGAACCATGTGCGCTCGAGGGGCCACGGCCAATCAGGACAAATGATGGTGTCCGGGACTGTTAGGTCCCACGTTGTAAGCACGACAATATAGTAATACTACTTCTTTCCCGTTTCAAAAAAAAAATCAGTCAGAAGCACAATTGAACAAATGCAAAAAGCCTAACCCCCTCTTTTCTGAAACAAAATTCGATTACCCACAACATAAGCTCAAATGTAATAGCCCACAACAGAAGCTGAAACTAAGTACCAAAAACATTAATACAATTAGTCTAACCTTTCTTAATATCAATCAGGATTCAGGAGCTACAATGTATCAGAAAATCAAAAAACATCGCGGAACTCTAATTGAACAAATCGAAATCCCTAAATCAAAGCACACATATAATTGCGTAACCTTAACTCAACAACTCGTAAACAAACAAATGGGCTAATTCAGACGGAGTAGAAGAAGCACTTACCGGGCCAGGTGGCGATGGTCTCAACGAAATCAATGTCGGTTCGTAGAAGCTAAGAGGAGCGATGTAGACGGTGGTTTCGGAAGGGCTAGTCGAGCCCATATATGGCCACGCCTGCGACCATCTATATGCCCTAATGAATGGCAATCACACCTCGAAAACGGCTGAAACTTCATTGAAGCAACAGAATAACGCTTGGAACAATTGAATGTCGAGAATCGGAAGGGTCCGCGAGGAGGGGGAACAAGGAGAGAACCCCGTTCCTTTATGCCCGTAGAACAGTAGTGCCATGCTAGCGGGTGTTTAAGCTTTATATTCTTATAGATTATAGATTTAGAGCATGTTGATTGGCCTTTTAGTTGTGTTATTTAACAATTTATGGTCACTTAAGGATTGGTTCGGGATGAGGTGGTACAAGAACTCAGCCCATGAGAAATAAGCAAGATGAGGTGGTACACTATTTAAAAAAATAGAAAGTCATGGTTAGAAATTGAAACGAAAGGTCGGTGATGGTTAGAATATGATTTTAACGAATAATTGGAGGTTAGGAGCGACAGTCAAAGTAGTGTCCGACTGGAGGGAAACTTCGACATTTTCCACGTCAATGTAATTGTTCCATCAAAATAAACAGTAATTATTAATGTTTTGAAAAATGAAAGTACTGGTTAAAAATTAAAACGAAAAGTCAATAATGATTAAGATATGATTTTGACAACAGGAAAGACAAGAGACAAAAAAGAAGTGATTGCCAAGACAGTGTGAAATGTGAAGTGTTGTGAACTATTTATAAGGAGACATGGATATACAACTCATACAAGTAAGATGGGCCAGTTATGTTTGTGATGGGTTAGGATCAGAATTGTATTTGGGGTAGAGGAAAAAGGAATGCCCTTAAGCCCATATCCGCAAGTGCGGTTTCCATTTGTGGATCGGCGGTTGTGTAGAATAAAAACCGATGGTCACCAAAAATATTTTCAGCTGGGGAGTTTTTTCGCCAACTCCGATACGAATTGCGTTTAGGACTAACCGGTGTGGGTGGATTCGGTGTTTTATGCTCAGCCTGATTAGATGTAACATTGATGTATCATATAGAAAAACATTTATATAAAATTGGGTGCCATAAAAACTAAACACGTTGAATATACAACTTATTAAGTTATCATAATAATGACGAAACGTGTGACTTTGACAGAAGTGAACAATCTTGTCCGAAATTAATACATAAATAGTTTACAAATCCTTCACATAGTGCCATGAAATAGCAGCACTTAAACATCTCAATATCGTAATTATGAAACACTAAAGCGTAGACCACCACGAAGCACCTGATTAGAAATGGAAATTCTATATGCTTTTAAGCCTGGGGAAATAGGTGTCCAACACGTGGGCTGTATTAATGAATGTTAAAGTCAATGGACGTGAACTGTGCGTGAAGGGTAAAACTAAAAGAGTGAAAAAATGGGAGGTAATAAAAATAGAAAGTCCCAACCCCAAGATGATATTTTGGCTAACTCTCCGTCTGTCTGTTTGGACATTGGGACAAATAAAGCCATTTAATTACACGAACCCATTTGGATCTGTCCCCTTGTACCTGTTCTCATTCGCCAATACGCATCATTAATTTTCCTCTTCTTTCCTTCCTTTTCTCGCCTCCTTTCCTTGCTTCCAAACACACACAAACTCGGGCAACATTACAAATCACTCCAAACCAACGACTTCATTTCAATTTACATAGTTAACCGCGTGATCCATGATCGTGCATTTTCAGATAAAATACATTACAAAAACTGAAATTAGAAATTAGAAAGACAAAGAAACTATCTTATCCAATCGAATAGTACATACATAACTTGGTCTCATCGGTTTCTGTTACCGGAATTCATCTTCTCGTAGAAGCGAATGGAAAGGAGGGAGAGCGAGAGATGGACCTCGTCCTTGCCCCAGCGCGTGGGAGATTTGGGTAACATGGACCAGGCGGCGGGAGGAGCAGAGGATTGGGGCTTGGAGAGAGGCCAGATGTAGAGAGAGTGGAGGCGGCGGAAACCGCCGAGGGCGAGGACGACGGATCGCAGCTGGTGGTTGGCGCAGCCGATGTTGGCCCACTGCCTGGTGCAGATGAGCTCCCAGAGCCGCTCGTCCTGGGCGGTCCTGTGCCACTGCTTGCTCACGCACGCCGACGCCGCCAGCGTCCTCGCGTCCACGTGCTTCAGCACCTCGAACAGCAGGTTCTCGTCCAAATTCACCAACCCACTGCTACTCTCCTCCGTCTCTTCTTCGTCGTGGGCCTTCACTTTCTTCATCTTGCGGTCGGGCACGGCGGACGGAGCTTCGAGTGAGCGTTTCATGTCGAAATAAAAAGGAAGAGGTAGAGGATCGGGATTTGGATTGGAATCGATGGCCTCTTCTCTTTTTTGTTGGGTACAAAAAAATGAATAATAAATTGAAAGAGTCAAGCTTACTGCTGCTCCTCTATCTAACCCCTTTCATGCTTTTCGAACACGACAATGTGCGAAATGAATGCGCTTTCGATGATGCGTTTTTGTTTGTTTTAATAATGCTCCCTCTTTTACTCTTTTGCCCTTGCCCATACTCTGTATTACTCCTGGTTCTATCCATTTCTAATGGAAGTGTCAAGTGTGGGTCGAGGATGCACATGTGTGATGTGTGTGCCAACCTAGTTCTGTTGTTTGGTGCGAATTATTGTGTTTACTGATTTTTATTGAGATTTTAGTTCGTAACCCTATTGGAACTTAGGAATATGGGCCATAGCACAGTCGGTTTGAGTTGATGATAATCAGTAACAAATAATGATAATATTTTCTTTACAAAAACAAAGAGAGGAAGGCAATCAAGTGGGAGTGGTTGGGTTTTGGTTTGTCGTGAGGTGAAGCCACAAACGCACGTTATCCCCCTCTATTATTCCTAAAGCTTACAAAACCATGTTTGCTCCTAAGATTCCAAGCAATATTTTCAGGATCGTTTTTAAATGACCCTTTTCTTTTGGCATCATTATCATTTCCATTATACCCATGGTAAATAATTTTATTTCAATTTTTGCTGTAACTCCGACCCGACATATTATTTTTGTACAGATTCTACAATAAATCGATAAACAGTATACACCAAAAATGGATCTTTCTTTTTTTACCATATAGATATTTTATTAATCTAGACGCAAACATAAGCATAATCAGAAAATAAAAGAGTGAGAGTGAAGTTTTGACTCGTAGGTACCAGACGCCAACCCTAGATGTCCGACTTATCCAGGAACAATCTAATAGTGTTGGGCTTGCACGAACACTGGTAGGGTGAGGCGTGTATCCTCATACGCGACCTGATGCTCGATCTCACACTTATTGTCCGGTGTGAGGTTGCCATGCAGACCTCGCCTATGAGATCCCCTGGGGGTTTGGGACGTTGGCTCCAAGTGGTAGTGTGCGTGCTTCCAGTTCTAAGAACGTGCTAGTGTGGTAGGCAGACAATCTTGAGTTATGGGCGTAATCCTCTTTCCTAGTGGAGCAGGGAACCAAGGATTGGTTGTCCGAGGAAGTAGTCGTGAGTCCTTCTTCTCTCCTTCCCTAGCGTGGGAAACATGTTCCGGTGGAGGTGTCATGCTTTGTTCGATCCTAGCTCGGAATAGGGGGAGATAGTTTCCCATATCGTTGTTTCCCGTTGGAGTTTTGCTTATGTCGAGGGCCTCTGAGAGGGGTTCTCGGCCTTCACGCCGATTCATGGTGTAAGGTGACTAGACTGAGCTCCTTAGGTATTGGGGCCTTATAATGCATGTTAACTAGTAGTGAGAAAAACTAAAGAAATAAAAAAAATTCCTATAAGGTTCCTCTGCTCTACGTCGCCCTCGTGTTCTGCCTTTTGGAAGCTCGTCATATTGATTTCCACTGTCGTTCACGCTACCAATGTCACTGTTGTGTTGCCCTCAAACCACGTGCTGACATCCATGAGTCATGTTGCTCCTACCCACGCCACATCACTGCCTGAGACCCCTCGTGTCAAGTCACCGGCCCCAACAAGGGTTTTTATAAAACCGGTTTGGCCAAAGTAGAGGAGGCATCGTCCGCCTCTCCCCTCCTTACACACTGCCACTGTTGTCAACAAAAGCCCCCGCCGTAAGACGGTTGGAATGCTTGTGATTGAACCCCCAGGCTCCATGCTTCATATACTCAGGGTGTCACGCCCCAAATCCGGTTTTGACCGGACTCGAGACGTGAACTAAAATAATAAATAAATAAAGCAATTCAAAGGAAATAAGTTCTAAAATAATACTCTGAAAACCATAAATCCGATAATAATGAGTCAACAGCTCAGAAATCTGGTAACAAAAATGTTTAGTAAAAGAAAAAGTGAGAATACGTCTCTAGACAATACTAGTCTAAGACCCTCGCTAGCTCCCCAGCATCAAGAATCCGCTAGACCACATCCTGCTCATATCCTGTAAAAACAATAAAGTAAAGGGGGTGAGCTTTCGCTCATTAGGAAAAGTAGTGAAGGGATAAGCTATTCGCTCACCACCACGAGTAATCGTCCAATTAGGGCATACTAGCAAGGCATAACAACTAACAATGTCCACGGAAAATTACCAATCACTAATCACTCTCACAAGACCATAACCACACTTAGTCATCACACACAGCCAATCATCAAGCATACAACACACAACAGAACAAACACATGTCTCGTACATCAGTCCCCAACATCACCGGTTATTACAGCCCGCTCCAATTATATCGTACCGGACCACACAACATCGATATCGACATCTTCCCGGCACTTAGCCTCGGGGCACATCCTTGACCAGCATATACATCGGTCGGACGTCTTCCCGGCACACAGCCTCGGGGCATCACTCACAACACATACCGGACCAGCACATACCTCGGTCGTACGTCTTTCCGGACCACACAACATCGGGGTAATGATCACACCATCCTCGGCCTAGATACCCTACACCGGCATACTCCCTCGGTGTAGGTATCATACCGGATACCCTCATCTTGGATCATGCATCAAGAAGGTCTCACGCATCACAATGCCATAGCCATTGGTTCACATCACATCACGCATGGCACACTTTCCCAAACATAGCAACAACATACTACACCGAGTACACCACACTATGATTCTCGATCTAACAACGACTAAATCACACATCATGCATCTCAATCATAGATCATGGCATTACAATCAACACACAACCCTAAGGGCTCGACATGGCCCACATGCATTTCTACAGCACAGCAATTCCCAAACTTACGGCTCGACATGGCACGTAAGCTATCCCTCATTTCACTCGTTCCTCACATCCTAATCATGCAATTCTAAATATTAAATCATGTCATTGCAACCTATATGCATACTAGTAACTTTCCGTAATTAAACTGGTATTCACTACTTTCCCTACCTCAAAAGCAGTCTAATCCTAGCAGCAGACGGCATGTCTAGCTTCCTCCTCGTCACTTCACGCGGTCCAAAAGTCTCCTCCTCCGTCGAGCTCGGGTCCAAAGTCTTGGATCACAATTAAATACTCGAGTCAAGAGTAATTTACAAATGGTTTAAAGAGGAAAACATTCCCAAATAACCCCAAAAGGATTCGGTTATAGATAACCGTCCCAATTACTCAAAATCCAACAAAATGGGCCTAAAAGGACCAACTCAGGTCTGTCACGGTTCTGGTCACGGAGCCTTGACGGGCTCCGTAACGGATCGGGTCATGGATCCGTTGTCTGCACCGTCACGGTTCTCCTCATAGAGCCGTGACTGGCGCCGTCATGGTCTCCCTCACGGAGCCGTGACGTCTCCCGTCACAGTGCCCGTCACGGATCCGTGACGGGTCTGACACTGTTCCGTCTTCTTCTTCCTCCAGCTTCGATTTCCCAAAAATTAACCCTCAAAACCTCTATTTTTTACCTTCCCAACCTTCAAACAGTCCCTAAAACGTCTCCACTTCAATACCTATGATGGGTCTTCCTCAAAACTACAACAATCCAATTAAAAACAATCATCCAACATCCTTTTCTCTCCAAAAATCATCATCCAACACCCAATACCTCAAAACTCAACCAAGTTCATCATTTTTCCTCAAAACCCATGAACCAAAATCAACAAAAACGAAAAAGGGTTGGGGATTTACCTTGAGAATGGAGAATAGGTGAAGAAACAAGTGATTTTGGGAGGATTTGAGTAGAAAATGGGTTCAAGACACTCTTTTTCCTCCTTTCTTCTTCTTCAAGCTTCCAAAACTCCCTTTCTTCTTCATCTCTCTCTCAAATTCGACCACCCCTGAATAAATGGGCTAAAATGCCTTCATTTGATGCTAAAAACCTAGTTGAGAATGGTCCATAATGCCCCTTTAAGCTTCTACTCTCTTCATGGTTCAAGTGGGGGCAAAATGGTCAAATCCCCCTCCTTTCTTCTCCCCCAAGCCAACATGAACAAGTGTCCATGTGGGGACCACTTATATCCAAATTAAAACTCAGCACCATTAATTAATTCGTTAAGTCTTAGGTTTGACCGAAATTTGACCTCGGGTTGACTTTTTCACAATTATAGCCATTTGAAAGGAAACGGCTCAATTAAGCTAACTGAAACGACGGATAAGATTTTTGGGCCCCGGAAAGGTCCCGAATGACTCCCGGAGTCATCGGTTGACTTTTCTGGCAAAAAGTCAACTTTCGCCAAAAGTTCGTCGGTTCGATCTAGATCGATCGGAGGCGGGTCTTACACAGGGAGACCCAGACAGTACAAAAGTGGCTATGGGGTTCCATTGTTGACCATGAATGATGATGGTAAGAGATTTCTCTCCGTGAAAAGGGTGCTGACATTAAACCTTAGGGTTTGGCTCTACTTGTCAACTACAGTAGCGCATGTGCAAGGACGACGACCACAAGTTCCAAAGGAGATACGCCACCCTCAACTAGGGTATCTATCCCTTACGGCGTCGGCTAGTCCACTCATAGCCGACAACAACATCATGAGGCGAGTACGACTATGAACTTCGGCGACAATGACGCTGGTGATCGACAATCCTTGTTTCGTAGTAAGGACAAGGTAGATCGAGGAGAATTAGACAACATCCTTGGTAAGCACGGGAAATATCGCATGGGATGTGTGGCCATAACTTCCGTTGACGAAGACTCAAGGCTAGGAGTCCTTTTCGTTGTGGGAAACCCTTATCGGGTCCCTTTGGCCTATCGGCGCCGGCGTAATAGGGGAATTACAATTTGGTTTTTGTTGAATGTTTCAATATTGGATGAAATTGTTTCGGTCGGTATTAAAGTTTCAATACTCGACAAATCTGATTTAGTCGGCGTCCAATGTTTCAATAACGACCAACGATTTTTATTTAGTCGCTAATGTAAGCTTTTGCTGTAGTGTTTGGTGATGAATGTCAGGTGATAAAGCTTTTGATAGATCTAGAAATAAGTTCTCGTGCATGTGATAAACTTATGGTGTCATGCCCCAAATCCGGTTTTGGCCAGACTCGAGACGTGACCAGAAACAAACGAGGTAAAAGTAGTACACTTGAAACAAATTCTTTTAAAGCTGAAAACGAATCCAAAGTATCCCGCAATAATTCAATCTAAACTTCAAATATAGTGTCAAAACTTGATAAGTGACAAAAGGTAAATAAAGTTCAACAATGAGGACCAACACATCTCTATTACAACTCTCAGGACATCCGGAAGCTCCCGAGCCTCGAATTTCCCAGATCCCAAGCACACCTGTACACACAATAAGTAAACAAAATAGGGATGAGCTTACGCTCAGTAGGGAAAATCGTAAATAACTTTAGTCTCTGAGTTTAATATTAAATCTGCTTTAAATCGATGTCACAAAAGTATTTAAAACCCTTAGACCAAAAAGTATAATAAACGAATAAGAAGCAGCGATAACGACAACGCATTCTCGAGGATAACGATGAGCTCTCAGAGAATAAACAGATAACATTATACTAACATAGAAAAGTCGACACAACGGGAACGAGTAAATTCTATAAATCAATGAAATGTTATAGAATCCGGATAATGAAATAGTATCGCTTTTTTCCAAGATAACAGTAACTTAAAAGAAGTTCATAATAAATACTTTAACGGATCAATAAGAGTAAAATGGGAGTAATCAATCTTGCCAACCACTTGCTTTCTCAAGCCTCCGATCCATGGATAGATTCTGGGATCACCTCGGTTCCCATATTCCGATCCACCAGAGTATCCATATCACCTCAGATTTTCCCTCGGTCCAGAGGAAGCACATGCGTCGGGGCACCGGAAACAATCCCAATTGGGCGCTTATCATCGGGATTCCCAGAAATGCCTCCAAAGGACCATATGTCATAGGGAACCAAGTAGTGCACCCACTGGGATGCAGTTCCTTGGGGTGAAACCATAAGTAATCCTTTCCTCGCAGGGTAATCTGTCCAATTGCCCGCAGGCCCAATAACCAATGCCCCGCAGGGTCCAATAACCAAACGCCCGCAGGCCCAATAACCAATGCCCCGCAGGGTCCCATAACCGATTGCCCACATGCCCAATAACCAATGCCCCGCAGGGTCCAATAACCAAACGCCCGCAGGCCCAATAACCAATGAATATCCCGCAGGATCCGCCAATACTCAACTCTCATAATATCCAGTAACCAATGAATATCCCGCAGGATCTGCCAATACTCAACTCTTATAATATCCAGTAACCAATACCCTCAGGCTCTAAATTCAGTCATTAACTCACTGTATCTGTCCAACTCCAACCACCTCATCGGCACCGGATTACCCCCCCCCCCCCCCCCCCGGTGTAGTACCAAACCAAGCAAACGAACAGACAAACCAATAAACGAACATACATTCAAGAATAAGAATAAAGGAACAAGCATTTCATTCATCTGTCAAGCAACACACATCGGTACACACTTTCATCACAACCAAGACAACTAAAACCATTTCATACTTACCGTACACTTACCTATCACCAACCATCGGTACATCGATCACCTGATTGCACTCCTTTGGCACAACCAGTCATACTCGATCATCCGTTCTACCAACAATTATATCAACATAAACACTCGATCAACCAAGCATGCATTCAACCAATCAATCATCATGTGAACGAACAAATAGTCATTCAATAATAGAAGTTAATCTAGTTTCATTAGACTCTCAAGTTAACCTAATAACTAGCAACCAAGCATGTGAACCTAGCACACAACTAATCCGAGAGCTCTTCACAGCCTCTCTACCAGTAAATCAATTTTCCAAGTATTGAAAGCACACTTCACTAATCGTCATCGTCCTAAACATGCATACTAGACTCATCCATTCATTAGTAATTGAAATACGATTATTCTAGTTATTCGCATCCTATTGGCAATTCTAGGACTTTTCCGATTTTATTATCCTAATCATGCATACTAAGCGTTAATTAAGAATTTAAGACTTTCCCTACCTCGTGGTCTTCCTCTAATAAAACTCTGATGAAACGCTTGAATGGTCACAATTCCGTTCTTCACACTCCGGCGTGATCTTCGTTCTTCTAGCTCGGGTCCAAGCCCTTGTGCTCGGGCGAAGTCCCGTCTAGGTTTGACAAAGAAAAAGTCCAATCAAAACCCGGAAAAGTCCAAAGGTCCACTGATTTAATCAAATTTATCCTTTAAATTTCACCTTGAATTAATTAAAACAGTTAATTAAATCTGATCTTTAAAAATATTTTCTTTGAAATGGGTTGACCCGGATCCGACCCGGACCCGGATCCACTGCTTGACCCGGACCCGGATCCACTGCCTGACCCGGACCCAGACCCTTGGCCTGGCCCGTCTCTGGTTCTGCCCGACCCAAAGGCCCAACCAATCCAATGGCCCAACCCATGCCTGAGACGTGGCTAGGGTTGGCTTGTCTCGTGATGGTGGCGGCGGCTCTACTCCGGTGGCGGCGACGGCGAGCTCAGAGGGAAGCGACTGCGGCCTGGCGTCGATTCCTACTATGGTTCGGGGTTAAACTCTCCGGCGCGAGTGTAGATCCCGTCGCGAGGAGCTCCGGCGACGAGGTACTCCGTGCACTCGTCTCCCAGAAGAGGGAAGGTCGTCGGGGGAGGAGAACGGGGTCGGTACGCCGTGGGTCTTAGCTGAGACCTCCTTCACGGCACGACGCGACCCGGGGAGTGAACGGCGGCATACGACGGGCGAGATTCCGGCGATGCGTCCGGTTCTTCTGCGAGAATTGACGGCGGCGGAAGTTCGCGAGTTCTAGGGTTTACCGAGGGAGACGAAGACGGGGTTTTTGGGGTTGGGTTCTGTTGCTACGGTGGAGGAAAGGAATGGAGAAGAAGAAGGAGAACGATGAAGGTAGCAGAGGTGGCCGGAGCCGGAGAAAGAGCTCGAACGAAGCTCTGGTTCGCGAGAGAAGAAGGAGGAGACGCGAGAGAGAGAGGCGTCTCGCCTCGATTTGCGTGCTAGCCAAAAACGCAGAAACGATGCGTTTGGGGTATAAAAGGGCTAGGGTTCGGGAGTGGACTGGACGGGTTTGGGCATGTGCTGGTCCGGCCCAAGTCGATCCTGCCTGGTCCAAAATCCCACTCAGCCCAAAATCTCCTCTTTTTTTTTTTTGATTTTTCCCCCTCAAAATCTGCTCGATGCAAAACTCTACAACCACAATTCTGATTTCGCAAAAACACCCACTTGTTGCAAATTCTTATCCCCTCGTTTCAGAATGCAAACTATTACCCTTTTAAAATAAAGCAGGCTTTACATATGGATTCTTGGTGATAAATGTTTTGCATCCGGGTGATAACATGCTTTCAGGTGCTAGACTTAGTATTCATTGATGGCAAACATCAGGGGGGTAAACTTAGTGTATATTGGTGATAAATGTTGTGCATCTATACAATGCTCTAAAATCGTCCTTAGACGAGGATTAACCGACGTCTAGATGGGAATTTTAAGAGCATCGGCCCGATTTTAACAAATTAGGGCGATTTTAACAAATTAAGAAAGTAAAATTCATTTACTAAGCAATAAAAACACAAAAGGGAACCCCCAAAACAGGGTCTAAAGTAGAAAACAATTATAAAACGAAGCAGTACTTGTGGATGTTAACATTGTTTATTTGTTTATTGACACTTTTTAAATATTCTAAGTATGATATCATACTAGTTTTCAATTTCTTATATATAATTTTTTTATGAAGATATTAACGTTATGTATTTGAATTTTTTTCCATATAAGGATGTATTTTAGGAAATATGATCTTATATTATAACTGACATTTGCTTACAATAATGAAATACTGAAATTCAAAAAACTAAAATAAAAATCAAACTGAAAGTAAAGTCACTCTACAAAGAACAAGGGTTGTTTGGAGGAGGCACTGCGACATCGTCTTTCGATCACCGATACAGCGGATCCAAACTGATTGGCACGGACCGAGCAAGTCCAGTGTCGAGGTTTCCGATTGGACAGAAATTGACTATGAGGTGTGCTCCAGTAGAATACTGAAGCTCCAAAGTGACGCCCCGGACAACCCTATAACCAGGAACTGAAGTGGCTTAGTTGGATTGTGCATCCTCCCGAGGAACCAACAGACGTCGTCCCCCCTCTAATGATAATAAGGGCCCTTTAAAACGTGAAAGTGCTGATCCCCGATCTAAATGGAGAATGCCACACCGGTACTTGGTGGAATCGATGCCACCTTACGTCCAGAGGGGCGGTTCCACCGGTCGACCCCCTCTGGACTACTTCGGACTCATTCTACGAGGAGAGGGTGCGTTGAGCCCCCCCCCCCCCCCCCCCCCCCGCGGCAGTAAATGATGCCCCTTCTATGGTGTTGGTTGTACCAGATCGTTCTAGAAATTGGTACCCGACCCAGACTTGGGGCCCAAATCCGCTAGACACTTGTCCAGACCTGGCCCAGTCCACGCCAGGCGCCCAGATCCCGACCCGGTTCAGAACCGGCGCCCAGGCCTTGTCCCGAACCAGACCCATGCCCATCACAAAATTCCACACCCTTAGACCCATGTCCCCTGGACCTCAGCCCATTGGCCCATGATAAAGGCCCACCTCCTGCAGCCCGTTCGAAACCCTAGATGGGTCTATGCCCTCCTGCCGTCGTTCGGACACCATCACCCGTCTGAACGTCGACCTCGTTGTTGAACGCCCCAATCCGCTCGACACCTGTCCAGACCCGGTCCGGCCCGGTCCACGCCAGGCTCCCAGATCCCGACCCGGTTCAGAACCCGACCCAACACGACCCGGTTCAGAACCGGCGCCCAGGCCTTGTCCCGGACCAGACCCAGGCCCATCACAAAATTCCCCACCCTTAGACCCATGTCCCCTGGACCTCGGCCCATTGGCCCATGATGAAGGCCCACCTCCTGTAGTCCGTTCAAAACCCTTGATGGGTCTACGCCCTCCTGCCGCCGTCCGGACACCGTCACCCGTCTGAACGTCGACCTCGCTGTCGAACGCCCCAATCCAGCCCCCTCCCCCCCCCCCCCCCCCCCGCCCTCGGCCACCTCCGGTGTTCGAGTCTGCCCCTGCCCCGACCTCCAACAGTGCTCCATCTTTGACAACATCATCCTTCCCCGGACCTCCCAACCAGGCCACCCAACACAGGTAGTCGGAGGACGGGCGTCTCTAACGAGTACGAAAGCCAGTTACACGAGTCTTTGCAATCGGACCTTGTGCCTTCCTCATAAGTAGGTCGTGAGTCCGTTTTCCTCCCTCACCCCGATAAATCATGAAGGGACCCTGTTCCATCGCCGGATTAGCGAGAACCTCGAGATCTTCCCTTGCACCATCTGCAACACCTCCGGTCTCCGGGAGCTTTGAATAGTGAGGGAAATCGTTCGCGCGCGGGAAGGAGAACTTCGACACCTGGGACACCAGTCGTCGCCCAGCTCCCTTCGACGTGGTCTTATGAGCAGAAGTGAGGGGTGTAGTGCCTCCACTACCATGGAATTGCAGAAGCTCTACAGAACCTAAGAGAAGGAGAGCTCGCGCAGTCGCCATTCCCATATAAGGATATGAATGTAATAATATATATTTATTTGTATTTTTAAGATGTTTATTACTTTTTTCCATACTAGAATTCATATTTTTTCATATACTCATAATAACACATTTGTCAAGAAAATTTAAAAGTAAAAAAAATACAAATTTGATTAATCCCAAAAGACCTTAGTCGCTCACTAACACCTAATGTTTTTTAAAACCTTTCATCCATGTGATAAAATCAATGTATATTGGTGATAAATGGAGATTAAATTTTATGGTATTTTGGTGATAAATGTTGTGCATGCAGGTGAGAAAAACATAGAGCAGTAAAACTATTGGGCAGATTCACGAAAAGACCCACAACTTACAAAATTTTCGGTGTTTTTGATGTATAAATTAAACAAGTCAAAATCTGTCTACTTTGCATCTTATCCGCCCGTTCATTGAATGAAAGGTGTGACGTATTTTCATGGTTTGTTGGTTAAGGAGTAGTTCCCAATAAATTTTGTCTCGTGAATTACCTATAATCGTACTTATTGCTGGTAAATATATTTTTAATGAGGGGTGTGAAATTGATTAATATCGATTTTTGTAAAAAGTTAAAAAATATGCAATCAAATAAAATAATAAACTGGATTAACATAATTAAATCAAACTTTTTTTTTTATATTATGTATAGTTACTAATTAATATATTTTTTTCTGCGCCGCTTTTTCCTTCCGACTCCGGTAAGTCGACGGTGCTCCGATTCCGGTAGGTTTTTGGTGGTTGAGCTATCATGACCAACAAGGGCGCCGGACAGTTGCAGTGGTTTGTTGGTCAGGCCTGTTGAACTCGGTATTGGTGCGCGGTTATTGCTGCTGCAATTCCGAAGTTTGGGTTGTGCCGTGATCAACAATAGAGAACAGAGGGTTTTGGTGGTGTTGGCGTGAACAGGGAAGGAGCTTCAAAGTCGCGATTTGGTGGTTCTTCCTTCGCCGCCCAATCGCGATTCGGTGGTTCAGGCCGAAGCCAGAAAGTCGGCCCTAGACTGTGATGAGCGTAAATGTGTCCTACCTAATTACACCATTTCCCCATATATTATCTTATATTTGTCTCCTTTTTATATTTTTAGCGTTTACTAATAATAGCACAAAAACTCGTTTTTGGTCGATATTTTTCAAGTGTTCAAAATATATTCATGATTAGTCTTGTTTTGTAGGCCTCATCAAAAGAAAATTATTGGCTCAAGAACGAGGTCAATCGGAGTCCAAACGGTGCGGGAATGAGCAATGGAAGTTTTAAAACTAAAAGGGAAGAGCTGAGGACACGTGGCGTGCTCGTATTCGGCCACGTGTTAGCCTTATTCCCTCTGGATTCCAGCCGTGTGCTTTAGAGCATGTACAACAGAAAGGACCTTGGTGAGGTCCTGGGAGTGAAGAACTTGTGCTGACTGGACAAAAGTGAGGTCCTGGGAGTGCAGAAAAGAGGGTGTTTTGCAATAGAAAGGACCTCTGAGGTCCTAGGAGTGCAGAACAATGCTGACTGGATTATTAATTGATATTTTGCTGTTTTATTTAATTCGTTATCAGAAACCGTTTAAATTATATAAACAAATGTGAAAAAATAATTAATAACAATAAAAAATAATAAATAAATTTAACACGAATAAAAATGAACTTTTTAATAATGGAAAAGATCTCAATAAAATATGTGTATGGAATAATATGGTTAACTATGTAATATTCATAGTAGTTGCTATAACGAAAAATCTTTGAGTCGGACCGGATATAAATACACACAAAAATGATAATATGGTCAAATATATATTACATAAAAATGTTATTTTATTTGAAATATCATCCAACACTAAATTATATAATATATATTCTATTAAAAAGAAGATTTGATTTTAAATTTTAATGTGCATTTCATTCCAAAATTAAAAGTATATCATATAAGTTATAATAAAACATAATAACAAAAACTTATCTAGCTCAATGGTAGAACCACAAGGTTTAAACCTTGAGGTTGGGGGTTCAAATCCCACAATTGACAAAAAGTTTTGTTTAAAAAAAAGTCAGCGTGGGTGGGAAGCCAGATGTCGGCCCAAGAGAGGCCCAGCGTGGCCAAGGAGCGCCGGAGCGAGGAGCGTGGGCCGGCCCGCGATCGAGGAGCGCAGGCTGAGGAGCGAGGAGCGAGCCCAGTGTTTCTGGGGCGCGGACCGCAAAAAAAGAAGCCCACAACGGAGCGGCCCTCGGCCCTCAGACTAGGCGCGCACGGATCGGAGAGCGGGCTCGCTCCATTGTACGTGCTCTTACCCTTCGTTGCGTGTCAGTTGCGTGCGTGAATTCCTTTGTGGGCCGTAGGTGAAATCAACTTTGTGGGTTGGCAAAATCCTTGGATAAGCCAACATCTATTTAGGCCTGTAATGGCTCTTAATATATGAGGACATTGATATTTAAAACTTGGGTAATTTTCACCTCAATACCCTAACTATTATTTTTTTTCACCTCAATACCCTAACTATTTTTAGTGGCACCTTAATATCGTAGAATGCCTTTTTTTCACCTCAATACCCTAACTATTTTTTGTGGCACCTCACTACCCTAGAATGCATTTTTGTAGCACCTCACTACCCTAGAATGCATTTTTTGTGGCACCTCACTACCTTAGAATGCATTTTTATGACATTAAAAACTAATTTTTTAAAAGAAAATTTGAAAACCAATGACATGCTTTTAAAATTTTGATTGTAAATGAGTGGTATTATGGACTTTTTAAGTGTTTTCATTCAAAAATGGATAACAAATTGACGACGGGTATCAAATTGAAAAAAAAATGCATTCTAGGGTATTGAGGTGCCACTAAAAATAGTTAGGGTATTGAGGTGAAAAAAGTTAATAATTAGGGTATTGAGGTGAAAATTACCCTTAAAACTTTCTCTCTCCTGTGGTGTTCTCTCTCAAGCAGAGACAGAACCCTAACTCATTTTCGTTTGGCGCCACCACCTATGATGGCTATCGTGGCTCCGGCCACAGTGGCTGCCGGCGAGACTCTTCCCTCACTCGGCTCCGGAGGTACTGTTGGCACGTCGTTGTCTCGGTTTCTCGTCGTCGACCACCCCCTTTGGCCGACGCTTTACACCGCGCTCCGGCCAGATCTGGCCCATGCGTCGCCGCCCTCGGCCTTTCCCCTTGCTATGTCGCCGCTAACCCTTTCTCCCCGGACAGACCAGGCGGCGTCTCCGACCCCCACTACCACCCCTCTCCCTCTCTTTTTCTCGCAGGTCGTGGTCCTCCGCCCTCAACCTTCCTCAAATCCCTCCTTCCACCGACCAGCTCCGGCCAAACTCGCCCCCAACAGCTCATCGTTCCGGCGAAACCCTTCCCTCCACGGCCAGCTTCACCTTCGACTCCCCCCGACCTCCTCATGACCAGATCCGGAACGCTCTGGTCAGCCCCGCCCCTCGCAGCGGCCAGATCTGTAGCCACGATCAGCTATTCGGCCAGTCACAGCCCACCTCCCCTCCGTCATCTTTCTCTGGCGACGACCAAGGCAGACGGAAAACACTTCCCCTCCGAAGTCAAATCCCAGCGACAACGACCCGACTATTACCGACCGAGTCTCTTCGCCATGTTCTCTTTCCGTCCATACGTTCATATCTGCACCTAGCTTCAGTCGGAACACCACAGTCGAAGTCGTTCAGATATGCTCCTGCTTTTCGTGTTTATCTGACCAGTCCCGTGCACCAGCCCCTAATGGATCGGATTTTCATCTGTCGGAGCCGTCCACCTCGCCCCGTTCTCACGCTCACACATCGGAGACCGGTCGAGAGTAGTTACTTGGTCGTCGTTGGTGTTTATTTTGTTGTCGTTTATTTTATCTGTTGTTTATTTGGTTTCTGTTTGTACTCCCTGCCGGAATCTCAGATATCCGGCAGGTGTAGCTGTTGCTTTTGGTGGCATGTCTGGTCGAGACTCTTTATCGGTGGATCTCTCCGGAGAGCCGACGAGGAAGACCGATCTGGTAGTAGTTGTTATCTTGGCGCTATGTCGCCCGTCTCGAGAGCTATTCATCTCACTGGTCGTCTTTCGGGTTTCCGAAAACGATCGGTGGATACAGCGCTTGTTTGGTTTGGTATGATTTCGGTTTGTAAGGTTTATTAATTTATTAATGAATCTTTCTTTCAAAAAAATAATAATACATGAAGACATTGCTTAGATATTACGTGTGGGGGGGGGGACTTCATTTTTGACAGGAGCTGCGACAGAGAACACGTCTGTACGGAGAGAAATTCTAGCAGCCGGATCTCCTACCTCCGGCGACCGTCCGGCGATCTCTAGCTACCGAATCGAAGCCTGAAATCCCCTTTATCCATTGCAGCGATTAGTTTCGTACATAGAGGCTTGAAGAGACAGAAATCAAACACCAAAGGCAGATCACTTTCAAGCTCGGGTTGAGCTTATTTTTAGAGTTTAGGTTCGATTTTGAGCGGGTTTTTGAGGATTTCAGCTAGGAATCGTCATTCCTAGCACGAGTTTCACTTCTTATCATCAGTTCCTAAGCCCAATGTTGATTTCAAACCTTGATTTTGTCGATTTTTGCACCATGGCTCGGGAGTAGTCGCACTGAGCCGTGGATGTCGTTGTAAATACATATTAGTTTAATTAATGCATGAGGTTATTCATTTGTGGTGTTAGATGATGATTTTTACAATGTTGAGTTCGATACACATTTGTGTTCGTCACCCGATTTAATTGATTTTGGTCGATTTATGTACGTAGATCGAATCCTAGGTTAATTTAATCGGGGAAAATAATTTTTATGTATTAACTGCATCTTAAATTAGATATTTTGGGTACGAACTTGATTAGGAGAATTTTCGATCTCTTGAGCAAATATCAAGTGCTAAATTCATATTTTCGTAGCATTCGTTACTTAAGATGTTTAGTGCTTATTTTGGATGCTTGATTTTATCGTTGCATTCTCGATGAGATTGATTATTTTCCGATGATTTCTATTCATGTCGTGTGTGTTTTAAGCTAAATTGATGATTACGGGCGCGAATTGCCCTTGAGTGATTTACCCTTTTGGGTGTGTATTGCCCCGTGAATTGTTAGTTGTATCTATCTAGGATCTGTGTATGATTCATTTGTGCACTTTGAGACTATGTGAGACATGAAATTGCATCATTACTTTTCTTTATGATTTATCTAGTTTGGATGATACCAAATTCCTTATTAGTGGACTTATGTAGATCATACTCTAACCAAGACTTTCACGTTTAATTCAGAATCGTCGGGTTATAGAAGTTGGTTTATGCGTAGCTAGATAATTCATTTTTCGTAGAGATTGTGTTCTATGCTTGAGTATTACTAGAACGAGGTTCTATTTAGTTCAACTTGATTATTGATGTTAGGTATTCGAGAAGTAAACTAAGAGTAGCTAGACACAATTCTTTATTTGTGCTTGTATATTTTAGCATTTGTGTGCTACTAGGGTTAGCATCGCTTATCCTATGACTCGTTTTGATTATTTATCGATGAGATAGATTATCAATTAGAGAAGAAACTTAAGAGAATAAAAATAGATGTATGAAGGTTCGATGATTGGTTTTACTCGAACCATAGAAATTCATACTTGCACATTTACTCCGATGATTGGTTTTTGAGCCATGACGGTAGCACTTTTTTCATCATCATCATCATCATCATCATCACATTGATTACCTTATGCATTGATTGGCTTTATGTATAAGCACGACACCCATGGTTGTTTTCTCCTATACAAAGTTTCTATTTTTATTTCCAGTTTTGTCTTTCTCTATTTCTCACAACTGCTTATGAACATTTACTTTTCCGTTCTCACTGCTTGAACCATTAGCTTATTTTTAGAAGAGTGTATATAGTGACGTTTATACATTTTTCCACCTTTTTACCAAATTTCCTAGATTTAGTCATCCTTGGCCCGACTGCTCCATTGTGTTCGACCAGTTTCTTACCGTTATCATTTATTGCTTGAACGATCGTGTACGGAAGCACGTTAAAGAGGGTATGCAAAAAATCCCGTCTTCAGACTGCGATCTCGCCTTTCCCGTCTCGTTTCCAGTGAGCCTTTCCTGTGAACATAGTCAACAGAAGGGAGCGAAGCTTCTACTGCGTTTCTAATCGTCTATGTTTATTGCCTATTTGATATGGCATCGACTTTTCTGTGGTTGCGTGGGTGTGACGTGATTTCAGCAAAGAGGGTTCTGCGAATACATTGCTGTTGTTTCTTTTGGTGAATCTAAATTGTGGGCACGGTTCTATTTGAGCTTTTCACAATTCAATGAAACAAGTTAGCAAGAGTTCACGGAGGACGAAGCCAAGGCCGGAGCTACTGTCTTTCAAGTCTTTCTGTTCGGGATTGATTGCCCTGTATGGAGAGTATTGCACTGTTATCCACGAGGTTCAAACCACAACAGGTAAAAAGGCTTCTTTTGATCAGAATGAAAAGGATCGTAAGGACACTGTAAAGAAATCCAAGCGTCCAAAGAATCAATTTGTTCCGGTAGGACCGGCCAGCGTTACATATTTGCAGAAGGAGGTTCCTAACCCATTGAAGTCGTCAGTGATCAATATTGGTCGCGAACAACCCAAAAGAGATGTTCCGCGACCGTTCGGAACAAGAAGGTTCCGTTTAAGGACACTTCTGGTCGGGCCAGTAGGGTTGGGAAGTTAGTAGAACCAGTGCAACCGTGTTTTGCTCAGGTTCGTGATGATGCGTTCGAGAAACAGGGTAACGAGGTCGGGTCGGCTGGTGGGAAGCTCGAGAAGGGTGGTTCTTCTGATCTAGTGATGAAGAAGAAGAAGCAGGTTTTTCCAGCTCTCAAGGGACTTGATCCTACACTAGTAATTCCGAACGAAGTGTACATTCGAAACTTACCCTTTGCGACTTCGGATGATTAGGTTCGTCGCACTTTTCGTGTGTTTGGCGAGATTACCGGATGCTCTGTTTTGAAGCGTGCGAACATGGGTGGAAAGGTTTTTGGGTTTGTTTCGTTTTTGTCACCAGAATCTGCGTCCATGGCAATGGAAACCTTCAATGGCTACACGATTAATGGACACAAATTGTTCTTAGCTCTGGCATACCCTCGGGATCTAGTTGGAACGTCTTCCAAGCGAGTCGAGAATACTCTGGTACCGATTTCGGTACTCTCGTCCGAGCTTTTGGGATCCAGTGGTTTTAGTGGAACAGAGCTTGGTGGTGTGGTTGCGTCTGGTGCTGAGGCCCTTCCATGTATTGAGGCCCACTCTGCAAGCTACTCTGGCTTGCAGGTTATGATTCCGCTGGGATCATTGATGGGCTCAGGCCCTCAAGCTCAGACACATGAGGATATTGATCCTTCCCCTTTGGAATCGGGTTTGGGTGGTGGCATTCAGCTCGACGTTGTCGAGGTAGAAGCCTGTGATCCTGTTGAGGACCAACAGAGTAGCCCGTGGAAGGAGGTTCTCTTAAAACCCCCGAAGCCAAGAACTTGCTCCTCCAACTATCGTTTATCAAACAAGAGCTAAGACTACTGCTGATAGAGGAGGCAATTTGGTGAGCTTTACTGTTGATATTGCTAAGAAGGATAGCTCAGATGATTGGAGTTTTAGCAAGAAAGTGGGAAAAAAGGCATTTAACCTTGTTTCATTGATGCTCGATCAATCCAAAGACGTTCCGCAACGTGTTGAGGAGGACGTCGAGTATAGTGAGGTTGAGGATCCGATTATCCTTATTTCGGTTTCTAACCAGTTTCTTTGCTTGACCTTGGGTAGGACGTAGGCAATAAGGAAGGCTTTGATGGCGGCTTTCTCTTGTGTTTTTCTTGCTTTTGCTATCTGGTTTTACTCTTGTAGTTGTAATAGTCTGAGAAAATAGTCTTTTTTAAGGATCGTTTTCTTGCTTTGTTCTACTTTCTTGTAGAATAAATGCTTAATAATATTTCGCTTATAAAAAAAACTAATTAATTTTAATATGTTATTTTAAAAAAATCTATAGATTAAATATAATATAGTTATTTTTAAAACATAATAGATTTTCTTACTGAACCAAAAAATCCTCTAATCTTTTTTTTTGAGAAAATATCATTTAACTATACTTGTCGTTAAGTATAGTTAACTACATTTAAAATTAAAATTGGCTCTAGGGTTTTTGAATCCTCTCTCTCTCTCTCTCCTATTTCAGCGTCTACTTCAATAGCAACCCAACCACCATGACTTTGTCGCCATCACTATCGTGCATGCCCCTCGCTCCTCGTTCCTCGCCACGGATCCCCCCCTGAAGGCTTAACCAACACAATGGGGACCTTAGGTCTGGCTATCAAAAGACGGATCTGCCCCCTGAAATATTTTTTTTCGTGCTTCAAAATATATTCATGACTGATCGTGATAGAAAACCCTTGAAAAAAACAAAACTAATAGTGCAAGTTTGAAGCAATCGGAGTTCAAACGAAGCGGGAAAACTTAAATTTGTGAATTGGTAAACAAAATAATATGATGGTTTTACTAAAAAGCTTTTACCACTTACTAAAAAGTGCTGTTTTTTTGCAGTCAACAACTCAACAAATCAATTGCATCTCATCCATCCATTCTTAAAATGAATGACTTGGATTGGTTCACACAATTTTTTATGTTAAAGAGTGGTTTCCATTTGATTTTTCCTCTATTAGTAAAACCTATACTTGTAATTTGGCAATATAAGTCGATTCGTTTATCAGAAATCTAAAATTAAAATTTAAAACGAATCAGGACGTATAGACTCTTACAAAAAAAAGCCCAGCTACATTATTGGGCTGTAGTCCCATACAGCAAAAAAGGCTTTACATTAGAGTTCCAATTTTTTCTTAATCGGTTTCAAGCACGAGACATTTTTTTTTAAAATATTGGACTTAGTAAAAAGGACTCTAGAGTGAAGTGCTCGATTTTTAATATTTGATAATATTTCCAGAGAAAAATATGATGAACCCTAATTTTTTGGTCTAAAAGAAACATAACAATCAAAATGTCAAATAGTATACATCACGCAGATTCCGTTATGTTTGTTTTTGCTATCTTTATCTCCTCTTGTAGTCTTGTATTGCCACTTTCGGTTGGAAGTTTGCTTATCTTATCTCGGATCTCTTTCTATTTTATAACTTTTTATATTTATATTGTCGATGAAGAATAATCAAAATGTAAAATAATATAAAGCATGTGTTATTTTATTCATGAGTATAATCAGTAGGAGACTTACACGAGCATTGCAAAGAAGTAAGAAGATACAATATGATGAGCAACAAAAAAAACAGGGAAAACTCTGTTTCGTAACCTTTACAAATGTTTCATTATCAGATCCTAACCCAGATCAACGTTTGGTCTCAATTCCTAACATAATAGGTTTGAAATTTCTCAGAAAATATAAAAAGCCGTCCAAACTCACGATTCCGTCAACTCGTCGAGCATTGGGTTCGGTTGCTTGAGAACGAGGATAAGTTCAACGTCGAGGAAGGCACCATGGGTAATGTACGCCATCAACGACAACGCTTGGATGAGTTGATGGAATCGTGAGTTTAGACGGCTTTTTATAGTTTCTGAGAAATTCCAAACTTATTATGTTAGGAATTGAGACCAAACGTTGGCATGAGTTAAGATCTGATAATGAAACGTTTGTAAAGGCTAGGAAACAAAGTTATCCCAAAAAAATATTTGAATTAAAAAAGAAACGTACATATATTATAAGTATAGTAGCACAAAAAGGGAAGAAGGGATCAGTCGATAATAGAATGACCAACTCCACCATGGCTGGGTCCTGAATAGGCTCGAGCAACCTTCAAGGCGCCGATTGCTTCAGCTTTAATCAGAAGAAGCCTCGAGCTCTGCACTTGCTTGCAACATATCAACAGGACGACGAAGAAGAAGATGATGGCTGAGGTTAGATTAAGGCCACGCCTCATCATTGTTCTTGAGATGTGATGGAAGACAAAAGACATGCTTATATATAACCCCTAAATATATACATAATATTACGGAAGAGAAGATAATATAAGACAAAAGACAAACAGAGACATGCTGTGCCTTTGACTTGATGAATCGTAATCAGTGTGTGGAGTTTTAGTTAAGATCCACATAGACATAGAGATCCTTATTAGTCACGGAAACATTGTCTCTCAATTTCAACTACTGTCTTGTGATATTTGGTTCCTTTAACAACTTACTGTAATGTTTGATTCTTAATCCACACATATATACACTCTGGATCGATGTTTTGGATTCCTCTTTCTAAATTATAATTTGTAACGATCAAATTATGAGTTGGCTTCTTACCGTTGTTCCCAATTAACATGAAATGATCCTAAGAAGTAAAACTTGCCCCATTTTTCTTGGTGGAAGTCAAAAATAGGACAGCGATGAGGAATTGCATGTCGCACGCTATACACACCCAACTGGATTCGGACAACTGGTTGTTGGTCCCACGGAATAATAACTTCACATGTGATCAACCTTTGACATTCTTAAACGTACCCAACCAAGATTTTCGATTTCATGAGTAATGTGGCTCGTGTCCAATTGGTTTGGAATTATCCCTAATATATTCAGCCCATGCTTTGATTCTCTGTTACATAATCGCCTACATATTTCTCAGTAAGAATACATAAATTTCAAGTTTCTTTATTTAATAGAAATGAAACATTCTGAGTTCCAAATTGTCTGTGGAAGTTGAAGCCACTCCTTGTGCCGGCTGGTGCTTTCAGACGTATCCGTGCAAATTCTGAACCTCACCAAACTAATTAATGCTAATATATACCGTTGAAAACTTCAAATCGTACTGTCTGTCTTCTTTCCATATATATTGCCATATTTTCAGGTTTACAAATTAAATGCTCGCACGTGATACTTGATTTGTTCGTTCAAGGCTGACGAGTGACGACCATCACGCAAGAGTTGTTTTGTTCCAACTCCAATCAAGTAAATATAAGGGGTTAATACATTTCGTCATACGGACAAAGGTGTATTTGTAAGGTTATCATAATAGCGTCGAAACAGCGAGTCGTTTGGGTGTCAAATTCGATGTGGCGTAGAAAATCTGTGCTGAATCTGCGAAAACGCGTCGGGTCAACGTTGAATCTGCGAAATTGCAGATTCGACGTCGAGGGTCTCGTAGACTCAAGTACCCGTCGAATCGACGGATTCGAGGCCCAGCTGTATCGTGACCAGCGAATCAGAGTGTGCCGCGTGGCACAATTAGAGCTTCAATGCACGCAACGCTTCATCTTCCCCGCTACTTATTCTGCTCCCGTTTCTTCGCCTTCCTAACTAATTCTTCTACAACTGTTTCTTCGGCTTCCTCCCTACTTCTTCTACAACTGTTTCTCTACCTCAGACCTTCTCGGCCTCACGATTCCACGCATCCGACGTTTTTGTCACAACAATTTTCCCCGGAACGTTGATACCGTGTCTCAACCAAAGTTGCGCCACCACCGTTTCCCCACCGGTCACTTCTTCTTTTCCACTTCCCATGTATCAGCCGTCCAATCTCCTCCAATGGTCGACAACAATCCTCTCCAAGGCTCTTCCACGGTGTCGGGGTCGAGCTCGAACCCCACATACGACGCCTGTCACGCCCCAAATCCGGTTTCGACCGGACTCGAGACGTGAACTTAAATAGAAGATAAACAAAACAGATTTTAAGGTAATAAAGCTGAAAATAATAATCTGTAATTCATAAATCCGCTAAAAAGAGTCAACAACTCTTAAGTAAACTGTAAAAGCAGTAATTAGTTCAAAAACATGGTACATCACTAGACAAACTAGTCTAGGAACATCGCAAGCTCCCAAGCGTCGAGCATCCAGCTAGTACACAACCCGCTCAAGACCTGAAATACAACAAGGTAAGGGGTGAGCTTTCGCTCAGTAGGAAAAGTAGTTAAAGTTATGAACATCAGTTCAATACCACGAGTAACCGTCCAATTAGGGCATACTAGAAATGCATAACTAACCACCAAAGAGCAATCAACCCAAGGCAACGCCAGACCTTCACTCGGACACAACCCGTAAGTCAAACTCAACACTGAACCGAAAACATACACTTATCTCACTTTCACTCTTGGTACTCATCACCTATCAATTCTCAAAGGACAACGCTCACGGTTATCTCACAACCGACCACACGTGCGAACTCGCACGACAAAACATAGTGACACTCATCATCAGATAATCCCAATTAAGTCATTCACAGTCACACACACAACTCGTCATAATTGCACGGTCTCGGGAGCAACCCGCTCAACCCGGCGTAACCGCATGCAACTTCCCCCCGACACACCATCGGGAGAGGCGGTCGACCTCATCGCGGAACACGACATTTTACCGGTACACGGAAGGCAGGGAAATCGCCTCTTCGCGGCATGGTACATCGCGGAACACAACACATCGTTTTACCGAGTGTTGGTCGGAAGGTAGGGAAACCACCTCTTCACGAGACACATCGTTTTACCGACTCTAGGTCGGAAGGTAGGGAAACAACCTTTCTCAAGTAACCAAAGCAGCCACAGACACAATCACACTCACAATCATGATCACATTCACAACAACGCACAGAGCACACAACAGAGAAACACATAATTTAGTACAAACGTTCCCAAAATCACCGGCTATCACAACTTGTCCCACTTATATCGTACCGGAACACACAACATCGGTCCTGATATCTTCCCGTCACGTAGAATCAGGGCCTCACGCATACCAGACCGGCACATACCTCGGTCGTACGCCTTCCCGGACCACAAAGCATCGGGGTAATGATCACGCCATCCTTGGCCTAGATACCCTACATCGGCATACTCCATCGGTGTAGGTATCAAGCTGAATTACCTCATCTTGGAACACGCATCAAAAAAGGTCTCACGCATCACCATGTCAACACACAAATCGGTCTATCACTCACCCGATCATATCGCAACCAAAGGTTCATGTCACATCAAACACGACACACTTGCCCACACATAACACAACATGCTACATCGAGTAATCTTATTAAGACTCTCAAACAGCGGTTACAACACGCATCATGCATCTCAAACCACACGCAACCCTAAGGCTCGACATGGTCATTCTACCAGCACAACTATTTCCCAAGTGTTGAAAGCGGTTAAACTAGTGAATCACATCCTACATGTTACTAAGACTCGTCCGGTTATTTATAAGCGAAAGCGGTTATTCTAGTGAATCACATCCTATATGCCAACTAGGACCTTTCCGGTTATTATTATTCCCTAACCATGCATGCTAGTAACTTTCCGTAATCAAATCGGTATTCGCTACTTTCCCTACCTCAAGAAGAACAAACAACTGCGTCTCCTAGCTGCTGACGTTCGGGCCTACCTCCGGTCTTCTCGGACGAAGTCAAAGTCTGATTTTAACAAGTGAAAGTGATAATCAGTCCCGGTATAGTCCGAATCAGTCCGAATCAGTCCTCTAATTTATCAATTTAGTCCTTTAAATTCTCCACTTTAAATCATTCAAATTAAATAACCAATTAAATCTGATTTTAAAATTAATTAATTCTTTAAAAAAACTTATCTGACCCGGATCTGACCCGAATCCGACCCAACCCAGATCCACACCCGGACCTGAGCCCAGACCCGACAAGATCCGAACCAGGCCTGGCCCGAGACCTAGCCTAGGCCGAGGCCCAGTCTGGCCGAGGCCCAGCTTGGCCGAGGCCCGGTCCTAGCTTGAGTCCGGCGAGGTCGAGGGCAAAGCCAGCGAGGGTTCGGTCTTCGACGAAGCGACAGACGGCGGAAAGAGAGCTCGGAGAAAGGGAAGAGAAGGTCGGGGAAGGACGGACGACGCCTCGCTCACCTGGGTGTACTTCCCTGACTCCGGCGCGGTGCGAATCGAGCCCGGAAGAGGAGAGCTCGCACGAGGTTTCTGGCGACGGCGGAACCAGATCTGGTTCGCGAACATGTCTGCCGGCGTGACTCCGTTCCTGACACGAGCCCGACAACGGGCTTCAGCGTCGTCTTGTGTCGGCGTGGCTTGCTTCGAGACCGGGAACCGTAGCAGTGTCGCCGACAATGCTGTGTCGAGAGAGCGAGAGGGTGAGAGGACGAGAGAGAGAGAGGGAGGCACTTCGGGAATCGTGCGCTGAATTAGGAGATGAACAGTTAGGCTAGGGTTTGGGTTAGCCCGAGCTGGGCTTGGGCCTGAGCTCGTGCGCACGTGCGGGCTTGGGCTCGTGCGTGCAGTTCGGGCTTGGGCTTGGTCCGGTTGACTGAGCCCAAATCTGCTTCCTTCCTCTCTTTTTTTGTTTTCCTTTTTTTTTGCAATTGATCCAAACTTTTAACCCGTTTTCCAACCAACGACGTTCCAATCGAACAATTTTAAAATAGTTAAATCTTTTAACCGGAGCGATCTTTAGAATGCCCAGCCACAACCGGGAACTTAAATCCTGTCGATATTCTTATACACACGGTTGAACGTGAACCCGCCGAGAATACTATGCATGTACCAGAAAAGTATTCGGCCCGAGGAGTCCGCATTGGTGTGTGCGTGGCTCAGACATACGGAGCAAGGTCGTGACTAATCCGACGATGCGTTTTGGGATGCCATACGGGGGGAGCAGTCGTAGACACCCGTGAGAAATTGCTATTAGTAGCTGATGAGGGTCATCCGGAGGAGAAGGCGACATTGACTGTGGGGGAGTCCAAATGGAAATGTTGGGGGCTCCCACCCCCGTGTCCCGGTCCATTTCCTGACTCATGTTAGCCAGGTCACGAGTCTTCGCACCCCATGAAGAACTGGAGGTGTCCCCTCGGGACCCTCCTTAGCCATGTCACCAGTCTTCGAAATTGCAGTCCCTTCCTTGAGCGATAGGATAGGAAAACCTGGTGGTGGGGAGATATACCTCCCCCTCGGCCCCCCTTGCTGGCTCGGTCCCAAAGTAAGGGATGTGAGCATCTCTTCCACCCTCGGTTCCCGTCGTTTCTATGGAGGTCCCCAACGGGTCTGTAATAATTTTATTGTATCCACACCCATATTAGCACGTAATGAATCATCAAAACGTACCTCCTCCTTACCGACACCTCGAATATATGCAAGACAGTGCTGGATCCGATGAGTAAGCCTTCCACACTAAGCAAAATACCCCGAGAGGTGTTCATACTATAGGCCCACTATAATATCATGTCGGTGTCTCGAAAATTATAGACAAACCTTTCTCTTGAGCGGCTTGTCCACATCTAGTCCAACTCGAAACCATAGGAAGTCATCCCAAGACTTCGGAAATGGTATGGGGGCTCCAGATACCTCTTGACCAAGTGTGTTCGCAAGAAGGTTCGGACCTGGTCATTTCTAGTGTCTCCTGGAACATTGAAAGCTCGGACCCCAATTTCCTTAAACTTAAAAGGGATCTGTTCGGGTTGCATGCATGGGATATAAGGGAGGAAGATGAGAGGATACCCGCTAAATTTCCAAGGCCCATTATGGCGGATCCGGTTGAGGATGGGTTTAAGAACCGCCCCCGGTCGAACCGGTGAAATTTGGGGAAAGTTGACTTCCCGCCGGAAAAGTAAAACGATGACTCCGTGAGTCATTCAGGACCTTTCCGGGACCCAAAAAGCTTAGCCGTCGTTATGGTTAGCTTAGTTGGGTCATTTCCTTTCAATTGACTAATTTTACGAAAAAGTCAAATCCGGGTCAAACGGGGCCAAATTAAGGGTTTTATCGAATTAATTAATTGGGCTGAGATAATTGTGGGTGGAGATTGTTATTTTTCTTTGGGATCTAAAGTCCATGACGTTGAGGTCCAACCACTCAAGCCCATCTCTCATTTTGTCTTGTATTGATATTTAGGGAACATTAGAGTTTTTGGTTCCCTTGTAAACAACAACAATAAATCTGACATAGAGAGAGAGAGGCGACTTGTCTGGACAGAGAGAGTCGGAATTTCCATTCTCTTGTGACGACAGCATCATTTTCGGGAGAGAAGGATCATTTAGGTAGTGTGAGTCAAAAGATCAAGAGCTTGGTTGGCGGCAGAAAAAGGCATGAACTCACATCTCTTCATCTTTTTTTGCTGGTGTCCGTGTATGATTATTGTTACTGGAAACATCATTTGGCTGAGCATTAAATGCTCTATGGTGTTACACGGATTAGCAGCTTCAGATTGATGAGACAAAAGACGTGTGGTCAGAGAAAAAAACAAAGTAAAAAGGAGATTGAACAATACAGTAATAAAGGTTTGTTTCTACCTTCTGTTCTTTGGTTTTATGTTGAGATAATAGAGCATTAATTACATAACTTTATGGAACACTGATACTTAAACTTCCCACGGTGTGTTAATTGCTGAAATTTGTCAATATTACAGACTAACCCAAGCGTGGGTTGATTTTGAGAAATTACAATTAAATGTGTTTAGTCGCGTAGTTGGGATTTGTATTGAGAAATAAGAAAGAGAAAAAAAGGAGATATTTTTCCGGCGACCGGAGAACCGCTGGAACTCCGGCCACCGAGTGATGTGACCGGCCATGGCCGGAGGAAGAGCCACGGAACCGTGACCGACCACACGGCGGTGGTCCGGTCCGGCCACCCACGGTCCACGTGTGGCCGTGGGTCCCACTCGTCCGAGGAGCGGGTGGGTCGTGTTCGGGTGATCTTGGTTGATCCCCGGATCGATAATTCGCACCCGGAACGAATTATGGAAGTGATTCGTAGAAATTCGGAAATTGTAGTTTAGAAACTTTACTTACGGTTTTGGAACGCTCGGACCTCGGAATTTAATTCCGTCAAGTGCGTTGGAACAAGTAAATTTAATTATGAACGATAGAAACAAAATGGAAATTTTCGGAGTCCCGAGGGAGGTTTTCCCGATTCTGGGCAAAATGGGCCTCCCGGGCCCATTTTGACAAATTGAGCAATTGGGGGTTAGTTTGGGTATTTCTCTCTTTGAGTCACACTTGAATTAGCATTAATTCTTGTATTGCTTGTGATCTTATACTTGGTTCCCGAGCACGGCAGAGGAGACTTCTAGGCGGCTCTCGTTGACTAAGCATTTGGATAGAATTCGAGGTAGGGAAGAGTAGTAAATTTCCGCTTTTAATTAAGAAATGCTAATAGTATGCATATATGATGATAACAACCGGAAGAGTCTTAGTTTGCATATAGGATGTGATTCACTAGAATAACCGCTTTTAATTATGGGAATTGTCGTGCTGTAGATTCATATGTGGCCATGTCGAGCTTAGGATTGGTTGTTGTTTGTGTTGATTGTGGTTAATAGTCCTTAACTGTCGGTGCATAATATGTTCTTTGGTTAGTCCAAGAATCTTATTAAACTAGATGAATTATGATGAGTATGATATGAATGGTTGCTCTGTGACATGATTGGTTGTGTGGATGCGTTGAGTGTGATATGATTGTACCTTGTGATATGATCGGGTGAATGATAGACCAATGAGACGTGTTTGGTAAGTCGTGTCGGTAAGCTTGATTGGTAAGATGAGTTCGGTGTAATGTGTTTGTTTGGCATTGTGTGTTATTGTATTTTACTTGCCCGAGGTGTGTTTCCGGGAAGATGTTCGACCGAGGGGTATGCCAGTCCGATATGTTTATTATGTTGTTTCACCCCGATGCTATGTGTTCCGGAAAGACACCTAGGCCGATGGGTATTCCGGTATGGTGTATTGTTGTCTCACCTTGATGCTACGTGTTCCGGGAAGACTTGTTTCACCCCGATGCTACGTGTTCCGGGAAGACACTTAGGCCGATGAGTATTACGGTATGGTGTATTGTTGTCTCACCTCGATGCTACGTGTTATGGGAAGACTTGTTTCACCCCGATGATGTGAGTTCCGGGAAGATATCTAGGCCGATGTGTGTTCCGGTACGATATGTGAGTTGTGTGTGTGGATTGGAGTCTTGTGGTTTAATTATCTATATATCGGTACTCGTGTGTTTCTTGAGTTTGTTTCTCTTGGCAATTAGTCATATTCATGTTGATCTCTAATTGTGTTGTCCTTTGGTAAGTGTACTAATCGAGAACCTTGGTGACGAAGCGGGAGTTCTTTTTCCCTTTACTACTTTTTCCTACTGAGCGTAAGCTCACCCCCTCTGTTTTTAATGTTTTACAGGTTTCGTTGGTGAGTAGGCTTAGAGGTCGTCTCAGGGCTCGGGAGTTCATTGAGGATCCGAGTGGTTATATGTAGTAGAGACGTACCTCCATTTTCGTACCAACTATGTTTTTCTTTACTTGGTTAGAATTGAGCGTTTGACTCTTTTTTTATCGGAGTTGTTATTTTGGAACTAAATTTGGAGTTTGTTTTCGTTTAAATTTACTGTTATTATTGTTTTGTTTTTATTCCTATTTCACGTCTCGAGTCCGGTCAAAACCGGATTTGGGGCGTGATAATGGCTTCCGACATGAATTGGAATGAGACAACATCCTGAGAGAGGACGTCCACCCCATATCGTTGACCTGCTAGTGTTTAAGAATCACCCCGATTAAGACCTTTGGAGTATACCGGATCCTGGTAATGAGTCGGCGACCAGAGACAATCAACACCGTTCATCGGATCTGGCCGAGACGATTTCTTGGGGAACCACCACGACAACATCCTCATCGTCGTCATCCTCCACAGAAACGCCTCCCAGGTGGTCTGAGATTGCATCGAGTGAAACCCTAGCCTGTAGCGGGGATCCTCCAAGCTTGAACGCGTGGGGCTGAGAAGGCGGCGCCATGGTCTGCGGTGGAACCAGCGGCCATGCATGTGGTTGAGCACCCTGGATCTGACTGTGCCCTTGATGTTTGACTGACGACCCAACGACGGCTGTGGTCGGTCCTGCAGCGGGCTCTATCACGTCGGGGAGACGAGATATTCCCATGTTGCTGATGGAGATGCTCGGTTCTCTGATTCCTCTTCCTGCCAGAGAGAAGGGTTATTGGTGGGTGTGGTTCACGTACGGCGAGGCGAGAGAGCGGCTGAGCAAGGTGCTGCCATAACGGTGATGAGGTTAGGCGTGCGGCTTTAAGAAGAGGACGATGAGGATGTTGTCGTGGCCTATGAGCAAGGCCTATGATAGAGTGGAATGGTCATTTATGCTATCGATGATGGGGGCCTTTGGATTCGATATGGGTTGGCGGGCTATCGTTCTTGTGTGCATGCGATCTATCCAGTACACAATAAGCTCAGATGGGAAGCATACGTCGCCGTTCACCGCAGGGAGGGGTATTCGCCAAGGCGACCCTTTGTCCCCATATCTTTTCTTATTCTGTATGGAGGGTCTGTCTCGTATGCTCGGTCAAGCAGAGAGGGCTGGAAAGATTCACGGGGTCTCGGTGGCCAGAGGTGCACCACTAGTATCTCACATATTTTTTGCGGATGACTGTTATATATTCTACAGGGCGGACCCGGAGGAGGCGACCCATCTGAATCAGATCCTTCATACTTTCGGTCGCCTTTCGGGTCAGGTAATCAACAAAGGTAAATCGTCCATCTTTTTCAGCACCAGTACGAATCTGGCAAACAGGTCGGCCTGTTGTGGTATTTTGGGGATACAGGAGATTTCTGGTCCGACTAAGTATTTGGGGGTCCCCAATATGCTGGGACGACGAAAAGGGCAGAGTCTCCAGTTCCTGTGTGACCGTATCGTGTCCAAGATTGGAACCTGGGACGGTCAGATGCTATCTGCAGGGGGAAAGAAGGTGATGATACGCTCAGTGCTCCAAGCTATGCCAATTTATGCGATGAGTGTCTTCTTACTACCAAGGGAATCCATCAATAAAACACATGTCGCGTTAGCTCGATACTGGTGGACGGGAACCCTAGAGGCACGAAACCGATTATATGGCAAGACTGGGCTAAACTATGCAGGCCAAAGGAGGATGGCGGGATGGGCTTCCGGGACATGAGAGATATGAACACTGCGATGCTGGCAAAAATGGGCCGGAAAATCCTAACCGAGCCAGATTGTTTGGTGGCCCGCATCCTCAAGGCAAGGTACTTCCCGAAGGGTGACTTCCTCACAGCGGAATGTGGAAATGGACATAGTCAGATCTGGACGGGGCTTCGGGAAACTCAGGGTTTACTCCGGCAAGGATTGATTCGGACAATTGGCGACGGCAGTTCAACAATGGTAGAAGGATCCTCGTGGCTCATGGGGAACACCCTGGTCATCCCGCTCCATACTTGTATCACTCTGGACCTGAGGGTGTCGGATCTGGCTACGGATGATCACCAATGGGACGTACTAAAACTGCAACATAACCTCCCTCCGACCATTGTTGATGATATTTTGCAAGTACCCCCGCCCCTCCCCCGGCATGTAGACAAATGGTCCTGGAAATTTAATATTCGAGGTGTGTACTCGGTCAAGGAAGAATATAGGGAATTATCCCCAGAGAATGGTCGTTGGCACGTTTCGACAGGAACGATAGTATGGACGGGCATATGGGATCAGGACATTAAACCAAGAATCAAGGTATTCCTCTGGCGAGCTCTTTCTGGCACCCTACAAGTAGCGGTCAACCTCCGAACAAAATTTGTTCCGATTCCAGAGACATGCCAGATGTGTCAGCATGCACAGGAGTCTACGGATCATCTCCTCCTCCATTGTCCTTTCGCACTCTCTATCTGGGATATTGCAGGTATACCGGTTCCCATCCCCGCGCCCGCCACGTTGCACGAATGGTTAACTGCCCTGCTCCTTTTGCCTGATATAAAGTTGCGAAGCAAAGCCTGCCTCTTCTTGTGGGAAATATGGAAAGCGAGGAATGTTATGGTCTGTGATCAGACCTCGTCCAGACCACAGGATGTCATAGCCACAGTCCTCAATAACCAGTGCAGCTGGTCGGAAGCACAGAATGGCCGCTCGAAACCCAATGTTGTTCCCCATTACAAACAAACAAGCTGGAGCCCACCGCCCCCTAATTGTCTTATAATCAATGTGGATGGTGCGATTTTTGCGGACTCAGACCAATTTGGATGGAGTTGGATCTGTCGGACAGAAACGGGTGGGGTTCGGGAAGGGAGAAATGGTTGTGGGAGTGGCTCGTCAAGCCCCGAATACGCTGAGGCCATGGCAATTTGGCAAGCCCTGGAATGGATCCAAGCATCGCACTCCTCCACGGTCACTATCCAGAGTGATGCCCAGTATCTGGTGCACCTGATCCAAGGAACACACCAGGTTTTCTCCCCTTTGGGCCGGCTGATAGACGACTGCCAATCCTTGTTAGCTACTCTCGAGGATGTTAAACTCGAGTATATCTCTAGGTCAGCGAACGGTGCAGCCCACTGGCTTGCCCGGGAAGCCTGTTCTTCGCTTGTCCTTGTGTGGTTCAATTTTACTATTCCGGATGCACTTATGTCTATCTTAGTACAATTCAAATAATAAAAGTACGCTATTCTTATTCGAAAAAAAAAACTTCAAATACAAACACTAAATTCTATCTTCTTCGTCTACTCGTCTAGTATGACGCATGGTAGTTTTAAAGCAGCACACTAAACAACTTTAGAGGGATGATAGTTACCGGTGAACAGGTAATTTCACATATTTATCACAGTTCACCGGACCAGGGACATTTGATCTCAATGTTTTATCACCGACACCACACTAATAGTGCATGGTGCTCTCAACGCCGACACCGATTGTGATTAGTTTTACCATAAATTTTACCCAGTGTAATCCGTAGTCATCCATTCACGATCACTGCTGGGAAATGGAAATTTGCAATGGATGAGTTTTGTCAACGACACACTCGTGTTCTTTTGACCAGCAGCACACTCCAAAACAAGACAGCAATCAAAATGTAAAATCAATGCAACCGAACTGAACCATCTATTTCAGGTTGACAAAATTAATTTCAAATAAAATAGTAAAGTGTCATTTATTCGTTTTAACCGTGGATCCGACCGTAATTGGGCTCGGGTCAATAGTCCATCGTTGTTGATGTTGATTTAGCAGTTGGCACCGTCTAGAGTGCCGAAACTAAAGAGTCTAGGACACGTGTCCCATCAAAACTAGGCCTTGTTTAACGATAACTGGACTGTGCGAATCTGAAAGAAGAGCGCGTGAACAGGTGTACCATCGGTCTGCCAAACACGCGGCTAGGGACCGTGTATGTGAAACCATAATTGGGGCAGTGGCTTGCAAAAAGGCCTCAATCGTCTTGTGACAATTGATGACCTCATGCCACATGTATATGGGCTTGGAATCAAAAGTCAAATAGGACCGGCACAAACCTGTTTCAAACCAAATAACTTTGCTCCTTCCTTTTCATGAAAAGCCCTTCACCGTCCCCTTGCTCTATATATATACACATAACACAACCATCACCATATCATTAATTCTCAACTCAATTTCATCACTAAAACCCACAATCTCAAAACTCATACAGAGCAGAGAAATGACAATGAGATACAGCATACTTGGGTTTGTAATGGTGTTGCTGTTGTCGACGCAAATCAGCCTTGTTCTCTGTCGGCCGCTTCAGGGTAACACTGGTGATTATGGGATGGGTGTTTCTTCCGAGTCTTCAAGTATACACGCAACAATAAGGAGTATAGTCTACACTCTGGCTTCTGGGCCGAGCAGGAAAGGTCCTGGCCATTAGACCTTTCTCATTCTTCTTCCTGCAAAACAACAAAACTGTAACACCTTAGCTTTTCTTAGTTTCATTAGACATTCTTTTTTCCTCACAAGGATGAGTGACATGTATAACCCATATTTATACCTCCAATACATTTCTGCCGTGTATACAAAAACTTGTTCAATTTCCATCTGTTTTCTTTCCCAAATATCAGCTAACAAACACCTTTCTATTGTTTTGCCACAAGTTAAGAGCATCACGGTGTATAAGTCAAGCACTTGATTTGTATCAAATTTGCTTGATTCAATAGCGGGGTTGAAGCAGCATTTATAATTAAAAATAATTTATATTACACTTTTAATAAAGCGAAATTGTAATTTTATTCAAACCAAAGACGTTACATAAACGGTTACGGGGTTTAATTAAAATTAAATTAGCCCGATATAGAAACGCCACCTCGCTTGATTTTTGGCAAGACCCCACCACTAGAATTTATTAAATGGAATACCATCGATACATCATGTGGTACTCAACAAATGTTGCATCTAATATTTCCCGACCGGTCGTGTAGGGAAGACGTTGAACATGGCGTCGGTAGATAAAATAAGATTGACATTGAAGACTCCTCACAATTGACAGTAACAAAAATAACAGACAGAAAACACAGACATCAAAAACTTAGTTACACATGTTCATATATGAGTAATTCATCCTTGCCTTGGTTGGGTAGGGTAGTGGATTTAGTCTTACTACAAGGGTCACTAGCCTATAAAAATGACCAATTTGATAGATACATATAACAAATGTAATTTTAGTACATAAAATTAATGCTTTATGAGTAAATCCTCTGGCTGGCTGGGAATGGTGTGAACAAAAAATGCACTTCATCAGGCAAGTAGCCTTGTTAGCCTAAAAAATCAGGTCAAATAAATTGGACAGCATATGCATCAAGTCATGCAAAGGCCAAAGAGTTGGATGAGGTAGGTAGGTAGGTAGGTCAAGCAGTATTCACTGTAATCAAATTTATTAACAGTCGTCTATATAAGCAAGAGTCATGTCTATATGAATGAAACCTCATCCAGTGCACCACAACATCTCAAAGCCACCCTTTTCTAATTGTTTCCTGTTATAAACCAAGCAGTCCATATATGGAACGCCGTAAAGCAATTACTTTCAGTATTTAAACAATTTGACCACCCAACTCAACTATGTTCCTAAACATTTTATACTAGTGATACTAATCTGAGATATAATTACATTAACAATGACTCAACTTAGAATAATGACAAGGAATCGATATGGAAAATTACATACCAACAGTTGCATGCTCCTTTTCTTTGAAAAACTGTAGAAATTGCCAGAAAATACCAATAATGATAGTAGCAGCGTAGCAGGATTTGCAATCACTAGATCGAGCCATACCAACAAAATGAGCTATTTACCAATAAACATATAACTCATTTAACTGAGACCTTCATCGAGTTGTAAGGTTTTTCCCTAGTGCTTGACACGAGACGTAAAATCTATTTGTCATTAATTATTACGCATCGAAGGAAACAGAGTAACCAGATGAAAATTAAGATTGCACATCACAATCATCTACATATTCCAGCAGTGCCATAATGCCTGGATGAATAATCCAAGAAAAGACAAGGCCAAAATGCCAAGTAGACAATATTCCTAACTCAGCTACGAGTACGACATCATCTAATGAAGATGTAGCAGAGTAACTAAAGACACTGAATGTAAAACAAACTTCAACATGAATCAAAGACAAGCTATCCATTCAAATTCAAACACTGTGAGCTCAAAATACTGCGATTAAATAAAATATTAAAGAATGTTAGCAAAAGATGAATCAGTGAAGTGCTGGCCTTGTGACAGATAACATCTTACATCTAATAATTACCAAAAAAAAGTAATGCACAAGAAAGTAATTATTTGCAGTTTATATCTTTCCGCTAGGTGTACACTGCTATGCTAGATAATTTCTGTAAAGTTCACACATTCTGATTGGTGATCATGGAATCCCACTGAATAAATCCATCCATGACATTGATTTTCAATTTCAGCTGGTTCAACTCTGACACTAATAAGTTAACTACACCAGGGGTACACTGCTATGCTATACCCAAAGCTATTGTACTTGTAACAAGAAAATAACACTTATGAAGTTAACTACAAAAAAGATTCTCATGAAGCACTCATTATCATGGAAAGAAACATACCCTCTTCCATAAAATAAAAAAAATATATATAAAAAACATATTTCTGGAGCACTCGGGAAAGTAGATAAATTGTTTACCTTACCTCTAAATCCAAGTCACATAACACCTCTGGAAACTAGGATCTTTGAGTTCATGGTGCATTCCCAGTCGGAATTAGTTTTTGAATAAGAAGTGACCAATCCAATGCCATTTAAAATATCCAGAATTGGAGTACGAAAGATTGAAAAATTAGCAATGAGTTGATAGCACACAATACATTTAATAGACAAAAAGTTTGATAGCAACATATCAAAGAGTTCAGATGTTTAGAACTCAACTTATTCATTAAATATGGATCCAAATGATGTCCCTGGCACACAACCTAGTTAAGAGACGATCAATTAAGAGAAGTTTAGAAAAACATGGAGATTATACCTGTTTAATACCATAGCAAAGTACGTACTTTAAGTGGGGAATGTCATGTCTGATAAGGTAACACAATTTGGCACCCCATATCTCAGAAACAGTGAGATATGGAATTCATTTCCTATGCCTTTTTCCCTTACAAAATGAAGCAACCTTTTCCCTAACTTGACTTCAGGGTGAAGCTGAAGACATAGTTATGCTGGTATGAAAGCATGCAATTAAAAAAAAAACATATTGTGGGGCTTATTATGGTACATTTCTGCATAATAATCGTTCAGTATCACTGCATTTTATAAATGATTAACAAATCTGGGATCAAAGAGGTAGCATCATCATTGAACCAATCAACAATTCCAACAAACTGAAAAAACCCAAATCTGAAGTAGGATTATTATAATAATTTATAAACCCTGCACCAAAGACAGAATTCAACACAGAAACATCATCAATCGAAGCAACATGAAACCCCCAAATATAGCATTGGAGACAATAGCTGTAGCGTACCAATAGGTCAATTATCAAGGTTCAGAGTGTGAATCCTCAGTGGCAGGGGAGGGCCCCTGATCCGAACCTGGCGCCGCCGACCGAGAAGCGGTCCTGGCCTTGACTGCCTCGAGCATGAGTTTACTGATCTCGCAGGAGTAGGACCGGACGATCGCGACGCCGTCGTCCTCGGCAGAAGATGAGGCAACTGCGGCGGAGTAGGCCTCTTCCTCGATGCGGCGCGCAATGGAATCGGATTCCTCCGTTGGCATGGTGCCGTAGCGCTTGGAGACGGGGGAGGGGGTGGAAAGGGTCTCGACGAGGCGGTTAATGACGGCGTCACGTGTGTTCTGCGTAGGAGGCCATACGCTGAAGGCGACATTGCTCAGATTTTCAGGTTTACTGGCCTTCTCGGAAAGTTCAGTCTGGCCTTCCATGGGCGGCGACGCTGTGCCGGAAACGGACTCTTGGTCGGGCATTGTTAGAGGGATGTCGATGAAGACAAGCCGAGAGCACTTAAACGAGGTTATATTGTATAATATATTGTCGAACTTAAATTACAAAAAGATTATACGGATTTCGTTTTTAGTATTCTAAATGTTTTTTGTGCCACTTCAGTACCCTAAATTTTGTTTATTCCAGTTTAGTACCCGCCGTTAACTTTCCATCCATTTTTGGATGGAAAAACGTCATGTGCCTTGCACATGACCCTATCTTTTATAATGATACCAAAACTACCCTTAGGTAGTTTAAAAAAATTGAATTTTTGAAAAATAAAAATGATTTTTTATAAATAAAAACTGACTTTTGATTTTTATTTTCATATATAAATTAATTTTTAAATAAAAACTTATTTTTTAAAACAGTAAATTGATTTTTTAAAATTAAAATATAATTTTTATTTAAAAAAATCTGATTTATATATATATATATATATAAAATTCAATGGAAATTTTTTGAAAATTTGATGTAACATGATGGGTATTTTAGACATTTTATGTTCATTGGATGGAAAGTTAACAACATTGGATGGAAAATCAGACGTTGGGTACTAAACTGGAATAAACAAAGATTTAGGGTATTGAAATGGCACAAAAAACATTTAGGGTACTAAAAACGAAATCCGAAAATATCAGGGTACTAAAATGGAATTAACCCAAGATTATAAGGCTTGGACTCTTGAGTATGTCCGTCTCCTCGCAGGTGACCCAATGTTTTTTATACTCGTAGAAAGAGTCTAATTTACATCTTAGACAAGTACGAAGAGAAACCTCATTCTACTATTCCAACAACATAAAAACCAAACCCTAAAAAGTCCAAAAAAACAAACATCCAAATTAATAGAAATCACGAAAATAGAAATAAAACTTCAATGCTTCCGAGCTCTTCTCGAGACGAACAAACACAACCCATCTCGGGCCTTGGGGGATAGGCCCACAACAGCCCACTCCCTTCTCTTTGGGTTCTCTCATGGCTCTTGGCGGGGTTGTTTCTAAGCCCTCGCTTGCTGATCATCACTATCTTCCTCATCTACCAGGTGACAGGTAAGAATATCCGAGAGTTCCAGTTCCCTCTTTATTTGGGTGGCTCGGGTGTAGCATTGTCACGTCTTCCCATTTTCCTTGGCCTTTAGCGCTTTTATCCGCATTGGTCCTAGGCCACCCGACTGTTCACGAGGCTCTTTTTGCTTCCCCATGCGAGGTAGAGTCCTAATGGTCATTCCTGCAAAAAAAATTGGGGGCTCCCATCCACATAGGCGTTAACCAGGTCACATGTCTTTGTGATCCCTAAGAGCCCGTTTAATGATTCTGGATGCTCCCATTGAGTTTTTAAAAGTGTTGTCACGCCTCAAATCCGGTTTTGACCGGACTCGAGACGTGAACTAAAATAATAATAAATTTAAGTAAAACAATTAAAAATAAACATTGAAATTTTAATCATTTAAAAAAGTATTTAGTCCAAAAACACGGTACGTCTCTAGACCTACTAGACAAGACCCACGCCAGCTCCCCAGCTTAGCTGTGTCTTGCTAGCATAATTCGGCTCAACATCTGAAACACCACAAAGTAAGGGGTGAGCTTTCGCCCAGTAGAAAAGTAGTTAAAGTAATGAACATCGGCTCACCACCACGAGTAACCGTCCAATTAGGGCATACTAGTACAGCACGACTAAATACCAAACCGGGGTTCATAGCCAAACTTACAATACTCTTAACAACGACTTTCACACACTAATCAATAACCAACAACAAACGCAACCAACACAAAAACCAACAGTACACACGTCTTGTTCCACAACACCCAAACTCCGTCGGCTGTACACATCCCGATACCATCGTAACAAACCGATAGGTCAAGCATCCATCGGACTACCTCTCGATCCAGAGGAGACGCATAACGTCACAAAGACGTATAACGTCGAGAATGCTAGAAACATCCCTATGAGGACGCATTCGTCGGGACCCTCAGAAACGTCTCCAAAGGACCATAGATCATCGAGGCTGAAACACAGCACCCAGTGCCCAACACGACCCGTAGGTCCAACACAACCCACAGGCCCAACCACGACCCGTAGGCCCAACTACGATATGATATGGCTCGTCGGCTCCGACCCGTCGGCCCTTATGCAATATGATATGATGTGGCCCGTCGGCTCCGACCTGTCGGCCCTATGCAAGATGATATTGTTAGTCTTAGTGCCCATAGTTCAATCCTAAATGTCCAAATGTATATATCATCGTTAGCAATAAAATTAAAGCGGCTCTATATTACTTATGTGTTGGAGTAATATATCGATGTGTGTTCTGATCTATGCCCACCATGCGAATAGAACCATAGATCGAGATAGATCACACTCGATGGGTCCCTAGTCAACAAAGCTTCACTAGAAGCGACTAGTATGAAAGATGGCTCTTTATGGCTTACGTTCTTTTAGTCATTGGAATGAGATTCCGGAGTCTGATCATAGATATCATGTGGGACATGATATTGGACGACCCGCCCTGAATATGTGCCATAGATTAAGTCATGAACATATTCAGTGTCGTAGCTTGTCATGTATCCTTAGACTAAGGAGTCTTTGTGAACGCTATGTAGTCAACAACTGAGTTTGACCTGAGCCTAACGTTGTCCGTAACAGGGCTTCCATGACGGCCAGGATTGGCTTGGGGACGGGCTACATGAGTGACACGAAAGGCGGCTAAGGGATTTATCCCTCATACTGAGGTATGGGAAAGATATCGGTTCTCGGCCACTTGATCGAGAGTGACTGGAAGAATAGCATGGCCATGCACATGATACTGGGCATCATATCTTCAGTCATCTCACATATCAAGGAACGGTGATTGAGAATAATAAGGATGACGGCTCTATGCCTTATCTCAATCAGGATATCGGAGATAAAAGGATAATGACAGGGATGACGGAAAGGTTAGAATCGACAGGGTCGATTCGTTATGCAGTGTCAGGCAATACTAAAGTCTCGTTAGTTGCCACTTAAATAGGATCAAGTAAAATGGGATTTTACGTTGATCTATTGACATGCATAAACCTAAGGGTCACACCGGAGGATGAAACTCATTGACACATTTATGGAGAATGGCCAAAAGGGAGTTGTCTCGGGACATGACCAAAACTGGGTTTTGGGTCATGTGCTCGTACGTGAATAGGACTTTACGGATCGAGACAAGGCTTGGAGTCTTGGGATTGATCGCGTCGGATAATGTTGGACATTTCCGGTATGGAAGGCATGGAGGCGATGAGCGAATCACGGGACCTCGTTGGAAATGGCCACGGGCCATGTTCCAAGAGGCCCATGAAAGGCCCATGCAACCAAGGCCCATGGAACTAATTAATCAAGTCTTGATTAATTAGTACTAAGTAAGCAAGACAAGGATTAAGGTGTTGGTGATTCACCACCTAACCCAATCTTGTCTTGCCATACTTTGTCCTATTTACACCTTACTTGACACCATACTTGTCCCATGCCTTTAGTTGGACAAGTATGGGTTTTGTTATGTTTAAGTCATCTTTTTTCAACATAACAAACACAAGACAAGAATAGGAAACACATTTTCTCTCCCTCTTCCATGGCCATTTCGGGTTTGGCTAGTTTCCACCTCCATTTTTGTGTTCTTGAGTCCTCAAAGAGAAGAACTACGTGGCTTTGATTCCCATGTGGATACGTAGGCGTCTTGGAGACTCAAGCCAATCATTCGTTAACCGGTGTTCTTGTTTTGGTAAGAACTAGTGCTGAATTTTTCTCTTGTGAATCCATTCTTTGTTAGTTGTTTCATGGTTTTAATCGTCTCTTGGTTTTCATTGATTTTCCGCTGCGAGTTGGTTCATCTCCAACCTTACCTCGAGACCCAACAATGGTATCAGAGCCGTGCTACCTTCGGGATTCACAAGACGGTGTTCATAGTTTCGGTTTTGCTTGAAAGTTTCGTTTTTGGCATGTTGTTTTGCGAAATTGTTTGATAACATGTTTTAAATTCTTGTTCATGGATTTAATGCATGTAAAATGAATTTTTGAAAATTATTTCAAATCTGGAAATTTTGAAAAAAGTTTGATTTTTCGGGTCTCGGGAGCAGGACTCTCGGGGAGCCGAAACCGGGACCGAACGGGGCTCCGTTGGACGGAGCTAGGCCAAGCATGACCATTGGATGGTTGATATGCCAAGGCTAAACCGTTTTGTTAGTTATGACGAGTTTGGAACCGTCATGACGAGCTCGAAGATCAAATGTTCAAAAGTTTCATTTTTGAACGGTTTCGATAAACCGAGCATCAAAAAATTTCGAAACTTGGCTATTAATTAAAACCGGAAAATCACATGATGTTTGATAACATGCTTGTTTGATAACACGATGTGTGATGTGATGTTGGCATGGTGTACATAATAGCCCCGAGCTCGATTTAATTATTTATCGCTTTTCACGGCCTGCGAGCCGTTAGAGTTAGCGTGTAATTATTCTTTCAATGTGTGGTCGTCGAACCACTTTTTTGTAATATTTATTTATTCCCGACCTGCGAGTCGTGTATTAAATTGTAATATTTTACTCAAGACGAAGAAAGGGTGAAAAGGTCATTTGGTGGCTTTTCGAGTGTTGGCATCGGCTTGGAGTCGATGGAGCTCAAGAAGCTAGTGGGAGTTAGTTTAGGGGGCTATTATGTGCACATTTATCGCTTTATGCTTGGTTTAGTTTATGCATGATTAATTCTATGTGTTTTAGAATTGCATGCTTAACTTTATTTACCGAGCATATCACCTCACATGCAAAGATAAAATTGAAATTTTAATCCTTGTGTGTGAGCCCTTAGAATCGTCATTACATTGGATGTAGTTGACGGGTTCGAAGGAAGAATTACATTGGATGTAATTTGAGGCATCATTGCATTTGGAATGTAGTTGATGTGCTCATCGCATCTAGGATGTGTCAAAGTTTTAAACACAACCAGACAAGTAAAAACGGGTCATGTCTGATACCTCCCAATTATCAACACCTTACTACCTCCCCGTCCTATGGGTGTCGTGCGCATTAGCGGAGCATCCATGGGAAAGCGGGGTAGTAGGTTTGGACGACATATGTGGGTGTCGTGCGCATTAGCGGAGCACCTACATAGTGACGAGCCATAGTTGAAAATTGGTGGACCCGACTACGATTCTCGGCCTGAGGTTGAGCTAGGGTAACAGATAGGGTAAGTCGTGTACATAAGTACATACCCTAGCCAAGAGTCACATTGGATGTGATTGGATGGAGTCCTACCTACATAGCTCGATTAAGTGGTGAGCATTAGTTCAGCTTAATCGAGTGAATCAAGGATCTTGGTTTCAGATTCTAAAGGTTTAGAATTGATTATTGGTGTTTAAGCTTGATCTTCATAAAATTTATTCAGTTTACTGATTGAATTTTATCTGTTGTAGATCAAATGGCAAATTCAGCGAACATTAATAGTTTGTCATTAAAAACCATTCTTGACAGGGTCAAGCTAAATGGGACAAACTATTTGGACTGGTACAGAATTTTGAGAATAGTCCTCAAGTCTGAACGCAAAGAATATGTCCTTGACAAGGCTGTCTCTAAGACCATATCAGAGTTACATAAAGTGTCATCAGCTGCTGAGAAGAATATCTCAGGGATCTGGGATCCAAGGATATTCTGATGGTCAACAAGGGAATTGGAAGTGGCAAGGGCTGGGCCCATGCGCACTTGGCAGGAAAGATGAGACACCTGAGAATGTCTGCTTCTACTGCCAACAGCCTGGTCATTGGAACCGGGATTACAGGAAGTTCACGGCTGATCTGAAAAAGGGCAGTGGGACTGCGCCTTCATCAAATAGCCTGGATGATCTGAAGAAGGGCAGTAGGACTGCGCCTTCATCAGGAAACCTGGATGATCTAAGGAAGGGCGGTGGGATCGTGCCTTCATTCGGTATTAACTCTATAGAGCTACATCTCTCTACTTCCAAAGATTCATGGGTATTAGATACCATGACTGAATCTCTCACATGCACTAATATATGGTGGCTGAAAGTAGGAGAGATTTGGAAAGCACGAAATGGACCTCAGAGTTGTGGCAACTGCTGTAGGATCCATGAGTCTTGCTTTGCCAAAAGGCCTTGTCTTAGTATTGTATAATGTATATTGCATACCTACTTTTAGTAGAAATATTATATCTGTATCCGTGTTTGACAAGGAAGGATATAATGTTAATATTGGAAATGGAGTTTTCAATGTTCTATGCAATGATATGTTTTATACCAGTACTGACATGGTTGGAGGATTATACATATTAGATATGGGTAACAATGCCTCAAGTTCTATATATTCCGTTAATACCAAGAGGTCTAAATCCAACGATTTAAACCTAACTCTGTTATGGTACTGTCATTTGGGTCGCATAAACAAGAAGCGCCTATCAGCACTTCAGAAGTGCGGGCTTTCAGGTTCATTCGAATTCCATTCGATCGATAGGTGCAAGGTTTGTTTGATGGGAAAAATGACTAAAGTGCCCTTTATCGATCGCGATGAAAGGGCGGGTGAATTATTGGGGCTGATACACTCGAATGTGTGTAGACCAATAAGTTCACTTGTCAGGAGGGGTTTTAGCTACTTTATCACATTTACTGATGATTACAGTAAATATGGTTATGTCTATTCGGTGAGACATAAGTCTGAAACTTTTGATAAATTCAAAGAGTTTAAGACTATAGTAGAAAACCAGCTCGACAAAGGTATTAAGGCACTTCAATTGGATCGAGGTGGAAAATACTTGACCACAGAGTTATTAGATCATCTAAAAGAGAACGGGATCCTTTTGGAATGGACTCCTCCTAGGTCACTGTAGTTGAAAGGTGTAGCCAAACGGAGAAATCGGACATTGTTACACAATGGTCTGTTCCATGATTAGTTGGACTGATCTCCCAATCTCTTTTAGGGGTTTTGCTCTAGAGACGACCGCATTCATAGTGAATCGGGCTTTGACGAATGGTGTGGAAGGGACACCATTTTAAAAATGGTACGGGATGATGCCCGCTTTGTCCTTCCTAAAGATTTGTGGTTGCGAGGCTTATGTGAAACATTTGGTTTCGACTAAGCTCGAACCAAGATCTGAGATATGCACCTTCGTGTGGTATCCCAAAGCAACAAGGGGATACTATTTCTACAATCCCAGTGATAACATGGTGTTCGTCGCTTGGGGTGGGGTCTTTATGGAAAAGAAGTTTTGTTTCCAAAGACGTCATTGGGAGGACTGTGCATCTCGAAGAAATTCAGGATGGTACAGATCTGTCTAAACCAATTGGCAACCCAGTAGAAAGGAGCCAGAGATTGTCGTAGAGTAAGAACCAATTCCTGTTACAATTCCGGAAGGTCCAAGGCGATTTGAAAGGGTCAATCTTCCACCTTCAAGATATGGTATCCGGAGGTGACAATGAAGTCATGGTGGATCACGATGATCCAGCCACCTTTCAAGAAGTCGTGGATGGGCCCGACTCCGAGTTATGGCTGGGAGCCATGAGGGAGGAAATGCAATCCATGTCGGACAACCGAGTCTGGGAACCGGTTGATCCCATCAATGGTGCGAGGACCATAGGATGCAAATGGATCTTCAAGGTGAAGATGGACATGGACGGCAACCCTCTGACCTACAAAGCTCAACTGGTGGCGAAAGGTTATAGGCAGATCCAATGGATTGACTATGAGGAAACCTTCTCCTTAGTGGCTATGGTCAAAATCGATCCAAATTCTTCTTGACATAACTGCGTATCATAATTACGAGATATGGCAAGTGGATGTCAAAACCGCTTTCCTAAATGGAAATTTGACTGAGTACGTTTATATGTCTCGGCCCAAAGGTTTTGACGATCCGAAGAATAAAGGAAAGATTTATAAGTTGTTGAAATCCATTTATGGATTGAAACGAACTTCTCGGAGTTGGATCCTTCGTTTTGATGAAGCTGTAATTGGATTTGGCTTAATCAAGAACGAGGATGAATCTTGCGTTTATAAGAAGGCTAGTGGGAGCAATATTACCTTTCTGGTTCTCATTGAAAACGACATCCCAACCTTGCACGAGACTAAAGCTTGGTTGAGGAAGTGTTTTTCAATAAAGGACTTAGGTGATGCTTCTCATATCTTAAGGATTAAGATATGTAGAGATCGCACCAAGAGGATCTTGGATTTAAGTCAGGGAACCTATGTGAACAAGGCATTGAGTAGGTTCTTAATGCTCGATTCAAAGAAAGAACTCTTACCCACTAGTCATGGCATTCATCTCAGCAAGACTCAGTGTCCTAAGACACCTGATGAGCTGAAAAGGATGATGAGAATCCTATGCGCCTGGGGGCAGGATCGATCATATATGCCATGACATGTATGAGACCAGACGTCTCGTAAGCCTTATGTTGTACCAGTAGACATCATTCTAACCCGGGGGAAAGATGATGCTGAACTAGTCGTCGAAGGATGAGTAGACGCTAGTTTTCCAAGACAAATCCAGATGACTTTAGAAGTCAATCAGGATATGTGTTTACGCTGAATGGCAGAGCTTTAGCTGGGAGAGCGTAAAGCAAGATATCATTGCCGAATCTACGACAGAGGCCAAGTACATGGATGCTGCAGAGGCAGCTAAGGAGGCTATGTGGATTTGGAAATTCATGGCAGGGCTGGGTGTAATTAAAAACCCATCCAGCCCGGTGAATCCATCTTGCGACAACACAAGGGCCATTGCGCAAGCTAAAAGCCTAGATCGTATAACAAATCCAAACATGTACTGCGGCGTATCCACCTCATCAGATAAATACTGAACTGAGGTGAAGTGAAGATAACCGATATTGCAACAGATGATAACATAGCCAACCCTTTGACTAAGGCAGTGTCACTGCCTGAACATGTTAGACATGTAAAGTCGATGAGGACATATTTGAGTTTAGATTGGAACTAAGGAAAGTGGGAGATTGTTAGTCTTAGTGCCCATAGTTCAATCCTAAATGTCCAAATGTATATATCATCGTTAGCAATAAAATTAAAGCGGCTCTATATTACTTATGTGTTGGAGTAATATATCGATGTGTGCTCTGATCTATGCCCACCATGCGAATAGAACCATAGATCGAGATAGATCACACTCGATGGGTCCCTAGTCAACAAAGCTTCACTAGAAGCGACTAGTATGAAAGATGGCTCTTTATGGCTTACGTTCTTTTAGTCATTGGAATGGGATTCCGGAGTCTGATCATAGATATCATGTGGGACATGATATTGGACGACCCGCTCTGAATATGTGCCATTGATTAAGTCATGAACATATTCAGTGTCGTAGCTTGTCATGTATCCTTAGACCAAGGAGTCTTTGTGAACGCTATGTAGTCAACAACTGAGTTTGACCTGAGCCTAACGTTGTCCGTAACAGGGCTTCCATGACGGCCAGGATTGGCTTGGGGACGGGCTACATGAGTGACACGAAAGGCGGCTAAGGGATTTATCCCTCATACTGAGGTATGGGAAAGATATCGGTTCTCGGCCACTTGATCGAGAGTGACTGGAAGAATAGCATGGCCATGCACATGATACTGGGCATCATATCTTCAGTCATCTCACATATCAAGGAACGGTGATTGAGAATAATAAGGATGACGGCTCTATGCCTTATCTCAATCAGGATATCGGAGATAAAAGGATAATGACAGGGATGACGGAAAGGTTAGAATCGACAGGGTCGATTCGTTATGCAGTGTCAGGCAATACTAAAGTCTCGTTAGTTGCCACTTAAATAGGATCAAGTAAAATGGGATTTTACGTTGATCTATTGACATGCATAAACCTAAGGGTCACACCGGAGGATGAAACTCATTGACACATTTATGGAGAATGGCCAAAAGGGAGTTGTCTCGGGACATGACCAAAACTGGGTTTTGGGTCATGTGCTCGTACGTGAATAGGACTTTACGGATCGAGACAAGGCTTGGAGTCTTGGGATTGATCGCGTCGGATAATGTTGGACATTTCCGGTATGGAAGGCATGGAGGCGATGAGCGAATCACGGGACCTCGTTGGAAATGGCCACGGGCCATGTTCCAAGAGGCCCATGAAAGGCCCATGCAACCAAGGCCCATGGAACTAATTAATCAAGTCTTGATTAATTAGTACTAAGTAAGCAAGACAAGGATTAAGGTGTTGGTGATTCACCACCTAACCCAATCTTGTCTTGCCATACTTTGTCCTATTTACACCTTACTTGACACCATACTTGTCCCATGCCTTTAGTTGGACAAGTATGGGTTTTGTTATGTTTAAGTCATCTTTTTTCAACATAACAAACACAAGACAAGAATAGGAAACACATTTTCTCTCCCTCTTCCATGGCCATTTCGGGTTTGGCTAGTTTCCACCTCCATTTTTGTGTTCTTGAGTCCTCAAAGAGAAGAACTACGTGGCTTTGATTCCCATGTGGATACGTAGGCGTCTTGGAGACTCAAGCCAATCATTCGTTAACCGGTGTTCTTGTTTTGGTAAGAACTAGTGCTGAATTTTTCTCTTGTGAATCCATTCTTTGTTAGTTGTTTCATGGTTTTAATCGTCTCTTGGTTTTCATTGATTTTCCGCTGCGAGTTGGTTCATCTCCAACCTTACCTCGAGACCCAACAGATATGATATGGCCCGTCGGCCCAACACGACCCGTAGGCCCCAATCACATTATGGCCCGTCGGCCCCAAACACGACCCGTAGGCCCAATCACAACCAGAATACCATCCTCACGGAACACACAACAAAATAACAATCATGCATCGAATGCCACAGATCAAACACGACTCACCAAGCCCAACAATCTTACCACCACTACACAGCACGTCGGTCTATCACTCACCCGACCATATCACAACCAAGATTTCACAAAGCAACAGTCACGACACACTTGCCCACACATAGAAACATCATGCTCACCGGATATACAAGTCTTGACCCTTAAACTTATCGACCCTAAGTCACACAACATGCATCTCAACCAGATCAGACATATCAATCAGCACACAACCTACGGCTCGACATGGCCATTCTACCAGCACGGCAAGTTCCCAAGTATTGAAAGCAGTTAACTAATGAATCACATCCTACATGTTACTAAGACTCGTCGGGTTATTTTATCATACTAATGCTCCTTCCAGTTTTATTATTACCTAGCATACATACTACTAACTTTCCACAATCGAACTCGCTACTTTCCCTCCCTCAAGACGAACCGAAAGCTACGTGTCCTAGCTGCTGACGTCCTGTCTCGCTACCTCCGGTCTTTTCTTCGATCGAAGCCGGACTCTAAAATAGCACGGAAAGCTACAGTTAAAACCGGTTCTAAAGTTTAATTAAAAGTCACGAACAATCCATTTTAATATCAACAGACGGCTTTTAAACTCGAGCGAGCTAAAAGCGGGATATACGATGAATCGGGTTTGATTACTCGAGTCCCGAGCCCAGAACCCGGTGCACGTTTCCCGAGGCATGGTTCCTAATGCACAGATTCCGAGCACAAGTTTCAAGGCACATGTTTCGAGGCACGATTCCCGAGGCATGGGTTTCGAGACGCAGATCCCGAGGCGTCCGATTCAGCGTTCCACTTTTAGCCCGTTCTAAGTCCGATTTTAAACGTCCAGCTTGTTCGTTCAAGGTTCCAGGTTCGATCAATGGTCCAAGAACCGTCTTAAATCAGATCTTAATTTAATTTCAATTTCATTTATGTTCTTTTAAGGGTAAACTACAAATACCTACCCCAAACTTGTAGCGTTTAACTGATATCTACCCTAAAGTATTTTTTAACTGATACCTACTCAGATGTTTAGTTATTTAACTGATACCTACCATAAAGTTTTTTTAACCGATACCTACTCAGATGTTTAGCTAAAATGACGAAAATACCCTCAACTACATTTCAGTAATTATTTTAATTTTTTTTTAAAGTCACTTTTGTTAGGTATATATATGTACTTATTAAATCACTTCAGTTTTATTTAAAAAATCACTTCAGTTTTATTTTTAAAAAATTATTTAAAAAATCATTGAGGGCATTTTTGTCATTTTAGCTGTCTGTTTGGGCTATCAGTAAATAACTAAACATCTGAGTAGGTATCAGTTACACAAAAAACTTTAGGGTAGGTATCAGTTAAACACTACAAGTTTGGGGTAGGTATTTGTAGTTTACCCTTCTTTTAAATCCTCTTAGATTCAAGTCCAGTTTTGGTTCGATCTCATTGATTCAAGTCAAGAAATGAACACGCTCGGGAACAAAACCATAGAAACCAAAAAAAGAAAGAAAGGAGAGAGACTCGATTTCAGAATCCGGCCGACCAACGACATAGACGTCGCCGGCCGAGGTCTCACCGTAAGGGGAAGGAAGACGCGGGGAAGTGGTGGTTGTAGCGTCTCGGGAGACTGGCGAGGGTCTCGGCGGTCTTGATTCGGTCGAGTTCTCCTGTGGCGGGGCGGCGCGTTGAGATGAGGGAGAGGGAGCTCGGCGTGAGAGGAGGGAGATGGAGACGGTGGCCGGCGTCGGGCGTGGTCGGGATCGAGAAAAAGGGAGAGAGGCGGCGAGAAGAGGATGGTCGGGAGAGAGGGAGGTTGGGGACGAGGTCGGCGACCTGTTCGGTCAGGACAAAGAAGGGGGCGCTCGGGGAAAGAGAGAGAGGAGGTCGGGAGATCTGAGAGGAGAGGGTGGACGGCGGGAAGCTCGTGAGGGAGATGAAGTTCTGAAGCTGAACCCTAGTTTTGGGGTATTTAAAACATGGGCCTGAAGCGTAAATGGGCTTCTGACAAACGTATGGGCCTCGCGGCCCAAGAGGGCTGGGTGGGTTGGGTTGGCCGGGCCTGCGGGTCTGGTCGGGTCAGCCCTTTACTTCTTCTTCTTTTTCCTCTTTTTGCTTTTTTTTTTCAATTCCTCCAAGATATTAAATCGATTTTTGACCTCGACGCTCCAAACGAACAATTTAAAGCTTAACCCGTTTTAAACCGGAGCGGCCTTTACAAGTGCCCCCTCGGGAAGTTCCTTAGCCAGGTTACAGGTCTTTGAGCTTCCCTCATTCCCACTCTCGAGTGTTGGAAATATAGGGGGAAAGGGAGGGGACTCCTACCTCCTCCTAGTAATTCCTTAATCGGATCCAAGGATAGGGAATTAAGAAGCTCATCAATCAAGGGAACCCGATGTTCCCTAGACGCCCCCAATCTGTCCGAATGAGTAAGTCCACGTCAAGCCCATCTATACTCTCAAAGAGTCATCAAATCAAACTTCTTCTCGCTCGACGCCTTGGATACGGGCCTGACAGGTTCCTGTCTGATGATTGAGTCGTCCACATCGAACGCAAAAGCCCGGTAGACGCTCATACTAGAGGACCACTGTGGTGGAATCCACATGACCCGGGATCGGAGGCGAATTATCTATCATAACGGCATGTCCATATCAAGACAAGACTCGCCCGAAACAACAAAAAATCATCAATTCTATGTGGATTCGGGATAAGGGAAGATGTTACTTTGGTGCCTAGGTCATTGGCCAAGATGGATATGATCGGAGCGTCCCTTGCATCTCCCGGGACGTATAAATCCCGAACTCCAATCTCCATGAACCGAAATGGTATGGTACTCAGTTGCATGAATGGAAAAGGAGGCACAAGGAGCACCAGGTAGCCGCTAAAAGTCCTCGACCCTTGATGGCGTCACAATATCCTTCATGAGGCACTCCACCTCTAGGCCCCGGACCTTCCAATTTCGAATCTATAGACTGTAGAGGGTGTTGATATTGCAGCTTGCATCCCCCACTATTCGGTCGGCGAGGGAGTGGCGATACCGACCATCGGTCGTCGCTGAGATGGCTCCAACCGGGATGAAGACTATAGTGTTCTCATTGTCTGGATCTTCCTCGAGGGATAGCAATCCCATTTGTTGATGAAGCTCTGTCGATATCTTCTGGTAAAGGGTTAAAGACGATGCCCCGGTGGAGTGCAGCGTAGTGGTGGTTGATGTAGTAGAGACGACCCCCTATCTTTGCATGCGTAGTTGTAGATGAGGCTAGACGCGGGTGTCACCCGGTGATATTTTGGGTCGTGGAGATGGAGACGAGGCAACGATCGTCTCCAATCCCCAAGGGGGTATTCATCAGACGGAGGATAGGGCTAGATGGTCCCCCTGTCAGAGCTTTCCCAGCCGGAAGATCTGTGGTACTTGCCATCGTGGTCCGGTTCACAGCAACCGAGCCTGCCAAGGAAGGAAGAGGCTCGGTGGGCGGTGTGGTTGACGTAGAGGCCGACTCCGACGAGGGGTTGCTGGAAATGGCCATCGGAGGGCGGTGGTGGTTTGTGGAAGGGGCAGCGGTAGTTTTGAGAGAACAAAGAAAAGGGTTGAACCCTACGTTGTAGTCTTCAAGACTCTTCAAGTGATATTTTCATCTCACCACTCTAATTATGTGGGGTTTTTCATCTCACTACCCAAACTATTTTTTTGTAGAACCTCACTATCCTAGAATGCCTTTTTGTTTTCATTTTCATACTCTAACTATTTTGTGGCATCTCACTACCCTAGAATGCACTTTTTGTGGCACCTCACTACCCAAGAATGCATTTTTGTGACATTAAAAACTGATTTTTTTAAATAAATTTTGAAAACCAATGGCATGTTTTGAAAATTTGATTGTTAGTGAGGGGTATTATGGACTTTTCAAGTGTTTGCATCCAAAAATGGATGACAAATTGACGGCGGGTATGAAAATGAAAAAATGCATTATAGGGTAGTAAGGTGCCATAAAAAATAGTTAGGGTAGTGAGATGAAAAAAACCATATAGTTAGAACAGTGAGATGAAAATAACTCTTACTTTAATCATGATGTCATTTGAAGTCCATTCCTTTTGACATTTAAGTTGTAGGTGCTGATAAATTTGGTTCAGCAGGTAATAACGACACGATAATTTGTGTGGTTCTTTTGCTTGTTGCCCCTGATACTGCTATGGAACAAGATGAAGATTAAATGGGATGACTTGTTTTGTATTCTATTATGGATGGGAGCCCAAACCCATTAGTTGATGTGGGGCTATCTGCTTGAATTCAAGGGTAAGCATGTCTTTCTTCCGCTTTGGATGGCAATCTTGGTTTTCCTGACTACTAGAATTTAAATCTTGTTGACCAACCACTTGATCACCGGAGAACTTCGTCGTTAACAAAGCACACCCCAACTCAGGTGAACTGCTCTGTTCCACAGCCTGGATCACAGGTTCGCTGTTGGAACTCATACAAACATCCAAACGACGAACACCTGTAACCAATAAACCAGAAGATGTCACCTCCGATTCACGGTCCACCATTGACCTAATCCCAGAAGCAACCAAGCTCTGTTTTCCATGATTTGAGCCTCTGCTCTCCACCGTGTGGCGAGAGTAACGAACAACACATGACCGTTCACTTTCCAACCGTTCAGACTCTCAATCACATGATCAGCAACCTCCTTTGAACGAAAACTCACAAAACCATATAATTGGTATTTGTGATTTGGCCAACTGATTGCAAACGATGAAACGACTTCTCCAAATGGCCTAAAAATGTGACGAAGCCAATCATCCAAAGTGCCATATGGGAGATTACATACGAATAATTCATCCTCCAAAATGTCTTTCCCACGCCTCTACGACCTGGACCTCAGAAGCTCACTCCGGCCATGAGTAATAGATGGAGAAACCAGTTGCACGACTTTAGGCCTGGACTCACTCCGACCATGATCATCAGCGGGCTGCTTCTTCTTATCTGAAACAACATACATGACTGGGAAGGCCTGTTTCGCAGGAACAAAAGTATTCTCTTTATCAACCTCCACTACAAGGGATGACCCCAAGACCTAAACAGAGCTTTGACAGTTTCCCGAGCCCGTGGTCGAATGAATCATGTCCTTAGTTGACTTTGCTAAGCCATGAGACTAGACAATAGCCTCCTCTTTCTTCTCCTCAAATTTACGAGTAGATCGACGCTTGTGCTGCCTGGTTCGTCGAGAATCACCCGAGACGTTACGACTCCCAACTCTCTTAACACGGTCCGGAACCACAGACGCTGTAATATGACAATATGACTCGTATACGGTGAGCAGGGTTGTACAGAGGGAAGAGAAGGATTAAAAACTCCTTCCTCCTTCCCGGGCTCAGTTTTGTTAATTCTACATTATAAGATCATGATCACTTTTTTAGGCTACTATATTTTGAACAAAATCAGAATTTTCGTTGAATACCAAGTTGGAAGTTTAGTACAACAACCATCCACCCACGGACAACTATATATTTAATTGCAATCATGTCTGAAGAGTAGAATGAGGTATGAAATAGAAAGCATGCAAGACTTTCCTTTCTCTAGATAATTTGTTCATAATAAGTAGCATGGAGATTGGAGAAAGCTAAGCGGGCTTACGCAAAGTGCACATAACTTCCAAGGGCTTGACTCTAGCCAAGGTGAGGCCAATACATTCATCATGTCCACTTCTTCTCCGTTAACCCTTTCCCAGTCAAATGCCTGAATCAAACTTCCCAGAGCCATCCCAAGCCCCTTGTTGGCGATAGGGATACCAGCACAACCTCTCCGTCCTGCGCCAAACGGAACCAGCGAGTGTCCCTCACCTGTCAACCCCTCAAACCTCTCTGGCCAAAAGCGCTCTGGCTCCTCCCACACCTCAGGGTCCCTCTGTAAGGCCCATGCATTCACCACCACCATGGTTCCGGCAGCCACATGGTATCCTCCCAAGGTGCATTCCTTGGATGTCTGCCGAGGAACGAGTAAAGGGACCGGAGGATATAGGCGAAGCGCTTCTCGAATCACATTCTCAAGGTACTTAAGTTTAGGCAAGTCTTGTTCCTCCAACATGCGGCCACGCTCAATCGTTAGCATCTATCTCAGCTCTCACCTTCTCCATTGCATCCGGGCGGTTAAGTAGAAGTGCCATTGCCCATTCTGCAGCGATTGCAGTGGTGTCCGTCCCAGCACCTATCAGTACCTAGAATGATACTAATTGTCATTAACCATGTTGGAACCAAAATAAAAGAAAAATGGACACAAGACAAAAATCAAGCAAGAACAATACTTTTACTTCTTTCAAAGGAACGCACACTACAAATGGTATTTATTCAACTGTAGTACAATCTATTCATATAGTATTAAACTAACTCTACTACTAATAATAAGAGATAATCTTGAAGCTCAATAGCAAAATAGAAAAATTTGGAAATCTATACTTCATAGCATAGTATACTTTTTTAGTATGCCACTATAATTCAATATTTTTAAATCTATGTTTTTGAAATATTTTAGGACAAAAATACCCTTATTATTATTAGTTTAAATCTCAAAATAAATTGTATATGAGAGGATTTGAATCATGATTGTTCAAAAAAAAATATTTGAACTTAACCACTTGTACTAAATTATTTATATGTATTATAGCCTTTTATTATTTGTTTTACTATATTTTATTATATACTAAGTTCTCGTACTATACCAAAATTTAAAATAAAGATACGGGTAATTGAAAAATACTTATGATAAAATCTGCATGTTTTGTAAATACTTACGGTGTACTGTTTTTTGTTGAAAAATATCGCTCCTTATCTCCATTATCTCCGCTAACTAACATCACTAACCCGTAAGACTCTCAACACTAACTACTCTCATTCTTTTATCAGCACATTATGCTATATACTAACTACTTTAATACCAAAAACATAATTATTGTAACATACTATAATATTAAATATAAGTAGCCGCCTTATGTGTTTTTGCTCTCTGCGAAAACCCTAGGTTTGGTTTGTTGGAGGCGATGGAGATCTCGAAGCTCTCCTCTCTCTCTGTTGATACGACGCTGTGGGACGAGCCGGAGGAGCACTTGCCGGTCGAGCGCGAGGCAGTGACTGGCGCGGCTGGAGGAGGCGCGACCGTGGTGGCGGGATGGGGAGCGGAGGACGGCTGCCCTGTTCGCGCGGAGGAGACGGTGTTGGTGGGTATGGCAGCGGTGCAGGCGATACCGGTGTCGTCTGGCGATGGAGAGGAGACCGGGGCCGGAGAAGCCGGGACTACGCCGGTGTTGACGCGAACGAGGGTGGCACCGGTGACGAATCTGATTTTCTCTTCGGCCCGAGGCTCGGGCGAGGTGAATCGTGAAGGGGAGAGTCGTGTCGGGGCGGAGCTGGTGTCTCATAGGGTCCCGGCGAGGGGTCTGCGCAATCGGGCTCGTCGGGGCTCGCACCCGACAGCGTCAGATGGGGAATCACAGGCAGCAGCGGCGGGGGGCTTCAAGCACCCCCGCCTGCAAGAATGAGTCCGAGGTGGCCCGGGGAGGGGTGGGTCAACATTGGCCCCTTCCCGGCGGATGGATGGAGACGACACCATCTTCAGTTGATATCAGCCTCCCCTGCCAGTCCGGAGTCAGCAATCCCGCGTTCAGGAGCCCTACCATTATCAATCAAGGGAGGACGACGCACGCTGACACACCGGGGGAGATGTAGGTCCACCAGTGTTCCCCTAAACTTGGCTGGCTCGCCTCGTCCCATTTGGAAGAAGCATGCTGCACCGGTGTCACCAAACGCTACTGCAGATATCCCCTTCGTCCGCAACCAATCACCAGAGCCGAATTTATTGCTTTTCATTTCAATTCTGTTTATTAGTTGGTTTTGCTTATGTAGGTGGAGTACGGTTGGGTACCCACCAAACTATCTTATTATGGTCTAATACAATTGCAATGCTTATTCTCAAAAAAAAATTAAATATAATATAATAAGATTAATCCCAACAAACCAAACCCAGATGGATACATATTGTTTGGATTCAACAAACTTACTATTACGAGCCCCTTGATCATTTCATCCGTGAAGAGATCCGGATCTGCTAGCTGCAGCTCCAACAAATTATGAATTAAGTTGTTGCTCTTCTTCTCTTGTTGTGATGACAAGTTGAGACGATGCTCGTCCACAAGCTTCTGCATGAAGTTGTCCATCTTATTCATCACCCTGACCATCTTCTTCCTCGTACCTTGAACATCAATCCACTCGAATAGTGGAATAAAATCTCCTATATTTGAGTTTCCCGACATCTCAGTCGCAGGCTTCATAGCCTCCCTGAACATCTGCGCAGCTTCAGCATCGACCGCGTCCTCTCCGAAGTACCTCTTTCCCGCAATCATCATGGTCATGGAGTTAAGCGGCAGGTCGGTGAACATTGGCTGCAAGTCGATCTTTGTCGTCCCAAGAGCACAGCGCTGCCTGATCCGGTCGACCCAAATCTTGACCTCTTGCTGCCTGATGGCGCACAGAGTGGCAAGGCGGGAGGGGGAGAAGAGCTCCAGGCTGATTATCCGGCGCTGGTTGCGCCAGAGGTCGCCGTAGGGGAGAGCCGCCACGGTGGAGCAGTTGTAGTGAAAAACTTCGGCGGCAATCATTCGCGGTCGGTCGGAGAAAGTTAAGTCGTTCTTGGTGAAGCATTCTTGGACGGCGGAAGGGGAGGAGACCAAGAGGACGCGGCGAGTCCCGAGGCGGAGGAGCAGTAGCTTTCCGTATCTTTGAGAGAGAGTGTTGAAGGTGCGGCGAACTGGCTCCCGGAGGAGGTGGAGATGGCCGATTATGGGGAGACAGTAAGGAGGGCTTGGCGGTGGGTTTGTTGATTTGTTCTTCTTCCGGGAAAGCAGAAGGAGCAAGAGCAGAGGAATAAGGAAGAGTGCTAATGGCTCCATTGATTGGAAGATGGATCTGTGGAGTTTTTATTTGTGGCTTTGGTATGAATATAGATTGGACATAGCTGCTGTCTATTAGTGGCTGTGGCTTTTTTTTTTTTTTGATCAGCAATAATAATATTATTAAGAGACTAGTTCTTCAAAATGAAAAAAGCCAAGAGACCACAAAGGCCACTCAAGAGACCACATACAGACCAGGCCGAAGCCCACACATTTCTTGACCCAGAAATAACAATCCAAAGGTTTAAAAATTTGAACCCTAACGACCTTGCTTGGACCGCAAGCAAAAGCCAACCCCAGCAGAAACCATATGACTACAACTGACTAACCAAACCCAAATAATCAGACCAAACCCCCATAGTGAGAAGGACCTCTGGCAGGAAAGGAACCACTTCTACAGATGAACAAAACCCTAAAGGCCTACAAAGACTTGTCAAACCAAGTGTTAAGTGATAACCCTCACCCAAAAATTCCATTAAGAGGGCTGCAAGACTGAACTTCAATCTAAAAAGCTGCAAGATGCTTCCAACATCAAAGGTAAGTTTTTAGTGACTTCAAGTCTCCATAATTCAACCAAGAAGATCAGAAACCATGTACTTCAGTAACAGGCTCCAAGCTTAACCACAGCAAACAAGGACTGCAAAAGAGTAAACCAGTGAGGAAAAACCAAATTACAATTAAAACCCTCAGACCTATACAATAAAAACTACCCACACTCTAGCTAAGTAAAGGAGCGCAAAGCAAACTCTCAAAACAACAAAAGCCCACACTCTAAAGGAAAACAACAAAGCTCAGAAGAGCCCCCAACCCCAGAAGATCTTAAACCTCACCACTAAAAACCCAATAAAAACCACCCAACTCCCCATCCCACCCAGGTTGACCAGAAACCAGAAAATAACAACTCCCACCACCACCTGATCTTAAAGTTCAGATCAAAGAAGGACTGAACTTTTTTCTTTTACACTTCCAGGGATTATTGATCCAATCATTATATGAGAAGGGATGATACTTCTTGAATAAGCTACACTCCAGATTGAAGGTATAGCACTGCACTTTTTGTAGAATGATCACTGTAGATGTAGAAGTACAGTTGAAAACCAGATCATTCCTAGCAAGCCAAATGAACCAAATAGTCACCAAAATGATATTCCTCCATTGATCACATAAAGATGCAGGAAAGAGTTCCATCCAGCTATACAAGAAGCTAATAAATTTATCTTCAATCACTCCTTTAATCCCCCACCACTCTAGGATTGCTCCCCAAACAAGCCAAGACCTATTGCAAGTCAGGAAGAGGTGATTTATTTCTTCAAAGTCCCTATGGCAGAAGGGACATAAGGTATCATTTAGGGCCAAATCCAACCCTCTAGCTTCTAGAAATAATTTTGTAGGGACTGCACCATGGCAAGCCAACCAAATAAAAGCTGAGATTTTAGGAGGAAGAAGAGGAGACCAAAGAAATTTGCTCCAAGGTTGGACCTGCATACTTGTATCTTCAAGATAGTTATACATCTTTTTGACTTTAAAACCAGCTTCATGTATTTTCCATATGACCTTGTCTTCACCATCATCTTGCAGATGAAATAAATTAAGGCTTTCAGAGAGTAATTTGAACTGTCCAATCTCCCATCCTCTAAGAGACCTTCTAAAATGAATGAGCCACCCTCCATTGTTCCAGAAATTTTTAATATCAAGTAAAACTTGTGGTGCAAGCAAAAATCTATCCAATCTAGAAGCTCTTGCAGTAGACTGGAACCATGTAAATTGACCACCACTGAGTTGAAGATAAACCAAAGGTGTTTCTAACAACAACTTATTGAAGTCTCTGATAGATATAATGGAGTTTGAAGGGGGTACTCTTTCAGAAGGGTTCAAAATGGCATTGAAATCTCCAGCAAAAATATAATACTGCCCTAGGATTTGAGCCTCCACAACCAGATTGGTCCATAATTCTCTCCTCAAAAGTAAATCACAAGGAGCATATATATTGATGATGGCCAGGTCTATCTTCCATTCTTCAACATAACCAAACCAGATTAGTGCATGATCAACAAGTTTAATATACTGCACCTTAAAAGCTTCTTCCTGCCATATAGAGCATATGCCTCCAGATAGTCCATGAGCATTAATACACTCCAATTTCCAACCATGAGATAATCCCACTGAGCTTAGAAAGTAAGAAGGCATGGCTTGTAATTTGGTCTCCTGCAATAATATGAAAAGTGGCTTGTATTGCTGCACCACTAATCTCAATATTCTCCTCTTTTGATCTGAGGAGGATCCTCTCATGTTCCAAGAGAGGATCTTCATAGGACTTTATAGTATTTAGGGGACCTTGTCTGAGATTTTATGTCCTCTAGACAAGGTCCAATACTCTTAGCTACAACCTCTTCTTCCTCTTTTTCCTCTATCTCTTTACATTCTTCACCAGGATCTGAAAAGCATAAAGCCCTCTTATTGATCTCAGCTTCTAAATTATCAAACTGATCAATGACTAAATCATCAGCCACAAAAGCCTTTAGTCCTAAGGCTTTACAATAGTCTCACGTGCTTCTTTGTTCTGCATTACTACAAATGGTCTCTAAACCCTTCCTTTACTTCTCTGAGATTGGAGTCACAGGTACCTCTTTGCCCCTCCTTGAACGAGTGTCATAAGCATATGAAACCTGAGGCTTTTTTGATTTTCTATTGACTGAGGTGCGTCTGAGAATGGAGTTTGAAAAAGCTCGTGCCTAGATTTTTCCATGAGGAAACGCTCTCCTATTTTGGCTAGCCGGAATGTTGCTGCCGGCGGCTTTGAGGGGGAACCCGTATCGTTCTTTTCCTTTTGCTCGAACCTTTTATCTCTGTACCGAGAGTATAGAACCGTTTGCAGACCTACGTTCAAGGACAATACTAAGGAATCGCGTGGAGGCTCGGCATCAAAGCCATCTCGTAGAACCAGTCCGGTCGACGTTGGCGAAACACAGAGAACCGAAGCCGAACAAGCCAAAGGGACGGGAAAGCAGGTGGTTGGGGCTGTGCTTACAGTTCCTGTTGTGTCTGCGCCGCCTGTAGCCCAAAACGAGGACAGAGGTGTGGATGAGATCGGAGAGGCAGTCCGCCGGCGACAAACACGAGTTCAATTCATGGAGAGTTCGACGGAGGTGTACGTGAGAAACTTTTCGTACCCGTTCTCGGAAGAGTCGTTCACAGCAACGTTCCTTCCGTTTGGCGACATTGACTCCACAATCTTGTTGAAACGAGCAAATAAAAAGGCTATTTTTGGATTCATTCGTTTTTCATCGAATTCTACTGCTGTCCAGGCGATAGAAACGATGAATGGATTCAAGCTGAATGGACACGTATTATTTGTAGCTTTCTCGAGGCGTTTTCTGCGTTTTCCGGCGACTATTTCAACCGGTGAGCAAAAACAGAGCCCATGCTCTGTTTTGCGTTCTGCACCAGCAGCTCGCCCTGGTGTGTATCTTCGGCCTCTCTGTGCGGGACAGGAGCACCCTCGTGAGGACGTCACCAATCTGGCATCAGTAACTCGTCCAGCGACACCATGTTCTCAGGACTCCGGCGACCTCCGGCATTTTGCCTCTGTTTCCGCTACTTGCGATTCCGTTACCGATCCCGTCGTTCACTCCGTATCGCAAGGGATTGTTTCAAGGAAAGAGAATCCCGTATCGCAAAGGATTCCTTTTTCAAAACGAGTTGATTCAGGGTTGACTTCGCCGTGGATCGTGGCTTCAGAGATACCGGATCCGCTGTTCACGCTGGGTGATGTGAGTAGCGAACTTGGAGGGGCTGTGATGGGCTCCGGGTCAGATGGGCCTACTTCAGTTGATGGATTGGACCCAGCTGCAAAGGATTGTGTTTTGGGTGGAGAGCTTAGCCCGGCCGACAAGGCACGTGCGATGGTCGGTGTGGACCCAAGTTTGGCTACGGTTTTTAGCCGAATTGGGAAAGACATTGGCACGTATACTGACCCCCCCTCCTCGGGATGGTGAATCGCTTCTGGAAGTTGGTTTTCAGGGAAGTCCATGGAAGGAGGCCTTGGAAAAACCGGTAGCTAAGGCCGAGCCTAAGAAACATAGACGCCCAAAGAAGAGCCAAAAGAGGGTGATTTTACAACCAACCGTTGTTTATCAGACAAGAGCTAGGACATCTGCTGATAAATGGGTTAAAATGGGTCGGTACATGGTAGATATTGCCAAAAAAGACAGTACGGGTATTTGGAGGTACATCTCGAAAGTTGGACAAAAGGCTGTTGATTTTTGTACTTTGGCTCTCGAGGACGCCGAAGATGGCCAGATCAATGTCGACGTGCCGACTCCAATTCTTCCCTTACCCCCTGTTCCGATTTCTAACCGGTTTACTTGTTTGAATCCAGATAGGAAGTAGACATTTTTGTTTCTCCTATTCTTTATTTTCTCTTCGGAGTTGTACTGGTTTGAGGAATTGATCCTTTTGGATCTTTTCTTGCTTTGTTCTATGTCCTCATAGAGCATTTTCTTAATAAAATTGTCAGCTTATCAAAAAAAAAGAGAATGGAGTTTGACAGAGGTGTGGCACTTTTACTGTTAGAAGAAGTCGTCAGTTTTGGATTTCCCTCCAAAACTAGAAGTGGATCTATGGAAGATTTATCTTTTGGACCCTCTAAGATATTATTAAACTCAACACTTAACTTCTCATTAATACCTTCTGCATTTTCAATGCCCAATGTTACTGCCCTTACTGTTGGAACTGACTGGAAGCTCTCTTCAATAGTGCCCATTGGGTTGGTACCTGTGGGTAAAATAATTACTGTTCCTTCATCCTCTTCCCATGTTGGTTGTTGAGTCTGTACAATCAATGTATCTTCCACAACAGAGGGAATGTTTGTAGGTAGAGAAGAGAATGAATCTCTCACCACTGCCAGGAGTAACTCTTCCTCAGAGAACATGTTAATTTGTAATTGAAATTCCTTCTGTCTCTCAGATTGATTCCCATCTCCTTCTTCAATAACAATAACTTCTTCAACTACCTTAGCTATCTCAGTTTCAGCTTCCACAGGCATTTCTCTTTCTTTTTCAACCTTAAAACATTCTTTGGATGCCATCATTGTAGGGCCTCTCCTTTGAGTATCATGTTGCTGAGGAGAATGATTTAATGGGGGAGTTGAGGACTGGTTTTGGGTTTGAGTGGGGGTTGTGAAGTTACTAGATAATTCCTTCTCAGAAGAGGATGATCCAATTTCAAAACCAAGGGGCTCCCATTGTGGTAACCTATTTTTATCAGTAGTTGTGATCAAAGCTCTATACTTTATCCCTTGTAACCAGAAGGGGTTGTATGCCCTGATATCCTCAAGTGAGGAGGTATGGATCAAGATAAAGGCTTCTTCAGTGTTATAACCAGTAATAGAACTAGGATGAGAGTAAATGTGTTCTCCAACCCCATTAAGTGCAGCTGCAAAAGTCTCAATGCACCATCCATGGAAGGGGATACCTTTCAAAGAAATCCATAAAAATCTACCTTGTCTCTTAAGAAAACGTAGTGTATTAGGTAAGATGATGAACCAGTTTTGTAACCATTGCACATTCTCCTCAATCATTAATCTTTCATATTCTTTGTCAGGAAAAGTAAGCAACACACATCTACTTCCAAGATCTCTAACTTCAATTTCAGAGATACCTTCCAAAGCCATCTCCCTCATGATTGCATTAGCATTGAGGTTCCTTACAGAAATAGCAATCTGGGACCTTTGAAGCTTGAGCACATTTCTAGTTACCACTCCTCCAAGTAGAGCTGGATTTTTCTGAATGTGCCTCCACTCATCAACTGCAGAGTCAATTCCTTGCTCCTTCTTCTCCAACTGAGGAGCATGTATATCATCTCTTTGTTCCTTTTTTCTCCACTGGTAAGAAGGTTGTTGATACAGTTTTGGTTTCTTCATCCAAGCCTTAGCTATTAGGATCTTGTAACCACAAAGATGCCAACCATTGTAGGTATTAATTGCTTCAAGTAAACCCTCCTCAGTTCTAAATCTCAAAAAAGCAAACCACCTCCCTCTTATGTTTGGTTTTGAAGGGGCTTTGACAGAGATGACTTCCCCAGATGTGTTAAATTGTGCTTTTAACCACATAGGAGTTGACTTGGGTGGTACATTGCTTACAAAAGCCCAAGATTCAGTCTCACCCGTCATGACATCTTCCCAGCCTCTATCTCCAACTCCATTCCTAGGAGGCAATAATCTTCTTCTCCATTTTCTTCCAATGTCCGAGGTGTCTGCAATATCTCTCCTGTGTTTGGTTGTGGCTGGTACCTGTTGTTCCCATTTTCCTTTTCCCAGTCCTTCAAAACCAGGTGGGGGACCCGAAGTCGAGGAAGAGGCCAAATGTGTTCCCCAGCCCTGATTTGCTTTGTATCTGTCTCTGAACTCAGGCGTTACATCTGTATCAGAATCCAGTGGTCTAAAATGTTTATCATAGAACATCTTCTGTCCATCCAACCATTTTGTTTTTCCTCCAGGTGAGTATTGCTGAGTACGATCTGAGTAGGAGATGGATTGGATGATTTTCTTTCTATCTTTCTTCTGATATAAGTGCTCTGATTCTAACACTTTCTTGTTTTCATTTGTGCACAAATCCATCTTATCAGGGTTAACTCCACTGAGTTCTTGTATAGAGAAATGAGCTCCCAATGACTCCATCCAGGGTTATTGTAGGGGCGAATATCTGCAGATAACCAGTTGAAGACAGCAGCGTGCAGAGACAAGAGTATTGTGTGAAAAAGGAAGTGAGGACGGGACCAGAAGCAAACAACCACGATGGTCCAATGATCAGTTGAGGATCACCATGGACACAACATCGGGTCAAGATAAGACAAAAGAAACTACTAAGATGAAGAACAGGTGAAGAACAGTTGATGAAAAGTTTGTAGAACTTGAAGATTTACTGTAGATAGCACTGTAGCTTCTAGAGAGAATTTTTTCACAGGGTTCGTAATTATTCATAATTAGGTTGAGTTCTCCTTTTTCAGTGGTTGTGGCTTTGCAGCCATTTAATGGTTAAATGTCTTGATTATTTGAGGCGAATTGTTTTAAGATGGTTTTTTTTAAACAAATAATTTAGGAAGCGCATTATTGTCAATTAAAGAATACAAAATGGGGTCAAAGGCCCGGAGTATCAGAATATTCTCCGGATGCATCTAAACGGATCCGACTCTCTTGGAAGCGCATTATTGTCAATTAAAGAATACAAAATGGGGTCAAAGGCCCGGGGTATCAGAATATTCTCGGATGAATCTAAACAGATCCGAATCTCTTGAACTCATACAACTAGTCTACTTTTTATTGTAGACAATACCTCTGGACATCCTCTTACCTACATTTCAAAACTCTTTAGAAACATTATTTCAAAAGAGATATTTTACATAAAAAAAATAAAGAAAAATCATCATCTCTCTTTAATTATATATAAAAAAATTCAAAGTCTTAATAGGTCGTTTAGTTCGGTATTATCGGTCTAACGTTTAGGGTTCCGCCAACTTTCTTTATGCGTATTAGAATATGAATTAATGATTAGTAGTTGAAGAGTCTAGCATTAATTAAGTAGTTATGAGGTGAAGAGTCTACCATTAATGAGGTAGTTGGGAGGTGAAGAGTGCTCATTAATGAGGTGTTTAAATGCTAGTGTTACTCTCTATAAATAGAGAGCTACTCTTGTTCTTTGTATTAGATCATCAACTCGTCATCAATATATTCTCTACATTTCCTAGTTTTACAATGCGTAAGCTGATGCCAACACGATCAATGTCCAGCGGTTTGGGGGTTGCATGCAGTACGTTGGCTTGTCGATAGAATCAAACACTTAAAAAGGAAAAGGAGAAAGGAAAAACTACTATGCAGATAGAATCAGGAGAGGACAAAGAACCCAGATCTGAGGAGTTGAAACAGGGGGCTCTAGAAGACACTGTGATGGAAAAGCTTAGGGAGATGCAAAAGGATAAACAAAGGGGTCTGACTAGGAAGTGGAAGACAAAAGGTATTGGGCTGACATTGATTGACACAATGGAATCAGGAGGAGGAGGGTCTGTGGCCACTAGGGAGGAGGGGACAGTTTATTGGGCAAGAGAAAGGGGGCTTTTGTTGAACAACCGAAGGAGTTTGGGTCCAAAGACTGCGACAGAGGGGGTGGAAACAGTTGAGTTGGCGAGGGTTGCAAAGAAACCCCACTAGGAGAAATGATTGGCATATCATGGAACTGGCGAGGGCTTGAGAACCCTTGGACATAATAGTTCATAATCGATTTGATAAATCGAAAGGAACCCGATATTATGTTCCTATGTAAATGAAGGTAGAGAAAGGAATAATTGAAAGTATACAAAGAAGCACGCATATGGAAGGAGCTCTAGCGGTTGACAGTATGGGGGGCGAGTGGTGGGGTTGCGATCTAATGGAGGGATAAGGAGGGAGGCTTTATTCAGACATATGATAAGAACCGTGTGGACTTGTTTTATTCAAAAAAATCAGGGGTCGAGTGTAAGGGTTACTAGAATGTATGAAGAACCAAGAGGAGAGAAGGCTCGTAACTTGGGACCTGATGAGGAGGTTGGCCATAAATCAGGTAGGACCATGGTTACTCATAGGAGATTTTAATAATGTGATGGGAAATTAGGAGGTAAAGGGAGGGAACTAGTACCCAAATTCACTAGTAACAGGATTCCAATAAGCCATGGATGATTGTGGCCTTCGATATGTACAGTTGGAAGTACATAAGTCTACTTGGGAGCGGGGGCGCCATCGCCAAGACGGAATAAAGGTGCAGTTGGATAGAGCTGTAGGGAACAGGGTGTGTGTCACGCCCCAAATCCGATATTGACCGGACTCGAGACGTGACCGGAATTAAAAGTAGAAAAACAACAATTAAATGCCAAAACCTAAAGATGTCCAAAAGCTCCCGAGCCTCGAACTCACTAGACATCAGCTACGCCTGTAAAACAGTAAGAAAACCAAAGGGGGATGAGCTTACGCTCAGTAGGAAAAACCTTAACAACTCAACCCTTAGGTCAATACTGTACTGGATAAACAGATTACTCGAATAACAATAAAAACTACGATTAACAATGGAATACTAAGCAACAAGATAGAATAAGATAAGTACGAAGAAATAATATATAAACAAGATGACATTAACTAAAAAGGTTCCATAACAGAATCAATAAAAGTACCATAACGATTAGAAAACCAAGTCAATTGATATCACACCAACCACTTGCTTTCTCAAGCCTCCGATCCATGAATAAGTTCTAGTGTCACCTCGGTTCCCATACCCCGATCCACTAGAGCATTCATATCATATCAGATTTTCCCTCGGTCCGGAGGAGGCACATACGTCGGAGCACCGGAAACCATCCCATAGGGAAGCTCATCTTCGGTGTTCTCGAAAGTGTCTCCACGAGCATAGTCATAGGGAACCAAGGTAGTGCTTCCATAGGATGCACACTCTTGGGTGCGACTACAGTCACCATCTCTCATGAAGGAATCCACTCACTATCCCGCAGGATCTGCCAAGCCCTTAGGCCACTCGCATCACTCAATTAACCACTCCATAATCACTCAATATCCCGTAGGATCTGCCGAGCTCTCAGGCTCCAATAACCACTCAATAATCACTCTCTCTGTCAAACTACAACCACCACAACGGCACCGGATTACCCACCCCCACCCCCCGGTGTAGTACCGAACAAAACAAACAAACAACATTTCAAGAATAAGAATAAATACACAAGCACTAAATTCATACAACGATGAACACTTCTCAAATCACACTTTCATCAAGCAAAGACATCCAATAACAACTCACACTTACCGTATACTTACCTGTTACGAACCATCGGTACATCGATCACCTAATTGTGCCCCTTGGCACAACTAGTCATACTCGATCATCCGTTCAATCAACAAGTAATTCAACACATAATCACTCAATCAAGCAAGTAACCATTCAACCAATCGAACATAAAGTAAACTAGTTCCATTATACTCTTGATTATCCTAATAACTAGCAACCAAGCATGTGAACCTAGCACACAACTAATCCGAGAGCTCTTCACAGCCTCTCTACCAGTAAATCAATTCCCAAGTATTGAAAGTGAGTTATACTAGTCATCTTCATCCTAAGCACGCATTCTAGACATTCCGTTTATTAATAATTGAAAGACAATTATTCTAGTTATTCGCATCCTATAGGAAATTCTAGGACCTTTCCGATTTTATTATCCTAACATGCATACTAAGTGCTTAAATAAGAAGTTAAGACCTTCCCTACCTCTTGGTAATCCTCTAACACTCTGCTGATAACTCGACGTGAATCTTCGTCCTTCACACGGGTTCCGGCGTGAATCTTCGTTCTTCAAGCTCTAGTCCAAGTCTTTCCTTCCTTCCTTGCTTGGTACCACGGTCTTAGACCACCACAAGACCAAAATTAATAACTCAACGATGTTCTTATCCCCAAAATACACAACAACACCCAAATATTGGAAATAAGGTTTGAAGAATCGATTTAAGAATCGAAAAGGGCTAAAAGGAAGGGTTTTGGGTTCTGGGGGTCTGATCCGGAATGCCATACGGACCGTGTGGCTAGCCGTGCCGGAACCTGGCACAGACCGTATCACAGTCTGGCCCGGTAATCAGCACGGAACGCGTCACAGACCGGCCCGGAGTGCGACACGGACCGTGTGAGGTACCGTGCCGGACTCCCGTTCGTTCCGTGCCGCGTGCCGTGCCGGTACCTGGCCCGTTCCGTGCGGCCTGCCGTGCCGGCACCTGGCCCGGTCCGGGTCACGTTCCGCGCCAGACCTGACCAGTCCCTTCCCCTTTCTTCCCCAACTCGATTTTCACTAAAATCACCATTAAAACCCCATTTCCAAGTCCTCTTAACTCCAAAATATTCATCCAAGGTGACCCAATATCAACACCCTCAATGGGTTCATTAAAACTTCAACCAAAACACAATCCAAACCTCCTACTTCACTACTTCATCTCCAAGCAACACCCACAAGGCTAGTTCTTCACTTTGAACCAAAAATCCACAAAACCCAAAGATTGAAAGTAGATGAAAAGGAGAGTTAAGAGTATTCATACCTCTAGGATTGGGAGATGAAGAAGATGGAAGGAAAATGGAGGCAAAAGGACTACAAACTAGCTCCAAAATCCAAGCTTTCTTCACTTTCTTCTTCCTCAAGAAATGAGCTCTCCCTTCTCTCTCTCCTTGTGATTTTCGGCTGCAATAATAGTGAGTGAGCTGATTTGTGTGCTCATGTTGCTTTAAAAGACCTATTTTGTACAAATACCGAAAAGCCCTTAAGGTCCTATCCCTTTAAAGGCAAGTTGGGAGGCCATAAGATTCATTTTAAGCTTCTTTTTCATCCTCCAAGCCAAATATGACAAGTGTCAAGTGGGGTCACTTCCACTTGAATAATTTCCAGCTTTCCAAGATTTTATCGGAAATTAACCGATATAAAGTCTGTGTTTGACCGAAATTTGACCGAACCAATATTACGGTCCAACTGAAGGAAATGGCCCAACTAAGCTAATCGTGATGACGGCTAAGCTTTTTGGGCCCTGGAAAGGTCCCGAATGACTTCCTAAATCATCGGTTGACTTTTCCGGTCGAAAGTCAAACGTGTCTAGAATTCACCGGTTCGACCGGGATCGACCAACGGCAGTTCTTACAGTGTGGGCAGTGAGAATGTTGGACACTAAACTTATTCACAGAGGCCTTTCCCCATTGGATGATGCCCCGATAATTTGTTATGTGGAAAGGGAGAAACTCTCCCAAATCAGAAGGGTGTTCCGATTCGAACAAGGATGGATTCGTGATGGGGATTGTAGTAGGTTGATACAGGAAGTGTGGGACACAAATGGTCAAGAGTCGATTGGGGACTGATGTAGACCAGTAGCTCAGGAGTTAACTGGATGGGAAACAAGCCGTTATGTAAGAACCGCTCCCGGTCGATCCCGATCGAACCGGGAAAATTTGGGGAAAGTTGACTTTCCGCTGGAAAAGTAAACCGATTACTCCGGGAGTCATTCAGGACCTTTCTTAGACCCAAAAAGCTTAGCCTTCGTTACGGTTAGCTTAGTTGGGTAATTTCCTTTCAAATGACACATTTTGTGAAAAAGTCAAACCCGGGTCAAACTAGGTCGATTTTGGAGTATTAACGAATAAAATAATATGAGCTTAGATATTTTGGGTAGGAGTGGTCCCCACATGGACACATGTCCATGTTAGCTTGAAGGGGAAGATAAGTAGGTTAAAAGACCAAATGGTCCCCACATATGGACAAAATAGAGAGAGGGGCTAAAGGACGAAAGAGACTTTTCCACCTTGAGGATAAGACCACATAGGGCAAAAATTTCTGCATTTTTTCTACCTTGGTCGACCACCATAGTTGCTAGAGAGAGAAAGTGAAAACTCCATTGAAGCTTGAAGAAGAAGCAAGGAAAAGGGGAGAAACTTTGGCTTGAATCTACCCCAAAACACCTCAAAAACACCATTTGTCACGCCCCAAATCCGGTTTGGACCGGACTCGAGACGTGAACTAAAACAATAATAATTTTAAACGAAAATAAAGCCAATAAGTCTTAATCTCATAATTTTAAAAACTCTAAACACCACACGAGTCACAGCTCGGTAAAAACCAACGGTAAAACAGTTTAAATAAAACGGTACGTCTCTAGACTATCTAGCCTAGGACCCTCGTAGCTCCCAAGCGTCGAGCATCCAGCTAGTACACTTCCCGCTTAGAACCTGAAAAACAACAAGGTAAGGGGTGAGCTTTCGCTCAGTAGGAAAAGTAGTTAAGGTTATAAGCAAGCGCTCACCACCACGGGTAATCGTCCAATTAGGGCATACTAGTACAACACACAACTAATTTCTAATGGAACTCGTAACCACCACCCTCAACTCAAGACCAACCCATGCTCACAACCACCCAAACAGCACAACTATTAACAGTCAAACTAACCACGGGACGCTCTCAAATAGTCATACCAGAATCTCTAACGGCCTAAATCTCTTTCCCGGAACTCCTTCGGGCAAAGGATAGGTAAACCAGCCTTCCTGGAACTCCTTCGGGCAAGGTAAAGGATAGGTAAAACAAGGTGAGACAACTTCCCCGGAACTCCTTCGGGCGAAGCAAAGGATAGAAGAAAACGGCTTTCCCGGAACTCCTTCGGGCAAAGAAAAGGTGAAACAACCTTCCCGGAACTCCTTCGGGCAAGGCAAAGGTGAGACTACTTCCCCGGAACTCCTTCGGGCGAAGCAAAGGTGAGACAACTTTCCCGGAACTCCTTCGGGCAAAGCGTCAAGAATAATAAAACAAATGTCCTAATTAAACACGGCTTACCCAGCCCTATAATCTTACCACAACCAGTCACGTCGATCTATCACTCACCCTACCATCACAGAACCAAGGGTTTCAGATCAACACAACCACGGCACACTCGCCCACACATATCAACAACAAGCTCAACGGTTATACTAATCTTGTCTATTAACCCTAACGACACCGACTCACACGGAAGGCACCTCAAACAACAACGGCAATTCAATCAACAACACAAAACCTACGGCTCGACACGGCCGATCTACCAACACAACAATTCCCAAGACAGAAACGTAAAAGTTCGCAGTTCAATCGACTACGCTAGTTGTTCTCATCCTACATGTTACTACGACTCGTCCAGTTATACTCTGATATAAACGTTCTTTCCAGTTTTATTAATCCTAGCATGCATACTAGTAACTTTCTGCAATTAAACCGGTATCCGCTACTTCCCTACCTCAAGACGAATCGACAGCTACGTCTCCTAGCTGCTGACGTACTGGCTCGCTACTTCCAGTCTTCTCTTCGATCGAAGCCGGACGCTAAAGATAACACGAAAGCAATAATTAAAGGCGGTTCCCAGGTTAATTTAAAGGTCACGACGGTTTCGATTTAAGTTCAAAAGTTGTCTTTTAGACTCGAGCGGGATAAAAGCGGGATTACGACGAATCGGTTTCGAGCATCCGCCCACAAAACCCGGTGCACGCTTCTCGAGGCACAGGTTTCGGGGCACAGTTCCTGAGGTCCGATTCTGCGTTCCGTTTTTGTCCCATTCGAAGTTCCAGATTAGTTCAACTGCTCAAAACCCGCTTTAAATCACTCTGATTTTCAATTTCTTTTAAATCAAAACCTTTTTCAAATCAAACCCGTTTGGCTTTGTTTTACTTTCCTTTTTATTTCAAAACTGATTTCTTTTTAAATTTCATTTAAAACCCTTTTCTTTATTTTCTGTAAAAAAGTAATTTCTTTTATTCCATTTTGCTTCGATTTCGTTCAACACAACCAGATTCAGATCGAGTTCGGTTTCAACAAAGTTCAGTTCCAACAAAAATAAGCTCGGGACGAGAAAAGGACAGAGAAGGAGAAACTCGGTTTAGATCCGGCCGGCCACCGGCGGCGCCGTTGCCGGCCGAGGCTCCACGGGTCGTGAACTCACCGTGGGGGAAACGAGACGGAGACGGGGAAATAGAACGCGTCGAAGGGACAACCTCAAATCCGGACGAAACCGGCGGAACTCACCAGATCTGGCGAACTCCGGCGAGCTCGTCTCGGTTAGACGCGTCGGCGAAAAGGAAGAGGAGCTCGGGTTTGGGGCGGCGAGATCTCGGAGATGGGGAAGGACGGAGAGGCGGTGACGGGCTCGGTGTGGTGGTGATGCGAGAGGAGAAGAAGGGAGGTCGGGGACGGCGTGGCGACGAAGGAGGAAGGAGATGAAGGTGAGAGAGAGAGAGAGGTCGGGTGTAGAGGGATGTGCTGAGAAGGATGCGAAGAACTGAGCTGAAAACCCTAAAAAAAGCTTTTATAGCTCCGGGCTTGGGCCGGGTCAGAAGACTGGGCCGGGTCGGCCCGGTCCAGCCCAAACCTTTTTTAAAAAAACGAATTAAAATTTAAAATCGAATTTCAAACTCTCCGTTTACCAAAAACCGACCCAAAACTCAACCTCGACGTTCCAATCGAATAAAATTAAATCAAAAAGAACTTTCTAACAAGGCGGTCTTCACAATCTACCCCCCTTAAAAGAATTTCGTCCTCGAAATTCCAAAACGAACGCGCTCCACTTAACCCTGACTCGGGGAACGTCCGATTAAAACTCCCAGTCATCACCCCTTAAGCACTCGAAAACACTTAAGTCACTTAGTCGATACCGAAAACTTCCGTCGGTAGAGACGTCGCATCGTCATACGTAACTTATTCGAGTCATCCTAAACCAGAACCGTCCGTCGGTGTAGGTATCAAACCAGAACAAAACTCACCTCGTCCTTATAACGGATCCAACACCTCCCCTCCACCGTTCTCTTTGCTCAAACAACAAGTAACACGTACCCAACAAAACGCAAGGGGGCCACCACGCTTCTGCTGCGCCAATCTGATCTCAACGTTACTGAGTCAAGCTCGGGGCACGAACTTAGAAATAACAGAAAATGACTTACATGAAACGCAAGATCAAGAGTTGGAACAATACTCAAAAGTAGCGAGCCAAAACGAGTCAAACACAAGTCTCAAAACGAAAACACGGTTCTAAAGTCAAAGCAAAAGCAACTCCCGGACTCTCGCTAGTCCTACGCTCCTCGATATCCTCTAGCGTGCTGGAAGTCACGAACGGTCTCACGATCGGAGTCATGTCTCTCTGCCCGTGAATCGACGACAGCATACACTCGACCCTGTCGTAACGGAGGTCCGCCTCTCGGAGGTGGTGGAAGTGCCACCTGCTGCGCAGCTCGCTGCCTCGGCGCGGGCGCGCTCGCTGCCTGCCACGGAGCTCTCTGCGTTTGCGCCTGACGCTGCTGAAACTGAGGTGACTGCACTGTCTGCGACTGCTGGTGTCGCGGGACTGACATCTCTCCAACTCGATCAGGACATCTGGCCGCGAAATGTCCAGGTCGTCCGCACTAGTGGCATAGCAGTGGCCAAGCACTCTGTCTCCTCTCAGATCTGGTCAAAAGGCGATCCCCTGGTCCGTTCTCCGGACACTCTCGAGTTGCGTGGTCCTGCTGTCCACATCGAAAACACGCCCGTTCAGACGGGGCAGGTGCAACGGAGGCCATCGATCCGGCCCGCTGTGTACCTCTCAGCTGAGTCTGAGACTGGAACGATCCCGTGAATCTCGACCTCCTCGGATCACGAGACTCGGATGGCCTCCGGAAACTACTCGGCCTCGGCTTGACCTCTCGAACCATGTCTGTCTCCCGGAGGCGTCGCTCCACGGCCAAGGCCCGGTCCACCAGCTTTGAATAAACCTGAGTCCTCATAGCAGCGAGTCGGTCTGCTATAGCGGGATGCAGGCCGTCCTCAAACCGTCGACAACGCAAAGTCTCCGTCTGCACCATCTCAGAGGAAAAACGTGATAGGGATGTGAACCTCGTCACGTACTCAGCGACGGTCAAACCCTCCTGTCGCAGCTTCATGAACTGCTGGTGTCGATCATCCAACACCGACTGAGGAAAATACTGCTCCAAGAAACGCTGCTCAAACATCGAGTAGTCATCTCCCACGCGCGCCTGCTCGCGCTGCCACCAACGGTAGGCATCACCCTCCAGTTGAAAAGTCGTAAAGGACACTCTCCTGCGTCCATCCAGTATACCTGAGGTGTCCAGGTTGCGAGTCATCCGCTCCAGCCATCCCTCGGCTGCCTCGGAGTCTGGCTCCCCGGAAAACACTGGTGTGCCCAGCCCACGGAAGTCTCGCAGCATCTGAGCGGTGCTGATGCCGACCTGATCGAGTCTCGAGGTCGCGGCTGCAGGTGCAGCAGGAACGGTCTCCGGTGCTGGAGTCGTAGTCTCTCTCTCTACCTCCCTACGGGTGAGGGTCTCCACCAAACTCTGGACAGTGCGGGTCAACTCCTCCAGAGCTACCGTCTGAGCAGGTTCGGTGACTGGTGGAACCCTAGAAAGAAGTCCCGATGACCCCGTATCGGTCCTCTCGTGCTCCTCGACACGTGCACCCTGGGCGCTAGACTGCCCTCGGTCCCTAGCCGGCCGGCCTCTGGTGCCTCGAGGTACGTAGGTCGGCGTCATGTCGTATGTCCTCTGCATGGACAACGCACAAGTTCAGTTCCTTAACTTCGAAAAAGACGCGCCTAAGTAACTAGCGTTCACACACGGACAGACAGACACAGTAAAGTCAAACTACAACACCAAAACGGGGAAATCCCCACATAACAGCCAAGTAACACAGCAGAAAAACACAAGTCACACCAATCACCAACTTACCACACACGAAGAATTCACATTAGACAACGACCACTTGGAATTAAGTTCTTAGTACGACCAATTTTCACCAAAACATTCATGTCGATATCGTGTCGTTACAACCCGATTCAGGCGTCCCCGAACTACGTTGTAACCACCTGACATCCCCCCATTCACGTCCAGCTATAGTGGCCCCTATAGCCAAACCGTGATGGTACATACACTTTAGTTTCTGCAGAAAATCGGGCATAACCAGTTCGTAAATTACTCTAGGCATCCGCTTAAGCGGGCACACAAAACACAACCTGCACAGATAAACAAGGACCACAATACCCAACAGTTCAACCAACAACCAACCGAGACTCTCTTCGTCTCGTTTATACGCTTAGGACATCTCCTAATTACGTAACCGACGCACCGAAACTCAAACACCTAACTCTACCAACCTAGTTGACGTACGGTCCGAGGTTTGAAAACATTTTCAAATGAAAACAGGCTCTGATACCAAATTGTCACGCCCTAAATCCGTTTTGGACCGGACTCGAGACGTGAACTAAAACAATAATAATTTTAAACGAAAATAAAGCCAATAAGTCTTAATCTCATAATTTTAAAAACTTTAAACACCACACGAGTCACAGCTCGGTAAAAACCAACGGTAAAACAGTTCAAATAAAACGGTACGTCTCTAGACTATCTAGCCTAGGACCCTCGTAGCTCCCAAGCGTCGAGCATCCGGCTAGTACACTTCCCGCTTAGAACCTGAAAAACAACAAGGTAAGGGGTGAGCTTTCGCTCAGTAGGAAAAGTAGTTAAGGTTATAAGCAAGCGCTCACCACCACGGGTAACCGTCCAATTAGGGCATACTAGTACAACACACAACTAATTTCTAATGGAACTCGTAACCACCACCCTCAACTCAAGACCAACCCATGCTCACAACCACACAAACAGCACAACTATTAACAGTCAAACTAACCACGGGACGCTCTCAAATAGTCATACCAGAATCTCTAACGGCCTAAATCTCTTTCCCAGAACTCCTTCGGGCATAGGATAGGTAAAACAGCCTTCTCGGAACTCCTTCGGGCAAGGTAAAGGATAGGTAAAACAAGGTGAGACAACTTCCCCGGAACTCCTTCGGGCGAAGCAAAGGATAGAGGAAAACGGCTTTCCCGGAACTCCTTCGGGCAAAGCAAAGGTGAAACAACCTTCCCGGAACTCCTTCGGGCAAGGCAAAGGTGAGACTACTTCCCCGGAACTCCTTCGGGCGAAGCAAAGGTGAGACAACTTTCCCGGAACTCCTTCGGGCAAAGCGTCAAGAATAATAAAACAAATGTCCTAATTAAACACGGCTTACTCATCCCTATAATCTTACCACAACCAGTCACATCGATCTATCACTCACCCGACCATCACAGAACCAAGGGTTTCAGATCAACACAACCACGGCACACTCGCCCACACATATCAACAACAAGCTCAACGGTTATACTAATCTTGTCTATTAACCCTAACGACACCGACTCACACGGAAGGCACCTCAAACAACAACGGCAATTCAATCAACAACACAAAACCTACGGCTCGACACGGCCGATCTACCAACACAACAATTCCCAAGACAGAAACGTAAAAGTTCGCAGTTCAATCGACTACGCTAGTTGTTCTCATCCTACATGTTACTACGACTCGTCCAGTTATACTCTGATATAAACGTTCTTTCCAGTTTTATTAATCCTAGCATGCATACTAGTAACTTTCTGCAATTAAACCGGTATCCGCTACTTCCCTACCTCAAGACGAATCGACAGCTACGTCTCCTAGCTGCTGACGTACTGGCTCGCTACTTCCAGTCTTCTCTTCGATCGAAGCCGGACGCTAAAGATAACACGAAAGCAATAATTAAAGGCGGTTCCCAGGTTAATTTAAAGGTCACGACGGTTTCGATTTAAGTTCAAAAGTTGTCTTTTAGACTCGAGCGGGATAAAAGCGGGATTACGACGAATCGGTTTCGAGCATCCGCCCACAAAACCCGGTGCACGCTTCTCGAGGCACAGGTTTCGGGGCACAGTTCCTGAGGTCCGATTCTGCGTTCCGTTTTTGTCCCATTCGAAGTTCCAGATTAGTTCAACTGCTCAAAACCCGCTTTAAATCACTCTGATTTTCAATTTCTTTTAAATCAAAACCTTTTTCAAATCAAACCCGTTTGGCTTTGTTTTACTTTCCTTTTTATTTCAAAACTGATTTCTTTTTAAATTTCATTTAAAACCCTTTTCTTTATTTTCTGTAAAAAAGTAATTTCTTTTATTCCATTTTGCTTCGATTTCGTTCAACACAACCAGATTCAGATCGAGTTCGGTTTCAACAAAGTTCAGTTCCAACAAAAATAAGCTCGGGACGAGAAAAGGACGGAGAAGGAGAAACTCGGTTTGGATCCGGCCGGCCATCGGCGGCGCCGTTGCCGGCCGAGGCTCCACGGTTCGTGAACTCACCGTGGGGGAAACGAGACGGAGACGGGGAAATAGAACGCGTCGAAGGGACAACCTCAGATCCGGACGAAACCGGCGGAACTCACCAGATCTGGCGAACTCCAGCGAGCTCGTCTCAGTTAGACGCGTCGGCGAAAAGGAAGAGGAGCTCGGGTTTGGGGCGGCGAGATCTCGGAGATGGGGAAGGACGGAGAGGCGGCGACGGGCTCGGTGTGGTGGTGATGCGAGAGGAGAAGAAGGGAGGTCGAGGACGGCGTGGCGACGAAGGAGGAAGGAGATGAAGGTGAGAGAGAGAGAGAGGTCGGGTGTAGAGGGATGCGCTGAGAAGGATGCGAAGAACTGAGCTGAAAACCCTAAAAAAAAGCTTTTATAGCTCCGGGCTTGGGCCGGGTCAGAAGTCTGGGCCGGGTCGGCCCGGTCCAGCCCAAACCTTTTTATTTTTTTTAAACAAATTAAAATTTAAATCGAATTTCAAACTCGCCGTTTACCAAAAACCGACCCAAAACTCAACCTCGTCGTTCCAATCGAATAAAATTAAATCAAAAAGAACTTTTTAACAAGGCGGTCTTCACACCATTTCCTTCTTCTATTCTCCATTTCCAAGGTAAATCTTCAAACCAAATTCATTTTTATGAAGTTTGGGTTTATGAGTTTTCTAGAAAAGGCTTGAAACTAGTTGGGATTGATGAGTTTTGAGGTTTTGTTGATTTAATTAGTGATTCATGAAAAGAAAGTAGAGCTTGATGATAGAAATCAACTACCCACCTTGGGTCTTGTAACTTTGAAGTGTTTAAGGTGGTTTTGGAAGGTTTTGGAAGGTTTTGAGCTTAGCAATTGTGTTATGGAGAATCTAGAACTAGTTAGGAGCTTGTTGGAGAAATTAAGTATTTTTCTGGCGACCGGAGGCTCGCCAGAGCTCAGGCCGGTCGTTGGAATCCGGCAACCAGAGGAGGGGATGACCGGCCATGGTCGGCCACCCTTAGAACCGGGACCGGCCATGGTCGGCCTCACTTGGACCGTGACCGGCCGGTCCGATCCGGCCACCCACGGCCATGTGTGGCCGTGGGGTCCACATGGCCGGGTTTTGGTGGTTTCGTAATTTGAATGGTCGTGGGTAAACCACAGGACGATGTTTTCACACCCGGAACGAATTATGGATATGATTCGTGAAATTTCGGGAAAACGCTTGAAACTTTAACGTACAAAACAAAGTGGGGAATAACTCCAATTCAAGGTTTGGTATTTACATAATTTATAATATATTTTTAGAGAGGGATAATCTATCGAGAACCACTCTTACCATAGGAACCGTGAGAACCAATTCTAGCAACACACACCTAAGATCCAACATTCACCATGATGTCACATCATCATCCCAATTCTACCCAAATTCACGCCACTTTCATCCATTCTCACACCAATTCACTAATTTAATATTTCTCGATTCGTTTGAACTCCGATTAACTTCAAACTTGCGCCAATATTTTTCTTTTTTCAAGGGATTTAAATCAAGATCAGTCATGAATATATTTTGAAGCACGAAAATAAAAATTTATATCAAGGTGATAAAAATAATGTTGAGCGTTGATAAATCTTCACTAATAAATGTTTTATATCGGAGTACCAAACTAGTGCTAAATGTTGATAAAAAACTTGTAATGAGGTGATAAAACCCATGTTTAATTTTGATAATAAGTGTGATAAAACACAAGTAATTCAATAATAAACCTAGTGTTTAGTGTTGATAAAACTGGTGTTCATAAAAAGCACGTGATGAGATGATAAAAATCATGATCAGTTTTGGAGAAATGGGTGATAAAACCAGTGTAAAGTGTTGATAAAACCAGTGTAACGTGTTGATAAACCCAGAGCAAAGTGTTGATAAAAAATACCCATATATAATTTCTTTAAAAATAAGCCCCAAAATAATAAAAAAATTCGTGCTTCAAAAAAACATGTGATGGGGATGATAAAACATACCTAATTGAATGATAAACCTAGCGTTTAGTGTTGATAAAACTAGTGTTCATAAAAAGCACGCGATGATGTGATAAAATCATGATTAGTTTTGGAAAAATGAGGTGATAAAACCAGTGTAAAGTGTTGATAAAACCAGTGTAAAAGTGTTGATAAATCCAGAGTAAAGTGTTGATAAAAATTACCCAGATTTTTTAATAAAAAAATCAACCCCGAAATAATTTTTTTTCGTGCTTCAAAATATATTCATGACAGATTTTGATAGAAAACCCTTAAAAAATAATGGCGCAAGTTTGAAGCCAATCGGAGTTCAAACGAAGCGGGAAAAATTAAATTAGTGAATTGATTAAAAAAAGTAATATGATAGTTTTACTAAAAAAACTCTTACCACTTATTAAAAAGTGTTGTTTTTTTTGCCGTCAACTACTCAATTGCATCTCATTCATCCATTCTTAAAATTGATGACTTAGATTGGTTATCGCGATTGCTACGTTAAAACATGGTTCTCACCGGATTTCTCCTCTATTTTTAGAATAACGGAGTTACGACCATTAATGATTTCTTATAATAATAGTTTAAAAACCCAAAAAGTTTCTTATTTTTCACAGTGCGTAATCTTATCTTTTCTATTGTCATGGCCACACCGTTATCTGTACTAAGTCATTTCAGAGCCTTACATTTTATAGTTGTTTAAAATAATTAATGTTTATCCCTCCTACCAGAACACTCACATACCAACAGTCAAACATCATAACTCGATGAAATATAGTATGGAAACTTAAACTCTCTTGGGTTTGAAACAATCTCCCTCTCTCTGCATATTCATCCATCCTCTCTCTGCCACAAACGCCATATCTCGACCTCTACATACAACATACAACTCATGTAATTAACATAAAAGAGTGATTAACATAGACCTCTTTTGGCTGTACTTTTTAATTAATAGAATTAACAAACAATAGTAGGCTCAAGAAGAGGCAGACCACATCTAAACACCACATACAGTGAAGGTCATTTACAGAACGTGCACATAGCCTCCAAGGGCTTGGTTCGAGGCATGGTAAGGCCCGGACCTTCAGTCATGTCCACTAGCTCCTCTCCATCAATCCTCTCCAAGTGAAATGCCTGTATCAGACTCCCCAAACCCATCCCAACCACTTTGTTGGCTAGCCCAGTCCCAGGACACCCACGCCGTCCTGCCCCAAAAGGAACCCACACGTGTCCCTCCCCACTCCACCCCTCAAACCTCTCTGGTCTGAAACACTCTGGCTCTGCCCATACTTGAGGGTCCCTGTGTATCCCCCAGGCGTTGACCATCACCATGGTTCCTCCGGCCACATCGTACCCTCCCACCGTGCAGTCCTTGGATGCTTCCCGCGGCACCAGAAGAGGGACCGGAGTATATAGGCGGAGCGTTTCCTGAATCACATTGTGCAAGTAACTGAGTTTTGGCAAGTCTTGCTCCTCCAACATTCGGTTTTGTGGAACATTAGCGTCTATCTCAGCCTTTACTTTCTTCATCACTTCCGGATGGTTGAGGAGCGCTGCCATTGCCCATTCTGTAGTAGTCGCCGAAGTGTCTGTCCCTGCAACTATCATCACCTACACAAAAAGTAGTAAAAATTAAAAACACTCATGACAATTAGGCCAGGTACGGCTGCTCAAGATCTTACCTAAACACTGCATACAAAGTAGAATATGATCAAACCTACTATGATCCACTTCTAAAGTAGAATTAATTTCTTCTCCATTTTTAAATATATAACTCTAATTAAGCGTTCAACTATCAGCTTGAGATTTTAATTGAATTGATCTTTCAATTCATACCATCAACATTCCCTTTATTATATCATCTGTGTAGAGATCCGGCTCTGTCTGTTGTAGCTCCACCAACCTTTCAATCATGCTCCCTCTCTTGGTCTCCTGTGACGGCGGAACGTGGCGACCCTCATCCACAAGCCTCTGCAAGAAACGGTCAAGCCTCCCCATGATAGTCAACATCTTCTTCCTCATGCCCTGAGCGTCGATCCACTTGAAGAATGGAATGAAATCTCCCACGTAAGAATTTCCAGAGACCTCAATCCCGGCTCGCATCACCTCCCTGAACATCTTAGCATCCTCAGCATCCCCGGCGTCTTCTCCGTAGTACCTCTTCCCGAGGATCATCATCGTCATGATGTTGAACGACAGGTCCTCGAACTTGGGCTTCAGGTCGATCTTTGCCGCTCCCCCGTCACAGCTCTGCCTGATGCGGTCCAGCCAAATCTTGACCTCCTGCTGCCTGATGCTGGAGAGACTGGCGAGGCGCGAAGCAGAGAAGAGCTCGAGGGCCATGATGCGGCGCTGGTTGCGCCAGAGGTCACCGTAGGGGAGCGAGGCCACGGTGGAGAAGTTGTAGTGGAAGATCTCGCTGGCCAGCATGCGCGGCCGGTCTGACAAAACGATGTCGTTGTTGGTGAAGCATTCCTCCACGGCGGAGGGCGAGGAGACCAAGAGGACCTGGCGCGTGCCGAAGCGGAGGAGGAGGAGCTTCCCGTATTTTTGGGAGAGGGTGGTTAAGGTGCGGTGGACTGGCTCTTTGAGGAGGTGGAGATGGCCGATGACGGGCAGAGAAGGTGGGCTTGGCGGCGGATTCACCTTTCTTCTATTCTTATTCCTGCCTGAAATTAAGAGATTGAGCAACAGGGGAAGAGCAATAACAAGAACCAGAGCTACCAAGATGTGGTCTTCCATTATTGAGGGGATTTCTGGATATTGATCACCTGTGTGCCAACGCATATATGGATTCCAAGAGGATAGATCTGTGATCTGTAACTGTTTTATTTATTTATTTATTATTTGTTGACTTTAATTTCAGAACCAAAAACAAACGGTGATGGTGGGGTCTACTAAAATGATTTTGCTTTCACATCAGGGCATCTGCAACCGGCCGCCGATGGGCCATGGGTACCGGCAGTCCAGCAACATGTCACCGGACTACATTTCTGACTCTGTCGTGTGAGTACTTGAGACGTATTAGACTTGCCATAAGAATCTTACGTTTACCAAAATAGAAACAAAGTGGCGCCGACTAAAATTATTTATTTAGCATTTGTTCACTTTGATTTCAGACCAATGAATTGGAGGTGGCGCCTACTAAAATGAATTTGCTTCATATCACCGACTTTGGTTTTTGCAGCCCTTTATATCTGAACTCGTTGATTTCTCAAAGGCTGTCTAGAAAACTGCCATAGATTTCATTTGTAACTGCTCTGAAAAATTCTAGGGGAATTTAGGTAAACAGTTATTTAGTAAAGTACATTTGGTGGCTATCTTTGTGGATAAATTTTGAAAATAACCTTGTTTGATAATGTAATTTGTTTCCCTCCTTAATTTTTTGTAAAATGATTTTTATTTAGCAAGGAAAGTTCGATTTTATTCTTAGTGTCTGCCTAAATTCAAGAAGAGTTATGATAGTATAAGTTTTTCATTAAGAGTAAAAATGTAGTTTGGCACAAAAATAGAATTAAAGACTAGGGGTTCAAAATTAGCTATATGTGGAAGTTTTTCTAGAAATTTTATCTTATCTTTGTTGATAAAAGTAGATAAAAATATTCTAGCCCCTAACCCTCTTTTTAAATGAACTTTCAATTTTATCCTCCATTTATTTTATTAGGTGATTTTTTTTACTCTTTTTTATCTCTTCAGATGAAGGGTAAAACAAAAAATATCACTCAAACAAATATCAACTCGTTAAATTCTGATGAATCTTATTAAATAACTAGGACAAATTTGGGGAAAAATTATCCCAATACTAAGAATAAAATCCCAAGTTGGAGAATTCATCCCGGTACAAAGGAATAAAAACACAGGTTAAAATCCATCCGAAATTAGGAATTAGAAATTTTACCGAATAAAAAGAAGGTTGGGGAAAAAATATTATGAGAAGAAGAAGGTTCGCACCTCATAGATCGACGGTGTGATGGTCGATAACGAGAATATAGATATAGTTTGTGATGGAATGAGAAGAAGAAGAAGAATCTAACTGGTGTCCCACAGACAACGAACCACCTCTCTGATGTTCAATCGACATCGTCTTCTCTGAGTAGAAGCGCCCACAACGCTTGAGATGAAAACTCAAGTTTTATTCCAATGTGGGACCAAATTAAGTTATTCTCACTTCATTTAGGTGTTGGTTGTTATCCTACAACCAATTAAATTGAGTCTTGATGGTCTTTTTCATTTCAGTTAACTCTTGCTAAAGATTTTGTCCTCAAAATGATTGTCCTCGGTCAATACTGGCTTCAATCGAGGAAAAGGTTATGCTTCACTTGGATTTTTTTTGTTGGGACCACTTGACATTGAGCTTTACGCTTCTGTTGCAACATCCCCAATTGACCTTGTGGTGATTCGTCATATACTGATTCAGAGGATGAAACAGCTAGGGGAACCATCGCTTTTTCTTTTTCTTTGTGTACTCGTACTGGTCCAGATTGGAGTCAGTCGGGTTCAGCACTCTTCACTCGTGCCATTTCAGTAACTAATTAATGATTGGCTGGTAGAGCATAACAATTCTTCATAAATTCCCCATATTGGTTAAATTGCATAATACAAATCCCGATATTAGGAATAAACACATGATACTAGGTTCAATTGCAAAATTCAAAATCCCAATACTGGTAATACAATCCTGATACTGGTAATAAACTCACAATACTAGGGATAAAAACAACATACTATGTTCAGTTGTAGAATACGAATGCCCGATACTGGTATAAAATCCTGATACTTGGATACATTGCAGAATTAAGAATCATTGTCACTCGGGGATAAATTGGGCTAAATTATATAATTAAAATTAAAGATATTAAGGTAATTACTACAAAATGGGCACCTTATTTACCATTGTCCAATGTCACGCACTGGTACCGATGATCAAAAGAACGGGCGCATCAACACCTAGTACCAATCCCCAGCCAAACCTTGTTTCCAAATACATTACATTCCCAAACAAAGGCAAAAACCCTAAACCCTCATTTCCCCTCCAGACTACATATGAACAATCTACACACAAATTCAAACAAGAACCGTATTTGCACACATAAGATGGAAAAAAAAGTGTTAACGTATGTACCTTGGTCGTCTAGGTAGCTCGAGCGACGACTTTGCTTGGTTCTCGGTGTCGGCAATTCTTTCATTCTCAGGCGATTTTTGTGAATGAAGACATTGACAAGGGTGCTGAAGATTAAGTCGAAGGGAGGGGTCTGAAGATCAATTTGAAGAAGAGGAGGGTCTAATATTAGAGTTTTGATCCAAGGTGAAGGATTCAAAAGGAGGGAACATACATTTTAGGGAATTTTTTAATTTAATACCCTGGCAAACTTTTATTTGCAATATAACACCACAGCATGTTTTTTTGCATTATGATACCCTGACAAACTATTATTTTCAGTTTCATACCCAACCGTTAACTTCCCATCCAAAATGGATGGAAAATGGTCATGTGCTTTGCACATGACCTTGTTTTTTCAAAAAATACCAAAAACACCCTTCAACCTTTGATTTTTTAAATATATATAAACTGATTTTTTTAAAACATATAAAAATTATTTTTTTGTACTATATAAAAACTGATTTTAATATTTTTTTAAAAATAAATTTTATTTTTTGAATTATATAATAATATAATTTTTGAAATATATAAATTGATTTTTTTTAAAATATATAAAAAATCTGATTCTTGTAATATATAAAAACTGATTTTTAAATAAATCTTATTTTTTGAATTATACAAAATATTATTATGAAATATATAAAAATTGATTTTTCAAATATATAAAAAGTGATTTTTTTTAAAATATTTTTTGAAATAAAATATTTTTTTAAATATATAAAAAAATTAATATGTAAAAAATGTTTTATAAAATATTTTTTTGAAATAAATCTGATTTTTTAATTATATAAAAATATTATTATGAATTATATAAAAATTGATTTTTCAAATATATAAAAAGTGATTTTTTTAAAATATTTTTTGAAATAAAATATTTTTTAAAAATATATAAAAAAAACTTTTTTTTAATATGTAAAAACTGTTTTATAAAATATATTTTTTTGGAATAAATCTGATTTTTTGAATTATATAAAAATAAGATTTTTGAAATATATAAAAACAGAATTTTTTAATATTTTTTCAAATAAAAAATAATTTTTTGAAATATATAAAAAATCTGAATTTTTGTGGTAGGTTTTGAAAATTTGATTGGTGTCAAGGGGTATTTTGGACTTTCCATCCATTTTGGATGGAAATGTAAAACCCCACTTATTTCTATAGGTATTATTTGAAAATCGAAACGTCAAGGTAGGTTTTGCAACAGGGGGGGGGGAAGAAGAATGTTTGGATTGACCTGAGAGTTGGGCCAGGCTTGGGCCCAAGCCCGCACGCCAGACCAGCCCAGTGACGCGCGCGGCCCGTCTCTTCGCGAGCAAAACCCTAGAGACAGACCCTTCAGCTCTCATTCTCGCGCACGGTTTTCGAGACGTCTCCTTCCTCGAGCTCTGTCTCTCGCGCGCGAACAGACCCAGAGTAGCGCCGCCGATCACCTTTCGGCCGCTCTCTTTCTCTTTCACCTCCTTCTTCCTCTCCTTCCACCTCGTCACACCCCAGAACCAAACCCCTCACCTGAAAACCCCCTCGTCCTTCTCTGCTCATCCTCGAACCTAATCGAACCCTAGCCGCCGTTGTCGAACCGAGCTCCGATCGCGCCTTCCACCGGAGAAATCAGCACCAGTGAGACTCGATTCCGAGCTCTTAGACCCCCATCTCTACCCTTTTCTTGAGAATCGCAACCCTTCGTGCTCGTTGTGAGTCGTGGGTGACCGGAAAGCACCGCTAGGGTTCCCAGCCTTCAGATCTGGTCTCCTACCTCGCTGGAGAACCTCAACGCCGCCAGATCTGGACGGCGCGACTCGGTTTCACACCCAGCCACTCCCCTCGTCCTCCCCTCGCCTCCTGACGTCTCTTCCCACCATATTTCCTCCCGTGCGAGCTCGCCTGACACCAGCGACGGTGGTCGGAGCACTAAGCGTCGCCGGAGACTTCGACGGCTCTGGCGAGGCAAGAGGACTTGGGTCGTTGGGCCTGTGAGCGTGCCTTTGGGCCGGGCAGAACCAAAGACGGGCCAGGCCCAGAGTCTGGGTCTGGGTCAGGACGGGTCCGGGTCAGGTCGGATCTGGGCCGGGTCCGGGTTCGGACCGGGTTTGGATCCGGGTTGGACCTGGGTCTGGGTCGGATTCGGGTCAACCCGACTTTAAAGAAAATTATTTTAGAAATCAGGTTAATTAATTACTTAATTAATTTAATTTGGACAAATCAGAGGACCTTTGGACAAATACCGGGACTGATTGGATATTTTATCTGTTAAACCCAGCACGACTAGAGTTCGCCCGAGAACTTGGACGTTGCTCGAGAACTTGGACTTCGCCCGAGAAGACGGAGTTGGCCCAGTCGTCAGCAGCTAGGAGTATTATTAGAGGAAGACCTTGAGGTAGGGAAAGTACTAACTCCTCGTGCATTTCAATACCTAGTATGCCTATTAGGTTAATAAAATTGGAAAGGTCCTAGAATTGCATATAGGATGCGAATAACTAGAGTAATCGTCTTTCAATTACTAATAACCGGACGTGTCTAGTATGCATGCGTAGGTTGTGAATAACTAGTTTAACTCGCTTTCAATACTTGGGAAATTGCTTTACTGGTAGAAAGGGCGTGATGAGCCATAAGATTGGTTGTGGTTGCCTCACATGCATTGCTTGCTTAGTCTCCAGGATAAATTAAGAGTCTAACGAAATTAGATAAATCATATGCTTGAATGATTGAATGAATGCTTGAATGATCGAATGAATGCTTGAATGCTTGAATGATTGAATGGATGCTTGAGTGATTGAATGATTGAGTGTAATTGATTGTGCCAAATGGTACGATCGAGTGAGTGGTAGACCGATGGATCGCTATAGGTAAGTATAACGGTAAGTGTAAAGGTATATGGATCTCTTTGGTATGTTATGATGGAATTGTGATTTGCTAAGCTTTGGTGGTATGAGGTATTGGCATGTTAGTCTCTTGTGTGTGTTTTGAGGTGATTGGTGATTCGGTATGGTACCCACACCGTAGAGGATTCCGGTGTGGGGTAGTCACATGGCCGAGAGATTGTGTTCCACCCGAGGTAGTTCGGGAAGATACCTAGGCCGATGTGCGTTACCGGGAAGACGTCTAGGCCGATGTGCGTTTTCGGTATGGCGTGTGATTGGTTGACCCTGCGGGGCGTTGGTTGGTGGACCCTGCGGGGCATTGGTTATTGGACCCTGCGGGGCATTGGATGGTTGACCCTGCGGGGAATGGTTACGTGTTGTTTCACCCCGGGTGTATGCGTCTTGTGGGAGCACACCCGGATGTTACCCTGTTTTGCCCCGATGATCTATACCCCGATGACATATGGTACTTTGAGGACATTTCCGGAAGTACTGATGATATGTGTTCCCTTAGGGACATTTCCGGTATTCCGACGATATGTGTCTCCTCTGGACCGAGGGGAAATCCGACATGACACAAGATTATTATGGATCGGAGTGTCGAGGCTTAACTTCTCATCGTGATATTTGATTGTTCTTTCCTTAACTTCCTATTAGTAATTGTTATCTTCTTAAAACATTAGATATTTGTTTATGTCTTTTAACTGAGTATCTCTTTGGTTATGCAAGTTATTGTATTTCGATATCAATTGTAATATTTCAATTCACTAAACTTGTTAAAGGTTGTGCTTCGTTATCATTTTCCCTACTGAGCGTAAACTCACCCCTACTTGTTGATTTACTTTTTATACAGGCTTGCTTGGTGACTAGTGGACTCGAGGCTCGGGAGCTTCGTGGGTCGGGTGCTTGTCTTTAGAGATGTTGTGGTCGCCTTATTTTATAAACACTTTACTTTTAAACCTTATTGTAGACGGATTTCTTGAGACTTATTGAGTTGAAACTAAATTTGGAGACTTTATTATTATTTAAACTGCCTTATCGTTGACTTTATTATTTTCCTTTGAGTCACGTCTCGAGTTCGGTCAAAACCGGATTTGGGGCGTGACAGGAAAGTTAACGGTTGGGTATGAAACTGAAAATAATAGTTTGTTAGGGTATTATAATGCAAAAAAAACATGATAGGGTGTTATATTGCAAATAAAAGTTTGTCAGGGTATTAAATTAAAATTTTCCCTACATTTTATGTAGTTCGAGTAAGGGTAGGGCTGGGCAAGTTTAACCGTTTTCACCGAAACCGGCCGGAACCGGCCGGCACCGACACCGAAATCACCGGCGCCGGGAAAGATTTCGGGCGGCGTCGGCGATGAAAACACAAAACCGATGATGTGTCGGCCGGTGCCCGGTTATATAAAGCTATAACCGCCGGTTAACCGACGAAACCGGCACCGGCAGCTCGAGCGTTCTACACCTGCAATTCCATACGGCGGCGTGTCTTAGGGTTGTAGTTGCAGAACTTGTGTGATGAAGACGATGGATGATGGGATAAGTTGGGTTGGGCTGGATAATATCGTTTTAGGCTTTAGTGATTCCATTGGAATTAGGGGCCCAAAATACAGCTGAGCACCTATTCAATTCAAACCCTAATTTACTGTCCTCTATAAATATGACATTTAACTCACCTGACAGCCATATCTCTCAATACTACACAAAAATAAATCTTATGCCGCCTCTCTCTGTTTCTCTCATCTCAATTTCATGTTCACAGACTAAAGTTTGTTTCCAAGCCTTTTGTTTTTGTAAATCCATTCTTTTTCATCTTGTATTCTCACGTCATCTCTATTTTGTTTTCTTATATCCATCGTTAAATAAATTTGTTGGCTTACTTTTGATTTTTAAATCTATTCTGAGATAGATTTGAGTTCTTTACATGCCTGTTTGCTAGATCTGTCTTTCGTTTTTATTTTTATATCGTTGTCATTTCGATTTATGCATTTGTATGTACTTGTTCATCTATTCGTTTTAGTATTTTGGATCGGTGATGTAATTGAAACTGAGATCCATACGTTTTTTGTGTATTGGATCTATTATTTTTTTGTGATTTTATCAAGTTTTATGAATATATATATTCATTTATTAATTTCATTTATTTGTACTAGTTACTTATTTCATCAATTTGTTCAGGTATTTATATTGCTATTCATATATACCGTATTCATACTTTCAATTTTCTGATCTAAAATGAAACAATGATGTATCTAATTAAATAAAAAATAATAAATAAGGAATTGAATTAATAATAAAGGACCTGAGCTGAAAATAGACATAAAAGTAGTTTGGCTTTGAGCTTTAAACAGTTGGACGGGACCTCATTAAAACTAGAAATTGGGCCTCAATCAGAAGCCTAATGAGCCCGGTCGAATCGGTTATTAATCGGGGCCGTCGGTGAAATTAACCGCCGGTTTCAGACCCCATTTTTCGGTTTGTCGGTGCCGGCGCCGGTGACCTCCAGTCGACCACCGGAGGTCCCGGTTTCGGTGGTCGGAATTACCGCCGGTGCCGGTTACCCGGCCGTGCCCACCCCTAAGTAAGGGTACAATAATAATTTCGTTGGTACAAAACAAAAATAGATATGAAAAACAAGCTAAAATTTTGGGTGTAATTTGGTGTTTAAGTAAGGGTATAAAAGTAATTTTATAAGTTGAGTGGAAATATGGATCTACAAACATATGCTATAAAAGATGGGAAATATGCAAAACATACTTTTGCACATAGGTGTTTACTTAATTTCCTCGTTGTCCATCAGAGTTGCATAAAATTGATTAAAACCTCAAGCTTGTTCATCTACAATTCTGCATGACTACATTTTCAATTGTTCACCTGTTTTAAACACATAATATATCGTTGTAGAATCATAAGCACCTTCATGTAAGCATTCTTGTAAGATAGAAATGACTCTTCACTTCTCAATCAAAGTACAGATCATAGTTAGTGTGTTGAAACATGGCAAAATTATACACAAAGCCACTCCCCAGACAGTGATCAATTGAATTCCAATGTGTCATTCAATTTTCTATTATATGTGTAGAGGTTTAAGATTTAAGGTTTTTTTTAAAACGGTTTAAGGTTCATAATATTGATTAAACATAATAATAAGTATGAGCCCCTTAAATAAATTGTGTCCCGCAATAATAAGGTTAACTGTGAGGTGTATGGTTCTATTTAGATGTTGAACTAACGTTTTGCTGAATTTATTAAATTCCAATTTAAAACTCTAAATACTAAAGAAAATTGAAATTAAATTGTAAAAATAATAAAATAAAAGAACTACATGAATTGAAACTTCAGATTTTATTCATCTCCGAATAGTACAACCCAAAACACATTTACAAGGCCATTCTTATAGAGAAAAGGTTTTGTCACTCGTCATCAGATTCGTCATTCGCTCTGAAGCAATTCCATATGTGCTCAACAAGTTCATCTTGGAGTTTCCGGTGTGTGTTGTCATTTTTCACCTCGCTTCGAGTCGCCACATGTTGTTTGTAGGTCCATGTCCCTCCTGGGTGCCATCGTTCGGGTGGAGTCTAATCAGGTACTTCCGGAAGATGCTTCGTAATACAAATATTCATCTCTTTGTTCGTATCGGTCGCGTTCATCCTCTACAATCATGTTGTATAGAATGATACAGGTGTGCATGATATCAGCCAAAGCACTCCTGCTCCAAAGAAGAGCGGACCAGGAAACTATGTGCCACCGTGCTTGGAGGACTCTAAAAGCTCGCTCAACATCTTCACGACAACTTTCTTTTATTTTAGCAAACAATTTGTGTTTGCGTGTAGCGGGATGGGGAATGGACTTCACGAACCAACTCCATGGTGGGTAAATGCCGCCAACCAAATAATAAGGTCGGTCGTAGCGATGCCCGCTGATCTCGAAGTCCACGACAAAGTCACAATCGGCAAGGGCGTCTTTGAATAAGTTGTTGGCGTTGAGAACGTTGATGTCATTGTTCGAGCCAACCATTCTGAAATGCGAATACCAAATCCACAAATCACGGGATGTTATAGCTTACAACACTATGGTTGGACGGTCGTGGTGATCTCCTCGGCTGAAGCGGCCTTGCATCACGGTTAGGCAGTTGTTCCACTCCTAGTGCATGCAGTCAAGACTTCCAATCATGCAGAGGAACCTTCGCTTTTATCCCGATTCCAGTAATCGGGTCAAGTCCTCCGCAATTGGTTTACGCTCATACTCAGCCATAAAAACCTCAACAACGGCCTTACAAAACCGGCGTACACATTCGATTATGGTACTTACCCCAAGTCGGAGGGATTCGTCCAACGAATCGGTCGAGCACCCGTGCGCTAGCATTCATATCGCAATGATACATTTTTGTTGCGTTGATAACCCCATGCATCCGAAAATGTCCGGCTTTTGAATGAAGTAATCGTCATGCTCCGCTACATTTTGTATCACAGGAAGAAAAAGCGGTCGGCTCATACGGAATCGACGCCTAAACATTTCGGGCCCATAGTTGGGGTTCTCAACAAAATAATTTTACATTAGGCGCTCGTGGCCTTCGACACGACCTCTGTTAATCTCTCTTCGGAAAGGTTTCCCACTTTCGACTCTTCGCCTCATTGCATAACCCTTGGCATTGTTCTTTGTGTCGCTCTCCCAGTCCTTCGTCGGATTCATTTCCCCATTGCACGAACGTTGGCTTTGTAATTATCCATAGCTCGAAGAAACTGACTTTGTGAGAGGTGGATTTTTGAGAGAAAGTCGAGGAATGAGTAGAAAATGTTGGTGGTTTGATAAATGGGATGAGAGATATTTATAAATGGAGAATATTTTATTTGAGTTTATTTCTAATTTTATTTAATTAAAAAATAAAAATATTACCATTTCAGACCGTTGGCCAACAGTCTGATTTTTTTTTCCACCTCAACACCACACGTCACTTCCCCACTGGTTGGTTGATGAATTGGAAGTCACAACTCACAGTTTATGTTTATGAACCACAAGTCATGACTCATGATTTAGTAAATCATAACCGCACACGACACGCACCACAACATACGACTTACAGTTCACAGTTCACTAAACCACGAATCACATAGTGAGTCTACGTTATAGATGTTCCTAGGCATGAGCAAACTAAAACCAGAATAATATCGACTGCCCTAACTCATTTCTCCAAGAAAATGAAGTTAAGAGCAAAGTGGCACCAAATATATGTAGCATTTGAGCTTACATCACTCAAGATGATTAAAAGAATTGATGGAAGAACACAGCATCTTACAAAAACATAATGGTTATCTAGAAAAAGGCAGAGTTTCAAGGCATTACTGCGTGAGTTAGTAATATCATTCCTGCTCTAGACACGAGAATCCAAGCATCAAACAGCTTCGTAGTCATTGTTTGAAACTCAGATCAAAGAATCATCCTATCAGTCAAGCACGGTCATCCCAACTAAAGCCATTCTTCTGTTCTGAGGACGTAAAGCATGATAAATTCGACCAGACCAAGCAAGCTTGTGCACCCGATTAGTCCTCTGCTTCCATTTATAAACCAGAAAGTATTGGATCCTACACTTTTACTCCACGACATCTTCGAAGTAATATGCAGGTATTTCGGGGGGAGAAGGCATGGTAACCACATATTTGAACTGTTTGCATCAAGTTAATGTAAACCGAATCAGATGATTCCTTCTGAAAACAGAACATGTAAATGAAATACATGAAGGAAAAAGAAATGGGAATACCTTGTGCTGCTTGTATTTATCTCTCACAGCTTGCAAGCCAACTCCTTTTCTACTCAAATATAAATCATGTATGATAAGAACACACTCCTTTAGTTCACTTGCTTTATATTGCGAGCAATGCTCCAGTACTGAAGTCTGAAAAATGTACAAGTAAAAATTTAGTACCTGTTATTATTTCATGCACTTACATTATGAATAAACTTTAGAATCATTCTTACCCAAGGACGCATCATTGGTTGAATCATAAATCTGGTAAGAAATATTACGGATGCAGCAACCAAGGACGGTAAGAACTTGACACAATTGTAATCCAGCAAACTTAACTCCCCAAGGTAGTACCCCAAGAACTCTAATTGCAAATTGGGAGTCTGCAAGGGACGCAAAACAACTAAGCGGTAAGTGAAAAAAGTTATATATATTTCATTGTTGGTATAGCAATGTGAGAGGCAGGGAGGTTGGCTTACTTTGTAACTTTCTTGAGCTACTTTGGTTAACCTTCTGCAAACCAAATGTGGGAAAACAGGAGAATGAATCATGACTCAATTGAAGATGTTATGTGAGCGACAAATTATAAAAACAGAACAGTAAAAATACTATAGTTACCTTAAAAAGGTTTTGATTGTGGGACTGCCCATTTCAAAATTGAGAACTTTTAGTATATCAGCCTCCATCTTAACCACCTATGAATTTAGGAGAAATACTATAAGTATGTAAAGTAAGAGCAATTCAACATGAAACAAATGAAATCGACTATGGTACAGCATGAAACCAACCTGGTCCTTGGTGTATGTGTCATCAGTTATGTAACAAAAGTCTCCCACATGTGGAGGGCTGATCTCTTCATACTTTCTACATTTCACATCAAAATTCAAGAAAGTTACATTAGAATACATCTCAAACCAATGAACTATTTACATAGCAAGTAAAAGATCGGGATACTTACGATGCAATAAGCATTGAAGAAACACCAAGTAGTTGAAGTTTTTGACGATTAAGTAGGCTGTGCGACAAGAACCTATCAATGTAGGAAATTGTGAGGTAGAGGGTATCGGGAAGAAGCTTGTATTCCTCAGCAACCTCCACCAACCAATCTACCAAAACCCCTCTCATATGGGCAGTGATATCCTTCTGAACCTTGTCAATGTAGCAGGATAATGGTCTTCTCTTCGGTTCAATCTGATTACCAACCCAACATCAAAATCAGTCCAAACTAATCCCTACTTATGTCTCAACTGTCGAATCAGATCAAAAGCAGAAAAATTCAGCAAAAGAAAGGCATCCCCTAAGTTTTACTATGTTTGAGAAAACAATTGCAAGGAAAAACTCGAACAAAAATTAGAACTAAAACCTCATAATACGGGTTTGATATGAAATCCATTGTTTTTGGTTCCACACAAAGAATTAGCATATGTATGAGTGCACTGATATTTACTTTCCTTGACATCGATTTTCATAGGAAACAAACAGGGCGCAGAAAGATTTCAAATGTGAAGATTGGCATAAGCCCAAATATCAGATTACATTTCCCCAATATGTGAATGTGAATAAAAAAGAAGAAAACCGAACGTTACCTCCATACGATGAAGATAGTCATAGATGGCGTCGGCGTAAGCGGCGCACATTTGGGGGTCATCGGATCTGGCATCCATTTCCGACTTGAGCCCATTATCCGACTCCTTGGACTCTTTGTTAGCCTTTTTCACGGGTTGTGCCGCCCTCTTCCTGCATTTGGGCTTCTGCAACAAGTGATTCGCGGTCACATTCGACAGATTCCGAAGCTCCCCGAGCACCACTCGCTTCTTGGTCGGCGGAGTCTGCAGGTCAGCCGCAGAAGCAGTCCTCTTATTCGATGCGCGAGTGACTCGCACGCACTTTCCCTGCTCCGCCATATTCATTGGAGTTGAGAGAAAGGAAGACGGAGACAGAGGTGTGGATAGAGCAAGAGAAAGGGACTGAAATAGAGGGAAGAGAGATAGCGCCGTAGCTCTGTTGCTCCAAAAAATATTGTGGGTTTTGGCGCGTCGGAGATTTTGTTATATTTTTTTGGAGTTTCGGATACGTAGAGGTTTTCAAATTAAGTTTTAGTTCTCGCGGGCACATTTTTGACCTTCCAACAGCTGGATGTCACGTGACTTCCTTTTACTAATTACTACCCAATATTCACTCACAAATACAATCACGATTGTATTTTCCTTACTAAAATATTTCATTTCATTCAACATTTCTGTCTCTAGGTAAGTACAGTATATTATTTTATTCCATTTTTTTTAATGATTCGGTATCATGTTTTCGAAAAATATATCATTATTTGAAAACACCAAAATGCTCTTATAAAATGATTGTTAAACATATAAAATTTACACAAAAGTTCTTAGAGCATTTACATCGAAAGGGACAAGAAAGGGGTCAAGGGCGTGGGCTGAGGACTCGGGAGTCGGGGGTGTGAGGGGCAAGAACGCGCCGCTCGCTCCTTCTCCTTGCGCGACACGTGTCCTACTTGTTTTATTTATTTTATATATTAAATCAGTTTATAATTTATACAACCTTTTTTTATTTAAAAAAAATCTGTTTTTTATTTATTAAATCAGTTTAAAATTTTAAAATAAAGTTTTTTTAATTTAAAAAATCAGTTTTTTTATTTTAAAAAACAGTTTTTAAATTTAAAAATCAGTTTTTTATTTCGATAAAAAATGTCCGACGACGAGGCTTAAATGACGACGACGAGCTGTAATGAAATTTCAAGTTTCATTATCCACTTTAGTTACTTAATTGTATTTATTAATTAGTTTTGTATTTTTTTTAATTTATTTATTTATTAATTAATTTTATATATTTTATTTCTATTTTATTTATTATTTTGTTGATTTAATATGGATTTAACAAATTCAGCGAAACCATTATTAATTATCCAGTCAACATTTCAGAGGGGCATGAGCCTCTTTATCTGCCCCCCTTGATGTGGAACACTCTCAATGTCAGAGGGGCATGATCACAATTCAGCCCAGTCAGCAGAGGATCGTGCCTCTAGCCCCCATTGATGTACATGCTCTTACAAGTTAACGGAGCGGCCCAACCACATCAGCCCATCCCGAATTTCGTCTGCCGTGGGTATTAGTGCATCGGAGATTATTTTGTTAAGGGGAAACTCTACATCCTATCTCGGTTTGAGTTTTGTTTCCATCATTCTTAATTGCGACTAACCATTTTTTTACCATTCTTAATTGCGATCTATCACGTTTTGATAAAAACTAACGAAATCCGTCAAAATTAACAAAATTGTTAGTTTTTTGTATAAAATATCAAAAATGCCTTTCAATCTAACTTAGATTTTCAAAAAATATCATTAACCCCACTCTAGGTTTTCCTTAACCCATAACTTTTTTCCTTTCAAAAATTAAGTTTTAATTTTTTATATCTTATTTTCTTATTTTAAAAATATAAAATCTATTTGTTTAATTAATTTTACATTTTATTTTTATGGATTAAATATTTTTTATTCACAATTACTTCTTTAATAAAAAAAATACAATATCTTTTTTTTTTTTCTATTCTAAATATATACAAATTAGATTTTATTATTATGGATTAAATATTTTTTCTCAAAATTTCTTCTTTAATAAAAAATCCCAGATCTGGTTTTTTATTATTTTAAATATATAAAAAAAATACATTATATTTGTATGGATTAAATATATTTTTTCACAATTTCTTATTTAATATCTATTTTTTTTATTTTAAATATATAAAATAGAGATTTTATTTTATGGATTAATTTTATTTTTAAAAATTTCTTCTTTAATAAAAGATAACATATCTGATTTTTATTATTTTAAATATATAAAAATTATAATTTATTTTTATGGATTAAATAATTTTTTCACAATTTCTTCTTTAATAAAAAAAATATCAAATCTGAATTTTTCATTTGAAATATATAAAAATTATATTTTATTCAAAATTTCTTCTTTGATAAAAAAGTCACATCTAATTTTTAAATATAAATTAGATTTTATTTTTATACAAAAGTGGATAGTTAACTGTTAGAAATTGTCACGAAAGTGTCATTTACGAAAATGTTGATGTGCACATGACCAACACGTGTCCAAAAAACTAACGGCAACGTCTAAATGGACGGATTTCGTTAGTTTGTGTAAAAACGTGATTGGTCGTAGTTAAAAGTTGTTTAAAAATATCAATCGTAATTAGGATGATGGAAACAAAACTCAAACAAATTTATGATACAGGGTTTCCCCTGTTATCAATGTCAATAAGATAGGCTGAAGATACTATTTGAAGAAAGGATTCAGCAAAGGCGGTTGACAATTTGGGTCTACGAAAATAAAGAGTAATAAAAATAATAGTCCGGACGGAAGAATAATGATGGTAGGATAGATTGTGAGTTATTACTACATGGCCATTTGGACTTCAAACCATATTTGTAGCACATTATATATCTTCCCTTATAAAGTTGAAATCAGAAGGGCGTTCAATTGCTCTGCTAGGGTTAGCCACCAAAGACCCCTAAGATCCCTCTCTCTCGCATCAACAACACGACCATGGCCTTTGCCATGGTCTTGCTCCTCTGTTCCCCGCATACTCCCTACTATCGGGTTATGTCCGGCACCACGGTGTTGGCTCCTCTCCACCACCTACATCGTGTCTCCCGGCTTATGTCTGACTCCTCCCTCCCGCCAATGGCCCAGCCTCCTCCTTGGCCTCCACCACCGCCCTTGCATCGACCGGGATATCTGAAGTTGTCGTCTCCGCCTCGAAAGTCCACGCCTCCGTCTCTGCAACCGCTACACCCTCCTCTTTAGCCTCCACCACCGCACCCTCTACCCACATGCCCCTGTTTGTCCTTCATCACTGAAGATCACAGGTTCGGTTTGCTGAACATAACAGAGCATCGTCCTCGGGCGACCCAGCGGTATTCAGGCCCCACTTTGAGCAGTGTTTCGTCAATCGTCTTTACTTTTATTGTTCTTAGGATTTGGTTGTTAGTTCACTACTGTTTTAGTCTGGTTTGTCTTAATTATTTCAATATTGTTCTAGTTCATTTGATTTGGTGGTCAGTTGGAGGTCGTCTTTATGGCAATTCAACAAAACGTCTCAGACGTTTTTCAGTAGATAGGGTTATTGTGTTTGTCCCGTCAGGGCTTTCAGGCATGTACTAACTCTTTAAAGGAATATATTGCACGTTTACTCAAAAAAAAAAATCTTCCCTTCAATGACTATCATCGCTGCATATTAAAACTACATAACTCAGCCATTAGCTAGTTGAAACTAAAATACTTTTACACACGTGTTACGATACAAGACACCATATATGTTTGCTTATGCTTCATCTCCAATATGAGAGACTTCTAACGGTGTGCTTCTCATCAGAACTAACAAGTGAAAGCTGCAAAAAAAAAACCTTTTTCTCTCTAAAAGCCTCTTGCAACCCTACTTCTACAGAAGCCGGCGCCCCCCACTTTTCCTCCACTGGCGATGACACCGACATCTGGCCGTGCTCGTCGCCGGTGGTGGCTTCTCTTCATATCCTTTTCCCTTTCCCCTTCTTTCTCGTTTGTTTGTCTCGGTCTCTTTGTTTTTCTCTCCCGGCACTTCGACTTGTGGTGTTGTGCCGACGACTTCGGGGCTCGGCAACCGGCCTTATGGTGATTCAGAGTACTCACCCAGATCTTCAATGGCCGGCGTTGGATTTCATCGGACAGTTTACTTTGCGAACATCGGTCTGCGCTCAGATCTGGCCACTTCTTCTCCGACCCTCCCTCTCGCTCTTCGTCTCTCTTCGCCTGTGGTCGACTGTCCTTTTGGACTCTCTACTTTACCTAGAGTTGAAGTCAGGTTAAGGGGCTCAAGTATTTTCTTCACCGGTTTCCTTCGTGCTGGCCACTAGAGTTGCGGTTTCCTCTTCTTTGGAGTTCGAAGTTGCGCACATAACTTGTTTGGTTCTTGTGTTTGAAGGTCTTCCTCAGGTTGGTTTTGGTGAGGAGGTCAGAGTTCAGGGATGTCACGCCCCAAATCCGGTTTTGACCGGACTCGAGACGTGAACTAGGAATAATAATTTAAACAGTAAATAAAAAGGAATTTAATAATACAATCTCCGCAAAAATTTAAATTAAGTTCAAAATTTAAGAGTCAAAAGCTCAAACCAACGAAATAATAGAAAATGTAGTTTAGTACAAAGTACGGTACATCTCTAAAACATGAAATCTCCCGAAGCCTCAAGGAGTTCCCGAGCCCTGAGACCACTGTTAGGTCTACTCATCAAGAAAACATGTACAAACTGTAAACAAGAAGGGGGGTGAGCTTACGCTCAGTAGGAAAAAGCAGTAGAGTAAAGGAACCCCCGTTTTAACAATAAACCGATTAGTACAATTATCCAACAGACACTGAATAAAGATCAACAAGAAATGCAATACTTAAAAAGGGAAACACTCAAGGAGATCAATGGAAAGATAACGAATTTACCAAAGGAAACAGTTAAAGGAACACACGGATACCGAAATAATTGAATATCAGATCACAAGACTCTGATCCGTACACTGACTTTCTGGAACTCACTTCGGGGTAAAACACACAAACTGTATACCGGACCGACACACACCTCGGTCGGGTATCTTCCCATAGCACGGGGTACAAGTCACAACGTCCAGCCAATACACACACGACGGTAAAGCAATAGCAATCACACAGCAAATCATTAGCAATACACACGCATAAGTCCCCCTTAATACGCCGGATCTCACAGCTATAGCACAATTTACCGACACCCAGTCGGAGGGCAGACGCACCTTATCACGACTCTTAGCTCATTTTACCGACACTTAGTCGGAAGGCAGGTGCGCCTTAACACTGGCAACAACACATTTTACCGACTCTTAGTCGGAAGGTAGGTACACCTTATCATGGAATCACAACGCATTTTACCGACTCCTAGTCGGAAGGTAGGTACACTTTATCACGCAACCTGATCATCGTGTACCCATCATACCAACATATCAACCCAACAATTCACACCGACATACTATACCAACCAAACTTACCGAACACGCTACAACGAACGCATCATAACAACCAATTTACTGGCATGACTTACCAACCACGCACCATCGGTCTACCACTCACCCGATCATATCATTAGGCACAACCAATTCACATTCAAACATTTACTCGATCAATCAATCATAACACGGATCAACCAATTACATTACGATCATCATAATTCAATTAGTTTAGTATGACTCTTATCTTATCTTAAGGACGGAACATGCATCGACCTTACGGTGAACAATCATCAATAAATACAATCAACAAACAATCATAAGGCTCGACATGGCCATTCTACCAGCACGACAATTTCCCAAGATATTGAAAGCGATTAACTAGTGAATCACATCCTATATGCATACTAAGACACGTCCGATTATTATTGTAATTGAAAAGCAATTATTCTAGTGAATCACATCCTATATGCAATCTAGGACCTTTCCGGTTATTATTAGCCTAAAGGCATACTATTAGCGTTATTTAAATTAAACGAGGAGTTTAGTACTTTTCCCTACCTCTCAAACTCTATCTGGAACTCCTAGCTGCTGACGTTCGGGCCTACCTTCGGTCTTCTCCACGATCGAGGTCAAAGTCTCTCAAACTCTATCTGGAACTCCTAGCTGCTGACATCCGGGCCTACCTCCAGTCTTCTCCACGATCGAGGTCAAAGTCTGATTTTAACAAGTAAATGTGGTAATCAGTCCCGGTTCAGTCTGAATCAGTCCTATAATTTATCGACGAAGTTCCTTTTAATTTAATTGGTTTAAATTAAATAATTTAATAAATAACCCAACCCGGATCTGACCCGACTCGGAAACCGGATCCGACCTGACTCGGAAAACGGACTCGAATCCGACCCGGATCAGACCCGGTCTAGACCCAGACCCGGTCCGAACCCGGACTGGCCCGAGACCTGGCCTTGCCCAAGGGTGGCCTGGCCCAAGGCTCGGTCCTGGCCCAACCTCGGTTCCCGATGTCAGTCCTCAGCTCCGGTCCATAGTGGCCGGACCTCCGGCGAGCCTCCGGTCGCCGAAAAATTGTGTTTTGTCCAAAATGTCCCAAATGTGATAAATGTCCTTAAACCATCAAGTCTCATCAAAATCCCTTTGATTTTAGTCCCAATTTCAAGCTTTCCCCAATTCCTCCAAGCTAGGGTTTCACTTCCGACTTTGATTTCCATGATTCTTTCACAACTCTTTACAAATCCCAACTTGTGTTCAAGTTTCGAACCCTCACCACTCCAAACCAAGATGGTTCATCCCTTACCCATGGATTTTAAATGCTCCAAAATGAAAATAGAGAGGTTCTTACCGTTTGGGATGAAGAAAGGGGAAGAAATGACAAAGAAAAACGAGATTTGGAGGAGAAATGGAGCTTGGTTGAGCTCCTTCTTCTTCTTCTTCCTTTGATCTTCAATGGAGGCACAAAGAGAGCTTTCTCTCTCTTGTGCTTCGGCTAGGGTAGAAATGAGGAAGAGATGGTGCACAAGTGGGTCTTATCCCAAAAGGGTAAAGACCAAACACCCTTTTTTTCCATTTTCCCCCAATTTTGGCAAAGTGAGGGCAAAAGGGATATCTCCCATTCAATTTCTTTTCTTTCTAATAATTTGAAATTCAAAATAGTTTTGGTGGGTTCCACGTCCAAATAAATATCTTAGCCCAAAATTCCTAGCCGAAAAGACCGTTTTGCCCTCCGTTGACCAAAATTGACTTTTTCCGAAATTACCCTCATTTGATCGGAAACGACCCAACGAATCCAACCGTGACGAAGGTTAAGCGTTTTGGGTCTCGGATAAGTCTCGGGTGGCCCGCCCCTCGTTGGTTGACCAAGTTTGACTTTTCCCGAAAGCCCATCGTTTGGAAGGAAATGACCCAACTAAGCTATCCGTGACGACGGCTAAGCTTTTGGGGCCGCGGAAAGGTCTCGAATGACCCTTGGAGTCATCGATTGACTTTTCCAGCAAAAAGTCAACTTTCGCCGAAAACCTCCGGTTCGACCGGGCTCGACCGGGGGCGGTTCTTACAAGGGATGTCGTTGATCTGGCATGCTATGCTCCCGGACGGGAGATTTGTACCTGGTGGTCACTTTGGGCCGGCCGGGCTGGGTAAGGTTCTCTTTTACTGTCCCTTGTCTGATTAGTTTATGTCAATGCACTGCTTTTTCCTTTGGATTGGACCGTGTTTGTTCTTCTTTGTTCCATGCACTTGTGTGATTGGGGCTCGTCGATTATTTAGGTGTTGGCCTCCGAAGAGCGATTATAGGTCTTGGTACCTTTGTTTGAAGACTCACCGATTCATTTTCTAGGGGTTTTAAAGTTTCGGGGGTTTTGACCCCCGACCTATCTCTGTCGTTATCCGGTGTTGGCCGTCGGTGTGTCGGTGATCATTCAATTCTTCGAATTGGTGCGCCCGATGAAATAGGGTGCTATTTACTTACACTGATTAGATTTGGGATAAAGGTTTTGGAGCTCCATGGTAGTAAAATCTAGGTTGTAAACCTTTATGTGCTTTGGTAACCCCTTGTTGGGTACCTTGTGTTTTGTTGTTACCTTCATTTTTCTTGGTTGTTATTTTGGTTTGTTAGACCTTGTTGGTAACTTTGTTTTACCCGTTGTTGGGTTTGTTTTCGGTTGTAAAATCTAGGTTTTATACATGTTTATTCCCTTTGACATGGATTGTTGTAATTGTTGACCTTAGTTGTTTGTAGGATCCTCTATTTTGGGGATGCCTTTGTTTGTTAGATTGTTTGAGAGATTCTTCCCTTTGCCTCATTTTTACTTCAAAGATGAGGTATTTTATTAAAAAAATTGTTGATAAAAAAAACATCGTGCTTCTCTTGTAGATGCTTTGGTCACATTACGGAAAAATTATACAGGCCGCCCATCTACCTTTCTCCACTATGTGTTGCCAACGAGGGTCCATTTTAGTAAGTTATCCTTATGAGTAGAAAAATTATTTTACTCCTCTTATCATTAATTATCTAATAATTCACTATTTTTTTTAATTTTTTCCTGTACTAGAAACCATGTGCCTCGACTCTTGAAACATTCACGATCACATATCGAAACACTACAAGAAGAGTCAGAAACGGTTGAAGCCGGCTGCGAAGTTTGTACGAACTCGAAGCACGGTGGTTAGAAGGAAGGGTAAGAGTAAGAGTGTGGAAAAGGCTAGCGATCCGGCCGACCACCTTGTTGTTCTGAAGCGCAACCTTAGATTCCACGGGGGACTTGGACACTGGCGGAGGGCCATCGGGGATGCCACACGCTCTTATGAGAAGATGATATGGATGTTAGAGCATCTCCAGTTGCTGACGGATAGGCGTTACAGGAGAGGAAACGTCGACGAATAGTAGCAGAACAATGACGGATCACTGGCGGATAACTGTATCGATAAACTTACCGACAGCGGCAAGGCCGACTCTATGTAATTGGTGGTCTTAGGCAAAACCATGAAAATAGGGCTTTTAGTAATTAAAATGAAAACATTGTAACAATATTTTATATAATAAACAAAAATAAACTTGGCTCAAATTAAATTATAGAATATGTTATAAAATAATTTAAAAAATGAGCTTAACACCTACCTCAATACTAAAAAAAATAGAGAACTAATTAAATAATTGTTTGTTATAAATCAATTAATAAAAAAATTAAACACAGTTAGCAATACTAACCGATAATTGCATATTATAAACTATAGATCAAGATTCTTTTTTTTATAGAATTAACGATGGGTATTATTAAATACCGGCAATAAGTATAATGTCACGCCCCAAATCCGGTATTGATCGGACCCGAGACGTGACTTAGCGAATTTAAAATAAGTGATCACTGAATAAGATGAAGTGATATAAAATTACGGAGTTCAGAACTTTGAGTCACAACTCAGTCAAATACAAAAATCCAAGAATAAACGTACGTCTCTACGAACACAAAAATAAAGATAATCCCGGACCCTCGCTGGCCCCATGCTCCGCGATGTCCTCTACTCAAAATCAAAGCTAACACCTGTAGAAAACACGGTAAGGGGTGAACTTGACGCTCAGTAGGGAAAACCAAGGAAGCCACCTCAAAACAGATTTACCGGAAAGCTATTCCATAATTTAAGTCAATTAAAAAGGTTGAAACAACAACGCGACACTTAAAGTAGTAGTAGCAGCAGCAGCAGTAGGAGTAGCAGTAGCAGCATTAATAGTATTAGTGGTAGTGGTAGTGGTAGTGGTAGTGGTAGTGGTAGTGGTAGTGGTAGTGGTGGTGGTAGTGGTAGTGGTGGTGGTCTTGGTGGTGGTGGTGGTGGTGGTCGTGGTGGTCGTGGTGGTGGTCGCGGTGGCGGTCGCGGTCGCGGTGGCGGTCGCGGTGGCGGTGGCGGTGGGGGCGGTGGCGGTGGGGGCGGTGGTGGTGGTGGTGGTGGTGGTGGTGGTGGATGGCAGTGGTGGGTGGCAGTGGCAGTGGTAGTGGTGGTGGCGACGGTGGTGGTGGTGGTGGTGGTGGTCGTCGTCGTCGTAGTAGTAGTGGTGGTAGTGGTAGTGGTAGTGGTAGTCGTAGTAGTCGTAGTAGTAGTAGTAGTGGTGGTAGTGGTGGTAGTGGTGGTAGTGGTAGTAGTGGTGGTAGTGGTAGTGGTAGTGGTGGTAGTGGTGGTGGTGGTAGTGGTAGTGGTGGTAGTGGTAGTGGTAGTGGTGGTGGTGGTGGTGGTGGTGGTGGTGGTCGTGGTGGTGGTAGTGGTGGTGGTAGTGGTAGTAGTGGTAGTGGTGGTAGTGGTGGTAGTAGTGGTAGTGGTAGTAGTAGTGGTAGTAGTAGTAGTGGTAGTAGTAGTAGTAGTGGTAGTTGTAGTAGTAGTGGTGGTAGTGGTAGTAGTAGTGGTAGTGGTAGTAGTGGTAGTAGTGGTAGTAGTAGTAGTAGTGGGAAGGCCATATTTCGTATATGCATGCCCGACATGAGTTCCATCAATTGTACCAAAGAGTGTCGGAATGTACATGACTCCCTCGCGAGGATCCGCACCCGATCTCGAGCCGTATTGAAGAAAAAACTATTAATCCGTCCTGTAACAACCGAGTTGGAACGTCCAATAGGCTACACAAGTTCTCGAGCAAATGAAACTCTCATGGTGGTGTGTGGTGTGTGTGTGTTGGGGAGGGGGGGGGGGGGTTGACCACCCTCGTCCATCCCTAGTCCCCCTAGTTCAACCCGCCTTTTCGAGGTTCGAACTATCGAGGGTTATAAACCTGAGCTTCTTTCCTCTCCTTACCCCTCCTCACGATAGAGTCGATGACATCATCGAGCCCAAAGCTCGTTGCATGCGTACTAGGAGGGGAGATGATCCCCCGTTCGACTCCCATGTCGTCATGGATTTTCTCATCTCGAGGTCCCCCAAAGTCGGCTTCCTACTGTGTCACGCCCCATATCCGGTTTTGACCGAATTCGAGACACGACTAAAGATTTACAGTAAAACAAGAGGAATAAATATAAATAAAGTTCCAAAATGATATAAAACTTTCTAAAGTCAAGAGTCACAGTTCAACCAGTAAAATACAAAAGTCCAACATAAAAGGAAAAAGGGTGTACGTCTCTAAAACTAGCTAAACCCTCAACAGCTCCCAAGCTCTGAGAGTCCGACTAGTACCGCTCCCGCTCAACACCTGAAACACCACAAAGACAGGAGGGGTGAGCTTGCGCTCAGTAGGAAAAGTACGGAACTCCAAACACACCGTTTAACCTCACTGTAAATTTTGTAATTAGGGTAAACTAGGGATATGACACAACAAGATGCCTTTAGGCAAAACCCTTACTAGCCAAACCACACAGTATAAATCCACTTGTAATACACACAGGCGAAACCAGAGAAAAGGCACACAGCAGAACACACATAGAGTCCATAGGACGACGACACACATCAAATAACTGGGAAGGGTCCGGACGAAACACACACAAATGTCGTAAATTGCAAGAGTCCACTCCATCGATTTGCACACAGCTGATTATATCGCACCGGAACACACAGCGTCAGTCACGATATCTTCCTCCTCACACAGATGAAGGGTAACATCCTTGACCGAAAATCCTTCAGTCCGATGTCTTCATCCTCACACAGATGAAGGGCTCTACTCTCATATGTGCCGAACTAGTCATATCTTCCTCCTCACACAGATGAAGGGCACTACTCAACGTAAGTCTAGGACCGGCCCACACCTCGATCAATCCTGTCCCGGATTATGAGTCATCTGATCACGCCATCCTTGGCCTCGATATACGTATCCATCCGGCTATACCGTCTCTTAAACACAAAACAGGGTTTCACACACAACACAATCATTGATGGTCTCGGTATACCAGCCGAACCATCTTAGCATACACTCGGTCTATCACTCACCCGGTCATTTCACAATCAAGGGTTCACAGTCACACATGGTCTATCACTCACACTTGCCCACACAGCCACATCATGCAACAACGATGACAATTCTATTTAAACTCTTACACATCGGTTATAATATTATTAGACCCTCACACAGCGAGTATAACGTTATTTAGGTTCTCACACAGCGAGTAGGACAAACAACACGCAAATCTTAATAGGACATACATTCCAATTTTCCATACAATTTCGTTACAACTCGGTTCAGGCGTCCCCGAACTACGTTGTAACCAACTGATATCCCCACTATCATGATTTGCTGCAGTCAAATCATAATAGGACATACATTCCAATTTTCCATAAAATTTCGGCATGTTCCATTTGAAAACTTGGTCAACCATCCGCGCACGCGGGACAAACAGTTCACAATTAAACAGCACACAACGAACACTTTAGTAAGCAGTCAACAACACAATAATCACAGCAAACCGGAAAATCAATAGCCAACCAACAAAAACCAACTCCCGACAACTTCTAATGACTCGTTCGTAATTTAAATTAACCAACCGCTTAAGCGGGACAACAAATTACCAACTACACGTAGCACCCAATCACAAATTTAGCACTCAGCAAAATATCTCAACTTATACCTCGGGTCTCGGTAATCTCACTGCTACTGTCCGACTAAGTCCAGGCTTGGAAAACGGTTCAACTAAAACAATAACCACAAACCACACAAGTCCACCCAAACACCCACGGCACTTAGGCCGAACGTTTCACCAATCAAACAACGGCCAACTAAGGCGGCAACCCACATATCAATTAATCAACCCACGCATCATAACCAGCCCGAGCCTCGCTCGTTAACCGACCTCGATCTCAACCGATCGACATCATGGATCCACTAAGGTGTACAACCAACAGAGAAAGAGGTACAAATAAAGTAGGGTAAAATTTAAACAACGCACTTTAACAAACGAGGCTCTCGTCGCTTCGAATCTACGCATAGGAAAATTCCAACTTGCATCACCGAGCTCTACGACCTTAGCCACCTGACTCTACCCACCTAGTTGACGTACGATCCAAGGTTTTGAAAAAAAACGTTTCAAAATGAAACCAGGCTCTGATACCAAATTGTCACGCCCCAAATCCGGTATTGACCGGACCCGAGACGTGACTTAGCGAATTTAAAATAAGTAATCACTGAATAAGATGAAGTGATATAAAATAACGGAGTTCAAAACTTTAAGTCACAACTCAGTCAAATACAACAATCCAAGAATAAACGTACGTCTCTACGAACACAAAAATAAAGATAATCCCAGACCCTCGCTAGCCCCATGCTCCGCGATGTCCTCTACTCCAAATCAAAGCTAACACCTGTAGAAAACACGGTAAGGGGTGAGCTTCACGCTCAGTAGGAAAAAAACAAGGAAGCCACCTCAAAACAGATTTACCGGAAAGTTATTCCACAATTTAAGTCAATTAAAAAGGTTGAAATAACGACGCGACACTTAAAGTAATTAAAGACGAAAACCCCCTTTTTAACCTGACATGCATAAATCCAACCGTACCAGCGTTAATTAAGTGCCAACCACTAAACCAAGGCACACACCGCAGGTAACACTCCAAGTAAGACACCCAAGTGCATTTCCAAACTAACTTTTAACCATTAAAGGGAGAAGGCGACAACGAGGAAATGTAACCCAAATTAAACGACCTTCACTTTACTCGACCATAAGCTATTCCGAAAAACCTTGTCCAGAACCCCCTTCACGACCGACTCACAGATAACCACAAAGACGACGCTTTAACTTACACGGAAGCCACACACATGAACTCATCATCAAACAATCAAAATCGAGTCAATCGCAGTCACACAACTCAAAACAAGGAAAACACCTTTAGCCACAACATATCAATACTCATTCAAAACCAAGGCATTCTCAAACACACAACTCGTAACCAATGCATGGTCTCGGGAGCAACCCGCTTGGCCCGACGTAGCCGTACGCAACTTTCCCTAACACATAGTTAGGAGAGGCGGTCGACCTCACCGCGGAACACATCTTTTTGCGTAACACATCGCGGGCACAACGTTTTACCGACACACGGAAGGAAGGGAAATCGCCTCTTTGCGCAACACATCGCGGACACAGCATTTTACCGACACACGGAAGGCAAGGAAATCGTCTCTTCGCGCAACACATCGCGGACACAGCGTTTTACCGACTCACGGTCGGAAGGTAGGGAAATCACCTTTCTCGGGTAACCACAATACCACAGTCACAATCACAATCACACTCACAGGTAACCACAGTACCACAACCACAATCACGATCACTCTCACACATGGAACACTTGCCCAAAACATAGGAACACATGCTTCACCGAATATCACATAACATACTTCTCAATTTACCAAACGTAGCAACACATGCTTCAACAAATATCACATATCATGTCATGTCGGTCTATCACTCACCCGGCTATATCATAGACAATGATTCACATCATACAATCACGCCACACTTGCCCACACATAACAACGACATGTTACACATAATATAATATGCTTTGACCCTTAATTACACTCACAAATGTTCCACACTTACCATCACTTACCGACCCCACACTCCACGTGGTAACCCCACCGGCTTAACTGGTATTCGTTCCCCAACATCCCCAAATCAACAGATCATATAAACTGGAGTAATCACTCAATCACAATATGCATCATCAAGTTCAACTCTACTTGTTTTCATGTTTGTTATTTATTAACCGTTCAACAGCACAACGTACACAATCGACACAATCAACAATCAATCATACGGGCACGACATGACCCGATTCTACCAACACGGCAATTCCCAAGACGATAATCGTAAATATTCACAGTTTATATATCTAGTTAGTTATTCACATCCTATATGCGTACTAGTTCGTTATCCGGTTATTACGTTTCCCTATATGCATACTAGTACATCCGTAATAAAGCGGGTTTCGAGGTAATCCCTACCTCAAGAAGAATCACAGTTACGTTCGGGCCTACCTCCGGTCTTCTCCACGATCGAGGTCCGAGCCTGGTTTTAACAAAAGAGACGGGAATCAGTCCCGGTCCAGTCCGTAACGGTCCTCTAAGTTTTAACAGTTTAGTCCTTTAGTCCCATTCCATTTTAAGTCCTTTAAAACTCCAATATAAATTAATTTAATAAATAATTAATCTGATTTTAAATTAATTAATTCATTTAAAACCGATCTGACCCGGATCTGACCCAAAACCGCAAACCAGACCCGGTCTGAGCCCGAACCCGAGTCCGGACCCAACTGGGTTTGGGCCGTGGTCTGGCCTGTCCGAGGCCCGAACGACCAGGTCCTGGCCCAAAGGCCCGTCTAGCTCTACTGGCCCAACGTAGTCCAGGTCAGGGTGTTCGAGCAGTCGAGGATTAGGGTTAGGTCCCGCCGCCGGCGGCGGCGACGCCAGGGATGCTCGGAGGGAGCGAGGCGGTGTCGGGGAGGCGAGTCCCGTCGTAGATCCGGCGATGTCCTTCCGGTGACCAGCGCCTCGCGCGGAATCACGCCCTCACAGGGTCCAAACGAGCTCAGCCGGAGCTTCGCCCCTCGTGATTCCACGGCGACGCCACAGAGAGGAGGGGAGAGCTTCGGGGGAGGGGAAACGAGCTCTCCGGCGCGGACGTAAGGGGAAACGAGACGAGTTCCGGCGGCTGAGCGGTCTCGTGCGTGCGAATCACAGCCGGAGGAGGTCGTCGGAGAGGACGAGCGAGACCACTCGTCTCTTACCCGTGCTTAAAACTCGGTCACCGGCGCGGGGAGACACGGCGAGGTGAGCTTCGGTCTTGGGTGAGGACATAGCCACGACAGCTGAGAGGGGTCTGAGTTCTGGCGAGGTAGCGAGAGCCGGTGAAGGTTAGAGACTGAGAGAGAGAGGTGAAGAGGATGGATTTGAGAGAGAGACGAAGAGGGTGTGCCTCGGGCGGCGAGCGTGAACTGAAGAAGGCGAGATGCGTCTTAGGGTTAACGGGATGGCTTGTTGGGCTGGCTGGATCTGGCTTGTTTGATCGGGACGGTTCTGGCTCGGCCCAAACGGCTGGGTCTGGCTGGCCCAATCCCCTTTTGCTTAAAACCTTTTTCTTCTTCTTTCTTCTTTTGAATTTCTTTTTGTTTCGCACTCGTTCCACTTTTTCGATCCGATTTCCAACCCCGCCGTTTTAAAACCGTAGTTTAACTATTAAAAAAAACAGGTCTTTACATATACGGTGAAGTGGCTCCGGTATAAATCCTCTTTGCCACTCCCAGACGGGGAAAGAACAGGCCGCTCTAGCTAGCCAATCAGCAGCTTTTTTCGCCGTCCGCTTAACAAAATAGAGTTGCACGTACTCTAGATTAGATAATAGGGAACTACAGTCTTTAACAACTATCCCTAATAGAGAAGAAGACCCTCCTCCCTTGATGATCATATCCACTATGACCTTGCTATCGCTCTTGATGGTAGCTTTCTGTCCTGGGTACTGACTTACCCACTGAAGAGCTTCACTAATGGCATAGGCTTCGACGATAGTCGGGTTTTGTGGCCCATGGAACGAAGCTGATCGGGCACTAATCATCATCCCCATGTCATCCCCGCACACCCGCCCTGTCCCCACCTGTCCTGATGTGTTGAATAAGCACCATTCGTATTGATGACCCACGTTCTTTGCGGCGGAAGGGTCCACTTAGTATCCGCCCTATTCGCAGACTGAGTTGGCCTCGGTGTCCGTTCCTTTTTCTGTCGTTTTGCTTCCATCCACCCCGCGTTCAATAGAGCTACCGTGTGGTGAATGGTCCGCACACTTGACGGAATATGCTCCTGAACTTTCTTGTTCCTAACTTTCCAGATTTCTCAGAGAAGGAACCCTACCTCCCCCCCCCCCCCCCCCCCCTGATTGCTTGGCTCATAGATAAGATAGAGCTCAGCTACTCCATTATATCTCCCTCCACTGTTGGGAGGATCAAACCGCTGAGGTACCACCATTTTGTCGCCACCAGACAAGTGACTAGAAGATGATACTCTGATTTGTCCTCCCCATGACATACTGGGCAAGTGGCCTCCATTTCCACCTTGCGTGTTCTCAGTCTTGTCGCCACCTGGAGGCATCCTGTGCAGGTCCTCCATAAGAAGTTATGTACCTTTGGTAGGACGTCCATATCCCATATGGATTTCCAGACCTCTGATTGGACATTTGGAGAAGTCTGACTTTGTGCTAGCAAAACGTAGGCTGACTTGACTGAGTAGTTTCCCAGCTATTCTCCCATCCAATACCAAGAGTCCGACACAGTCAGAGTACTCGTAGGACCTGCGAGGATTGCTGTCCTGTCCCGTGCATTAAAGAGATGGCCTATTCGCGTCATATCCCACTTACGTGTAGCCCCATTCATTAGGCCTACCACATTCATATGTTCAAGATCTGGGTGGACCGTGGTTATCCATGGATTCACTCCTATAAGCCACAGGTAGCCCAGTACTAACGTAAATATTTTTGGCCCTATCGATCTTCGTGCCCCCACTTGACTAGATCCTTTGCTGATAGTAGACTCTGCCAGACAAAACTCTAGTTTGAGCCGCGTAATGCCTCTGGAGCCGTAGATTCAGGGAAGTACCTCGACTTTAGGACCCGAGTTAGCAGACAGTTCCCATTCGTGGCAATCTTCCACAGTTGCTTTCCCAGCAGGGCGATATTGAAATCTTGCAAGTACCTGAACCCGAGCCCCCCATTCTCCTTGGAGCAGGACATAGAGGCCCACGACTGTCCATATAATTGGCCCCCCCGAGGCTTTCCACCAGAAGCGAGCCAGCGCCACATTCATTTTTCTATCGTATCTTTCGACAGGCGCAAAACGCACATAGTATAGGTCGGCATCGCCTGAAGGACCAACTTAACCAAGACTTCCTTCCTTGCTCCATTTAGGAGTTTCCCATCCCAACATAGGATCCTCTTGAATACTCTATCCAGGATATAGTACATGCCTTTCTTTCTGCTCTGCCCCATAATATTCGGAACCCTAAGATACGTGGACAGTGCCTGGAGTTCTGGAATCCCCAGAAGTCTGACCCCTTCTTCCCTCGCAGCCTCATGTGTGTTCGTACTAAAGAAAAGCGAGGACTTCTGGAGGTTTACCACTTGGCCTGATGCTTCCTCAAACATCTGTAGGTAATTCCTAACTCGGTCCATTTACACATGACTTGCCTTGCAATATACGTAGCAGTCATCTACAAAGAATCGATATGTTATCGAGGGTGCCGCCGGAACAATTCGGATCCCGTGGATGTTCCCTCGCCCCTCCTCAACCTGCAGAAGTCTCGCAAAGCCTTCCATATAAAATAGAAATAAGTACGGGACATCAGGTCCCCTTGGTGGACCCCCCGTTCTGGTTGGACGAATCTGGCTTGTTTTCCCCCTACCACTATCTTGTATGTCACTGAATACGTTCACCGTCTTTGAAGTGTGATCCAGGTCTCACTAAATCCAAACGCCCGCATCATATCCCATAGAAAGCCCCACTCTACTCTGTCATAGGCTTTACTCATATCTATTTTCATTGCAACCCAGCCCTCCCGACCCTTCCTCTTCGACTTCATGAAGTGAAGATTTTCATAAGAGAGAATAATATTGTATTGGATTGATCTCCCTGGTACGAAAGCCCTGGGGGGGGGGGTGTGAGATCAACTCCTCCAAGATACCCTTCAGAAGATTTGCTGCGACTATGAGACTATCCGGAACAACACATTGCATAGAGCGATGGGGCGAAGATCTTTTAGGCTCGTTAGGGCCTCTATCTTTGGAATGAGGACTAGAGTAGTCTCATTTAACGATAGAGAAACTCCCCCCCTTCAAAAATCATGTGAACACAAGACGTGACGTTCGCCCCCACTGTGGACCAGTACTTCTTGTAGAAGAAAGGGTTCAGACCATCCGGTCATGGAGGTTTATACGAACCCATTGAAAAGGTAGCATCCCTAACCTCCTCCGATGAAACCGGACTCAGGAGGGCCTCGTTTTGTGCCTCCGTGACTTGTTGGGGAAAACCAGGCAGCGCTGCCGACCCCCTCCGACCTTTCATGGTCAATAGTTTCTTATAAAACACCAATATATGATCACCCAGACCCGTATCCTATGTGAGTACTGTACCATTTTCATCTTGCAGTTCGTCGATCTTGTTTATAGGCCGACGTTGAGCTACCGAGGTCATGAAGAACTTCGTATTCCTATCTCCATCCTCCAACCAGTGTTGTTTCGCCTTCTTTCGCAAGAACTCTCCTTTCTGGTCTAGTGCCGCCTCATACAGTTTCTAAGGTGCACGCCGCTTCCAGATACTGGTCTTGTTGGTTCTACCGTTTAGCCATAGAATGTCCTTCTATGAGAGCGTTAAAGGTGTGCCTCCCCCATTTCACCAAGTCCTCCCATGTTTCCTTTGTCTTGGTAATAATCGGGCGATCTCCTGGATCTCCCCACACATTCTGAATAAGATGTCCACAATCCGGGTCCTCTGCCCACATATTTTCAAAACAAAACTACCGTGACCCAACCGGATCCACCCTACATTCTGAGTCGAATAAAATGGCCAGGTGATCAGAGGTGGATATCCCCAAGTTGGTCAGGTGCCCTTGCGACCATTGTAGTTTTAGAGCTGGCGAAATGATGGCTCTATCCAAATGGACCTCCATCTTGGTGGATGGATCGCTCCCACTATGCCACGTATATTCATAACCTTGAAGAGGAACATCAGACAGTTGGAGGTCATGCAGTACCTCCTTGAACGAGTCAATCAGATGATCCGGATATGGCATGTCTCCTCTCTTTTCCTTTTGATGTAGGATCCCATTGAAGTCCCCCATCATAAGCTATTTCTCTTCCACCAAGGATGCTTCTCCTAGTGACCGCATCATATCCCAAGTCTTCCATTTGAGTTCCCGATCCGCAACTCCATACATACCCGTAAACTGGAACACCAACTCGGTTGCACTACTAATATCAACGTCGATGAACCTATGACCTGAGTCCCTATGGACGACCTTTACCGCATCCGTCAAAAGCAACATCGTCCCTCCTTGACGCCCAATGCCGCCACTTCACATCCTCCCGAGAGGCCCAATTGCAGCTTCAATGTCTCCACCCAACCTACCTTTGCCAAGGTCTCACTAAGGAAAATTACTTGAGGTTTCCGACGATGCATGAGCTCCTTCAAATATTCCACCAAGGCCCTCTTTCAAAGACCCCTAAAATTCCATGCAAGGAACTGCATACTGTCCCGTGTTCCACCAAGAACCCAACTTGACGCCCGTTTCAGTCCACAGTCCCTACCCCAAAAGACTTCCCAGACTGTGCACCGCTCTCCGCGCTCCACTCGTGCTAATAACGACCAAGCACGCGAAAATAGACCTAAGCCCGACCAGCACCAAACAAACACTGACCCCTACTGCCCTCCGCTCCCGTCACCGGTCGTACAATGCCTCTCACACTACCCAACCACTTCGGCCCAATTGAACCAAGCCAACCCCACGAAACCAAGCACTACCACACCGATCTCTATCGATCCGCTGTGGGGATACACCGCCTCCGATCTAAAATCGGAGCCGCAATCACGTCGACACCACTTCGGCTCCGACTCAGATACCTCCAGTCCACGGTGAACCTGAATCAATTGAACCCAAGATCCCTAGTTCAGACAAATCAACAAGATCGAGAGAGAAGACTTATCCTATCTCCCTTCCATCGTCGATACAGATCGGCCTCCTTCCCCGCCATCGAATCCGCCGTCGATAAACCGCCCTTCCGCTTGCCCTGTTCACCTCTACGAGGACACCAGCAAGATCACATCTCCCTATCTCTCTTCCATCTTCGATACAGACCCGACCTCCCTCCCCGCCGTCGAATCCATTGTTGACACCGCTCTCTCCACTACCCCGTTCACGCTTGCGAGGTTGACTGCGAGATTGCCTCTCTTAGGGCCGGAACGTAACCACAAATATACGGTATCATATTCAAGTAAATTTTAGTTTCTTATCAAGATTCTATTATTTGCATACATAATTGAATAAGTAAACATAATTAGTTTAAATATAATAAAACAATTATATATGTGTATATATTTTTTGAGCGGTACGTGAAGTTTTCATTAATCAAGAATTTCAAAAAACAGTAAAGTGCATCCGAGACTCTCTGACCACGAAGAACAGGCATAGAACATTAAAAGTGTTCGCCGATCTTTTCATAACATGACCGTCCTTGACGGTTTTGGATGGGATTCCATAAAAGCGACACACTAAAACTAGACGAAGTTGACTACGGCTGCTCGAGGTCTTTCCTAAACGCTGCATGCACAATAGAGTACGACCGCGCCTGCTATCATCCACTTCTTCGGGAGGAAGATCTCTTCCAAGGGACCCATCCCAGGGCCAGTACCTAGAGCACAAGACCCTGAATCTCCGCGCATTAGTTTTTTACCCTGCAAAAACAAAATCAGATAAAATAAAAAAAGACCCACTCGATTAGCCAGCTCAAGAATAGAGAGAGGGGTCGAGGAAGGTGCGGTGGTGGAGGCCAGGGAGAAGGACGTGCCAGCTGTTAGTCTTAGTGCCCGTAGTTCAATCCTAAATGTCCAAATGTATATATCATCGTTAGCAATAAAATTAAAGCGGCTTTATATTACTTATGTGTTGGAGTAATATATCGATGTGTGCTCTGATCTATGCCCACCATGCGAATAGAACCATAGATCGAGATAGATCACACTCGATGGGTCCCTAGTCAACAAAGCTTCACTAGAAGCGACTAGTATGAAAGATGGCTCTTTATGGCTTACGTTCTGTTAGTCATTGGAATGGGATTCCGGAGTCTGATCATAGATATCATGTGGGACATGATATTGGACGACCCGCCCTGAATATGTGCCATAGATTAAGTCATGAACATATTCAGTGTTGTAGCTTGTCATGTATCCTTAGACCAAGGAGTCTTTGTGATCGCTATGTAGTCAACAACTGAGTTTGACCTGAGCCTAACGTTGTCCGTAACAGGGCTTCCATAACGGCCAGGATTGGCTTGGGGACGGGCTACATGAGTGACACGAAAGACGGCTAAGGGATTTATCCCTCATACTAAGGTATGGGAAAGATATCGGTTCTCGGCCACTTGATCGAGAGTGACTGGAAGAATAGCATGGCCATGCACATGATACTGGGTATCATATCTTCAGTCATCTCACATATCAAGGAACGGTGATTGAGAATAATAAGGATGACGACTCTATGCCTTATCTCAATCAGGATATCGGAGATAAAAGGATAATGACAGGAACGACGGAAAGGTTAGAATCGACAGGGTCGATTCGTTATGTAGTGTCAGGAAATACTAAAGTCTCGTTAGTTTCCACTTAAATAGGATCAAGTAAAATGAGATTTTACGTTGATCTATTGACATGCATAAACCTAAGGGTCACACCGGAGGATGAAACTCATTGACACATTTATGGAGAATGGCCAAAAGGGAGTTGTCTCGGGACATGACCAAAACTGGGTTTTGGGTCACATGCCCGTAAGTGAATAGGACTTTACGGATCGAGACAAGGCTTGGAGTCTTGGGATTGATCGCGTCGGATAATGTTGGACATTTCCGGTATGGAAGGCATGGAGGCGATGAGCGAATCACGGGACCTCGTTGGAAATGGCCACGGGCCATGTTCCAAGAGGCCCATGAAAGGCCCATGCAACCAAGGCCCATGGAACTAATTAATCAAGTCTTGATTAATTAGTACTAAGTAAGCAAGACAAGGATTAAGGTGTTGGTGATTCACCACCTAACCCAATCTTGTCTTGCCATACTTTGTCCTATTTACACCTTACTTGACACCATACTTGTCCCATGCCTTTAGTTGGACAAGTATGGGTTTTGTTATGTTTAAGTCATCTTTTTTCAACATAACAAACACAAGACAAGAATAGGAAACACATTTTCTCTCCCTCTTCCATGGCCATTTCGGGTTTGGCTAGTTTCCTCCTCCAATTTTGTGTTCTTGAGTCCTCAAAGAGAAGAACTACGTGGCTTTGATTCCCATGTGGATACGTAGGCGTCTTGGAGACTCAAGCCAATCATTCGTTAACCGGTGTTCTTGTTTTGGTAAGAACTAGTGCTGAATTTTTCTCTTGTTAATCCATTCTTTGTTAGTTGTTTCATGGTTCTAATTGTCTCTTGGTTTTCATTGATTTTCCGCTGCGAGTTGGTTCATCTCCAACCCTACCTCGAGACCCAACAGTGGTATCAGAGCCGTGCTACCTTCGGGATTCACAAGACGGTGTTCAAAGTTTCGGTTTTGCTTGAAAGTTTCGTTTTTGGCATGTTGTTTTGCTAAATTGATTGATAACATGTTTTAAATTATTGTTTATGGATTTAATGCATGTAAAATGAATTTTTGAAAATTATTTCAAATCTGGAAATTTTGAAAAAAATTTGATTTTTCGGGTCTCGGGAGCGGGACTCTCGGGGAGCCGAAACCGGGACCGAACGGGGCTCCGTTGGACGGAGCTAGGCCAAGCATGACCATTGGATGGTTGATATGCCAAGGCTAAACCGTTTTGTTAGTTATGACGAGTTTGGAACCGTCATGACGAACTCGAAGATCAAATGTTCAAAAGTTTCATTTTTGAACGGTTTCGATAAATCGAGCATCAAAAAAAAAATTCGAAACTTGGCTATTAATTAAAACCGTAAAATCACATGATGTTTGATAACATGCTTGTTTGATAACACGATGTGTGATGTGATGTTGGCATGGTGTACATAATAGCCCCGAGCTCGATTTAATTATTTATCGCTTTTCACGGCCTGCGAGCCGTTAGAGTTAGCGTGTAATTATTCTTTCAAGGTGTGGTCGTCGAACCACTTGTTTGTAATATTTATTTATTCCCGACCTGCGAGTCGTGTATTAAATTGTAATATTTTACTCAAGACGAAGAAAGGGCGAAAAGGTCATTTGGTGGCTTTTCGGGTGTTGGCATCGGCTTGGAGTCGGTGGAGCTCAAGAAGCTAGTGGGAGTTAGTTTAGGGGGCTATTATGTGCACATTTATCGCTTTATGCTTGGTTTAGTTTATGCATGATTAATTCTATGTGTTTTAGAATTGCATGCTTAACTTTATTTACCGAGCATATCACCTCACATGCAAAGATAAAATTGGAATTTTAATCCTTGTGTGTGAACCCTTAGAACCGTCATTGCATTGGATGTAGTTGAAGGGTTCAAAGGAAGAATTACATTGGATGTAATTTGAGGCATCATTGCATTTGGAATGTAGTTGATGTGCTCATCGCATCTAGGATGTGCCAAAGTTTTGAACACAACTGGACAAGTAAAAGCGGGTCATGTCCGATACCTCCCAATCATCAACACCTTACTACCTCCCCGTCCTATGGGTGTCGTGCGCATTAGCGGAGCATCCATGGGAAAGCGGGGTAGTAGGTTTGGACGACATATGTGGGTGTCGTGCGCATTAGCGGAGCACCTACATAGTGACGGGCCATAGTTGAAAATTGGTGGACCCGACTACGATTCTCAGCCTGAGGTTGAGCTAGGGTAACAGATAGGGTAAGCCGTGTACATAAGTGCATACCCTAGCCAAGAGTCACATTGGATGTGATTGGATGGAGTCCTACCTACATAGCTCGATTAAGTGGTGAGCATTAGTTCAGCTTAATCGAGTGAATCAAGGATCTTGGTTTCAGATTCTAAAGGTTTAGAATCGATTGTTGGTGTTTAAGCTTGATCTTCATAAAATTTATTCAGTTTACTGATTGAATTTTATCTGTTGTAGATCAAATGGCAAATTCAGCGAACATTAATAGTTTGTCATTAAAAACCATTCTTGACAGGGTCAAGCTAAATGGGACAAACTATTTGGACTGGTACAGAATTTTGAGGATAGTCCTCAAGTGTGAACGCAAAGAATATGTCCTTGACAAGGCTGTCTCTAAGACCATATCAGAGTTACATGAAGTGTCATCAGCTGCTGAGAAGAATATCTCAGGGATCTGGGATCCAAGGATATTCTGATGGTCAACAAGGGAATTGGAAGTGGCAAGGGCTGGGCCCATGCGCACTTGGCAGGAAAGATGAGACACCTGAGAATGTCTGCTTCTACTGCCAACAGCCTGGTCATTGGAACCGGGATTACAGGAAGTTCACGGCTGATCTGAAGAAGGGCAGTGGGACTGCGCCTTCATCAAATAGCCTGGATGATCTGAAGAAGGGCAGTAGGACTGCGCCTTCATCAGGAAACCTGGATGATCTAAGGAAGGGCGGTGGGATCGTGCCTTCATTCGGTATTAACTCTATAGAGCTACATCTCTCTACTTCCAAAGATTCATGGGTATTAGATACCATGACTGAATCTCACACATGCACTAATATATGGTGGCTGAAAGTAGGAGAGATTTGGAAAGCACGAAATGGACCTCAGAGTTGTGGCAACTGCTGTAGGATCCATGAGTCTTGCTTTGCCAAGAGGCCTTGTCTTAGTATTGTATAATGTATATTGCATACCTCCTTTTAGTAGGAATATTATATCTGTATCCGTGTTTGACAAGGAAGGATATAATGTTAATATTGGAAATGGAGTTTTCAATGTTCTATGCAATGATATGTTTTATACCAGTATTGACATGGTTGGAGGATTGTACATATTAGATATGGGTAACAATGCCTCAAGTTCTATATATTCCGTTAATACCAAGAGGTCTAAATCCAACGATTTAAACCTAACTCTGTTATGGTACTGTCATTTGGGTCGCATAAACAAGAAGCGCCTATCAGTACTTCAGAAGTGCGGGCTTTCAGGTTCATTCGAATTCCATTCGATCGATAGGTGCAAGGTTTGTTTGATGGGCAAAATGACTAAAGTGCCCTTTAACGATCGCGATGAAAGGGCGGGTGAATTATTGGGGCTGATACACTCGAATGTGTGTAGACCAATAAGTTCACTTGCCAGGAGGGGTTTTAACTACTTTATCACATTTACTGATGATTACAGTAAATATGGTTATGTCTCTTCGGTGAGACATAAGTCTGAAGCTTTTGATAAATTTAAAGAGTTTAAGACTATAGTAGAAAACCAGCTCGACAAAGGTATTAAGGCACTTCGATTGGATCGAGGTGGAAAATACTTGACCACAGAGTTATTAGATCATCTAAAAGAGAATGGGATCCTTTTGGAATGGACTCCTCCTAGGTCACTGTAGTTGAAAGGTGTAGCCAAACGGAGAAATCGGACATTGTTAGACAATGGTCTGTTCCATGATTAGTTGGACTGATCTCCCAATCTCTTTTAGGGGTTTTGCTCTAGAGACGACCGCATTCATAGTGAACCGGGCTTCGACGAATGGTATGGAAGGGACACCATTTTAAAAATGGTACGGGATGATGCCCTCTTTGTCCTTCCTAAAGATTTGTGGTTGCGAGGCTTATGTGAAACATTTGGTTTCGACTAAGCTCGAACCAAGATCTGAGATATGCACCTTCGTGTGGTATCCCAAAGCAACAAGGGGATACTATTTCTACAATCCCAGTGAGAACATAGTGTTCGTCGCTTGGGGTGGGGTCTTTATGGAAAAGAAGTTTTGTTTCCAAAGACGTCATTGGGAGGACTGTGCATCTCGAAGAAATTCAGGATGGTACAGATCTGTCTAAACCAATTGGCAACCCAGTAGAAAGGAGCCAGAGATTGTCGTAGAGTAAGAACCAATTCCTGTTACAATTCCGGAAGGTCCAAGGCGATTTGAAAGGATCAATCTTCCACCTCCAAGATATGGTATCCGGGGGTGACAATGAAGTCATGGTGGATCACGATGATCCAACCACCTTTCAGGAAGTCGTGGATGGGCCCAACTCCGAGTTATGGCTGGGAGCCATGAGGGAGGAAATTCAATCCATGTCAGACAACCGAGTCTGGGAACCGGTTGATCCCATCAATGGTGTGAGGACCATAGGATGCAAATGGATCTTCAAGGTGAAGATGGACATGGACGGCAACCCTCTGACCTACAAAGCTCAGCTGGTGGCGAAAGGTTATAGGCAGATCCAATGGATTGACTATGAGGAAACCTTCTCCTTAGTGGCTATGGTCAAAATCGATCCAAATTCTTCTTGACATAACTGCGTATCATAATTACGAGATATGGCAAGTGGATGTCAAAACCGCTTTCCTAAATGGAAATTTGACTGAGTACGTTTGTATGTCTCGGCCCAAAGGTTTTGACGATCCGAAGAATAAAGGAAAGATTTATAAGTTGTTGAAATCCATTTATGGATTGAAACGAACTTCTCGGAGTTGGATCCTTCGTTTTGATGAAGCTGTAATTGGATTTGGCTTAATCAAGAACGAGGATGAATCTTGCGTTTATAAGAAGGCTAGTGGGAGCAATATTACCTTTCTGGTTCTCATTGAAAACGACATCCCAACCTTGCACGAGACTAAAGCTTGGTTGAGGAAGTGTTTTTCAATAAAGGACTTAGGCGATGCTTCTCATATCTTAAGAATTAAGATATGTAGAGATCGCACCAAGAGGGTCTTGGATTTAAGTCAGGGAACCTATGTGAACAAGGCATTGAGTAGGTTCTTAATGCTCGATTCAAAGAAAAGACTCTTACCCACTAGTCATGGCATTCATCTCAGCAAGACTCAGTGTCCTAAGACACCTGATGAGCTGAAAAGGATGATGAGAATCCTATGCGCCTGGGGGCAGGATCGATCATATATGCCATGACATGTATGAGACCAGACGTCTCGTAAGCCTTATGTTGTACCAGTAGACATCATTCTAACCCGGGGGAAAGATGATGCTGAACTAGTCGTCGAAGGATGAGTAGACGCTAGTTTTCCAAGACAAATCCAGATGACTTTAGAAGTCAATCAGGATATGTGTTTACGCTGAATGGCAGAGCTTTAGCTGGGAAAGCGTAAAGCAAGATACCATTGCCGAATCTACGACAGAGGCCAAGTACATGGATGCTGCAGAGGCAGCTAAGGAGGCTATGTGGATTTGGAAATTCATGGCAGGGCTGGGTGTAATTAAAAACCCATCCAGTCCGGTGAATCCATTTTGCGACAACACAAGGGCCATTGCGCAAGCTAAAAGCCTAGATCGCATAACAAATCCAAACATGTACTGCGGCGTATCCACCTCATCAGATAAATACTGAACTGAGGTGAAGTGAAGATAACCGATATTGCAACAGATGATAACATAGCCAACCCGTTGACTAAGGCAGTGTCACTACCTGAACATGTTAGACATGTAAAGTCGATGGGGACATATTGGAGTTTAGATTGGAACTGGGGCAAGTGGGAGATTGTTAGTCTTAGTGCCCGTAGTTCAATCCTAAATGTCCAAATGTATATATCATCGTTAGCAATAAAATTAAAGCGGCTTTATATTACTTATGTGTTGGAGTAATATATCGATGTGTGCTCTGATCTATGCCCACCATGCGAATAGAACCATAGATCGAGATAGATCACACTCGATGGGTCCCTAGTCAACAAAGCTTCACTAGAAGCGACTAGTATGAAAGATGGCTCTTTATGGCTTACGTTCTGTTAGTCATTGGAATGGGATTCCGGAGTCTGATCATAGATATCATGTGGGACATGATATTGGACGACCCGCCCTGAATATGTGCCATAGATTAAGTCATGAACATATTCAGTGTTGTAGCTTGTCATGTATCCTTAGACCAAGGAGTCTTTGTGATCGCTATGTAGTCAACAACTGAGTTTGACCTGAGCCTAACGTTGTCCGTAACAGGGCTTCCATAACGGCCAGGATTGGCTTGGGGACGGGCTACATGAGTGACACGAAAGACGGCTAAGGGATTTATCCCTCATACTAAGGTATGGGAAAGATATCGGTTCTCGGCCACTTGATCGAGAGTGACTGGAAGAATAGCATGGCCATGCACATGATACTGGGTATCATATCTTCAGTCATCTCACATATCAAGGAACGGTGATTGAGAATAATAAGGATGACGGCTCTATGCCTTATCTCAATCAGGATATCGGAGATAAAAGGATAATGACAGGAACGACGGAAAGGTTAGAATCGACAGGGTCGATTCGTTATGTAGTGTCAGGAAATACTAAAGTCTCGTTAGTTTCCACTTAAATAGGATCAAGTAAAATGAGATTTTACGTTGATCTATTGACATGCATAAACCTAAGGGTCACACCGGAGGATGAAACTCATTGACACATTTATGGAGAATGGCCAAAAGGGAGTTGTCTCGGGACATGACCAAAACTGGGTTTTGGGTCACGTGCCCGTAAGTGAATAGGACTTTACGGATCGAGACAAGGCTTGGAGTCTTGGGATTGATCGCGTCGGATAATGTTGGACATTTCCGGTATGGAAGGCATGGAGGCGATGAGCGAATCACGGGACCTCGTTGGAAATGGCCACGGGCCATGTTCCAAGAGGCCCATGAAAGGCCCATGCAACCAAGGCCCATGGAACTAATTAATCAAGTCTTGATTAATTAGTACTAAGTAAGCAAGACAAGGATTAAGGTGTTGGTGATTCACCACCTAACCCAATCTTGTCTTGCCATACTTTGTCCTATTTACACCTTACTTGACACCATACTTGTCCCATGCCTTTAGTTGGACAAGTATGGGTTTTGTTATGTTTAAGTCATCTTTTTTCAACATAACAAACACAAGACAAGAATAGGAAACACATTTTCTCTCCCTCTTCCATGGCCATTTCGGGTTTGGCTAGTTTCCTCCTCCAATTTTGTGTTCTTGAGTCCTCAAAGAGAAGAACTACGTGGCTTTGATTCCCATGTGGATACGTAGGCGTCTTGGAGACTCAAGCCAATCATTCGTTAACCGGTGTTCTTGTTTTGGTAAGAACTAGTGCTGAATTTTTCTCTTGTTAATCCATTCTTTGTTAGTTGTTTCATGGTTCTAATTGTCTCTTGGTTTTCATTGATTTTCCGCTGCGAGTTGGTTCATCTCCAACCCTACCTCGAGACCCAACAGGCTTCAGAGACAGTGGCGACGGCTTTAGAGGCGACGACTAATGCGACTTTAGAGACGGCGGTGGAGGCATCAGAGAATTGCCGTCGAGATCAATCGGGGAAGAGGCAGTAACAGACGAGACCCCCCCCCCCCCCCCCCCCCCCCCCCCCCCCCCCCCCCCCCCAAAAATTGGGAAAGGGGCAGGTGATGTCGACGGCGGTGTGATCGTGGTGATAGGAGTTGGGGTTAAGATTGAGGAACACGGGGAAGATAGGGATTGGGTTTTAATGACCCTCGTGAGCAGCGGACGAGCAGGAGAGGATGAAGATGATGGATGCCATATCGACGGAGATGCAATACCGAACATAGACTGGGAGGAGCGACGACGGCTCTAGGGAAGAGCCACCATCAAGGCTAGGGTTTCTGAAACTCTACAGATTTTGCTATATATGTGTATATTGATTTGATAACTTGTTAGGAATATGAGACGGTTCTATTAAGAAATGATGGTAAAAATTAGAGAACTAATTAGGAAAAACAATTGATCAACAATACTATAAATTAATTAGAGAACTAGTTAGGAAAAGCAATTGAATGCAATTAATAATACTAACATTGAATTGTTTATTATAAATTATAAATCAATATTTTATACGTGCATATATAATTGGATTTGTGATATTTCACATCAAGCAACCATAATTAATTTTAATATAATAAAAACAAATATAATGGGTATTTATTGATTTATAATTTTTTATATTAAAATGTGTAAAATTTTATTAAATTAAAAGAGTTAGTACAAGTAAAGAGTACATGTACAACAATCATAACTCTAAGATAAAGTAATTGTACTAGACGCTATTAAACTCGCCATATAGGCAGAAAAGAAAAGTGGGGGTTGAAAAACGGAACAGGAAGTCCTGCTCAAGGCAGTGCCTAAACGCTGCATATGGGGGCAAAGCGATCGAACTTGAACTGTATCAGTTGTAGGAGGCAGAGCTTTATCTGCGGACCCCTCCTGAAGCTAGTCCTTGAAGCTATATGAGCCTATCATTCCTCATGGCGAGGGTGTTTACCAGCCTTCGCCTGATCATCCCGAGGTACTCCAGCTGAACCTCCCCTCTTCAAGCCACTCGCACCAGCCGCGGCCTGAAAATTTAGTTTTCTGGCCACTAGAAAAGTGGTCACATACCAAAATTTTCCAATCGGGTTCATCCTTCCCGGATGGGGGGCATCGCCGAGGTCCCGTACTGTTAGGTACAATGTTTAGGGATACAATTGGCCCCCCTCCTCGAGATGAGGCACCCATACCTACAATGTTCGAGGATAAGGTCCTGAAGCTCGGTGGGATGTCCGGAGCCACCTTCTCCTCCCAATCAGTTGCATAGTGCTTCACATGTCGATCCTTCTGAAACTCTAGCATGGAAGTGTCAAACCTTGGGGTACCACACAGCTCCAGCTCACACGCTCGAACCCCATGGTCGATTCTCCCACAGTTAAAGCAAAACGCAAGGAGCTTCGTGTGTGTGAGTTCGACCCTCAATGGATCTGGGAAGTCCCTGAAACGCACCAGCAACTGAAAACGGAAAGGACGTTTCACAAGGTGTCAGAACCTCACCGCCCCTCCCCAGCACCGCCCCCACTAACCGCATGGGACATCCACACATACTCCCAATACTGCGCCAATTGTCACCCCCGTAGCCCGTGTTTGTACCAATGGCGAAGGCCAACGACATGGACCCAAAGATACAAACGATCCAAAGCGGGAAGCTCTCAGACTCGTGGTTCAATGTCCCCGAGCAAGAGAGGACAACCATCAAAGCACTAGGGTTCATTACCCCGGACCCAAGACTAAGCCTCCGCCGACTCGAAGTAAAAGCCAAAAAACCCCGGGCCAATGTCCTAGATGATCAGACCCTCAGCGGACCGGCCCCAATAGTTGGTAATGATGCGGAGGAGGGCTTCTTTAAGGGGAGACCTCGAAGCCTAGAGCTTTCCCACCATATAGAATTGCTGGCGTGCGAGCACTGATGGGCTGACGGGGAGTATGGAACCAAGAACTCCTCCTCGAGAGAGAGTGAGCAAGAGGAGAGGCTGTCTTGGAGACTCACCCTGGACGCCATTAGACTCGACAGATCCATGGACGTGGGCGTTAGGGTTTCCTCTATGTGCAGCACCGTCTTTCGTCCGCGAACCATTCCGATAGGGACAGTGAGGAAGGATGAGATTATAAGAATCCTACCCACATTGTGGAGCGATATCCCCACATGTAAAGCCTCCAAAGCCAACCTACAATTGTCGTCCACCGGTGCTTTCCCACAAGTAGGATCTTGTTGCAGCGGAGGTAGAGGATGAGGGTTGTCTCTGGAAGGAGGTATAATATGAGGGTCGTCTCTAGGAGGAGTTAGAAGGGCCGGTGGTGGGTTTCTTGTAGTCGAAGAAACATCTCTACTTTTCACCGAACGACCTCTTATCAATTTCCCCGGTGGTGGTGCTGGTGTGGAGTATCATAAAGAGAAAGGCACAATTTCCGTGGAGATTGTTGGTGGTGAAGTGGGCGCAAGAGAGAGGCCGGTTAGGGTTTAATTCGGCTTCCTCCTACGCCGAGTTTTTAAAGGTTGCGTGACCTTGGAAGAGGGACGAGAGGGCGCGATGGAAGTGGACTGCATCGGAGGAGGCAACGACAAGACATGACCGATAGATAGCACAAGGCGGGATGGAAGTGAAGTAGTGCTCACTCACCGAAAAAACTGATTCTGTCACTATATAGGGTGATTGGTGTTGCCTATTCGCCATGGCTTTTAGAAAATCAAAACCAACTACCTCCCAAGATTCCACCGGTGTGAAGATGTAAGAACCATGACCCAATAAAAAAATCGCGGGTTAATTAAAGAAATAAATACAATTAGGGGTGTTCAAATAAACCCACCACTAACCAAACCGATCATAATCGATCGAAAATTGACCCGGAGAACCTAGAATCGGTAGATTTTGCGTCAGCAACAAAAGTATCGAACCGACGACGTTTTGGTTGGGTTCTGGTTATGTCAGTAGTGGTTCGGCGGTTAACTGGTATGACCCGGATCGGAATTATTGGGCTTGAGTTATGATGGGATTTGCTGGCCCAAGGACCTAAGCCCGTGTTAGGAGAGCGAGGCTCATGTAAGAATTAGCCCAATCCAATCCTTATTCACCCATAACCGTCTGATGAGAAACTAATACCTCAGCCATCCAATAAGAGTTAACCCTAGCCATTTCAATTTGTGCCTCTTTTGATCTTTGATCCTCTCTCTCCCTCTTCTAATCTTTCGATCCTCTCCTTCTCACAGATTTTGTCAAACCCTCATCAAATGTTTCCCGTTTCTTTCATAGCTTATGTGGTTTTGCATTCCGTTTCAATAACTTGTCTTCGCCTCAGCCGAATCACCCAAAATATTCACGCCGAATCTATAAACTATTTGGTTTCCATCACCCTCTCTCGACACTTTCAACCTACCCAAATTTTTCTGAAATTTGCTCACTGAGTAGGTCCAATCAATTGGTTGGCCCGATTTGAAACCGGTAACCAACCAAAATTTAATCAGGTGAAAACCAACCGAAGTAACATTTATCGGTGGCGGTAGTGGTTCCAAAAAATCACACCAGTGAAGTTTCCGATTGGTTCACAAAATCCGTGTAATGATCGGTTAAACCGACCGTGAACACCCCTAAACACAATTACTAAAACTGGTTATCTCTTAAAACAATAAGAGACGAAAATGTTAGCCTTGCATTTGATGGTACGAAATTGACAAGAGTTTGGTTTCATGATAAGGGTGTGAGAGAAATTTCAATTAAAAAACTCAATGATTCAACGGGAGAGATAAAAGTGGAAAACAGATATTTACACATACATGGGGTTGGTTCAGAGCATAGTACAAACTTATTTTACTTAGAAATTCGGGATAACACTGATTCCCAACCTTTTTGATCCTTCATTTATCACATCCTAACTTATACAACCTTCAATTATCACTTCCTAGCTTGAAAAGTTTCTCTTTTACAATTCCTAACCCAAAGGTGGTATATTTTTACAATTACTAACTGCGAAAAAACAGCTACTTTTTGTAGTAAAGTACCACCTTTGGGTTAGGAATTGTAAAAAAGAAAATGTTTGAGCTAGGAAGTGATCACTAAAGGTTACATAAGTTAGGACGTGACAAATGAAGGTTCAAGAGAGTTAGGAAAAAACGTTTTCCCTAGAAATTACTATAAGGGAAAACTTCATAAAATGATTATTATTCGACTTCGTAGTACAAGATATAGTTATTGACTTTTTTGTTGTCCAAAAAAATGGTCCGGTAAACATATTATCAAAAACCATAATTTTATGACACAAAATATTCTGTGTTTTTCAACAGAATAGTCTATGTTTGGACATAATATTCTGTGTTTTTGAACAGAAAATTATGGCTTTTGATAATATGTTTGTCAGACAATGTTTTTTGAACGACAAGAAAGTCAATAGTTATATCATGTACTACGAAGTCGAATAATAATCATTTCCTGGAGTTTTCCCAAATTACAATCCCAGAAATGGACGAGATACAAACCAAATAAGGGTCAATTATACTTCCTTGAAACCCTAGCCGCCAACCCCTTTATCCTTCGTCTCCACCAGTGACCGCCACGGCTCCGGTCATGGCTGTTGCCAGTGTTGACCGCTTCACCTTCCATGCCCTTCTCTTCCCCCCTTCACCGCCCTTTGCTTTCCTCCTTCTCCCTTCTAGCATTTGTTCGAGCTCGGCGGAAGTATCTGTTCATTTCTCGGGGTCGCGTGCTGCTCGGGTCCTTGCCAGACTTGGGTGGCCTTTGCTGGTTGTGGCTTGGTGGAGAAAGGCTTGACGTGCTTCCTCGTTAGCCACGAGGGGGTTCTGCATATCTGTTTCAAGATCTTGGGCCTGCGGAGCTGGCCGGAGGTTAGCCGAAGTTGGGGTTGTTGTGGTCCTTCTTTTGTCCATTCTGGCAAGTAGGTGTTGGTCTGCCGGAGAGCTTTGCCACCGGACATGCGGAAGTATCTGTTCAGGTCTTGGGGTCGCGTGTTGTCGGGTCCTCACCGGACTTGGATGGCATTCTCCGGCTGTGGCTTTGTGGAGCAAGTCTTGGCGTGGTTCCTCGCCAGCCACGACGGGGTTCTACAGATCTATTTCGAGATTTTGGGCCTGCTTGCTTCCGGAAGTTCTCGCTGGAGTTGTTGTCTTGTTCGTCGATCGGAGCAAGTTGTGGTGGTTGTCGGACGCTTCGTTGTTTGCCAGAGCTGTTTGTCCAAGCTCTTCGTTGGAGATTTTGTGTCGGGGGCTCGCTTGCTTGGGTCACATCCCCGGTTCAACCGATATTCAGGGAGTTTCGGTTTCCCTATCTTTTCTTGCAGTGGGACGCATTTCTCGACTTTGGCTTCAAGATCGTGGGGTTAAGGTTGGGACTCACCGTTCGTTGTGGCTGTTGGTGTTGGCCTCAGCTCGTTCTCGTCGGTATCGTCACCACGGACATCCGGACATCGTTTTCACTTATGGTGTTCGGGGGTGCTCCGTTGGAGTTGACTGCTGCTCTGCCTACTGGCTTTGGTGTCCCTTTTGTCTAGGTCTGGGTTGGATCGTACTCGGTATCATTACAAGCCTTCTCCTTCGGGTCCTCGCTGTCGATTGGTGAGGGGTTATCGGTCTCGGTTTCAGAACGCTCAACACGCATTCTAGCTTTGGTTTCTCGGAATTGTAGACATACTGTTGCCGACTTGGAGTTTGGAACTCGTACTCGGTAGAAATACCGGTCCTCCCCCTTTTCGGCCTCTTTTCGGTGTTTGTCGTAATTAGGTATCAGATGGTTGAGTGCGAGCTTTATTGTCTACTCTTTTTTTCGTGGGTTTGTTGGAGGAGCTTCTCGCATTTCATTGGAGGTGTCTGGCTCTAGCTCAGGTCGTGGGACGCGATTCTACATCCTATTGGGTTTGGATCGTTGCTGAGTCATTCTAGCTGCTTCTGGTGCTTCGCCACCCGGTTTCTGGATTGTTGGTCAACTTTTCAGAGGTACTCTCCTTTCCCTCCCTTGATTGGTTAGTCTTCTACGACCCGTTCATACATACCTATGCCTTTTGACTTCCTTTCTTCTCGAACCGGGTGTGGTTCGAGCTCGTTGGTTAAAGGCGTTGACCGTTGGCGAGTTTCTTGGGTATTGTTTGCCCCCTCTGGAAGTCATCAACTAAGATATGTATGGTTATTTGGGTCCGTGTCAGCCGTTCGCGGGGTTGGCCGCCGACATATTAGTTGTTGCGTTCTTCTTCTCGAAGGTTGACAACTCTATTGAGATGAGAGTTGTTCCATTCTTTCAAGGTTAGGGATTGAAGGTCTTCTGCTTGGGCCTGACAATTGGAAGCATCTCCCCAAAGTGTCCTTAATGGTCGTCAAATTTGGGTATTTTAGACCCGTTTTTATAATTTTAGAGCTTCATGTCGGTTATATTCGGATTTCAAATCATGTTTGTTTTTTTAGCTTCTTGGTAGTGTTTCCTCTGTGTTCTTGGGTTGTTATTTTCTTCTTCTGAACCTATGCTGGATGTCGTTCTTCAGGGTTCGTTTTCCCTGTTTTTTGTTATTTTTTTCTTGGTTGCTCTTGGTTCTGGGGTCCTTGAGTAGGTTTCTTAATTGTGTTTGGTTGTAATCTGGTTGTATTATGGTTGTTTTCTTAGTTGTGGTATTGTCGTTTCCCTTATAAGTTGACTTTGATCGTTTTGGGGTTTCTTTTGAAAGTTTGTAGTTGGATCCTGTAATCCCTTTTCACCTCAAAAGAGGATTTCTAAATTTCAATATGCTTTGCCGATCAAAAAATAAAAATGGACCAACTTGTTTGAAAAGAATTCAGAAGACAGTTCTTAAACATTTGTTTCCAGATTCATTTGAAGTCATTTTAATTTTTTCCAGCGCTTATGTGGTGATACAAAAAAAATGGTTTCTCGGGTTTTGTTTTCTCTTTCTCCAATTAGGCTATAAAACAATCTCTGCAACAATATCTACAATTGCTCAAAGCTCCAACAGAAGAAAAAAAACATGCATCAACTGTTGGACCATGTGCTACCTTTTTTTTGAAACGAGTAGAGAGATATTGTATTACTTTATAATAATAACCTTACAAGGTAGGACATAACTGTCCCGGATTCCAGATATTTGTCTCGATCGGCCGTAGTTCATCAGGCGCTCATGGATCCATAAATATAATCTGCTTTGAATCTTAGATCCGAACTTAGGAGTTTCTCTTAACGACATTTCAAAAAAAAAACTAATACTCAAAATCCTAACCCTATCTAGCCAACAATTTATTCGACCAAAAATAGGATAAAAAATTAGCACACGAGCGAAATAACAAACTACAAAATCTGCGATGCCAGTTCTTCTGGGCCCCGTGCCATTGGAGCGTTCTGGTATCGTCAATTCTTCGTCTTGATTCGCCCGGATCTTTTCAAAGTAGTGCGGAAGACGGGATCATCGATTCGACCTGCAACGGTTCGTTCGAGATCGAGGATCCTGGCTTCGGGTGCCATGGAATAAGGCCCCAACCTATCTTCCATCCTCTCGGATCCCAGATCCATCGGGGGAGCGGAACCATGCTAGCTAGGGCGTGCCCCTTTGATGGATTGGCCCTAAACTGGCCCGTTGCAGATGGGAGCCGACGCATGGAGCACAGACCCCGGTGGACGGCAACAGGGAGGCCACAGTGGCCATTGGCACTAGCTCGGGACCAAACCGGCGACGTAGGATCAGTAGCGCGAGGTCGTGGGACGGTTTGAACGGGCGGCGGCGACCTGCGAAGGTGGCCGGCGGCCCAATAAGATGCTGTAAACAAAAACCCTTGCAAGGGTACTGTTGAACCCATTAATGGGTGAACCCATCAAGGATAGCGGAGCGCTTTGAGTCAGGAGCTTCAATGGCGGAGAAGAAGGGGGTGGGGCGGGGGGGAGGGGGGGGGGGGGGTGGGAGGGGTAGGAGGCTGCACAGAGAAGCGCAGCCCCTAGGGTTCGCTGTATGTATTGAATCTTTTAATGGAATAGAATGACACTCTTACTCAAAAAAAAAATCACGTACTACCTTTATTTCTCTCCCAACTTAGTATTTATATGGTTACAATAATAAAAACCGGATGACACTAGTTTAAGGTCATGATTATCTTTTTTTTAAGAGTGTCGACAATCTTTTGAACCTAATCCAAACTCATACCCAAACTAGAAACCCCCACAACAGAAACTAATCGAAATCATCGGAGAGCTTCATGTGTGGTCTAATCTCGCTGGATATGAGCTCGACACCTACCTCTAAGAACAAAAGAGTATCATCTGCACATTGGAGGTGAGAAACCTGGATGACCGGGCCAAACCTGATACCACCGTATTCCTAATCCCCAGCGAGTCCAGACAACGCATGAAGCTCTCCGATGGTTTCGATTAGTTTCTAGTTGTGGGGTTTCTGGTTTTGGTATGAGTTTGGATTATGTTCAGATTTTGGCCACACCTTGACGATCCTCAAGGCTTCGAGAAATCGTGCAAATCTACCAGTAAGATGAAGAAGAACATGTTATGAGAAATTGAGGCTCCGAGATTTCGGAGATATTGATTTTGGTTTTGTGTGTTGAATCAATTTTTTTTGTTCCAGTCTTGATGAACTGATTTTTTTTTTTTTTGGAAAAGAGGAAAACAATAAGAAAAAAAGGAAATGGAAAAAAATAATTAATTGTTTTTAACCAAATTCTGAAAATTTATAAAAATAAAATAAAAATTAATAAAAATTTAACTAAAAATAACTAAATATATGCATATTATATAATCAAATTATTAAAATTTAATTTTAAAATTAAAATATTTAATTATTGAAAATTAAAAATAATAATACATTAATGAATTATTAAAAGGGTTAATAACAAAGATGGGTAAAATAGTAAATTAAAACTGAGGAATGTAATAGTCGTTTTACTTAGAAGTCAAAAGTCAAATAAATTGAAAAAGGTTAAATAGTCATTTAACAGTACTCTGTTAGTTTTTTAACCCCAATGACTCAAAACGTCCGTAGATCGAACATAAGGGTACTAAAATAGAATAAAAAATCATAAGGTACCAAAACGTTCGTGGACCGAACATGAGGTTACCATAATGTATTTAACCCTTTTTTTTTGTAAATACTTAATATTAATAAAATTTTAATTAATAAGAAAAAAAGAATTTATGAAAATAATAAATATAAAGTTAAAGAAATATTGAAAACAGAAGTATTTGAAAAGTAAGTATTAAAAAAAAGTATCAATGAATAAGTCTTCGACTAACACAGACAACAAATCGTCGATTGTGCTCTCGGCTTTCTTCAAGATATAGGGTTTACAGAAGGTAATGTGGCAGCGACGACTCCCATGTGCGGCTACCAGATGACGTGTAGCGAGGAACGACGACGAGGTCGGGTGGTGGCTCTCCATAGACGGACCACATCCTGTCTCCCTGCACAACGACTGATCCCTCTAGAAATCAGTCACCGCTACTCGGGCCGGCGGTGCTCAGAGGACAGGGCGTAGTGTTCTCCGCCTCAGTGACGGTGGAACGAGGAACCCCCGTGACTCAATGGAGGAGAGGAGGTCGATGTCTACAAGGCCGCTTATTAGACAACCCACAAGGGATTTTCCGGCGACCTTCGACATTTGGACCCAAGCCTGGGCACTGGCGACTCGAGCGACAGAAAATTCCGTTCCTTCTCACTACATCGGGAGCCTCAGATCCTCTCACCTAATCGACTTCTCTAATTGGGGAACCTCGGGAATTTCCATCTAAGGCGGTATTCATCGGAGGATGCGGGTCTGATGAAGGGGATACGAGGGAGGTGATGCTTATAGGAGGGGGCCTCTTAGTGGAGAAACTGATTGACGATTAGGGGAAACATGTCAATGTTGGTTGCTTCCAGTAGGAGGTCGGTCTCACCTGGCGACGCCGAGAAGTACCTAGAGCTAGGGTTCCCAAGATGAACCAGGTATTGGGCCTTAGAGGCACAAGTTTGGGCCGAAGCCCAATAGGTAACAAATAGATAGTTCGAGTGGGTCTGGACCGGGAGCAAAAGGGAACTGGTCAGAGTCGAGGTCTAGTGGGCTGGGACAGTTAGTTTGTTCTGAATCAGGTGAATGGCGAGGACCCGGGACAATGTCTCATGGAAGAGGAGTTCAGGGTGACTATTCCGGCACCGATAATAATATAAAGATGGAGGCATCGGAAGAAGGAAAGACTGGGTAGGGTTCCGACCCGATCGGGAGACCCGTGGAGCACTATGTGTTGGGTCTCGAGGTAGTGTTGGAGATGAACCAACTCGCAGCGGAAAATCAATGAAAACCAAGAGACGATTAAAACCATGAAACAACTAACAAAGAATGGATTCACAAGAGAAAAATTCAGCACTATTTTTTACCAAAACAAGAACACCGGTTAACGAATGATTGGCTTGAGTCTCCAAGACGCGTACGTATCCACATGGGAATCAAAGCCACGTAATTCTTCTATTTGAGGACTCAAGAACACAAAAATGGAGGTGGGAGCTTACCAAACCCGAAATTGTAGGGAGAGAGGAAGAGAAGTTGTGTTTTCTATTCTTGTCTTGTGTTTGTTATGTTGAAAAAAGATGACTTAAACATAACAAACTCCATACTTGTCCAACTAAAGGCATGAGACAAGCATGGTGACAAGTAAGGTGTAAATAGGACAAAGTATGGCTAGATAAGATGGGGTTAGGTAGTGAATCACCAACACCTTAATCCTTGTCATGCTTACTTATTACTAATTAATCAAGACTTGATTAATTAGTTCCATGGGCCTTGGTTGCATGGGCTTTTGATGGGCCTCTTGGAACATGGCCCGTGGCCATTTCCAACGAGGTCCCGTGATTCGCTCATCGCCTCCAAGCCTTCCATACCGAAAATGTCCAACATGATCCGACGCGATCAATCCCAAGACTCCAAGCCTTGTCTCGATCCGTAAAGTCCTATTCATTTACGGGCACATGACCCAAAACCCAGTTTTGGTCATGTCCCGAGACAACTCCCTTTTGGCCATTCTCCATAAATGTGTTAATGAGTTTCACCCTTAGGTTTATGCATGTCAATAGATCAACAAAAAAAAACCATTTTTCCTGGATCCTATTTAAGTGGAAACTAACGAGACTTTAGTATTGCCTGACACTGCATAACGAATCGATCCTGTCGATTCTAACCTTTCCGTCGTCTATGTCACTATCCTTTTATCTCCGATCTCCTGATTGAGATAAGGCATAGAGCCGTCATCCTTATTATTCTCAATCAATGTTCCTTGATATGTGAGATGACTAAATATACGATACCCAGTATCATGTGCATGGCCATGCTATTATTTCAGTCACTCTCGATCAAGCGGCCGAGAACCGATATCTTTCACATACCTCAGTATGAGGGATAAATCCCTTAGCCGTCTTTCGTGTCACTCATGTAGCCCGTCCCCAAGCCAATCTTGGCAGTTATGGAAGCCCTGTTACGGACAACGTCATGCTCAAGTCAAACTCAGTTGTTGACTACATAGCGATCACAAAGACTCCTTGGTCTAAGGATACATGAAAAGCTACAAAAATGACTATGTTCATGACTTGATCTACGGAACATATTTATGTCGGGTCGTCCAATATCATGTCCCACATGATATCTATGATCAGACTCCGGAATCCCATTCCAATGACTAATAGAACGTAAGCCATAAAGAGCCATCTTTCATACTAGACGCTTCTAGTGAAGCTTTGTTTACTAGGGGCCCATCGAGTGTGATCTATCTCGATCTATGGTTCTATTCGCATTATGGGCATAGATCAGAGCACACATCGATATATTACTCCAACACATAAGTAATATAAAGCCGTTTTAATTTTATTGCTAACGATGATATATACATTTGGACATTTAGGATTGAACTACAGGCACTAAGACTAACATCCAAACCGTCACTCTGGGACTTCAACGATTGTTTTGGTGGTCTCGACAGCTAATGCAGTATTCTCATAGAGCATAATCCAGAGTCTCAAGTCTCAATCTTCCAAAAAGAGGCCCACTCTATCTTAGCTTCCCGTTTAGATTCGATGTACCGGTTTCTTCGGACTATATCACAGTATCACCTTCTAGATAGCCTAGTGAAGCATTTCGATAAATAAGCTTTTATTTTACTGTCTGTTTTCTTCACGCCATGATGTTAAAGCTTATTTTTCTTAGTATTATTTTCTCTTATAATTTATAATATATAGCATCGTATTCCTCTAAAAAAAGTATCAAAAGTATTAAGAATAATTTAAGAATTAAAAGAGAATAATTTATTATATATATTTATATATATTGTATAATGGTGTTTTTTGGGGATTTTAAAGTGAAGTAGAGTGATATTTTAGAAATTATGGAAGTCAGGAATGGGGTTTAGGGTTTTGGGTTTTGGGTGGGAGTGTATTTTTGGAATTTCAAACAGAAATTCTGATGGTGATAATTTTGTAACATAAAATAAAAGGTTTATGAAAATTAAATAATGAAATTAAATAATAAATTAGGAAAAAAAGAAATTAAAGAATAAAATGAATTGCGTCTAAAAATAATTATCCTAGTTAAAAATATAAGTTTAGGCTCATGTCTTGATGCTCAAGTCATAAGAGTGTTTGGATAGGTCTGTCTCATATATATATATATACCATATATCTATTCATTTCTCACAACCCATCATCACTCACAGACATTCCTTCTTCTCCTTCTCCGAATAAGTTCTATAGGATATTAGGTAAAGTTTCGATAGAGTTCACGGTGTCCGACAGATAACGATCGTTGGGATTAGAGTCAGAACGCGATCGTTGTCTGGATTTAGTTCGATTTGATGATGTAGTAGTCTGGATTTAGAAGTTCGATGATGATGTTGTTAATGTTTTTGCTCGTCTGTTTTTTTGGAGTTCGATTAGATGATGTCGTCTGGATTGAATTTAGGAGTTCAATTTGATGATTTTGGTGATTTTTTTGCAGGTTTGTCTCACTCACACATTCCCTTTCACTCTTGGAATCATAAATTCCCTCTTACTCTCAGAGGCATACATGTATACTCCTCACGGTGATAGAGTTTAGGAATGTCGATCGATATGATATCAATAATATGATGTTTGATGTTGGTGATGTTTCTGCAGCGGATCGGGTGAATGTTTTGCAGTTTATGTTCAAGGAGACCTCTGAGGTTGCGGCTATGTTTCTCTCTGTTGTTGCGGACGCAAACGACATGATTGTCATTATGATGGAGCGACACGAGCTACACGACAAGGACAATGAGGTATTGGTGGGCACTCTCGCCGGTAGGGCCGGCCCAATGATTACTGGGGCCTAAAGCGAGAATTGATCGATGTCTTTTTTTCTTTATGAAAAAAAATAATAAAAAATATGTAAACGTGTTCGTATAGAAATATTATACTAGATGATATTGAACGAATGAGCTTGAACATCTACTTATAACATTAAAAATCTAAAATGAATGATGAAGATTAATTTCTAACAAGACAGCCTCCATGGATAAGATGTACCATCTAGAATTCTATACAAAAATCTAAAAATTTAAGGATTCAAATTTATGTATAAACGCGATACATTCACGTCAAGTTAAAATATGATAGGTTCAAGATAATTCTAGACAGTTATACCAAATTATGCTAGTTTATATGTGACGTCGTGTATGGCTAGCTATTATCATCAACTTTTAGAAATTTCCATACTTAATTTTATTGTATATTAGCAACCCCGATTTTCGATATTGTCAAACACGATGAAACTCATGCTTTTAGCCAATCAACTCCATGGATTATTCTTCGATAAATGATCTTTTTTTACTACACATATTCATACAAAAATCAAACATTCTAGCACCGGTTGTTAATATATACATGTTTTGTTTCCTTTTCGATAATAGAATATTGATATTCTTTATATGTTTAGTGCTTATTTTGGATGCTTGATTTTATCATTGCTTTCTATATGAGATTGATTATTTTCCGATGATTGCTATTATGTCATGTGTGTTTTAAGCTAAATTGATGATTTCAGGTATGAATTTCCCTTGAGTGATTTATTGCTTTCGGTATGGATTACCCCGTGAATTGTTAGTTGTAGCTATCTAGGATCGGTCTATGATTTATTTGTGGACTTTGGTCAATGAAAATTGGTAAGAATGTGAGAAGTATACAAACGTCACTAAGTACACTTCTCTAAAACTAAACAAATGGTTCAAGCAGTAAACAAAAAAGTAAATGTTCAAGAAGTGTAGGAGAGGAAGAAAGACATACTTTTATAATGCTAAAAGAGAACAAAAGGACGTACTTTTATAATGGTAGAAGAGAACAAAAGGTGTTTTGTGTGCTCGAAATCGTACCGATTGAAAAGTACGTTTCCAAAGAGGCCAGTGGGAGTACCTTACTACCCAAAGGAAATTCAAAAGCCGTAAAATAATATTGTAGTTATATGGAAATACAAGATTACTTTTAATAGTATTATAGAGAGAAAAATGTTTTTTTGCTCGAATTGGTGTCATTTAAAAGAGCCAGTGAAAGTATAGTACTACCCAAGGCAATTCAAAACCATGGAATACCATTATAATTGTATAGAGAATCAACGAGAAAAAAAGAGAAACTTGACAATTGTACTATAAGATCAAAGATATTAATGGGACGAGTCAAACCCATATCTGTTATGGGATTCTTACTTCCGAGAATAATGACTTAAGAAGGACTATAGTAGCCCTCGTCCCATGACAAAACCACACTCCACTAAATTGTTAGGAACAATGATGAAAAAGAGACACAATCCATCCAATGATCAAGTATGGTTAAGGAACCATAAAGGGTACAAATGGTCGTTCAAGTTAGAGCACCATGGATTGAAAGGTCTGATACATACACCAATTCATTTGTCAAAACCTTGAGAGTTATGTACACAATTCAAGTGTACATAGTTACTCAAGCAAGACAAGTGGACAAAGGTCGAATCCATAAGGAGAACTAAGGTATGGTGATGTTTTCTTCAGAAGCCATATTCTAATTTAAAAGAATTGTTCTTGTCCTAAAATTGCATACTGAAACTATGACAATTAGACATTAAAACATTGTTTCTTAAACAATACTTCCATTCAATGGACGTGTATGAGACACGATGCAAATGTCGTCATTGGATTATGGATAGGTATGAAAGATTGGAAGATTTATTCATTGATTTATTCAAGGCTTGTTTGATAGAGAAGTCAAACTGTTTAATTTTATCAAAATCAAAAATAAACCTTGTAGGTGACAAGGATGTTAGTGGGAGCACGATTTATACAAATTTGTATGTAAGAGACATACCTTTATGTTGGAAAATAACGAGTCCAACTTCAAATTGTTGAAGCGACATTGGAATTTTTTTTATTTTGCAATAGAGATTTGAGCATCATCGCTTATGAATAAGCGTTAAGGTCCACATAAATATATCGTTCTATGTGGATAGACCAAAAGAATGTTGCCACAAGTGAGATGACTTGTATTGATAAGATATATATTATATTAAGTATGTAAGACTCTAAAGTAGATTTGCCGATAATGTAAGTTGTACATTTATCTCGGTAAAACCATATAGATATGATTGATATATCCATCACTCATTGGCTCAACCATACATAAGTTGTGCTACGATTAGGTACTAATCAGACCATGATGAAAGTCACCACACTATAAGTAAAACATCCTTGATTGATGAAACAACTAAGGATGGTTTTCCTATAGGAAGGTCGATGAGATAAGATGGTTGTAAGGAGTTACACGCAATTCCAAATCGACTTGGTGATTATTGAATCAATGCCTGATTGTTACTTTGTTTAATAAGAGTGCTGCACCAGACTTACGAAGCCAATAGAGACACTATCACTAAAATCTACAATAGAAACTTGGTACGTAGATGCAACTAATAAGCCAATTTGGAATAGGAGTTTTACCACCCAATTGGTCATAGGGCCCAACATATCAGATTTGGTGAACTTGTTATAAGATAACAATGAAGCAATAGCTCAAGCTAAAGAGCCGAGGGCTCACAAGAAGGTCCAACCACGTTTTAAAAACGTTTCATACCATTTGAGAAATCGTTGGGAAGGATACATAGAGATATATAAAGTAAACGCAAGTGACAATATAACCGAACTCGAACTTATGATTTCCACAGCCTAAGGACGAGGGCCGCGTCAGGACAATGAGCATTAATCGCAATGTTAATTAGTCCTAGTTCAAGTGGGAGTCTATTGGGGTTTTGTGCCCTAGGACAAGTCCACATTCACATGTTACAATGTCTTTGTGAGTTAATAAATAAGTTGGCAAATGTTTCATTATCCTTAATTTGTAATGTTAGTAAAAGCATGAATGAGTTACTTTTATGAGGTATTAGAGAACATTTCCCTAATAGTATAACCCTCAAGGAAAAAGAGTTAATCCATTCATTCGCCCTTAGACTAATCTGATAGTTAGATATATCGTGGATTTTGACGAAAGGATCACGTTTTACTGATCATGCATATAGAGATATGAGTCAAAGTCAAAGATATTGACATTTGGACGGCCCACCTTGAGAGTACTTTATAGAACTAAGACAAGAGTACATCTCAAATACCCGCATAGTCCCTTAATCCTACGACCATGACATTACCAAGTGATCTACATGATGGAGATTCATGTTTTGAGCTAACCAATCACTTATATTGAATGATAGTTATAAAGGTTGTGCTTGTACATGAATACAGACATGCGAGACATATGGGTGAAGGTCATAGGGACTTGTCGCTTGGGTTACACAAGTCAGATTTCATTAAAATAGTTGCTCTTGATGAGCAGGAGGATTGTAATAAAAGCATGGTCATGCATGTTGTCACGCCCCAAATCCGGTTTTGACCGGACTCGAGACGTGAACTAAAGTACAATAAAAACAATGATAATAAAAGAAAATTAACGAAATATAATTCCAAAATTTAGTTCCTAATCAACAATAAAATACCACGAGTCAAGCTCTCAAATCCAAATACATAAATACACTGTTTAGTTCAAAAAGAAAGTACGTCTCTGCTAAATGATAATCCCCGGACTCTCGAGGAGCTCCCGAGCTCTGAGACGTCCTCTAAACCGACTCACGATCAAAACCGTAAAACAGTAAAAACAGAGGGGGTGAGCTTTCGCTCAGTAAGAAAAAGTAGTAAAGGGAATGGATTTCCGCTCCGTTACCATAAATACTCGATCAATAACACTTACTAATAACTGACAACACAAACAGAAACCAACAGGAACACAACATTATCGATAATAGAACCAAGCCAAAGGAGCATACAAAAAACAGAACATTATACTACTAAGACCACTACGAACGTCACTCAAACCCGATATCATACCGAAAAAAGACACGTACACCATGATACTCCGATCACCACGCACAACTCAACAAATACATCATACCGGAATACACCATCGGTCTAGATGTCTTCCCGGACACACAACATCGGGGTGAAGCAATACATCATACTGGAATACACCATCGGTCTATATGTCTTCCCGGACACATAGCATCGGGGTGAAGCAATACATCATACCAGAATACCCATCGGTCTAGATGTCTTCCCGGACACACAACATGGGGGTGAAACACATACATCATACCGGAATACCCATCGGTCTAGATGTCTTCCCGGAAACGCAACATCGGGGTAAATAAACAATACATCATACCTGAATGCACCATCGGTCTAGATGTCTTCCCGGAAACGCAACATCGGGGTAAATCTCATAACAAACATACCGGACCGGCACACACCCCGGTCGGGTATCTTTCCGTAGCACGGGGTACAATTCACACCACACAATACCATACCAAACATGTTACACCGAACTTATCATACCATCAAAGCTTACCGACATAACTTACCAAGCGCACTACATCGGTCTATCATTCACCTGATCATATCACAAGGAAACCATTCATATCACATTCATCACATTCATTCAACAATCATAACACAAGACAACCATTCATATCACATTCATCACAATTCATATAGCATACCATGATTCTTAAAGTAACCAAAGGATATACTATACATCAACATTTAAGGACTATTGACCACAATCAAACACAACCAATACACAATCCTAAGGCCCGACATGGCCACATGTGATTCTACAACACGACAATTCCCATAATTGAAAGCGGTTATTCTAGTTAATCACATCCTATATTCAAGATAAGACTTTACCGGTTATTAACGTCCTATATGCATACTATTAACATTCTTTAATTAAAAGCGGTAATTACTACTCTTCCCTACCTCAAATGCTATCTAAACGCTTATTCACACGAACGCCTAGTAGTCTCCTCCTCCGAGCTCGGGAACAAAGTCTAAGATCACAATGATACTATAATTAATGACAAATCAAGGGTGGTTTAATAGGCAAACACCCAAGTTAAAACTCCCAAACGTTCGTTTCAAGATAACCTTTCTAATTACTCGAAAACACCCAAAATGGACCCAAAAGGCCCAAAACTCATCTGCCACGGTTCAGGTCACGGAGCCGTGAGGCTCCCCGTCACGGATGACGTCACGGAACCGTGACGTGTGCCGTCACGGAACCGTGACGTGTGCCGTCACGGAACCGTGACGTGTGCCGTCACGGAACCGTGACATGTGCCGTCACGGTCTCTGTCACGGAGCCGTGACGTCTTCCGTCACGGTACCAGTCACGGATCCGTGACGGGTCCGAGCAGACTCACCCTTCTTCTTCCTCCAGCTTCTTCTCCACAAAATCAACACCAAAAACTCCATTTTTATCAACCCAAAACCTCCAAATCAGTCCCATAACTTCAATACTTCACTACCCATAGTGGGTTTCATCAAAACAACAACTACCCAAATAATTTTCATCCAAAATAACCAAACCCCGATTGATTTCTACATAAATCAACCTCATTCTTCTCATAAACAATCATCTAACAACAAATAACTCAAAACCCAACTAGTTCATGCAATCTCTATGGAAACTCATAACCCCAAATTGATTTAAAGTAGATTGTTAGAGCTTACTTACCTTGGAAATGAAGAGCTGATGAAGATTAGGAGATTTTTGAGAAGGTTTGATGAAGAAATTGCTCCAAGCTTTTTCTTTTCCTCCATTTCTTCTTCTTCAAGCTAAGAAGCTTTTTCTTCTCTCCTCCCTCTTGTGAATTTCGGCTACAATGAAGAGAATGTGCTGAATTGCTCTCCAAAAGTGGTCTTAAACCTAAGGGAGAAATGTCTAAAAGGCCCTCTAGCTTCCTTTCTTGCATTTTGGCACTTATGACGGCAAATGGGTCTTTCTAGACCCATTTCTTCCCCTCCAAGCTATCATGGACAAGTTTCCATGTGGGGGCCACTTTGCCCTTGCCAATTTCCAGGACAATTAAATTAAACGGTTTATCCTCTAATTAGGCATAGTTTGACCGAAAGTTGACTTTTTCATAAAATTAGTCATTTGAAAGGAAACGACCCAACTAAGCTAACCGTAACGACGGATAAGATTTTTGGGTCCCGGAAAGGTCCCGAATGACTCCTGGAGCCATCGGTTGACTTTTCTGGCTGAAAGTCAACTTTCGCCAAAAACCAACGATTCGACCGGGAACGACCGAGACGGTTCTTACAATCTACCCCCCTTAAAAGAATTTCGTCCTCGAAATTTAAAACGATTGTACCTCAAGGTTCAAACAGGCTGGGGTACTTCGCACGAACCTCATCCTCGCGCTCCCAGGTCGACTCGGCTCTGTGGTGCCACCACTATACCCGTACTAGTGGGATAGTCTTGCCACGCAAGACCTGCTCCCGTGTATGTAGAATCCTGACTGGCTGCTCCTCATACGAAACATACTCAGCTACCTCGATGTCAGTCCACTCAATAACGTGGGAGAGGTCCGCAATGTACTTCCGCAGTTGGGAAACGTGGAAGACGATATGAACGTTCCCAAGCTGCGGTGGCAATGAAAGATGGTAAGAAACGGATCCCACTCTGCCCAAAACCTCAAAAGGCCCGATAAACCGCGGGGCCAACTTGCCTTCGCCGCGGTTGAACCGCACTAGCCCCTTCTTCGGGCTCACCCTCAGAAACACATGGTCCCCAACTGTAAACTCGAGCGGTTGGTGCCGTCTATCAGCGTAACTCTTCTGTCGGCTCTGCGCGGTCCTCAACCGCTCCCGAATCAGTGCGACCTTCTCGGTCGTCTCCAAGACAAGCTCCGGACCAAGCAAACTCCTGTCTCCCACCTCTGCCCAACACACGGGCGAACGACACGGCCTAACATACAACGCCTCAAATGGTATCATCCCGATACTGGACTGGAAGCTGTTGTTGTAGGCGAACTCGGCTAATGGTAAGTTATCCTCCCATGATCCTCGGAAGTCTAACACGCACGCAACATATCCTCTAAGATCTGAATCGTGCGCTCTAACTGACCATCTGTTTGCGGGTGGTACGCTGTACTAAGTAGGACCTCGGTCCCCAATGCTCTCTGCAAACTCTCCCAAAACCTAGAGGTGAATCGAGGATCTCTGTCAGACACCACCGACACTGGCACCCCGTGAAGTCGGATAATCTCTCGAACGTACAGGCGACTCAGAGTGTTAACCGTATCGGTCATCCTCACAGCTAAGAAGTGCGCCGACTTGGTCAGTCGGTCAACCACCACCCAAACAGAATCGTGCCCTCTCGGCGACCTCGGTAAGCCATACACGAAGTCCATTGTGACGTGCTCCCACTTCCATTGCGCGATCGGCAGTGGCTGTAATAAATCGGCGGGACGCTGATGCTCGGCCTTCACTTTCTGACAAGTGAGGCATCTCGAGACAAACTCTACAATTGCTCTCCGCATCCCCCTCCACCAAAACTGCCGCCTGACATCCTGATACATCTTGGTGCCACCCGGGTGCACATCAAGACGGGAGTGATGAGACTCTCTCAACACAACGTCTCTACGATTCTGTCCATTTGTTCAGTTGTGAAAATCGTTGAATGACAAGAAGATAAGACTACACGAGGTTGCATGACTTGACGAAGTATTGGTCATAAATTCTTATGATTTGGGTGGTCATGGGACTTGTTAGACGTCACCACGACTCTTGGATGAAACATCTCGTTTCATTTCACTACCAACGATCATACGAATCTTAAAGGTCACACACAATAGAGAGAGTCCACAACAAAGTTAACGAAAATGTTTTGATTAATTATAGTAGCGTACTAGTTATATTTGATATAATGTAGCGCTTTAATTAAATTAAACATTCATGTGGAAAAATTTAATCGACATTTAATTATTATAAAGTATTGCGATTAAATAACAAATAAAGATCCAATTATATTAAAATAATGGACCTTGGTCGAACACCCCTATGAGCCAATAGGGGTTCGCCCTAACCAATTATTTGATATAATTTCAGCCCTTTAATTGTTTCAATAGGATTAAAATAATATTTCTAGAGAGTCTAGAAAACAAGGAGAACTTTTTTTTTTTTGAGTAAAACTGCTATTCCATTCTATTAAAAGAGTCACTACATGTTTAGAACCCCAGCTCGGGGGTAAACAGAGAAACCTTGTAACTACTATCACGTCAGAGACGTGTTGCTGATGTGCCTTAGTGACGACTAAAATTGACAACCAAACATAAATAACTAGATTAAAAGAGAAACAAACAACCAAACCTAATAATGATAAAATAAAAACCATGGTAAACAAAATCCGCCGACGAACAGTGCTCAAGGTGGGGTCTGGATACTTCTTGGTCACCCAACGGTGACTCTCTGCCTCGTTGATGCAATCGAACCTGTGATCTTCAGTGGGGGAAGGTTGATGGGCCACCCCTAGAGACTCATTCCTGCCTCCGGGGCCGGCCTGGGAGCTCATGTGAATCAGCGGGGCTGGTACCCAGCCCTCGACTGTCCTATTAGGTGCTGACCCCCCTAATCCTCCACATATTGCTGATGAAGATATACTATCCCATTAGGGGTCTGGGAGCTGCAGCAAGACGAGCTCCAATTAGTGCACGAACTGTACCCCCAAACCCTTCCCCGGGGCCTACGACTACAGCAAGTTGGGCAGACCTCCGGATATGTTGGTGAGCACAACACCCAAATGAGTCCAGTGCCCACAGAGGACCATGCCCCAGTGTAGAGACCGGCACCAACGGTACACCGGAACCCAAGCCACGACGCGACCCAATCTTAGGTAAGGGATCCAGGGGTAAAGGTGTATGGACGACCCCCAGACCTAGCACCTCCGTGCCACCATGGTCCCGCGGCCCCGGGTGCCCTGGCCAAGGCTAAGGTTCTACCATCCGCCCTGTTTGGACACTCCATGCAGGGTCATAGTACGCTAAGGGCTCCACCAAAAGGGGTCGCCGATAGCCATCCGCACCCTGTCCCCTACCATTAGCCAAAAGAGTCCCCCAATCGAGACCAAGGCCCGATGTGAACGATATACATGGGTGATCGAAGAGGTCCAGCCAGACGGATGGACATGAGTCCCAGTGTGAGAACCACCCCCGGTTGATCCCGGTCAAACCGGTGAATTTTGGCGAAAGTTGACTTACGACCAAGAAAGTCAACGATGACTCCGGGAGGCATTCAGAACCTTTTCGGGACCCAAACAACTTATCCGTCGTTATGGTTAGCTTAGTTGGGTCGTTTCCTTTCAAATGGCTGTCTTTGCGAAAAAGTCAAACTCGGCTCAAACTAAGGCTAATTAACGACTAAACCTAATTAAATTAAAGGTGTTCGAAATTATTAAGGGCAAGGTGGCCCCCACTAGGACACTTGTCCATGGTGGCTTGGACGAGAAGAAATGGGTCTCTAATGACCCATTTGCCTTCATAAGTGCCAAATTAGTAGAAAGGAGCAAGGGGGACCTTTTGGTAAATGCAATCTTAGGTTTAAGACTCACATGGGACAACATTTCAGCTCATAATTCTCCTTGGTGGCTGAAAATCACAAGAGGAAGGGAGAGCTTGGGAGCTTCATTGCTTGGAGAAGAAGATAGTGAAGAAAGGAAGCAACTTTGAAGGATTTTCTTCACCAAACCTCTCCAAAACACCTCCATCTTCATCCTCTTTCCATTTTTAGGGTAAGTGAGCTCCAACAATCCACTCTCAATCAATTTAAGGTTATGGGTTTCCTTGGAAATTGCATGAACTAGATAGGTTTTGTTCTATTTGTTGTTAGATGGTTGTTTTGATGAAGATTAAGGAAGGTTTTGGTTAGAAATCAATTGATTGTTGATGTTGGAGGAAACCCATTATGGGTATTGAAGTTTGAGGGTTTTGGTGACTGATTTTGGAGTTTGATGATGTTAGAAATGGATTTTTTGAAGTAGATTTTCGTGGAAACGAAGTTGGGGAAGGAGTTCGGGTCTGCCCAGTTTGGTACGGAAAGGGCCTCTGGCCGGCCCTCTGAGCGGCATGGAGAGGGTCCCTGACCGGCCCTCTCAGCGACAAGGTCCGGGCTTGGTACCGGCCCTCTGAGCGGTACGGTCCGGGCTCCAGACCGGCCCTCTAAGTGGCACGGTCCGGGTCCCAGACCGGCCCTCTGAGGGGCACGGTCTGGGCCTCTGTGCGGCACGGTCCGGGCCAGATGCCAGATCTGTGGGCTGCCCGAATTGGGCCTTGTTCGGGCCCAATTTACCTCTTGGCCCAAGTTTTTATCGTTAGGGGTAATTTAGGTATTTATCTTTAAAACCGAACTTGAATGTTTATTAATTCTAGTATTAATTTATGATCCTAGACTTTATTCTCGAGCTCGGAAGAGGAGACCACTAAGCGATCGTGTGACTAAGCGTTCGGAAAGCACTTGAGGTAGGGAAGAATAGTAATTACCGCTTTTAATTGAAGAATGTTAATAGTATGCATATAGGACGTTAATAACCGAAAAAGTCTTAGCTTGCATATAGGATGTGATTAACTAGAATAAGTGCTCTCAATTATGGGAATTGTCATGCTGTAGAATCACATGTGGTCATGTCGGGCCCTAGGACTGTGTATGCTGGTTGTGTTTGGTTGTGATTGGTAGTCCTTTATTGTTAACGTATAGTATAGTCCTTGGTTAACTTAAGAATCATGTGATGCTATTAGAATGTGATAAATGCAATGAATGTGATATGGTTGATCGTCTCGTGATGTGAATGTGTGAATGAATGTGATGAATGTGATATGAATTGTTGTCTCGTGATATGATCAGGTGAATGATAGACCGATGTGGTGCTCTTGGTAAGTTGTGTTGGTAAGATTTGATGGTATGATAAGTTCGGTGAACTTTTTTGGTATGGTATTGTGCGGTGTGACTTGTACCCCCTGCGACGGGAAGATACCCGACCGAGGTGTGTGCCGGTCCGGTATGTGTGTGATGTATTGTTGTTTGTTTTCCCTAAGGTGTGTTTCTGGGAAGACATCTAGGCCGAGTGCGTTTCCGGTATGATGTATTGTTTGCTTGCCCCGAGGTTTGTTTCCGGGAAGACACCTAGGCCGATGTGCGTTTCCGGTATGGTGTATTGGTTGTTTACCCCGATGTGCGTTTCCGGGAAGACCGATGTGCGTTTACGGTATATTGTTACACCCCGATGCTGTGTGTTCCGGGAAGACATCTAGACCGAGGGTGTATTCCGGTACGATGTGGTTGAGTCGTGCTATGTGATCCGGCGTATTATTGGACACTTACTGTGTGTCTGGTTGCTAATGATTCACTGTGTGTGTTGACTAGTTTGGTACGTTGTGGTTACTTATGACTGTTATGTGATTCTTGTGTGACTTGAGTGTTAACGTTATGGGTGTTCGACAACAAACCGTATGACTGTATGGCATCTGGTATGAGTTGTGCAGGGTTGGGTGTTGAGAACCGTCCGGTGTCCTTTTCTTATGTCTGTATGATGTCGGGTTTGGGTGACGTTTGTAGTCGAGGTCGTAGAAGAATGTCCTACTGTTTATATGGTTCTTTATCTTGGATCTATTAGCGATAATGTTGTGTTCCTGTTGGTTTCTGTTGCTGTGTCGTTTATTAACAAGTGTTACGAATCGAGTAATTATGGCGACGGAGCGGAAGACCATTCCCGTTTCTACTTTTTTCCTACTGAGCGAAAGCTCACCCCCTCTGTTTTTACTGTTTTACAGGTTTCGATGGTGAGTCAGTTTAGAGGACGTCTCAGAGCTCGGAAGCTCTCCGAGAGTCCGGGGTTTATCTTTTAGTAGAGACGTACCGGACCGTCGTAGAACAATGTATTTACTTATTTGGATTTGAGCGTTTGACTCAGGTTTTTCAGAGTTGTTTATTTTGGAACTAAATTCGGAGTTTTCTGTTGTTTAAATCTACTTTTATCTCGTTTCACTTACTTTTACTCTTAAATTTATTAGTGTCTTTACTTTACTTTAGTTCACGTCTCGAGTCCGGTCAAAACCGGATTTGGGGCGTGACACCCGCCCCAGCCCCTCACAACCCTAGGGTGCTCCGGGGATCCACAAAAGCCCGCATGACCAGGCTGGCCTTGCACCCAACGACGAACCAGAGCAAGGTCATGGGTCGCAGCAGTGTTGAAACGTGGTTGCTGGATGCGAGATGGACCACCAGAACCTGGGGCAGGCTCCCATGGCCGTCCCCGCGCAAAACCACGACGTGGCGGGAACGTCTCCAGACCCGAGCGGCGACGACGCGGCCCCCATGTGTGGAGCGGCGAGGTCGGAGGAGACTGGTAGGATCGGTGCAGTGGCGAAGGAGACAAGGATGAGTTTTCCGAGAAGATAACGATCACGCTCGGGGGAGAGGCGGACGATCCTGTTGCCGATTCGAACTAGGACCTCGGCATGGTGACAGGAGGGGATGGGGACGCCGACCAGGGTGACAGGGAAGACCACGCCGCCGACGCGACCTCCGTAGAGCTCTGCCTGGCGGGAATGGGGCCAATTCCATAGCTAAGGTTAAGTCTTGATAAAGCGAGGAGGGGAGGTCTCGACAGAAGCGAGTAGTTTTTCTTGGTTTTGGATACTTTTTAAGAAGCCGACTTATGACTTATTAGAAGACAAGGAGAACTAGTTGGACTAGTTCAAGGTTTTCTATTCCTACTTGGCTAGGGATTTAAGTAATACCTACACCTATAAATACATGTTAGAGAGCTAACCAAAATAACAAGACAACAAGACAATTACTCCCTTGTGGTTTTCAGCTAAGCAATGTGAGGAGTTGTGAGGTTTCGTTCAAAGGATACCAGCGGGTCTACTTATATATCAAATTTTCTCGTGTACATACCATTAGAGGGAGAACGCTTGGGCTCCTATATTAGCACTACAACAGGTCCCCGTCTCAAACCAGTTAATTCCAAAGTAGCCGAATCCGAGGTAATCTCTATTAAATAATGCATAGATAGAAATTTTATGATTGTGTGATCTAGGTTATTCATATAGGTTACTGAAAAAAGTTTGCTAATTTTTTTTTCCCGTCGTGTTAACGTAACACATCCTAGACTCCAATAAGAACTCACATGTAATGCATCCAAAAAACATAAGGGCACGAATCAGAGTGTGATTTTTCCTGCAAAGGTTATGACACATGGTGTTGTTGGTGTTTCTGTCGCAAAAATGGTCAAGGTCTTGATCGAGGTTGTTGCGTGTGAGGCTCAGGGTAGTCCTTGGAAGGACGTTGTTCTCAAACCTCTTAAGTGTGAGATGACCTCCTAAATCAGCACCATGCTTGTCCGGTCCTTAGTATTATTACTCTATCAAATCAAAAATTCGATCTTTGAGTAGAGATCACACTACAAATGTTGTGTCTTCTGGTTCAGACATATGGAAACATGTTGCACTTAGTGCTCAAAACATTCAACACGCGGTTGTCAAGAAGATTACGTTTGATAAGGAGAAGGTTTTTGATGATCGAGATTAAACTTCGGAAGAGTGGGTCATCAACGAGGATTGATTTCGGTCCTTTTTTTTCGGGGTTCGACCCTTTAGCTCTTTTAAGAGTTCTTTATAATCGTTGTTGGTTGGTTCTTTTGTCCTGGCTCTTGGACTTGGTTTTTTTCTAATAAATTTTTCAAGCTATTTAAGAAAATAAAATAAAGGACAACAGTTCTTAGGATTCTTTTGGTTTTGTAATTTTCTCTTGAATGCTCTTCATAAAAATTGTGTTCAACATATAGTCGTGAACTATAACTACCGTGTGTAAACGACTGAAACTGGAATTTTGTTTGACTCTTAATGTTTTTTTAACTCGGCTAGATTTTGTTTGCTGTCACTACTATGAACACAAGGATTTTCCTTCCGTTATTGAATACAAGAAAATCAAGGAGTAGGAAACATAACTTAGTTAGAACATGAAAACTGCACCAAAGTTCCCATATTGCAGCTTAAGCACACCTATATAGACATATTTATATGAACCTAGTCATATCTGAGAAAGAAGGTTCTCCATGTGTGGACGAGGCCGACACAGAGCCTCCAATGGCCGAGCCTTTGGCAAAGTGAGTCCAGTCCCTTCGGTCATGTCCACCATTTCCTTACCCACCCTCTCCCAATCAAAGCAGTGTAGTAACGATCCCAATGCCAACCCAACTACCCGCACTGCCAAGCCCTCGCCCGGACATCTCCTCCTCCCCGACCCAAACGGCATGAACTTGAATCCACCTTGCACCCTTTGGAATCTCTCTGGCTTGAACTCCCCTGGCTCCTCCCAGGTCTTGGGGTCATTCTGTATCGCCCATAAGTTGATGAGTAGCATTGTGTTGCTTGGCACTCCATAACCTCCCACCGTGCATTCTTCGGAAGAATGGTGAGGAACTAGTAATGGACCTGCTGGGCACATCCTCATCGTCTCGTTTATAATACAATTCAAATAGGGGAGCTTTTGCAAATCGGATTCCTCTATCAAGCGATCATGTCCAACGCAACTGTCTATTTCTCTTTGTGCCTTGTTCAAGACTTCAGGATGATTTAATAGAAGCGACATAGCCCATTCCATTGTTACAGCTGATGTGTCCGTCCCTGCTATCAGCAAAACCTGTCAACAGAGGAAGCCCCAAATTCAATTTTCGGTTATCAATGTGAAAATTTAATTGTATGTAAGGGAGAGTTATGACAGAACATACTACCAACCCAACTAAAATCTCAAGTTGATAGTTGAATGTCTAATTATAATGAACGCATACCATCATGATACTTCTGATGGTTGGATCCGTATAAGACTCAGGTTCGCTCTCTTGCAGCGACAACAGAACTTCAATCATCGTCTTCTTCCTCTCCCCGATATCGCTGACGTGGCTTCCTGTTCTTCGCTTCTCGTCCACCAAACCTTGCAAGAACTTCTCTCTCCTTCTCTGCAACGATATCAGCTTTTTTTCGGAGCCTCCAACCCAATTGAGCAGCGGCAAAAAGTCTCCGATGTTGGATGCGCCGCTCAACCGGAACGTTTCCTCCACCAGGTAACGGAACTCCTTAGCTTCCTCCACCTCCTCCACGCTCTCGCCGTAGTATCTCTTCCCAGCTATCGTCCTCATCATAACATTGAGTGTCAGCTCAAAGAACAAAGCTTTCATTTCCACCGCCTGATTCCGGTGGCGATTACCATACAGCTTGAGAACCGTTAGCTTCACTTCATCGGCGCGTACGCTAGATAACATCTGGAGGCGGTTGGTGGACAGAAGTTCGAGGGACGATATCCGGCGGAGGTTGCGCCAATTGTCGCCGTACGGAGCCCAGGCAAGACTTGTGTAGTTGTATCCCAAGTGTTTTCCGGCGAGGAGGGGAGGGCGGTTGGCGAAAGCGATGTCGTTCTTGGTGAGGCATTCTTCGGCTGCGGAGGCGGAGGTGACGAGGAGGACACGGCGGGAGCCGAACTGGAGGAGGAGGATGGGGCCGTAGCGGTCGGATATCTTGGATAAGGCACGGTGGAGGGGTTTCTTGAAGAGGTGGAGATGGCCGATTACGGGGAGGGTCGGGAAAGGGCTCGGGGGGAGATTGCGGATCTTGTGGAGGAAGGTGTTGGTGATGACATAAAAGGCTAAGAAGAGCAGAAAGTAAAGCAACATTGTGTTTTGGATATGTGGTTGAAGGGTGAGGATGTAATAAGTATGTAGCCAAGATAGAAGGTTTGTGAATAAATATGTGGGTGGAGAGATTTGACTAATACTGCATAGTTGTAGTGGGGACAGTTGAGTCCCACAACATTTAAAAGAGGAAAGAGATTGTTTCAAAATTCGAAGAGATTGAAGGAGGAAACAGCACTCAGGTTGCGGTAAAATTCAATGAATGGAGAGAAAAGTATGCGCTAAAAAACAGATTTCCTTGAAACAGATGCTGGTTTTCTAAAGCAAAATAAACTTCTAGGGAAAATAGAGTGGACAAGATTAGGATTCAAGGAAAGTAGCAGCATCATATGTTGAAAGGGAAGGTTCAGTCGTCATGACACACGCAAACAAGAACAATAATAATGTTTTGGGGACATTTATAATAGGAGAAACTGCGTTACACATCTGTTCTTTTTTTACTTTCGTTTTTACATCTGAACTGGTAGAGTATACTTTTTTCAAAAATAAACAGAAAACTAACGGAAATTGTTAATAATTAACAAATTCCGTCTGAAAAGAGATGAAGCGTTTAACGAGTTAGGTATAAAGACCTAAATACCCTAAACAATAACTGAAGTCAGGGTTAAGAATCAAACACCCAAAATGTCTCTTTATTTTCAACACTTGTAACTCCATTCACTCTCTCTCGTCACTCTCGTCAACGCTGAAGTGATTTGGTACAAAGCTCAAACTAGGTAGTATTCTTGAGCTTTATTATGTCATCAACAACTAATATTCCAACGAAATAGTGAAGTCAGATGAAGAACTTTTGGTTTATTGTTTATTCTGTAGAAGTCGTGGTTAGGTTTTGGTGGTTAGAGATCGATTGTGTAGTTGTTTGAACTGAAAATAGACGACTTGTAAGTGGTTGTAGAAGTAGTTTATTGTGAAGATCTCCGTTGTAGTGATTGAAACCTCTAGCTAGGGTTGGGGCTGAAACTGGAATGGGGGTTTTCGGTACTCAGTTATGGTTTTTTCCCCCTTTGATATTTATGTTCACTTTGAAAGTTAATATGACCGTTCTTATTTTCTAGGTTTAACTTTGAAGCAGAAATTTTTGATTTTTATGTATATGCATGTGTGTTATAGTGTGTGCATTGTTTAGACATTTGTTCTATACTGAAATGGGGGTTATTTTCTGGTGCATCCTTGCATATGTAGTGTGAACTAATGTTTAGTTTGACATTTATGCTTAATTTGATATTAATGTTGACTTTGAATGTTAGTATGAGGGTTCCTTATGCTCTGGGTTTAACTTTAAAGTGATCGCGTATATTGGCGAGAGGATCTCGCGTACCAAACAATTCCCCTTGATCTTCGGTCCGAGGATCTCGCGTCGATCCACTAACCAAGTCCCCTTGATCTTCGGCCGGTATCGGGGATCGAGGATCTTGTTTAAAATCAAACAGACCATCCAACGACGGCGAACGATCCAACGGGGAAAGAGAGACCGGAGATTTCGACAGATCATCCATCACCGACAAGAACGGGAGCTCAGGGTCGCGACATCCAATCAGAAGAGCGTTCATCATCAATTGAGTGATGCTCTGTTTACCTCCAATGCTGCAGACCGGATTTACTGCCATTCTGGTGTCTGCACTACGAATCCGAGGGGATGGGGGCCGAGCCAAAGCCACTAGAAGCTGATACCCATTGAATTTATACCTGTTCAAACTCGCCACTGCCTGAGACGCTGCAGAGTCATTGGAGAAAGTGATGAAACCAAAATGCCGTCCTCCTTTATGTGGTCGACGAGGAACAGAGCAGGCCCGAATTTCTCCATATTAACTGAAGAAATTCTTCACCCAATCCACCAAGGTCTTAAGTGGGAGATTACAGACAAAAATCTGGTTTGTGAGAACCTCTGTACAAAGAGCTTGTGATGCTCTGTTTTTCGACTTCGGTTTGATTGCCGGAACAGGGGCTGGATCGATGATAGCACCCCGTGGTGAATGAACCTCTTGATCAGATCTGAGGTTCACAGGCGATGAAGCCTCCGTCGGATCTGGAACGGAGCCACACTTTGTGCGAACTCTCCGACTCTGCTTCTTGGCCGGACGGTCTGGCGATGTCGGAACAAGAGTAGACTTACCAAAAATCACGCTCCGTCTCCTCTCTTCTTAACAACCTTCTTAACTGTCTTTGCATCTCTGGTTGAATCTACCGAACCTGTAACTATGTTACAGTATGGATCATACAAAGAGATCAAAGTAAAGCAAAAAGATGAAAAGGAGAGAACTGGTACGGTCATCCGCAAATTCGCGCTAGATAATTATTGCATTTCAAAAATTAATCTTCTACCAAACCCTATCTCAACTCCCTACATCATTAAGCTACATATCTGTAACAGTAAGCATGTGTTTAATCTGTCATAAGAATTTATTTCAAACAAGTCTAACACGAAATAAAAATTACATCACAAGCAACAATGTTGACATATTGAATATTTAATGCTAGCCCCACAAATCAATGACATCGTATCGGCATATTTCAACCAGCCATAGAATTCTTCTCCCAAATGTTCTTTCTTGGATTTTCCCTTTGTTTCTTTCCTCTTGCTTGATGTGACCTGGCCCACACCTCCTATGTCACATGCATTTGGTCGCTACGATGCTAGCAAATGACATGTATCCAATACAAATAAGCAGACAACAATCCTCGTTGCCTACTTAAGACCACCTTGCACTTCAATCCCAACACAATCACCGAAACGAACCTAGCTATCTCCATGGCCATCGTCAACATAACCTGGTACCTTTTCCCAACATTCGTGGCCTTATATATTATCACAAACCACTTCATCAACAAAATCCTCAACTTCCCACCAAGCCCCTTCCTTTCTTTCCCCATAATCGGCCATCTCCACCTCCTCAAAAAGCCCCTCACCAAAACTCTCTCCAGCCTCTCAGCCAAACACGGCCCTATCGTCCTCCTGCAGCTGGGCTACCGCCGCATGCTCGTCGTCTCCTCCCCGGAAGCAGCGGAGGAATGCCTCACCAAAAACGACGTCATATTCGCCAACCGGCCACGCGTGTCCGCGGGCGAGCACCTCGGTTGCAACTACACGACCCTGGCATGGGCTCCCTACGGAGACCACTGGCGAAACCTCCGAAGAATCTCGTCAATCGAAATCTTGTCGGCACATCGGATCCAGGTGCTGTCGAACATACGCAAGGACGAGGTGAAGTGTCTGATCCGCGGCCTGTTGGAGAAGCAGAAACGGCCCGTGGAGGTGAAGACCATGTTGTCGGAGCTGACGATGAACATCATGATGCGGATGATTGCCGGAAAGCGGTACTATGGGGGGAAGGTGAAGGACTCGGAGGAAGCCGGAAGGTTCCGGAAGATCATTAAAGACACGGCTATGCTTGGCAGTCAGACCAACGTTGGAGACTTCTTGCCCTTGGTAAAGAAACTCAAGATTGGGGTCAAGGGGATAATTGACTTGGCCAAGAGGAGGGAAGATTTCATGCAGAGTTTGATAGATGAGCATAGAAGAAATCTGGACAGCAATGAGAAATCAAGTGGAAAGGGAGACAAGACCAAGACATTGATTGAGGTGTTGTTGTCACTCCAAGAATCAGAGCCCGACTACTACAGTGACCAGATCATCAGAGGCCTTATGCTTGTAAGATCTCTTACTTATCTCATTATGTTGGATTTTTGGTACATAATTGAACATTGAACTATCAATTAAGTTTCTAATGACAATCAATTGTAAACATATATTAGAACCCTAACACTGAGCTCTAATATATATCCAAGACTCCGTAGAGTTTTCGACGCACTTGGATCCGTACTAGTAGCCTACTCTGTATCGTAGAGAATAAAGACAACACATACACACTAGGACGAACATAAAAAACGATAGACCCTACGATACCAGTTCTTCTGGAGCCCGTAACTTGCGTAGTGAGACGATCTGGCATTGTCAACCCATCATCTTGGTTCGTCGAGACCACTTGAGATGTCCCTCTCTGAGACGAGCCTTGGTTTAGATGCGATAAGGACAACGGAGCATGCTTCGGCTGTGACTTCACAGACACTTCTCGCAGAAACAGATCACTCTGGCCTCCGTATATCATCATCGGATCGACCCACCCTGACATAACCCGACAAGGCCTGCCCAAAACAAACATATCCTAAAAGAGTATGTCCAAACTCGATTCTTCCGGTCGTGGGTGCCGCAGACACATACTCCAACATATCCTCCCTCCTCCCGGATCCCAATTTCATCGCTTGTATTGCTCTGGGACCTTTCCCAAACGGTTCGTGCAGGTGTTCAGCTGATAGGGTGGTACCAAAACCAAACTTTGGCGAATCGAAACCATTAGTTGATGGGATCAATTTCGGATTAGCCCTGAAGGCTCTTCATAGTCTCTTAGACTTAAAGTAAAGTCTCTTAAACTAAATAGAAAATTACCTTGGTTGTGCTCGGACAAAGAAGAAAGACCATTGCCGCCTCTCACAGCCCCCATCGAATGGTTGTCGCTGCCGCTCAACCAGAAAATTCTGTGGTGAGGACGTCATCCCCAACATCGTTGTTGTTGTAATCAGAAGGAATAGAGTCATGACGCAGGCCATGGCAGAGACCAAGACCATGGCCAAGGTGTTCCTGTGCGGCGCTAGGTCGAATTTTTTTTCTTTGTTCTATTAACACAAGTTAGAATATGATAATGGGAAAACTACAGATACCTACCCAAAACCATGGCCATTTAACCGATGTTTACTCTGAAGTTTAAACATAACAAATACATACCCTTAAGTTTCGAAATGTAACTCAGACCCCTTCCGTCAGTCAGCTCAGTCAGTTTACTGTTCACTTTTTCAAAAATGCCCAAAATACCCTTAACCCTGTTTATTTCCTATATTCTTTAAATCAAAGTTAAATTAAGGTTTTCAAAAAAAAATTTATTTTACAAAAACCAGATTTTATTATTTAAAAAATCAAATTTATATTTCAAAAATAAATTTTATTACTAATAAATCAGTTTTATTATTAAAAAATTAGTTTTATTTTTAATAAATTAGTTTTTATTGTTTAAAAAATAGTTTTATTATTTAAAAAATAAAATTTCAATTTTAAAAATCAGTTTTATTACTAATAAAACAGTTTTATTATTAATAAATCAGTTTTATTACTTACCAAATCACCAAATCAATTTAAAAAACTACCTTATCTCTACCATTATCACCAAATCAATTTAAAAAAAACTACCTTATCTCTACCAGATTCAAAATACAATATCTACACCTCATCTGCACAACTCATCCACACAACTCATCCTCACAACCACTACTCATCCACAAAACCAGATTCAGAAACCCACGCTGGAGGAGTAGAGTATCGCGTGGAGGGGGGAGCACGGGCCCGGAGGGGCGAGCATCGCGTCAAGACAGAGCAGCTGAACTGCGCGTCTCTTGACCGGCGTCTAGGGCGAGGGCTTCCACGGAGAGGGCCAACACCAAGGTCGACATGCTCCGGCTTGGTCGGTGGTTTCAGCTTCTTCTCTATCCCTTCTCGAGTTCTCTAACGAGTTCAAATCTGAAATCAATTTCTTTCTCGATTTGAGATCCGAACTCGAGTTTGTTGGGTTTGATTTCCTTGCTCAATTCTTTCTCTATTTGAGGGTTTGATTTTGGAGTTTGTATAGGGTTGGGGGTTTCGATGTTCAAATTTTTGTTCTCATTAATCTGATTAAAATTGCTTTTCTATTTGTGTTAAATTTTGAATCTGGGATGGGAGATCTGGATCTAGGTTACGAAGCTGGCCTTGAATCCCATAATCAAACAGGGAGGAAGAAGACGATTGGGATTGCTGTTACAAAATGAATATTCAAGACCATTTTTAAAACTAAAATATGAAATTAAGAATTACAACTTAATTTTGATGAAAATGATTTATATATATATATATATATATATAAATTAAAATCTAATATTTTAAAATATAAATTTAGAATTAAATAAAATACCCTTAAGTTAATTTAAAATCTCAAAGTAAAAAATAAATTGAAATAAATTATTGAGAAAAGAAAAGAAAGAAATTGATTTGTAAAATAAATTGATTTAAATAAAAATGAAAATACTTTGAATAAATTATTAAAATCTGAAATAAAATAAAATAAAATAAAATCTAATTATTTGAATAATTATTAATGATATAATAATTAAATAAACTAAATTAAACAATTTAGTCATAATGGCATTTTCGTAAATATTTGAAAGAAAGGGTTGTAATATTGGAAGATAGTTGAGGGTATTTTCGTCATTTAACAAACAAAACGTTAACCCTGACTGACGGAAGGGGGTCTGAGTTACATTTCGAAACTTAAGGGTATATATTTGTTACGTTTAAACTTCAGAGTAAACATTGGTTAAATGGTCATGGTTTTGGGTAAGTATCTATAGTTTTTCCTATGATAATCTTTAATTTATCAACTGTTTATTTATTTAATAACCCCTTTAGACCCCTTATTGTGTCTTGTACATCTTCTCAATGAAATTATAAAAGTTAACATAACCCTTTAATAATTATGTTAGAGATTTAATAAGATCGAGCATGAATCTAATAGAATATATTTTGCGCCTTCTAGATTTTGCTACTAGCTGGAACTGAAACAACAGCTACCACGATGGAATGGGCACTTTCACTTTTGGTAAACCATCCTCAAGTTCTGAAGAAGGCCCAAATGGAAATAGAAAAATGTGTAGGCGGTCATAATCGTCTAATCGAAGAATGCGACATCAACAAGCTTCCTTACCTTCGAAACATCATAATCGAGACTACGCGAATGTATCCATCTGTGCCTCTTTTACTACCACATGAATCATCTAAGGGGTGTACGGTGGGAGGGTTTTACGTACCACGTGGCACCATACTGGTGGTAAACACATGGGCAATTCAAAATGATAACAAAGTATGGGTGGAGCCAACCAAGTTTAAACCGGAGAGATTCGAAAGTATGGGTGAAAATGCAACGATGCGAGATGGATTCAAACTATTTCCATTCGGGGCCGGTCGGAGAGGTTGTCCCGGAGAAGCTCTGGCGACTCGAGTTATGGGGTTGACACTGGGTTTGTTGATTCAGTGTTTTGATTGGGAAGGGGTTGATGGGAAGATGGTGGACATGAGAGAACATGTTGGATTCAGTATGGGCAAGGCTGAGCCCTTACAGGCCATATGTACCCCTCGCCCTCCAATGCTTAACCTTCTATCTCAACTTTCAAATTAAACCATGGTTTCAGTATTTGATATTTACATCATCAGATGAATAATGAAAGAATATACTTTGTTTGTTTTTTCAATCCGAAAAATAGTGTCAAATTTGTAGCCAAAGGTTGAATATGCATTTTTTGTTCATCCATCATCTTCAACAACTTACATCCCATGCTTTTTTTTTTGAATAGGCAAATTTTTTCGTTAATAAACTCTCTTTTGAGATAAAAGAGGAAGAACACTACAAAAGGGCGATTCCTTAAGATGATCATATGCCATCTATACGGGAGATCAACTACAACAACAAACCGATAAAGAAGGTGCAGATAAAAGTCACCAAGCGCACCAAGAAAGGCCAGACCAATCACCCCTGAAGAACCGGGCTATGCAACAACCACCAACCAAGAAAAGCCAACAAGGGGAGCAAACACTCAAGAAACACTGCAAATGGTAGAGCAGCAAGAAAAGGCCACCAAGAAGGGCGGGCAAAGAAGACACACTGCTAACATAGTCAGAGTTGAACCTAACTCCCTGTATCATTAGTAACACTCAGTCCTAGCGAGAAGGAGTGAAATAAAAACGTCGGTGGTCAAGACCACAATCGACAGATACAGTAGCAATGAAGAATCATTGAGACACGCCACACCCAACAAATAAAACGAAAGGCTTGAGACCAAGAAACAGTCTTAAGGTCACGCCGGCGGCCAACACTACCACAAAGAACCGGAAAGCTCGAACACCAAACAACGGGTCGAGAAGAAGTGAAGCCAATCGAATTAATGAAAGGATAGCGAGGGAGAGGAATTACCAAACAAAGATCGGTAGCCAGCGAGTCACACCACTGAGTCCAAGGAGTACCCGGATGGTCATGCTTTGTTACTAGGCATTTTCTGTTTATTCGTCGTCGTCGGCAACTTATATAAGAGCATTTACATCGTGCGGGTCAGGTCGCGCATCACGAATTAGAAACCGCAAAATTGTAGCTCGCAAGTCGCGATTCGCACGTCTTGGCATGCGTGAATCGCGACCCCCGATCCACAATTTTGTGGTTAGCGTTTCGGGTCACGCATCGTGACTTACAATAGTGAGTCGCGGTTCGTGGTGCGTGATTCATGGTCAGCCACTCGGGCGCTAACACGTGGCTCGACTTAGTTTTTTTTTAAAATAATTAAAATGAATATGAAAAACATATAAAAATTAATTTTAAACCACTTTTAAATACCCCCTCCACATTCATCAAACCGCCAACACTTCTCTAAAATTTCACTCAAAAATCCGTTCAACAATGCCTATTTCCCCGGTAAATTGGGGTTCTTACATTAATTAATTAATCTATGTATTATTTGGTATTTATTTAATTTATTTTTTATATTAATGAAAAGTTTAAGTTTAATTTGCATTTTAGTTAGTTGAATTTATTAATTTTATCTAAAAAATTCAATATTATTAGTATTTACTGTTTTAAATCTGAATTTAATAAATTCAGCAAAAGAATAATTAATTATTCAGTCAACATCTACTCAACACTTCTGCAAACCATGATCCTCATACATGATCCCGTTGATGTGATCCTCTCTCAGTTTTAGGGGTTCGCATCACAAATCATCCTAATCACCACATGAATCCCGAATCTTGATCCCCTATATGTGATCCTCTTGATGTACATGCTCTAAGTTATATTTTTCGATAGGGGTATGTATAAAGATGCAGAAATTTGACACGTTCAAACATATGTCCGATCCATGAACTACAACAAGGATACTAGTGGATAGTGAATCGATTTCGAATGAACCGATATTGACCCGTTGTCAAATTCTGAACCAATATGATTTCTCATGTTTAGGCCATCCATCTCGTGAATGGATGTAGATATTTATAATCCAAGGGATAACATCCAGCCACGCATAAGGGAGAAAGGTCATAGTTTCTGTAAACAAAACCTAAATATGATTTACACATTTTCTGATACGCTATCCTCATCACTGTTATAGTAGCTCGTTTTTTTCCCACCCAATCGTCTCATTAATCGAGTCGTCATCTCCTACATCAAGTCATCACTCGTCAAAGGGAGGTTGCTCGTTTCCAAGCTGCGATCGTGCTAAATTGCTCAAGATTACATGTATTTAGTGTTGGCATATTATTTAAATGTCATAATAAAGATAAGACGTCATCATGATATAAGAGACCAAGATATTGGCCCATGTTTTTCACTATGAAAGCGCCTCATGCGCTTTCTACCTTCCCCTTTATATTCTCGCTTCTTCGATATTGGCAGACGTCATTATTGTCAAGATCGCGATTGGCTTGCAAGTAGTAATGGTGATAGATACTAAAGACGAGGATTTGTGAGGATGAATCGTTCAGAGCACAGAGACTCGATTTCGTTTCATCTGATTAAGACTTGGAGTGGTCTCGCGATGTGAAATTAGGAAGGATCGATTGTCGGGAATGGGACGATGGGTATTGTTGAGGTAGGTCTCGTCGTCACGCAGACATGCTTGACCTCCGAGATTAGATGGATGCTCGGAGGTTTCTAGGACCTTCGTACCGTGGATGGGCCGGGAATCACGTTCAGGGCCCTCGCTATGACGTCGTGTTTCGGGTCGGCCTTGATCTTGGGAGCATAAGGGGACTCGTGGTGGGGCAGAGTAGGCTCAGCCTACCAGAAATTCCTTGCTCTGGTGACTTGTACAAATCAAACTCAGGTAGCAAAGGTAAGTTATGGTTTTCCTCCTACTTCCACTCCTTTTGTAACTTTGGTAGTGATTGGTGTCCAAGCCGCATCCTCTCCGGTATCACCGTTTCTTCTTCACCTACTGATGTTTCTCCGACCTCTTCTTTTCTTGTGGGTGCTTCATCTTCAGTTACTGCTCCTATTACACCAATAGCTACCTCCAATGATTTTTCTCTTTCCCGAGTTTCTATGGTTAATTTGAAGCCTTCTTATGCCTCCATAATATCTTCGGTACCTTCTCTAAAGACCATGGGCGGGGACTCTATTGGACAGGGAGGTAGAGGGTCGGGAGGACCGAAAGTCCATATCGAACTTCCAAATCGATACTTTCCGATTTTCCTTATAAATTTCCCCAACTCCACTTCAGTTGAACATCTCAAGGCTATCTGTGCTCCTTTTGGGATCGTCACTATTGTTGATGCTAGCCCTAAACTTGCCACTAAAAGTCATCATTACGCCTTTGTTTATTTCAAACAGTCGAATGATGTATCTCAAGTTGTGCCCACTTTACATGGTTCCCTTTCTTGGGGTAGGAGGATTCGAGCCAAAATGGGAAAGAAACATTTAAATGTCAGAACTTTTGTTTCTTCTCCCACAAGGACAGCTTCCCATATCCCGCCTAATGAGTTTCTTCTGCTAAGCTCTGTCCGACATCTTGCATATTATCGCTAGCTCCTTGTTTTGATAAAATGCCAGTGTTTAGTGTGATAGGCATTGCTACCACTTCCATCTAGGTTCACACTGTTAGAGATCTAGGGGGTGGATCCCCTCGACCTAGGAGAGCGCGCCTTTTTTGGTGTCTTACGAGGAACATATTGTTTGGGAAACTATTTATACTGACGATTGGAAAGTATTATGCTGACGATTCTTTTCCTTTTCAGATTGTGCACAACGAATTTTGTCTGGGGGTGGCTTCACTGGGTAGACATCATCGGCCTTCTTTTCGTGTGCTGTAATAGAGACTATTGGGAAGCTTGGTTCGCTGGTTCCTTTCACCCTTGATTTTTGTCGACAACCAAAGTGTATAGGGCCTTGGCTCTTGTTCACGTGGTCGATATCACGGCTGGTAGTAGGGTGATCACTGCTAGGGGCCCGAGCATCTGTGTTGATGTGAATCATGAGCTTTTTCATATGGATACCTTGCATTATCTCCCTCACTCTTAGATGGTCGATTCGTGGATCAAGACTTGCACATAGAGTGGTCTCGTAGACCTGACCTCGGATCTGGCCTCATTTCCAGTCATAGATCCGACCTCTGTTCCGGCCACTAATCCGACCTTTGTCCTAAACTCGGGAAGGAGTCCTAGTATACCTTTGTTGCATCATGTGCTCATCCGATTGAACATATTCTCCTAAAGTAGTGGTTTCGCCTGTTAGTGAAGGATTTCTGGGTCCTAAAGGTAACAAGTCGGACAAGTGGGCAGATCAAGTCTAAAACACCGATAAACCAGACACGAATTCAGAAATGAACTTATATGATGGTCTCGTAGGTGTACTGGTTCCTCTCTCTGAGTGGTCCCCATCGTCGCTCCAAGTCGGATTATATACTCTATCGGGTTACCAGCTCCAAAAACACGAGAGTGTTGGCCTCCGAGGTGGTAGAAGAGTACCATGGAAGATCTTGGTGGGACCACTTGTAATAACCGCTCCCGGTCGAACCGGTGACTTTTAAGACAAGTTTGACTTTCTACCGGAAAAGTCAACCGAGGACTCAGAAGGTCACTCGGGGCTTTTCCGGGGCCCAAAAAGCTTATCCGTCATCACAATTGGCTTAATTGGGCCGTTTCCATTCATTTGAGTATAATATCGAAGGAAGTCAAATTTGGTCAAAACCGAGCTTTTTATCGAGTAAATGCATTTAATTTGGACTGTTGGATTTTAAATGGAAGAGAGTGGTCCTCCACAATGCCAAGTGTCACTAATGGCTTGGAGGAAAGGAAAGAGGCTCAAATGACATCTCTACCCTCACTAGTTGTCCATAAAAGGGATAAGAACTAAAGGGTTTTTGGTCTTTTTCACCTCTAGGTCTTTTAAGGCATTACATGACACAAATTCAGATTTATTCTCTAGTGGTAGCCGAAAATTGAGAGAGGAGGGAGAGCTTGGAGCTTCCATGGTGTCTTGAAGAGAAAGCAAGAGAAAAGAGTGACCTTTTGTATCAATCTCTACCCAAATCCTCTCCAAAATCCCTTCAACTTCATCAACTCATTCTCCTAGAGGTATGGATGCTCTCAACTCTCCATTTCATCTACTCTCATCTCTTGGGTTGTGTGGGTTTTTGACTTGAAGTTGATAAACTAGCTTTGTATTGGTTATTTGGAGAAGAAGTAGTGAAGTAGGAGGTTTGAATTGTGCTCTTGTTGAAGTTTTGATGAACCCATTGATGGTGTTGTTGTTGGGTGACTTTGGATGAACTTTTGGAGTTTTTCATTTGATTGTGATTTGGAGAATCCTTGGAAACTTTTTTATTTGTTGATTCCTACCATGGGTACATAAGTTTTGGAGGTATTTGATTGTTTTGGGAGCTGGAAATGGTTAAAAATGGAGTTTGGTTGTGGATTTTCGGAGAAAAGGAGCTGGAGGTTGAAGAAGGGCGGAACTGCCCTGGAGCGTCACGGCTCCGTGAGGGAGACCGTGACGGCACACGTCACGGCTCCGTGACGTCTTCCGTGAGGGTCGGTGTCACGGCTCCGTGACAGTGCCCGTGACCGACCAGTTCAGGAGGTTTTTGAAGATTTTTTCCACCGTTTTGATCTTGATTTGGAGCTGAACTTTTGGAAGGGTTTTGGGGACTTTTGTTACTGTTAAGTAGAGTCTAATTAGAGTTGTTTTGTGTTCAAAGACCACAAGACCTTGAAGAACGAAGACCTTGCCGGTACCCGTGTGAAGAACGGTGTGGTGACTATCGATTGTGACAACAGAGTATTAAGAGGAAGACCGCAAGGTAGGGAAAGTCTTAACTTCTTATTTAAACGCTTAGTATGCATGATTAGGATAATAAAATCGGAAATGTCCTAGAATTGCCTATAGGATGCGAATAACTAGAATAATCGTATTTCAATTACTAATAAATGGATGAGTCTAGTATGCATGCTTAGGATGATAATGATTAGTGAAGCTTGCTTTCAATACTTGGGAATTGATTTACTGGTAGAGAGGCTGTGAAGAGCTCTCGGATTAGTTGTGTGTTAGGTTCACATGCTTGGTTGCTAGTTATTAGGATAATATAAGAGTCTAATGAAACTAGATTAGCTTGTATGATTGAATGCTTAATTGATCGCTCACATGATGGTTGATTGGTTGAATACTTAATTGGTTGATTGAGCGTTTGTGTTGATATAATTGTTGACTGAACGGATGATCGAGTATGACTGGTTGTGCCACGGGGTACAATTAGGTGATCGATGTACCGCTGGTTCGTGACAAGTAAGTATAAGGTAAGTGTGGTGTGTTATTGGATGTTTTTGCTGTGATGAAAGTATGTTTTGATGAGTGTTGATTGGTGGCTAATTTATGGTGTGTTTCCTTTATTCATGTTCTTGAATGGTTGTTGATTGGTTCGGTACTACACCGGGAAGGGGGGGGGGGGGCGGTAATCCGGTGCCGTGGTAAAGGTGGAGTTTGATAGATACAGTGAGATATTGGTTGAGTATTGGAGCCTGAGGGCATTTACTGGATATTACGGGTATGGATTATTTGTAGATCCTGTGGGATATTTATTGATTATTGGCAGATCCTGCGGGATATTTATTGATTTTTGGCAGATCTTGCGGGATATGGATTGATTATGAGCAGATCCTGCGGGATATTAATTAGATTACTTCTTGAGATATGGTTACTGAGGTTTCACCCAAGGACGTGCGTCCCAGTGGAGCACTACCTTGGTTCCCTATGACATATGGTCCTTTGGAGGCATTTCTGGGAATCCCGATGATAAGCGCCCATTTGGGATTGTTTCCGGTGCCCCGACGCATGTGCTTCCTCTGGACCGAGGGAAAATCTGATATGACATGGGTACTCTGGTGGATTAGAATTATGGGAACCGAAGTGATCCAAGAATCTATCCATGGATCAGAGGCTTGAGAAAGCAAGTGGTTGGCATGATATTAATTACTCCCATTTTACTCTTATCGATTCGTTATAGAACTTTTTATGAACTCTTTTAAGTTATTGTTATCTTTAAGAGTATGACATTGTTATGATTATATATTTTATTAATTAGTGCTACATTGTTAACCGTATTATCATGCTATTTGTTTATCCGTTTAAACAGTTTAAGTATTGATCTAAAGGTGGAGTTATTGAGATTTTTCCTACTGAGCGTAAGCTCATCCCCTTTGTTTCTCTTACTGTTTTACAGAAGTACCAGATGTCTAGAGTGTGCAAGGCTTGGGAGCTTCAGCTCATTTTGGGATTTGTACTAGATTTGTGTTGTTCTTTCTTGTTAAACCTTTTATATCTTACTTTGTATATCGAGCCGTGACTCATTGAGGATTTCGAACATTTACTTATATCGATTTTGATGGAGTTTGTATGAGATTCGAGTATTTTATCAATCGTTTATTACTTAATTTATTTTAACTCGGGTCACGTCTCGAGTCCGGTCAAAACCGGATTTGGGGCGTGACAATTTGGTATCAGAGCCTGGTTTCAATTGAAACAGGTTGTAAATTTTGAACTTGTTTTCAAAACCTCGGACCAACGTCAGTAGGTGGGTAGAGTTAGGAGGTCTAAGTTGTGTACTCAGTGATGCAGGTAAAGACATTGATGCATAGAGTGAGAACGACTTGAACCTTGTTGATTTCAATGGTTGTTTGAATTTAAATCTTTTGCTTGCAATGGTTACATCGCTTGAGTGGTATCCTTACCCTATGGACTGTGATGTACAGTGATCAGGGAAACCAACTGGTTGAGATCGGTATTGGGTTAACGAGCAAGGATGGAATCGTACTGTATGGTGTTGAATAAATTATCTGTTGAGTGTATACCACCGTATTGGTCGTTTCATGTTGTTCAAGTCGAAGGGTTGAGTGATTGAGGTATTGAAGATATTGGAAATTGGTTTTATTGGAGTGTTACTATCGGAGTGATGATTGACCGAAGGGTGAACTTATGGAAGGATTGAACTGTTTAGATTTGGAAATTGTTTGAGTGTCGACTCAGGGATGATGTTGAGAGCCATTTGAGGAATCAAGGTTGAAAAGATGGTCCAATTGGGATGACTTTCGAGGGGAGTAGAAATGGAGTTTTGCGTGCATCCTCTTTGATCGTGTGTGTACTTTACGAAGCATGAGAAATCTATGTATTGATTGTGTTGTGTACGTTGCAGAGCATGAGAATTCTTTGTATTGAATAACTTGTGAAAATTGATTGGTAAATGTCCCGTTTAAACGGAGGGTTAGTGGAAAATACGAATAGGTCATGCCGAATTTTCTGTAAAACTGAATTGGTTGTTCTATCACGGGTTGACTCAGGGGCGCCACTGTAGTCAAACGTGATGGTGGGATGTCAAGTGGTTACAACGAGGTTCGGGGACGCCTGAACCAAGTTGTAACGATGCGAGATTAACTCGATTATTTTGATTAAAGATAAGTAACTTGAGGAAGGAGAAAATCTGTGATAAGAGGATTAAGGACTTAATTTCAAACGGTTTGCTTTGTGCTTTCCACCCTAGTGATGGGTGTGTTTGTGTGTGAATTTTGCCTCCTGCGGGAGTTGGTTGCATTACTTGTTTTCTGTGTGAGACGCACGATGTGCGGACTTCTTAATCTATATAAGTACTATATACGACTTATCTACTTACCCCGATCCAATTAGGATCCGTTGAGGCGCACGAGAACGTCCCTTTTGCTTAAATCGCGTCGATAGTGTTGATTTGAGTTTGAACTGTACGTATTACTGCAGCGAGCTTTCGTGATGCCACATGTCTATGTCCCGAGGGGAACCAGGAGTCGCCCAGCTATGGGGCAGAGTCAGTCACCAGCTGTTGGACTGGCAGGGGCAGCTAGCGCCCAGGGTGCTGCTTCCACAGAGCACCAGAGTTTTGAGGTTGGACCACCAGGGTCACCAGTGAGAGATACTCCAGCCGCAGAGCCGGCTCAGACTACCCTTATTGATGAGGTGGTACGTGCAGTGCTAGCAACACTCAGTGCTCAGCAGGAGGCCACGACACAGGCGATAGAGCCCATGCCTACCATTGAGGCAGTCGCCGTCGAGAGGCCAGGACAGATGGATAGCTACACAGCTCAGGGGCTTCGTGCTTTCCATCGTTTGGGTACACCGACTTTCTCTGGGAGTGCTGACTCTGAGGCAGCAGTTTTATGGTTGGAGCGGATCACTCGCAACCTTGACACGTCCGACATTTCTGAGGGACGTCTGAGAGTTTCCTTCTCCACCTTCCAGCTTGAGGGTGAGGCTTTTTACTGGTGGCAGTCGGTGCAGAACAGAGTTGGTTAGGATTTTGAGCTCTTCAGTCGGCTGTTTCTGGAGCAGTACTTTCCGCGATCGGTTCGGGATGATCGATGCCAGCTGTTCATGAATCTGCGGAAGAGGGGGATGACAGTAGCTGAGTATGCGGCGAGGTTCTTATTCTTGTCCCGCTTCGCACCCGAGATGGTGCAGACAGAGGACAGTCGTTGCAGACGATTCGAGCGTGGGCTCCTTCCTGCTATTGCGGATCGGATTATTGTTTTGAGGACAGAGGTGTACTCTACTCTGGTTGACCAGGCCTTAGCAGTGGAGAGGCATTTTCGCGAGACCGCCAGAGAGCGAGACGTCAGGCCGAGACCGAGTGGTTTCCTCAGGCCAGCAGAGAGGCGTGATGCTAGACGATAGAGGACTTCTGGGTACTTCCAGCCACAGTTTCAGCAGAGTGGCATGCGCAGAGGAGCAGCAGTGGCATCAGTTGGACCTGCTGCGTTGACACAGTTCTGTCCTACATGCAGACAGCAAGGACATTTGGCCCGAGACTGCCTGAGAGGCAGAGGACCAGCAGAGCGACCGATGGATCGCCCACAGGGGTTTGGTGAGAGGCAGCGTGTTGATGATCAGACTTGTTACCAGTGCGGCCGGCAGGGACACTTGTCTTTCGCTTGTCCCGACCGGATCGGAGTTGTACCTCCACCGAGGCCACAGCAGGCAAGCCTCGTCAGGCACCTCCCGGCCGACCACGACAGGCACAACAGTAGAGAGCTCCGCGTCAGGCGGCGGGAGCGGTAGCCCCGAGACACTAGGCTAGGCCCCTGCAGCAGGTGGCACTACCACCACCACCACCGAGAGGAGGACCACCGGCACGGAAGGGTCGAGTTTATGCAGTTGCAGATGCTAGGGCTGAGAGGCAATATGCCGGCCATGAGGCCATACAGGGTACGTCTTTATTGTTTCATTCGTGGGCATCTTTTTTGTTCGATACGGGTGCATCCCATTCGTTTATCTCTACTTCTTTTTCTCGTTCTTTGGGTTTGGTGACGGAGCCCCTTAGTAGACCCTTGTGTCTTGAGACCCTAGTTACGGGGGAGGTGGTGTTGGATACTATTTGTCAAGATTGTGAGGTTCGAGTGGCAGATTTCCCATTCTTGGGTGACCTCCTCATCCTGGAGATAACCGCTTTCGACGTGATCTTAGGGATGGACTGGCTTACGAGATATCGGGCGACGATCGATTGCTTTCGACGTCAGGTGACCGTGCGATCTAGTGATAGAGTCATCACTTGTGTTTTGGGTAGCAAGAGCGGAGTCCTTCTATCCGCCTTGACTACTGGAGTGGAGGCCGAGGTGGTGCAGAGTGGCAGAGACTTACCGAGAGTAGTGTGTGAGTTCCCGAACGTGTTTCCGGAGGAGTTATCAGGTTTACCGCCGGCGCGAGAGATAGAGTTCCGGATCGACTTGATCCTAGGCACCGCGCCAATCTCGATGACACCTTATCGATTTGCGCCAGCTGAGTTGGTCGAGTTGAAGCGCCAACTCGAAGAGCTACAGGAGAAGGGCTTCATCCGCCCTAGTGTTTCACCGTGGGGAGCACCCGCCCTCTTCGTGAAGAAGAAGGGTGGCGCTTTGAGGATGTGCATCGACTACCGGAAGCTAAACCGGGTGACGGTGAAGAACCGCTACCCGATGCCAAGGATCGATGACCTGTTCGATCAACTGAGAGGAGCGACATGTTTCTCCAAGATTGATCTAAGATCAGGCTACTACCAGTTGAGAGTCCGAAAGGAGGATGTGGAGAAGACTACATTCCGAACACGGTACAGACACTTTGAGTTTCTAGTGATGCCGTTTGGGTTGACTAACGTGCCAGCAGCCTTCATGGATTTGATGAATAGCATTTTCAGACCGTAATTGGACCAGTTTGTCGTAGTTTTCGTTGACGACATCTTGATTTACTCGCCTAGTGAAGAGGCACATGAGGAGCACTTGAGAGTGGTTTTGACCTTGTTACGTAACCACCAGCTGTATGGGAACCTAGAGAAGTGCGAGTTCTGGCTCGCAGAGGTGAAATTCCTTGGACATGTGGTGTCTCGAGATGGTATCTTAGTCGACCCAACGAAGGTCGATGCAGTTTCGAAGTGGGCAAGGCCCAAGAACGTGTTTGAGATTCGTAGCTTTCTGGGGTTGACCGGTTATTATCGACGCTTTGTTCAGGACTTCTCACATTTGGCTGCACCTATGACAACATTGACTCGTAAGGGAGCGGGTTTCCTTTGGACTAGTGAGTATGAGCACTCTTTCTCAGAGCTAAAGGCTCGCTTGACTACCGCTCCAGTGTTGATTGTTCCGGAGCGAGGAGTGGGCTATGATGTTTACTGTGACGCCTAAGGCGAGGGACTTGGTTGTGTTTTGATGCAGTCCGGGAAGGTAGTTGCCTATGACTCAAGACAATTGAAGGTGCACGAGCGCAACTACCCGACCCATGACCTCGAGCTAGCAGCAGTGGTCTTTGCATTGAAGAGTTGGAGACACTATCTGTATGGTGAGCTGTTTAGGGTGTTCTCGGACCACAAGAGCCTCAAGTATATTTTCTCTCAGCGCGACCTGAACATGCGCCAAAGGCGATGGATGGAGTTATTTGAGGAGTATGACTTCGAGCTGCTCTATCATCCGGGCAAAGGGAATGTCGTCGCGGATGCTCTGAGCAGAAAGTCGACTCATTGCGTGGCCAGCATGGCAGTACGAGAGTGGAACATGCTAGAGGAGTTGAGCTCTTTCAGACTTGAGCTTGAGGAGATCACGGATGGTATGGCTTTATGTGCATTGGTGGCTCAGCCCACATTGGTTACTCGGGTAGTAGAGGCAGAGGTCGAGGATGCTGAGGCGATGGGGATTCGTGAGAGACTGGCAGGCGGTGAAAAGATCGATGATTGGGAGTTGAGTGCATATCAGGGTCTTCGTTTTAGAGGACGGTTGTTTGTACCCTGAGGATGTAGGGACACCGTGTTGAGAGAGTGTCACCACTCCTGGCTTGCAGTGCACCCCGGTGGCACTAAGATGTATAGAGACATCCGACGACAGTTCTGGTGGAGGGGGATACGCAGGGCAGTCGCGGTTTTTGTTTCAAGGTGCCTTACCTGTCAGCAGGTGAAGGCGGAGCATCAGCGTCCCGCTGGCTTACTACAACCTTTACCGGTCTCCGAGTGGAAGTGGGAACATGTGACTATGGATTTTGTTTGTGGATTACCGAGGTCGTCGAAGGGACATGATGCTATTTGGGTTGTGGTTGATCGACTAACCAAGTTGGCGTTCTTTCTGGCGATGAGAATGACTGACACTGTGGACATGTTGAGTCGGTTATACATCAGGGAGATTATTCGTCTTCATGGACTACCGGTATCAGTGGTATCTGATAGGGACCCTCGTTTCACATCCAGATTCTGGAAGAGTCTACAGAAGGCTTTGGGGACTGAGGTACTGTTGAGTACAACTTATCATCCTAAGACAGATGGACAGTCAGAGCGCACTATTTAGATTTTAGAGGACATGCTTCGAGCTTGTGTGCTTGACTTTCAGGGATCATGGTAGGATCATCTACCTTTAGCAGAGTTCGCCTACAACAACAGTTATCAGTCCAGCATTGGGATGGCACCATTTGAGGCTTTGTACGATAGACCGTGTAGGTCGCCAGTGTGTTGGGCAGAGGTAGGGGAACAGAGCATACTTGGTCCCGATATGGTCAGAGAGACGACATAGAAGGTCACATTGATCAGAGAGCGGTTGAAGACCGCACAGAGTCGTCAGAAGAGCTATGCAGACTGACGTCGTAGGCCGCTTGAGTTCTCGGTCGGAGACCATGTATTTCTGAGGGTGAGCCCGAAGAAGGGCCTACTGCGGTTCAACTGCGGTGGAGGAAAGCTATCCCCGCGATTCATTGGACCATTTGAGGTCTTAGAGAGGATTGGAGTTGTAGCTCATCGGTTAGCCTTGCCACCGCAGCTTGGGAACGTGCATAACGTTTTCCATGTGTCCCAACTGAGGAAGTACACGACAGATCCCTCGCATGTTATCGAGTGGGCGGACATTGAGGTAGCATATGATGTCTCTTATGGGGAGCAGCCCATCAGGATTGTGGATACGAGAGAGAAGGTTGAAGAAGGGCGGAACTGCCCTGGAGCGTCACAGATCCGTGACGGATCCCGTGACGGCACACGTCACGGCTCCGTGACGTCTTCCGTGAGGGTCGGTGTCACGGCTCCGTGACAGTGCCCGTGACCGACCAGTTCAGGAGGTTTTTGAAGGTTTTTTTTCCACCGTTTTGATCTTGATTTGGAGCTGAACTTTTGGAAGAATTTTGGGGACTTTTGTTACTGTTAAGTAGAGTCTAATTAGAGTTGTTTTGTGTTCAAAGACCACAAGACCTTGAAGAACGAAGATCTTGAAGAACGAAGATCTTGAAGAACGAAGACCTTGTCTGTACCAGTGTGAAGAACGGTGTGGTGACTATCGATTGTGACAACATAGTATTAAGAGGAAGACCACAAGGTAGGGAAAGTCTTAACTTCTTATTTAAACTCTTAGTATGCATGATTAGGATAATAAAATCGGAAAGGTCCTAGAATTGCCTATAGGATGCGAATAACTAGAATAATCGTATTTCAATTACTAATAAATGGATGAGTCTAGTATGCATGCTTAGGATGATAATGATTAGTGAAGCTTGCTTTCAATACTTGGGAATTGATTTACTGGTAGAGAGGCTGTGAAGAGCTCTCGGATTAGTTGTGTGTTAGGTTCACATGCTTGGTTGCTAGTTATTAGGATAATATAAGAGTCTAATGAAACTAGTTTAGCTTGTATGATTGAATGCTTAATTGATCGCTCACATGATGGTTGATTGGTTGAATACTTAATTGGTTGATTGAGCGTTTGTGTTGATATAATTGTTGACTGAACGGATGATCGAGTATGACTGGTTGTGCCACGGGGTACAATCAGGTGATCGATGTACCGCTGGTTCGTGACAGGTAAGTATAAGGTAAGTGTGGTGTGTTATTGGATGTTTTTGCTGTGATGAAAGTATGTTTCGATGAGTGTTGATTGGTGGCTAAGTTATGGTGTGTTTCCTTTATTCATGTTCTTGAATGGTTGTTGATTGGTTCGGTACTACACCGGGGGGGGGGGGGGGGGGGGGGGTAATCCGGTGCCGTGGTAAAGGTGGAGTTTGATAGATACAGTGAGATATTGGTTGAGTATTAGAGCCTGAGGGCATTGATTACTGGATATTACGGGTATGGATTATTGGCAGATCCTGCGGGATATTTATTGATTATCGGCAGATCCTGCGGGATATGGATTGATTATGAGCAGATCCTGCGGGATATTAATTGGATTACTTCTTGAGAGATTGTTACTGAGGTTTCACCTAAGGACGTGCGTCCCAGTGGAGCACTACCTTGGTTCCCTATGACATATGGTCCTTTGGAGGCATTTCTGGGAATCCTGATGATAAGCGCCCATTTTGGATTGTTTCCGGTGCCCCGACGCATGTGCTTCCTCTGGACCGAGGGAAAATCTGATATGACATGGGTACTCTGGTGGATCGGAATTATGGGAACCGAAGTGATCCCAGAATCTATCCATGGATCGGAGGCTTGAGAAAGCAAGTGGTTGGCATGATATTAATTACTCCCATTTTACTCTTATCGATTCGTTATAGAACTTTTTATGAACTCTTTTAAGTTACTGTTATCTTTAAGAGTGTGACATTGTTATGATTATATATTTTATTCATTAGTGCTACATTGTTAACCGTATTATCATGCTATTTGTTTATCCTTTTAAACAGTTTAAGTATTGATCTAAAGGTGGCTCATCCCCTTTGTTTCTCTTACTGTTTTACAGGAGTACCAGATGTCTAGAGTGTGCGAGGCTTGAGAGCTTCATCTCATTTTGGGATTTGTCTTAGATTTGTGTTGTTCTTTCCTGTTAAACCTTTTATATCTTACTTTGTATATCGAGCTGTGACTCATTGAGGATTTCGAACATTTACTTATATCGATTTTGATGGAGTTTTTATGAGATTCGAGTATTTTATCAATCGTTTATTACTTAATTTATTTTAATTCGGGTCACGTCTCGAGTCTGGTCAAAACCGGATTTGGGGCGTGACACCACTTCCACATTACATCTAGTGTGACAGTGTTGTTGGCCGACCACCCATTGGACCACAAACTCCTCATTGATCGAGGCGAGGGTGCTTGTAGCCCCCCCACTAATCGAGATGCCCCCTTAGAGCGCCTACAACCCTCTTACTCCAGGTCTTAATCCACCCTCGATGGTCGCTTCTACTGTATTGAAAGAAAGGATGTGGTTAAATTCCATGTGGAACCCAAAAAATCCTCCGCCAAACTCCTCGGGAAAGAATGAGGGTGACCTCTGGGAGGAGAAAGATGAGTCTGAGGGCCTCTTCCTCTAAGTGGGGTTCCCCTGGTGAGCCCGTCCAATTCCTCGTGACAAGAAATGATTGGTCTCGTGCCTTCGGGTCCTAAGGGCGGATGATTATGTTTGAAAGAAGAAAGTCAAGCTCAATTCATTATGAAGGTCTCCTCTACCACGAGTATCCTTTTCCCCCCCGTTTCCCTGGTCTTGACGCCACCGGGGTAAAGTTAGGGGTCAGTTTCCTAGAGGACACACCCAAGTAAGCCCAGTTTGTGCCTGGTGCTCCTCTCCCTTGACGGGCCCGAGAGCCGGACGATCTTGGTCTGCCAAGGAAGGAAGAGAAGGGCCTCTATTTCCCTATCCAAAAGACATGCCGATAGCAAGTGTCCCACGCAACTGCACCCGAAGCAATGATCTGGATGTCATTCATATGATATATGAAGAAGGGTCTGTACATGAGACTCTATGGGTCTAAACCATATATGGCTCTACAATGGTAGGCGGATGTCCACCTGGATCCCGATCCTCATAAAATCACCCCAGTACATGTTATCTGCGTCGTCTTAAACCGCAAAACGAACCCCAATCGCACTTCCCAACCGAAATCGACTCCTCTATTCCAGGCTCCTACCAGAAGGTTAAAGACTCAGGGCCAAACTGAGAAGTGGGTAAACACTATGTCTCGGGGCCTCATGTAGGGCCTCATCTATGCGAAAAGCACGAGAGGCCATCTGAACGCCCAAGGTTCCCTGACCATAACTCTTGCCCTCTCCTTTGATGTTCGAAAGAAAACCCCCACAAACCCATCCTCTATGGGATGGACTTCCACATTTGGGAGCCGTCAAAGGTCGTAGAGTCAGCCAACCAGAGTTTTCCAGAAGAATGTCTTAGTGGACATTACCCTAATTGCCAAAGTATAAGAAAAGTTTGCCTCATTCCACAAATCTTCGATGAATGAACCACTATCTCCTTGATGTTGATGCCCCCTAAACGCGAGCTCACCTCTCCCATATCCGAATCTCCCTCCCAACGGGGGTCCTTCTTTAAGTATAATGTTATGATTGCATCCTTCCCAGCCTCATACCTCTCTGACATGGTTCATGGACAGGGAAAGGCCCCCGACTTTCATTGCACTGGATAAAGCCCGTCTTGTATTGGTCAGGCACTCGGTGGGTTCCACGACCCAACCTACCTTTGATTGTCTCATCATTCAGGCCCATCGGGCCTTTTCCCTTTCCTCCAATAGTAGGGCCAGCCTGTCCTGACCCACAATTCCCCATGGGCTTCCTTACTAGTTCTGGAACCCTTGGGAGCTGTCCGAGCACAAGCACCGCCATCTTGGAGTCGTCCCTATAGCGACCATCTCTTCTCCGACCATCTTCGTTTCGATCTCTTCTTCCTACTACGACTCCATTGGGGAAAGATCCTTGTTGTACCCGCTCCGTCCGAACTGAAACTCTGGGAAGCCATCCCCTCCGCCAGCCATCAGTTCCGTATCTCCTACATCCAACACCTCATCCCCCTATCGAGCCATAGCCACAGTTAAAATCTCATTGCCCCTCGAGCCCGCCCATCTAGTAACGCGATTCAGGCGAGGAATGGAGACGAACCCGAGAAGAGGAGCCTGACAGAGAGGACGAAGGTCGTGTCTTTCGAAGTTGTCGGGGTCGTGGTCCTATCGGCGGGGTTCTTCGGACGATACCCCTCGATCTGTCCAGGAAAGCTCCCTAGTGCATTCGGCCGCCTCCCGCCCGTGAAACAATAGAGGGGCCATGTCCCATCGTTGTCTAGGCGGATAACACAAAACTGCCCTCTCTGTTGCTGCGACACTGGCGCGAGGTGGAGACATAGAGCGAGGGGGAGAGGTCACGTCGCATGCAGTCGGAGCGAGGGGGAGAGGTCACGTCACCAGCCATTTCCATTACTGTCCCATACCTTGTCGCCGCTTGGTCGCTGAATGTCATCGTCGCCCTCCGAAGAAAAAATACGAACCCTAGTTCTCAAAGAGATGAGAGAGGAGGCGAGCACTTGCGGGAAGTATCAATAACAATATTGTTTTTACTACAAAGGATAGTGCTCCCATTTAAAAGGTAAGGTGTTGGCGTAGATCCAATCCGAAATAGTAAAACCCATCTTCCGTCCCGGCCCACCCTTAACCTTTCTTCGTACATTACGTATTGAAATGTGGACATAAATAATGGGAATATGAGTTGTCTAAACAAAAGAATAATACATAGTAAGTCATATATTGGATTACTCTATAGTCTCCCAATTTTGTAATAAACCTTTTCAAAAAAGCAACACAATCATTGGATCCAGTATTACTCAAATGGAGAGTCCCCTAAAATAGACTAATTTCTGATGAAATGAATTAAAACAGAATTTCAAACATCTTATTAAGAAAACTTTAATGACGTTAATCAGAAGAAGGTGAACAATAAATTTCTTTGATATTTTAACAAATATAAGGAGGTTGACCACCATTATCAAACGAATTAACAAGTTACAATAGATCAGCAAACTGGACTGTGTATGCTTGGTTACTGGACAAGTATCCACGTGTACTAGTGGCTAAAGTTGGAGCATGACAGACTTTTTTTTTGTTCTGGTAATTGACTCCACGTGGCGCGCACATGATCTTTATACACACTCATCCCTCACTCAATATAGAAAAGACTCTCCACTTATTCGACACCAACACTCCATTTTTTCTTTTTAAAACAATTAACTCATATTTAAAATTGTATTGTACGACTATAATTCATAAGGTTACTTTTAAAATGTCAAGTTTTTTTTTCTTGAGTTTTACCATTAGTTCATTTGCTATTATAATTCTAGTCCTGTTATATGTTTAGTTGAGATCAAACAAACGTGTTTTTTCTTTCAAAACAATAATATCACAACACCTATTAAAGAAAAATAATGTAATTTTACCTAATTTTCTCTGATTTGTTTTAACAAATTTATACACCAAAACCAAATGAATCTATGAAACGACAATTCAACTACGTCACACTTCACATTATTAGCATGAATGAATAGAATAAGAATGCTTATTTTTCTCTTTCCCATACAAAATGATTATTTATGCCAATAACATGATCATAAAAGGCTGGAAGAAGTATACTGTGATTTCATCTCTTCCAAAATTTAAATACATTGTTTTTGTTTTTAAGATATTAAAATATATCCTTTATAATTAAACACAGATGTCAACACATTATAACACTTACAATATTTGGGAAAAAATGATTTTTATCCAGATATAAAAAATCAAAGATATATAGTATTAACATTAAAATAATTTTTAATTTAGATCTTACTGCAGTTCAATTACAATATTTTTTTGTATTGAAAAATTCTTAAATGGAATAAAACTCCATAAGCAAAAATTATGAGCGAGTAAATAGAAATGGGAAGAAAGAAAAAAGACTACCTCCCAGGAAAATGCTTTTATTTTTACGGATACAAAATACTGAGGATAGAGATAAAAAAGTAATTAAAATGAAAAATAATTAAAACAAATAAAGGTAGCCGACGTGTCAGTCCATGAGTGGACAGATCCAGTGGGGTGCACCGGTTATTAGTAGAACACGGAATCATTCAGGCGAGTATATAAATAAGGGCAGGCAGAGAGTAGTACCCAATTCCATCCACCTCGCCTCGACGTCGTCACCTATTCGTACTGATTACTGTCCCCTTCGCCGGCGACGGGAACCCAATTCCCTCCTATCTCAACTGTATTGAGATTCCGGCGAATCCAGACCTCTATACTCCGGAGGACCCTTCAATGAACTTCCAATCGCGAGTTGATGAGTCCAAAGGAGACGATAAAGACGAAGAGGCCAATCGCCTATTGCCTTCCAAATTGCCCTCCTCGTCCGAAGAAGACGAGGAGGAGGTGGCGTTCGAGGCGCGTGATAAGATTGTCGTATTGGATGCGGATTCTGTAGACGCATCGGATGCCGACTTGGTGGCGCCGCCTTTCTCGTGGCGGAAGCTGTGGCTCTTCACGGGTCCTGGGTTCTTGATGAGCATAGCGTTTCTGGATCCGGGGAATCTGGAGGGGGATCTCCAGGCGGGAGCGATTGCCGGCTACTCGCTTCTGTGGCTGCTCTTCTGGGCCACGGCAATGGGGCTGCTGATCCAGCTACTGTCGGCGCGAATTGGGGTGGCGACCGGACGCCACCTAGCGGAGCTCTGTAGGGACGAGTACCCCAATTGGGCCAGGTTGGTGCTGTGGTTCATGGCCGAGCTTGCCCTTATTGGGGCTGATATTCAGGAGGTGATTGGTAGTGCCATCGCCATTCAGATTTTGAGTAATGGGGTTTTGCCTATTTGGGCTGGTGTCTTGATTACGGCATCGGATTGGTAAGTATTTTATCCATATTTCTGAAATTGGGATCTTTCTTTTCTGCATTATACAATTCTAGTATGCTAATTTTACAGTTATGGTCAATTGTGATTTGTGTTTGATTAGCAGAACTGGTCTAATTTATATATGTTTCAAAGTTTGCGTTTTTGCCGAATTAGATTTGTTTCATGCTGATTCCTGACCAATGGTAATTGATGGACTAGCTCCACATTTCTTAAGAGTCATATATAGCTTTGTTTTATGTTTTAACTTATGGTTTGAGTAGTCAGCAATTAATGTTGCTGTTAGGTTTTAATGAATTAGGGGTAACTCTAGATCTTTACTATAATTTGAAACTTTTCTTTAGTATTTGCTCCGTTTCTCATTCAAATGTTATTGATTCTTAGATTTAAACTCAAGGTAATGGCCAAAACATACATTGATGCATTGAAATTTTCACCAATCTGAATAATAAAATCATGATTTTGCATCGGAACTGGAAACCTTAGTTTTCCCCTGGTTTTGGTTGTTGAATGATTGGAAAGATTTGCCTTTCCAGTTAAAATAACTTAACTGGGAATCCTTTTACTATCTATGGACTGATTTTTTTTTCTTTTCTTTTGTGCACAGCTTCATGTTTCTTCTCCTTGAGAACTATGGAGTGCGGAAACTAGAAGCAGTTTTTGCAGTTCTAATTGGGACTATGGCTCTTACATTTGCTTGGTTGTTTGCTGACACAAAGCCTAATGGAAAAGAACTTCTACTTGGTAGAAAACTGAATTACTTATCTTCCTCTATGGAATATTATCTCATTCCAATCTCATGGCTTTAACTGTGTCACATGCCCTTTGTAGGTATTTTGGTTCCACGACTTGGCTCAAAAACAATTCGACAGGCTGTGGGTGTTGTAGGTTGTGTCATAATGCCTCACAACGTATTTTTACATTCTGCTTTGGTTCAGTCAAGGAATATTGATCCCAAAAAGAAAGGCCAGGTTCAAGAGGCAATCAACTATTACTCAATTGAGTCCTCGATTGCTCTTTTTATCTCCTTCATAATCAATTTGTTTGTGACTACTGTTTTTGCGAAAGGCTTTTACGGTACAAAAGAAGCCAATAGTATAGGACTAGTAAATGCTGGGCAGTATCTTCAAGAGAAGTATGGAGGAGGCCTTTTCCCCATTCTTTATATATGGGGTATTGGGTTATTGGCAGCTGGACAGAGTAGTACAATAACTGGCACATATGCTGGACAGTTTATCATGGGGGGATTTCTCAACCTTCGCTTGAAAAAATGGATGAGGGCCTTGATCACGAGGAGTTGTGCTATTGTGCCAACTATAATTGTGGCTATGGTTTTCAATACATCTGAGTCTTCATTGGATGTCTTGAATGAATGGCTTAATGTGCTTCAGTCTATGCAAATTCCTTTTGCCCTTATTCCCCTTCTTACCTTGGTTGCAAAGGAGCAGGTGATGGGGGTCTTTAAAATCGGGCCTGTTCTTGAGGTAAGCTGTCCATATAACCGTTATGTAGTTTTAATTGAAGATGTGTTATGTTCACTATATATGATCATCCATTTATAATTTTTAATAATCAGACATAGTAGATTGCAGTTATTACTTGTAAAAGTTATGGTTGTGTCCTTGAACCATTTCATCCTCCATGAATTCTACCTTTTTGTTAGTAAACAAATTGATGTGTTGGAAAAAAGCAAAACTTGTTTTTAACTGGCATGTTTTATGTTATTGGTTAACAGTATGTTATAATTTCTGCAGTCACTTCTTGTTTGTCTTGATTAAGTTGAGATGACATATGCTTTATGTTGTTGGTTAACAGTATGCTATACTTTCTGTAATCAATAGTTGTTTGTCTTGATTAAGTTGAGATTAGTCGTATGGTCCTGAACATAAGTTTCTTGCTGTGAACTATGGCCGCCATGATGATAGTCATAATTCTGTTTCGCCTAATAGTTTGCTGCAGTATTATAGAACATGGATGGAGTACTTTGTATGAAATCACCTCCGGCATTTGTTCTAGATTGGATTCAAGGTGAAAGACATCTAAATAAAGTTCTTCTTTTCAGAGGATAAGTGGCATAGTGATTAGGTTGTCCATGATGGGTATTGGTTGATTGTGCCTATGACACTGATGCTTCATATACCCTTTTGGCTTTTATCCTCACATATGTATTGATATGGATAATTTATTGTATGCTATGTAGATTTTAGAAGTGCCTATGGCCCAATGAGAGTATTGTCTGAAGTTGCATGTTTTTTATTTTAGTTTTTTATATATAAACATGTAAGAGTAATGGATAAAATTCTAATATTTGGTGTGTTTATGTTTGTAGAGGGTGGCATGGACAGTGGCTGCTTTGGTGATAGTGATCAATGGTTATCTTTTGATGGATTTTTTTATTTCTGAAGTGAAAGGAGTGTTGTTCGGTCTCATTGCCTGCTTAGTCACAGTTGCATATGTAGTGTTTATCATTTATCTAGTCCTGCGTGGTGGTGCCCAATCATCCTCAGATTGGTTGAGCCTTGAACTCACTAGGAGGTTTAGCTACACAGGAAATGGAGTGTGAAGTCAGATGTACCTTTGTTAGAATTAGAAACATCAAATACCAGTCATTGTGCAGTTCTTCGAGCAAGCAGTTCATCGTAACATGAAGATCATGCACCGGCTCTTACAAAAGTTGAAGCAATCTAGCAGTGTAATCAATCATCTCTAACTTGAGGGCACAAGTGAACTTACAACTTGACGTGTTTTGGATCCTATACTCATAGTTGCGTCCTGTGCACAGTTGAGCTAGTTAATGGGTGTAGAAGAGATTGTGTAGAGTTTTTATTAAGTTTACCAGTGTTAGTTTGTTCTTTGTTGTAACATCACATTGTGTATCATAGGCAAACTGTCATTTTTGCTTCTGAAAATTGAGTGATATAATACAAAATAAACCGAGTTTTGCTGATCGGTAAGCTTTCTAACTTTGTCACTTCTTTTTTAAATACTTTTTGCTTATTGATTTTTTCCGGATTGGATTGCACTGCACGCTAATTTATTGCTCTGGGAAACAATAATATTGAAGGTGAAAGGCTTACTGTTGGGTTTTGGTTTAGATATTCATTATTATCTGTCCGCTCTCCACTCTTAGTTTTGATTGAATTTGGCCATGGATGGTCTTTTGAATCCGAAACTCAGCTCAAACCCCGTAAGGCAAGCAGTTGGTATCGGTGTTGTGTCATTAAAAGCATCTCCAGTGATGGACGGTACGTTAGTGGATTGGTGCTGGTGGTAAGGTCACCAACCGCGCTATCTGCTGACTGATACAATATTGTAAAGAAAAAAAACTTGTTTTTTTGCTTCCAACTTTGTAACTGATTTTTTTTTTGTTTCAACCGACTGATAGGATTGTTTTAATATATTAGGTGTTTCCATCAGCAACCTTGTTAAGAACGGGAGGGATTGTGCTTTATGAGGATCTCATCGACGGCGTCTTACGCTGAACAAGGTGAGAGGGATCTATTAGCTAATAGACGATCACCAAGATCCTTAGATGAAGCGTTGGAATCCCCAAAATTGAATTTCAAACGAGGTATGGAAGTTGCAGTCAATCAAGTATCTCAATATTCAAATCCTTCAGAGGTGATTGAGTATCTAGAGGATGCACAAGCTGGCTTGCTTCCAACAATAGTTGTGGTTGCAGCGGTAAGTTACACACCTCTCGCCCCTGTTCGTGAGGAGTTTGTTTCAAATTTATTTGACAAAACCAGATTGTCCAATTCAAGTCGTTGTGGCATTAGAAAGAGGGACAAAACCAACTTGTCCATTAGCTCTAGATCTTGTCTTTTATGCAAACCATATAGCGTCGGAGCCGTGTCCAAGTTTTTCGACAATAGGTCTAGGTTCTAAATTGGCGGTCAACATTGAGTCAACTCAGTTGGGTGAAGAAGGGAGTATTGCAGCTCCGGGTGCACCTGGCCTTGTTTTGATTGCACCTCAAATTCAAGATGAGGATCTCGAACGTGCCATGCCAGCTTTGGAAGTGGAGTTCCCCACTATTCATCAAAGTTTCGCATAAGTTGTGAGCTCGGTTATGCTCAAACTAAACAAAGGTTGACCCCCACAACATATGTTCGTTCCTCCCTATTTGGTGTAACGAATGATTTATTGGACGACTGACTCACTCTCTTAGTGGAGAGAGATATAATTCAGTCTCAATCCAATGCTATTTAATCGAGCATTTCCGATCTTTGGGACTCATGGGGTAGTGATCGTATTAGTGACCCGATGCCGAGTTATGAAGATGAGGATTGTTACGAGTAAAAGTCTATAAGTTGATCGTAATCGACCTTTACTGTTACGCCAATTGCTCTTTATGTTGCTTGATTTTGCGTCTTAGAACGATTTTCCTATGGTTTAGGACAATGCCATTTTTTAGTTCTCATAGATTGAGCTCATTTTGTAATCGTTTTATTGATCTTCTTGACCTTTTGGATCCTCTCATCCTTGGAGAGTATATCTCTTTTTATAAGCGAATTATTATTAGCAATCGACATGTAGAAAAAAGAATTTGATGCAAGAGAGGTATCCCCAAGACGGAGTCTCTCTCGCAAGACCAAAACGGTTCACAAAGAGCAACCACAAAACAACCAAACAAAACATCAAACACCACAGTCCAATAGATTGAACAATCCAAAAACAAAACAACACAACAAAATAAATCGCCACAACCTCAATTTGAGGCACCCAACAACCCGCGCCTCCTCTTAACCACCAAACACCACCCTAGGTCTCTCTTCTAGTCCTCAAAAGTGACCCCTCTACGTAAAGAACTAGAATTCCAACACACTCTAAAAGAATGATACTTGTTCTTTGCTATCACCCCATCCACTGTGACCAGAACCCAGGTAAAAACAGCACCATTACTGACCAATCAAATGTGTCACATCACAAAATATCCCACATGAATCCACCCTTCCTACTATGACCGCGAGCACAAACCCTTCCACCAATCCCATATATCACGAGACCGGACCAACAAACTTACACTACTGAAAAACTTTTCCCCAAACTTTACAATAATAATCACAATACAACAGAAGATGATAACATGTTGATGATGACGAGATAAAATTGGCACATACATTATAGAGTAGTGATTTGCACATATTTTTTTTTATTAAGGTAGCAAGCTGAAATTTTTCATTAAAAAACAATGCACATACATATTGTAACCAATAAATATTTGCAAGAATATAAAATTTATATTTAAACTATTAAATCATTGTTTTATGATAACTAATTGATAAGAAGGATAAAAAACTAATGTTCGAATCTATAGCCCTACTGGCTTCTCTTTTTTCTCCTTGTTACTACGTCGCCCAAACCTCACGCCACCACCGTTGATGGTGACGACAACCATCGATTGTCTACTCTCTCCTCACTGAACCAATCACTAAGCAATATTAACCATCATGCCTTGGAACAACGGATTTGGCGACATCTACAGGTCGTTAATCAACCTATCCTCAAGCCCCGACTTCTAGCGATCTCAACAACCCTTCACTCACTATCCCCGATGGTCGTCTCCCTCCCCTTGCAACACACCTCCACTAGAATACGGGACTCAACGTTTCTCCTACAGTACCCAAAGAAGCACGACCTCAAGCTTCGTCTCTCTCGTCTTTTTCATGATCTTGTCCCCGATCTTTACCACCACCGTACCCCATCGGATCATTCTACCACAACCCGAGTCCACCCTCCTACTACACCAATCAACCCAACCCAAACTTGAGTTCTACCGGACAACCCATCACCCATGGCCGCTCCCTAGCGATCTCCTTTGTTCTCAACCCGCCATCACAACCACCAGTTTTCTCCCATCCTATAACATATTTACCCTACTATTTTCACTAAGAACATGGAGATGACCCGATCATAGCTCGACCAAATCCATCCCTGGCAACTTCGATTAGGGTCGGAAAAATAAAAACAGATGTGGCCCTGGATCAAGCAGCTATGATGAATGAAGATACAAGTGCAACATATGAGGGAGAGGCTCAACTAGACAATGTGTTTGGAGTTGAACTATACAGACACTTCCTAGATGGAATAATTATTGACGGGCTCCCATGCAGTACTTACTCTCAATTTCATTGATGGGTCTAATGAGAGTGAAAGCAATGGAGGGTTGAGGGATTGGCTGGAGTGGAATGCCGATGATGCGTTATATGGAGGACTAGTACCGGTAGGTCGCTCACTCCTGACAAAGGTATATCGGGACGAATTCCTAAAGGATTGGGAACCCCGCACGATTATCACGAAACAAACGGTCCTAGGGAAACATGAGACGGGATCTGCAGAGCAGACTCGCCAAGAGAAATTATTGACCCGTTGTGAAACAGAGTGTGTGCGTGCAAGCCAAACCTCTGGCCCTCCCACTTCCGGGAGTTCTCCCTGACTACCCGTGCAACACACAAGTTATCTATATTCATGGGCGTCCGGTTGAGTTAGGAAATGGGGTGCAACCTCCTAGTATCGCCCCAAAAGCAGAAGTTTGTCTCCTTTTTATTTTTCCTGTTATAGTCGAGTACTTTGTTACATGGTTGAGCATCCCACGCCTACGGGCTACGGGTTAGGACACCGGCTCACCCTTATGAATTTCTATTCGTTGTGTCAATTTTTTTTATAAGAAGGTGTAAGAACCGCCCCCGGTCGATCCCGGTAAAGCCGGCGAATTCTAACCAAGTTTGACTTTTGGCCGGAAAAGTCAACCGAAGACTCAGGAAGTCATTCGGGACATTTACAGGGCCCAAAAAGCTTAGCCGTCATCACGGTTAGCTTAGTTGGGTCATTTCCTTCAGTTTGACTGTAATTTTGTAACGGTCAATTTCTGGTCAAACTTGGACTTTATATCGACTTTCCCGAATAAAATTGGACTGTTGGAATTCTAATAATTTAAAGTGGCTCCCACAATGCCACATGGCATTGGAGCCTTGGATGAGAAGAAAAGGAGTTGAAATGACCTCTTGACCCTCCCTAAGGGCTCTAAAAGGATAAAACTAGCAAGGTGCTTTTGGTCATTTAACTTGTAGGTCAGTTAAGGCATTTGTTGGACACAAATTCAGCATTTCCCTTCATTTTGCAGCAGAGAAATTCTAAAGGGAGAGAAGAGAGAAGCTCTTGGCTTGAGCAAGAAGAAAGAGAGCAAATAGGAGATTTTTGGCTCATATTTCCACAATTTCTCCTTCCCAAGCTTGCTAGCTTCATCTCCTACACATCCTCAAGGTATGAATGCTCTAAACTTCTCATTCCATCCACTTTCAATCTATGGGTTTTGTGGGTTTTTGGCTTAAAGTTGAAGAACTAGCTTTGTGGTTGTTACTTGGAGAAGAAGTAGTGAAGTAGGTTGTTTGGATTGTGTTTTGGTTGAAGTTTTGATGAACCCATTGAGGGTGTTGATGTTGGGTAACTTTGGATGAACATTTTTGAGTTAGAAGGACTTGGAAATGTGGTTTTTGATTTGATTTTCATGAAACTCGAGCTGGGGAGGAAAGGGGAAGAACCTGGACTGGTTTGATACGGAGCGTGACCCGGACCGGGCCCTGTGCTGGCACGGCAGGCTGCACGGAACGGGACAGGTACCGGCACGGCGTGCTGCGCGGAACGGGCGTGAGTCCGGCACGTAACCTCGCACGGTCCGTGTCAGACTCCGGGCCGGTACGCCGCACGGTCCGTGCTGGTTCTCGGGCCGGACTGTGATACAGTCCGTGCCAGGTTCAGGCACGGCCTGTGCTACGGTCAGGGCCACCTTCCGGATCAGAACCCCAGAACCAAAAACCCTTCCTTTTAGCCCATTTCGATTCCTAAATCATTTCTTAAACCTTATTTCCATTACTTGAGTACTGTTCTATATTTTGGGAAGAAGAACATCGTTGAGTTATTAACTTTGGTCTTATTGTGGTCTAAGACCGTGTTACCGAGCAAGGAAGGAAGGAAGAACTTGGGCCCGAGCTAGAAGAACGAAGATCACGCCGGAACCCGTGTGAAGAACGGAGTTGTGACTACCGAGTTTGACAACAGAGTTTAGAGGATTACCAAGAGGTAGGGAAAGTATTAACTTCTTATTTAAACGCTTAGTATGCATGTTAGGGTAATAAAATCGGAAAGGTCCTAGAATTGCTTATAGGATGTGAATAACTAGAGTAATCGTCTTTCAATTATTAATAAATGGATGTGTCTAGAATGCATGCTTAGGATGAGACTAACTAGTGTAACTCGCTTTCAATACTTGGGAATTGATTTACTGGTAGAGAGGCCGTGATGAGCCCTCGGATTAGTTGTTGTGCTAGGTTCACATAGTTGGTTGCTAGTTATTAGGGTAATCAAGAGTCTAATGAAACTAGTTTAATTTTATGTTTGATTGGTTGAATGTTTACTTGCTTGGTTGAGTGATTACGTGTTGAATTACTTGTTGATTGAACGGATGATCGAGTATGACTGGTTGTGCCAAGGGGTACAATCAGGTGATCGATGTATCGATGGTTCGTGACAGGTAAGTATACGGTAAGTGTGGAGTGTTATTGGATGTCTTTGCTGTGATGATAGCGTGATTTGAGAAGTGTTTATTGATGGATGAAGTATAGTGTATTTTTCCTTATTCTTATTCTTGAAATGTTTGGTTGTTCGGTTCGGTACTACACCGGGGGGGGGGGGGGGGGTAGGGTAATCCGGTGGTGTTGTGGTCAGTGGTGGTTGGCAGATACTGTGGGATGTTGGTTGAGTATTGGAGCCTGAGGGCATTGGTTACTGGATTTTATGAGGATTGATTATTGGAGCCTGAGGGCATTGGTTATGGGACCCTACGGGGCAGTTGGATGGATTACTTCGCGAGAGATGGTTACTGTGGTTTCACCCAAGTGTACGCGTCCTACGAGAGCACTACCTTGGTTCCCTATGACATATGGTCCTTTGGAGGCATTTCCGAGAATTCCGATGATAAGCGCCCATTTGGGATTGTTTCCGGTGCCCCGACGCATGTGCCTCCTCTGGACCGAGGGAAAATATGATATGATATGGGTACTCTGGTGGATCGGAATGATGGGAACCGAGGTGATCCCAGAATCTATCCATGGATCGGAGGCTTGAGAAAGCAAGTGGTTGGCGTGATATCAATTACTCCCATTTTAATCGTTATGATACATTATAATATTTCTATAGAACCTTTCAAGTTACTGTTAGCTTTAAGAGTACGATGCTTATCTTGTTCTATCCGGTTTATTTAATATTTCATTGTTAATCGTATTATATCGTTATTTGAGTTATCTGTTTAAGCAGTACAATATTGATCTAAGGGTTGAGTTGTTAAGATTTTTCCTACTGAGCATAAGCTCACCCCCTTTGGTTTCTTACTGCTTTACAGGCGTACCTGATGTCTAGTGAGTTCGAGGCTCGGGAGCTTTTGGACGTCTTGGGGTTTATTTTAGAGTTATGTTGGTCGTGTGTACTAAAGATCATTTATCTTACTCTTTATGTTGAGCTGTGACTCATTGGAGATTTTGAACTTTTACTGAGGTTGATTTGAGAAAGTTTATCTTGTTATTTTAAAGGTTTATGTCAGTTATTTATTGCTTTTCTACTTGTATTTCTGGTCACGTCTCGAGTCCGGTTAAAACCGGATTTGGGACGTGACAGAAGGTATATTAAAAATGCATTTTTTCTTCTTCTTCAGGAAATGAGATACTTTATTAATAATAAACTTAGCGGGTGTAAAAGCATGTAAATGATCTGTGTGACCAATTCATATATGCATGTAAATGACCTATGATCAAAAATTAAGGTACCTGGATTGACATTTTTAAACATTGAATAGTTTATCGTTCATGGTCAATACTCAGAGTTAGGTTTTTACATTTAAGATTGTAAAAAAATAAAAAGGGATAATTTTACTGAATGGAAGAAGAAGGATTATGTGGGTAGTGGATATATGGAAGAAAATAGATTATTACATGAGTGATGAATGGATGGAAGAAAAGGGATTGTGTAAGGGTACTTAAATGAAATGTGTATAGGGGATTGAAAATAGATAACGTGATTTTGAAAATTTGATTATTAGTGAGGAGTATTATAGACTTTTTAGGTGTTTTGAATAGAAAATTAACTAAAATGATTCAACTGAAAATATGGGTAGTAGATTTAAAAAAAACGAGCGAACTAAAAATCTCCCAAAAATTAATGATGATTGTAATAATTTAAAATCACTTTGTAAAATTTCTTACTTTTTTTGAAACGGGAAAGAGGTATTGTATTACGATATCATATCATGCTTACAAAAAGGAACATAACAGTCCCGAATATCAAATTTCTGTCAAAACCGGTCGTAGCCCGTCAGGCGCTCATGGTTCCATACGTGAAGTCTGCTTTGTCTCGCAGATCCAAACTCAAGAGGTCCTCGATCCAAAGTTACAAAAAAATAATAAATCAAAGTCCTAAACTTATTTAGCCAAAATATTATTCGATCTAAAACAGTGAAACCTACTAGAGAATTAGCCTTTAGTACAGATTCCCCGAGACCTCCCTGCTGCAAAAGATTGTTCGGGGTTGAGAGTCCCGATTTCGGACCGTCCCTCATCCCGGATCCCATATCCATCGAGGGAGCGGACCCATGCCGGCGAGGGGTGACCCTGGGGCGGGAGGCCGTTGCAGATGGAAGACGGCGCGTGGAGCCTGTATTCGGGAGAACGGCAGGGGGGCCACAATGGCTACTGGCTCGAGGGCGGGACCGGTCCGGCGACACAGGATCGGTAGCGCGAGACGAGGGAGAGGCCGTGGAACGGATTGAACCATAGGCGGCGACCTGCGGAGGTAGACTGGCTGCAAAAAAAGACAACAAATAAAACCCATAAAAGGGTAAATTGGAACCAATCCATAGGTGAACCCGTCAAGGGTAACCGGAAAAAGTGGACAGAGCACTTTGAGTCAAGAGCTTCAGGAGTTTTAGTGGTGGAAAAAGAGGAGGGAAGAGAGGAGGCTGCGCAGAAAGAGCGCACCCCCCTGTTAGGGTTTTTACTCAGAAAAAATTAATAGCCTCAACTCTTAGAGTGTAAAATTTCTTACTTAAAAGAAGGTTTTGAAAGATAACATATGCATAATATTTCTTTTGACAAAGGGGATGGTATATTATATTGTCGCTAATAGTAATTTCCTTTGATCAATATTTATTTGAGCTAGAACAATGGTTATTTTTGGTTAAACAAAAGGATCTTTACACAATCTATTTAATAAAAACAGAGTATAATATTATATATATTCAAAAGAGGAAAGTCAAAATCATGCTAATCTTGGACTCCAAGTAACTCGATTTGAGGTAATTGGCTAAAATTCGATTGGAGGTAATTCCCAAAAATAATTTGCTGTCCTCTCCTCATTATTGCAGAACACTTGTTGTGAGAGAACACTAAAAGCCGTCCGATAACGTATAACCAGAGAGAGAGAGAGAGAGCGAGAGATCAGGAGCTAGAGAAAGATGAGCAATGGCTTGTTTAGCGATGGCGAAGAGAACCAGAATGGAGATAGTTCGCACGACTGAGGAGAGAGCGGTGATCATACAAGAGACGAGGAATTGGGAGAAAGTGCCCAAACAATGCCTCGTAAACATATTCCGGAGGCTGGATATGGCGTCCATGGTTCTCGACGTCCCCTTCGTCTGCAAATCTTGGTACAGTGCAGCCTTAGACCCTCTCTGTTGGCACAACCTCAACTTCCCCGACTTCGGCCGATCCGCCGATTTCTTCTTCCCCAAATCACCCTCAGCAGCCGCCCAAGCGTGGCGCCTCTTGTTCACTTACAACTTCTGTTACGAGGACAGTTACGACAAGTTCATCAAACAGGTCGTCGACCACAGCCAAGGACTCGCCACTTCCCTAAACCCTCCTACCAATTGCAGTTCACATGCCTTAACCTACATCTCCCAAAGGTAACCACTTGCTTATCCTTTTTTTTATAAGCTCAGTTTTTTGCTAGAAAAGATACTCTCCGAGTAGGATAATATTTAGGAGGCAAGCCTCAAGATTACAAGGGAGCAGGCTCGAAAGGAAAAAAAAGTCTTAAACGTTGGACAACATCTTCTAAAAAATCAACCAAAAACTACAGGTCAAAGCCCAAAAATAAATCAACCTTCGTCGATGACCCACTCATCACCTTTCAAAAACTCATCGTTAGCCTTGGCTTGAACATGTTGACCTATAACAGCTTTTCGAGCTTGTTCGACCTGTGTCCAGACATCAACGGGATTTACTACTCGTTCACGAGTCAAAGAACGTGCTTTTGCCTTAGACCAGTTGCTTATCCTTACTTGTTCTTCAAGGAATTAATGATTAAAGTTGTAACTGGCAGGTGTCCGAATTTGAAGTCAATTTGCTTGAGGTCCGAGTTTATGTCTAGGCAAGGCAAAACTTTTGCAGACCTAGTTGTAAATTGGAAAGATTTGGAGGTGCTAGGGGTTGGGGGAAGTGACTTTCTGGCTGAGATTTTGACACAAATAGGGCTTCATTGTCCCAAATTTCGATCTCTGAGCTGCTCTAGTTGTAAATTATGTGTTGGGGAAGTGGCTGCAATTGTGAAGTTTCCTAGATTGAAGTACCTAAGGATACGAGAATCTGAAATATCGAGGGCAGCTCTGATGATGATACTGGAACAATGCAGGGAGCTGGAGCTACTGGAGTTGACTAAATGTGTCGGATTCATCTGGGACGCGGAGATTCACAGCCTTGCTTCTTGCATCAGGTTATTCCAATGCCGAGACTGTACAGCTCCAACAATTTCGGGTCAGTCATCATGAACAGAAACCAGTAACATTAACTGCGCTACGTTGAATTTATACAACTAATATCTTGTATTACTTGTACTAGTAGTGAGTAGTACATATATAAGCCATAACATATTAATCCAAGTGAATTTTGGAGCGTTCAATATCATTATTTGTTTACCAAAACTTATATGATCGGTTCATATGTACAATGTTCATCTCTTGAACATTAGCTATATGCTTTTATCTATGAGGTGCAAACACACGTAAATGTACTTGTATTCTGATCGGTTTTTTGTTTGACTGAAATATTTGCATAACTATTGCCAGGACAGACTTTAGCCCTATCACTTATATATGCAACCAGACAATAAATTGAATATTTATGATGTACCTGTACGTGCTAGGGTTTAATGTTCATCTGCATGTACTGGGTTCTCAAACGCATTAATAGGTTGATTCTTTGTTTTATGGGTTTAAGGTTGTCAATTGAAAATAGTGTAATTTAATTATTGGATTCACTGGTAAGATTACTAAATAGGGGGTTGCATGACATGTTCCCTCATATATCATAATGAGTTTAGAACTTTACGCAAATATATATTATCACGCGGATCAAACAAACAGCCAGATGTATATATATATATGCAGTAACCGATTTGCTTTTTCATCAAACATATGATATGGTTCGTAGCCGCATTTTCTTGAGACCTCAACTATGTGTACGAACTCTGTTTTTAATCAACTCGTCTTGTTGTATTGGCTTTTCGAGTTAATTAAGAAGCTAATTCAGTTGAGGAATGTTGTTTGGGACCACATTGACAACATCCTATTTTCGAGCTGTGGTCCCTCCCTCTTTTGCAGTCGAAGAATTGCTAGGGTTTATGTTCAATGTAATGTATACAACCACAAGATACGTATATAGATATGTACCGTTACTGCATATTTATATTCATTTCTTAGCTACATGTTCATGTGGCAACCAAGTCAATTCAGGTTCTGATGATATATCATATATATATATAGATGGACATTTTAAGCCCAAACCTGCCTTGAGTAATATCATGACGTTAAGGAAGTAAAGGAAAATATGCTTGGTCTCGGTTTGAATATATATATTATTGTGTTGTAATGAGAGAACTCAAATGGTAACTACATCCTTTCTCGGTTGTAGATTATTAGAGATGTAAACTTTTCTTTTGATCTCTGTCTCCTTTTCTTTCCTAGCTAGAAACCAATATATTTGCATGGGATGATAGTTAGAGGCTGATACGGAGAATTATAAAGAGAGTCTTAGGGGCGTCTTGCTTCTGGAACTCTTTCGTGAATCTTGTTGGTATTTTCTATCGGATTAGACTATCGTCCGCGGTGTTGACCGCCGACACTTGAGCAAGGAGTCAATTTAGTCACAACAAAGCTTGGGTAGTGTTTTTTTCGTTGTTGGTGACAATATTTTGTTGGAGCTTTATGGTGGAAAAATCTTGGTATGTTAGACCTCAAAATTGTGCTTCAAGGTGGTAAAATCCAGTGTTAGGCCTGTTTTTATTTTTCTTGTTTTCTCTGTTTGGTGTTTCTGTTTATTCTTGTGGTTTTTCTGGTTGGTTCGGGTTGTTTCTGTAGTTTATCTGCATCCATGATGTAGGGCTCTGATTTCTCGAGATTCCGAACTCTCCATCCCCGTGCTCAAAGAGCCGATTTTTAATTAATGTCTTACTGATAAAAAATAGAATACGATCATAATTCATGAATGCACCCTAAATTAATGTTATTTCAAACGTCCGAATTCATGGTCAGTATACTAGTATAATTTACTTTAATATTGCCATCAAAGAGGATGACCCTGCCTAGTGTGACATTTCGTAAAATCTCAAGCATTAGAGCATCCTTTAGATAATTAAGTAGATTAGAAGATGGAAAGTTTGCTTCCCAGGCATATTTGCAGGCATGCTTATCTGACATCGGAGTGGATTTTTGCAAAGAGAATTAAAAGATGAAAACAAAGTGAAAACTAATAAGGTGCCAAAAAGTCCCTTTTCCGGAAGAAGTTATCGTGTCTCGAGTTTTATAACAATGGAAGAATACTGAGAACTGTGAGGACCACCACTAGCTTTCTGACGACCAAAGCACTTGCTTTGCTCATGCAATGAACAAAAGACATACCGAGCGAGCACAATATAAAGCGTAAGTACAAATTATAAAACATATGTAATAACTATGTTTGAAGATGTACTTTTGGTCTGGTCACCATAAAGGATAAAACAATAAACTCTCTTTTCTCTCGACAGCCGCCTCCCCTCTCTTTCTTTTTTGAGAAGTTTTCGCCGACGGCCATTCTCCTTCTATAGAGGTCGTCGGCTTTGTTTCTCCTCCTCTCTGACGGTGATCATCTTCTTCTTCGTCCTCCTTATGCTGCCACCAGCTGCCTTGTACCGCCCAAGCCCACGCGTCTTGCACTGCCCAAGCCCCGCCTCCGGCCGTCGCCTTGCACTGCTCGAGCCCCTGCGCCTTCCACTGTCAATGCCATGTCGCTATCAGGTTAGTCTCACTGTCGACCAGGCCAACCCTGTCGCCTTAACAGCCCGAGTCTCGCCCTCACCGGTTTGATCCACGACTACTTCCTCTGACCGAGTCCCGCATTCGGCCCGTAGCCGTCCGTTCGTTGTTTGTTTTTGTCGTACATGTCGGTACCGTCACCGCCTCACAGCCGTAGTTCTACCATCTAGGGTGTGTCTGTAGCCCCTTTCTTATGCGCCACTATATATCGTTATCGTTCACCCGAGACTCCTTGATGTTGCACGTCCTTGCACAACTCTCCTTGGTACTCTATACCTGGCCCAACGACCAGGTTTCTCGGTCCTGATTGAATCAATGTTTGCTACAGTAGTTCAAGACAACTCCCAAAAAGGCTTTTAGATTCTTGTTTCTGTTTAATTGTACTTATCTGAGGTAATCTTGCTATTGTAGTCCTAATTTGCTTATAGGATTGGTGTTGTTTAGCCTATCTAACCCACCATTAAGTTCTGAAAAAGAGGCTGTGTTCGACTCAAAACTTTCGGAGTTTAAACCTTGCGTATATTATCATTGATCAATTGTATTTGTACACTTTATACACAATGAAATCTATTCAAAACATATACAATATATCTTCTAAGAGTTTGAATAACTTAAAACTCTACCAATATCACTAACACGCCCCTGTAGTTTGAACGGGAGGTTCGTAGACATTCAAACTGGACCGAAAATCAAGAAATAAAATTCTCGGTAAGCCCTTGATGAAGACATCTGCAATCTGCAAATGGGAGGGGACATGAATTACTCAGACGTGTCCCTTGGCAACCTTTTCCCAAACAAAGTGAATGCTGAGCTCAATGTGCTTGGTATGCTGATGTTGGACGGGATTACCAAAGAGGTATATGGCACTGATGTTGTCACAGTACACCAGCGTAGCTCGGGAGAGGGGACAATGGAGTTCAAGTAGAAGGTTTCGAATCCAACAGGCTTCTGACACAACATTGGCAACTCCTCGGTACTCGGCCTCAGTGTTGGAACGAGAGAGTGTGGGCTGCCGTTTGGAGGACCAAGATATCAGGTTGTCTCCTAAGAAAACACAGAAGCCAGAAGTAGAACGGCGAGTATCTGGACAGCCTGCCCAATCAACATCGGTGCAAGAGACAAGGCCGGAGATCGGTGTGGAGTATAAGTGAAAACCAAGATGCGTCGTCCCCTGGAGATACGAATGATACGCTTCAGAGCGTTCATCTGAATAATCATCGGATCATGCATATGGAGACACACTTGCTGAACGACATAAGAAATTTCAAGTCATGTGAATGTAAGATACTGGAGGGCCCATGCAAGACTGTGGTATAAAGACGGATTATCGAATGGAGAACTATCCGAGGCATTGAGTTTCCCTTGAGTATCAACCGGAGTCGCTGAAGTAGAACAAGAAGCCATACCAACACGGGCAATAATCTCGGTAGCGTATTTCTGTTGGGAGAGAAACAAGCTACTTGGATGACGAGTGACGGCGATACCCAAAAAATAGGACAGAGGACCCAGATCCTTCATAGCAAACTCGGAGCTGAGACTAGACATGATACATAGCCAGAGAGAGTCGCTCGAGGAGGCCAAGATAATATCATCAACATATAGCAGGAGGTAAGCGGTGTCATTTCCATGACGATAAATGAACAAGGAATGATCAGACTTGCTGTGAGAAAACCAATCGAGGAGACAAAGTCAGTAAATCGTTGGTACCAAGCTCAAGGCGCTTGTTTGAGACCGTAGAGTGAGCGAGTCAACATGCAAACATGATCAGGATGCGTGGAGCTGCGAAATCCAAGGGGATGATGCATGCAAACCGTCTCGTTAAATGTCCATGTAGGAAATCATTCTTGACGTCGAGTTGATGAATAGACCAGAATCGAGATACAACAATGCTAAGTACAGTGCGAATGGTCGAAGGCTTGGCCACGGGACTGAATGCCTCATCACAATCAATGCCAACATGTTGAGACCTGCCATCCCCAACAAGGCGAGCCTTATACCGCTCAAAAGAACTGTCAGAACAAGTTTTATGGTGAAAAATCCACATGGGACGAATAACATTCACTCCCAAAGGACGTGGAACCAAAACCCACGCTTTATTATTAATCAAAGCATTAAACTCGTCCGTCATAGAAAGTTTCCAATTAGAATCAAGCATAGCATCTTTAGGATTACGTGGGAGTGGGGATAAAGATGTAATAGAGTGAAGGTCGAAAATGACCTTAGGTTTGGAGATATTGGACCTGCTCTAACCATCCTATGTGTGGGCACAGAGGGAATAGAGTCCAGATCAACAAATGTGGACGAGCTTTGGTCTTGGGCTAGTTTAGTTGGAGGGGAAAAATCGGGCTGGGACTTGGGCGGGCTTGTGGTATCTGTTGGGATAGGCCCATTTTTTTGGGGAGAGGAAATTCGAGATCGAGGTGCGGATCCGGTGGCTGAGATACGCGGGTCATCACATGGGTCGATTGCATCGGTTTGGGTTGGGGTTTATGTTGGGCCGATATGGTGGGTGAGGCCCAAATAACATCTGGGCCCATGTGGCTGAGGAGATAGGGACGGAGAGGAAATCATATCTAGGTGGGTAGGGTGTGACAGAAGATGCAAAAGGGAACATCGTTTCATCAAATAATACATGCCTCGAAATAATAAATTTATTTTCCTTAAAATCAAAACAAATGATCCCTCTATGATTTGGAAGAAAATCGACGAAAACACATGGTGTTGACCGAGCCTGCAGTTTGTTAATTGTGGTGGAGGGAAAAAGAGGAAAACACAAACAACCGAAAACATGCAGGTGAGAATATGATGGAATTCGATGATAGAGAAAAAATTCGGAGAAGAGAAATTAAGCAATTTAGATGGGAGAATATTTGATAAATATGTGGACATAGATAGAGCATATTTCCAGTAAGACGGTGGAATGGACGCATGAAGGAGTAAGGTACGAACCATGTTATTGATACTCCGAAACTTACGTTCTGCACGTCCATTTTGAGATGAGGTATGAGGACACAAGAAGTGGAACACCAACCCTGATGAAGCGCTGAATGTACGAAACGGAGAATTGTCAAACTCCTTTCCATTATCACATTGAAAGCTCTTTATGGAAAGTCCAAACTGTGTAGAAACATAAGCACTGAATGAAAGAAATATATTGAAAACATCATATTTCTTGCTTAGAGGAAATGTCTAGACTAAATTTGTGAAATCATAAAGTAAAATCAAATAGTATTTACGACCAGAAGTGCTTAAAACAGGAGATGTCCACAAATCAGCATGCACAATATCAAAAGACGCATAAGTAGAAGACATGGATGTGAGAAAAAGAAGCTTAACAGGTTTACCAAGTACACATGACTGACAAATAGAATAAAAAGTTTTCGTACAACCAATAAGTTTATTTATATGAAGAGAATTAAACACCGGGGAACTCGAATGACCTAAGCGAGAATGCCACAATCCTGTAGACACAGTTACAGAAGCTGAAAAAGGAAATGATGAACTACACGAAACATTAGGTGTAACGGGATACAAATAGCTTGTGCTATTGCATCTCATCACCAAATGTCTCGTTAGAAAATCCTACACAGAAAAACCAACAGGGTCAAATTCAATCGAGACATTATTATCACAAGTAAAACGGCGTACATATACCAAATTTTTACAAGCTTAGGGGCATGGATAAAATTATTTAAGGTGTATAGGGGATTAGTGGGAAATAATGGTGCTTGACCATAACTAGAAATAGGAATGTTATTTTCATCACCAACAACAACAGAACAAGCAATGTTCGAATTAACATAAGAACACAATGTACCTGAATTCACATTCATATGAGAGGAAGCACCCAAATCAATGTACCACTGGCCATCCGGAACTTGCTGCATAGAGAGATTGGCTATTGCAGAAGAAATATAGGTGGGAACCGCTAGGCTTGAGAAGGCGCTGGAGGCCGGGAGCCTAAAAGGCCATGTTGTCCATGCTGAGTCGTTGGGCCACAGATCCATGGGCCGGGAGCGGTTGGGTATGGACAGAGTGGCGACTTGGGAGATCCGGCCCAAGGCTGCGGCTGGTCTGTCCATGACTATTGGGCCCAAACCGGTGGCCCTTTCCACATGGGCTGATGTCCATTCCAAGAGGGCTGAGAATAACCATTCCAGGTCTGTTGTTGCGGGTCCCAACCAGGAGAGAGAGGACGTGAGTTCGGACGAGCACCACTACAGGATCCTTTGTTCGGCTGATGACGTCCCCAAGAATTGGGACGACCCTGAGATGACCCAGGAGATGAGATTTTGTCAATACCATCCTTAGCCGATGGTCCGAGTGATTGAGCATATAAAGCCTAAGCTAGATACATTAGTATAATTATCTAATCTAACAGTAGAAAATTGATGCTCAAGGTATATAGTACGAGAGTGCCTATTGTCTCGAAAAATCAGCCTAAGAGAGTTTCATGCTTGTGCAACAGTACAATCCAGAGTAATAATAGTTTAGAGGAAATCATTAGATATCGTACCGTATATCCATTGAAGGACCGCAACATCTAAACGATCCCACAAATCAGCTGGAACTTCCGATCGATGATCAGTCATAACCGGTGCTAGAGGAGGAGCAGCCGACGTGTCTACTGTGACAGGCTCGGTGGTCGTGGCTGCTGTGGATGCTGTGACAGGCTCGGTGGTCGTGGCTGTTGTGACAAGCGTGGTATTCGTGACCTCTGTTGAGGTGGCGGTGGACGAGGCTGTAACGACCACCGGATTAGCAGCAACAACAGGAGCAGATTCTAGAAGGATATGATGAAGGACCTTATATACTCTGCAGTGTATTTTGAAAAGTTCTTCCCATGATGAGTATTGATGTAAGAACCGCCCCCGGTCGGCCCTGGTCGAACCGGTGAATTTTGGGGAAAGTTGACTTTCCGCCAGAAAAGTCAACTGATGACTCCAGGAGCCATTCGAGACCCAAAAAGCTTAGTCGTCGTTACGGTTAGCTTAGTTGGGTCGTTTCCTTTCAAATGACTACTTTTGCAAAAAAGTCAAACCCGGGTCAAACTAGGTCGAATTTGGAGTATTTACGAATAAATATAATATGAGCTGAGATATTTTGGGTAGGAGTGGACCCCACATGGACACATGTCCATGATAGCTTGGAGGGGAAGAAAAGTGGGAGAAAAGACCAATTGGTCCCCACATATGGACAGGAGAGAGAGGGGGGCTAAAGGACGAAAGAGATATTTCCACCTTGAGGATAAGACCACATAGGGCAAAAATTTCAGCATTTTTTTCCACCTTGGCCGAAATTCCTAGCTAGAGAGAGAGATAGGAAAAACTTCATTGAAGCTCCATTGCTTGAAAAAGAAGAAAGGGAGGAAAAGGGAGCTCCTTTGTGTGATTTCCAACAATAATCTTCTCCAAAACATCATTTTCCTCTTCCTTTCTCCATTCCTAAGGTAAATCTTCAAACCAAATTCATTTTTATGAAGTTTGGGTTTATGGGTTTTCTAGTAAAGGCATGAAATGGCTTAGGTCTTAGAGATTTAAGGTTCTAAGTGTTCAATTAGATAAGTTATGGAGAAAGTAGAGATTAATGATGAAGTTTCCTTGGTTTTTGGTGGGTTTGATGAAACCCACCTTGGGTCTTGAAACTTTGGAGTGTTTGAGGTGTAATTTGAAGTTTTAGAGCTTAACAATGGTGTTGTGGAGAACCTAGAACTAGTTAGGAACTTGTTGGGAGAAAGGAAGAATTTTTCCGGCGACCGGAGGTTCGCCGGAGCTCCGGCCGGTCGTCGGAATCTGGCCATCGGAGGAGGGGATGACCGGACATGGTTGGCCATACTTGAACCGTGACCGGCCCGGTCCGATCCGGCCACCCACGGCCATGTGTGGCCGTGGGGCCCACATGGCCGGAAATGGGTTTTTTTGTGCTTGGACGGTCTTGGGTGAACCCCGGGACGATAATTTCACACCCGAAACGAATTATGGATGTGATTCATGAAATTTCGGGAAAAATGATTAGAAACTTTAGTTGCGAATTTAGAGCGCCCGGACCTCATAATTTAATTCCATCAAGTGCGTTGGAACGAGTAAATTTAATTTTGAACGATAGAAACGAAAAGGGAAATTTTCGGAGTCCCGAGGGACGTTTTCCCGATTCCGGGCAAAATGGGCCTTCAGGCCCGTTTTGACAAGTTGAGCAATTGGGGGTTAGTTTTGGTATTTCTCTCTTTAAACCACACTTGAAATAGCATTAATTCTCGTATTGCTTGTGATCTTAGACGTTGTGTCACGCCCCAAATCCGGTTTTGACCGAATTCGAGACGTGAACTAAAACAATAATAATTTTCATCGAAAATAAAGCCAACGAGTCTCAATTCATAATTTTAAAACTTTAAACAATGTCGCGAGTCACAGCTCGATAAAAACAATGTTAAAAAATACTTAAACGACTAAAGGTATGTCTCTAGACACTAGCCCAAATCCCCGTCAGGTCCCTAGCCTCGAGAATCCTGCTAGCACAAGTCCCGCTCAACACCTGAAACACAACAAGGTAAGGGGGTGAGCTTACGCTCAGTAGGAAAAGTAGTTAAGGCTCTAAACCACCGTTCATCACCACGAGTAACCGTCCAATTAGGGCATACTAGTAACGCACAACTATTAAAAACAAATAAACGATTACTCCACGACAACACTTAACCCTCCATCAGGCACAAACCGTAACAAAAACTCACAACGAGCCGAGGTCATACCACTTTCCACAACTAGCTCTTGTCACCCATCACCTAACAATTCTCAATGAACAACACCTACGGTTATCTCAGAATCGACCACACGTGCGAACTCGCACTGCAACACAAGAATCAGGTACAACCAGCTCGAGTCACCAAGCACTCTCACAAGACCAAGGTCACCCTTAACCCAAAGCACAAAGCTAGACAGCCCGCACGGCTCACACAACAGACAATGCACAAAGCCCAACAACACACTTCCCCGTTAATGCCCATTTCTACAGCCTTAAACGTACTTACACAAATGCACACAGCCAACCAGTGAGAATAAAGCACACAACAACCAATGAGAATAAAGCATACAGCAAGACACACACAGATGTCGTAGGACGGCACACAGCCAATCAGCTAGAATAGGGCACAAGTGAGACTCACACAGATGTCGTCTAACGACATAAGTCATACCACCGGATGCACACAGCCACTTATATCATACTGGACCACACAACATCAGTCCCGATATCTTCCTCCTCACACAGACGAAGGTTAACATGGTCGACCGGGAATCCCTCAGTCCGATATCTTCCACTCACACAGACGTGGGCCCTGCTCAACATATGTACCAAACTGGTCATATCTTCCTCCTCATCGAGACGAAGGGTAACATCCATCACGCCATCCTTAGCCTCGATACACTCCACCAGAATTATCCCACGGTGTAGGTATTACTCCGGTTACGTCTTTTCTTGATACACACATAAAGGATAAAACACACAGCCGGTCTATCACTCACCCGGTCATATCACAACCAAGAGTTCACATTATCAAACACGGCACACTTGCCCACACAATCACAACATGCAACACCGAGTATAATCTTATTTAGACTCTAACACTCATAACTATCACGCACTTACCATCACTTACCGACACCACACTCATCGTGGTAACCCCACCGGCTTAACCGGTATCAAATCCCCAACCATCCCACAGTTCAACATATCGAATAAACATGCATTTACCACACAGGTCATCAACAAGCATCCCTAGTTCAATTTACTCGTTTTCATGTTCGTTATTTATTATCCGTTCAACCACATAAAGCAACAACAGGTACACACAGCAAACAACCCTACGGGCACTACATGGCCCGATTCTACCAGCACGGCAAATCCCCAGACGAAAATCGTAATTGTTCATAGTTTATACGTCTACGCTAGTTGTTCGCATCCTACATGCCAAACTATGATCTTTCCAGTTTTATTATTTCCTAGCATGCATACTAGTAACTCTTGTAATTAAAGCGGTATCCGCTACAATCCCTACCAGAAGACGATACCACAACAGCATCTCCTAGCTGCTGACGAGCGGGCCAACACCGTCTTCTAGGGCGAAGTCCGCGTCTGGGTTTAACTCCGGTCTTCTCGGGCGAAGCCCAAGCCTGGGTTTAACAGGTAAAAAGTCCACTCAGTTTTGGTATGTCCAAAGTCCTCGGAAGGTCCAAAATGTCTTTTAAAAAAAAAATTTAAGTCAAATAATTTAATTAAATACTTAATAAAATCAGCGACCCGGATCCGGCCCGAATCCAGGCCCAACCCGGATCCAGACCCGGTCCGGACCCGGATCCGAACCTGACCCAGACCCGGCCTAGGGTCCGGCTCGAGATCCAGCCGAACCAGGCCTGACCCTAAGGCCCAACTCCGGAAGTCCGACCCAACTCGTTAGCTCAGCCCAGCTCGCTGACCCGATCGTTTGGTTCTGTTCGAGCCGGCGACGGAGAGCCCCGGCGACGGATGCACGGTGACGAGGAGCTCTGGGAGTTGTCCGGCGACACTCGTGAGAGGCTGCCGTGGCTGGGGGAGGACGCCATAGTCTTCGGCAAGACGTGGTCGTGGTTCTGAGTGACCCAACGTCACCGTCCTAGATCCGGCGAGGTCGGGTCTCACCGGCGACTAACCCAGCTGAACCAAACTCGATTTTGCGTCGCTGAGAGAGTGGTTTATGGAGGGCAACAACGGGAAGGTAGAAAAGGACGAGAAACAGCACGTATGGTGATGTTCCCTTCGTCACCGGAGCAGCGCAGCTCGGGACCGGAGATGACGCACCGGAAAAAGGGGAAGTGGCGGCGTTGGCGTCTGTCCCGCGGTGGTTAAGGGTCGATTTGCAGATGGAGGAGATGAACGTTGGTGGTGGTGAGCTCGGGCGTGCGAGAGAGACGAGGAAGAGACGAGATCGAGATTGAGAGGAGAGGGATTGAAGTCAGCGGCGGTGAAGTCTTGGAAAACGTGCTCAGACTGAAGAGAAGGGGAACAATGGCAAAGTAGGGTTTTCAAGCGTAAAGGGCTTGGGCCCAGGGCTGTCTTGGGCTCAAACCTGATCCGGCCCAACAGCTTCCAAACTCTTTTTTTTCTTTATGAGTTTGTTTTTCTTTAAGTTACACTCGTTCCAACGATCTCGACCCGTCTTTCAACACCGACGCTTTAAACAAACCACAAAAGGATAAATTAAAACTTTTACCGAGGCGGTCTTCACAATCTACCCCCCTTAAAAGAATTTCGTCCTCGAAATTTAAAACGAACGCGCTCCAGTTAACTCTCTCTCAGGGAACGTCCGATTAAAACTCCCAGCCTACTGCTCCTCCAGTACACGGAAAACACTTAAGCCTGTTACTCAATATCGGAATCCCCCGTCGGTAGTGACGTCACATTGCCACACGCAACTTGGTCGAGACATCCTATACCGAAACCATCCGTGGTATAGGTATCAACCCAGAACCCAACTCACGATGTGTTCAAAACGGATCCAACATACAGACACTTCTGCCCGGCTACTCACCCGCTTAACCAAGTATCGCGCACCCAACAACAAAAGTAGTCCACGTCCCGCTACTCGGACAAGCGTCATCGGGCTCCAAATGTGGTCACGCCCTAACCAACCACCCACGACAACTCAAGTACAAAACACGCAAACTCAACCAATTTACACGTCGATTCACCCACCGCACCACGAAACTGCAGACACTATAAGAACCAGTCCCTCAGGCTCCGAACGGCTCGGATACCTCGCGTGTAACACATCCTCGCGCTTCCGCGAACTCTGCGCGGTTCTTAATCATTCACAAAACACGCGACCTTCCAGTCGCATTTTCTAGCAACTCGGGACCACAAAGGTCAATTGTAAAACCTCAAGTGTGCCTACTTGGGCAATTGACCCGACCTACCATCGAATGCTTCATACGGTGCCATAGTGTTACTGGCCTGAAAGCGCTATGGTAGTCGTACTCGGCGATTTGTTTCCAGGTGTCTCGTGAGGTACTCCCACCTCTACCATACACCGCACATACTCGTCAACCACAACGTACTTAGTCGGGGTGTCACGCGAGCCTTTAGTTCGGAAAAGGAGTGCTCACCCTCATCAGTTCGCACAAGTTCCGTTCCCTTGCTTGTCAACGCAGTCATCGCAGTCAACACATGTCAAAACACAAGGTCAAAACGGCAATCAACGTCACCCTTGGTATCTCAGAAAAAAGGGCCAGCTTCCTATGGCTCGGCTTGATCACACAATTCCTAAATACCTCATCGGTCTAGGGTTTTCCCGGAACACGCGTCGGGGAATACTCAAACTCACATACCGGACCAGCATGCCTTCGGTCGGGTACCTTCCCGTCACTCGGGATGTAAGTCACACATGCAGTACTGTGCAAACCACCCCCGGTGAACACATCACCCCAAAGACGCTCATCGACACAACTTACCAAGAACATCTCATCGGTCTAGATATCCTCTACCGAAATACAACTTCTCTTGGAACGTACCTCAAGAAAGTCTCACGCATCACAGTGCTATAGTTCGACCACGTTATATCAACCGAGCCAACTTACCACAATACAACACATCGATCTCCACATAATACACGGTTGTAGTCCAACACAAGAAGGCCTCCAAGAACGGTCAATCTACTCTAATCTCATGCGTGTGACACGTACTTTGTCAAACCAACTCACCCATAACTGGGGTATCAGAACACAAGGATCGTCTCTAGACTTTACTCTTAAGCCTACTTCTCAACAAGAGTAGAAGAAAACGGAAGAGTGCGACCTCTGTGGATTATGGGCCCAACGCGCTTCCGATGCGCCACTCTGATCTCATCCCCACCCGGTCACATTCCCTGACCAGTCTGACTGTCTGCCGGTACTATTGCGTCCCTCGGTTCCCACATATCGTACGGTCCCGCAACACTGCTCTGTCACTACCGAGTCTTACGGTTTCCGCGGTCTTTGTGCGACCTCGTTCCACTGTTGTCATTGTGTCCACCATCTCAAAACTACATCTGATTCATCAAGTTGAGAACTCGATCCAAACTCTGGGCTCATGGCCCTCTCTCGAACTTCTTGTATCCATTCACCTCGACGGCCGCCCAAACTTGGTGCAAACGGCCCACGCCATAACTCTGGCTTCGTTCCTCATCTCGTATACTCCGTCCCGTTGCAGTCTGGGACCTGTTGGTGTTGCTCTTTCTAACCCCCTAGTGGGTGACCCGGGCACTTGTGCCCCCAACGGCTTACCTCTCTTACCTAGAGGTACCACGACGCGTTTACCCTCCACACGGTAACGCCCACGCTCAGTTTCTTACTCTTAGAAATGACACGCTAAAAAAATAACTAATGCCGCACACAGTCCACCACACTAGTACTTATAGTAATAGTAAACTTAATATAGTATAGTCACACAGATGCACACAACAAAGAAGTTAGAACACTAGTGCTTCACACAGTCATACATATACACACGGATCAAGATACACACATCAGGATTACACACGATTACGCACTTAAGCCATATAGGCTACAGTTACCCCACAGACAAACCACCGAGCACACTCATATTTCAGTTTCAATTTCTTAGCAGTCCTCTTTATAACATAACATTCATGTTGACACCGCGTCATTACAACCCGGTTCAGGCATCCCCGAACTACATTGTAACCACTTGGCATCCCCCCATTCACATACAGCTATAGTGGCCCCTATAGAGAAGTCGTGATGGTATATACACTTCAACTTCTGCAGAAAATCGGGCACGACCCGTTCGTAAATTAAGTCAACCATCCGCTTATGCGGGACAACCAGTTACCGTTTGCACACAACATTCAATCACAATTATAACACACAACAATTTAATCCAACTTTTACACCTCGGGTCTCGGTAATTTCGCTTCTACCGCCCGGTCAAGTCCGATCTTGGACAACAGTTAAGTCAACACGAAAACAACCTCACAGGTTCAACAAATGTCTACGGCACTCAGGCCGGACACTACACCAACCCGAGACTCGTCTCGTCTCGTTTCTACACATAGGACAACTCCGACTTGCGTAACCGACACACAGCACCCTAACGACCCACTCTACCCACCTAGGTGATGTACGGTCTGAGGTTTTGAAAACTCATTTCGAAATGAAACCAGGCTCTGATACCACCAAATTGTCACGCCCCAAATCCGATTTTGACCGAATTCGAGACGTGAACTAAAACAATAATAATTTTCATCGAAAATAAAGCCAACGAGTCTCAATTCATAGTTTTAAAACTTTAAACAATGTCGCGAGTCACAGCTCGATAAAAACAACGGTAAAAAAAATACTTAAACGACTAAAGGTACGTCTCTAGACACTAGCCCGAATACCCGTCAACTCCCTAGCCTCGAGAATCCTGCTAGTACAAGTCCTGCTATACACCTGAAACACAACAAGGTAAGGGGGTGAGCTTACGCTCAGTAGGAAAAGTAGTTAAGGCTCTAAACCACCGTTCATCACCATGGGTAACCGTCCAATTAGGGCATACTAGTAACGCACAACTATTAAAAACAAATAAACGATTACTCCACGACAACACTTAACCTTCCATCAGGCACAAACTGTAACACAAACTCACAACGAGTCGAGCTCATACCACTTTCCACAACTAGCTCTTGTCACCCATCACCTAACAATTCTCAATGAACAACACCTACGGTTATCTCACAATCGACCACACGTGCGAACTCGCACTGCAACACAGGAATCAGGTACAACCAGCTCGAGTCACCAAGCACTCTCACAAGACCAAGGTCACCCTTAACCCAAGGCAAAAAGCTAGACAGCCCGCACGGCTCACACAACAGACAATGCACAAAGCCCAACAACACACTTCCCCGTTAATACCCATATCTACAGCCTTAAACGTACTTACACAAATGCACACATCCAACCAATGAGAATAAAGCACACAACAACCAATGAAAATAAAGCACACAACAACCAATAAGAAGAAAGCACACAGCAAGACACACACAGATGTCGTAGGACGGCACACAACCAATCAGCCAGAATAAGCCATACCACTGGATGCACACAACCACTTATATCGTACTGGACCACACAGCATCAGTCCCGATATCTTCCTCCTCACACAGACGAAGGGTAACATGCTTGACCGGGAATCCCTCAGTCCGATGTCTTCCACTCACACAGACGTGGGCCCTGCTCAACATATGTACCGAACTGGTCATATCTTCCTCCTCACTGAGACGAAGGGTAACATCCATCACGCCATCCTTGGCCTCGATACACTCCATCGGAATTATCCCACGGTGTAGGTATTACTCCGGTTACGTCTTTTCTTGATACACACAAAAAGGATAAAACACACAGCACAAGGACAAGTCGGTCTCGGTATACCAACCGGATCATCTCAATATAGAACACAGCCGGTCTATCACTCACCCGGTCATATCACAACCAAGAGTTCACATTATCAAACACGGTACACTTGCCCACACAATCACAACATGCAACACCGAGTATAATCTTATTTAGACTCTAACACTCATAACTGTCACGCACTTACCATCACTTACCGACACCACACTCATTGTGGTAACCCCACCGGCTTAACCGGTATCAAATCCGCAACCATCCCACAGTTCAACATATCGAATAAACAGGCATTTACCACACAGGTCATCAACAAGCATCCCTAGTTCAATTTACTCGTTTTCATGTTCGTTATTTATTATCCGTTCAACCACATAAAGCATCAACAGATACACACAGGAAACAACCTTAAGGGCATTACATGGCTCGATTCTACCAGCACGGCAAATCCCTAGAAGAAAATCGTAATTGTTCACAGTTTATACGTCTACGCTAGTTGTTCGCATCCTACATGCCAAACTATGATCTTTCTAGTTTTATTATTTCCTAGCATGCATACTAGTAACTTTCCGTAATTAAAGCGGTATCCGCTACTTTCCCTACCTCAAGACAATACCACAGCAGCGTCTCCTAGCTGTTGACGACCGGGCCAACACCGTCTTCTAGGACGAAGTCCGTGTCTGGGTTTAACTCCGGTCTTCTCGGGCGAAGCCCAAGCCTAGGTTTAACAAGTAAAAAGTCCACTCAGTTCCGGTATGTCCAAAGTCCCTGGAAGGTCCAAAACGTCTTTTAAAAAAACAATTTTTAAGTCAAATAATTTAATTAAATATTTTATAAAATCTGCGACCCGGATCCGGCCCGAATCCAATCCCAACCCGGATCCAGACCCGGTCCGAACCCGGATCAGAACATGACCCGGACCCGGCGTAGGGTCCGGCTCGAGATCCAGCCGAACCAGGCCTGACCCTAAGTCCCAACTCCGGAAGTCCGGCCCAACTCGTTGGCTCAGCCCTACTCGCTGGCCCGATCGTCTGGTTCTGTTCGAGTCGGCGACGGAGATCCCCGACGATGGCGGCACGGTGGCGGGGAGCTCTGAGAGTCGTCCGATGACACTCGTGAGAGGCTTTCGTGGCTGGGGGAGGACGCCAGAGTCTCCGGCAAGACGTGGTCGTAGTTTTGAGTGACCCAACGTCACCGTCCCAGATCCGGCGAGGTCGGGTCTCACCGGCGACTAACCCAGCTGAACCAAACTCGATTTTGCGTCGCTGAGATAGGGGTTTTCGGAGGGCAACAACGGGAAGGTGGAAAAGGACGAGAAACAGCACGTATGGTGCTGTTCCCTTCGTCACCGGAGCAGCGCAGCTCGGGATCGGAGATGACACACTAGAAAATGGGAAGTGGCGGCGTTGGCGTCTGTCCCGCGGTGGTTAAGGGTCGATTTGCAGAAGGAGGAGATGAACGCTGGTGGTGGTGAGGTCGGGCGTGCGAGAGAGACGAGGAAGAGACGAGATCGAGATTGAGAGGAGAAGGATTGAGGTCAGCGGCGGTGAAGTCTTGGAAAGCGTGCTCAGATTGAAGAGAAGGGGAACAATGGCAAAGTAGGGTTTTCAAGCGTAAAGGGCTTGGGCCCAGGGCTGTCTTGGGCTCAAACCTGATCCGGCCCAACAGGTTCCAAACTCTTTTTTTTTCTTTATGAGTTCATTTTTCTCTAAGTTGCACTCGTTCCAATGATCTCGACCCGTCTTTCAACCCCGACGCTTTAAACGAACCACAAAAGGATAAATTAAAACTTTTACCAAGGCGGTCTTCACACGTTGGACCCGAGCACGGCGGAGGAGGCTACTAGGCGGCTCTCGTTGACTAAGCGTTTGGATAGCATTTGAGGTAGGGAAGAGTAGTAATTACCACTTTTAATTAAAGAACGTTAATAGTATGCATATAGGATGTTAATAACTAAAAAAGTCTTAGCTTGCATGTCGGGCCTTAGGATTGTGTGTTGGTTGTGTTTGGTTGTGGTTATTAGTCCTTAATTGTTGATGTATAGTATTTTCTTTGGTTACTTTAAGAATCATAGCATGCTATATGAGTTGTGATGAATGTGATACGAATGGTTGTTTGTTGATATGATTGGTTGAATGAATGTGATGAATGTGATATGAACCGTTGACTTGTGATATGATCGGGTGAATGATAGACCGATGTGGTGGGTTTGGTAAATGTATCGGTAAGTTTTGATGTTATGATAAGTTCGGTGTAACATGTTTGGTATGGTATTGTATTGTTTTCTTACCCCGATGTGTGTTTCCGGGAAGACATCTAGGCCGATGTGCGTTTCTGGTATGGCGTATTGTTTGCTTACCCCGAGGTGCGTTTCCGGGAAGACATCTAGGCCGATAGTGCGTTTCCGGTATGATGTATTGTTTGTTACCACGATATGCATTTCCGGGAAGACATCTAGACCGATGAGTGTTCTGGTATGATGTATATTGTTTCACCCCGATGTTGTGTGTCCGGGAAGACATCTAGACCGAGGGTGTATTCTGGTCTGATGTATTTGTTTCACCCCGGTGCTGGATTCTGGGAAGATATCTAGGCCGAGGTGGTGTTCCGGTACGATATGTTGAGTTGCGTGTGTGGATCGGAGTATCCCGGTGTACTTGTCTTATGTTCGTGTCATGTTGGATTTGAGTGATGTTCACAGTGGACGTCGTAGTATAATATTATGTTGTTCATATGTTTTCTTAGCTTGGTTCTATGGTCGATAATGTTGGGTTCCTGTTGGTTTTCTATTCGGGTTGTCAGTTATGAGTTTATATTCTTGACTTAGTAATTATGGTGACGGAGCGGAAGTTCATTCCCATTACTACTTTTTCCTACTGAGCGAAAGCTCACCCCCTCTGTTTTTACTGTTTTACAGGTTTCGATGGTGAGTTGGTGTAGAGGACGTCTCAGAGCTCGGGAGCTCATCGAGAGTCCGGGGGTTTATATTTTAGTAGCGACGTGCTTTCTGTTTATGAACTAAACCGTGTCTTTATTTGTCTAAATTGGAGCGTTTGACTCGTGGTATTGGATTTTGATCATGAACTACTCGGAATTTTATGTTATCAAATTTACTCTTATTATTGTTTTTATTTTATTTTAGTTCACGTCTCGATTCCGGTCAAAACCGGATTTGGGGCGTGACAATTGACCCTTCTCCATTTATAGAGTTATAGGAATGGAGCTCATGATGTTGGAGACGGTAAATGTCGGATACAAACATGGATCAACCATGAGTGGTAGGGGAAATGGTGATGTGTGCAGAAGAAAATGGGATAGAAGTGGAGGAAAATGGGTAGGGGATGCGCGGAAGCAGAAAATGGAATAGAGAAAAATATGTTTAGTTCAGATAGTGCTCTAATACCATTTTGGAGTTTAAACCTTACATATATTATCATTGATCAATTGTATTTGTATACGCTTTACAAATAATGAAATCTATTCAAAACTTATACAATATATCTTCTAAGAGTCTGATTAAATTCAAACTCTAACAATATCACTAACAAGAACCATTATCTTTTTTTTTTGTGATCAATGTAAGAACCGCCTCCGGTCGATCCCGGTCGAACCGGTGATTTTTAATGAAGTTTGACTTTCGGTCGGAAAAGTCAACTGATGACTCCGGGAGTCATTCGACACCCTTCCGGGACCCAAAAAGCTTAGCCGTCGTTACGCTTAGCTTAGTTGGGTCATTTCCATTCGAAAAAGGGTCTTCGCGGAAAAAGTCAATCTCGGTCAAACGAGGTCAAAACGAGACTTTTTCGGGTGATTTCAATTTGGTTTGAGATTATTTTAATTGGTTATGGACATCACTTGGACACTTAGCATTATTTAATGGGAAATTTTCATTTTACCACCCTGGCAAATATTTAGTTTCAGTTTGATACCCTGGCATAAATTTTTATCAATTTCATACCCTAACCAAACTTTTAATTTCACTTTCATACCCAGACGGGTAAAATGTTCAAAATACCCCTAACTATTACTCAAATTTTCATCTCATGCCATTGGCTCAGAATTTGAAAATAAGTGAAATGACAATAATACCCTTCATTGTTAGGGTGTTAAACTGAAAATTTCACTAATTTTAAAATAAAATCAGTTTTTTTTTATATAAATTCAATTTTTATTTTCAATAAATCAGATTTTGATTTTAAAAATTCAATTTAATTTTTAAAAATATATAAATTCATATTTTAATATAAAAAATCATATTTAAATATAAAAATATATAAATTCAGATTTTAATATAAACAAATATAAAAAAACCCATATTTTAATATAAATATATATATAAATTCAGATTTTAATATAAAAAATATTTAAAAATATATATTTTAATATAAAAAATAAAAAATTCAGATTTTAATATTCATATTTTTAATTTCTTCATTTCTTATTTTTATAATTTACAAAACATAAAATAGATCTGCGATGAGAGACTTCTCAAAAAAAAATCTGCCATGAGAGCTCGTGGCAGAGGCGGGGAGCAGAAGTGGGAGGAGGAGCTCCGTCGCCGCCCACCGCCGCAACTCCGGCGCCGTACACCGCCGCAACTCCGTCGCCGCACACCACCGCAACTCCGTCGCCGCACACCGCCGCAACTCCAGATCTGCTGCCTCCCCCGCCCGCCAGATCTGTTGCCGCCCGCCAGATCCGCTGCCGCTCTTGTCGGAGTCGACGCGCACAACCGAGGTCGAGGGAGGCGTAGGGAGAGGAGGTGTGGAGACGAGGGTCGAGGTCGAGGGATTCAAAAATTCTGGGCTTTTTGTTCCATTGCAGCACGACACACACCAGTAACTCCTTTGATAGCGTTGGGTACTCGAGATTGAAAAAGGGAATTTGGCCCTTGAAGAACATGGAGCTAGAACATGAAGCAATACATGAAGCCAGATTTGGTTTTCAGATCTGAGAACTTTGTTTTGTTGTCATTTTTCATTGATTTTTAATATTGATGTTATATTGATAGAAACTTCCCAGATCCAAAAATATCATTTTGGTTTGTTCATATTCATGAATATAGAAAGAGGAAAATGAAAAAAAATCAATGTGTGTTTGATTGTTTGAATAAATAAGTAGATCTGTAGACGTTTTGATTGTTCAGGGATGGAATGGTTTGAGTTAGAAAAAACTGTTTTTTAATATAAATAAAATTAATTTTTTTTTAAAAAAATGATTTTTGATATATAAAACTGTTTTTAATAAAAAAAAATTATTTTTATAAAAAAAACTGATTTTTATGTATTTTTAAAATTAAAATCTGATTTTTTGAAAATAAAAATTGAATTTATAAAAAAAACTGATTTTATTTTAAAATTAGTGAAATTTTCAGTTTAACACCCTAGCAATGAAGGGTATTATTGTCATTTCACTTATTTTCGAATTCTGAGCCAATGGCATGAGATGAAAATTTGAGTAATAGTTAGGGGTATTTTGGACATTTTACCCGTCTGGGTATGAAAGTGAAATTAAAAGTTTGGTTAGGGAATGAAACTGATAAAAATTTATGACAGGGTATCAAACTGAAACTAAATGTTAGCCAGGGTGGTAAAATGAAATTTTCCCTTATTTAATTAAAAAAGAGAAAAGAGGTGAGAAAAGACCCATGTGACCTTGCTTTTTCCCAAAAAGGTGAAACAAGACAAAATGGGCTTTATGGTTTTTCCACTTTAGGTTAAAGAGCACATGGGACACAAAATTCAGGTCATTTCTCACCTTGCGGCCGAACACCCATAGAGAGAGAAAATGTTTGAACTCCATTGTTGCTCAAGGAAGAAGAAGAAGAAGAAGAAAGGTCATCCAAGCTCCATTTTTCTATCGAAATTCCATTTTTCTTCCATATTCCTTCTCATCTCTTCATTCCCTACGTGAGAACTCTTTTATTTTCGTTTTTGAGCAACTAAAATCCGTGGGTCTTGGAAGAATCAACTTGTTTTGGAGTGGGTGTGGTTTGAAACAAGAAAACAAGGTTGGATTTGTAAGGAGATATAAAGAAAACGTTGGATTTGAAGATTGGAGTTGAAACCCTAACTTGGAGAATTAGGGAAAATGTAAAATTGGGACTATTATTAAGGGGCTTTTGATGAAACTTGTTGGATTAAGGACCTAAAGCACATTTGGAACGAATTTGGAGAAAAGGGAAATTTTCTGGCGACCGGAGGCTCGTCGGAGCACTGGCCGGCCGCCGGAGTTTGGGAACATGGGTTGGGCACCTCAGGAACTGTGCATGGGACTCGTGCCTCGGGAACCGTGCACTCGGGGCTCGGGTATTCGAATCCCGGTTGTTCGTAAATTTTGTGCTTAAAACCGTTTAAATTGAAGAAGGGCGAATTGTTGGTTTAATTTCATTTTTCGTCACTTTAAATCAATGTTGGACTCGTTATTAATTCATCGTGTTCCATGTTAATTTAGAGTCCGGCTTCGTCCACGGAAGAGGTGATTAGCCAAGGTCGTCACCGCAAGTTTGGATAGCTTTCGAGGTAGGGAAGAGTAGTAAATTTTCGCTTTTAATTATTGAATGTTAATAGTATGCCTATATGATGATAATAATCGGACGAGTCTTAGTTTGCATGTAGGATGTGATTCAATAGATTAATCGCTTTCAATTATGGGAAATTGTCGTGCTGGTAGAATGGCCATGTCGAGCCTTAGGATTGATTGTGTTTGTGTTGGATTGTGACCTTTAGTCTTCAAATGTCGATGCATGTTCCATGTTTGATTAACATAAGAGTCTTGGTGACATGATACGAATGATTACTTGGTGACATGATTGGTTGAGTGATTGTGTGGAATGATTATATGATTGTGCCTTGTGATATGATCGGGTGAGTGATAGACCGATGGGACGTGATTGGTAAGTCATGTCGGTAAGCTTGGTTTGACAATGTGCGTTATTGCATTGTGTTTGGTATGCTATTGTGTGGCTTTGCTGTGTACCCCGAGGTGTGTTTCCGGGAAGATACCTAGGCCGATGCGCGGTTCCGGTATGGTATATGATTGTGTACCCCGAGAGAGTAACTACGGGAAGACATCTAGGCCGATGTGCGTTTCCGGTATGATACACGTTGTTTACCCCGATGTGCGTTTCCGAGAAGACGTCTAGGCCGATGTGCATTTCCGGTATGACGTCTGGTTGTTTACCCCGAGGGAGTAGTTCCGGGAAGATATCTAGGCCGATGTGCGTTTCCGGCATGATATACTACTTGGTTCACCCCGATAATATGTGTCCCTTCGGGGGCATTTTCGGGAGGATATCTTGCTTCACCCCGATGATATGTGTTCCTTTGGAGACATTTCCGGGAGCCCCGATGATATGTGTTCCTTTGGGGACATTTCCGGGAGCCCCGATGATATGTGTCCCTTCGGGACCGAGGGTCATTTCGGTATGATGTGTTGGTTTGTGTGTGGATCAGAGTCTTGTGGTTTTGATTATCTATATTTCGGTACTTGTGTGTTTCTTTAGTTGATTCTATTGGTGAATAAGCTGTCTCCCCGTTGATCTTCTTGAGTACTACTTTATTAAGTGTTGCATTTCTGGTTGATCTCTAATTATGGTGTCTTTTGGATAATCGTACTAATCGGGTTTTTTGATGTCAAGCGGGGGTTCTTTTTACTTTACTACTTTTACCTACTGAGCGTAAGCTCACCCCCTTTGTGTTTACTGTTTCTTTTACAGGTTTCGTTGTTGAGTAGACCTAGAGGTTGTCTCAGGGCTCGGGAGCTTTGAGGATTCGGGTGGTTTATGTAGTAGAGAGACGTACTTTTTTATATAACAAACTATGTTTTCCGTCACTTGGTTGGAATTGATCGTTGAACTCACGTTATTTTGGAACTAAAATTGAAGTTTACTTTCATTTAAATGTACTTTTATTATTGTTTTATTATTATTTCTAGTTCACGTCTCGAGTCCGGTCAAAACCGGATTTGGGGCGTGACAATCAAACTCTTACTCATATAGAGTACACGTCTATTGAGTTTCTCATTGAGATAACACACAATTAAGGAACCTTGATGAAGGCACAATCGGTTGGGATTATATATATATATATATATATATATATATATATATATATATATATATAGGGAAAGATCAATACAAGAAACTTGGTGGAAAAAAAAATTCAGCCTTGCAAATTGCAATTACATGCGATTCCAAGGCTGGGAATTGGTTCGTATTTCGCAAAAAATTATATATATATATAGGTAAGCTTTCAAGTGTTACCAATATCTTAAAATGTTACTTGTTACATTATTTTAAGCCTTTAGAGTAAACGGATCTAATGGTTGGAAATTTAGTGGCACACAACCGTAATTATCATAAACTTTCATTTTTTTCCTGTAATTTGACATTCTAACGAGGACAAATTCGTCATTTTGTCTCTCTACTTACTCTAACCCTAACCAAAACTACGTTCATTCATCTCAGCCCTCTTTCTCTCTCAGCCAAGCAAATCAGCCGCCCCCTTGTCCGAGCAATTGTCGAGCTTCTCCCTCGTAGTCGTGCATCGCCGGCCATCGCCCCCTCCCTACGCAGCTGTCCGCAACCGTGCCTCGCCACCTCCAATCGTTCTCTTCCACCGTACAAGATCTGAAACTGTTGGTGAGAGTTGCTCCTTCCAGGATCCACGAAGCGAGGACGATGGCAATCATAGCTCCCCGTTCGTATCTGCTTCGTCGTTGAGAAAGGGGAAGGACTCGCCGGCAAGCCCCGTGTTCCAGCCACGCTTTGAGAAGACGCTCGCGGCCCAGCTCGCTGCACGAGCTCAAGATCGGAGATCACTGCTACACTAGAACCTTTCAGCGCTCGGAGGATGAAAAATGTGAGGTTGTAGAGCCATTTCGAGTTCTACGGAAACAATTAGGTGTTCCTGATCTGAAGCCACTACCATTTTGTCGACAAGCAGTCGTCATAGTAGTTCCTAGCCGGAGAAAACACGGCCCTGTCAGCAAATGTTCTTCTTCCCCGAGCTTGGGGTATTTTTTTGAAACCAGAACATTGATTCGTTTGGGGTAGGTTTTTGAAACCAGTTATGGACCTTTTTATTTTTTTGTTGTTTTTCTGTTTTTCAATTTCGTCCAAATTATGTTTTTATGGTTTATTTGGTTTCATTCATCTGATATTAAGTTCGATTTTAGTGGAAATCAAACTAAAGTATTGTTTTTAAGATAGAACCAAAGTATTGTTGATTACCGTAGGTTTTGGCATTGATTTTTGAATACTTTAGGTATTTTTTTGTAATTGATTTTGAGTAGTCTTTCTTTGGCAGATATGTAACATTTGATGTTTTTGTTGTTGATTGCATAGGTTTTATAACTGATTTTCGAATACTTTAGGGTAGATTTTGGTACATGATTTAGGGTAGTCTTTTGTTATGAGATCTGTACCACATTGTAATTACTTGCGTAACATTCGATTTTTCAAATATATAACATTTTGTACTTATTTTTGTGACTTTCGATTTTTCTTGAATATTGATTACATGAATTCTAGTGTAGATTTGTGTAATTTTATATGTATATTTCTGTAATTGATTTTCATACATTTAGAGTTGTTTTTTATACCCTATTTTGGGTAGTCTTTTGTTGTGAAATTCTGTAACATTCCGTGTGAAGTTCTATAATGAACCAGGTACAATTCTATAATGTTAAGGTATAGTTTTGTAACATTATCTGATTTGTATTGTAATTTGTAATCTTTAGTTTATTATTATGTAACGTTCAATTTAATTATTGATAAATGAGATGTATTTTTGATCTATTTTTCTATAACTTTTGATATATTTTTATTTTTATTTTTTCATGTTCTATCCTTAAATTTGGAGTAAAAAATATTTGTAATGTTGGTGACAAAATTTGTAACATCAGTTTTAAATTTCTGTAACACCGATTATTATATTGGATCATCAATTTTTAGTCTGAAACATCAATATAAAATTTCTGTAATATCCAATATAAATATTTGTAATATTAAACATAAAATTATGTAACACAAATTACAAAAATAGAAAAATAATCGAAATTATGAATTAAAATAAAAAAGAAAACAGATTTGAACAGCAAAAAAAAATTATGTAATAAAAAATTAAGAAAGATAGAATTACCAAATTACCCTTTTACTTATTTTTGTATTTATTTTATGGATAATTTGGGCTGAAAATTTATAACCATTAACAATTAACAAATATATATATATATATATATATATATATATATATAGCTAAACATTCAGGTACAAACCCCTATTTTCCATACAAAATACGAATATATCTGAGCCTTGTAATATCGTTTTTTGTATGGCTGCGATTCTGTTTGAGATACTTGGCTAAAACAGACGTGTGGGTTGTTTAATGCAAAAAAGGGTAAATTAGACTTTGTATGTAGAACGAAGCTAGCTGTCAAATTAAATTGTGGAATTGTAATATTACACGAATCTAATCATATCTTATACAATCCACGTTTTTAGGCAATTAGAATTCTTCTAATCCTTGATTGCGTATACCATAAAAAATAAATTGTATTCAATATTGATTTTATTACCATAAAATAATTACAATCAATGTCAAACTGCATATGTATAAATGCATATGCTTGTTATTAATTGGATTCAAATATTACCTTTGTGATATTGAGTTCATATTTCAGAGCCAAGTTTAATTCTGCCAAGGTTTGGAATCAATATACATGTTTTTTATTCTTAGTGGAACTTTATGGATTTTATATTAATGATAAATAAATTTTTATGCTTAACCCATGTGATGTGTGTTAAGCATATTTTATTTTAGAAATCGAATCAGTACGAGTAGGATGATGAAGAAGAATAAAAATATATAAAACTATCTAGGCCATAAATATTAATAAATTGACACATAATTATGTACATGTTATTATAATAGTACATACAAAGTAATTCGATGTGTTTCACATGGTCATTTCAGTTATACTTTAACTGTATATGTATAACAGAAATGGAATATTCCGTTAATTTTTCATACAGAAGTGCGTGGACGATTCATAAGGGTAGCCAGACGACGTGGACAAAACATTGTGCACTATTTCGTTTGTGGACGAAACATTAGTGCATGTTTTGACAATTATCCCTATATTTAATATGACACAAAAATGTTGTAACGATCTAAATTAAAAAAAGGAAGGACAATAAATTACAAAACAACATAGTTGAACATACAAATTGTACAATTCAACTTGAATATGATAATTGTTGGGTTTAGGGTTCAGGGTATAGGGTCAGGGTTTAGTTTTTAGGGTCTTAAGGGTTTGGGTTTTAGTGTGCATTTTGAAAGTTTCCAGTTTGATAGCTTGAGTTTACAGGGTTTATGGTTTAGGGGTTTAGTGTTTAGGGTTTCTTTATATATTTTAAAGTTTCAGGGTGCAAGGTTTTATGGTTTAGTGTGCAGTTTGAAAGTTTCCACTTTGATAGTTTCAGTTTACAGGGTTTATGGTATAGATTTTGAAGGGTTTAGTGTTTAGGGTTTATTGATATATTTAAAACTTTCAGTGTTCAGGTTTAAAGGGTTTAGTGTTTATAGTTTTTTTTTTGAGAGGTTTAGTGTTTATAGTTAAAGGATTTAGTGTTCATTTTAAAAGTTTTCAATTTTAAAGTTTCAGTTTACATGCTTTATGGTTTAGGGTTATAGGGTTTAGTGTTCATTTTAAAGGTTTCCAGTTTTAAAGTTTCACTTTACAGGGTTTATGGTTTAGGTTATAGGGTTTAGTGTTCATTTTAAAGGTTTCCAGTTTTAAAGTTTCACTTTACAGGGTTTATGGTTTAGGTTATAGGGTTTAGTGTTCATTTTAAAGGTTTCCAGTTTTAAAGTTCCAGTTTACAGTTTTAAAATTTCATTTTAAAGGGTTTATGGTTTAGGGTTTAGTTATCATTTTAAATGTTTCCAGTTTTAAAGCTTTAGTTTAAAAGTATTAGTGTTCATTTTAAAGGTTTCCAGTTTTTAAGTTTCGGTTTACAGGATTTATGGTTTAGGTTATAAGGTTTAGTGTTTATGGTTTAGGATTTAGTGTTCATTTTAAAGGTTTCCAGTTTTAAAGTTTCAGTTTAAAGGGTTTATGGTTTAGGGTTTAGTTATCATTTTAAAGGTTTCCAGTTTTAAAGTTTCAGTTTAAAGGGTTTAGTGTTTATATTTAAAGGGTTTAGTGTTTATTTTAAAGGTTTCCAATTTTAAAGTTTGAGTGTACAAGGTTTATGGTTTAGGGTTAAAGGGTTTAGTGTTTATGGTTTAGGGTGTAGTGTTCATTTTAAAGTTTTGTTTCCAGTTTTAAAGTTTCAGTTTCCATGGTTTTCGGTTTAGGGTTAAAGGCTTTATTGGTTATGGTTTATGGTCTAGTGGGTCATTTTAAAGGGTTCCAGCTTTAAAGTTTTATTTTACAAAGTTTATGGTTTAGGTTATAGGGTTTAGTGTTTATGGTTTAGGGTTTAGCGTTCATTTTAAAGGTTTACAGTTTTAAAGTTTCAGTTAAAAGGGTTTATGGTTAAAGAGTTTAGTTATCATTTTAAAGGTTTCCAGTTTTAAAGTTTTAGTTTAAAGGTATAAGTGTTAATTTTAAAGGTTTCCAGTTTTTAAGTTTCAGTTTACAGGGTTTATGGTTTAGGGTTATAGGGTTTAGTGGTTATGGTTTAGAGTTTAGTGTTCATTTGAAAGGTTTCCTGTTTTAAATTTTCAGTTTCCACTTTTAAAGTTTCAGTTTACAGAGTTTATTGTTTAGGCTTTACAGTTAAAGGGTTTAGTGTTCATTTTAAAGGTTTCCAGCTTTAAAGTGTCAGGTTACACAATTTATGGTTTAGGTTATAGGGTTTAGTGTTTATGGTTTAGGGTTTAGTGATCATCTTGTACGTCACATTATAAACTGAAAACCTTTAAAATGAACACTAAATCCTAAACCATAAACACTAAACCCTATAACCTAAACGATAAACCCTGTAAACTGAAACTTAAAAACTGGAAACCTTTAAAATTAACACTAATACCTTCAAACTAAAACTTTAAAACTGGAAACCTTTAAAATGATAACTAAACCCTTTAACCATAAACTCTTTTAACTGAAACTTTGAAACTGTAAGCTGAAACTTTAAAACTGTAAACCTTTAAAATGAAAGTTAAACCCTAAACCATAAACACTAAACCCTATAACCTAAACCATAAATTTTGTAAATTGAAACTTTAAAACTGGAAACCTTTAAAATGACCCACTACACCATAAACCATAACCAATAAACCCTTTAACCCTTTAACCCTAAACCGAAAACCATGGAAACTGAAACTTTAAAACTGGAAACAAAACTTTAAAATGAACACTAAACCCTAAACCATAAACACTAAACCCTTTAACCCTAAACCATAAACCCTGTACACTCAAACTTTAAAACTGGAAACATTTAAAATAAACACTAAACCCTTTAAATATAAACACTAAACCTTTTAAACTGAAACTTTAAAACTGGAAACCTTTAAAATGATAACTAAACCCTTTAAACTGAAACTTTAAAACTGTAAACTGAAACTTTAAAACTGGAAACCTTTAAAATGAACACTAAATCCTAAACCATAAACACTAAACCTTATAACCTAAAACATAAATCCTGTAAACCGAAACTTAAAAACTGGAAACCTTTAAAATGAACACTAATACCTTTAAACTAAAACTTTAAAACTGGAAACATTTAAAATGATAACTAAACCCTAAACCATAAACCCTTTAAAATGAAACTTTAAAATTGTAAACTGGAACTTTAAAACTGGAAACCTTTAAAATGAACACTAAACCCTATAACCTAAACCATAAACCCTGTAAAGTGAAACTTTAAAATGAACACTAAACCCTAAACCATAAACACTAAACCCTAAACCATAAAGCATGTAAACTGAAACTTTAAAATTGAAAACCTTTAAAATGAACACTAAACCCTTTAACTACAAACACTAAACCCTTTAAACCTGAACCCTGGAAGTTTTAAATATATCAATAAACCCTAAACACTAAACCCTTCAAAATCTATACCATAAACCCTGTAAACTGAAACTATCAAAGTGGAAACTTTCAAACTGCACACTAAATTATAAAACCTTGTACCCTGAAACTTTAAAATATATAAAGAAACCCTAAACACTAAACCCCTAAACCATAAACCCTGTAAACTCAAGCTATCAAACTGGAAACTTTCAAAATGCACACTAAACCCTAAAACCCTGCCCCCTGAAACTTTAAAATATATCAATAAACCCTAAACACTAAACCCTTCAAACTCTAAACCCTGTAAACTGAAACTATCAAACTGGAAACTTTCAAAATGCACACTAAACCCTAAAACTCTGCACCCTGAAACTTTAAAATATATCAAAAAACCTTAAACACTAAACCCCTAAACCATAAACCCTGTAAACTGAAACTATCAAACTGGAAACTATCAAAATGCACACTAAACCCTAAACCCTATACCCTAAAAACCCCAAAACCTAAACCCTATACCATAAACTCAATATAGTTTGTATATGCAATGTACTTAATTTGCATATACCTACTATATAGTTTGTATGAATATAAATATAAGGTCATAAAATTACATAAAACCATGGAATCCTAAACACTAAACACTAAACACTAAACCACAAACCCTAAACCCTAAACCGTAAACCCACAAACCCTAATCCCTACACCCCAAAATAGAAACCATAAACCCTAAAGTAGAAACCCTACATCCCAAAATAGAAACCCTGAACCTTAAAATAGAAACCCTCAATCCCAAAAAGGAAACCATGAACCCTAAAATGAAAACCCTAACCCTTAACCCTAAATGTTGTGTAATTAGTTTGTCCAAACTGGAAAAATCGTATGTCAATTTAATATAGTATGCAAAATATACTAAAAATACAGCAATTAAAAAGGGAAACCCTTAACCCTAAATAGGAACCGTAATCCAAAATCCATAATCCCTAAACTCACAAACCTAAACCTTACAGAGGAAATCGTAACCCTAAACGCTAAACACTATACACTGAAGGGAAACCCTGGCCCTAAAATGTAACTATGTACCCATATGTCATGAACACTGATTACCATACAATTTTACATTTGCCTAATTCATATTTTTGCTAAGTTCTTATATGATCCAACGTCTTGCATTGGTTAACAACATGTTATTTGTTCTATTAATAATGCTTAACTAGTATATGCGATTTTTCAACAAACTATATCATATGTACTTTCAGACAATGCAATTTAGTTACTTACATATTATATTATTTTGGTAAGAAAATAAAATACACATGTAACTCATCCTCCTAGTCATATCAATTAACCCACAAAACCTTATATTATTACAAGTGGCATGTGTTTCACACCACTAAACCCACCTTCTCACACGTTACATCATGCACTCCTAAATTTAGCTTAATCATTACATGCAAATATACTCCTCATCAAAAGATTGTTTACTCATCTAATACTGTGTTTAATCTTTGAGTGTAATCATAGTATTTTGATACTGTGGAAATCTATAACTTTTGAGTCCTATATACGAGTGATTCTGTTTTGATACGATTGTAATTATATTCCATAAAAATAGGTACGTTTCCTTATATATTTACAACCCATTATTACCATATACCATTGTTGCCCCTTGCTATACGATTTTGGAATAAAAGTAACTAAATATTGCGTTTCACAATTGGCCGTAGATGCGATTCATCCTATGGATAAGGATGATTCGTATTTCGTAGATGAGGAGGGATTTGTACCAGAAAACCCCCCTATATATATATATATAACTTGATTATCATGTGATTTAATAAAGCATGAAGCACGACTCAATGATGTCAACTCGGCTTCATATGACTGCCCATGACAATGTATTCGGTAGTCAGGTAGATGGAACTCCAACAATTCGATTGCATGCATGGGTCATAAGAACGGGCATGCAAGATTAATTTTCTAAAAGGTGTGTCTTATGATGGTGTGTTGGCTCCTCAATTACGGACAGATGCAACAACGTGTGAACCATAAACGATAAATTAGGGTAGCTTCGACTTCTTGTGTGTATAAAGATTATCAACCGTCTCACCAACTACCTTTGTGTGTTTTAGCAAGGGGCTAATGATATTCCCTAGCATGCAGGTTGCGCCTCTTATCGTTGCTGAACCTTGGCCTCAGAAAGCTTATTTTCATAAACTTCTTTAACAAATGCTTGTATAGAGGAGAAATCTATTGAGAACCACTCTTAACATAGGAACCGTGAGAACCAATCCTAGCCATTATCACCTATGATCCAACACTCATCAAAATGCCACATCATCACTCAAATCTAACCCACATACACGCCTATTTCATCCATTCTCACACAAGCAAGGGCATAATTGTAATAGCATGGTGCCATGTGGACAAGTGTCCATTTTTTTCTTCACCAATTCACTAATGTACTATTTCCCGTTTCGTTTGAACTCCGATTAACTTCAAACTTGCGCCAATATTTTTCTTTTTTCAAGAGCTTTAAATCAAGACCAGTCATGAATATATTTTGAAGCACAAAAATAATAATTTATATCAAGGGGATAAAAATAATGTTGAGCGTTGATAAATCTTCACTAATAAATGTTTTATATCGGAGTACCAAACTAGTGTTAAATGTTGATAAAAAAACATGTAATGAGATGATAAGAAACAAATAATGAGGTGATAAAAACCATTTTCAATTTTGATAATAAGTGTGATACACTAGAGTTTAACGTTGATAAAAAAAACTTGTGATGGGGTGATAAAAAACACGTAATTCAATGATAAATCTAGTGTTTAGTGTTGATAAAACTGGTGTTCATATAAAGCCCGTAATGAGATGATAAAAATCATGATCAGTTTTGGAGAATGGGGTGATAAAACCATTGTAAAGTGTTGATAAAAATAGTGGAAAGTGTTGATAAACCCAGAGCAAAGTGTTGATAAAAATTACCTATATATAATTTCTTTAAAACCCTGTCCCGAAACAAAAAAAAATCGTGCTTCAAAAAAAACATGTGATGGAGGTGATAAAACACACGTAATTTGAATGATAAACCTAGTGTTAAGTGTTGATAAAACTAGTGTTCATAAAAAGCACGCGATGAGGTGATAAAATCATGATCAGTTTTGGAAAATGAGGTGATAAAACCAGTGTAGAGTGTTGATAAAACCAATGTAAAAGTGTTGATAAATCCAGAGCAACGTGTTGATAAAAATTACCCAGATTTTTTTATAAAAAATAAATCAACCCTGAAATAATTTTTTTTTCGTGCTTCAAAATATATTCATGACTGATCTTGATTGAAAGCCCTTAAAAAAACAAAACTAATGGCACAAGTTTGAAGCCAATCGGAGTTCAAACGAAGCGGGAAAAATTAAATTAGTGAATTGGTTAAAAAAAAGTAATATGATAGTTTTACTAAAAAGCTCTTACCACTTACTAAAAAGTGCTGTTTTTTTTGCAGTCAACAAGTCAACTACTCAATTGCATCTCATCCATCCATTCATAAAATGGATGACTTAGATTGGTTCTCCCAGTTCCTACGTTAAAACATGGTTCTCACCAGATTTCTCCTCTGCGTGTATAATCTATAAGAAGGTACAAGGTTATGAAGTTACAATTTTAGTGGTCGCCTTCCCCATTGGTAAGAACCAATTGGAAACTATATTCAAACTCATTCACTCAAATTCAAGACCCACGAGAAGTTCGACTCTTGTCACAATATCATCAGATCATGACAATTGACGGTACTGACTACCTCTTCATTGATAAACCAAGTATCATGCTCTTCGCGGATCAGTCTGTTACTTACGAGTATTAAAACTTCTTGTGGACCATGTTTAGGCACACCAAAGGTAGACACCTGCCTAAGATGTCCAACCACCTCAAATTCCATTCGATATCGATGGTATCCGATACGGTGTCAGTTGGTTTCGATGAGGTCGCATCACATACTATCCAACAACGTAATCAATATAATCAGTGATAGGATGCATCACATCTCTTCCGACATCACATTAATCAAGATGATATACGGTAAACTTGAAAATATGAGTATTCTACGGGAGATAATAAAATAACCTCACTGATTTTGTTTTGAGAATAAGGTACAACTTTTATTAATGATCAAAGTGAAGAATACATCGAAGTGCATCAAGAAAGGTATCTCCCGACCACTGAAAAACAGACATAGAACGAAGTAAGAAGCTTTGTTCGCAGTTCTCTTAACAAGTGTGAGAGTTAGTATCTCGTTTTGAAGAAGCTTAAAGAAATTTAAACTAATAAACTGGGGGAACCGCTCAAAGTAGTTCCTAAACGATGTGTGTTCCCTACTTTCCAAGGACTCCTTTTGCCGTGAGGAGTGTGAACAAACTTCAACTCATGTAGCTTCCAAGACAGGAACAATGGATGCTCGAACCCCCTGTAGCGCCCTAGAACACGGTGACGACATCATAGAGGATGGCTAGGGTTGAGAATTCTCAAACCCTAGTTAACGTTAAATATGTCAGTACCTCGGTGATAAGAGGGGTAATATTTTTATAGAATAAAAGGAACTTTTGTGAAGAAAAAAAAGAAGTAAATTAAAGGTACATATATGTATTAGAAAATGATGACTTTCAAAATTAAAATAAAATAACCTACATCTTTGAACATATAACTATTCAAACATCGACATCGAAATCATGGATACAAATGTTGCCTCAAGATATTCTTTCTATTTGTGTATCTTGTAAATGCATCATCAAGAAATGCAAAACAAAGTACAATGTGTGTCAGAAGACTTGAATCATTGAACATCTAGAACAAACCTTGGACGCCTATTGGAAAAAGTAGCAGACACTTGGAAAGCTAGGGACTTAAAATACATGGATCGAACAAACAACAAATTCAGCTGATTGGTGACTTTCTCATGCGCCGTTAGGTGTCACTGCGCCACTAGCCAGGTCATTCCCACTATTGCCTTACAGTATATATCCGATTCCTAGTGCAACCAAAAAGATCATTAAACTAGTAGAGCACTAATCTTATAGCTATCCGATTCCTAGTGCAACCAAAAAGATCATTAAACTAGTAGAGCACTAATCTTATAGCTAAAAAACCATTTCCTGCTCCACTCCCTCAAGAAAAAGGACAAAACCAAACAAGATGGCTTGCACAAAAACAGGGTGCTTCTTCTGTACCATGAAAGAGCAAGACCCGAGCCTCAGAAAAGCAGGCATCGCAAAGTGCTTCAAGAAGATCCCTCTCACCGACGACCAGGAGCATGTTCTCGTCCTCAGCAGCTTATGGAACGTTGCCATGACCCACCCGGACGACCCCGAGTTCCCGACTCTCGGGGTCTTCAAGTGCATGGCCAGTTTGATCCAGAAAGGGGTGACCGACAGAGATTGGCTTCTGCGGAACCAAAACGTCTACATCCCTTACTACGCAGCTCATGTCATAGGCTCCTACACCATGAACAAGCCCGAGTTCGCCGAGATAGCCGTCCAATCCGGCGTCGTTCCACCTTTGATGGAGCTTCTTAGAGGGAAGCTCACTTGGGTGGAGCAAAGAGTGGCCGTCCGAGCACTAGGCCATCTTGCGAGCTACGAAACAACGTTCGACCAAGTAGCCGTGTCATACGAGGAAGAGGCGGTGAAACTCGCCATGCACTTAGCCTCCACCTGTCTCGACGAGGTGTATGTCAAATTCGTGGGAGTTAAGGATAGAAACAAATATCACATCGACTTGCTGACGAGAGGCGTGGGAGGTAGGGAGATGGAGGAGCGGAAGGCGGAAGAGTGGGCGAGCCAGCTCCAGTGCTGGTGCATCTACCTTCTCAACTGCTTCGCCTTCAAGAAACGCTCCCTTCACCTTATTTGCAACCAAGATCGGTTCTTGAGAGATCTGTGCGGCATGTGGGGCGGTTTGGTCAATCACTCGTCCCCTGCCGGGGTTGGACTGATTCGAATCTTGTGCTACACCAAGGTCGGACGAAACAGCATAGCCGATTCCGAACACGTGGTGGAGAGTCTTTGCAACCTCTCGAGATCCTCCGACGACTGGCAATACATGGCCATTGATTGTCTCCTCTTGCTGCTTAAACACAAAGATACGAGGTACAAAGTCATTGAGACAGCCACCTTGTACCTAGCGGATCTAGTCGAGCTTAAACGACTAGGAGAAAGATCCAATCTTGGGGATTCCATCGCAGCCGCTCTACTGTTAGATTACAAAAGCAAAACGAAGCCAAACAGAAAGGTCGCGAAGGTTCTAAGAGAAGTATGGGACGTGAAGGTGGAGCGGAGGAAGATGGAGAAGCTGATACCGGACCAAGGTCTTGAGGACAGGAGGGTTCTGGTGAGCTTGATCAAAGCACAAGGAAACGATGCGTTTTGGGGAGGAGAGGTGGAGAAAGCCATAGGCAAGTACAGTGAAGCGCTTGTGGTTTGTCCCGTGAAGTTGAGGAAGGAGAGAATGGTGATATACAGCAACAGAGCTCAGTGCCACTTGATGCTGAGAGACGCGGACTCGGCCATCAGCGACGCGACTCGGGCGCTGTGCCTGTCCAATCCGGAAAACTCGCACGGTAAGAGCCTGTGGAGGAGGTCACAGGCTTATGACATGAAAGGGTTGGCCAAGGAGAGCTTGATGGACTGTGTCAAGTATGTGTATGACTGCATCACCACCAAGGGCCTCAGGATACCGTATCACCCCGCGCGTATGATCACTAAGCAGATGGATGCCACGTGGCTCTTTGCTAAATCCCGCTCTAAGAGTGGTGGCGCTAGAATTATCTGCGGTCAAGTTGATGATAAGTTGGTCAATATTGAAGGGAAAGGGCAGCGATACAATGAAATGGTCAGGATGATTATGGACAAGAAAGGTACGTCCGTAACATATACGGAACAGATATAGTAGTTACTTAAATTTAATATCTTCAATATCTTACAAGATTAGTGTTATATCATAAATCTTTCCTACTTAATTTGTTTCTATTTTCTTTCAGAAATTTCATTACGGATCACTTGTGACTATTATTTGGTATTAAATTCAGGATTGTCGACCATTATAGAGGAGCCAGTGGTCTTAAATAAGGAAGGGAATGGGAAGAAGCCGCAGACAAGAAGGAGGAGAAGAGCCGTTGTGGCTAGATCTATGTGATTTACTTCATCAGAGGTTTGAACTTTTCTATGATTAGTGTACTCGTAGTAATACAAAATGTAGAGAATTTTCTTACAAACATGGTGGGTGGATAATATTTTGTGTTGTAGAACTAGATGCAGTAAATGTGCTTAACAAATCCATGGGCACACTTACAAATCTTATCACATTTCAAGAGCATTAGAATACTTCTAAATTTGTCCTTGGTTTATTTGTATGACACGTCTCTATTTATATGTATAGGATGACACACCTTAAAATTAATTCAAACACAAATATTTCATAACATAAAGATACGAACAACCGTAATTATGCGGTGAAACTCGTGCTCACAACGTGTCGTAGAACCTGTTCCGGCAAGGTATTGTAAGTCGAGTTGGATGGAACCAACACCAATACAGCGATGACCCAAATAATAACAAGAACATAAGAAGTTTGTGTGTATGTGTTGATCACCATAAGAACAAGAAATAACAAACACTTAAGAACGTAGAGAGAATGAGAGAAGATTTCCTTCATCTTATTGTGTTGTATTACAATTGCTCATGTCTAATACAAAGAATTGGTACATGTATTTATAAATGACAACAACATACTAGAGTTTGTCACATATACCATTGTGTGCAACAAGTGGTGTCATGCATATTGTGGTGACCACACATGGCATACACATGCCATCTCACAACACCCCCCTTGAACACTACAATGTGCTTCAAGTTCAAGTTGTCTAGTTGAAAATCTCTTCAAGAAAACCCGATGGGACAAAACCTGTAAGAAAAAGAGTGCAATGTATTAAATGTGCTTGAGGTTGTGCTTGATACTGCCTTTTTAAAAACATCTCCAAGAAAACCATGTTGGACAAAACTTGGATAAAGGAAAAAAAATGCAATGCATGGAACTTATCTCCCCTTGATGACAAACAAGCTACTTTGGTTTCTTGCTAAGGCGACACATGCCGATTATGAATATTAGCTTCTCAAAGGTAGAATTCGGCAATAAATAAATCAGCTAGATTCTCGCACAACCGAATCTACTTGACATCTATCTTATTACTCTTTTGGAGCTCATGAGTATAAAAAAGCTTCAGAGAGATGTGCTTGATCACATCACCTTTGATATAGCCTCCTCTCACTTGAGCAATACAAGTTGCATTATATATCTTCATATATTATGGAATGTGGAAGGAGAACTTGACGGAGGAAAGAGGAAAGCCATTTGAGCACAAAACATACTTAATAATAGATCGCAAGAATATACACTCTCGGATAGCTTCAAGTAGCGCCAGAATTTCTGAGTGGTTCGAGGATGTCGCAACCAAAGTCTGCTTTGTGGAGTGCCATGAAATGGTTGTTTTATTGCAGGTGAAAACATACCCTGTCTTGGAGCGAGTTTTGTGAGGATCCGATAAATATCATGCAACCACATATCCAACCAGATCAACACTGTCCCTAGATTAGAATATAATAGCCCCAAATCTCTAGTTCTGCTCACATAACGAAGAACATGCTTGATAACATTCCAATGTCGTCGAGTGGGTTCTGAACTTAATTTGGAAAGTATACTTACTAAGAACGCTATATCTAATTGCGTACATTGTGCTAAATATAACAGAGCCCCAATAACATTAAGATATAGTACTTCAGGACCAAATATCTCTTCATCAGCTTCATTGGGACGGAATGAATCTCTCTTAGGATCCAAGGATCAGACAACCATTGGAGTACTGAGGGGATGAGCATTATCCATGCTAAAGCGTTTCAACAGTTTTTCAACATATGCAGATTGATGGATCAAAATACCATCTAACAAATGCTCGAGCTGCAAGCCAAGACAATGTCTGGTCTTCCCCAAGTCTTTCATTTCAAATTCCATTTTTAGATACTCTACAACTTTGAGGATCTCCCCCGGAGTCTCGGTCAGATTTATATAATCAATGTATAATAATGCTATAATAGAAAAACCAGAGTTTGTTTTCTTGATGAACACATATGAACCTATGACATTATTCTTATAACCGTCTCTAATAAGGTACTCATTAAGACGATGGTACCAACATGTTTAACATCTTTGGGTGTTACAGAAACAGGCTCAAAGACTTGGGGTTTCACCAATAAAGCCAATTATGCATGAATTGCTTCTTCACACATAGGCTAGTCATCTCTGTGACGGTACTCATCAGTGTTTCAGGGCTCAAAATCAAATTCATTGATCATCTAATTAGCCACCGTGAAAGAAAAGACTTCATCCACAACAATTGATTGCATATCCCATATTTCCTTTATGTGTGAATAGTTCATCAAGATCTCTTCATTACCTTGTTCTTATAACCCCTCAAGAACGTTAGACCCTTCCGGTCTTTCCAGACTGGTTGGTTCCCCCGGAACCAACTCTGGTAATGAGGCTTTCTCATCCCCTTTATTTGTCTAACATTTTCTCTTCTGAGGAACAATGTCTTTTGATCCAAGCAGTTTTCCACGCTTCAGACGCGTACTAGAAGAATCTATAACTACCTTTACAATATCACTAGTTGCCTTAATTTTAGTTGGTATATTGATAGCATCTACATAAGACCTCGTCATTTTTGACGTGTCTGCAAATGCATCAGACATTTGATTTCAATATTTTGCAAATGAAGTATCCTCTATACTTCCATCGCACACTATGGAGTTTGCGGGTCAAGATGAGTCAGGGACCTTACTTCCCAAGAAAGCTCATGCCTAACTTCAGGAGGCTTATCTTTCTCACCCAGCGGTGGAAACGATGTCTCATCAAAACGACAGTTGTCAAATCTTGCAGTAAACATATCACCCATCAAGGGCTCAAGATACCTGATAATTGATGGTGAATAAAAAACAGCATACATCCCCAATCGTCGTTAGGATCCCATTTTTGTGCGTTTAGGAGGTGCAATCGGCACTTACACAGTGCAACCAAAGGTTCGCAAATGTGATATATCATGTTTATGACCACATAAAAGTTTCACATGAGAATATCAATGATATGCACCCTCAATCGAATCAAAGATGCACCATGTAATACAACATGTCCCCAAGAAGAAATAGGTAATTGTGATTGCATTAGTAATGTACGTACAATTACTTGTATAGGTTTAAGGGGTAATTCCACCTCGGTACCCTAAACCTTCATTAATTCATTTAGAGTAACTTAAATCTTTTTTGTGTCGCCTCAGTACCCTAAACTTTCATTAATTCCATTCTAGTATCCATTATTAACTTTCCATCTGATTTTCCATCCAAAACAGGTAAAAGGACCATTATACTCTTCACTAACAACAAATTTAGGGTAAAGTTAATGGTGAGTACTAAAATGTTATTAATAAAAGTTTAGGGTACTGATGTGACACAAAAATGATTTAGGATACTCTAAATGAGTTAATGAAAGTCTAAGGTACTGATGTTACACGAATAAGATTTAGGATACTCTAAGTGAAATATGAAAGATTTAGGGTACTAAGGTGGATTTATCCCTAAGTTTAATAAATGATTCTGACAAACCATTATGGATATGGATATTTGCAACGGGATGTTTAACATCAATCCCAAAGACATGAAATAATCATCAAACATCTCCGACGTGAATTCACCAGCAATATCAAGACGAATAGACTTGATGGGATGATCAGGGAAATGCGCCCTTAGCTTAATGACTTGTGCCAACAATTTAGCGAATGGCACATTTCTCGTTGAGAATAAACACACATGAGACCATTTGATGGATGCGTCTATCAAGACCATAAATAACTAAATGGTCCACTATCCGGATGTATAGGGCCACATATATCACCCTAAATAATTTGTAAGAATGATAGGGACCTAACATGAACCTTTATTCGAGATGGTCGGACTATTAATTTTCCATGACAACAAGTGGTACATGATATATCATTGGGCATTAGGATCTTCTATCCCTTTAACGAATGTCCACATGAGTTCTCAATAATTATACGCATCATGGTCGATCCCAAATGACCAAGATGATTGTGCCAAAGCATAAAATCATTTTGATTAATGAATTTCTGATTCATTGTTGTCTAGGCTTCAATTGTTCTTATGGTTGCGTAGGCTTTTCACCACGATCACCCCAAGTGATATAGAAAAACTCAGTCTCATTTTCTTTAGTGTTCTCAAGATGATATCCATTACCATGAATATCCTTAACATATACATCACACATATATCAAATTGTTCAAAAGGATGTACTGGTAATAACATACTCGTTCCACATTCCCTTCACGGGAAATGTTCCCATCATCATCATCATCATCATCATCAAAGAATTCGGAGATTGTAAGTTTGATCGGATCCCCTAAATAAATATAATCAACAAAGTTCGTATATATGACCTTCTTCTCCCTTTGGTCGGCTCCCTTTTGCCAAACGGTTTGGCATACAGCAAAGTCGTGACCAATGGCATGTCTCACCACATTAATAACATATAGTTTCAGCATTCTTTGGAGCGTGGTTCTGTGGGGCTTCACTCTTTTCATACCTCTCATGGTTGTTACACCCCCGGTGGTACATTTTCCTCCCATGAGGCTGAGGATCGTTATACACAAAACCACCATTATGACCATGACCGCGGTTACGCTTGGGTCCCCAACCCCGCCCGTGTCTAGAGCTACCATATTTTACTGCCACATTCACTTCTGGAATGGAGTATCTGCCAATAGGGAGAGTTTGATAGTTTTTCTAGTAACAATTCATTGTTCTGTTCAATAATGAGTAAACATGCTATTAGCTCTGTAAATTTCGTAAACTTTCGCTCTTGATACTACTGCTACAAGAGTTTATTCGATGAGTGGATTATGGAGAATATTTTCTCAGGCATATATTTATCAAATATCTTTCTAAACACATCCAGAGTTTGGATACAATTCTGAACATAATAGAATTATACCCAATAGCGGACTTAAAGTCTTGTAACTTGAAATTCGACCAGTCATATTGTCACGCCCCAATTTCAGTAAACCGAACTCGGGACGCGAACGTTTTAAAAACATAAAAACACTTGAAACTTGTTTTCATTAAATCACTTTAAAATACCAGTTTAGTTCAACAAAATAATAATTACAACTTAAAACACGTCCCAACAAGTGGACAAAAAAAACGAGGTACACGTCATTAGACTCAAAACACCCAGAAACCCGCTTCAAGCTTCAGAAGCTCACCTAGTCCAACCTGCGACCGGTACCTGTAGGAAAAGCAGCTAGGGGTGAGCGTTCGCTCACCACCACAAATAACAGACTGACTACGGCATAATTAGCAGACAAAGCCGGTAACACCAACAACCAACTCAACATCGGGGATCACTATCCCTAAACTCAAGTAACTTAACTGAAACACAACCCGTTACTTCCTCAACAGACTCAACACTTGGACTCGTAATGTAGACCCATCACAACGATCACGACCTCTTCCAAGGACTCGAACGACCACCACACAACACCCAAAAATCACAAAGGATCGTACACCAAAAAAGATCACAAAGGATCGCATATCAGCTGCTCAGTAACCTCCCTCAATCACGCGCTTTGCCGAACCACTCAGGCCAGGCGGTCGACCTGTCTCAGTAACCTCTCTCACTCACGCGCTTTGCCGAACCACTCAGGACAGGCGGTCAACCTGTCTCATTCACGCGCTTTGTCGAACCACTCAGGCCAGGCGGTCGACCTGTCTCACTCACGCGCTTTGCCGAACCACTCAGGCCAGGCGGTCGACCTGTCTTAGTAACCTCTCTCACTCAGGTAACCACAATCACAACCACAAGTAAGTTCAACAAACAGCAACAACACAAGTTAAACACTCCACAGGCACTCATGGCCACACAAGACACCAACAGTAAAACACGGCTCAACAACCCCACGGGCACTCATGGCCACCCAAGACCCACCAACAGTAACTCACGGGCTCAACGACCCCACGGGCACTCATGACCACCCAAAACTCAACGATGAAACACGCTCGCAACTTACCGAGACTCTAACTCGTAAGCCAGCTAAAACACCAAACCTAAAGACACGGGTTCAACAACCCCACGGGCACTCATGGCCACCCAAAACTCAACAATAAAACACGCTCGCAACTTACCGAGACTCTAACTCGTAAGCCAGCTAAAACACCAACAGTAAAGTACGGGCTCTCATGGCCACCCAAACACGAATAATAACGCGGGCTCTCACGGCCACCCAAGACTCAACAATAATAATACGGGCTCTCAAGGCCACCTAAAACTCGATAATAATACACGGGCTCTCAGGGCCACCAAAAACTCCAAAAGATCAAACAACCTCCGGCTTAACCAAAGCCTCCAACAGTCCTAATATCAACAGTTTCTCAATCAACCTCCGGGCATGGTCATATGCCTCCAGTACTCCTAATATCGATAAGTTCACAAACAACCTCCGGGCATGGTCATATGCCTCCAGTAATTCTAATAACGCTAAGTTCTCTGCTCCTATGACACTACTAAGTGTCACATGCTTTTCTCATATTCGCTACGTTCCCGTATCATGCTTTTCTAATATTTAAATAAACCTATTCAACCCACGACACCCCGGTGTCACATGCAATTCTACTGTTAACTTTCCCCAGTCAGGGCCGAGATCCGGCTACTTTTCCCTACCTCGTGCGTGTTCTCCCAATAGCCAAACAACGAGCTCCGGTGATGATCTCAGTCACTCACCCAGCTTTCCCTTGCCTCGGTCCGTGGCACGATCTAAAAGAACACAATTTAAAGGCACTTAACAACGTGCAGGAATAAACTGAAAATCATTAAACTCGATGCCCAAACTTAACCCCGACAATGTCGATCACTCCAAAACTTCCCAATTACTCGACATTGTCGATAAAGGACCCGTAAAGGCCCGATTCGCCCGACATGGCGAATCTGCCCGGTTTTTATAAATTGCCTTCCGGAGCTCCAAAAATTCCCGTTTTCGTTTCTACGGTCTTAGAACGATTCAAGGGTCCCAATGTACTTGCCCGAATCGAATTCCGCCTCCCGAGTCAATTAAATGCCGTTTAAAGTTTCTAAACCCGATAAATTACAACTTCTCCAATTTAATTCCAATTTTCGATTTGGTTAAGGATAAATGGTCCGGGGAATGTTTTAAACCACCCGAAACACAAAACCCGATCACCCGAGCACGTGGGCCCCACCCAACCCACTTGGCCGAGAGCCCTAGGGTTCAAAGGGGGGCTCGGCCACCATGGTGGTGGCTGGTCCCAGCTCCGGCCAGCCACCCATGGCCGGCCGGCCACCACCCACGGTGGCCGGAGCTCCTCCCGAGCCTCCGGTCACCAGAAAACGCGCCCCTTCGCCTCCAAACACCTCCAAAACGTTTCCAACAATACCCCCAACCTCAATACACCCTAAACTAATAGTTTTACACAAACCCTAACTTCCAATATTTAAACCAAACGAGAATCGGTTTGGGTATTACCGTAGAGGTGGATGAGGGGAACGAGCTTGCTCCTTGCCTTGGGACGATCCAAGGGCTCGATGACGTGAATAGTGCCTCTAAACCCTAGCTTCCTCCCTTTTCTCTCCTCTTCTCCTTCTCCTTCTCTCTCTAAACACTTCTCTTCCTTTTTCTATTTTTTTCCCTTTTTTCTATGTTGGCCGAACCCTATAGGTCTCCCACCTCTCATTTCCCCCCCAAAACTAACACCACCACTTGTTTGACAAGTGGCAAGGTGGGTCCCACACCTTTTGGAAAATATGTACTAGCTAAAATCCAATCAGATTCGCGAAAAACGGACGTTTCGGGGCCCGAACGAGCACTTTTCCCAAGAAATTACGAAACTTGACGGGCTACAAGGAAACGGCTCAACTAAGACCGCTGCGACGACTGCTAAGCTTTTTGGATCCAAAACGGTCCTCGAATGGACCAAAACGTCGTTCGGTTGACTTTTCCAGCGAAAAGTCAACACTATCCAAATTGATCAGAAAGTTGCCCTCAGTCCCCCGGAACTCACTTTGGTCAATAACGGGGTCAACTTAAGTCCGGTATGATACTCGGGGTCATTTTTGGTTCACTTAACTGTCAGTCTTAAATTTTTTTAAATTTTCCTGTTTTTCGCAGGTTTGACTGGCATTGACCGGGAGTGGTTATTACACATATGATGCATGAGGATGAGCTGTTGATTTCATATGCTCGAATCTCTCCTTAAACTTGGTCCACATATCACACAGATCTTGTATCACCTTGAAGGCCATCATCCATATGATGACAAATAAAAGTAATGGCAAGGGATTGGCCATGCAAGGAAAGTTCATTCCCTTCCTTAATGACATATTCAATATTCTTTGATCTGAGATAAGGAGTTGTATCCAATGCCCATTCAAAATATTTTTCCCATCCAGCCTCAGAGTTGTGTATTGGCACCAGATCTGTCATCTTGAACATGGATCGAAATCATAATATGTCAATATATTTCAATATGAACATATCGACATTCATCATGTTTGACTCCAATTCGCTGGTATGGTGTAGTTGGAACTTCTGTCCCAAAGTATGTCATGTCATTAGTGTCATGTATTTGGAAATTCTGGTCGAACATACATCGGGTCGCTGGTATTATGTATTTGGAACTTTTGGTCCAACATACATCAGATCGTTGGTATTATGTATTTGGAACTTCTGGTCCAACATACTATTATATTTGTAAACTTCATGCTACAAATATACGACCTCACAAATTCATACAAAAAACGACCATGCGACGAGCGAACCCATGGAGTAGCAAAAATACCTATATAACCCGCATAAAAACTTTTCAAGCTTCAGGCCTAAGCCAAGTTGCAGGTTACATGCATTCGGTTTTGCATGTTAGAACTTCAAGTCCAAATGCTTTGGTTTCAACAAACCTCAAATTTCGAGTATCAACAATAAAACATAAGTATATATGATAAGCATCAAATTTTTGATGAGAATGATCCAATGTAAATTGGAGATCACAGAGCATACTTATTGGAAAATCCATAATTAAACAAGCATAAATAAGCATGACTCAAGTGTAAATAAATTCACGGGAATATGAAACATTGATACCATATAGATGAGCAAGACATTCTGTAAAGCTCAACCAATCGTGTTGATAACGTGCGGTGAAACTCGTGTTCACAACGTGTCGTAGAACTCGTCCCGACAAGGTGTTGTAAGTCGAGTTGGATGGAACCAACACCAAAATACCGGTGGTCAAATAATAACAAGAACACAAGAGCTTGGTGTTTATGTGTTGATCGCCATGAGAATAAGAAAGAACAAACACAAGAGCTTGGTGTCTATGTGTTGATGGACTTGATATTAATTTAGGGTTGATTTCATCTTATTGTATCACATAAGAAGACATGCTTATCATACAAACAATGTAAGCATGTTACTATCATGAAAATCATACATAAGCATAAAGTAAACGTATGATAGCATAACTCCTTATTAAGTTGGTCTTCATATGCCCATATGAAGACAAAAAGTCATCCTTAGGGGTGAAACAAAATAAAAAACCTTCAAGAGAACTCTTCATCCTGGGCTTCAATCTTAGATCTCCATCTTGGGCCTTTAATCTTGATCTTTCTCCAATAACTTCGTTCTCTTGAAATGATCAACTTTCACTCTCTTGATACAAAGTAAAATAATATATTATATTCTAGTTATTACAACAAAATAAATGATACACAAGTCGTATTCAAAAAAACAAACCCAAATAAAATAATCCAATCACGTTGGTCGAGTTGAGCTATGATATGCACCATGTAAGAATAAAACATATATTATAATCATATTACCAAAGTCATGTTATCACCATAATTAAAAATAACTAGTACAACGACATATGTAGTGTCTTTAATGGGGTCAAGGGGTTGGCCCCTTGCGGGGTTCGGGGGAAACACCCTTGGTAGGGTCCAAGGGCAATGCCCTAGAAGGTGGTCTCATAGTTTCCTTTGGAAATGAACTCCCTTCCTCATAATCAACCAATTGAATTTCCGAGGAACCTCTTCATCTAAATCAATCAACTAACTGATTTCCAAGATGTTTGAATCTGTTTTAAAATAGTTTGAACAACCAATATTTCCTTTCACAAACCACAATCACATTGTGGTTTAAACATCTGATTAGGCCTACAAACAAACAAATCAATAACATATTCACAACAATTCTCATGCATTAACATAAACCTCTTAAACTCAAATCATCAAACATATATGAATGGTCAGCTTAAATGAATTCAAGAGACTCTTGATACCATTGAAAGATTCTAAGTACAAAATATTCTGCATAAATTAAACAAAATTCCTGAAAAACCTTTAGGGGTCCATGTAATTCGTATGAACTGACGGGACAAAAACTTAAAATTATGGCATTTTCGGATTTGATCCTGGTTGGAGATGGGGATTGATGAAATGCTTCTTACTTAACACAATTGATTCGCCTTCAATTGGATGTGTCCCATACAGGTATCCACACCAACATGATGCTCCTAAACATTTGTGTGATAGGACCAAAAACCTTTCTTTTTCTCTCTCATTTTCTTCTCTGGTTTTCTCTGTATTTTCTCTAGCGATTACCTATCAGTGACTTAGTTCTATTTTGATTAGGTGGGAACCAAAATAGATAAAATAGATATATTTTAACAACTATTTCAGTTTCACTTATAATTTTATTTCTTAATTCAAATATTTATTGAATATAATTTTTTTTAATTTAATTCAATTCCAAAAAGACATTATTTCTTTATTTTATTTAATGAATTTAAACTCTTTTAATTAAATTATGAAAACAAACTTCTCCATATATTAATTATCTTCTCAAGAAAATAAATTTAATTTAATATAATTATATAAGATCAGAAAAATGAGCAATGAAATAATTATATTACATCAATATATAATATATTTATGTTAATTTTATTGGGCTTCTGAAGTTCATTATGTTTTTGGGCTTGTTGTTGTGTGTTACCCTATAGGTTGTGTAATAACCACTCCCGATCAACGCCAGTCAAATCTGCGAAAAACAGGAAAATTTAAAAAATTTAAGCAGACACTTAAATGAACCTAAATTTGACCCCGAGGGTCATACCGGACTTAATTTGACCCCGATATCGACCAAAGCGAGTTCCGGGGGACTCAGGGCAACTTTCTAACCAATTTGGGAAAGGTTAACTTTTTGCTGGAAAAGTCAACCGAGCGACGTTTTGGTTCGTTGGAGGTCCGTTTCAGATCCAAAAAGCTTAGCCGTCGTCGCAGCGGTCTTAGTTGAGCCGTTTCCTTGTAGCCCGTCAAGTTTCGTAATTTCTTGGAAAAAGTGCCCGTTCGGGGCCCGAAACGTCCGAATTTTGTGAATCTGATTGGAAAATATCTAGACGATATTTTCCAGAAAAGGTGTGGGACCCACTTGCCACTTGTCAAACAAGTGGTGGTGTTAGGTTTTTGGGGGCAAACTAAGAAAAGACACAAGTGGGGGGGGGGGGGGGTTCGGCCACACCATTTCAAAAAGGAAAACAAATAGAAAAAGAAGAGAGTTTAGAGAGAGAAGGAGAAGAGAGAAAAGAGAGAGGTTGTTAGGGTTCTTGCCACTATTCACGAGCTTCAACCGTTGGATCGTCTCAAAGCTAGGAGAATCAAGCTCACACCGTCATTCTCTACGGTGAGCACCTAACCGATTCTCGTTTTGCTAAATTTTGAAAGTTAGGGTTTGTGTAAAACTAGTAGTTTTGGTGGTATTGAGGTGTGGGGATCGTTGGAGACTTCTTGTGGACGTTTTGGAGCAAGTATTGAACGTTTTTCGGTGACCGGGAGCTCGGGGGGAGCTCCGGCCACCGTGTGTGGTGGCCGGCCGGCCACCACCACGGTGAGCCGGGCCCAAAATGCCGTAGCCACCCACGGCCAAGGTTGGCCGGGTGGGGCCCACGTGCTCGGGTGTTCGAGTTTCGTGTTCGGGTGGTTTAGGAAGTTCCCCGAATCATTAATCTACAACCGGATCGAAATTTGGAATTAAATTGTGAAAGTCGTAATTGACGGGTTTAGAAACTTGAAATGCTAATTAAATTACTCAGAAGTCAGAATTGGATTTCGTCGAGTGCATAGGAACCCTTGAATTATTCTAAGACCGTAGAAACGAAAACGGAAAATTTTGGAGCCCCAGAAGGGCGTTTTCAAAACCCGGGCAGATTCGCCATGTCGGGCGAATCGGGCTTTTCCGAGTCCTTTATCGACAATGTCGAGTAATTGGGAAGTTTGGGAGTGATCGACATTATCGGGGTTACTTTTGGGCGTCAGGTTTATTAAATTTCAGTTTGGGAGTGTTTAAAATTGTGTTCTTATTAGATCGTGCCACAGACAGAGGAAAGGGAAAGCTAGGCGAGTGATCAGGATCACGCCGGAGCTTGAGTGTGAGCTTTTGGAGAAAGCATACGAGGTAGGGAAAAGTAGCCTGATCTCGACCCTGATTAGGGAAAGTTAACAGTAGAAATGCATGTGACACTGGGGTGTCGTGGGTTAAGTAAGTTTATCGAATATTAGAAAGGTAGGTGACACCGGGTAATGTCGTATGATACGGGAACGTATCGAACAATAGAAATGCATGTGACACCTATTAGTGTCGTAGGAGCAGTGAACTTATCGATATTCAAATTACTGGAGGCATATGACCATGCCCGGAGGTTGATTGTTTAGTTCGTGTCTTGGGTGGTCATGAGAGCCCGTACTTTAATGTTTGTGTCTTGGGTGACCATGAGAGCCCGTGTTTTACCGTTAGTGTCTTGGGTGGCCATGAGTGCCCGTGGGGTCGTTGAACCCGTGCTTTTACCGTTGGTGTCTTGGGTGGCCATGAGGGCCCGTAGGGTTGTTGAACCCGTGTTTTTCTGTTGGTGTCTTGGGTGGCCATGAGTGCCTGTGGAGTGTTGAACTTGTGTTGTTGCCAGTTGTTGCACTTTGTTTGTGATTGTGATTGTCTGAGGTTGGTGACCTGACTTTGTGTCGGGGAAGTTGTGTGGGTGTGTCTAGCCTCCCGACAGAGATCAGGGGAAGTGGCGAGGTTGTGGGCTAGCCTCCCGAAAAAGATCGGGAGAAGTTGCGTGGGTGTGGCTAGCCTCCCGACAGAGATCGGGGGAAATGGCGAGGTTGTGGGCTAGCCTCCCAACAGAGATCGGGAGAAGTTGCGCGATAGGTCGACCGCCTGGCCTGACAGGGATCGGTAAAGGGCGTGGGGGAGGTTACTGAGCAGCTGGAGTGCGATCCTTTGTGATCTTGTTTGGTGTGCGATCCTTTGTGATCTTAGGTGTTGTGTGGTTGTCTTTCGTGTCTTTGGTGGAAGTCGTCAATCGTTGTGTCGGGTCTACTTTACGTTTCCGAGTGTTGAGTCGTTTGAGGAAGGTAACCGTGTGTGTGTGTCAGTCGGACCACTTGAACTGGGTGAGCTCTCGAAGCTTGAAGAGTTAGGAGCGGGGGTCCGGGTTTACTTTTGAGTCTAGCGACGTACACTTGTATTTTGTCCGCTTGTGGGACGTACTTTTGAGTTGTAAATTTATTATTTTGTTTAACTAAATTGGTGGTTTTAAAGTGTTTTAAGAAAAGGTTTGAAATTATTTTATTGTCTTAAATGTTCGAGTTCCGGATTCGGTTCTGCTGAATTTGGGGTGTGACAGCTTGGTATCAGAGCTCGAGGTTTCACACCTCGGACTGTACGTCAATTAGGTGGGGAGAGTCGAGTCAGTAAAGTCCCGTCGTGCGTTGGGTACGCAGGTCGGAAACCGTGTGTAGACCCGTAATGTCTTGAGTCTTGTTTGTGTTTGTGCGTATGTGCAGTATTTTGTTGTTGGCATAATGATTGTGTGTTGCTGCGTGAAACGTTTTTAAGCTGTCGCGACTCGACTCAAGGGCGCCCCTGTAGTCGAGCGTGACGGCATTGACATCAATGGGTACGATGTAGTTCGGGGACGCCTGGACCGGGCTGTAACTACGTGATGTCAAGAAATGAGGTTTTTAATGAAGTGGAGAATGTTTTAAAATTAAATTCGCCCTGTGGGCGTGTTTTGATTTTGGTTGGCCCGGTGGGCGTGTTTCGACTTTGGTTGGCCCGGTGGGCGTGTGTTGTGTTGTTGGCCTTGTCGGCTTGTGATTGAGGTTAAGTGACTTGTGTTTTGGTCGTTGAATTGTTGTACGTGTGTTGTTAATTTGGTGGTTGAACGTCTGTGACGCACAAATGTGCGGGTCGCTATGAGCAGGGTAGGATACGAGTGCCATAGGGTGGACGTAGCGGGTGTGATGAGTGCGAAATCATCACCGCTACGGGACGGGCCTTGGACCGGCCCGATAGGAGACGTGGTCGGGGCCACTGTTTTGGCCCGGAAGGTGGCACGGCCCGGCTGGCTTGCCGGCCCGGAAGGTGGCACGGCCCGGCTGGCTTGCCGGTCCGGAAGCTGGCACGGCCCGGGCCACTCACCGGCCCGGAAGGCTGCACAGTCCGGCCCACTTGCCGGCCTGGTCCAGTCAGCTGCTTTCACATTCTTTTGTTTCGTGTCGTGTTGCGCGACTTAGTACACGTTTGTGCAGTCTATTTGAGGTCTCTCTTACGTATTATTATGGTTTAAATATTAATAGCGTGAGCGGTGTGACGTTGTAGTAACAAGTACGTTAGGGTAGACGTAGACCGTGTGAACGCTAGTGTACTTGAGCATGTTGTCATTATATAAGTTCGCAAACTGAACGGTTGCGTGTATCCGTGCAGAGGATACTGACACATGGCTCGTGGCAGACGAGGACGATCAGCCGTGACACGGGGACGGGCGCCCGCGCGAGGCAGGCGGGGACGGTCAGCAGGGACACCAGGACGGGTGCCCACCGTTGAGCCCGCTGAGTACGCGGAGGCCAAGGGTACTCCTGTTGGAGAGGACAGGAGGAGCGACGCGGGACCATCTACGGGCACGCCTAGAGTCCCGCCGGTCGCAGACCCTCCCACTACGACCGCCCTGGACGAGCTGACCAGGACAATACAGAGTTGGGTGGCGATCATCGCCAGTAGAGAGTCGGCATCGCCAGCTCCGGAGACAGCAGCGGTCCCAGTGAGGCCCGTTCAGGCCGAGGACCATACGGCCCGAACACTGTTGGACTTTCTGAAGCTGGGCATACCCACATTTGTAGGGGAGCCGAACCCAGACCTAGCCGAGAGGTGTCTAGAGCAGGTCACGCGGGACGTGGACACCTCAGGTATCGAGGATGGTCGCAGAAGAGTGTCCTTTGCAGCTCATCAGCTGAGGGATAGCGCCTACCACTGGTGGGGGCGTGTGAGGGACAGAGTCGGGCACGACTACGGTGTCTTCCAAACGGCCTTTCTGGCGCAGTATTTCCCCGAGTCGGCTCGGGTGGACCGACATCGGCAGTTCCTTGAACTGCAGCAGGAGGGGATGTCAGTGGCAGAATACGAGGCCAGGTTCACGTCCCTGACCAGATTCGCGCCAGAGATGGTGGCGACAAAGCAGAACCGTTGCCTGCGGTTCGAGGGGGAACTGAGGCCGGTGATTCGGGATCGAGTCCTCGCCTTGAGGTTGCGGGAGTACTCAGAGCTCGTGGACACTACATCGACAGTGGAGCATCGTATCCGGGATGCGGCCAGGATCCATTAGGTTCGATAGCGGCCGACCAGCATTGTGGGGCCGTCCGATTCACGAGACCCGAGGGGACAGAGGACCACGGGGTTCTTTCGACCACATGCTCAGCAGGGCGGAGCGAGACAGAGTGGGTCTGTGGCGTTAGTGGGGCCAGTCGCCTCAGAGAGGAGGCCGACATGTTTTACCTGCGGGCAGCGTGGCCACTTTCATCGAGAGTGTCCGATGAGAGGAGGGCCGGCGCTACCAGCGACCAGCCGGACGGGCCAGGGCACGGAGCCGAGGGCTGACGATATCAGGTGCTTCCGGTGCAACCGGTTTGGGCACACTATTGCAAGGTGCCCTGAGCCGATTGTGGCAACGTCAGCGCAGCGGCCGCCGCAGTCGTATACAGTGCAGTCGCCCAGAGGTCGCCCGCGTCAGAGCCAGCAGTCGAGGTTCTCACAGCCGCCTACGAGCGCGCCAGTCCCGAGAGAGCAACAGAGAGCGGGGTATCCAGCAGTCAGTGCGCCGGGTCAGAGGCAGCATGCGTCGCAGGGAAGAGTGTACGCGGTTACCGATTCCCGGGCCCCAGGATCTACTACCTACCGCGATACCATTCAGGGTACGTGTTTATTGTACCATTTATGGGCATTGTTCTTATTTGATACCGGGGCGTCACACTCGTTTATTTCGTTGAGTTGTGCTGAGAGGTTGGGGTTGAGTTTAGAGCCGTTGAGTCCACCCTTGTGCCTGGAAACCCCAGTTGGGGGTGATGTAATGTTGACTAGGGTCTGTCGTGCCTGCGAAATTAGAGTCCCAGACTGTCCTTTCCCTGGTGACCTTCTCGTGCTGGGAATGACGACCTTTGACGTGATCTTGGGAATGGATTGGCTGGCGAAGTATCGAGCCAATATCGACTGCTACAGGCGACGAGTGACAGTGTCGGTAGGCAGCACGAAGGTGACGTGTGTTCTGGGTAGTAAGAGCGGTGTTCTCCTGTCGGCATTGTCTGCAGTGGAGGAAGTATCGGTTGTGCAGAGCCGAGAGTTACCGCGAGTGGTATGCGAGTTTCCTGAGGTCTTTCTTGAGGAGTTGAGCGGGTTGCCACCGGAGCGTGAGGTGGAGTTTAGGATTGACCTGGTGCCGGGAACGGCAGCGATATCGATGACGCCTTACAGGTTTGCGCCGACAGAGTTGACCGAGCTGAAGCGTCAGCTCGAGGAGCTTCAGGAGAAGGGATTTATCCGTCCGAGCGTATCGCCATGGGGAGCACCCGCACTCTTCGTGAAGAAGAAGAGTGGGGAGCTTCGAATGTGTATAGATTACCAGAAGCTGAACCGGGTTGCGGTGAAGAACCGGTACCCGATGCCGAGGATTGACGACTTGTTCGACCAGTTGAGAGGGTCGACCTGTTTCTCGAATATCGATCTGCGATCCGGATATTACCAGTTGCGAGTCCAAGAGGGGGACGTCGCAAAGACTGCATTCCGGACACGCTATGGGCATTACGTGTTCTTGGTGATGCCGTTTGGACTGACGAACGCACTTGCAGTATTCATGGATCTGATGAACAGTATATTCCGACCGTACTTAGATCAGTTTGTGGTGGTGTTCGTAGACGACATCTTGATCTATTCGCAGAGTGAGGCGACACATGAGGTGCATCTGAGGACTGTTCTGACTCTACTGCGCACGCATCAGCTATATGCCAACCTGGAGAAGTGCGAGTTTTGGCTCGTTGAGGTGAAATTCCTCGGTCACATTGTATCCCGTGACGGTATACTGGTCGATCCGTCGAACATCGATGCGGTTTCGAAGTGGGCACGGCCCACGAGTGTCTTCGAGATCCGCAGCTTTCTGGGGTTTGCAGGCTATTATCGGCGGTTTGTCCAGGACTTTGCGCGACTAGCCGCGTCAATGACTCTGTTGACGCGCAAGGGAGTCGGGTTTGTGTGGACAAAGGATTGTGAGCGTGCATTCACGGAGTTGAAGACTCGTCTGACCACAGCTCCAGTATTGGTAGTGCCAGAGCGAGGGATCGGGTATGAGGTCTACTGTGATGCGTCCGGGGAAGGACTAGGCTGTGTACAAATGCATTTGGGTAGAGTGGTTGCTTATGGGTCCAGACAGTTGAAGACACATGAGCGCAACTATCCTACCCACGACTTGGAGCTAGCAGCAGTCGTGTTCGCGCTAAAGGGCTAGCGGTATTATATGTATGGCGAGGGGTTTCAGGTGTTCTCGGATCACAAGAGCCTCAAGTACATATTTTCCCAGCGAGACCTGAACATGCGCCAGCGGCGATGGATGGAGCTACTTGAGGAGTACGACTTTGAGCTACACTACCATCCGGGTAAGGCGAACGTGGTCGTCGACGCCTTCAGTAGGAAGTTAGTTCCAAGTCCTGCTAGCCTATCAGTCTGGGAGTGGGACATGATGGGGGAACTGAGCACGTTCAGTCTTGAGCTAGAGGAGATTACTGGTGGCGTGGCCATGTGCTCATTGGTGGCTCAGCCTTCGCTACATGCCCAAGTGTTGGAGGCATAGTCGGAGGACGTCGAGACGGTAGAGATCTGAGATAGGGTCGTCAGCGGTGACGAGGTGGTAGGTTGGGAGATCAGTGCAGATTGGGGGTTACGGTATTGAGGAGGGTTGTTCGTTCCGGGCAACTATAGAGACGACGTGTTGCGAGAGTCACATCATTCGCGTCTTACAGTGCACCCGGGGGGCACCAAGATGTACCGTGACATCAGGCGGCACTTCTGGTAGCGCGGGATGCGGAGAGCAGTCGTAGAATTTGTGTCGAGATGTCTCGTCTGTCAGCAGGTGAAGGTCGAACATCAGCGTCCCGCAGGATTGTTGCAGCCACTGCCGATTGCCCAGTGGAAGTGGGAGCATATCACGATGGACTTCGTGTGTGGGCTGCCGAGATCGCCGAAGGGACACGACGTCGTATAGGTAGTAGTCGATCGGTTGACCAAGTCGGCCCATTTCCTGGCTATGAGGATGACTGATCCGGTCGACAAGTTGAGCAGCCTGTACATTCAGGAGATAGTGCGTCTCCATGGGGTCCCTGTGTCGATAGTGTCTGACAGGGATCCTCGTTTCACGTCCATATTTTGGCCGAGTCTGCAGACCGCGTTAGGGACCGAGATTCAACTCAGTACAGCACACCATCCGCAGACAGACGGTCAGTCCGAGCGCACTATTCAGATCTTGGAAGACATGTTGCAGGCATGTGTGCTGGATTTCAGGGGATCATGGGAAACCCACCTGCCGTTGGTCGAGTTCGCCTACAACAACAGCTACCAGGCCAGTATTGGGATGGCACCGTTCGAAGCGTTGTATGGGAGGCGGTGTCGATCGCCAGTGTGTTGGGCAGAGGTGAGGGACAAGAGTCTGCTGGGGCCAGATCTTGTCAGATAGACGACTGAGAAGGTCGCGCTGATACGTGAGCGGTTGAAGACCGCACAGAGTCGGCAGAAGAGCTACGCCGACAGATGACGTCTACCTCTTGAGTTCGCAGTTGGGGATCACGTGCTCCTGAATGTGAGCCCGAGGAAGGGACTAGTACGGTTCAGATGCAGCGGGGGCAAGTTAGCCCTGCGGTACATTGGCCCGTTCGAGATCTTGAGCAGAGTGGGAGCAGTGGCTTATCGCCTGGCGTTACCACCGCAACTTGGGAGAGTTCATAACGTCTTCCACGTGTCCCAGTTGCGGCAGTACAATGCGGACCCCTCCCACGTCATTGAGTGGACAGATATCGAGGTGGCTGACGATGTCTCCTATGAGGAGCAGCCGGTTCGGATCATGGACACACGGGAGCAGATCTTGCGTGGCAAGATTATCCACCTAGTACGGGTGCAGTGGAGGCATCACGGGGCTGAGTCGACTTGGGAACGCAAGGACGAGGTTCGCGCGAAGTACCCCGACCTGTTCGATTCCCGAGGTACGTCTGTTTTAAATTTCGCGGACGAAATTCATTTAAGGGGGTAGATTGTAATAACCACTCCCGGTCAACGCCAGTCAAATCTGCGAAAAACAGGAAAATTTAAAAAATTTAAGCAGACACTTAAATGACCCTAAATTTGACCCCGAGGGTCATACCAGACTTAAGTTGACCCCGATATCGACCAAAGCGAAATCCGGGGGACTCAGGGCAACTTTCTGACCAATTTGGGAAAGGTTGACTTTTTGTTGGAAAAGTCAACCGAGCGACGTTTTGTTCTGTTTGAGGTCCGTTTCGGATCCAAAATGCTTAGCCATCGTCGTAGCGGTCTTAGTTGAGCCGTTTCCTTGTAGCCCGTCAAGTTTCGTAATTTCTTGGAAAAAGTGCCCGTTCGGGGCCCGAAACGTCCGAATTTCGCGAATCTGATTGGAAAATATCTCAAAGATATTTTTCCTAAAAGGTGTGGGACCCACTTACCACTTGTCAAACAAGTGGTAGTGTTAGGTTTTTGGGGGCAAAACAAGAGAAGACACAAGGGGGGGGGGGGGGGTTCGGCCACACCATTTCAAAAAGGAAAAAAAATAGAAAAAGAAGAGAGTTTAGAGAGAGAAGGAGAAGAAAGAAAAGAGAGAGGTTGCTAGGGTCCTTGCCACTATTCATGAGCTTCAACCGTTGGAACGTCTCAAAGCTAGGAGAATCAAGCTCACATCGTCATTCTCTATGGTGAGCACCTAACCAATTCTCGTTTTGCTAAATTTTGAAAGTTAGGGTTTGTGTAAAACTAATAGTTTTGGTGGTATTGAGGTGTGGGGATCGTTGGAGACGTCTTGTGGACGTTTTGGAGCAAGTATTGAACGTTTTCCAGTGACCGGGAGCTCGGGGGGAGCTCCGGCTACCGTGTGTAGTGGCCGGCCGGCCATGGGGTGGTTGGCCGGAGCTAGGGCCGGCCACCACCATGGTGAGACGGGCCCAAAATGCCCTAGCCACCCACGGCCAAGTTTGGCCGGGTGGGGCCCACGTGCTCGGGTGTTCAAGTTTCGTGTTCGGGTGGTTTAGGAAGTTCCCCGAATCATTAATCTACAACCAGATCGAAATTTGGAATTAAATTGTGAAAGTCTTAATTGACGGGTTTAGAAATTTGAAACGCTAATTAAATTACTCGGAAGTCGGAATTGGATTTCGTCGAGTGCATAGGAACTCTTGAATTATTCTAAGACCGTAGAAACGAAAACGGGAATTTTCGGAGCCCAGGAAGGGCGTTTTCAAAACCTGGGCAGATTCGCCATGTCGGGCGAATCGGGCTTTTCCGAGTCCTTTATCGACAATGTCGAGTAATTGGGAAGTTTGGGAGTGATCGACATTTTTGGGGTTACTTTTTGGGCGTCAAGTTTATTGAATTTCAGTTTATGTCTGCAAGCTTAAAAGTGTTTAAAATTGTGTTCTTATTAGATCGTGTCGTAGATAGAGGAAAGGGAAAGCTAGGCGAGTGATCGGGATCACGCCGGAGCTTGAGTGTGAGCTTTTGGAGAAAGCATACGAGGTAGGGAAAAGTAGCCGGATCTCGGCCCTGATTAGGGAAAGTTAACAGTAGAAATGCATGTGACACCGGGGTGTCGTGGGTTAAGTAAGTTTATCGAATATTATAAAGGTAGGCGACACCGGGTGGTGTCGTATGATACGGGAATGTATCGAACAATATAAATGCATGTGACACCTATTAGTGTCGTAGGAGCAGTGAACTTATCGATATTCAAATTACTGGAGGCATATGACCATGCCCGGAGGTTGATTGTTTAGTCCGTGTCTTGGGTGGCCATGAGAGCCCGTACTTTAATGTTTGTGTCTTGGGAGGCCATGAGAGCCCGTGTTTTACCGTTGATGTCTTGGGTGGCCATGAGTTCCCGTGGGGTCGTTGAACCCGTGCTTTTACCGTTGGTGTCTTGGGTGGCCATGAGGGCCCGTAGGGTTGTTGAACCCGTGTTTTGTTGTTGGTGTCTTGGGTGGCCATGAGTGCCTGTGGAGTGTTGAACTTGTGTTGTTGCTAGTTGTTGCACTTTGTTTGTGATTGTGATTGCCTGAGGTTGGTGACCCGACTTTGTGTCGGGGAAGTGGCATGGGTGTGGCTAGCCTCCCGACAGAGATCAGGGGAAGTGGCGAGGTTGTGGGCTAGCCTCCCGACAGAGATCGGGAGAAGTTGCGTGGGTGTGGCTAGCCTCCCGAAAGAGATCGGGGGAAGTGGCGAGGTTGTGGGCTAGCCTCCCGACAGAGATCGGGAGAAGTTGCGCGACAGGTCGACCACCTGGCCTGACAGGGATCGGTAAAGGGCGTGAGGGAGGTTACTGAGCAGCTGGAGTGCGATCCTTTGTGATCTTGGGTGTTGCGTGGTTGTCTTTCGTGTCTTTGGTGGAAGTCGTCAATCGTTGTGTCGGGTCTACTTTACGTGTCCGAGTGTTGAGTCGGTTGAGGAAGGTAACCGTGTGTGTGTGTCAGTCGGACTACTTGAATTGGGGATAGTGATCCCCGGTGTTGGGTTTATTGTTGGTGTTACCGGCGTTGTCTGCTGAGTATGCCGTAGTCAGTCTGTTATCCGTGGTGGTGAGCGAACGCTCACCCCTAGCTGCTTTTCCTACAGGTAATGTTCGCGGGACGGACTAGGTGAGCTCTTGAAGCTTGAAGAGCTAGGAGCGGGGGTCCGGGTTTACTTTTGAGTCTAGCGACGTACACTTGTATTTTGTCCTCTTGTGGTGCGTACTTTTGAGTTGTAAATTTATTATTTTGTTTAACTAAATTGGTGGTTTTAAAGTGTTTTAATCAAAGGTTTGAAATTATTTTATTGTCTTAAATGTTCGCGTTCCGGATTCGGTTCTGCTGAATTTGGGGCGTGACAACTTGATACAACGTTGGCAGTGACCCGAAATCCTCACCTCGTCCACATGTCATAATTGGCCTCTAGTAAGACATTATGACTACCACAGGCCATATGAAGATCGATAATCCGATTCAACCTTTTGATCATTGATATATTAATCTATTTATCTATGATATCTCGATCGAATATAAGGAATAGGACAATCATCCTTATTATATTAGATCATTAGTTTCTTGATCCCAAGTAGACTGTGAATGATAACTTTTATCGATACGCATGACCATGCATTTCCATTGTCTTACTTATCGAGGGGCCCAATGGTATTTACCTTATACTTAGATGAAGCACAAATTCCTTACCAGGCACTCACAATTCTCTTATAGAAGGTTATGTACCCAACAATAATCTTTATTATTGTCTGGTTAAAGACAATGCTGAATTGTGTCAAGATACACAAACACCCATATAGAATTCTATGACGACTACAAGGTCAAAGGAACTAAGCCATATTACGGTACTGAGAAATACTCATAAAAATTTATATGCAGTATTCTCACATTGGGTCACCCAATACTACTTTGTCAAATAATATATATGATTTGACTTCATATCTCATACGCATGATCATCAATCAACATCATACTAGTCTTAGTATGTCGTTAATACTAGGGATCATGGAATAATAGTTTTTATACATCTAAGAGTTTTACTATCAAATCACATACTTGGTGATCTTATAAATATATTTTTTATTAGAGAAGTTTTATATATGTTTCATTCTCTAATGAGAGATGGAAGTTGCGGGAAAACCAGTAAATAACATAACATGTCAGGCTTATGTGCCATAATAGAAAACACCTGGCATGCCTGAATAGAAACTAACAAAGCCTAATCGACTAGGCCTAAACCCGTGTGTTCGGCCAACTGAACACAATTTTACTCTATACTGGACAAGGTACTGGCCATTCACCATCACACGGGAACTACCATCTTCTAGAATCCACTACGCACCGACACCCTCATTCTACCACCTGTAATGAATAGACAAAAACAACTCGTCTACATAGCCCAGCCTCCAACAAACGCCAAAAAAAGAGATCGATTGGCCAATAATAAACCGATCCATATCCCTTGCTCGATACTCGGTGAGCCAATCTGACAACTCGACTCCAGCCAACACCAAGAGACTCCTAATGAGGGGCGACTAGAATCTGCACACCTAAAACCCAAGAAAGAAGCAATCCTAATAACGTTGGAGGAGATAGGGAACGTAGGACAAATCTGAAAGGGATGACCCAAACATCCGAGCGGAACAACCTTGGACGAAGCCTTACCACCGCAAACAGGTCGTCAATGCAAATCCCCCATCAACCGCAAATTGACGCTGAAGCCATAGCCAACACCATAACCAAACGCCACTCGGAGATAGCGGAGAGAAAACTCCAATCTCCACAATCCGCTGCCTCAACACATAGAATAAACGCTGACAAACAAACCTTACAGGAACCAAACAAGGGAGAAGGAATCAAATTGGAAGATGGAGATGGATCTGGAAAGGGACACTCCTTTCCATACTCCATGTCGAAGACGACGAAGATGAACAGTAACGGGAAGGCGGATGACACCACAATTGAGTAGAGCTAAAGCAGAGGCTGAAAGTTGAAAGCCCCGTGCGACCTAGAAATATTTTAGACTAAACCTTCGAGGTCGGTAGCGGCAGTTGTTGCTGAAGCGAGGCTACGAGTAGGGATAGGTCTGTAAAGAGCGTTTTTAGGTTGATGAGATCTCAGAAAAAATTAGTTAATCATGTTATTAAGATTTCACAAATGATAATAAAATTTTCATGGTACTTATAAATGATATTTTCCTACATAATCGAGATTGAACTAGGGCATATAACTAATAATATCATCATTTTCCTTCAGAATCGCTTGAACTCCAACTATTTTGTCGTCCAAAGCCAATTATAAGACATTATGTAACACTTGGGATGAAACAAAATAGATGTTGGGGACATAACAGTTAAAAAGTTACTAATGTATCTTTTCTTTTTTATATAACTCGACACTTCATTTCATACTCCAAATACGAGTCGAATTTTTACTTTCCCTCTTTATTCCATCATTCCAATCTTTACAACACAACAAAATGTATGATGACCAACTAGTAGAAGATTGGATTGATTCATTAGTCGATTCAATAAAGGAAGACCTCATGAACGAGGTGGAATAAAACGTAACGGGTGAATCAAGAAGTCGTGCATAATTCTAACATGTATCCATTCCAAGAGGGCATGAAGCAGAAGATTATCACTTCATGGTGGGGTACATTTTGGCACCACTTGTGTATGGAAATCGTGTATTTTGAATACGGTCTTAGAGCGGGACACGTGATTCAGGTTGTGGATCGACGGTTGCAAGATATTCAACTTTTCTTTGTATCAGAAACACATCGCATCGATTTGGATGCTAGCGGACAGTGGCTCCCTGAAATTTGTTGATGAAATTTCCCGAATAGGCAATACCACTATTCAGGTAGTGTATTTGTATGAAATTGTATGGATTTTCAATTATGTTTTTGACGACTCTAGTTGTTTTTTAAGTTGCACTGTTCACTAATGGTTTAGAAATTGAAATAATTCAATGTTATGTCGTCAATCATTCAGATAAATGTGAAAACAATTCAAATACACGGTTGTAGAATTTAAAAACTGTTTTGATATGAACAAAGACTATCCATAATAAAATTAGACCGAATCGGTCTAATTGTAGTCTAATTAGGCTACTTTTTGGGGGAAATAGTGGACCCCACGAATAAATTAGACCCGATTTGTGGGTCTAATTCAATTCATGTCATAGTGGGAATAGACCGATTCGATATATTCCGAGTCTAATGTAAAAAAATGAAATAGAAGGTAAATAAAATGATTACGAAAGTAATTTGTTCATTATTTGTTCAATATAAGTAAATGAGTAATTTAGAAATCAAACTTAGTACTCAACTTGTTTAATGAGAGAAAAATTTCAATTGATTTTTAAATTTCAAAATGATTAATTAATATATTTTTTCGATCTGATGAACTAAAAATAAATCAAAAATGATATCAATCATTTTCTTTACATGTATCTTCTTCAACGGTTTCAAGTACGGCGAATATTAACAAATAAACAAATTATAAATGAAATAAACCAATATAAATTTAAATAACAATTTAAATAAAACAATTAAATTAATCTCATCTTAAATTAATATAATATTTTATTATTAAGTAAATAATCTTATTTTGAAATTAATACATACATAATTACCTTATAGTAATTATGAAATATTAAATTAAAAATTAATATAATCTTAATTAAGTAATATTAGATTATGAAATATTGCATCATGGAATATAAAATAAAATATTATAATTTATGAAGAAAAATATTAAATTTATATGATTAAGGAAATTATTAATTTTTGTCACTAATTAACGAATCATTAAATGATAATTAGTTAAAAACTAATTTATTAAGAAAAAAGAAATTTAATATATTTTTAACAGATTAGGATGCCACATAGTGATTCCCCAGACAGAATCATGACATTAAACAGTCGATTCTCTCCTCCAAAGTCTTCATACCTGTCGAACGTCTATTCTCTCTTCTCTCTGATTCAATACAAAAAATTAAAATAAATATATATTTTGACGAAATTTTGAGCTGATTGGACGCTACAATTAGACACCAATCAAACCCTATAATGGATAGCCTAGTGGAAGCAGTATGAATGCTCTGTGAAATAAACAAAAAAAAATATATTATATAGATTATGTAGCCCTCAAAAGTTTACTTACCTTCTTATTCACATTCACCTTTCAAGTTGTCCTAATTCACTGTTTCTGATCAGTACTATCTCTGCTTAAGGTGAAAAGTTCACCTTTTGAATTAAGAAATGATATTCAATTAAATGGATAAAATTGTAAGGCCTGATTGTCAATCAATTGCATCGCAAATTCCACTAAACCCACTTTATCAATATCAAATCATATGAGCCAACGTGTAGATCTTTTTAGGTGTAAAAATGTAATCCATGGCAGGCTTAGGTTAGGCAGATTTGCATCATGTCCGATAATTATAAATGATTTTTTATTTATTTATTCCAGGCGGCTGATCAAGAAAAAAGATTCCCTAGCGGGTTTCAAATCCTGTCAAAGAAAAGAAGCTCAAGTTGAGCTCCGGTATGAATCTCCGGTTTGAAGAGAGAGAGTCTCTCTCTTCTTAGTTTCCTCCCCTTTCTTTCTCTGGTCGGCGTCGGTGACTTTCATGGCGTCAGCCATGGGGGTTACCGGTAGTGCTCTTCTTCTCCTTCCTTCGCTTCCTTGCCGTAGTAGCCCTCCACCTCCGGCGTCTCGGCTTCTCTGTACTATCGGCGGCGACTGGTTCTGACCCTTGTGGGACGTCCTTCTTCAGATCTGTTGATGATGGGGTGGATTTACTGGCCGTTTGGCTCCTTGTCTCCTCCCGGTTTCGATCTCTTCGCGGCGAGGTACTTTTTCCAGTTTCACCTTCCTCCACTTCTGTTTCCTGGGTTTGTCCGGGCATCGACGGAGCGGCGAGAGGTTATGGTCATGTTTTGGCTTCGATTTAGAGGTTGGGTGCTTTGGGAGGGGATTCTCTCGGCGGAGTGTCAACTCTGGTCTTGTAGTAGCTGTTGTACTTCAAGCCTACTCACCTCGGTTCTCGGTAAGGGTTATCTCTTTCTTTCTTCTCATATTTACTCCTCCCGTAACAGATCTTTAGTCTTGTTCGTATTTACTTGACCTCTCCCCCTGGGTCGTCGATCTGGCGTTGGCCACCGTCGAGATATCGGTTGAGATCTGGGAGATACAGATCAGTTTGAACTTTTTCTCCTTTAACGTTGTTGATCCGACCCACCTCTCCATTTCCTTTATTCCAATCTTCTTTCCTCGTCCGTGTTAGCGGATGAGGCCCTACCATTGGTGTTGGCCTTTGTTTGGGTGTTGCCTAACGGTGTGTTGAGGATTGTGGGTAGGGGCTGGGGGGATTGGTTTGGGTTTTTCATGGTGAGGGGGAGTTGTCCTAATTTGCCCACGTGATGGGTACTGGGTTATTGGTTGGTATATTTGTGGAGGAAGATTGAGTTCTCTGTCACTAGGGGGTCGGCTGAGGCGTGGTTTGGAGGTTTGGGTGGTGGAGCGGATCCGTTCTGCGTTGGTGGCACTGTTTCGGGGCTGATTTTGTTCATCTTCATCGCGTCGTTTCTCGTGGTGGTTCATTGTTTTATGTCCGGGCGGTGGTGGTCGGACGACCATTGTGAGTCGCGCTTGGAGGTGGATCTCTGAAGTTTCGTGACTGGGTGGGTTCGCGCGGGACTCGAGGTCGGCGAAGCTTTCCTGCTTTGTTTTTTTAGGTTTCCTGTTTTAGTTGTTTGGTTGGGCCTGCTTGCCCTGGGTTAGGGCATTGTTGCTCTCTTATTGTTGGTTGGGCTTGGCCCTTTTGTTGTTCTGTTTTAGTTTCGTTTGCTGAATTCTTATTTAGGTATTTATACCTGTTGTACTGTTTTGGTTCTCACTACACCAGCTTTTCACTTCTGCCACGAGGCCCTTCCTATGGCGTCGCAGAAGTTAAGTACTTCTGCGACGTCATGCTGTGACGTCGTAGAAGTATCTACATCTACGACAACATAGCATGACGTCGCAGAAGTACTTAACTTCTGCGACGGGTAGGCTATGACATCGCAGAAGTACTCAACTTCTACAGCGTCATAGCATGACGTCGCAGAAGAAGTCAACTTCTACAACGTCGTTTTATGACGTCGCAGTAGTTGAGTACTTCTACAATTCCAATTATTAGCGTCGTAGAGGTTACTGCGTCGTTTTATCTACTGCGACGTTATATATATATATATATATATATATATATATATATATCATGATTCGATGTTTCAATTATTCCTCTTGTGTAGATATTCTACGTTGACGATGCCAAATTGGGTGGACATTACAAGGTCGTGAATAAGGTAGCGCACTGGGGGAAATACAGTGATTTTTCAATAGACACTGTTCCGAGGCCATCGTACCAGGTTACTCAGCATTATCAAGAGCCAATGCCATCCATTCAACCTGTAGATGCTACGTTAGAGGACGTCGACATCGACAACGGGGACGACGATGATGATCAGCTGGATGCCATGATGATCGATGACGACTATGTCAACGAAGAAGAATATTTTTTTCTTGAATGAGGACGATGAGGAAGAACATGACATCTCTGATGAAGAAGACATCAACGATGAACAAGAGCTTAATGACGAGATATTATCTAATGATGAAGAAGACGATTAGTAATTAATTGGAGTTGAAACTCGCGTTTTGTGTTTATTAATCAAAATCTGAATTACAATGAGAGTAAATGTAACTTTTGTTAAACTTTTATTCATCATCAACAATAGTTTTAGGCTAGTGTATTAAGATTTTTTTTTTGCAGCTACCACGTCAAAACGACGTCGTAGAGGTTTTTGCAACTACCACGGCATAACGACGACGTCGCAGACCCTGTGCAAAACGGTGCCGTTTGGTTTTGTGCTATAAAAAAAAACCGATTATATCACAGTTCACCCGAATTAGGTCATCTCATTTTCCCCGTTTCTCCGTCTTCCTTAGATCTCCGACCCATCCCTCTCCGCGACAGCCCGACCTTGCCCTCGTCATGACAGCCCGACCTTGCCCTCGTCGTGACAGCCTCGCCCTGACATCGCCGTGATAGCCCCGACCTCGCCCTCGCCCTGACCGTGACCGTTCGACCTCGCCGTGACCGTCCGAGCCGTGACAGCCCCGATCTCGCCCTCGCCTCTGTCCTTGAGAACTGTTGATTTTCTATTGATAAGCTTCAGGTACGAATTCTTGAGCCTTGTGAACTGTTGATTTGCTGGTAGTAGCTGTTGATTTGTGTGTCTGTAATCAGAGTAAAAATCATGTAAACTACAAAAACTAGAGTAAAAAATATATTATCTTATGTTTGGTTAGAGAATGCTTGAAATTGGATAACATCAGGATGTGTTAATGATGGTAGGAGTAGCTGTAACAAATCCTACTTATTTTCAGGCCAAATAATTCATATGGCCATATGGAGAACTGATTATGACTTCAAAGCTGGCAATGAGCTCAAGTTTCTTATTGATTCTTCTCGAAACAGAAATTGATGCCAAAGTAGCCTAGAAAAATATGAATTGTTCTTTGATGACTCAGAAAATTAAGTCGTGATTTTTGAATAAAAAGTGCAAAGACGGGAGGGAGAGATATTGAAGACAAATATGTTATCTCATTCAAAGAGTGGTTTATTGTCAACAATACAAGTAGATGAATCTGACTTGATGAATTTGGAATTGAATAAAAGAGGAAGAATGATTATGATTTTAGGAGCTCTTTCTTTATTAATTTTTAATCCATATATTTAATATTAATGTGTACCTGCAACCTTCAATGTTTCTCAGTAGCTAGGAATATACATTTTCACTTGTCAAATGAACATCAAGCACTTCCTTTCCATGGCTATCTTGTATATATAGTATGCTCCAACTACAGATGAACTTACTGAAACATTGAATTGATATGATGAGCTTAGTCTTTAGTATTTAGCGTAATCCCTTTATTTTTTTGATTCATCACAGCATGCCTTGTTCTTTAAGTCCACTGCTTCTAGGAAAGTCTAATGCAAAGTGACATCTGCTCTCATAGACTTTTAGTCAACTAATGTTGTTTCAATTACAATTTAAAAATCAACATTAAGTTCTAGTTCAAACGTAATATCCTCCTCCTATTCATACCCTAGTCAAACAATTAATTTTGGTTAAAAAATAATCTTATTACCCTTTGGAGTTAAAGCATGTGATAGTGAATTCCTTCATTTATTATGAAATAGGAACTATATGTTTTGTAATTGATTTTTCTCCCAAAACAAAACAAAAATTTATCTGATAATTGAATTTATTGACATTCATAATAAAAAAAAATACAAGAGAGGAAACATGAAGGATTATTCCTAGTTAGTTTGATTTTTTTATTGTTTATGATTTATATTAGCATGAATTAATCAACAACGAAGAGAGACACGATTTAATTCATGTCCTAATTTGACATGAACTGGGACTGACCAGCTCAATACTTTTCGTTTATGTATTTGATTCAATACACATGTGAAATGATTATAGTTAGTTGTATTTGCTGATACTGATAAGGGATAAACTTGGAAGACAGGCAGCCACCATTCTCTTTGCCGGCATCAAGTCTTCTTCATCAGGATTCACTGCAACTCAATTATTCAAGGTAAATTCCTAATTCTCATAACTTGTTGATTTTTCTTGAATTGAAATTCTGACCTAAAATTTATAAACCTAAATTAGTTGGATGGTAACAAGAGAAGATTAAGTGTTTGTTATGAGTAGCTGGTTCTTGTTTCTTTTTCCCTTGGCATCTGTTTAGGAGGAGGAGTGATGTAGTTTTTGGGGGTGTTTTTTTGGTGATTCAGAGTTGAAGTTGTTATTTTGTTGTGTTTGTTGCTGATTGAATTTGTAGTCATTGTGTGTGGATACTGAATTTTCAGGGGTCATGAATTGTAAGAATTTACACTGCCTTGGAAAAATTAATAGGAAGTCAAGATAGTATTCAACATGTACCTAATCCATTAAAGTTAAATTAAGTCCATGGACATTATAATCTCATTCATATTAATGTGTTCTAATATGAATTTTTAATATGGCTGAGAATATGATCATGCGATGTGTCTTTTGTTTTTAATATGTCATGGACTGCTTATATGAGTTAGTGTGTAAAATTCAATTTTTAGTTTATCAAGTTTAAAGTAATATATCATTAATAGGAACTTCTTAAATTTAATTTAGTTTATTCAAACTACAGGATGCCGCCAAAAAGAAATGTTCCAATGCGGAAGTTGATGCGAGAGTGAAGGAGGAGGTGGCGAACCAACTCGCCAAGGCTCAAGAGGAGATGATGAACCGTACCAGGGAAGAGAGGGCCATGGACCAAGAGCAGATGAGGGTAGAGCGGGAGCAGATGGCAGCGAGGAACACGGAGCTGGAGGCGTCCATAAAGCGAGTAAACGACTATATAAGCCGCTTGCCATGAGCTATCCCGAAGGCACCCCAAACTGCACTTGAAGACGCCTTGGGCAAGGACGGTTTAGGTAAGGATGGCTCGGGTAGGTTAGGATGAACATTTATTACTAGTTTGATGAATATTTGTAATGGATATATATTTTGGACTAGTGCGTGGATGTATATCTATCGCTGGTATTTGGGTGCACGTTTAAATTATTTGCAGTTTTGCACGTATGGGTGCATGGTTTATTAATTTTTTTTTTATTCTGCATTTAACTTCTGCGACGTCACTGTAGGCGAAGTAGAAGATAAAGTACCTCTCCGACGTCGTCTATGGCGTTGTAGTTGTATTGTGCTTCTGTGGCGTTACATGTTGACGTCGCAGATGTATTTTACTTCTACCACGCCATATATGATGTCACAGAAGTTATTTATCTTCTACGACGCCATAAATGGCGTGGTAGAAGTTGTTTTTCGGCCAAACACTACGACAAGGGTTCATGCCGTTGCAGAAGTTAACCGATTACTTCTACGACGGCATAAGAATCCTCTACGACGTCATACGGTCGTTGCAGAAGTTGGAATCCCTTGTAGTGTCTCCTAGTTGGGAATCTTGTTCGAGTCTGTAGACTCTGTGTTGTAACTGCGGGCTTGCCCTTAACCTTCAACTTCATTTCGAAGTTGTTGGTCTTTTATAAAAAAAATTGATGATAAAGAAAATCATGTCAAAGAAATATATTGATAACACAGAGTTCTTTTTTCGGAGTCGGGAACTATATTACTAGTTAAAAAAACTCTCCTCTGGGGACCATAATTGTTTATTTGTAGTTGATAGGCAAATGTAACTTTACTTTAACCACAAAAACATATACTAATTTAGTGTTAATTTTTATTTGTAGTTGATAGGCAAATGTAACTTTACTTTAACCACAAAAAACATATACTAATTTAGTGTTAATTCTGGCCAATTAAAATAGAGAGATCTACCACTATTCTGACGTTATTAAACAAGTGGCGGTCGCTCAGAAATTATTTGTTAGCCAACCGATAAAGAGGCATACCCACTTTAACCTGAGCAATCTGGATTAGTACGACTGAGCTGTACTCCTATTCTGGAATCCAATTTACGTCGCCCCCTCTAATATGTGTGAGAGCCTTGAAAATAGTAAGCACGTTGAAATCCGACCTAGCAGAGGGGCCAAAGATTATACTATATGGTGTTAATTCCACATTTGACATTATGGTTGAGAGATATTGACCCATCCACCTATATGTATCGCGATCATAAGGAAAATCGAAGGTTCTTCCCGTTTATCGTTTGTTGGACTTCCTCTTTCTCCTTTTCCACCAGTTCTATTAATGGGCTCGTATCCCTTGGACGGAGATTTAAGGGCTCTGTGTTCGAACGCTTCCTTTTATAGCGTGAGTTTCTTCCAGCTCTTGTTTTCATCTCATTGATTTTCCAAGTGTTCTTCTGTTAATAATGTCTATGGAATACTAACACAGGGGCTTCTGTTTTTGCGTGACCTACTCTTATTCTCGAGCTTAGATCTAAGTCAATCATGGAGATGTTTCAAACCAAATCTTGGAATGGTGATGACAGTTGCAATATGAAAAATAGTTGTTGATACGTTAGGGTTCGTATTTGGATGTCCTACTCCTTGAAGTTTTGGACCATGAATTGTGTTATTGTCCTCTGGCTGTCGGATTGGGTCGAGTTTTCCTCAGGCTTTATTTGTAAGACCAGCTCCCGGTCGAACCGGTGATTTTAAAGCAAGTTTGACTTTCTGCCGGAAAAGTCAACCGATGACTCAAGAAGTCACTCGGGGCTTTTCCGGAACCCAAAAGGCTTAGCCGTCATCACGATTGGCTTAAGGGGATAATTTCCTTTCGTTTGAGTATAATGTTGGAGGAAGTCAAATTTAGTCAAAACGGGACTTTTTATCGACTAAAGCAATATTTTATTGGGCTGGAAATTATTTTGGAAAACTAAAAGAACCTACTTGGACACTTGTCCCTTTTTGGTTGAAAGAGAGAAAGGGGAGTGGTCTTGGACCATTATACACTCCTAAAAGCATATACAAGGGATTCTAGCTAAAGGCTTTTAGTCATTTAACACATCTAGGTATTATATGAGTTTGGAAAAGCAAAACCAACCCATTTTTTGGTGGTGTAGCCGAATGTTGGAGGAGAAGAAAGAGAGAGGAGCTCCCATGGAGTCTTGAAGAAGAAGCAAGGAAAAAGAGGCTACTTGGAGTCATTCTCTAGCCATCCCTTCTCCAAATCCTCACCATCTTCTTCATCTCACTCTCCTAGAGGTAATGGAACTCTCTAAATCTCTTTTCCCTCCATCTCTTTTCATGGGTCTTGGTTGAAATTGCTAGATGTTGTTGGGTTTGAGTGGAAATGGTGTGAGATGATGTTGGTGAGAAGCTTTGTTGGGTTTTTGTGGGAAATCCTTAGATTGTTGGAACTTTTATTTTGGTTATGATTTGGAGAATCATTAGAAACTTGTTTATGTGTTGATTCCTACCATGGGTAGAGGAGTATTGGAGGTATTTGGCTGTTTTGGGTGTTGAAAGTGGTAAAATTTGGGGTTTGAAGGTGGATTTTCGGAGGAAAGGAGCTAGAGGTTGAAGAAGGGCGAAACTGCCCTGGAGCGCCACGGATCTGTGACGGATCCCGTGACGGGCGACGTCACGGCTCTGTGAGGGAGTCCGTGACGGCACTCGTCACGGCTCCGTGACGGTGATCGTGAGGGTTGGCATCACGGGTCCGTGACCAGGTCCGTGGCCGAGCAGGGTGGGGGTTTCTTTGAGGGTTTTTCACCTTGTTTGACCTTGGTTTTGAGCTGAACTTTTGGAAGGGCTTTGGGGGTCTTGCTTGCTGTTTAAGTGGAGTCTAATTAGCGTTTCTTTGTGTTCAAGACTTTGAGACCGAGCTAGCGGAGCAAAGATCACGCCGGAACCCGTGTGAAGAACGGAGTGGTGACCACCGGGCTTTTCATCAGAGTGTTGAGAGGAAGACCTCAAGGTAGGGAAAGTCTTAACTTCTCGTTAAATGCTTAGTATGCATGTTAGGCTAATAAAATCGGAAAGGTCCTAGAAATGCCTATAAGATGCGAATAACTAGAATAATTGTCTTTCAATTACTAATAACCGGAAGTGTCTAGTAATGCATGCTTAGGATGCCAATCACTAGTGTAACTCGCTTTCAATACTTGGGAATTGTTTTACTGGTAGAGTGGCCTTGGCAAAGCCCTCGGATTAGCTGTGTGTTAGGATCACATGCTTGGTTGTTTGGTTGCTTAGTGGATAGGCTAAAGAGTCTAATGAAACTAGTTGAATTGCATGCTTGAATGCTCGGTTGGAGGTTTACTTGATTGATGGATTGACTGTACTTGATGGTAGATTGTATTGAATGTTTTCGTGATTCTTTGATTGGTTGAATTGAGTATGACTGGTTGTGCCGAGCGGTACAATCAGGTGATCGATAGACCGAAGGGTCATGACAGGTAAGTTGAGGTTATGTGATTCGTGTGCTGTATGTCGTGGTGAAACTGTGATACGTGTGCTGTGTGTTATGATGAAAGTGTGACTCGTTGAGGATTGATTACTTCGTGTTTGCTTGAGTGTGTTATTCTTTTATATTTGAATATCATTGAATTGCCCAAGTGTTTGCTTCTTATGGGAGTTATACCTTGGTTCCCGAGGACATATAGTTCCTTGGAGGCGTTTCTGAGAATCCCGATGATAAGCGCCCTCAGGGGGTTGTTTCCGGTAGCCTCAATGATATGCGTCTCCTCTGAACTGAGGGAAAATCCGAGAGGACACATTAGGTGTGGATCGGAGGGTGGTGACTGTTAGTCTTAGTGCCCGTAGTTCAATCCTAAATGTCCAAATGTATATATCATCGTTAGCAATAAAATTAAAGCGGTTTTATATTACTTATGTGTTGGAGTAATATATCGATGTGTGCTCTGATCTATGCCCACCATGCGAATAGAACCATAGATCGAGATAGATCACACTCGATGGGTCCCTAGTCAACAAAGCTTCACTAGAAGCGACTAGTATGAAAGATGGCTCTTTATGGCTTACGTTCTGTTAGTCATTGGAATGGGATTCCGGAGTCTGATCATAGATATCATGTGGGACATGATATTGGACGACCCGCCCTGAATATGTGCCATAGATTAAGTCATGAACATATTCAGTGTTGCAGCTTGTCATGTATCCTTAGACCAAGGAGTCTTTGTGATCGCTATGTAGTCAACAACCTAGTTTGACCTGAGCCTAACGTTGTCCGTAACAGGGCTTCCATAACGGCCAGGATTGGCTTGGGGACGGGCTACATGAGTGACACGAAAGACGGCTAAGGGATTTATCCCTCATACTAAGGTATGAGAAAGATATCGGTTCTCGGCCGCTTGTTCGAGAGTGACTGGAAGAATAGCATGGCCATGCACATGATACTGGGTATCATATCTTCAGTCATCTCACATATCAAGGAACGGTGATTGAGAATAATAAGGATGACGGCTCTATGCCTTATCTCAATCAGGATATCGGAGATAAAAGGATAATGACAGGGACGACGGAAAGGTTAGAATTGACAGGGTCGATTCGTTATGTAGTGTCAGGCAATACTAAAGTCTCGTTAGTTGCCACTTAAATAGGATCAAGTAAAATGGGATTTTACGTTGATCTATTGACATGCATAAACCTAAGGGTCACACCGGAGGATGAAACTCATTAACACATTTATGGAGAATGGCCAAAAGGGAGTTGTCTCGGGACATGACCAAAACTGGGTTTTGGGTCATGTGCCCGTAAGTGAATAGGACTTTACGGATCGAGACAAGGCTTGGAGTCTTGGGATTGATCGCGTCGGATAATGTTGGACATTTCCGGTATGGAAGGCATGGAGGCGATGAGCGAATCACGGGACCTCGTTGGAAATGGCCACGGGCCATGTTCCAAGAGGCCCATGAAAGGCCCATGGAACTAATTAATCAAGTCTTGATTAATTAGTACTAAGTAAGCAAGACAAGGATTAAGGTGTTGGTGATTCACCACCTAACTCAATCTTGTCTTGCCATACTTTGTCCTATTTACACCTTACTTGACACCATACTTGTCCCATGCCTTTAGTTGGACAAGTATGGGTTTTGTTATGTTTAAGTCATCTTTTTTCAACATAACAAACACAAGACAAGAATAGGAAACACATTTTCCTTCCCTCTTCCATGGCCATTTCGGGTTTGGCTAGTTTCCACCTCCATTTTTGTGTTCTTGAGTCCTCAAAGAGAAGAACTACATGGCTTTGATTCCCATGTGGATACGTAGGCGTCTTGGAGACTCAAGCCAATCATTCGTTAACCGGTGTTCTTGTTTTGGTAAGAGATAGTGCTGAATTTTTCTCTTGTGAATCCATTCTTTGTTAGTTGTTTCATGGTTTTAATCGTCTCTTGATTTTTATTGATTTTCCGCTGCGAGTTGGTTCATCTCCAACCCTACCTCGAGACCCAACAGTGACTTCACGTGCCACGACATTGTTTGAATTGCCTCTTTCTTGTTAATTGCCAAGCTTCATCTCATGGATTTTGATTAAGAAACTGTTGGACCTAATGGTCACCTTGTTATGTACTTTCCCTACTGAGCGCAAGCTCACCCCTATGAGTTTATTGTTGTGATTACAGGCAGGATTTAGGAGTAGAGGCTCGGGAGCTTCTTGGTGTGGGTGTCTATTAGAGATTTCGGTTATGTTTTGATTTTCATTTGTTTTTTTGAACGAAGCTGTTGGAGGATTATTATTACACCCCTGGAGGGTTATTTATGTTTTAAACTGAGTTATGTGGATCTGAGTTTTATATTGGAGATTTTCAGGAAGTTATTGTTGAATTATTGCATTTAAAATCGTTTTACTTAAGTCACGTCTCGAGTCCGGTCAAAACCGGATTTGGGGCGTGACAATTTGGTATCAGAGCCTGGTTTCATTTGAAACAGGTGTCTCGTGAACTTGTTTTCAAACCTCGGACCGACGTCAATTAAGTGGGTAGAGTTAGGGAGTCGGAGTCGTGATGCTCAGTGACGCGATTTGGAAACATTGACACGGAGAGTTGGAACGACATGGGTCGTGAGTCGCTTTAATGGTTGTCCTACATTGAATCTTTACACTACGATGTTTGCTTTGCTGAATTAGTATCCTCCCCCTAGTGATCGATGAAGCCGAATGGTTGAGATCGGAAGTGGATTAACGGACATTGATTGACGCGCCATGCATTCGTGCAAAGTGAGCCAATTGTTGGTGGTGTTTCCATTGTGGTGAATCGCTTCCAAAAAAATTCAAGTTGAAGTATGGTCTTATTCAATTGTTGACTTGCCTAATCGACCGATGTTCTGGAGCATGAGAACTCCATGTATTGTTTGTGTTGAGTGTTTTGGGTGGGGCATGAGAACCACTTATATCGTTTGTGTTGAGGACTTGGTGGGGCACGTGAACCCCGTAGACCAACTGTGAGGATGATTTGGGGCACGAGTACCCCGTGGTATTTGGGAGCACGAGTACTCCGCATACCGGTCATGTCGAGACCTTTGGGGCACGAGCACCCCGTAGTATTTGGGAGCACGAGCACTCCGCATACTGAGTATAGTGAGCTGTGGGGAGCACGAGGACTCTGTTTATTATTTGTGTTGTGCACACGGGGGAGCACGAGAACTCCGTTATCTATTGGGTTATATAATTGAAGAGCATGAGCACTCTATGTTTTTATTGTGTGGTGTATTTGGCTGAGCATGAGAACTCGGCGGACTATTTGCCTTGTGTAATTGTTTGATGAATGTCCCGCTTAAGCGGAGGGTTAAGGGAAAAATACGAATAGGTCATGCCGAAATTTCGGTAGAACTAAAATGATTGCACTATCACGGGTTGACTCAGGGGCGCCACTGTAGTCGAGCGTGATGGTTTGATGTCAAGTTGTTACAACGAGGTTCGGGGACGCCTGAATCGGGTTGTGACAACATGAGATCGACATGAAAAGGTTTGGGTAAAAGTTAAGAAGTGGGAATTCATGGAAGCGAAGGAAAGGTTAAGGGTGATTATTGAATTGAATTGTGTTAAGTGGTAAACCCCTCTTTGTGAAAGGATACCCGAGCAAGGGGTATGCCTGTTGATTTGTGCTTTGTGTGGTGTGCTTGAGTTGGAACCCTCGTGTGGGAGTTGGTGGTTGATTGCTTAAATCGTTGGTTGTTGTTGTGAGCCGCATAGAGATGCGAACTTGTGTGCTATTATATATGAGTATATATATCTTCTAAGCTTTAGGGGTGTAAACTGTGAGTGCTTTGTGTGGCGCGCGTGAACGTCCTTGTACTTGTGAGAATCATTGCTTGAACTGAGTACTGAACATGTGCGTTATCCGTACAGGCGGAGAGACGACATGGCTCGTACGTATGTTCCGAGGGGTACCCGGAGCCGCCCAGTTGGGGGCCCGAGTCAGGCATCTGCCGCTGAGCAGGAGAGGGCAGCTGACGCCCAGGGTGCTGCTTCCACAGAGCACCAGAGCTTTGAGGGTGGACCATCAGGGTCACCACCCAGGACATCTCCAGTCGTAGAGCCAACTCAAACGACCCCTCTCAAGGAGGTAGTTCGTATAGTACTAGCAGCCTTGAGCGTGCAGCAAGGGACTGCAGCACCGGCACCAGAGCCCGTGCATGTTGCTTCAGCAGAATTTGGAGAGAGACCAGGCCAGCTTGATAGCTTCACGGCACAGACACTCAGGGAGTTTCGTAGACTTGGTACACCGACCTATTCCGGGGGAGCAGACCCCGAGGCAGCCTCAGGTTGGTTGGAGCGGGTTACCCGCAACCTCGATACCTCTGGGGTATCGGAGGGGCACCTGAGAGTTTCGTTCGCCACTTTTCAGCTTGAGGGAGAAGCTTACTACTGGTGGCAGTCAGTGCAGGCCAGAGTTGGCAGTGATTTTCAGTTGTTCAGCAGGCTGTTCCTGGAACAGTACTTTCCTCGCTCCATTCGAGATGACAGGCGCCAGCAGTTCCTGGAACTGCATCAGAGAGGGCTTAGCGTTTCTGAGTATGCAGTGAGGTTTACTTCTCTGGCCCGCTTCGCGCCGGAGTTGGTTCAGACTACGGACGACCGATGAAGGAGATTCGAGAACGGGCTCATCCCGTCGATTGCCGACAGAGTCATAGCCTTCAGGACCACTGAGTACTCCACACTCTTGGATTAGGCTTTAGCCATGGAGAGGCACTTCAGAGAGACCGCCAGAGTGCGAGAGACCAGGCCTAGGCCGAGTGGCTTCGTTCAGCCATCTGATCGTCGAGACCGACGCAGACAGAGAGTTGCATGATCCTTTCAGCCTCAGTTTCAGCAGGATGACATGCGCCGAGCAGGGACCGTAGCGTCAGTTGGACCCGCCCCGGTGGCACAGCTATGTCCTCGGTGTGGACAGCAGGGTCACCTGGCACGAGACTGCCCGAGGGGCAATGGACCTGTAGAGCGCCATGATGATCGTCCCCAGGGGACCAGAGACAGACAACAGAGTGAGCCGAGGGTGTGCTATCAGTGTGGCAGCCCCGATCATTTTATTCGTGCATGTCCTGAGCTGGCACAACAGGGTGGTCAGCGGGTCTGCTACCAGTGTGGTCGATCAGATCATTTTGTTCGTGCGTGTCCTGAGCTAGCTGGTGGAGCGCCCGCACCGAGGCCCCAACAGACTCAGACTCGCCAGGCACCTCCTGGCCGACCACGTCAGGCACAACATCAGAGGGCTCCGCGTCAAGCGGCGGGAGCAGCAGTTCAGAGGCACCAGCCGAGAGCTGGGCAGCAGGTGACACATCCCCCACAACCGAGAGGAGGACCACCGGCACAGCAGGGCCGAGTCTTTGCAGTTACTGATTCCAGAGTTGAGAGGCCATACGTTGGCCATGAGGCCACTCAGGGTACGTGTTTACTTTATAATTCATGGGCTTCATTTTTGTTTGATACGGGAGCTTCCCATTCGTTCATCTCTTCGTCTATTGCTTTTTCCTTGGGTTTGCGGATGGAATCTTTGAGTGAACTCCTTTGTTTGGAGACCCCGGTTACGGGTGAGGTGGTGTTGAGCACCGTTTGTCGAGACTGTGCGATTAGGTTGGCAGATTGCCCCTTTCTTGGTGACTTACTCGTTCTAGATATGAACGCCTTCGACGTGATTCTGGGTATGGATTGGCTCGCGAGGTATCGAGCGATGATCGATTGCTATCGACGCCAGGTGACGGTGAGGTCAGGTGACAGGGTGATCACGTGTGTCTTGGGTAGCAAGAGCGGAGTCCTCCTATTTGCTTTGACTACAGGATCTGAGGCAAAGATCGGGCAGAGTAGCAGAGAGCTACCGAGAGTAGTGCGTGAGTTCCCGGAGGTCTTCCCAGAGGAGCTATCAGGCTTGCCGCCAGCGCGCGAGGTAGAGTTCAGGATCGATCTGATTCCGGGTACGGCGCCGATCTCGATGACGTCGTATCGGTTTGCGCCAGCCGAGTTGGTCGAGCTAAAGCGACAACTCGAGGAACTTCAGCAGAAGGGTTTCATCCGCCCAAGCGTGTCTCCGTGGGGAGCACCCGCCCTATTCGCGAAGAAGAAGGGTGGAGCCTTGAGGATGTGCATCGATCATCGGAAGTTGAACCGGGTGACGGTGAAGAACCGTTATCCGATGCCGAGGATTGATGATCTATTCGACCAGCTGAGGGGAGCAAAGTACTTCTCGAAGATCGATCTTCGATCGGGGTACTTGTTAGTCTTAGTGCCCGTAGTTCAATCCTAAATGTCCAAATGTATATATCATCGTTAGCAATAAAATTAAAGCGGCTTTATATTACTTATGTGTTGGAGTAATATATCGATGTGTGCTCTGATCTATGCCCACCATGCGAATAGAACCATAGATCGAGATAGATCACACTCGATGGGTCCCTAGTCAACAAAGCTTCACTAGAAGCGACTAGTATGAAAGATGGCTCTTTATGGCTTACGTTCTGTTAGTCATTGGAATGGGATTCCGGAGTCTGATCATAGATATCATGTGGGACATGATATTGGACGACCCGCCCTGAATATGTGCCATAGATTAAGTCATGAACATATTCAGTGTTGTAGCTTGTCATGTATCCTTAGACCAAGGAGTCTTTGTGATCGCTATGTAGTCAACAACTGAGTTTGACCTGAGCCTAACGTTGTCCGTAACAGGGCTTCCATAACGGCCAGGATTGGCTTGGGGACGGGCTACATGAGTGACAAGAAAGACGGCTAAGGGATTTATCCCTCATACTAAGGTATGGGAAAGATATCGGTTCTCGGCCACTTGATCGAGAGTGACTGGAAGAATAGCATGGCCATGCACATGATACTGGGTATCATATCTTCAGTCATCTCACATATCAAGGAACGGTGATTGAGAATAATAAGGATGACGGCTCTATGCCTTATCTCAATCAGGATATCGGAGATAAAAGGATAATGACAGGGACGACGGAAAGGTTAGAATCGACAGGGTCGATTCGTTATGTAGTGTCAGGCAATACTAAAGTCTCGTTAGTTGCCACTTAAATAGGATCAAGTAAAATGGGATTTTACGTTGATCTATTGACATGCATAAACCTAAGGGTCACACCGGAGGATGAAACTCATTGACACATTTATGGAGAATGGCCAAAAGGGAGTTGTCTCGGGACATGACCAAAACTGGGTTTTGGGTCATGTGCCCGTACGTGAATAGGACTTTACGGATCGAGACAAGGCTTGGAGTCTTGGGATTGATCGCGTCGGATAATGTTGGACATTTCCGGTATGGAAGGCTTGGAGGCGATGAGCGAATCACGGGACCTCGTTAGAAATGGCCACGGGCCATGTTCCAAGAGGCCCATGAAAGGCCCATGCAACCAAGGCCCATAGAACTAATTAATCAAGTCTTGATTAATTAGTACTAAGTAAGCAAGACAAGGATTAAGGTGTTGGTGATTCACCACCTAACCCAATCTTGTCTTGCCATACTTTGTCCTATTTACACCTTACTTGACACCATACTTGTCCCATGCCTTTAGTTGGACAAGTATGGGTTTTGTTATGTTTAAGTCATCTTTTTTCAACATAACAAATACAAGACAAGAATAGAAAACACAACTTCTCTCTCCCTTCCCTTGCAATTTCGGGTTTGGCAAGCTCCCACCTCCATTTTTGTGTTCTTGAGTCCTCAAAGAGAAGAACTACGTGGCTTTGATTCCCATGTGGATACGTAGGCGTCTTGGAGACTCAAGCCAATCATTCGTTAACCGGTGTTCTTGTTTTGGTAAGAACTAGTGCTGAATTTTTCTCTTGTTAATCCATTCTTTGTTAGTTGTTTCATGGTTCTAATTGTCTCTTGGTTTTCATTGATTTTCCGCTGCGAGTTGGTTCATCTCCAACCTTACCTCGAGACCCAACAGTGGTATCAGAGCCGTGCTACCTTCGGGATTCACAAGACGGTGTTCATAGTTTCGGTTTTGCTTGAAAGTTTCGTTTTTGGCATGTTGTTTTGCTAAATTGTTTGATAACATGTTTTAAATTCTTGTTTATGGATTTAATGCATGTAAAATGAATTTTTGAAAATTATTTCAAATCTGGAAATTTTGAAAAAAAGTTTGATTTTTCGGGTCTCGGGAGCGGGACTCTCGGGGAGCCGAAACCGGGACCGAACGGGGCTCCGTTGGACGGAGCTAGGCCAAGCATGACCATTGGATGGTTGATATGCCATGGCTAAACCGTTTTGTTAGTTATGACGAGTTTGGAACCGTCATGACGAACTCGAAGATCAAATGTTCAAAAGTTTCATTTTTGAAAGGTTTCGATAAACCGAGCATCAAAAAATTTCGAAACTTGGCTATTAATTAAAACCGGAAAATCACATGATGTTTGATAACATGCTTGTTTGATAACACGATGTGTGATGTGATGTTGGCATGGTGTACATAATAGCCCCGAGCTCAATTTAATTATTTATCGCTTTTCACGGCCTGCGAGCCGTTAGAGTTAACGTGTAATTATTCTTTCAAGGTGTGGTCGTCGAACCACTTGTTTGTAATATTTATTTATTCCCGACCTGCGAGTCGTGTATTAAATTGTAATATTTTACTCAAGACGAAGAAAGGGCGAAAAGGTCATTTGGTGGCTTTTCGGGTGTTGGCATCGGCTTGGAGTCGGTGGAGCTCAAGAAGCTAGTGGGAGTTAGTTTAGGGGGCTATTATGTGCACATTTATCGCTTTATGCTTGGTTTAGTTTATGCATGATTAATTCTATGTGTTTTAGAATTGCATGCTTAACTTTATTTACCGAGCATATCACCTCACATGCAAAGATAAAATTGGACTTTTAATCCTTGTGTGTGAACCCTTAGAACCGTCATTGCATTGGATGTAGTTGACGGGTTCAAAGGAAGAATTACATTGGATGTAATTTGAGGCATCATTGCATTTGGAATGTAGTTGATGTGCTCATCGCATCTAGGATGTGTCAAAGTTTTAAACACAACCGGACAAGTAAAAACGGGTCATGTCTGATACCTCCCAATTATCAACACCTTACTACCTCCCCGTCCTATGGGTGTCGTGCGCATTAGCGGAGCATCCATGGGAAAGCGGGGTAGTAGGTTTGGACGACATATGTGGGTGTCGTGCGCATTAGCGGAGCACCTACATAGTGACGGGCCATAGTTGAAAATTGGTGGACCCGACTACGATTCTCAGCCTGAGGTTGAGCTAGGGTAACAGATAGGGTAAGCCGTGTACATAAGTGCATACCCTAGCCAAGAGTCACATTGGATGTGATTGGATGGAGTCCTACCTACATAGCTCGATTAAGTGGTGAGCATTAGTTCAGCTTAATCGAGTGAATCAAGGATCTTGGTTTCAGATTCTAAAGGTTTAGAATCGATTGTTGGTGTTTAAGCTTGATCTTCATAAAATTTATTCAGTTTACTGATTGAATTTTATCTGTTGTAGATCAAATGGCAAATTCAGCGAACATTAATAGTTTGTCATTAAAAACCATTCTTGACAGGGTCAAGCTAAATGGGACAAACTATTTGGACTGGTACAGAATTTTGAGGATAGTCCTCAAGTCTGAACGCAAAGAATATGTCCTTGACAAGGCTGTCTCTAAGACCATATCAGAGTTACATGAAGTGTCATTAACTGCTGAGAAGAATATCTCAGGGATCTGGGATCCAAGGATATTCTGATGGTCAACAAGGGAATTGGAAGTGGCATGGGCTGGGCCCATGCGCACTTGGCAGGAAAGATGAGACACCTGAGAATGTCTGCTTCTACTGCCAACAGCCTGGTCATTGGAACCGGGATTACAGGAAGTTCACGGCTGATCTGAAGAAGGGCAGTGGGACTACGCCTTCATCAAATAGCCTGGATGATCTGAAGAAGGGCAGTAAGACTGCGCCTTCATCAGGAAACCTGGATGATCTAAGGAAGGGCGGTGGGACCGTGCCTTCAATCGGTATTAACTCTATAGAGCTACATCTCTCTACTTCCAAAGATTCATGGGTATTAGATACCATGACTGAATCTCACACATGCACTAATATATGGTGGCTGAAAGTAGGAGAGATTTGGAAAGCACGAAATGGACCTCAGAGTTGTGGCAACTGCTGTAGGATCCATGAGTCTTGCTTTGCCAAGAGGTCTTGTCTTAGTATTGTATAATGTATATTGCATACCTACTTTTAGTAGGAATATTATATCTGTATCCGTGTTTGACAAGGAAGGATATAATGTTAATATTGGAAATGGAGTTTTCAATGTTCTATGCAATGATATGTTTTATACCAGTACTGACATGGTTGGAGGATTGTACATATTAGATATGGGTAACAATGCCTCAAGTTCTATATATTCCGTTAATACCAAGAGGTCTAAATCCAACAATTTAAACCTAACTCTGTTATGGTACTGTCATTTGGGTCGCATAAACAAGAAGCGCCTATCAGCACTTCAGAAGTGCGGGCTTTCAGGTTCATTCGAATTCCATTCGATCGATAGGTGCAAGGTTTGTTTGATGGGCAAAATGACTAAAGTGCCCTTTATCGATCGCGATGAAAGGGCGGGTGAATTATTGGGGCTGATACACTCGAATGTGTGTAGACCAATAAGTTCACTTGCCAGGAGGGGTTTTAGCTACTTTATCACATTTACTGATGATTACAGTAAATATGGTTATGTCTATTCGGTGAGACATAAGTCTGAAGCTTTTGATAAATTCAAAGAGTTTAAGACTATAGTAGAAAACCAGCTCGACAAAGGTATTAAGGCACTTCGATTGGATCGAGGTGGAAAATACTTGACCACAGAGTTATTAGATCATCTAAAAGAGAATGGGATCCTTTTGGAATGGACTCCTCCTAGGTCACTGTAGTTGAAAGGTGTAGCCAAACGGAGAAATCGGACATTGTTAGACAATGGTCTGTTCCATGATTAGTTGGACTGATCTCCCAATCTCTTTTAGGGGTTTTGCTCTAGAGACGACCGCATTCATAGTGAATCGGGCTTCGACGAATGGTGTGGAAGGGACACCATTTTAAAAATGGTACGGGATGATGCCCGCTTTGTCCTTCCTAAAGATTTGTGGTTGCGAGGCTTATGTGAAACATTTGGTTTCGACTAAGCTCGAACCAAGATCTGAGATATGCACCTTCGTGTGGTATCCCAAAGCAACAAGGGGATACTATTTCTACAATCCCAGTGAGAACATGGTGTTCGTCGCTTGGGGTGGGGTCTTTATGGAAAAAAAGTTTTGTTTCCAAAGACGTCATTGGGAGGACTGTGCATCTCGAAGAAATTCAGGATGGTACAGATCTGTCTAAACCAATTAGCAACCCTGTAGAAAGGAGCCAGAGATTGTCGTAGAGTAAGAACCAATTCCTGTTACAATTCCGGAAGGTCCAAGGCGATTTGAAAGGATCAATCTTCCACCTCCAAGATATGGTATCCGGAGGTGACAATGAAGTCATGGTGGATCACGATGATCCAGCCACCTTTCAGGAAGTCGTGGATGGGCCCAACTCCGAGTTATGGCTGGGAGCCATGAGGGAGGAAATGCAATCCATGTCGGACAACCGAGTCTGGGAACCGGTTGATCCCATCAATGGTGTGAGGACCATAGGATGCAAATGGATCTTCAAGGTGAAGATGGACATGGACGGCAACCCTTTGACCTACAAAGCTCAACTGGTGGCGAAAGGTTATAGGCAGATCCAATGGATTGACTATGAGGAAACCTTCTCCTTAGTGGCTATGGTCAAAATCAATCCAAATTCTTCTTGACATAACTGCGTATCATAATTACGAGATATGGCAAGTGGATGTCAAAACCGCTTTCCTAAATGGAAATTTGACTGAGTACGTTTGTATGTCTCGGCCCAAAGGTTTTGACGATCCGAAGAATAAAGGAAAGATTTATAAGTTGTTGAAATCCATTTATGGATTGAAACGAACTTCTCGGAGTTGGATCCTTCGTTTTGATGAAGCTGTAATTGGATTTGGCTTAATCAAGAACGAGGATGAATCTTGCGTTTATAAGAAGGCTAGTGGGAGCAAGATTACCTTTCTGGTTCTCATTGAAAACGACATCCCAACCTTGCACGAGACTAAAGCTTGGTTGAGGAAGTGTTTTTCAATAAAGGACTTAGGCGATGCTTCTTATATCTTAAGGATTAAGATATGTAGAGATCGCACCAAGAGGGTCTTGGATTTAAGTCAGGGAACCTATGTGAACAAGGCATTGAGTAGGTTCTTAATGCTCGATTCAAAGAAAGGACTCTTACCCACTAGTCATGGCATTCATCTCAGCAAGACTCAGTGTCCTAAGACACCTGATGAGCTGAAAAGGATGATGAGAATCCTATGCGCCTGGGGGCAGGATCGATCATATATGCCATGACATGTATGAGACCAGACGTCTCGTAAGCCTTATGTTGTACCAGTAGACATCATTCTAACCCGGGGGAAAGATGATGTTGAACTAGTCGTCGAAGGATGAGTAGACGCTAGTTTTCCAAGACAAATCCAGATGACTTTAGAAGTCAATCAGGATATGTGTTTACGCTGAATGGTAGAGCTTTAGCTGGGAAAGCGTAAAGCAAGATACCATTGCCGAATCTACGACAGAGGCCAAGTACATGGATGCTGCAGAGGCAGCTAAGGAGGCTATGTGGATTTGGAAATTCATGGCAGGGCTGGGTGTAATTAAAAACCCATCCAGTCCGGTGAATCCATTTTGCGACAACACAAGGGCCATTGCGCAAGCTAAAAGCCTAGATCGCATAACAAATCCAAACATGTACTGCGGCGTATCCACCTCATCAGATAAATACTGAACTGAGGTGAAGTGAAGATAACCGATATTGCAACAGATGATAACATAGCCAACCCTTTGACTAAGACAGTGTCACTGCCTGAACATGTTAGACATGTAAAGTCGATGGGGACATATTGGAGTTTAGATTGGAACTAGGGCAAGTGGGAGATTGTTAGTCTTAGTGCCCGTAGTTCAATCCTAAATGTCCAAATGTATATATCATCGTTAGCAATAAAATTAAAGCGGCTTTATATTACTTATGTGTTGGAGTAATATATCGATGTGTGCTCTGATCTATGCCCACCATGCGAATAGAACCATAGATCGAGATAGATCACACTCGATGGGTCCCTAGTCAACAAAGCTTCACTAGAAGCGACTAGTATGAAAGATGGCTCTTTATGGCTTACGTTCTGTTAGTCATTGGAATGGGATTCCGGAGTCTGATCATAGATATCATGTGGGACATGATATTGGACGACCCGCCCTGAATATGTGCCATAGATTAAGTCATGAACATATTCAGTGTTGTAGCTTGTCATGTATCCTTAGACCAAGGAGTCTTTGTGATCGCTATGTAGTCAACAACTGAGTTTGACCTGAGCCTAACGTTGTCCGTAACAGGGCTTCCATAACGGCCAGGATTGGCTTGGGGACGGGCTACATGAGTGACAAGAAAGACGGCTAAGGGATTTATCCCTCATACTAAGGTATGGGAAAGATATCGGTTCTCGGCCACTTGATCGAGAGTGACTGGAAGAATAGCATGGCCATGCACATGATACTGGGTATCATATCTTCAGTCATCTCACATATCAAGGAACGGTGATTGAGAATAATAAGGATGACGGCTCTATGCCTTATCTCAATCAGGATATCGGAGATAAAAGGATAATGACAGGGACGACGGAAAGGTTAGAATCGACAGGGTCGATTCGTTATGTAGTGTCAGGCAATACTAAAGTCTCGTTAGTTGCCACTTAAATAGGATCAAGTAAAATGGGATTTTACGTTGATCTATTGACATGCATAAACCTAAGGGTCACACCGGAGGATGAAACTCATTGACACATTTATGGAGAATGGCCAAAAGGGAGTTGTCTCGGGACATGACCAAAACTGGGTTTTGGGTCATGTGCCCGTACGTGAATAGGACTTTACGGATCGAGACAAGGCTTGGAGTCTTGGGATTGATCGCGTCGGATAATGTTGGACATTTCCGGTATGGAAGGCTTGGAGGCGATGAGCGAATCACGGGACCTCGTTAGAAATGGCCACGGGCCATGTTCCAAGAGGCCCATGAAAGGCCCATGCAACCAAGGCCCATAGAACTAATTAATCAAGTCTTGATTAATTAGTACTAAGTAAGCAAGACAAGGATTAAGGTGTTGGTGATTCACCACCTAACCCAATCTTGTCTTGCCATACTTTGTCCTATTTACACCTTACTTGACACCATACTTGTCCCATGCCTTTAGTTGGACAAGTATGGGTTTTGTTATGTTTAAGTCATCTTTTTTCAACATAACAAATACAAGACAAGAATAGAAAACACAACTTCTCTCTCCCTTCCCTTGCAATTTCGGGTTTGGCAAGCTCCCACCTCCATTTTTGTGTTCTTGAGTCCTCAAAGAGAAGAACTACGTGGCTTTGATTCCCATGTGGATACGTAGGCGTCTTGGAGACTCAAGCCAATCATTCGTTAACCGGTGTTCTTGTTTTGGTAAGAACTAGTGCTGAATTTTTCTCTTGTTAATCCATTCTTTGTTAGTTGTTTCATGGTTCTAATTGTCTCTTGGTTTTCATTGATTTTCCGCTGCGAGTTGGTTCATCTCCAACCTTACCTCGAGACCCAACAGTGGTATCAGAGCCGTGCTACCTTCGGGATTCACAAGACGGTGTTCATAGTTTCGGTTTTGCTTGAAAGTTTCGTTTTTGGCATGTTGTTTTGCTAAATTGTTTGATAACATGTTTTAAATTCTTGTTTATGGATTTAATGCATGTAAAATGAATTTTTGAAAATTATTTCAAATCTGGAAATTTTGAAAAAAAGTTTGATTTTTCGGGTCTCGGGAGCGGGACTCTCGGGGAGCCGAAACCGGGACCGAACGGGGCTCCGTTGGACGGAGCTAGGCCAAGCATGACCATTGGATGGTTGATATGCCATGGCTAAACCGTTTTGTTAGTTATGACGAGTTTGGAACCGTCATGACGAACTCGAAGATCAAATGTTCAAAAGTTTCATTTTTGAAAGGTTTCGATAAACCGAGCATCAAAAAATTTCGAAACTTGGCTATTAATTAAAACCGGAAAATCACATGATGTTTGATAACATGCTTGTTTGATAACACGATGTGTGATGTGATGTTGGCATGGTGTACATAATAGCCCCGAGCTCAATTTAATTATTTATCGCTTTTCACGGCCTGCGAGCCGTTAGAGTTAACGTGTAATTATTCTTTCAAGGTGTGGTCGTCGAACCACTTGTTTGTAATATTTATTTATTCCCGACCTGCGAGTCGTGTATTAAATTGTAATATTTTACTCAAGACGAAGAAAGGGCGAAAAGGTCATTTGGTGGCTTTTCGGGTGTTGGCATCGGCTTGGAGTCGGTGGAGCTCAAGAAGCTAGTGGGAGTTAGTTTAGGGGGCTATTATGTGCACATTTATCGCTTTATGCTTGGTTTAGTTTATGCATGATTAATTCTATGTGTTTTAGAATTGCATGCTTAACTTTATTTACCGAGCATATCACCTCACATGCAAAGATAAAATTGGACTTTTAATCCTTGTGTGTGAACCCTTAGAACCGTCATTGCATTGGATGTAGTTGACGGGTTCAAAGGAAGAATTACATTGGATGTAATTTGAGGCATCATTGCATTTGGAATGTAGTTGATGTGCTCATCGCATCTAGGATGTGTCAAAGTTTTAAACACAACCGGACAAGTAAAAACGGGTCATGTCTGATACCTCCCAATTATCAACACCTTACTACCTCCCCGTCCTATGGGTGTCGTGCGCATTAGCGGAGCATCCATGGGAAAGCGGGGTAGTAGGTTTGGACGACATATGTGGGTGTCGTGCGCATTAGCGGAGCACCTACATAGTGACGGGCCATAGTTGAAAATTGGTGGACCCGACTACGATTCTCAGCCTGAGGTTGAGCTAGGGTAACAGATAGGGTAAGCCGTGTACATAAGTGCATACCCTAGCCAAGAGTCACATTGGATGTGATTGGATGGAGTCTTACCTACATAGCTCGATTAAGTGGTGAGCATTAGTTCAGCTTAATCGAGTGAATCAAGGATCTTGGTTTCAGATTCTAAAGGTTTAGAATCGATTGTTGGTGTTTAAGCTTGATCTTCATAAAATTTATTCAGTTTACTGATTGAATTTTATCTGTTGTAGATCAAATGGCAAATTCAGCGAACATTAATAGTTTGTCATTAAAAACCATTCTTGACAGGGTCAAGCTAAATGGGACAAACTATTTGGACTGGTACAGAATTTTGAGGATAGTCCTCAAGTCTGAACGCAAAGAATATGTCCTTGACAAGGCTGTCTCTAAGACCATATCAGAGTTACATGAAGTGTCATTAACTGCTGAGAAGAATATCTCAGGGATCTGGGATCCAAGGATATTCTGATGGTCAACAAGGGAATTGGAAGTGGCATGGGCTGGGCCCATGCGCACTTGGCAGGAAAGATGAGACACCTGAGAATGTCTGCTTCTACTGCCAACAGCCTGGTCATTGGAACCGGGATTACAGGAAGTTCACGGCTGATCTGAAGAAGGGCAGTGGGACTACGCCTTCATCAAATAGCCTGGATGATCTGAAGAAGGGCAGTAAGACTGCGCCTTCATCAGGAAACCTGGATGATCTAAGGAAGGGCGGTGGGACCGTGCCTTCAATCGGTATTAACTCTATAGAGCTACATCTCTCTACTTCCAAAGATTCATGGGTATTAGATACCATGACTGAATCTCACACATGCACTAATATATGGTGGCTGAAAGTAGGAGAGATTTGGAAAGCACGAAATGGACCTCAGAGTTGTGGCAACTGCTGTAGGATCCATGAGTCTTGCTTTGCCAAGAGGTCTTGTCTTAGTATTGTATAATGTATATTGCATACCTACTTTTAGTAGGAATATTATATCTGTATCCGTGTTTGACAAGGAAGGATATAATGTTAATATTGGAAATGGAGTTTTCAATGTTCTATGCAATGATATGTTTTATACCAGTACTGACATGGTTGGAGGATTGTACATATTAGATATGGGTAACAATGCCTCAAGTTCTATATATTCCGTTAATACCAAGAGGTCTAAATCCAACAATTTAAACCTAACTCTGTTATGGTACTGTCATTTGGGTCGCATAAACAAGAAGCGCCTATCAGCACTTCAGAAGTGCGGGCTTTCAGGTTCATTCGAATTCCATTCGATCGATAGGTGCAAGGTTTGTTTGATGGGCAAAATGACTAAAGTGCCCTTTATCGATCGCGATGAAAGGGCGGGTGAATTATTGGGGCTGATACACTCGAATGTGTGTAGACCAATAAGTTCACTTGCCAGGAGGGGTTTTAGCTACTTTATCACATTTACTGATGATTACAGTAAATATGGTTATGTCTATTCGGTGAGACATAAGTCTGAAGCTTTTGATAAATTCAAAGAGTTTAAGACTATAGTAGAAAACCAGCTCGACAAAGGTATTAAGGCACTTCGATTGGATCGAGGTGGAAAATACTTGACCACAGAGTTATTAGATCATCTAAAAGAGAATGGGATCCTTTTGGAATGGACTCCTCCTAGGTCACTGTAGTTGAAAGGTGTAGCCAAACGGAGAAATCGGACATTGTTAGACAATGGTCTGTTCCATGATTAGTTGGACTGATCTCCCAATCTCTTTTAGGGGTTTTGCTCTAGAGACGACCGCATTCATAGTGAATCGGGCTTCGACGAATGGTGTGGAAGGGACACCATTTTAAAAATGGTACGGGATGATGCCCGCTTTGTCCTTCCTAAAGATTTGTGGTTGCGAGGCTTATGTGAAACATTTGGTTTCGACTAAGCTCGAACCAAGATCTGAGATATGCACCTTCGTGTGGTATCCCAAAGCAACAAGGGGATACTATTTCTACAATCCCAGTGAGAACATGGTGTTCGTCGCTTGGGGTGGGGTCTTTATGGAAAAAAAGTTTTGTTTCCAAAGACGTCATTGGGAGGACTGTGCATCTCGAAGAAATTCAGGATGGTACAGATCTGTCTAAACCAATTAGCAACCCTGTAGAAAGGAGCCAGAGATTGTCGTAGAGTAAGAACCAATTCCTGTTACAATTCCGGAAGGTCCAAGGCGATTTGAAAGGATCAATCTTCCACCTCCAAGATATGGTATCCGGAGGTGACAATGAAGTCATGGTGGATCACGATGATCCAGCCACCTTTCAGGAAGTCGTGGATGGGCCCAACTCCGAGTTATGGCTGGGAGCCATGAGGGAGGAAATGCAATCCATGTCGGACAACCGAGTCTGGGAACCGGTTGATCCCATCAATGGTGTGAGGACCATAGGATGCAAATGGATCTTCAAGGTGAAGATGGACATGGACGGCAACCCTTTGACCTACAAAGCTCAACTGGTGGCGAAAGGTTATAGGCAGATCCAATGGATTGACTATGAGGAAACCTTCTCCTTAGTGGCTATGGTCAAAATCAATCCAAATTCTTCTTGACATAACTGCGTATCATAATTACGAGATATGGCAAGTGGATGTCAAAACCGCTTTCCTAAATGGAAATTTGACTGAGTACGTTTGTATGTCTCGGCCCAAAGGTTTTGACGATCCGAAGAATAAAGGAAAGATTTATAAGTTGTTGAAATCCATTTATGGATTGAAACGAACTTCTCGGAGTTGGATCCTTCGTTTTGATGAAGCTGTAATTGGATTTGGCTTAATCAAGAACGAGGATGAATCTTGCGTTTATAAGAAGGCTAGTGGGAGCAAGATTACCTTTCTGGTTCTCATTGAAAACGACATCCCAACCTTGCACGAGACTAAAGCTTGGTTGAGGAAGTGTTTTTCAATAAAGGACTTAGGCGATGCTTCTTATATCTTAAGGATTAAGATATGTAGAGATCGCACCAAGAGGGTCTTGGATTTAAGTCAGGGAACCTATGTGAACAAGGCATTGAGTAGGTTCTTAATGCTCGATTCAAAGAAAGGACTCTTACCCACTAGTCATGGCATTCATCTCAGCAAGACTCAGTGTCCTAAGACACCTGATGAGCTGAAAAGGATGATGAGAATCCTATGCGCCTGGGGGCAGGATCGATCATATATGCCATGACATGTATGAGACCAGACGTCTCGTAAGCCTTATGTTGTACCAGTAGACATCATTCTAACCCGGGGGAAAGATGATGTTGAACTAGTCGTCGAAGGATGAGTAGACGCTAGTTTTCCAAGACAAATCCAGATGACTTTAGAAGTCAATCAGGATATGTGTTTACGCTGAATGGTAGAGCTTTAGCTGGGAAAGCGTAAAGCAAGATACCATTGCCGAATCTACGACAGAGGCCAAGTACATGGATGCTGCAGAGGCAGCTAAGGAGGCTATGTGGATTTGGAAATTCATGGCAGGGCTGGGTGTAATTAAAAACCCATCCAGTCCGGTGAATCCATTTTGCGACAACACAAGGGCCATTGCGCAAGCTAAAAGCCTAGATCGCATAACAAATCCAAACATGTACTGCGGCGTATCCACCTCATCAGATAAATACTGAACTGAGGTGAAGTGAAGATAACCGATATTGCAACAGATGATAACATAGCCAACCCTTTGACTAAGACAGTGTCACTGCCTGAACATGTTAGACATGTAAAGTCGATGGGGACATATTGGAGTTTAGATTGGAACTAGGGCAAGTGGGAGATTGTTAGTCTTAGTGCCCGTAGTTCAATCCTAAATGTCCAAATGTATATATCATCGTTAGCAATAAAATTAAAGCGGCTTTATATTACTTATGTGTTGGAGTAATATATCGATGTGTGCTCTGATCTATGCCCACCATGCGAATAGAACCATAGATCGAGATAGATCACACTCGATGGGTCCCTAGTCAACAAAGCTTCACTAGAAGCGACTAGTATGAAAGATGGCTCTTTATGGCTTACGTTCTGTTAGTCATTGGAATGGGATTCCGGAGTCTGATCATAGATATCATGTGGGACATGATATTGGACGACCCGCCCTGAATATGTGCCATAGATTAAGTCATGAACATATTCAGTGTTGTAGCTTGTCATGTATCCTTAGACCAAGGAGTCTTTGTGATCGCTATGTAGTCAACAACTGAGTTTGACCTGAGCCTAACGTTGTCCGTAACAGGGCTTCCATAACGGCCAGGATTGGCTTGGGGACGGGCTACATGAGTGACAAGAAAGACGGCTAAGGGATTTATCCCTCATACTAAGGTATGGGAAAGATATCGGTTCTCGGCCACTTGATCGAGAGTGACTGGAAGAATAGCATGGCCATGCACATGATACTGGGTATCATATCTTCAGTCATCTCACATATCAAGGAACGGTGATTGAGAATAATAAGGATGACGGCTCTATGCCTTATCTCAATCAGGATATCGGAGATAAAAGGATAATGACAGGGACGACGGAAAGGTTAGAATCGACAGGGTCGATTCGTTATGTAGTGTCAGGCAATACTAAAGTCTCGTTAGTTGCCACTTAAATAGGATCAAGTAAAATGGGATTTTACGTTGATCTATTGACATGCATAAACCTAAGGGTCACACCGGAGGATGAAACTCATTGACACATTTATGGAGAATGGCCAAAAGGGAGTTGTCTCGGGACATGACCAAAACTGGGTTTTGGGTCATGTGCCCGTACGTGAATAGGACTTTACGGATCGAGACAAGGCTTGGAGTCTTGGGATTGATCGCGTCGGATAATGTTGGACATTTCCGGTATGGAAGGCTTGGATGCGATGAGCGAATCACGGGACCTCGTTAGAAATGGCCACGGGCCATGTTCCAAGAGGCCCATGAAAGGCCCATGCAACCAAGGCCCATAGAACTAATTAATCAAGTCTTGATTAATTAGTACTAAGTAAGCAAGACAAGGATTAAGGTGTTGGTGATTCACCACCTAACCCAATCTTGTCTTGCCATACTTTGTCCTATTTACACCTTACTTGACACCATACTTGTCCCATGCCTTTAGTTGGACAAGTATGGGTTTTGTTATGTTTAAGTCATCTTTTTTCAACATAACAAATACAAGACAAGAATAGAAAACACAACTTCTCTCTCCCTTCCCTTGCAATTTCGGGTTTGGCAAGCTCCCACCTCCATTTTTGTGTTCTTGAGTCCTCAAAGAGAAGAACTACGTGGCTTTGATTCCCATGTGGATACGTAGGCGTCTTGGAGACTCAAGCCAATCATTCGTTAACCGGTGTTCTTGTTTTGGTAAGAACTAGTGCTGAATTTTTCTCTTGTTAATCCATTCTTTGTTAGTTGTTTCATGGTTCTAATTGTCTCTTGGTTTTCATTGATTTTCCGCTGCGAGTTGGTTCATCTCCAACCTTACCTCGAGACCCAACAGTACTACCAGCTGAGGGTCCGAGCCGAGGACGTGGAGAAGACAGCATTCCGAACTCGTTATGGGCACTTTGAGTTTCTGGTGATGTCGTTCGGTTTGACGAACGCACCAGCCGCCTTTATGGACTTGATGAATGGCATCTTCAGACCTTATCTGGACCAGTTCGTGGTAGTTTTTGTCGATGACATCTTGATTTACTCGCCCAGTGAGGAGGCGCATGAGGAGCATCTGAGGACCGTTTTGATACTCTTACGCACTCACCAGTTGTACGGCAATCTGGAGAAGTGCGAATTTTGGCTCACAGAGGTGAAGTTCCTCGGGCATGTGGTATCCAGAGAGGGCATACTGGTCGACCCGGCCAAGGTTGATGCAGTGTCGAAGTGGGCCAGACCCAGCAGTGTATTTGAGATTCGGAGCTTTCTGGGATTGGCAGGTTATTACCGACGCTTTTTTCAGGATTTCTCGCGTCTAGCAGCACCTATGACAACATTAACCCGTAAGGGGGCGGAGTACATATGGACGGGTGAGTGTGAGCACTCTTTCTCCGAGCTAAAGGCTCGATTGACTACCGCTCCAGTGTTGATTTTTCTAGAGCGGGGAGTAGGCTATGACGTGTATTGTGACGCCTCAGGCGAAGGGTTAGGTTGTGTTTTGATGCAGACTGGAAAGGTAGTTGCTTACGGCTCGAGGCAGTTGAAGGTGCATGAGCGCAACTACCCGAACCATGATCTTGAGCTCGCAGCAGTGGTATTTGCGCTGAAGAGCTGGAGACACTATCTGTACGGTGAGCAGTTCAGAGTGTTTTCAGATCACAAGAGCCTCAAGTATATCTTCTCACAGCGCGATCTGTACATGCGCCAAAGGCGATGGATGGAATTACTTGAGTAGTACGACTTTGAGCTGCTCTATCATCTGGGTAAGGTGAATGTCGTCGCCGATGCCTTGAACAGGAAGTCGACTCATTGTGTTGCTAGCATGTCTGTCCGAGAGTGGGACATGCTGGAGCAGTTGAGCTTATTCAGACTGGAGTTGGAGGAGGTCACAGATGGTATGGCCTTGTGTGCTTTAGTGGCTCAGCCCACGTTATTTGCTCGGGTGCTAGAGGCACATGACGAGGATGCCGAGGCGGTAGTGATCCGTGAGAAGCTGATCAGTGGTGTGGAGATTGAGGATTGGGAGATGGGTACCGATCAGGGTCTCCGTTTTAGAGGACGGTTGTTTGTGCCCAGCGGTTGCAGAGACACCGTATTGCGAGAGTGCCACCACTCCCGTCTGGTTGTGCACCCCGGTGGCAACAAGATGTATAGAGACATGCGACGAAAGTTTTGGTGGAGTGGGATGCGTAAGGCAGTTGCAGACTTGGTTTCCCGATGCCTCACCTGCCAACAGGTGAAGGCCGAGCATCAGTGTCCCGCAGGCTTGCTGCAGCCTTTACCAATCTCCGAGTGGAAGTGGGAGCACGTGACTATGGATTTTGTGTGTGGGTTACCAAGGTCGTCGAAGGGGCACGACAATGTTTGGGTGGTGGTTGATCGACTGACCAAGTCGGCACACTTTCTAGCTATGAGGATGACTGATACTGTGGACATGTTAGGCCGGTTGTATGTCAGGGAGATTGTTCGCCTACATGGGGGTACCGGTGTCAGTAGTGTCTGATAGGGACCCCCGTTTCACATCCAGGTTCTGGAAGAGTATACATAAGGCTTTGGGGACTGAGGTACTATTGAGTACGGCTTACCATCCTGAGACAGATGGGCAGTCAGAGCGTACCATTCAGATTTTAGAGGACATGCTTCGAGCTTGTGTACTTGAATTTCAGGGATCATGTGAGGATCATTTGCCTTTGGCAGAGTTTGCTTACAACAACAGTTATCAGTCCAGCATTGGTATGGCACCATTTGAGGCTTTGTATGTCAAACCATGTAGGTCGCCGGTTTGTTGGGCCGAGGTAGGGGACCGGAGCCTACTTGGACCATATATGGTCAGAGAGACGACGGAGAAGGTCACCTTGATTAGAGAACGGTTGAGGACCGCACAGAGTCGACATAAGAGCTATGCAGACAGGCGTCGCAGAGCGCTTGAGTTCGCGGTCGGAGAGCACGTTTTTCTGAGGGTGAGCCCGAAGAAGGGTCTAGTGCAGTTTAACCGCGGCGGAGGCAAGCTGGCTGTCGGATTGGGTCGAGTTTTCCTCAGGCTTTATTTGTAAGACCCGCTCCCGGTCGAACCGGTGACTTTTAAAGCAAGTTTGACTTTCTGCCGGAAAAGTCAACCGATGACTCAAGAAGTCACTCGGGGCTTTTTCGGAACCCAAAAGGCTTAGCCGTCATCACGGTTGGCTTAAGGGGATAATTTCTTTTCGTTTGAGTATAATGTTGGAGGAAGTCAAATATAGTCAAAACGGGACTTTTTATCGACTCAAGCAATATTTTATTGGGCTGGAAATTATTTTGGAAAACTAAAAGAACCTACTTGGACACTTGTCCCTTTTTGGTTGAAAGAGAGAAAGGGGAGTGGTCTTGGACCATTATACCCTCCTAAAAGCCTATACAAGGGTTTCTAGCTAAAGGGCTTTTAGTCATTTAACACATCTAGGTATTATATGAGTTTGGAAAAGCAAAACCAACCCATTTTTTGGTGGTGTAGCCGAATGTTGGAGGAGAAGAAAGAGAGAGGAGCTCCCATGGAGTCTTGAAGAAGAAGCAAGGAAAAAGAGGCTACTTGGAGTCATTCTCTAGCCATCCCTTCTCCAAATCCTCACCATCTTCTTCATCTCACTCTCCTAGAGGTAATGGAACTCTCTAAATCTCTTTTCCCTCCATCTCTTTTCATGGGTCTTGGTTGAAATTGCTAGATGTTGTTGGGTTTGAGTGGAAATGGTGTGAGATGATGTTGGTGAGAAGCTTTGTTGGGTTTTTGTGGGAAATCCTTAGATTGTTGGAACTTTTATTTTGGTTATGATTTGGAGAATCATTAGAAACTTGTTTATGTGTTGATTCCTACCATGGGTAGAGGAGTATTGGAGGTATTTGGCTGTTTTGGGTGTTGAAAGTGGTAAAATTTGGGGTTTGAAGGTGGATTTTCGGAGGAAAGGAGCTAGAGGTTGAAGAAGGGCGAAACTGCCCTGGAGCGCCACGGATCTGTGACGGATCCCGTGACGGGCGACGTCACGGCTTTGTGAGGGAGTCCGTGACGGCACTCGTCACGGCTCCGTGACGGTGATCGTGAGGGTTGGCGTCACGGGTCCGTGACCAGGTCCGTGGCCGAGCAGGGTGGGGGTTTCTTTGAGGGTTTTTCACCTTGTTTGACCTTGGTTTTGAGCTGAACTTTTGGAAGGGCTTTGGGGGTCTTGCTTGCTGTTTAAGTGGAGTCTAATTAGCGTTTCTTTGTGTTCAAGACTTTGAGACCGAGCTAGCGGAGCAAAGATCACGCCGGAACCCGTGTGAAGAACGGAGTGGTGACCACCGGGCTTTTCATCAGAGTGTTGAGAGGAAGACCTCGAGGTAGGGAAAGTCTTAACTTCTCGTTAAATGCTTAGTATGCATGTTAGGCTAATAAAATCGGAAAGGTCCTAGAAATGCATATAAGATGCGAATAACTAGAATAATTGTCTTTCAATTACTAATAACCGAAGTGTCTAATAATGCATGCTTAGGATGCCAATCACTAGTGTAACTCGCTTTCAATACTTGGGAATTGTTTTACTTGTAGAGTGGCCTTGGCAAAGCCCTCGGATTAGCTGTGTGTTACGATCACATGCTTGGTTGTTTGGTTGCTTAGTGGATAGGCTAAAGAGTCTAATGAAACTAGTTGAATTGCATGCTTGAATGCTCGGTTGGAGGTTTACTTGATTGATGGATTGACTGTACTTGATGGTAGATTGTATTGAATGTTTACGTGATTCTTTGATTGGTTGAATCGAGTATGACTGGATGTGTCGAGCGGTACAATCAGGTGATCGATAGACCGAAGGGTCATGACAGGTAAGTGAACGGTAAGTTGAGGTTATGTGATTCGTGTGCTGTATGTCGTGGTGAAACTGTGATTCATGTGCTTTGTGTTATGATGAAAGTGTGACTCGTTGAGGATTGATTACTTCGTGTTTGCTTTAGTGTGTTATTCTTTTATATTTGAATATCATTGAATTGCCCAAGTGTATGCTTCTTATGGGAGTTATACCTTGGTTCCCGAGGACATATAGTTCCTTGGAGGCGTTTATGAGAATCTCGATGATAAGCGCCCTCAGGGGGTTGTTTCTGGTAGCCTCAATGATATGCGTCTCCTCTGAACTGATGGAAAATCCGAGAGGACACATTAGGTGTGGATCGGAGGGTGGTGACTTCACGTGCCACAACATTGTTTGAATTGCCTCTTTCTTGTTAATTGCCAAGCTTCATCTCATGGATTTTGATTAAGAAACTGTTGGACCTAATGGTCACCTTGTTATGTACTTTCCCTACTGAGCGCAAGCTCACCCCTATGAGTTTATTGTTGTGATTACAGGCAGGATTGAGGAGTAGAGGCTCGGGAGCTTCTTGGTGTGGGTGTCTATTAGAGAATTCGGTTATGTTTTGATTTTCATTTTTTTTTTGAACGAAGCTGTTGGAGGATTATTATTACACCCATGGAGGGTTATTTATGTTTTAAACTGAGTTATGTGGATCTGAGTTTTATATTGGAGATTTTCAGGAAGTTACTGTTGAATTATTGCATATAAAATCGTTTTACTTAAGTCACGTCTCGAGTCCGGTCAAAACCGGATTTGGGGCGTGACATTATTGTTCTTGGTGGCACGGTGTCTGACAGCCATGCAGAGAGGACTTCGTCTTATTGTTTGGGGATTCCATGGTTCGAGGTGCTACTTGGATGGTCACAAGCCGGCTGTTTAAAGAAATAGCCCCTTTAAAATGTCCACCAACCAACATGTGAGGTCCACAAATGTCTATATCGTTTCTTTCTACCAACGTGAATAATACGACCATAATTTTAGTAGTAATCTGGCAGTCGCTCGTAGTTGATATTTATCAGGACCTTCCTTTTCTTTACCCTAATTATAAGAAGGAGTTGCCAATGGAGGGGTCTTACTATAGGTCAATCCTGACATCAACCCGTAAGAGGGACATTCCAACCTCTCCTTATATATTCAACATCTACATCCAGATAGGAAACCAACGTGTCCCCAATTTACATCCAGACCGGTGGTGGTCAGGTGTTTGGTTGATGGAAGATCAACTGTAAGTGAAGAAGCCGCGGATTTTGGGATTCGGATTTCATTGGTATTAGGCGTGTGGTAATATGTTTCGTCAGAGTTTTTCCGTTGTCTTTTCCTTTTCAGGTATCTTAGGCCTTTTCCTACCTTGCTTAGAACTTGTCTTATCTATTTCTTAGTCGGAGAAGAGATAGAATTAGATCAGTTCTGACTCCCCCTGGTGGGTCGCCCAGAGTGTTGGCTCTCGGTGGGTTATCTTGGTTATCTGAGTTATCCGAGCAGTGCTTGGTAGGTTAGGTTTGAGGTTCTTGTTGAGGTATTTGGCTTTCGCCTTCTGTTATCTTTGCATGTTGGTTCGACTAAGCTCGGGGTTGAGTCATTTCTATTCGTCCCTCCGACGACGGTTTTAGGACCACTCTCTTCCGACTCCTCTTTTTTTTCGTCCGGTGGTGTTGGCCTCGGTCGGGATCTCCTTGGGAAAGTAATGCCTTTGGTGCGGATTTCCTGACACTCCACGGCAGGAGTAGCCCCGGGTCTGTGGATATAGGTCCCAAAGTGACCATTCCACCCCCGCCGGGTCCTATCATTCGTCCTGCGGAGGGTCAAGTCCCTCCAACTGCATTACAGCTGCTCCTGTACGAACCTCTATCCCCGATGCTTGACCCTTTGCCGGTCCCAGCGGGATCCACTGCCCTCCATCTAGAGGTGACACCATACGGCTGAGAACCCTACCGGGATTCCCTTTTTGAACAGGAATTCAGAGCATTGGCAGCGGCGACACAGGGGATCCCAGGACATCCACCCCCACCCCCAGTTGGGCTCCGATCGTGCCCGGCCCTGTTTGTCCGCCGACTTCGTCGCCATCCAGATTTGGAGGGGAGATTGGTTGATCTCCATATCGGTAAGGCTCGATCATATGCCAACCCGGCATTATATGGGTATGCCATGGTGGCCCTCGTAGAAGGTCCAGCCAAGGGCGTTGCAGACGGATGGAGCAGTCGTCCGACGATGATGAGATGAGGACGTCGGGGTGGAAGGTCGATGTGAGCGTTTGGGTAGCGTTGGAGCAAATCTGGTTACCTGGATCCATGGTGTAGAAGCGACCGAAGCTGAGACGAAAACCGACTCCGATCAAATGAACGGCGACGATAGAGATGAAACCCGAAGGTTAGAAGAGAGCTTGGAAGTAGGGGGCTTCAATAGTGAAAGCAGGGGGCTTAAATGGTGGGAAAAAGGGCTTCAATAGTGCAGCAATGGAGGGGGGTAGGGGACTGCGCAAAGAGAGAATTAGGTTTAACTTACGTTATTACGCTGGTTCAGTACATCTGAGATGACTAAAAATACTAAGAGACTATACTTCTCAAGTCTCAATATATATATTAAGTTCAATTTTATAAATATTATTTGAATATTACTTTTAGAAACATATTTAAAGATTTTTTTACCTTAATTTCCATTTATATTTTCATATCAATGTCACTCATACGGTAAGTAAAGTGTTACCGTGGTGACATTCATCGTAGAGTCACAAGAAAGAGATAAAGTGTTGTTACGGAGGATCACCGTCCTTCAGATTCTGACGGCTTAGATTGGCTCCGGTTGTGGGAGCGTTTCCTACTCAAGGATCGTCGCAGTGCCTCGTCACAGCCGTTGCTGATTCCGGTGGCTTCTGACCAGTGGCGTCGATTGCAGATCTGGCTTCCTCAGGTTCTGCGGCTCCTGGCTTCATCTTTGGAAGGTTTGATTCTTCTCCTATTTCTAAGTTTGGCTCTTTTTTTCTCCCTTCCCTGTCCTTTCTCTAGTCGATTGGTCAGTTCGATTTCCCGACCATGTTGTGGCTCGGGCTCACCGGATTCAGGGTTGGCCGCCGGCGATTCTACAGGCTCTTAAGCATTCAAAAGACTTTCGGTTTTAGTAGTTGGAACAGTGGGTTCTGATGGGTGCCGCTGGATTGTCTTTGCAGTTGCGGTGCTGCCTGCCGGTATCAACAAGAACTTGACTCCCCGTTGTGGGATTTGAGGTTCTTTGAGCTGAGATTGAATTAGTCCAGATTTGGCTAGGGTTGAGGGGGTCGGGTGGCTGGTATCACTGTGTGTTTTGGGCTTAATGGTAGATAAATTTAGGCATTCAAGACCTGGTTTTTTCTGAGCTTAATGGTGGGCATATCCTGATGTTAGATCATTTTTATTGTCTCATTCATGTACATCCCTGGTTGGGTTTGTTCTTCAGTTCTTGTAAATCTTCAATCTGTTGAGGTTTGGTTCATAGAGATTCCTATTAGAGTGGAATTCTCTTGTCTGCTCATCTTCATCCCCTGCTCTTTATTTTGAGCAGATTTTATATACTGTTTTGCTGATAAAAAAATAGGGATGTAGTCAGGAATCGAATACAGACATATTTTTTGTTTATACGTCACAATGATAGTTCTCATCGATGGGCATTTGGGGTATTCTTGTTATTTTGAATCTTCTATAACCTTTTTTTTATCAGCAGTTTTTATAAATAAAAAATCAAGCCTTCAAAGTGAAGAGCAAGGTTAAGGGTAAACCCTCAAAAGAGGATACATAAAACAAAGGAGTCCTTACATAAGGGTCCTATACTAACAGAGTATGTATCCTAAACCCACCCAATAAGGAGCTAACAGTCACAGTCTACAAACCAGATAGGAAGTATCTGTACAACAGTAGCCAACAAGGGCTAAACAGAACTATGTAAAACAAAACAAACAACAACCAAACAACCAAATCCCCTCCGTCAAAAAAGAGAAAACCAACCTATCAAACGACCTCAGAGTTAGACACCGCAGGGGAGAGAAACCAACAAAGACTCCAAACAGAAGGTAGACCTCCCACTCCACAGCAACAACCAGATCAACCCTTCAGAAGCACAACTCACCCAAGTCTCCCTCCAAACTCACCGGGAAACGAAAGTACCAGGCATACCGATGGCCAACACCAAACCGGTAGAGTTTATCCCAATTCGATCTGAACAGGTCTATAACAGAGGCTCATAGACAAAACCTCGACCTCGAAAACGAGTGTCGAGTCTCCACCAAAACGTGGTCGGAGAAGGAGACCCGCCCAGACCAAAAATAGAAGAAGGGAAACAGAGGTGAAAGGAACAAACCTCGCATGCAGCGTCCGGGAGTGACGAGCCAGACCCCTTCCACAGCAATCTTCACCGGCGAAGTCGAAGAAAGTGTCCCACGTTTAAATCAAAAGCCGGTCGTCGAGACCTGAGGAGTGAAAAAGAAGTAGTAGCCACCACAGCAGCAGGAGAAGCCCAAATCCGCGAAAATCCACACCAAAAGTGGGAAAATCGCCCCACGGTCAGATCCGAGCAGCCCCAACCCTACAGGCCCGGAGAGAAACGCCACCAACCACCAGATTTGAAGCATGAGAAGGATATGGTGGTACTAAAGGAGGGAACAACAAAAGGAAAGAGAAATGGTGGGGGGAGGGTAAAAGGAGCGAATGAGAGAGGAGAGGCCACCCAGGACCGGCGAGTTCGACAGTAGATCTGAAGCAACTAGGGTCAACGACTGAGACGGCAACCGTTTCCGACGACCGAATCAACACCGTGCCACTGTAAATCGATGGTGTCCAACACCAAATCCACCGACCTTCGGTGTTTGTGATGACCAGAGGAGTGACACACGCCGTTAGTAAACCAAGTCTCGCAAATCTGAAGCGAAAAAACGTCAGAAAAGGCACGGAGCGGAGGGGAAAGGGAGGGGGGAAACAGTGAAGTAAGGGAAGTGAGAAGGAACCTAAGGGGGGTAGAGAGGAAGTGTCATCGCCAACAGCTCCCCGATCATGAGGACCAGAGAGCCGCCGGAGAAGGAAGGATCTAGGTCGACGAAGGAACGAGAAGGACGAGGTTTTAGAGAGAGGGGGGGGGGGGGGGGGGGGGGGGGGGCTAAGTTGATTAGTTGATCAACTTCTATAACCTCTAACATTGTCATTTTGTTGGGAAAAAAAAGGATAATACTTGAAATTCTACAAAATGTATACATAAAGAGTTATGGATCCAAATTCAATAGCAGAAAATATCTTCATCTTACACTATTCATTAGCGTTGTAATTGGGAATAACTGCTTGTTTCCTCTTGAACAATCTTTCTATATCTTAGTTTGTTTCATGAAACTGTGATGACTTGAGAAACATACACCTTTCAGTATTCAAAGTTATAACTCTTTAAAAATATTGATTTTTAAACGGATTGTTGATTTATGCATTCATCATCTTTATAAAAATAACATGCCTTCTCTAGAATCAGATAAATCTCTTGAGCGAGAGGTTGGAAATGTTTTCATTTTTGTTTGTAATATGAAATCTGTTAGATTAGAAATTTGGTTAGAGGTGTAAAATTATTTGTGTCAGACTTCCATAACTAAAAGATTAACTTGTTAGTTGTGGTCCTAATCTTTGTTTGTAGCATTTTATTCTTATATTTTCTCGACGCGGGTTCAACTTTAATACCCTCCTCATTTGTAGGACTGGACCTCTACACGTGGGCCATAACATGACTGGATAACTGCATATGGATCGAAGACCACATGACGGAGGTGACAAACGGGCTGTAGGCTGATTTTATGTTTAAAATGAGCCAAAATTTTGTTCAAAACGGGCCATTTCTATCGGATCAAGCTTCCACTACTAAAAGATCAATCTTATTAATTGGGTGTACCCTAGCCTTTGAAGTCTGAAGGGTAGAACTCTCTGAACTTGCAAACCGAATCTCCTCTTCCATTCTACATTGAACTAGAGGAGGTCCCTCATGTTGCTGACTGTGGGGTTGAATTCTCTGCGTTTCCAGTACACTATGGTCCGACGTTAATGGTAGAGAAGATGGGGTATATGTTAGAGGGGTGCTTCCTAGGCAAAGTTCCTTCCTCACAGGAGATTTGAACTAAGGTTTCCAATCATTGAACGGTCCCTAATCCTTCTTTCCGTTGATGAGCTTAGTGGTGCCATTGGGGTACCATTCGAATTTGATCGGAGAAGATGTCGGGCTTGAGTCGGATTGTTCGTCGGAGTACGCCGACTCTCACCTCTCTCTCTCATCTTAAGTCCTGGTGAAGTTGTTTGTTGAGTGGCATATAAGGGATGGTCATACTGGTTTTTTTTATTATTCATGGTTGTGTAGAGCTTTGTTTTGAGCTTCTTGTTACATTGTGGGTTTTTAGTTTGTTTCGATGGTTTTTTTCCTGTTTCGAGTACGATCTCTTGTAGGATGATTGGCTCCATATTGTGTAGTTTAATGTTATACATCGTATTCAATAAATTTATTGCTTATAAAAAAATGTGTGAAAATAGTCTTAATCTTTTGACTTTTCCAACCTAGCTGGTATGATTCAATTCGAAAAAGGTTATTGACATTTCGGATATCTCTAAAATTGGCTCATAGCAATCTTTTCTTTTGGGAAATAAGGGTTCAAACTTTGATGGTATGGTAATTGGATATTTTTAATTTTTGCTTCTTTTTCAAAATTTACTCTCTTGAAATCTCTGCCGGCCCCACACCATCTTCTCCTCTACCACCGATCAACTACACCTACCTAGCTTGGCTGAAAATCATCCCTAGTTTTATTCATATGCTGTCAATATTTCAGCCATACATTTCATCAAAATATATATACCAAAGTATCTTGAATGTTGGTTAACATGTTTTGAATTTTCGATTCATTCAAACTAATAAAAGTTGAGTTTAGAAAATCCATAAATTTCACAGCTATATTTCCAGTTTCAATTTCAACTGCTATAAGAACGATCAAGAAATCAATATTCACCACGTATCATATATACACGTACGTGCACCATCACCACATCCTAATCCAGCTCCTTCCGATTTCGATAAAACCTTCCCGAAGTTTGATAAAATCAGACCGAAAAAAATGTAAGATGTCATAGGTGAGCACATCAGATAGAAACCAAGGTAAAATTGAACTCAACTACTCCTTATATATAAATCTTCTTCACTCAACCCTTTCATCATTCCTATTCTTTCATTTACCAAAATGAGCTGGGAGTGGTATCGACCTACTGTTACTAATGGTGCAGCAACGGTAATTACCACCTCTACTTTATAGTTATGCTTCACTAATTACGATAGCCATATCATTTGTTTTCGCTCGTTCTTGTTTTACAGAAGAAATTCGGAGAAGATGAGGCAAGTCAGCAGAGTGTGGCCCTCGTGATCGGCGTGACTGGAATCGTCGGAAACAGCCTAGCCGAAATCCTCCCACTCTCCGACACCCCCGGCGGCCCCTGGAAGGTCTACGGCGTTGCCCGCCGCCCCAGGCCCTGCTGGACCGCCCACCACCCCATCGATTACATTCAATGCGACTAGGGATGGCAAAAAAACCCATACCCAATGGGTACCCATCTTTTTGCTTATCTGGGTCAGATTCGGGTTTGGGTATTTTCGGGTTCAGGTCGGATATGGGTTAATTTGGGTTTGAGCTGACAGGGTTCGGGTTGGATATGGGTTTGGGTTTGGGTACCCATATTACCCGAACTTACGTGCCCACTTCTTCACCTCTCTCACTTCCTCACCCACCCACGGTCCCACCCTGGCCTCTATTTCCAGTTAGCCACCATCATATATATTATTCATTCAGACTTGGTCCCACCCCACCTCTCTCTCCACCATAATCATATATAATAATATATACACATATATACAGGGTCCCACCCTCACACGTGGTCTCACCCCACTCCCTTTCCAGAATTATATATATACACATATATATAATGTGTATATATATATATGTGTATATATACACATATATAACCGTGTATATACACACATGTATACCCGTGTATATACATGTGTATATATACACACATATATTTATGTATGCATATATATAATTATACAAGTTGATGATCGGTTTGCAAAAAGCTTCATGCATCGGTTTCCACGAAATACGTGTTGATGATCACAATTTTATTCGAAGCAGTCATGCCATAATGAACTGATATAACCGTATTATCAAATAAAATGACTAAAATACATGTTTAGGTATGTTTTTGTAATTATCAAAGAAGATGACTAAAACACAAGTTTAGTGTATATTTTTGTAATTATCAAAGAAGATGACTAAAACCCAAGTTTAGGGTATGTTTTCGCAATTATCAAAGAAGAAGACTAAAACACAAGTTTAGGGTATGTTTTTGCAATTATCAAACAAGGTGGCTAAAACACAAGTTTAGGGTATGTTTTTGCAGTTATCAAACAAGATGGCTAAAAGACAAGTTTAGGGTATGTTTTTGCAATTACCAAACAAGATGACTAAAACACAAGTTTAGGTTAGGTTTTTGCAATTGTCAAACAAGATGACTAAAAACACAAGTTTAGGGTATGTTTTTGCAATTATCAAACAAGATGGCTAAAAGATAACTTTAAGGTATGTTTTTGAAATTATCAAACAAGATGAGTGGAAGAGAAGTTTGGGTGTGATTTTTGTAAGCTATCTATAATTATGGGCGAAATGGGTATTCGTGGGTACCCATATGGGTATTGGGTAGAAATGGGTAAGACAAAAATGGGTAAGTAATGGGTTATGGGTGGATATGGGGATTTAGAAATAACAAATGGGTAGAAATGGGTATTAGTATATTCGTCCATACCCGCCCATTTTCCATCCCTAAATGCGACGTGTTGGACCCACACGACTCCCAGCTCAAGCTGTCCCGACTAACTGATGTGACGCACATCTTCTACGTGTCGTGGGCCAGCCGGCCCACAGAGGCCCAAAACCAGAGAGGCCAACACTGCGATGCTCCGCAACGTACTCCACTATGTCATCCCCAACGCCCCCGACCTCCGCCACGTCAGCCTCCAGACCGGTACGAAGCACTACGTGGGGCCGTTCGAGTCGCTTGGCAAGATCCGGTCCCACGAGCCGCCGTTCGGGGAGGAGCTTCCGCGGCTGAGCGTTCCGAATTTCTACTACGACCAGGAGGACGTGGTGTTGGAGGAGGTGAGAGGGAGGGAGGGTGTGACGTGGTCGGTGCACCGGCCCAACACCATCTTCGGGTTCTCGCCGTACAACTTGGTGAACATCGTGGGTACGTTGTGCGTGTACGCAGCGATATGCAAGGAAGAGGGGGCTCCGTTGAGGTTCCCGGGGAGCAGGGCGCCGTGGGAGGGGTACTCGGTGGCGTCGGACGCGGATCTGATAGCGGAGCAGCACGTTTGGGCGGCGGTGGAGCGGAAGGCGAAGAACGAAGCTTTTAATGTGAATAATGGGGACGTGTTCAGGTGGAAGCATCTGTGGAAGGAGCTGGCTGAGGGATTTGGGATCGAGGAGTACAGGTTTGACAGGGAAGGGTTGAGTTTGGAGGGGATGATTAAAGACAAGGGGCCGATTTGGGAGCATATTGTGGAGGAGAAGAAGCTCGTGAAGACAGAGTTGGAGGAGATAGGAGTGTGGTGGTTTGCGGATGTCATACTGGGAATGGAGCCCGTGATCGACAGTATGAATAAGAGCAAGGAGCACGGATTCTTCGGATTCAGGAACTCCAGGAAATCACTGGCATATTGGATTCAAAAGATGAAGCTTCACAACATTGTGCCTTAACTTGAACATTAATTTCATATGTATGCTCTACTAGATTAAACGTAGTGGTTTTGTTTATAAATGTTCACAATAAATAGCTTTTCTTCTTCTTCTTCACAAAAACACTTTTTACTAGCAACCGTCGTCTCGATAGTAATTCCGACAGTAATCTTTCTCCGAGCTCCTCTTCCCACTAGCGGTGACAAGGCCTTTGGCCTTGTACATCGTCGGTGGTCACCTCCTCTTTTCTCCTTCTTCTCCCATCTTTTTTTCTTTCTGTTCGGTTATCCTGTTCTGTCTCTGGCTTTCTTCATCGTTCTTACTGCGCAGCTTGGGATCATTGCTTAGAATCAGACGTCGGTTTTGTTGCTTGGATCTCTTTCATTCGCGCCCTTGGCTTGCTCTAGACCACCATAGCCTTTTAGATTTACCTTTAGAGCACTCGCTGGACCTCTAGACATCGTGGGACGTCGGACCGTGCGCAGACGGACTCATCGCTTGATCTGCAGGTCCCCGGCGAGTTCTACTGCTTTACTTGTCGGCGCTTCTTCTTTGTGGCCTTTGTGGCGCCGGAAAGCTGGTCGAGTTGAGGCTATGGTAAGCTCGTCTATGAGCTTTTAGTTGGTTCTTCTCAACGCCGAATTCTCGTCGATGGTTGCTCGGGATCCTCGGATTTAATCGATCCTTGTCCATCGATCTCGTAATCCATGCCGGTTCGTTGGAGTTGTCCCGATTGGTGCGGTCGGGTGTGGTGTGTTCGTATTTTGGTGCACAGTTCTTCCCGTGACTCTTGTTGTGTGTGGGGTAGTTGGCCAAGTTCTTTCTCGTCGAAGGTCGAAAGAGGCGTGGGGGTCTCGGATCTGCTCCGTCTCCGACAGATATGGGGCTTCCTTCTTGAAGTTTCTCGTGAGTTGGTTTTGGTGTGGTGCTGTCAGAGTTCGTCCTCGCTTTCAGCTTTTGAAAGCCATCCCGGTGATGGTTGCAGGTTGTGCCTCCTTCGTTGTCTAGGTAGAGGTGTGGTCTTTGGTGTGGCATTGCGCTTCTCTGCTGGCTTTGGTGTTAGATCCGTCTAGTTTCGTCTTGGATCGTGCTCGCTATAACTACAAGCCTTCCCATACGGGTCCTCGCTTGGTGTTGGCCGACGAGGAGTTATCGGTCTCGATTTCGGAAGGCTCGGCTCGAGTTTCAGCGTCGAATACAGGGAAGTGATGACTTGTTATTGCCTTCTTGGAGGTCTGAGCTCGTAGTCGGTAGAAATACCGGTCCTCCCCCTTTGGGGATTTTCTCAGTGTTGACCAGAATTAGGTATCAGAGGGCTGCATTCGAGCTACATCGTCTTCTCTATCCCTTGCGGTCTCGACGGTGGAGCTGTTGGTTTTAGTGTCCGTAATTAAATCGTAAATGTCCAAATATGTATATCATCGTTAGAACTAAAATTAAAGAGGCTTTATATTACTTATGTGTGGGAGTAATATATCGATGAGTGTTCTGATCTATGCCCACCATGCGAATAGAACCATAGATCAAGATAGATCACACTCGATAGTCCCTAGTCGACAAAACTTCACTAGAAGAGACTAGTATGAAAGATGGCTCTTTATGGCTTACGTTCGATTAGTCATTGGAATGGGATTACGGAGTCTGATCATAGATATCATGTGACACATGATATTGGACGACATGTCCTGAATATGTGTTGTAGATTAATTTATGAACATATTCAATGTTGTAGCTTGTCATGTATCCTTAAACCAAGGAGTCTTTGTGATCGATATGCATTAAACAACTAAGTTTGACTTGAGCCTAACGTTGTCCGTAGCAAGGCTTCCATAACGGCCAAGATTGGCTTGGGAACGAACTGCATGACTGATACGAAAGACGACTAAGGGATTTATCCCTCATGCTTAGGTATGGGAAAGATATCAGTTCTCGGCGGCTTGATCGAGAGTGATTGAAAGAATAGCATGTCCATGAAAATGATACTAGGTATGATACATTAAGTGATCTCACATATCAAGGAACGGTGATTAAGAATAAAAAGGATGACGGCTCTATGCCTTATCTCAATTAGGATATCGGTGATGATAAGATGGTGACATAGACTATAAAAGATTAGAATCGACAGGGTCGATTCGTTATGCGGTGACATGAAATACTAAAGTCTAGGTAGTTTCCACTTATGTAAGATCAAGTAAAATGAGATTTTACTTTGATCTATAGACATGCATAAACCTAAGGGTCACACCGAAAACTGAAACTCATTAGCACATTTATGGAGAATGGCCAAAAGAGGAGTTGTCTCAGGACATGACCAAAACTGGACTTTGGATCATGTGCCCGTAAGTATTTAGGACATTACAGATCGAGACAAGACTTTGAGTCTTGAGATTGATCGTGTCGGATAATATTATACATTTCCGGTATGGAAGGCATGGAGGCGATGAGAGCGTCACAAGACCTCGTCGAGAATGGCCACGGGCCATGTACCACGACGCCCATGTGCGGCCCATTCCACCAAAGGCTCATGGAACTAATTAATTAATCCTTAATTAATTAGGTTCTAATTAAGCAAGAATAAGATTAAGGTGTTGGTGATTCACCACCAACTACTATCTAACCCCAGGTTATAACCATACTTGTCCTATTTACACTTTACTTGTTATCATGCTTGTCTCATGTCTTTAGTTGGACAAGTTGATGGGGTTTGTTATGTTTAAGTCTTTTCAAACTTAATAAACACAAGACAATAGTAGAAAAACACAACCTGTAAACACAACCTGTAATAACCACTCCCGGTCAACGCCAGTCAAACCTGCGAAAAACAGGGAAATTTAAATTTTTTGAGCAGACACTGAATTTAACCGGAATTGGACCCCGAGGGTCATACCGGACTTAAGTTGACCCCAATATTGACCAAAGTGAGTTCCGGGGGACTCAGGGCAACTTTCTGATCAATTTGGGAAATGTTGACTTTTCGCTGGAAAAGTCAACCGATCGACGTTTTGGCCCATTCGAGGACCATTTTGGATCCAAAAAGCTTAGTCGTCGTCGCAGCGGTCTTAGTTGAGCCGTTTCCTTGTAGCCCGTCAAGTTTCGTAATTTCTTGGGAAAAGTGCCCGTTCGGGACCCGAACGTCCGATTTTCGCGAATCTGATTGGAAAATATCAAGTAGATATTTTCCAAAAAGGTGTGGGACCCACCATGACACATGTCCAATTTGTGGTGGTGTTAGTTTTGGGGGGAAAAGATGAGGGGACAAGGGTGGCCGGCCATATAGGGTTAAAAGAGAAAAAAAAATAGAAATTGAGTTAGTGTTTTAGAAAGAGAAAGAAGAGAGAAGAAAGGGAGAGAAGGAGAATAAGGAAGAGAGGAAGCTAGGGTTTGGGCACTATTCACGCCATATCCAACCCTTGGATCGTCTCGAGGCAAGGAGCAATCTACTTCCCCTCGTTCTCCTCTACGGTATACACCGAACCGATTCTTGTTTTGTTTAATTTTGGAAGTTAGGTTTTTGTAAGACTATTAGTTTGAGGTGGGTTTGATGTTGGGGTAATTGTTGGAGACGTTTTAGAGGTGTTTGGAGGTTCGATTGAACGTTTTTCGGCGACCGGGAGCTCGGGAGGAGCTCCGGCCACCATAGGAGGTGGCTGGCCGGACCTAGGGCCGGCCACCACCATGGTGGCCGAGCCCCACATGAACCCTAGGGCCCACGGCCTAGCATGGCCTGGTGGGGCCCACGTGCTCGGGTGATCGGGTTTTGTGTTTCGGGTGGTTTAAAACGTTCCTCGGACCATTTATCCTTAACCGAATCGAAAATTGGAATTAAATTGGAAAAGTTACAATTAACGGGTTTTAGAAACTTGAAACGGAAATTAATTGACTCGGGAGTCGGGATTCGATTCGGGCAAGTACATTAGGACCCTTGAATTATTCTAAGACTGTAGAAACGAAAACGGGAATTTTTGGAGCCCCAGAAGGGCATTTACAAAACCCGGGCAGATTCGCCATGTCGGGCGAATCGGGCCTTTACGGGTCCCTTATCGACAATGTCGAGTAATTGGGAAGTTTTGGGAGTGATCGACATTGTCGGGGTTAAGTTTGGGCTTCGAGTTTAATAATTTTCCGTTATTCCTGCAAGTTGTTAAGTGCCTTTAAATTGTGTTCTTTTAGATCGTGCCACGGACCGAGGCAAGGGAAAGCTGGGTGAGTGACTGAGATCATCACCGGAGCTCGTTGTTTGGCTTTTGGGAGAACACGCACGAGGTAGGGAAAAGTAGCCGTATCTCGGCTGTAAAACCCGTTTCAAAAAAAAAAAAGGAAGTATTTATTGGGTCGGACCGGGTCGGACCGGGTCGGACCGGACCGGACCCACCAGCAACCCGGCCAGACCAGTGACCCGGCCTGGGCAGGCCCTTCAGCGTCTGGGCCGCGCGGCCCATCACAGCTCGGCCCGTTTATCAGGCCCGGTAGGGCTTCGGTATAAAAGGACAGGTTTAGGGTTGAAACCCTAAACCTTGTCTTCGTTTCTCCCGCAGCCGAGCACGCCTCCTTCTCCTTCGAACCCGATCCCCTCCCCATCCACCTCCGGCGACCTCCCACGCCGTCTCCCTCGCCTCCCCTCACTCCCTCTTCTCCGTCCAACCACCACCAGCCGTCACCGTCCTCCTCCTCCACGCCGCCCTCTTCTCTGCCCCTCACGCCGCCACCGTCCCTCAAAACCCAACCCCTCTCTCCACACACCAGCCGCCGCCCGAACCACCACCGTCCCTCTCGATCCCGGCCGTCCCGAGCCCGAGCTCGGCCGTCTCCGACCACCGTCTCCCTCTCAGAACGGAGTCGAGCCCTTCGAACCCCATCTCGCCGCCGACCGTCCACCTTCCTCGCCTCCGTCCAGATCTGAGGGGAAACCCTCAGCCGCGCCCCGGCGCGCCCAAAACCTCCACCACCGGCGCTCCCTCCGCCGTGCTCCACCACCTCATCTTCCACGGTGAGGTTCTCACCACGAGGTTTGGTCGCCGGCGGCGTCTCCGTCGGTGGCCGGCCGGTTTCAAACCCGAGCCCCTCATTTGTCGGTTTCCCGTGTTGTTAAATTCGAGCCAATTTGGACCTGTTAAATCTGTATCTATTAAACCTGTAATGAATTTGATTAATTTTTAGAACTGAATTTGATTAATTTTTAGAACTGATTTGAATTGAAAAAGGGAAATAATTGAACAAAATCAGAGTTAATTAAAGAGGTTGTTATTTGAAACGAAAATTAATTGTAAAAGGAAAAAGGGGGAATATCAGTTTTGAATTCTTAAGAAAGTTGATAAAACTAAATCTGATTAAATTAAACGGGTTTTAAAATGAATGTCGGTTTTTAAGTTTAAACTTGAGTTAAGTTAAATCGAAAAAGGGAAACGAAGCCGATCGGCTTATTAAGGGTTTGGGACCAAAAATATCGAGTTTGGAAACGAACGGAAGGAAACCGTTTTGTTTTAAAATCAAAACCGGAATTAGATAAAACAAGGGAGTTCAACGACGGTTTTAAGTTAAAAGGGGTTTAAACTGGGTTTAGATCAAACCTGGGTTCGGTGCGCGGGTGCTCGGACCCGATCCGTCGTAACCTTTAACTTAACGGCGGAACCGTTATTAACCTATGGCTTTCGTGTTCTCTTTCGCGTCCGGCTTCGATCGAAGTGAAGCTCGGGGGTAGCGAGCCAGAACGTCAGCAGCTAGGAAGCGTAGCGGTTTCTCTTCAGTTGAGGTAGGGAAAAGTAGCCGGATCTCGGCCCTGACTAGGGAAAGTTAACAGTAGAATTGCATGTGACACCGGGGTGTCGTGGGTTGAGTAGATTTATTTAAATATTAGAAAAGCATGATACGGGATTGTAGCGTTTATTAGAAAAACATGCTACGGGAACTTGGTAATAATTGGAAAGGCATGTGACACTTAGTAGTGTCGTAGGATCAGCGAACTTAGCAATAATTGTTCTACTGGAGGCATATGACCATGCCCGAAGGTTGTTTGTGAAACTAGTGATCTTAGGACTGTTGGAGGCATCGATTATGCCGGAGGTTGTTGTGCGTTAATTGTTGTTGAGTTGGGTGGCCTTGAGAGCCCGTATTTAATTGTTGGTGTCTTGGGTGGCCTTGAGAGCCCGTATTTAATTGTTGGTGTCTTGGGTGGCCTTGAGAGCCCGTTTTTAATTGTTGGTGTCTTGGATGGCCGTGAGTGCCCGTGCTTTACTGTTGGTGTTTTGGGGTGGCAGTGAGTGCCCGTGGGGTTGTTGAACCCGAGTCTTGATTGTTGAGGTGTCTTGAGTGGCCTTGAGTGCCTGTGTTGTCGAACTTGCTTGTGATTGTGTGGTGATTGTGACTGTGATGGTGGTTGCCTGAGTGAGAGAGGTGAGTGAGACAGGTCGACCGCCTAGCCTGAGTGGTTCGGCAAAGTGCGTGAGTGAGACAGGTCGACCGCCTGGCCTGAGTGGTTCGGCAAAGTGCGTGAGTGAGACAGGTCGACCGCCTGGCCTGAGTGGTTCGGCAAAGTGCGTGAGTAAGAGAGGTTATTGAGACAGGTCGACCGCCTGGCCTGAGTGGTTCGGCAAAGCGCATGAGCGAGGGAGGTTACTGAGCAGCTGGTTTGCGATCCTTTGTGATCTTGTTTGGTGTTGCGTAGTTCCTTTGAGTCCTTGGAAGAGGTCGTGATCGTTGCGTCGTGTCTACTTACGTGTTTGAGTGTCGAGTCGTTCGAGGAAGGTCACCGTGGGTGTTTGTCAGTCGGAGTACTTGGGTTGGGGACAGTGATCCCCGGGGTTGAGTTTGTTTTTGGTGTTACCGGCATTGTCTGCTAATTATGCCGTAGTCAGTCTGTTATCCGTGGTGGTGAGCGAACGCTCACCCCTAGCTGCTTTTCCTACAGGTACTGTTCGTGGGACGAACTAGGTGAGCTCTCGAAGCTGGTGGAGCTAGGAGCGGAGTCCGAGTTTTTACTTTTGGTCTAGCGACGGATGCCTCGCCCTTTTTGTCCGCTTGTGGGACGTTGTATTTTGAATTGTAATCATCCTTTTGTTGAACTAAACTGGTATTGTAAAATGTTTTAATGGAAATGTTTTCAAAGTGTTTTCTTATTCTAAACGTTCGCGTCCCGAGTTCGGTTTACTGAAATTGGGTTTCTGTTTATGTGCAGTGTTTTTATTGCTGGCTTGCTGATTGTTGTTGCTGCTTGAAACGTTTTTAAGCTGTCGCGGGTCGACTCAGGAGCGCTCATGTAGTCGAACGTGACGGTGCTGACATCAAGTCGGTACAACGTAGTTCGGGGACGCCTGGACCGGGTTGTGACTGCGTGATGTCAAGTCTGAGGTTTTAAAATAAAAAGAGGAAAATTTTGGAATTGGTGGGCCCGGTGGGCGTGTCTTGATTTTGTTTGACGCCGTGGGCGTTTGTGTTTGACTTTGATTGGCCCGGTGGGCGTGGTTCCGTGTTGGTTGGCCCGGTGGGCGTGTATTGTTGTTATTCGGCCGTGTTGGCTTGTGTTTGAGGTCGGTCTTGATTTGCCGTAACTGTGTTATGTATTTGGTGGTCGTTGTCTGCGACGTACTTGTGTACGGGTCGCTATTAGCCGGGAAAGTTACGAATACCCTAGGGTAGACATGGCGGGTGTAAGTAGTGTGGAATCATTACCGCTATATTATCGGGTCACTGGTTTGGCCCGGTAGGTAGAATGGAACGGTTTGGCTGCCGGCCCGGTAAGGGGCCCGGCAGGTATTGTACGCCGGCCCGGTAAGGGACCCGGCAGGTATTGGTCGCCGGCCCGGTAAGGGGCCTGGCAGGTTTTGGCATCCGGCCCGGTAGGGGGCATGGCCCGGCCAGGTTACCGGCCCGGAGAGTGGCATGGCAGTGGTCGTGTACCGGCCTGGTCCAGTTAGCCGTTTTCAAACTTTTGGTGGTTGTTGCTTCGTTGTACATTTAGGTTTGTGGTTGTGTGACTCGGTTCACGATCGTGCGGTCTGAGCGTTGGTTTTACGTGTTTATGTTCGCGGTCGTGGGTTGTAGAGGCCATAGACTCGGTGTTAAGAGATGAGGTCTTGGGTTCGAGACTCATCGATAACATACGGTAGTAGTACAGTGCCTCAGTGTGAGAGTCTCACCACGGAAAGAGGTTAGGGTTGGTGCGCTGCGGCGTCATACGAACCAGGTTTTCCCTATGTAAACGGGTGTTCGAGTTTTCCCTCGCGTGAACGGGTGATTGAGGTTTCCTTCACGCGAGTGGGTTATTTGGGGGGTTTATCTTGCGTAAGCGAGTACTTGAGGTGTTGATGGCGTGAGCAGTGTGACGTTTGGCATCCGGTTTTGAGGTGGTGGTTTGCCTTGGTTAGATCGATAAGTCTTTAGTGCGTTATTAGTATGCCATAATCGAACGGGTGTCCGTGGAGGTGAGCATAACGCTCATCCCATTTACTACTTTTCCCGCAAGGGACGAGTAGCGAACACTGGTTTGGTTGCGGAAAGTTACAAGTAAATGCCTAGAGGACCGTGTGAGGGTTGCACTAGACCTTACCGGGGTGACTAATGGAGTGGGTGTTCGGTTTTCCGTTTTGGGCGTCAGTTTCATTGGATGCCGGGTTATCCCACTCATTTGTTCTTCGAGTTATGCTGAGAGGTTGGGGCTGAGTTTAGAGCCGTTGAGTCCACCCCTGCGTCGGAACACGCCGGTTGGTGGTGGGGTGGTGTTGACTAGGGTCTGTCGTGCCTGCGGAGTCGGAGAAGCGGACCGATACAGGAGGTTCGAGAGAGGGCTCAAGAGCCCTGATGCTGGATCGAGTCCTCACCCCAAGGGTTCGGGTACGTTCAGAGTTGATAAACACGATAACTGTGGAGGAGCGAGGTCTTAGAGAGACCGCAAGGTTCCGTGAAGTTCGACAGCGACTAAGCTGGTACGTGTGTCCTTGGGAAGGACACTTACGAAATGACAATATTTAACGTAGTCTTGGGAATGGATTGGCTGGCGAAGTGGCGAGCAAATACCGACTGTTATTGGCGACGAGCTGCGAGAGTCGCAGTATTCACGCCTGACAGTGCAGGTGGTAGTACTAAGAGGAGCGCGACATCAGGTGGCATGTCTAGTGGAGCGGGATGCGGAGAGCGGTCGCGGAGTTAGTATCGCAATGCCTCACTCGTCGGCAGGTGAGAGCCGAACAACAGCGTCCCGCTGGATTATTGCAGCCACTGCGGGTTGCACAGTAGAAATGGGGGCACCTCACGATGGGTTTCGTGAGCGATTAGCCGAGTTAGCCTACAACAACGGCTTTCAGGCCAGTATCATGATGGCACCGTTCGAAGCGTTGTGTGGTAGGCCGTGTCGAGCGCCCGTGTGCTGGGCAGAAGTGAGAAATAAGAGGTTACTGGGTCTAGAACTGGACCGAGAGACAGCTGAGTTGGTCGTGCCAAAGCGTGAGCGGTTGAAGACTGCGCAGAGTCAGCAGGAGTTATGCTGGCTGACGGCGCCGACCTCTCGAGTCAGCAATCAGTGGTCATGTATCCCTGGAGGTGAGTCCGAAAGATGGACTAATGCGTTTCAACCGCGGCGGAGGCGGGTTAGCCTCACGGTGTGTCGGGCCTTTCGAGGTTTTGAGTACGTCTTTGAGTGGGCAGATGTCGAGGTAACGGGTGATGTCCCGTGTAAGGAGAAACCGATGTGGGAAAGGGATCCACGAGAGCAGGTCGTGCCCGGAAAGGTTATCCGTTTAGAGCTGGTGTTGTGGCGACACCACGAGGCGTCTAGTTCCAGCTCAGATCGTGGGACACGCTTCTTCATCCTATAGGTTATGGATTGTTGTGGAGCTTCTCTAGCGGCATTTGGTGATTCGTTTGGTTGCATGGAATTTCGTTACATATCTAATCAAGGGACACGTTTCTTCATCCATTCGGGTGTTCATCGTCGTGGATCTAACATGGGACTCCTATTTTTTATCAGAGTTAACCCGTCATATAAAAGGGAATTTAGGTCAGATTGAAGGCAATCACGAAATTGGAGAGAAAAAGTCACTTTTGGAGAGAACTTGGAGAACTTGGAGAAGATCAAAGGAGAACTACTAGAATCACATTGAGGTTTTTGTAGTTTGGATTGTTTCTGAATATTTGTATTGCTCTTTTCAGTTAATATGATTATGATTATTTCAATCCTTCTCTTGTGTTCTTATTCCTTTGCTATGAACTAAGTTTATATCGATCTAGGGCTAGGGGGAACGATGTGATGAATTGATTGAGCATATTTAGGTCATATACTTATAAACAAATAGTAGAAAAGTGTTTATTCATTTTCGTTCGTAATGCTACATTGTCTTGATCACGTACATGTATGATTAAATCTTGTTAACCAACAATTGAGAAATGAGGTTAAAAAGAGGAAAAAGGAATTGGATAGCTCGGGTTTCAATCTAGGATAGAATATGACTAGATTGACACGAGTGCAATAGCTATAGGTGTAAAACCCGAAAGTTAGAGGAATTCATAGATTGTAATGCTTTGTACCGCTCTACACCTAGATTAGAGATAATTAGGTGGACTGAGTATATTAGGGTCCTAATACGATCGAGAGATGGTTAGTACTACTTAAAGAGAATTCATGTTGCCCTTAAAATAGTATTAGTTATAAATGTATGCCAAATATCGTTAAGTTGTTCATCTCATTCGACCCCCGCTAATGTCCTAGATCGTCTTTTATCTCTGATTTACAATCCATCTGTGGTTTTGTGCTCTGTTTGCGGATCATTTATATTCTCAATATTTATATGAAATTACATTTTACAAAACAAATCCAATCATCATTATAGGAATAGCTTGACCATCGAATTAATTAACTAAAGTGCTTGTCTAATTGCTCCCTTGGGTACGATATCTCGGACTTAAAACCCGAATACTACTTGACGACCGGTACACTTGTCGTACCATTCTGAGGGTTAATTCTCAGAGTGTCAAGTTAATGGCGTCGTTGCCGGGGAGCAACTAAGGCAACTCTGATACGTTTATAATTCGTATTAAGACTATTTCATTTTCTATTTATTTTATTTAATTAAATTTTGTGTATGCAATTGCGGTCTCACCCCTCTCTGAGTTTGTTAACTACAGATATTTCAGAGGTCGAGAGAAACGCTCGGATCGCGAAGCGTCAAGGGAAGCAAGCTATGAGTCATCACTCCGCTTCAAGTCATCATTATGGTTCGAGTCATCACTCAGACAATGAAGATAACCCAAATGACATTCAAAGAGAAGCGATCCAGCCAAGGAATGAAAACCCAATTAGGGAGCAAAATCGGGTTCCTCCGGGCTTTAATCCACTATTTGCTCCGGAAGAACCACAAAGGCAAAGGGCATTGATGGAGTATGGAACTCCATCACTCCGAGGCATTGAAGGCGGCATTGTCGCACCACCTGTCACGAACCCGACATTTGAGATCAAGACATCAATTATCAACCTGGTGAGAGGTGACCCATTCTATGGGAATGCACACGAGGATCCGTTGGAACACTTAACAACGTTTCTCGAGTTGTGTGACACATTCAGGTATAATGGAGTGTCAAGTGATGCAGTGCGCCTTCGGTTTTTTCCTTTCTCATTGAAGGATAAAGCAAGTAAGTGGCTACGTGAGATGCCCATTGGGATCATCAGAACTTGGGACCAATTAGTGGATGCTTTTATGAACCAATTCTTCCCACCTAAGAAGACAATAAAGCTGAGAGAAGACATTAACACCTTTGCCCAACAAGGTGATGAGACATTGGTGGATGCATGGGAAAGGTTCTCTGATTTGCTGAGGTAGTGTCCACATCATGGGCAACCACTATGGGTGCAGCTACAGATTTTCTATTAAAGTCTGAATGAAGTCAGTCAAGGTCAGTTAGATTCAACAGCTAGAGGTTCTTTTGTGTAGTTGACTCCAGAGAACAATGTAGCTCTCTTGAACTTGATGCCTTTTAATAGAGTCTGGCAGTCCAGCAGAAGAGGTGCAGGAACTAAGGGGACGGTCAATGCAGTGGAGTCTTCCTCAATGGACAAAGTGGTGGACCAGATTGTGCAGAGTGTGACAAGAAAGTTGGATGCCATGCAGGTAACTTCATTTATAGATCCCATTGATTACATTGAACGTATTGGAGAACCTCGGGGAGAAACTGCAAATTTTGTGGGCAACCAGAGGAAGCCAAACTATGATTCGTTCTCCTCTACCTACAATGAAGGATGGAAAGACCACTCGAACATGGCTTGGAAACCCCAAGGGCAAAATCAGGGTTCTTCTGGGTATCAATAGAGACCTCAAGGATAGGGCTATCAACAGAGGTCCCAGAATCAGTAGTATCAGAACCAGCAGCCCCAGACTGCACCACTACAAGAGTCCTCCTCCAAACTAGAGCAGATGATGCTAACTATGATGGCACAGATGAAGGAGGATAATGAGCTGCACAAGGCAGCTGTGCAGGAGCAACAGACAGTAAACCGGAACAATGATGCTCGGTTCCAGGCCATAGAGATCCAAATTGGGCAGATATCAGCTATATTGAATTCCAGGGCTCCAGGAAGCCTTCCGAGCAACACAGAAAGGAACCACAGGGAGAGTGTCAATGCCATAATGTCGGTTCACAGTCAAGCACTAGAGGAACATATTCCTCAACAGAACAATGTTGCAGTTGAGAGTCACCATAAAGGGACAGAGGTCAAGGAACCCATCGCAGGTAAGAAGGTAAGGGAGTCCGATGTTGAATCAGAAACTTGGACTCCACCTCCTCCTTTTCCTTCAGTTATTAAGAAAAACAAGCTTAATGATCAATATGAAAAGTTTTTGAATGTTTTTAAGAAACTTGAGATTAATATGCCTTTCATTGAAGCTTTAACTCGTATGCCCAAAATTGCTAAATGCCTGAAAGATTTTTTGGGTAGCAAGAGAAAATTATTAGAGGGGGAAATTGTGAACTTGAATGAGGAATGCTCTGCTATGTTGTTGAATAGACTCCCACCTAAACTCAAAGATCCAGGTACCTTCTCGATTCCCTGTAAAATAGGTAACATACAATTTGACAAGTCCTTATATGATTTAGGAGCAAGTATTAATTTAATGTCACTATCCATGTTTAGGAAGTTAGGACTTGGGAATGAACCTACACCAACCTTTGTGACCCTACAAATGGCGGATAGATCTATTAAATACCCTAAGGGAATTATAGAAGATATACTTGTGAAGCTTGGGGACTTCATCTACCCTGCAGATTTCATAGTCTTGGATATGGAGGAAGATCATAAAATTCCTCTTATTATGGGGAGACCTTTCTTGGCTACTTCTAGAGCCCTGACTGATGTAGAAAAGGGAGAAATAATAGTGGGATATGGTGAGTAGCAGAAAGTGTTTCATGTACTGAAGGATAGGTCTGACTCTAGGAAAGAAGATAAGATCTCAAAAGTTGAGTCTATAGGTATTAGAGATGAGCAACAATGCAGAATTCACCAAATGGCTAGTGTATATCACACACAAGTTGAATTAGAAAAGCCTGTTAGATCAGATCAGAAAGTCAAACTCAAATCTCTTCCTGGATAATCTGAAATATGTATATCTGAATGAGAATGACTTGTACCCCCATTGTAATACCAGGTGACTTATCTGATGGCAGGGAAGGAGAATTGTTGAATGTACTCAGGGAAAAGAGTAAAGTTTTAGGTGAAACTTTAACTCATATTCGAGGCTGTAATCCTTCTTGTTGCATGTGCAGGATCCTGGTGGAGAATGACCTGAGCTTGGTGGTTAATGTGTGGAAGAAGCCGAGAGAGATCAGTGAAGGTGTCTGGGCGAGAGAAAGCCTCACATCACTTTCCAATGAACCTTGAAGAGGATAAAACGGGGGGCTTCGGCCGCCCCTTTCGTCGAGCTAACGACGTTAAACAAATGTGCTTGTTGGGAGGCACCCCAACTATGGATTGGAGAGCGTATGGACATTGATCACATGCGAGGTGCCGGGCTCACACGAGCTCGATCAGGCGATGAGTTTTCCATCCATCCATGCGCCACAGGATCCCCAAGTCAGTGGCGTACCACACAGCTTTCTTCGAGGGGGAGTTTTCTTACCCTCTTGCTTATTATTGTTTTTCGTTGTTTTACTCCTATATGTCATCTAGTGGGTGCCGAGCACCTGAATTGTTGTGCTGATAGTATAAACATATAGGACTGTATGGTGGTTGAATCTATGCCAACTTACAAGTGTGGGGTAACATGTTATGAATATTTGTTGTGGTATGCATGTGGTCAATTGTGTTAGAGTCGCACTGGGGATAGTGTTGTGTTGTAAAGTGTGGGGTGGGGTGCTTGCATTTCATTTCACACTTTTGGTCTGCATATTGTGTTGCATTGAAAAAAAAGAAAAAAATTAAAAAAGTCAAAAAATATTCAAAAAATATTTTCTAGTGATATGATTGAGTAAGAGAGTGCAGGATCTTAGGACTTCGATGATTGAACTGTTACACATGCCAGTTTCTTACACTGTTCAAACAATACATAGATTAGCGTGAATCAATTAAGTAGAGTAAATACATGCATTAAGATCGCTCTTTTGCTTGCACTTTGAGTGTTTACTTGGTTAGTCGTTGCTTCCTTTGACTCCTATGCATTGTAAGCTGAGTCTAGAACTACTTGTGTATCTCATTCGAGGTGAAATAGAGTGAGGAACATGGTTAAATTGAGAAAATGATTTTAGGCCATCCTTGGAACGTTTGATCCAAATCTCTAACCTTACATTATTTTCTTAGTCACCCATTTTGAGCCTATGGCCTTTCGTTTCTAACCATTACATTACAAACCTATGTGCCCATCATATCTTGTATATCCTCATGTTATTTTTGAACCCATATTTAGTGTCTTATGTGCTTCATGAGAGGGGGTGTTGGGGATTTATTTGTGAGTTGAGTGATTACAAGGAAAAGGAAGTCTTGATGATACTGTGCCATTTGGTTTATGAAAAAAAAATAATAAGATAGAGACCTCTCTTGTACCCAAGGAATTTCATGGGTAAGAAAAAGAAAACAAAATTGAGAGAGGAGAAACGAAAAAGGTGAAATAAAAGGGACAAAAGAAAGAAAAATTTAATAGCCCAACAAGTAGACTCAAAAAGAGTGTATAAGAAATGGTTTGGTAGAGACTTGGGGTGAAAGTAAGCGGGATGTGTGAAAAGTGGTTAGGGGGTGAGATGAAGCATGTTTGACACATTTTACTTTATGAGTTTCGTGTTTTAAATCCTTTCCATGCCCTTTGCCTAGCCGTACATTACAAGCCAAATATAAGTCCTTTTTGATTTTTGATTGTCATGATTCCTCACTATTACTGGAGATGGGATTAACTAGTAGTATATGAATCTCTAAGATCCATGTAGTAGGGAAAAGAGGAAGCACACTAGTAAAGTGAGCGAGGGGGTGCTCGTTATGAGAGTCGATCTTTATTGTGAGTAGCAACTTGCTCATATGCATTCATCGTTTTATGTGTTTTCTTGAACTTCGTTCGATTTTGTGGTGTGTAATTCTGAGAAAGCTTTTATGATCAGCAAGCACACTTTAACTCAGTCATCACCAATTTTTCGTAACCTTTTTGCATGCTGCATCTTTATTATACCATGCTTGAATAAAGGAGGCCCGGACTCCTCCTATCGGGGTGAACCTAGGGGTTTAACCGGGACATATCTTACTGCTTTGTTAGTTTAATTTTCTCGGGGCGAGAAAAGCTTAAGTGTGGGGTGTTGATGTGGACATAAAATACATCTATTTTAGATGTCATTAGCACACATTTATGTTCTTTTTAGTCCCGAGTTAATATGAAATGATGAATTTTACTCTCATATTGTGTATTTGGTCTTGTTTTAGGGTTCATCAAGTTTTCGGAGCAAAAAGGGGCAATTCGAAAGTGAAACGGAGCGAATTTGAAAGTTGGATAGAAGTGTCAGCAACATGCACCAGTTTGTTGCACGCCGTGCAACAAACTGGTGCACTCTGGACAGAGGAGTCAAGAAAATGCACCAGTTTGTTGCACGGCGTGCAAGTTGCCGTGCAACTTAAGTGCACCAGAAACTTGCACGGCGTGCAGGCGACCGTGCAAGCGTCAAAAACACGATTTCCAGCAGCGTTTCCTATTTTTTATCAGAGTTAACCCGTCATATAAAAGGGAATTTAGGTCAGATTGAAGGCAATCACGAAATTGGAGAGAAAAAGTCACTTTTGGAGAGAACTTGGAGAACTTGGAGAAGATCAAAGGAGAACTACTAGAATCACATTGAGGTTTTTGTAGTTTGGATTGTTTCTGAATATTTGTATTGCTATTTTCAGTTAATATGATTATGATTATTTCAATCCTTCTCTTGTGTTCTTATTCCTTTCCTATGAACCAAGTTTATATCGATCTAGGGCTAGGGGGAACGATGTGATGAATTGATTGAGCATATTTAGGTCATATACTTATAAACTAATAGTAGAAAAGTGTTTATTCATTTTCGTTCGTAATGCTACATTGCCTTGATCACGTACATGTATGATTAAATCTTGTTAACCAACAATTGAAAAATGAGGTTAAAAAGAGGAAAAAGGAATTGGATAGCTCGGGTTTCAATCTAGGCTAGAATATGGCTAGACTGACACGAGTGCAATAGCTATAGGTGTAAAACCCGAAAGTTAGAGGAATTCATAGATTGTAATGCTTTGTACCGCTCTACACCTAGATTAGAGACAATTAGGTGGACCGAGTATATTAGGGTCCTAATACGATCGAGAGATGGTTAGTACTACTTAAAGAGAATTCCCGTTGCCCTTAAAATAGTATTAGTTATAAATGTATGCCAAATATCGTTAAGTTGTTCATCTCATCCGACCCCCGCTAATGTCCTAGATCGTCTTGTATCTCTGATTTACAATCCATCTGTGGTTTTGTGCTCTGTTTGCGGATCATTTATATTCTCAGTATTTATATGAAATTACATTTTACAAAACAAATCCAATCATCATTATAGGAATAGCTTGACCATCGAAGTAATTAACTAAAGTGCTTGTCTAATTGCTCCCTTGGGTACGATATCTCGGACTTAAAACCCGAATACTACTTGACGACCGGTACGCTTGTCGTACCATTCTGAGGGTTAATTCTCAGAGTGTCAAGTTAATGGCGCCATTGCCGGGGAGCAACTAAGGCAACTCTGATACGTTTATAATTCGTATTAAGACTATTTCATTTTCTATTTATTTTATTTAATTAAATTTTGTGTATGCAATTGCGGTCTCACCCCTCTCTGAGTTTGTTAACTACAGATATTTCAGAGGTCGAGAGAAACGCTCGGATCGCGAAGCGACAAGGGAAGCAAGCTATGAGTCATCACTCCGCTTCAAGTCATCATTCTGGTTCGAGTCATCACTCAGACAATTAAGATAACTCAAATGACATTCAAAGGGAAGCGATCCAGCCAAGGAATGAAAACCCAATTAGGGAGCAAAATCGGGTTCCTCCGGGCTTTAATCCACTATTTGCTCCGGAAGAACCACCAAGGCAAAGGGCATTGATGGAGTATGGAACTCCATCACTCCGAGGCATTGAAGGCAGCATTGTCGCACCACCTGTCACGAACCCGACATTTGAGATCAAGACATCAGTTATCAACTTGGTGAGAGGTGACCCATTCCATGGGAATGCACACGAGGATCCGTTGGAACACTTAACAACGTTTCTCGAGTTGTGTGACACTTTTAGGTATAATGGAGTGTCAAGTGATGCAGTGCGCATTCGGCTTTTTCCCTTCTCATTGAAGGATAAAGCAAGTAATTGGCTACGTGAGATGCCCACTGGGAGCATCAGAACTTGGGACCAATTAGTGGATGCTTTTATGAACCAATTCTTCCCACCTAAGAAGACAATAAAGCTGAGAGCAGACATTAACACCTTTGCCCAACAAGGTGATGAGACATTGGTGGATGCATGGGAAAGGTTCTCTGATTTGCTGAGGTAGTGTCCACATCATGGGCAACCACTATGGGTGCATCTACAGACTTTCTATTCGAGTCTGAATGAAGTCAGTCAAGGTCAGTTAGATTCAGCAGCTAGAGGTTCTTTTGTGCAGTTAACTCCAGAGAACAATGTAGCTCTCTTGAACTTGATGGCTTCTAATAGAGTCTGGCAGTCCAGCAGAAGAGGTGCAGGAACTAAGGGAACGGTCAATGCAGTGGAGTCTTCCTCAATGGACAAAGTGGTGGACCAGATTGTGTAGAGTGTGACAAGAAAGTTGGATGCCATGCAGGTACCTTCATTTATAGATTCCATTGATTACATTGAACGTATGGGAGAACCTCGGGGAGAAACTGCAAATTTTGTGGGCAACCAGAGGAAGCCAAACTATGATATGTTTACGGACAGAGACAAAACAAAATAGGTTCATTGCCTAATTCGTCAAAACAGTACAGATAATATGTATATGTTCATTATATATAAAAAAAACAATTTACATATGATTTAAATGCAAAAACAACCATGACTCTGATACCAATTGAAGGATCAAAAAACATCATATGTTCGCAGCGGAATTAAATCGTTCGATCCAAAATCAAATATACTGCATCTAAATCATCTTTAAAATTATAAAATCACTTACTTGATTCATAGAATGAAATTGATTTAGCTCCGAAACTACGATACATCTAGTGTATCCACAACAAGTAACGATCTTTAATGCTTTCAACAATTGAGATGGTTATGGAGAAGAACGATTCTTCTTTTTGTTTATTTGGAAGAGAATAGAAAAGTGGGGCCTATAGAGAATAATCTGAACCATTTCTCTTAACCCTAATTTGCTCTTTATATACTTCTAATTATTGGGTCCAAGACTCAATTGGGCATGAAACCCGATTTAGCCTAGAACAAACCCAACATTTTTTGTTTTGGTTCTAGACTAAATTTTTCCTATGGATACAATCCATCAGGAAAATTGGTTGGTTAAAATGCTTCACAATCAGATAACATCCATGGATGAGGTGTACATCTTCAGCCACTAATAACATCCGCCTGTAAGGATACGTTCGTCACCAATGGATATCATCCGTCTAGCAAGATAAGATCCTAGTCAACGGATGACATCCGTCTGGTAGGTTAAGTTACTCACCAACGGATAGAATCCGTCAAAGAGGATAAGTTTTTCACCAACGGATGACATCCGTCTAGCACATTAAGTTCTTCACCAAGGGATAACATCCGCCTGACAGGCTATGTTCCTCATCCACGTAAGTTATCCATCTGTCAGGTTCAATTCCTCATCAACGGATCCTATCTGTGGCTAAAGTTTAGTCCTTATCGACGAATATTTTGGCCCGTTGGTCAAAATCTTGGTCTACGAGACCTCACCGACGGATACATTCGTCAGCTAAGCATTTGGTCGACGGATAGGTCATCCCAGACAACATATAACATCCATCTTCCAACTAAAAATCAACAGTTTGGACAGGACATGGACCAAAACATGAGTGGAAAGGCATCTAGTATCTCCCCCACCACCTTTTTTTTTGATAAGCGATGAATTTATTAAAACATGATTCCAAGAAAGAAACCTGTACACGAAAAACCTCGGAAGGATACAACCAAACAAAGAAACGACTGAAGCCGAAACTAAGTAAGACAAACTATAACCCAACAAAATAAATAAAAGGTAACCCCCCTGCAAGTAGACTTCTTCTTCCGCGCAAAAGTCTGAAAACGAAACCACCAGCGCCTATGCCCAAAAACATGGGGCTTCAAATTCTCGAAACACCTCAGATGCTGACTGCCAAACTTTTCTCTTATCCGTCTCAACTGGACGGTATTCAACTCCCTCATGCTCCAAGACACGAATTTCATCATCAAAGAACTCAGAATAAAGAACCAGGGAAAGATTCCCCCTCTTCTAATTCATCTTCAGTGACAAAATCATCCGAGTCCTCCTGAAATTCAGGGTCTATAGAATCACCTAATTCAAAATCTAAGGCTTCAATTTGAGCTGCAGCTTCAGGGTGACCCGCAATAGCTTTCTGGCTCACCGATATGATCAATTTCCACTTCCTGTCCCTTTCTGCGTTTTCCTTGCTCAAGGACCCACCACTTGCCACATATGATCGATAAACAAACTTATTTTTGACTGGATTACGCAGGATGCAACTAACCGAGCCCACATCCCGAGTGTCTTGAATCCCAAGCAATCCTACTGGGCTCCGACTCAGACTCTGAGAGTCAGAGCAAGCGGGGCTCTTGATCACCGGTGAAATAGGTACAACTAATCCTTTTCCTTTTGTCGATTTCCCTGGGGGTGGAAATTCCGAATGATCATCCAAACATAAAGCGTCCTTGTTCGTAGGGGCTTGTTCCTTCTTCTCCTTCTTCTTTGGCACTTTGCAAGGCAATCTAACAGACTGAATAGTGTGAATGCCAATGGGGTATAACTTCCTTTCCAAAATCAGGTTACGATGGAAAGACTCTGAGTTCGAAACCAACTTGACAAGCAAGAAATTGTGATCCAGATTTATCGATGTCTCATCCCGCAGAGACAAAATAAAAGTCCCAATTGAATTGCCAATTTCCTGGAAGGTAGAAAGACACCAACCAGAAATCGGAATTCCTGAAACCTTTAACCAAGAAAAGCATCCTTCCAAATTCAGCCACTCTTTGGCCCAGTCAAACATAATAAACTCAGATTTGCACCACTTCCATTTTGAATTCAAAATACCTGCTAGAGTGTCTTGATCAGATGAAAGAAAGAGGAAAATTCTGTTACCAAGGTAACGAATTTGGATGTCCAAGGCTGCTTCACTTTTGATCAGTTCATGCATCTCTTCTAATGAGAAGTTATTTTTGGCTACCCCCAACAAGCTCGCATCGACCCAAGGAGAAAGATAACTCGACAATGCACCCCTGACTACTGGAAATCGATCTGGAGTGACAAACTTCGTTTCTTGCTTTTCTTTCTGGTTTTGAGCCTTCGGTCTCCAAACTTTTTCAGTCGGTTGTCTCCCCATCCTTTTGCTCAAATTCTCAGGCCAAGCAATTGACATAAAAAATTTATACTTCTCCCAGAATATCCCGTTGCAAGCCTTCGACAACGAGACAGCCTCTTCTTTGGATTGGACTGAAGCAAAACCAAAATACCGTCCCCCCACGTTTGGTCTTTTGCACACGAATATTCTAAAAACCGGAGTAATTTCCTCTAACCAAGCTTTCATTTTCAATCGATTTGTACCCGGGGGAAGATTACAAATAAATAACTTACACCAATCCTTTTCAGATTTGATCCCTTCCTTAGAGATGTCTGGTTTAATCCCTGCACTTTTGACCGAGCCAGTTGAATCTCCAATACCCATTTCTACCGAATCTCCTTTCTCTCGAATTACAGAGCTACTAATCGGGACTTGAGCTGAATTCTCCAACCTACATATCACTGAGGATAGTTTTGGGACACGGAATAACTTGCCTTCGATCAATCGCTCGTGATAAATCGGATCAGGAGCACGCTCCATCTCTAACTCTGCAATTTTTGAACTCGTTTGAACCTCCTTGCGCGCCGAGCTATGAATCCACAACAGTGATTCTTGGAGCAACATAAATCCAGTGAAGTGGTTGTTTTGTAATCAGGTTCACCCGGAGTAAACAATTTCAGTGTCTATTATGAAATCAGATTCACAGGAGTACCCAAGGACTGGTTGAAATCAGATTCACGCCTGTTTTGGAAACAGATTCACACCTGTTTCGAACTCAGAATCACACGGCGTACACAAGTTCCGGTTGAAATCAGAGCCACACGGAGTAAATTTCCGGTATAAACCAGAGTTGCCGGAAGTGTTCGCCGGGGAGCTGAAGCGCTGAACAGATCGGGGATCAGTGACCGGCCGAACCCAACCGGCACACCCAAACACCACCAGATTCAAAACCGATATCAACGAAGTCGATGTTGAAAGAGGCTCGAGGGAATCGCACTTAATCAGAGGAGGAGGAGAATCAAAACGCCGGAGGCTGGGGTTGATGAGAGCTCGCCGGGGAACCAGACGGCTGTGACCGGCCGCAAACTCTAGGCGGGCCCAACCTAGGGTTCGCGCGCGTGAAAGCGCGTTCAACCAACCGAAGGTATCCTAAAGGTATCTAAACCGAAAATATATATGTCCCCCACCACCTTAGTAACTGGTTCCCCACCCTAATTAGCTACACAATTCCAAGACATGGTCTGCAACGCCGCCATGATATGAATAGTTCCGAGATTAGGAAAGAGAGGATGTCGAGCAGAAATAGAGTCCCCTCGTAGTCGTGGTCTTCCCCCGAGACCCGGTCCTCCTTAAACACCACCAGTAGAGAAAGAATTTGATGTACAGGGAGAAAGAAGAGGGAAAGAAACAAAGCACGCTCTATTGGGAAGCGTCCGGAGCCTGAGTCACTAGCTCTGAGCCTCATAGATCCACCAGGCAGGCTGATGGAAAAGGAAATGGATGAGGTGATACTAACGGGTGATTGCACTGCGTCAAAGATGTAACGACGCCACCGAGTATCATTATGACCCCCTTCCGTCAAGTCGGATTCCAACTTAGATGTACTTTTCAAGACCCTCACACATATCCGAGAAAAGACGACGAATGCTTGTCTTCATAAAGGGAGTACAATCCAATCAAACCAATCCAGGTAATTCAGGTCGAGCAAGTCAAACATCCTCTTTGATCGACCAACGAGTATATCCTAAGTGATTGCAACATGTATGGTAACATCCAATCATTAAATGATCTCAATATTTCTATTGGCGTGCATCTAGATTATGTTAATTTTTTATTAGTGATTCAGATTATGTTACGTAGTCTACAGGGTATGAAAAATAACAATATTATGTACTTTCGAACAATTCATTTGTTTTTAATACAACCCATACATTCAAAAAAAATTATGCAATAATTATTCATTTTTTTAAAACGGAAATGAGGTCAAGATGTATTATTGTCAATATCAGTTACAAGAGGACTGAGGTCTTGAGCTCCCGAATATAGTCTGAGTCCTTCTTAGGGTACCCAACGCTCGTGGACCCGTAGAAATAGTCTGTTTTGACATCACAGACAATAAAAAGAAATTGAAATCGCGTCCGACCGTCCCTAAAACAATGGAAGTCCAACCTACCCTTAAATCAAACAACCAACTAATCCAAAACCTAAGAACAGAAAAGAGAAAGCGAAAAACATGAAATAACGAAACAAACAATACAATACGACACCGAAATTACAAAGCCTTTGATGCCGAGCCTCGTATTGCCCGTAGTAGGGCGTCCTTGCATTATTGATCCGTCTTGAATGGTCGGGGTAACTCAACCTTGGGTTCCGTGGAGACAGACCCCATCTTATTGTTCCTGTAATAACCACTCCCGGTCAACGCCAGTCAAACCTGCGAAAAACAGGAAAATTTAAAAAATTTAAGACTGACAATTAAGTGAACCTAAAATGACCCCGAGTGTCATACCGAACTTAAGTTGACCCCGTTATTGACCAAAGTGAGTTCCGGGGGACTCGGGGCAACTTTCTGATCAGTTTGGGAAATGTTGACTTTTCGCTGGAAAAGTCAACCGAACGACGTTTTGGTCCATTCGAGGACCGTTTTGGATCCGAAAAGCTTAGCCGTCATCGCAGCGGTCTTAGTTGAGCCGTTTCCTTGTAGCCCGTCAAGTTTCGTAATTTGTTGGGTAAAGTGCCCGTTCGGGGCCCGAAACGTCCGTTTTTCGCGAAACTGATTGGAAAATATCAAGTAGATATTTCCAAAAGGTGTGGGACCCACCTTGCCACTTGTCAACCAAGTGGTGGTGTTAGTTTTTGGGGGAAAACATGTGGTGTGGGGCATTAAGTGGCCGGCCACATATATCAAAAAAAGAAAGAAAAAAATACAAAAAGGAGTTAGTAGTTTTAGAAAAGAAGAAGAGAGTTAGAGAGAGAAGGAGAAGAAGAAGAAGAAGAGAGAAGGTGAAGGAGCTAGGGTTTTGGGAGAAATCAAGCCCTTGGATCGTCTTAAAGCAAGGAGCAATCCCGTTCCCCTCATCCTCCTCTACGGTAATACCCAAACCGATTCTCGTTTTGATTATTTTGGAAAGCTAGGGTTTTGTTAAAGGGAATTATTTAGGGTTGTGTGGAGGTTGGGGAGGTGTTGGAGACGTTTTAGAGGTGGTTTGAGCTGTTATTGGACGTTTTCCGGTGACCGGAGACTCGGGAGGAGCTCCGGCCACCATGGGTGGTGGCCGGCCGGCCATGAGGTGGCTGGCCGGAGCTGGCACCAGCCACCACATGGTGGCCGAGCCCCTCCCCTTAAACCCTAGGGCTCGGCCAAGTAGTGTGGGTGAGGCCCACGTGCTCGGGTGCTCGGGTTTTATCGTTCGGGTGGTTTAAAACGTTCCCCGGACCATTTACCCTTAATCGAATCGAAATTTGGAATTAAATTGGAGAAGTTGTAATTTATCGGGTTTAGAAACTTTAAACGTCATTTAATTGACTCGGAAGTCGGAATTAAATTCGGTCAAGTACATTGGGACCCTTGAATTATTCTAAGACCGTAGAAACGAAAACGGGAACTTTTGGAGCCCCGGAAGGGCATTTACTAAACCCGGGCAGATTCGCCATGTCGGGTGAATCGGGCCTTGACGGGTCTCTTATCGACAATGTCGAGTAATTGGGAAGTTTGGGAGTGATCGACATTGTCGGGGTTAAGTTTGGGCATCGAGTTTAATGATTTTCAGTTTATTCCTACAAGTTGTTAAGTGCCTTTAAATTGTGTTCTTTTAGATCGTGCCACGGACCGAGGCAAGGGAAAGCTGGGTGAGTGACTGAGATCATCACCGGAGCTCGTGGTTGGCTTTTGGGAGAACACGCACGAGGTAGGGAAAAGTAGCCGGATCTCGGCCCTGACTAGGGAAAGTTAACAATAGAATTGCATGTGACACCGGGGTGTCGTGGGTTGAATAGGTTTATTTAAATATTAGAAAAGCATGATACGGGAACGTAGTGAATATGAGAAAAGCATGTGACACTTAGTAGTGTCGTAGGAGCAGAGAACTTAGCGTTATTAGGAGTACTGGAGGCATATGACCATGTCCGGAGGTTGATTGTGAAACTGTTGATATTAGGACTGTTGGAGGCTTGGGTTAAGTCGGAGGTTGATTGTTTATTTTGGCGTCTTAGGTGGCCTTGAGAGCCCGTGTATTATTATTGCTGAGTCTTGGGTGGCCATGAGAGCCCGTGTTATTATTCGTGTTTGGGTGGCCATGAGAGCCCGTGTTATTATTCGTGTTTGGGTGGCCATGAGAGCCTGTACTTTACTGTTGGTGTTTTAGCTGGCTTACGAGTTAGAGTCTCGGTAAGTTGCAAGCGTGTTTTATTGTTGAGTTTTGGGTGGCCATGAGTGCCCGTGGGGTTGTTGAACCCGTGTCCTTACCTTTGGTGTTTTGGGCGGTCTTGAGAGCCGTGTACTAAGGTTGCTGTCTTTGGCTGGCCTGACCGAGTTAGAGTCTCGAGGGGGTTGCAAGCTTTCTTTAGCTGGCTTACGAGTTAGAGTCTCGGTAAGTTGCAAGCGTGTTTTATGGTGTGTCTTGGGAGGCCGCGAGTGCCTGTGGGGCTGTTGAGTCCGTGTCTTATGGTTGGTGTGTCTTGGGAGGCCGTGAGTGCCTGTGGGGCTGTTGAGTCCGAGTTTTACTGTTAGTGTCTTGGTGGCCATGAGTGCCTGTGAGTGTTGAACCTGTGTTGTTACTGGTTGTTGAACTTGCTTGTGATTGTGATTGTGATTGTGTTTGTGGTTACTTGAGGTTGGGGGCCCGCTTCATGAAACGGGGGTCCACGAGCACACGCGTCTACATGTTCAGACGGGGTAGGGGGCCCGCCCGCCGATAAAGGGGTCCTGACCGCGCGTGTGTGGTTTGGGTTTGTGAGCATACTTTGGCTGGCTTACGGGTTAGAGTCCCGGTAAGTTGCACGCATTCTTTGGCTGGCTTACGAGTTAGAGTCTCGGTAAGTGCAAGCATTTTCCGGCTGGCTTACGAGTTAGAGTCTCAGTAAGTTGCAGCATTCTTGGTTTGGCATGACCGGGTTAGAGTCCCGGGAGGGCGTGAGCATTCTTGGCTGCTGGTTTGCGATCCTTTGTGATCTTGTTTGGTGTGCGATCTTTCGTGATCTTGTTTGGTGTGTGATCCCTTGTGATGCTGTTTGGTGTTGCGTAACTTTCTTTTGAGTCCTTGGAAGAGGTCGTCAATGGTTGTGTCGGGTCTACTTTACGTGTCAGGGTGTCGAGTTGGTCAGGGAAGGCAACAGTGGGTGTATGTTCAGTTAGAGTACTTGGGTTGGGGATGGTGTTCCCCGGTGTTGAGTTGTTGTTGGTGTTACTTGCTTTGTCTGCTAATTATGCCGTAGTCAGTCTGTTATCCGTGGTGGTGAGCGAACGCTCACCCCTAGCTGCTTTTCCTACAGGTACTGTTCGTGGGACGGACTAGGTGAGCTCTCGAAGCTTGTGGAGCTAGGAGCGGAGTCCGGGTTTTGTCTTTTGAGTCTAGTGACGGATACCTTGTACTTTTGTCCACTTGTTGGGACGTGTTTTAAACTGTAATTATTATTTTGTTGAACAAATGGTACTTTTAAAGTGTTTATCCAAAACAGGTTTCATCGTTTTATTGTTTTTAAAACGTTCGCGTCCCGAGTTCGGTTTACTGAAATTGGGGCGTGATAGTTCCCCCTCCTGGATCCCAAATCCATCGACTGTATTGCTTCGAGACGTTCTCCAACCGGTTCGTGAAGGTGTTTGGGTGGTAAAGTTGTACCAATACCAAACTTCGATAAATCAAAATCGTAAATTATGGGGACCAATTTCGGGTTAACTCTGGATGCTCTCTATAGTCTCTTAGACTTAGTGGAAGGTTATAGTAGTTGTGCTCGGGCAGAGAAACAAGACCGTTACTAAAATCGACTACAGCCGTCTCCATCGAATGGTTATCGCTACTGCACCACCAATCAGTTATGTGTAAGAGGACGTCATCCTCCAACCACGATGCTGGTGTGAATAGAAGGAATAAGGTCATGACAAAGACCATGGCCAAAAATTTGCTCTTTGCGGCATGTAATAGTTGTTCATAATGTTAGATTTCAAATGATTATACGACTAAATTAACAAGTAAAAGTAAAAACACAATATATGAGAAAAAAAATCAGATTGAATACTCGTGTATATCTTAAGATTCTTCTTCTGGCCGACCATAATTGACTTAAGCTTGTTGCCACCTAACAAGACAAACAATATTACGTGTCTAATATTGTTACAGGAATAAAAAAAAAAGTTTAGCTCCCAACACAAAATAGTCCATTTAGGTCAAGTTTAAGTTTCACTTCAGATCTGAAATTGAAGACTGGTTTCACCCTCTTGAAGCAGACATGAGTTGGTGGTGGTCCGGTGCTTTTGGAGCTGCAAAAGTAATCAATTTGCATACTAGATGTTTTTCGATACATGTTTAATTCGTATGTTCTCAGGTACACTAACATCTAACTTAATTGCAGAAGAAACTGGAAGACGACTTAACATTAGCGCCGCCGCCACCACGAAGCTACAAAAGCGTGGCCCTCGTGATAGGAGTCACCGGAATAGTCGGGAACAGCCTAGCCGAAATCCTCCCATTGTCCGACACTCCCGGCGGCCCTTGGAAGGTCTACGGCGTCGCCCGCCGTCCCACGCCCAACTGGAGCGCACACCTCTCAGTCCACTACATCCAGTGCGATGTCTCGGACCCACAAGATACCCAATTTAGGCTGTCCCAATTAAGGGACGTGACCCACATCTTCTACGTCTCGTGGGCCAGGCAGCCCACCGAGGCCCAGAACCGTGAGTCCAACAGCGTGATGCTTCGCAACGTGCTTCACGCGGTCATCCCAAACGCCCCCGGCCTCCGTCATATCAGCCTCCAGACCGGCACCAAGCACTACGTGGGGCCATTCGAGTCGTTCGGCAAGATCCAACCCCACGAGCCGCCGTTCACGGAGGACCTGCCAAGGCTGAGCGAGCCCAACTTCTACTACGACCAGGAGGATATTCTGTTTGAGGAGATCGAGAAGAGAGAGAGCTTGACATGGTCCGTACACAGGCCCAACGTGGTATTCGGCTTCTCGCCCTCGAGCGCGATGAACATTGTGGGCGCGCTGTGCGTGTACGCGGCGATATGCAAGCGAGAAGGGGTGCCGCTGAGGTTCCCGGGGTGTAGGGCGGCGTGGGAGCGGTATGCGGTGGCGTCGGACGCCGATCTGGTGGCGGAGCAGCACATATGGGCGGCGGTGGACCCGAACGCGAGGAACCAAGCGTTTAACATCAATAACGGGGACATGTTCAAGTGGAAGCACCTGTGGAAGGATCTGGCGGAGGAGTTTGGGATCGAGAGCTACGGGTTCGAGGAGGAGAGCGAGGGGTTGAGATTGGGAGAGATGATGAAGGGGAAGGGGCAGATTTGGGAAGAGATAGTGAAGGAGAAGGAGCTGGAAGAGAGCAAGGTTGAGGATTACGGGTGGTGGTTCGTGGAGATTATACTGGGAATGGAAGGTGTGGCAGATTGTATGAACAAGAGCAAGGAGCATGGGTTTAATGGATTTAGGAACTCCAGAAACTCTTTTATCTCTTGGATTGATAGGCTCAAAGCACATAACATTGTGCCTGCTTGATTGTATTTGTATGTGACTCACAAACGGCTTCAATGTCTCTGTGCGTGGGTAAACGTTATTCTGCTCTTGTCGACTTTAATTTCCTGGAGTTTCAAATTTATACATTTTATTCTAAACATATACAATATAAGACTTTGGTGGTTCCAATTCTTACTGACCGGCAAGGGAGAGGAACTGGTAGGCTGCGGTGCCGAAGAAAACAATTAAACACCGGAGATCAGCGATAAAGAAGAAGACGAAGAAGAAAAGAAGTAGGCAAGGGGACATGGGTTTTAGAGGAATTAGGTAGTTTTAAGGTAGTTATTTTCTATTTTATTTTCTTCAGCATGATCATGGAAACTTTATTAATAAAAGATGAGTGGTAATATGATAGATAACAAACATAAATGATGAGGTATAGTTCTAAGCGAGTCTAGAGAGTCGACTATGTGATTAAATTACCCGTTTAATCTATGTTGGTTCTCAAAGTTAATATTGGGAACAAAAAAAAAATCAAGAGACAATTGGCTTTGAATTTTGCCGAGTTGCATTTTAGACGTCTCGGGTTACATGTATTTATAGCATACAAAACATACAAAATAAAAAAGAAAAGTTTGACAAGGAATTACCTACGACCACTTACTCACATGGAAGAAATGAAAACCATGTGTTTTGCTTCTGTATCAATTTCGGTTAGATTATTCTAACAATCTCCCCCCTAAACTAGATGTGTATGTTAACGATGCCAATCTTCGAGCGTAGCTCTCGAAATTTCACTATGCCAAGTGATTTTTTCATTATGTCCGCCAATTGATCATCGGTCTTGATGTACTCGATAATGACTGTGGTCGACACATTCCATAATGAAATGGTAACGTACTTCAATGTGCTTGCTCTGGTAGTGAAAGAGCGGATTCTTGTATAACTGAATTGCTGATTTGTTGTCCACCTAGAGTGTCACGCCCCAAATCCGGTTTTGACCGGACTCGAGACGTGAACTAGAAAGAAAAATAAATAATAATAAAACCAAATTTAATTAATAAGAAACTCTGATATAAAAGTCTGAACATCTGAGTTCAAAAGAAACATCATCCAAATATAGTAAGGACCAAGTTTAATCCGAAATTGAAAGTACGTCTCTAAGAAATAAAACAACTCGGACCCTCAATGAGCTCCCGAGCCCTGAGACGTCCTCTAAGCATACTCATCAACGAAACCTGTAAAACAGTAAAACAAAGGGGGGTGAGCTTACGCTCAGTAGGAAAAAGTAGTAAAGGGAAAAAGTACTCCCGCTCCGTCACCAAAATCCTTGAATAGTAAAACTCACTAAAGGACAACGCAAAATGGATATCAAACGGAACTACTTTAAACGTCAACAGAAACAAACTAAAGAAACACACGAACACCGAAATATAAGACAGTCATACCACAAGAACCGATCCACGCACAAGCTAAACATATCGTACCGGAACACACATCGGCCTAGATATCTTCCCGGAACACAAAGCATCGGGGTGAAACGAATACATCATACCGGAATGTCCCTCGGTCTAGATGTCTTCCCGGAACACAGAGCATCGGGGTGAAACAATATACATCGTACCGGAATGTTACCTCGGTCTAGATGTCTTCCCGGAACACAAAGCATCGGGGTGAAACAATATAATAAACATACCGGACCGGCATACACCTCGGTCGGATATCTTCTCGGAACACTGAGCATCGGGGTGAAACCACATACATCGTACCAAAATACCCCTCGCTCTAGATGTCTTCCAGGAACACTTAGCATCGGGGCAAGCAACAATACACCACATCGTGCAATACCAACCATATCAATTCAACATAACACACCAATCATATCGTAACATCATAGCTTACCAACATATTTACCGAACACATCACATCGGTCTATCATCCACCCGATCATAGCACAAGTCAACAATTCAATTCACATTCATCACATCCACTCGATCAATCATATCAAGAACAAACATTCGTATCACATTCATATAGCATGTTATGACTCTTAAAGTGATCAAAGAAGATAATATGCATCAACGTTTAAAGACTAAAGAATGCAATCAAGCACAATCAACAATCAATCATAAGGCTCGACATGACCATTCTACCAGCACGCCAATTCACATAATTGAAAGCGGTTATTCTAGTGAATCACATCCTATATGCAAACTAGACTCTTCCGGTTATTATTATCCTATAGGCATACTATTAGCATTCTTTAATTAAAAGTGGAGTTTACTACTCTTCCCTACCTCGAAAGCAAACCAATCCTAGAAGCGGACGACATGGCTAGCTTCCTCCTCGTCCTCTCACGCGGTCGAAAGGCCTCCTCCTCCGCCGCGCTAAGGTCCAAAGTCTAAGATTACAAGAAATACAAGAATTAATGCTAATTCAAGCGTGGATTAAAGAGGGAATTACCCAAACTAATCCCAATTGCTCAACTTGGCGAAATGGGCCCGGAAGGCCCATTTTGCCCGAAATCGGGAAAACGTCCCTCGGGACACCGAAAGTTTCCCTATTCGTGTCTATCCAACATAATTAATTTACTTGTTCCAAATCACTTAACGGAATCCAATTCCGGGGTCCGGGCCTTCCCAATTTCGCAATTAAAGTTTCTAATCGCTTTTTCCGAACTTTCATGAATCACAACCATAATTCGTTCCGGGTGTGAAAACATCGTCCCGGGGTTCACCCACGATCGTCCAATTTACGAAATCACCAAAACCCGGCCGTGTGGGACCCACCGCCACACATGGCCGTGTATGGCCAAACCGGGCCGACCGATCACGGTTCAAGGTGGTCGGACCATGGCCGGTCCTTTCCCTTTCCGGTGGCCGGATTCCGGCGACCGGCTGGAGCTCCGACGAGCCTCTGATCGCCGGAAAAATATCTAAATTCTCCAACAAGCTCCTAACTAGTTCTAGGTTCTCCAAATCACCATTTTTAAGCTTTAGAACTTCAATTTTCACCTCAAATCATCCAAAGTTTCAAGACCCAAGTGGGTTTCATCAAAAACTACTCAAACCAAGTTATCTCCATCATCTAACTCCACCTCTTCTTCACAAATCAACATTTAAGTCATCCAACACCAAAAACACACTAATTCAAGTCATTTCTACTCAAACCCACAATAATAATTTCATCAAATGAGGAAATAAAGCATACCAACCTCTTGGAAATGAAGAGATGAAGAAGATGAAGTAAATTTGAGAAGATTTGGTGTAGAGATGGGCAAAAAAGAGCTTCATTTCTCTTGCTTCTTCTTCAAGCTTCAATGGAGCTTCAATGGAGTTTTGCACTCTCTCTCTTCTCACTAAGGAGATTTCGGCCAAAAGGAAGAAAATGGGCTGAATTGATGCCCTGTGTGGTCTTATCCTCAAGGTGGAAATGTCTATTTCGTCCTTTAGTCCATCTCTCTCTATTTTGTCCTTATGTGGGGACCATTTGGTCTTTTAACCCACCTTTCTTCCCCTCCAAGCTAACATGGACAAGTGTCCATGTGGGGGACACTCCTACTCCAAAATATCTCAGCTCTTATTATTTTATTCGTTAATAATCCAAAATCGACCTAGTTTGACCCGGGTTTGACTTTTTCACAATTACAGTCATTTAAAAGGAAATTACCCAACTAAGCTAACCGTAACGACGGCTGAGCTTTTTGGGGCTTGGAAAGGTCCCGAATGACTCTCGGAGTCATCGGTTGACTTTTCCGGTAAAAAGTCAACTTTCGCCATAAACCTCCGGTTCGACCAGGATCGAACGGGGGTGGTTCTTACAATCTACCCCCTTAAAAGAATTGCGTCCTCGAAATTTAAAACGAACGCACTTCACTTAACCGTACCTCCCTTGATCACACTACTTCCTCAAACGCCGTACTCGTCGGTGAAAAACAGCCTTACTCAACAATTTCCAAATTCACAGTGTAACCACTCATACCAAAACTCAAAGAAACACCGAGTAAATACACCCAGTCGATTATTACCAAAACACAATGGAACACAAGGTAACAGTCTAAATATCCTATACCGAGATCCTCCATCGGTATAGATATCGTACTGCCACAAACAACACCGGTCTAGATATCCTATACCGGAATTTCTCGTCAGTATAGGTATCACACCGGAACACACAACATCGGTCTAGATATCCTATACCGGAATCCTTCGTCGGTATAGGCATCATACCGGAACACTTCGTAAATCGAACAAATTCGGAACCATCACGTAAACACATCTCCTCAAATGTCCTCTTAGTAACCGTTACTCGGACACTTCACACTGGAGCTCAAACACGATTAGGTCACGACCAACCACACACAAAAATACAAGGAAATAACACACAATTGCATTTATCAAGACAAGGATCTCATGATCACTGCGCGGTTCGGAATAACCGCAAACTCTACCGTCATCCAGTCGGACGGACGGTGCACCTCAACAGGGAACGATAGTACCTCTTACCGACACCTAGTCGGAGATAGACGCACCTCGAAACACAAACAATCCCGACGTTACCGTAACCATGCTCAACACTAGGTAACACACAACCATGATCGATCATCGAAGGTTACCCAACCTGTGATATTGCACTTACCGTCGCCACTTGCTCACATACTACCAATCGAATCAATTTATAGGTCGTTTCATCCATGCCACCACATTAAAGAGCACCCTACAGCCTTATAATCTTAAGGATTTGAATGGTTTAGGGTACTTTACGCGCACCTTATCCTCGCGCTTCCACGCCGACTCTGCACGGTTCCTTCAATCGTCTCTCGAACAACTCAGGACCAGCAATGGCCAACTCTTAACTCTCACTTGTGCCCTGCATGGGAAATTGACCCGACCTACCATACAATGCTTCATTCGGTGCCATCTTGTTACTGGCCTGGAAGCTTTGTGGTAGTCGCACTAGGCTAGCTGTTTTCGGATTCCAACGTGAGGTGCTTTCACTTCTATGGTGTAATCTTAGTGGTTGTACTAGTCCTCGCGGGATGTTGGCGTTTATTCTTCCCTTGTTGACAAAAGATACGCCTCGATACGAACTCAGGTCTCCCTCTCCGCATCCTGCTCTGTCGGGAATGTCGTCTGATGTCGTTGTACCTCCCGGTGCTACCCGCTTGCACCGTGAGGTGCGAATGATATGACTCTCGTAATACGTCTTCTCTACTGCTACGCGGCACGAACACTCTCCTCGATCCGCTACATGCTCACGATCCTCGGTGTCGCCGTTGTTGACATTTTCTTCTAAAACTCTATCATAACGGCATTGAGTGTCGGTTCTTCATCCTGACCCGGTCCATCTTCCTGTGATCTTTACACCTCTTCAGCGTTCCACTTTTCCTCTTCACGAAGAGCGCGATGTTCTCCACGGCAATGTGCTCGGACAAATAACTCCTTCTACCGGGCTCTTCGAACTGGCGCTCCGGTTCGGTCAACTCTGCTGGCGCAAATCTAAACGTGCCACGGGTGGTCAACTACTCTAATCTCACACGTACGCCACACACTCGTCAAACCTTGTCACTCGTAGCCGGGTGTCGAGACATAAAGGTCGTCTCGAAGGCTATACTCTAAAGTCTAAATTCTCAGCAAGGGTAGACGAAAACGGAAAAGTGTGACGCCAGTGGGTTATGGGCCCACCACGCTTCCGCTACTCCATTCTGATCTTAATGCTATTTGGTTACCTCTTTTGATCGGTCTGACTGTGTAATGGTATTGATGTAGCTCTTCGCTGCTCGGGTACTCGTCGCTTATAACGATCGATGAACGCTTGATACCTCACAACTCGGTTCTCGTAACTCTCTCATCACTGGAAGAAGGGACAGCAACTTCCAGTACAGAAAGGTCTTTAGGAAGAAGACGGTGTGCTATTCTACTTTCAAACTCACAACTAACCCTAATCGGCACTAAAACACCCTCAGCCGACATACTAAGGCAGGGTGGGCTTAATGGTTCTAATTTTGGTCTCGGCATAAAGCAACCACGAAGAAATAAGCAAGCGGGTACTCAAGTAACAAATAAAAAGATACTCAAATTTAAATGGTAAGCGCGTACCATGAGCGATCTCATGATCGGGATCATGTCTCTCAGCTTGGAAACCATCGATCGTGTAAACTCGACCCTGCGGTGCCTGGGGTCCTCCTCGTGGGGGTGGTGGAAGGGTCATCTGTTGTGGAGCCCTCTACTAATGTCTCTGCGCTGGCGTACCCGCTGCCTGCCATGGGGCTCTCAGAGCCTGAGCCTGGCGTGGGCGAAACGAAGGGGCCTGGCTGGGCTGCGTCTGTTGTGGTCACTGCACTGGTCCTCCTCCAATCAGGTCTGGACACACGGTGGAAATGTGTCCAAGTCGGCCGCAATGGTAGCATATCCTCTCAATGACACGCGGCCTCTCCTCGACCCTCGTCGGACGACCCGCTGGGTGATCTGTAGATCCACTACTCATCGGGAAATCTCGGCCCAGATGACCCAACTGTCTGCACAGGTGGCAAAACTATGCTAACGAGGCAGGTCCAACGGACGCTACTGTTCCGACTCGGTGCATCCCACTAGACTGGGGCTGTGGTTGGAAAGATCCTGAGGTCCTCTGCCTCCTCGGATCGTGACCCTCAGATGGCCTCAGAAAGCCGCTCAGTCTCAGCCTGCTCTCGCGGGCCCTGGCGGTCTCTCTGAAGTGTCGCTCTACTGACAGTGCCTGGTCCACTAGCTCGGTGTACACCTCAGTCCTGAAGGCGGTGACTCGGTCCACGATCGACGGAATGAGTCCCCTCTCAAATCGCCTGCAACGGCGCTCCTCGGTCTGCACCATCTCTGGTGCGAAGCGGGACAAGGATGTGAACCTCGCCTCATACTCCGATACGGTCATCCCTCTCTGACGCAGCTCTAGGAACTGGTGGTGCATGTCATCTCTGCTGATCTCGGGAAATACTGCTCCAAGAACCGCTGTCCAAACAGTTGAAAGTCATCCCCTACTCGCGTCTGCTTGCACTGCCACCAATAGTATGTGTCTCCCTCCATCTGGAACGCCACAAAAGATACTCTCATGCCACCATCTCGTATCCCCGATGTGTCCAGGTTGCGGGTAATGCGCTCCAGCCATCTCTTGACTACCTCGGGTCTGGCTCCCCGGAAAAGATAGGTGTACCCAGTATGCGGAAGTCTTGCAGCGCCTGGGTTGTGTAGCTATCGGCCTGACTTGGCCTCACAGCAGCAGCTGTAGTGGCAGTAGGCACAGTCTCTGGTGCCGGCGCTACAGTCTCCCTCTGGGCGCTGATCTCCGCGAGAACTGTGCGAACCACCTCCTCCAGAGGGGTCGACTCTACGACCGGAGGACCTCTGGGCGGTAGCCCAAACGGTCCAGCCTCATCTCTCTTATGCTCCTCAAAGGAAACACCCTGGGCACTCACTGTCCCTGCCTGCTCAACGGCAGGTGGCTGCCCCTGGCCCCTAGCTAGGCGACTCCTAATGCCTCGCAGTACGTAGGCAGGTGTCATGTCGTATATCCTCTACAAGGATAACACACATGTTCAGTTTCTTAGTTTCGAATAAAGCGGCTCGCTTACAAACAGTAACGTTCCCACACGTTTCACAAGGGTCATACTCGGACCAACAACATACTTAGTCTTAGTATAGTCAAAGATTAGTTCATATAATCAGAGAAGTCCGCACGCTTGTGCGTCTCACAGAATCAATCACACAATTCAACCATCTCCCACGGGAGTCACAGTTTCAAACAAGTCACACAGTATACCGTTCACATCACACAACAATTCCACAGAGTTTCCGCACTAACTCATTTCCACAGGTTCTCACACCTTTCTTTTTCTATCACAACATTCATGTCGATATCGCGTAATTACAACCCGATTCAGGCGTCCCCGAATCTCGTTGTAACCACTTGACATCCCCCTATCACGTTCGACTATAGTGGCGCCCCTGAGTCAACCCGTGATAGTACAAACACTTCAGTTTTGTAGAAATTTGGGCATGACCCGTTCGAATATTCTATTAACCATCCGCTTAAGCGGGACATTAAATAAACAAACTGCACAAAGCATTCAGCACAACATAGCATACAGCAAAACATCGCAGTTACACACCTCAGGTCTCGGTAATTACTCGATTACCACCCGGCCAAATTACATTTCGATCCAACCAATCAATCAACGGTCGGCCAAGGTGGCAACTCACATAACGATCATTTAACAAACATTTCATAAACAGCATCGAGCACCGCTCGCTAAACTAATCTCGATCTCAACTGATCGGCATAACAGTTCAACCATGGCACAATAGCATAACACAAAGAAAGGCAAGACCCAAACAAGGCACATCGCCATCCGAGACTCTCGTCGCCTCGGATCTACGCGTAGGACATTTCCGACTTACGTAACCAAAGACTAGAACCTTAACAATCTAACCCTACCCACCTAATTGATGCACGGTCCAAAGTTTTGAAAAACCAGGCTCTGATACCAAATTGTTACGCCTCAAATCCGGTTTTGACCGGACTCGAGACGTGAACTAAAAAGGTAAATAAATAATAATAAAACCAAATTTAATTAATAATAAACTCTGATATAAAAGTTTGAACATCCGAGTTCAAAAGAAACATCATCCAAATACAGTAAGGACCAAGTTTAATCCGAAACTGAAAGTACGTCTCTAAGAAATAAAACAACTCGGACCCTCAATGAGCTCCCGAGCCCTGAGACGTCCTCTAAGCATACTCATCAACGAAACCTATAAAATAGTAAAACAAAGGGGGGTGAGCTTACGCTCAGTAGGAAAAAGTAGTAAAGGGAAAAAGTACTCCCGCTCCGTCACCAAAATCCTTGAATAGTAAAACTCACTAAAGGACAACGCAAAATGGATATCAAACGGAACAACTTTAAACGTCAACAGAAACAAACTAAAGAAACACACGAACACCGAAATATAAGACAGTCATACCACAAGAACCGATCCACGCACAAGCTAAACATATCGTACCGGAACACACACCGGCCTAGATATCTTCCCGAAACACAAAGCATCGGGGTGAAACGAATACATCATACCGGAATGTCCCTCGTTCTAGATGTCTTCCCAAAACACAGAGCATCGGGGTGAAACAATATACATCGTACCGGAATGTCCCTCGGTCTAGATGTCTTCCCGGAACACAAAGCATCGGGGTGAAACAATATAATAAACATACCGGACCGGCATACACCTCGGTCGGATATCTTCTCGGAACACTGAGCATCGTGGTGAAACCACATACATCGTACCAGAATACCCCTCAGTCTAGATGTCTTCCCGGAACACTTAGCATCGGGGTAAGCAACAATACACCACATCGTGCAATACCAACCATATCAATTCAACATAACACACCAATCATATCGTAAAATCATAGCTTACCAACATACTTACCGAACACATCACATCGGTCTATCACCCACCCGATCATAGCACAAGTCAACAATTCAATTCACATTCATCACATTCACTAGATCAAGAACACACATTCGTATCACATTCATATAGCATGTTATGACTCTTAAAGTGAACAAAGAAGATAATATGCATCAACGTTTAAGGACTAAAGACTGCAATCAAGCACAATCAACAATCAATCCTAAGGCTCGACATGGCCATTCTACCAGCACAACAATTCCCATAATTGAAAGCGGTTATTCTAGTGAATCACATCCTATATGCAAACTAGACTCTTCCGGTTATTATTATCCTATAGGCATACTATTAGCATTCTTTAATTAAAAGTGGAGTTTACTACTCTTCCCTACCTCAAAAGCAAACCAATCCTAGAAGCGGACGACATGGCTAGCTTCCTCCTCGTCCTCTCACGCGGTCCAAAGGCCTCCTCCTCCGCCGCGCTAAGGTCCAAAGTCTAAGATTACAAGAAATACAAGAATTAATGCTAATTCAAGCGTGGATTAAAGAGGGAATTACCCAAACTAATCCCAATTGCTCAACTTGGCGAAATGGGCCCGGAAGGCCCATTTTGCCCGAAATCGGGAAAACGTCCCTCGGGACACCGAAAGTTTCCCTATTCGTGTCTATCCAACATAATTAATTTACTTGTTCCAAATCACTTAACGGAATCCAATTCCGGGGTCCGGGTAACAACAATTCCCATAACACAAAGAACGGCTAAGCTTTTTGGGTCCTGGAAAGGTTCTGAAATACTCCCAGAGTCATCGGTTGACATTTCCGGTAAAAAGTCAACTTTCGCCAAAAACCTCTGGTTCGACCAGGATCGATCGGGGGTGGTTCTTACATAGACTGTGGCAACAACAGCCTCCTTACCAAGCAGGTCGTCTAGCAGTCATGCAAGCCACACACCCTGACAGGTAGTGGTAGTGGCGACGATATATTCTGCTTCACAAGTTAATAATGTCACTACCTTTTGCTTCGTACTCGTCCAACTGATTGGATTGTGCCCAAGAAAGAATATTACCCCGGTTTTGGTCTTTTTGTCGTCTAGATCACCGGCCATATCAGTGTCACTGTAGCCGGTCAATTGTAGTCCATCTTCCTTCCTCTTATACTGGCAACCAAAGTGAATTGTTCCTGTTATGTAGCAAAGTAGATGTTTTACTGCAGACATGTGCTCAACTTTAGGTGACTCTATGAATCTATTGGCATACCCTACTGTGTGGGTGATATCAAGCCTTGTGTGGACCAAATACTGAATCTTTCCGATAAAGCTACGATATAGTGTTGCGTCAACTACAACACCTGAACTTTCCTTACTTAATTTCATTTTAGCTTCCATCGGAACATGAACGGGATTACATCCTGAGAGCCGGTTTGCTCCAAAAAATTTGTCGCATATGCCGCTTGACTGAGTATGATTTTCTGATGGTTTGCTTAACTTATATGCCAAGGTAGTAGCTAAGTAAACCAAGGTCACTCATTTTGAAGTTTGACTTCATCTCCTCCTTGAAACGAGCAATTTCTTCTTTTCCGGCACCTATAACAATGAAGTCATCGGCGTATACGCCGAGTAAAAGCCGCTCACCGTCTTTTCCGCGAGTGTACTCTGCATGTTCTGATTTGTGACTGCTGAAACCAAGTGACGTTAATTTATTGTCGAGCTTCGAGTTCCAGGCGTGTGGTACCTGACGGAGTCCATATAGTGCTTTGTGAAGGCATAATACTTTTCATTCTCTGTTGTTGAGGAAAAAACTCGGTGGTTGTGCAATATACACTTCTTCGTCAAGGTCGCCGTTCAGAAAGGCTGACTTGACGTCGAGATGATGAACTTCCAAGCCTGCTTGTGTTACGACTGCTAGCATGAGTCGCACCGAATCGAGACGAGCTACCGGTGCAAACACTTCGTCGAAGTCGATTCCAGCACGTTGTACATAACCTTTTTCTACTAAACGTTCCTTGTGCTTGATCACTTCGAGTTGTTCTTCTTCAGTTTGAAGACCCATTTTAGACTGACTGCTGTTTTTCCTGTAGGCAAATCAGTTAATGACCATGTTCCATTGTCATCAATTGTTGTAAGTTCTTCTACCATTGCCTTGCGCCATTCTTCAAATGATTCTGCTTCCTCAAATGTTGTTGGCTCCCCTTCTGTAGTGAAGAACAAAGTGCTCTCTCTTGTTGCTAAATTGATATCGGCAAGCTTTCGATAGCGGTAAGGAGCCTCCTCGCCCACTAACTCTGCATCCGGAGTGGCGTTTGTCTATGGGGACACAAAGGTTTAGCCCACTCCTCCTTGACTTCGCTGATCTGTCGTACAGCTTTCTTTGTTATGGTCTTGGAGGCTTCTCCCCTTGAGGATGGAACTCGTGTTGGTGTTGGAGTAAGCGCCGATGTGTTGTACTTAACTAAGAACGATTCTTGCACTACAGCATCGACTCCCAGTCCCAACTGCTTGTTTCGTCAAACACGGCATCCTGGGTGATGTAGAGGCGTTTGGACACCGGATCATAGACTCGATGACCCTTGGTTCGCTCGTGCTCATACGACACTCTCATTGGAGTAGAAAGCGGAAAACGAAAACCGTGTACTAAGGGGTACCTTTGTCAGCAAGATAAGAACGAACGCCAAACGTCCCGCGAGGACTAAGCATAATCATAAAGTTACGCCTTAGAAGTGAGAGCACCTCACGTTGAAATCTGGCAATAGATAGCCGAGGGCGACTACCACAACCTTCCAGGCCAGTAACAAGATGGCACCGAACGAAGCGCTGTGTGGTAGGTCAGGTTTTGTGCCATGCATAGGCACAGGGAAAGATAAGAGTTAAACGATTGTTGATTCTGAATTATTCGAGGAACGATTGAAGGAACCGCGTTAGTTTCCGAATTGTTCAAATTATCGAGGTCTCAGTGCGTGTTGATTACTCCTCGAGTGGTGACTTGGGGGGACTTGACTATAAGTCGTGTTGATCGATAGCTCGTGAACGAGGTTCAACGAGATAAGGAATACCACCGGTTGGGATAACCTTTTCCAATCGATCTTGAATTGTGTTTCGCTATCGAGTGTGATTATCGTACGTTTAGTTTTGGTGTCTTGAAGGATGCCTACTTCCGACTAATTGCAGTAAGAGGACCATCGATCCTTGTTTTTGAACATCGTTCGTCCGACCAGATGTCGGTAGAGTTCATGGTGGTACTGAACCATACACCGGTTTTGAGAACCGTTGACTCATTGTTATGAGGATTTGGGTGAGACGAATTGTGATGTGTTTTGATTAGGGGTTGAGAACTGGTATCGATGTCAAGAGAAATATCGCGAGTTGGGTAACCTTCTTGATTGATCACAGTTAGGTGTTGATGGTTTACCGCGAGTTAGGTTTGCGATGATTGATGTGTGATTGACCCGTATCAGGTTGAGAATTTTGATAAGGTTTACCCGGTGTGATATGCTATTACGTTGGACAAGCGTACCATGCTTGGTATGACAGGGGCTTATGATTAAGTTATGTTTTGAGGCATGCCGCCTTTCGACTAGATGCCGACACATTGTACCACTTACTCGATTGAGGTACGACTACCTTTCCACGAGATGTGGTGAAACGAGCGGTTGTTCCAAACCCTGCAATAGTAATGGGAACTTTTGTTTTGATGGTAGCATCTGTGTGTTACTTGCTGGCTTTGTGTGGGGTAGGTCGAGACATGACCTTATTGACGTTCCAGTGTGAACTATCCTTGTAACGATTACTACAGAGAAACTGAGAAGTACATCTGCGGATGGCTCCGTTCTTGCCCGACTTTCGGGGAATTCCGGTAAGACGCTCATACCGACGAAAAATTCTGGTATGGCATGTCTGAACCGAGGACGTTCGATCCGGTGTGATACTGGTACCGTTGAGGATTCTGATGAGAGGTATCTACATCGAGGTTGTTTGTGACGGTCCGTTGTCTACACTAACGTTGGATTTCGTCATAGATTGCCAAGATCGTTATCTGGCATTCCTCAGTGTCTGAGGGACAATCGACTTGTTGTGTGTACTCATTGATTCTTTGGGTTGATCTAATTTGTTTCACGTTGAAATTGTGAACTGTTAAGTAACACCGTCAAGTTTGATTTTGGGCATCAACCTTGCAGAATTGTTGTGGTTGGTCTTGACTCGATAGTGTTTGAGTTCTGTTGTGGCTAGTCCCGGTAACGGGTGCTAAGGGGGAAATGGAGGAGTAACATTGGTGTGTAGTTCCGACTCTGGTCGACTTGTAGAGCGTTCCTGCAGGATACCTGTGCCGATGGAAAACTCCGGTATAGGATATATAGACCGTTATCTGAGGTCATCAAGTGTTTAAGTGTTATTCGGATTGTGTTTTGCTCGGCTTTCTTAGATTTGATGTAAGACGTTGCACGTTTGAGTGATGAACTGTTGAGAAAGAATGTTTTTCACCGCCAAGTATGACTTTTGAGTAAACAGCGTGATCAAGTGAAACCCGGTTAAGTGACGGTCGCGGAAATTTGGAAACGGTTAAAGACCGTGCAGGGCCGACAGAGGAGTTACACAGATGAAAGGCGCAGGCCTCTTGAGTTCAATGGGTAATCAGATGTTTCTGGGAGTTAGCCTAAGAAGGACCATAGCGGCTCGACCGCGACGGAGGCAAGTTGGCCCCGCCGCTTATCGTACAATTTGAGATCTTCAGGCAGAGCTAGAGCCATTGCCTAGCGTCCCCCACGTTTCCGACCACGGAAGTGCACCACGGATTCCTCGCTTGTGAGTCGAGTAGGACGTTCCCTGAGATAGGGTCGAGTGAAACGCGTTCGTTTTAAATTTCGATGACGAAATTCTTTTAAGGGGGGGTAGACTGTAAAACCCACTTCGTTTAAAAGAGTATTAAACTGCAATCTGAAACGTGGGGGATATGTTTTGCAACAAGTTTATTTGGAAAAGAAAAATAAATAAAAAAAGAGAAAAAGAAGAAAAGAGAAGTAAAATATATTAGTATATTAAAAGAAGAGAGTAGAGAAAGAAAGGCCCGGTCAGGTGGAAAGTTGGGCCAGCTCGGGCCCATTTCTCAACTGCGCAGGCCCAGAACGAGCCCGATCCTTTCTGCGTGAGGGCCGGCCCAGCCCCGCCATTTATAAGGGGCGAAACCCTAGCGATGTCATTGTTCATCGTCCCTTCGCCTCCCACCCTCTCTTCCTTCTCTCGCGACCGAACCCCAGATCCCGCCGCCTTCACGCTCTCCGACCACCCTCGACCTCCTCCTCCATCGTCTTCTGCTTCATCTCCTTCGCTTCCTTCTTCTCCATCCACTACTCCCATCAGAACCCAAAAACAGAACCAATCCCCTCTTCTTCTCTCTTCTTCTCGCTCGACGCCATCGTCGGAATCTCTCGGTCTGGCTCCGCTCGCAAGCTCAGGGCTCGTCGCGGCGACGACGGGAAGCACAAATCGGTTTGTGCCTCTCTCGCCGACCCTTTTCCGACCTAAGTCACCAGACAACCCACCCCCGTCGAGCCTTGCATTCTCTTCCCCCTTGTGCGTCGTCGTGAGGATTTGTACGAGCCAGCGAGAGCTCTGAAGGGCTACGGGTCTCGACGGGCGCGGACCTCCGGAGGGTTATCGCCGGAGCTGTGGAGGAAATCCTCTCCCGAGCTCCACCTGCCTTCTTCAACTTCCCATGACGCCACAGACGGCGGCCGGCGAGAAACCCTAGCCACCGTTTCGTCTCCAGCTCAGATTTGGCCCACGACAGATCAATGGGCCACGGAGACAGGCCTTGGGCCAATCAGAACCAAATTGGGCTTCATGCACGTGTGACGCATGGACCAGGACAGCTACTGGGCCAGGCTCAGGTCCGAGGCCCGAGTTCAAGACGGGTCGGGCCCGGCCGGGTCCGAGTTCAGACCGGGTTTGGATCCGGGTTGGACCTAGATCCGGGTCAGACCGGTTTCAAAGTTTAATATTTTTAAAATCAGATTTAAATAATTAATTAATCTAATTATTTGACTTAAAATTTGACCTTTATCTGTTGAACTCAGATTTAACTTCTCCCGAGAGCTTGGACTTCGCTCGAGAAGACGAAGACCACTCCGGAACCCATGTGAAGAACGGGGGAGGGGCTAATCGAATTTTCAGCAGAGTATTTAGAGGAAGACCACAAAGTAGGGAAAATCTTAACTTCTTGTTTAAATAATGCTTAGTATGCCTATTAGGTTAATAAAAATGGAAAGGTCCTAGAATTGCATATATGATGCGAATAACTAGAATAAATTTCTTTCAATTACTAATAACCGGTTGTGTCTAGTAAGCATGCTTAGGATGTGGATCGCTAGTATAGCTCGCTTTCAATACTTGGGAATTGATTTACTGGTAGAGAGGTCGTGATGAGCCCTCGAATTAGTTGTGTTAGCTTCACATGCTTTGTTTGCTAGTCATTAGGATAATCAAGAGTCTATTGAAACTAGATCAAATGCATGCTTGAATGTTTGAATGATTGAACTTGAATGCTTAAATCATTGGTTGATTGATTGAATGCTTAAATGACTGAATGGTTGATCGATTATGACTGGTTGTGCCAAGGAGGCACGATCAGGTGATCGATTGACCGGTGGAGAGCAAGTGGTAAGTGATGGTAAGTGTAATTATGGGTATGAATCCCGTGTGGTGTGTTGATGAACGTGTGTATTTCTATGATTGGTTATGGACCCTGCGGGGCATTGTTTGGTAGATCCTGCGGGATATTGATTGGTAGACCCTGCGGGGCATTGTTTGGCAGATCTTGCGGGATAATGGTTATGGACCATGCGGGGCATTGGTTATTGAGCCTGCGGGCAACGGTTATGGACCCTGCAGGGCATTGGTTATCGAGCCTGCTGGCAATGTATTGGACCCTGCGGGGCATTGATTATTGGATCTTGCGGGGCATCGACTACTGGACCCTGCGGGGCATTGATTACTAGACCCTGCGGGGCGTTGGATATTGGACCCTGCGGGGAAATTGGACGGTTTACCCTACGGGGATTGATTACTTGTTATTTCACTCGAGTGTATGCGTCCTGCGGGAGCATTACCTTGGTTCCCTATGACATATGGTCCTTTGGAGACGTTTCCGAGAATCCCGACGATAAGCGCCCTCAGGGGTTGTTACCGGTAGTTCGACGGTATGCGTCTCCTCTGGACCGAGGGAAAATCCGATATGACACAAATAGTGTTGTGAATCGGAGGGTGGCGACTTCATGTCCCACGGCATTATTCTACTTTGTCCCGATGACATATGGTCTTTTGGTGACATTTCTGGAGATTCCGACGTTATGTACCCTTCGAGGGATATTTCCGGTAATCCGATGTATGTGTCTCCTCTGGGCAGAGGGAAAATCCGATATGACACAAAGAGTATTGTGGATCGGAGGGTGGCGACTTCATGTCCCACGGCATTACTTGAACGCTCTATCTTTTATTGACTGCTAAGAAACGTTTTGTCTCCCTAAATTTCTATGATTATTGTTAGCTCTTGGAAAGCATTAAATACCATGGTTTACTTCCCGTATTTAAACACCTTCTTAGTTCTTCGAATTATTGAGTCTCGAATGAAATTGTCGATTTCTGTTTATTAAACTTAAAGGCATGCCCTGGTTATTTATTTTCCCTACTGAGCGTAAGCTCACCCCTATTTGTTTGTTTACTGTTTTTACAGGCTTGCGTGATGAGTAGTGGACTCGAGGCACGGGAGCTTCTGGAGTCCGGGTGCTTTGAGGCGTTGGTCGTATTTTATGGTCATGAATTTTGTTAAAGACTTATTATGACATTTGTAAAACCTTTTGTTGGAGAATTATTTCATAAGTGGTGATTTGGAGACGTTTTGTTGAATTAAAGTCAGCTGATTTTATTGGTTTTATGTCCTTTTAGCATTACAATTGCTTCATCCTTAAGTCACGTCTCGAGTCCGGTCAAAACCTGATTTGGGGTGTGACAATTTGGTATCAGAGCCTGGTTTCATTTGAAACAGGTTTTATTTTGAACTTGTTTTCAAAACCTCGGACCGCACGTCAATTAGGTGGGTAGAGTTAGGGAGTCTAAGTTTTGTTACTCGGTGACGTATTCGAAATTACTCGATACGTAGAGTTGGAATGATGACAGTCCCGAACGCCTTTGTAAAGGTTGGAACTTTTGATGGTATGTGAATTGTTTTACGCGTGTCGTAAGCTCTATTGCTATGCCTCAGTGATCGGGGATGCTTATGGTTGAGATCAAGGTGGGTCTAACGAGCGATGATCGAACCGCCATGAATTGGTTGTTGAGTGAACCTTTTGCTTTATTGTGTTGCCACAGTGTTGGGCAGTTTCTTGATTCGTCAATTTGAAATATTGATTTTCTCAATTGGTTGACTTGTTGAGGTGTTGACTTCCTGACTTATTGATGTGTTAAACTGTTTAAGAGTGAAATTGCTGGAGTTTTGACTCGGTTAAGATGTTGATTGTCCCTTAAGAATTAAGGCTGGGATGATAATCCTATTTGATGGTTAGTGAATAAAGGGTAGAAACCCGGGTGGTACTGCGGTACTTTGCTGATAAGGTATACTTTACAGAGCACGAGAACTCTTGAATTGTGTACTTGATGGGCATGAGAACCCTGTGTACTGAATTGTGTATTTTGATGGGCATGAGAACCTTGTGTACTGAATCGTGTATTTTGATGGGCATGAGAACCATGTGTACTGAATTGTGTATTTTGATGAGCATGAGAACTATGTGTATTGAATAACTTGTGGAATTGATTATTAATGGTCCCGCTTAAGCGGATGGTTAGTGGAAAATACGAATAGGTCATGCCGAAATTTCTGTAGAACTGAAATGTTTGCACTATCACGGGTTGACTCAGAGGCGCCACTGTAGTCGAGCGTGATGGTTGGGTGTCAAGTTGTTACAACGAGATTCGGGGACGCCTGAATCAGGTTGTAACGACGCGAGATCGACATGAAGGTTGGATAAAAGTTAAAGTGTTGAGAACCTGTGGAAAGGAAAGAAATGCTAAGTTGTGATGAAATTGATCGTGTTACGATACTAGACCCCGCGTATTGGGAAGATACCCGATTGGGGGGTATGCCTGTGGCCTTGTGCCTTGTGTGAATTACTTGAGATTATTCCTCCTGTGGGAGTTGATTGAGTGATTTGATTGAACCCTCCTATGGGAGTTGATTGATTGATTTGATTGAACCGCTGGTTGTTGTTGTGAGACGCACAAGGTGCGAGATTCTTTGTCTATATAATCATCATATATGACTATACTACGTATGATTATACTCTTACTATCAATTCAAGTGGGATCCATATGAGACGGACGAGAACGTCATGGTACGATGAATCGAACCGATTGGGTTAAACTGAGATATGGACCTATATGTTCTAAATGCAATGAGTATACGAGATGTCACATGTTTATATGCTGAGGGGTACCAGGAGCCGCTCAGATGCGGGGCAGAGCCAGACATCAGCTGTTGGTATGGCAGGACAGCGAGCGCCCAGGGTGCTGCTTCCACATAGCACCAGAGTTTTGAGGATAGACCGGTGGGGTCACCACCTAGAGCTCCTCCAGTCGCAGAGCCGACTCAGGCGACCCCTTTTGATGAGGTGGTTCGCGCAGTCCTAGCAGCACTCAGCAGGAGATTGCAACACCGGCATAAGAGTATGTGCCTACTGTTGACGCAGTCACTACCGAGATGCCAAGCCAGATGGACAGTTACTCGGCCCGGGCACTCAGAGATTCTCGTAGGTTGGGTACACCTATCTATTCTGGGGGTTCAGACCCCGAGACATTTGTAGTATGGTTTGAGTGGATTACCCGCAACCTTAATACTTTTGGAGTATTCGGATAGTCGTTTGAGAATATTTTCGCGACCTCCCAGTTAAGGGAGAAGCACGATACTGGTGGCACAGCTTGCCCTCGAGCAAGCAGTTGGAACATCTGGGCCGAGACTGGCCGTTGAGTGATGGATCTACACACCGTTCCACAGGTCGGCCTACGAGAGCCGGTAAGAGAACGTGCTGTCACAGCAGCAAATTCTTCCACCCCCACCGAGAGGAGGACCCCCGATGCGACGGGGTCGAGTGCACGCGATTGACGGACCCCGAGCTGAGGGACTTGATACCGATCTTGAGATCGCTTAGAGTACCTATGTACTGTTTATCTTGGGAGTGGTGTCTGCTGACACTTGAGTATTACACCAGGTTGTATCGTTTTGCTGTTACTTTATGTAGGAGACGAAAGTGTGGTAACAAACCGTCTCGTTCCTAAAAACTTGTCGTACTGAGAGTTCCCCTCCCTATTTCAAACGTGTTGATCAAACTTTAAGAACCGAGTTGGGGAAACATCAAACGTTCTTTGAATGCTATCAGCATTGAACGCCCGAGCAGAGAAAGGCTATGGCCTTGACCAATAAACGGTTCGACCGGTCACCAGAGATGACCGAGTGACGATAAGATCAGAGTAGCGCAGCAGAAGCGCAGGGGGGGCCATAACCCACAATCACCGAACCCTACTAAAAGTCTGAAATCTTAAGAGTCGAACCTATGTCGGAATTGACCCAAGACCAATGACGACGCCGACATCCCGGGACCATACAGGTTCACGCCAGCAGAACGATCGCACCGAACGTCAATCGGAAGAGTCAAAAAGACGAAGGACATGTCCGAGCGCGTCGTCGCGCAACAACAAAAAGACGCATTACAAGAGTCACATCCTTCGCGCCACACTGAACAGATAGATAGCACCGAGAGTTACAAGGACATCATACGACACTCTCATTGGAGCAGAAAGCGGAAAACGAAAACCGTGTACCAAGGGGTACCTTTGTCAGCAAGATAAGAACGAACGCCAAACGTCCCGCGAGGACTAAGCATAACCATAAAGTTACGCCTTAGAAGTGAGAGCACCTCACGTTGAAATCCGGCAACAGATAGCCGAGGGCGACTACCACAAGCTTCCAGGCTAGTAACGAGATGGCACCGAACGAAGCGTTGTGTGGTAGGTCGGGTTTTGTGCCATGCATAGGCACAAGGAAAGATAAGAGTTAAACGATTGTTGATTCTGAATTATTCAAGGAACGATTGAAGGAACCGCGCTAGTTTCCGAACTGTTCAAATTATCGAGGTCTCAGTGCGTGTTGTTTACTCCTCAAGTGGTGACTTGGGGGGACTTGACTATAAGTCGTGTTGATCGATAGCTCGTGAACGAGGGTCAACGAGATAAGGAATACCACTGGTTGGGATAACCTTTGCCAATCGATCTTGAATTGTGTTTCGCTATCGAGTGTGATTATCGTACATTTAGTTTTGGTGTCTTGAAGGATGCCTACTTCCGACTAATTTCCCATAAGAGGACCATCGATCCTTGTTTTTGAACGTCGTTCGTCCGACCAGATGTCGGTAGAGTTCATGGTGGTACTGAACCATGCACCGGTTTTGAGAACCGTTGACTCATTGATATGAGGATTTGGGTGAGACGAATTGTGATGTGTTTTGATCAGGGGTTGAGAACTGGTATCGATGTCAAGAGAAATATCGCGAGTTGGGTAACCTTCTTGATTGATCACAGTTAGGTGTTGATGGTTTACCGCGAGTTAGGTTTGCGATGATTGATGTGTGATTGACCCGTATCAGGTTGAGAATCTTGATAAGGTTTACCCGGTGTGATATGCTATTACGTTGGACAAGCGTACCAGGGGCTTATGATTAAGTTATGTTTTGAGGCATGCCGCCTTTCGACTAGATGCCGACACATTGTACCACTTACTCGATTGAGGTACGTCTACCTTTCCACGAGATGTGGCGAAACGAGCGGTTGTTCCAAACCCTGCAGTAGTAATGGGACCTTTTGTTTTAATGGTAGCATCTGTGTGTTACTTGCTGGCTTTGTGTGGGATATGTCAAGACATGACCTTATTGACGTTCCAGTGTGAACTATCCTTGTAACGATTACTACAGAGAAATTGAGAAGTACATCTGCGGATGGCTCCGTTCTTGCCCGACTTTCGGGGTATTCCGGTAAGACGCTCATACCGACGAAAAATTCTGGTATGGCATGTCTGAACCGAGGACGTTCGATCCGGTGTGATACCGGTACCGTTGAGGATTCTGATGAGAGGTATCTACATCGAGGTTGTTTGTGACGGTCCACTGTCTACACTAACGTTGGATTTCGTCATAGATTGCCAAGATCGTTATCTGGCATTCCTCAGTGTCTGAGGGACAATCGACTTGTTGTGTGTACTCATTGATTCTTTGGGCTGATCTAATTTGTTTCACGTTGAAATTGTGAACTGTTAAGTAACACTGTTTGTCAACGTCAAGTTTGATTTTGGCATCAACCTTGCAGAATTGTTGTGGTTGGTCTTGACTCGATAATGTTTGAGTTCTGTTGTGGTTAGTCCCAGTAACGGGTGCTAAGGGGGAAATGGAGGAGTAACATTGGTGTGTAGTTCTGACTCTGGTCGACTTGTAGAGCGTTCCGGCAGGATACCTGTGCCGACGGAAAACTCCGGTATAGGATATATAGACCGTTATCTGAGGTCATTAAGTGTTTAAGTGTTATTCGGATTGTGTTTTGCTCGGCTTTCTTAGAGTTGATGTAAGACGTTGCACGTTTGAGTGATGAACTGTTGAGAAAGAATGTTTTTCACCGCCAAGTATGACTTTTGAGTAACCAGCGTGATCAAGTGAAACCCGATTAAGTGAAGGTCGCGGAAATTCGGAAACGGTTAAAGACTTTATGTCCCACGGCATTACTTGAACGCTCTATCTTTTATTGACTGCTAAGAAACGTTTTGTCTCCCTAAATTTTTATGATTATTGTTATCTCTTGGAAAGCATTAAATACCATGGTTTACTTCCCGTATTTAAACACCTTCTTAGTTCTTCGAATTATTGAGTCTCGAATGAAATTGTGGATTTCTGTTTATTAAACTTAAAGGCATGCCCTGGTTATTTATTTTCCCTACTGAGCATAAGCTCACCCCTATTTTTTTGTTTACTGTTTTTACAGGCTTGCGTGATGAGTAGTGGACTCGAGGCTCGGGAGCTTCTGGAGTCCGGGTGCTTAGAGGCGTTGGTCGTATTTTGTGGTCATGAATTTTGTTAAAGACTTATTATGACATTTGTAAACCCTTTTGTTGGAGAATTATTTCATAAGTGGTGATTTGGAGACGTTTTGTTGAATTAAAGTCAGTTGATTTTATTGGTTTTATGTCCTTTTAGCATTACAATTGCTTCATCCTTAATTCACGTCTCGAGTCCGATCAAAACCGGATTTGGGGCGTGACAATACTCCCCGAATTCAACGGAGGTGAACTTGCCGCCTCTGTCTGTACGCTGAGCCTTGAGCTTTCATCTCATCTCAGTTTCAACATCGGCCTGAAAACGCCTTATTTCTACCGGAGCTTGATCATTGTTGTTTCGTAGTACCACCCACATATACCTTGTGAGATCATCAACTAGTAGCAGAAAGTATCTCTTCTTAACATGCGTTGGAGGTGTTATGGGTCCACATAAATCACCATGAACTAAGTCGATGCGGTTTGTAGCTCTATGGTGCGCCTCTTTGGAGAATGGCGAACGTCTTTGTTTTCCGATCAAACAATCGTCGCAAAGTTGCTCGATGTGTTCTATTTCTAGCATTTCTCACCATCTCGCCTTGAGAAAGCTTGTGGAGAGAGTCAAAGTTTAGGTGGCCATAGCGCGCGTGCCACCTCCATGCATCCTTGTCAGTGTTTGCTGCCATGCAAACCGGCTGTGTAATTTGGACCGTCACCGGGTACAACCGATTACGTGCTCGTTGTGCCTTGGCAATCAGCTGCTTGCGTCGATCACGCACAACCAGTACACCTTCCTCAATGTGTGTGGAACACCCGACCTCATCGAGTTGCCCGACAGATATGATGGAGCTCTGTAACTGGTGTTGTTTGTCAACTGTTGTGAAAATCACCGTGCCTCGACCTCTTATTTCCACCACGAACCCGTCACCAAACCGAACGCTACATGTGATGTTGCGGTTCAATTCGGAGAAAACAAGTGTGTCGCCCGTCATATGACTTGATGCACCTGTGTCCATGTACCGCACTTGATCCTTTCGATCATCGATCGCCCCAAGGTTGACTTCAGTGTGCACCTCGTCGAGGTGTATCTCTTGTTTTTCGCCCTACGTCTTGGCAAGTGTTGCCTCAACTAACGTCACCTGAGCCATCAATAGTTCAGGTTCTTCGTCCTCTGCCTGAACAAGGTGAGATTCGTTACTAGCCTCATCCCTCTTCTTCTTTCGGTAGTCACGGATCCAATGCCCTTCAATGTTGCAGTAACGGCACTTCCCTAGCTTCTTGGTGCTCTTAGCACCGACCTTGTCGTCTTTGTCGCGCATACCGCCCTTACCACGGTTATCATGGTATTTTCCCCGTTGTTTGAGTAAGGCGTTCGTGCCGCCATGGTCCCGCCGTCCCATGCGGCTGCGCCATTCTTCTTCCGTGAGGAGGAGCTTAGTACTCCCCTCCTCTTCTACGTCCAACCCCATGCGTTCCTCCGCTGCTTTGAATCGCCCCGTCAATTCCCCCATGTTTATTGTATCGAGGTCGACAAGACTATCGATAACGCTTTGGAATTATGCGTAGAAACTTCTGCATGACTTGCTTTTCCGGTATCTCGTCACCGAGGACACCGAGGTTGTCCACGATGCCGGTAAGTCGTATTGCCAACTCGTCGACAGTTTCGCCGTCCTTGTGTTTGAATTGCTCGAACTCGCGCCAGAGTGTTTGAGCCTTGGCATCGCGGACTCGGTTTGAGCCCATGCGAATTGTTTTGATCGCCTCACATGCCTCATGAGCCGTCTTATATTTCCCAATCATTGATATCATCTCGGTCAGAACCGAGCGCATGATCACCTCCATGACGGAGCGATCGTTGCGATATCCAATCTCGTCAGTGAGATCCTCCTCGCCTTGGATTGTCGTCCACAAGCCTCTCGCTTATAACCCGACCTCCATGAGGATTGCCCATTCTCCGTAGTTGGTACGTGAAGGATGGGAAAGTTTTCTGTGCTGACCACCATAGGGTACAGCCTCGTCCCAGCCAGCTCGCGCCCATAGCCGACTGCGGTAAAGGTACTCCCGGTGTTGCTCGCCTTGATCGTACTGACGGAATCGACAATGATGAATCGGTGCTCTAATACCACTTGTTGGTTCTCAAGATAATATTAAGAACAAAAGAAATCAAGAGACAATGGCTTTGAACTTTGCCGAGTTGCATTCTAGATGCCTCGGGTTACATGTATTTATAGCATACAAAACATACAAAATAAGAAGAAAAGTTTGACAAGGAATTACCTACTACCACCTACCCACACGGAAAAAATGAAAACCATGTGTTTTGCTTTCGTATCAATTTCGGCTAGATTATTCTAACAATCTAGGCGAGTTTTGAAGGGGTAGGTTCATTTTTCAATGGAGACGCGCTAATATTACTGTTTTCACTTTTCTTACCTCGATTCGGATGGACATGTTTTGTCTAACGTACATGTTGGTCCCTCAACAGAGAGACTATTGGGCGAGGTAAGGATGATTTCAAACATACAGAGGTCCACAGGAAAAGGAGAAATTTAGAATCGGGTTGGGCCTGATCCCATTGGGACGGAGCGTGTCTCCTCAACAACGGGCCTCTATCCCGCCTGGTACCCATTGGGTCTACCGAGGCTGCATAGCAGACCTTGCCTAGTTGTTTGGTCCAACATGAGCTCTTATTTTTTATCCACGATAGCACAACATCGCTTTCAATCTTCCGCCGACTGTTACCGACACTCCGAGGGAGACGCCACCGTCTTCCTTTGTTAGCCACGCCTTCAAGACCAACCTCTAATCCCGATCCTCATGAACCAAATCGGGGGAATGAAAGAACCTAGTGCAAGGATCCATAGTGGTCGGGTGCGACCCTCTTTTGTCGCCAAAACCCTTTATGTCCTCCCGATAGAAATGGTGGTCCATAAAGCGGGGGAGAAAGTGCATGATCATGGAAAAGCCACTACAAACAGTGATGACGTAACAAACCTCCTTTGATCCTTTATCTTGGTCATTTCATGAGGGGATCTAGAGAGTGGTCGCCAAAGGAGATGAGAGAGGAGGTGATGGAGGTGGTGGAGGTGGTGGTGGATGGGCGGGACAGGATCCGGGAAGGAGCTCGTCGACGGAAGAGCGAAAACAAGGACACGCCCTAAGGCCGGTTGAGAGAGCATGTTTTTACTCTACTTCAACTCAATAAAACTGGTTCTTTGGTTAGTTGTGTGAAGCACTTCTTTGCTATGAATTTTGTGAATGGTACAAGCGACCTATTTTTTAATTTAATTTTTTCCATAATTTTTTTTATTTTACTATTTTTAAACTTTTTAAAAACATTAAAATTAAAATTCATATATAATTTATTTTTATTTAAAAAATTATATAAATAAAATATTTAAACATATAATTCTATTTTTAAGTTATATAATATTAATTTCAAATCTATATAATATTATTTTGCAAGTTTAAAACTTTGAAGATTTTAAATTTGAAAGTTTAGTGTTTATTTACAATTTTATGTGTAGATTTAATTTTGTTCATTATTTATTAGTGAAATATATGTTTCAAAAGAAAAAAAAAACAAATAAAAAGTCTTAGAGACGGTAAGTCGTAACTGGGGCATCTCGTGTCGCATCGATCATCGCTTCGTTATCGTGGTGACCGCGTGTTCTCCGGTGTCGTTGAATCCCAGCAACCAGTCAATCTTTCTCCTTTCCTGTTACGTTTGATCCACGCAGCCTCGCATCGTGCCTAGTCTGGTAAGTGGCTGCGTTTTGATTTCTGATCTTTTATGCTTTATTTTCTCATTGTTTTGCTTGTTGTTGTACCGTGTGTATTGGAAAGTATATGGCCTCAATAATGGCTTGGAATTGATGGGTCTTAAAAGCTAACCGGTACTACCAACAGCTCTGGACCTCGTCAATCGGATTAAGTCAGACGTGTTGTTTTTTACTAAAACCTAATTCCTGCTCTAAATTGGCATTATTGCATCGAAATTTAGGATTTCATGGGGGTACTAGTTTACCGGTCGAGGAGAGAAAATGGGGTGTTATGTTCATGTGGTCGGATTGGTGTCGAGTTGATGTGCTAACCACGAACCAAACCCATATTGATGTGCACGTTTACTATTTCCAAGAACCGGTGTTTCGATTCACGGGAATTTATGGGGAACCAATGCGGGAACATCGATACCGTACATGGGAATTGTTGTGTAGACTTGGCCAGGATACACGAACCGGGGATTGGGTTCTAATGGGTGATTTGAACGGTATCCTCCATCCAGATGAGAAGCGAGGAGGTTGGTCATACCCTGTGCACCTTATTTAGAGTTTCCTACATGCTTTGACGGATATTGGGGTGGAAGATTTTCCATTGGAAGGCTACCAATATACTTGGATGAAAGGAAAGGACTTGTGGTTACTGTTGGAGGTCAGACTAGACCGGGGGCTCATGTCCCCATCTCTCCGAGAACGATTTAATCATGCTCAAATACACAACATAGGGTATACTAAATCCGATCATATGTCGATAGTCTTCACACTGATACATGAGAAGAGAAGCCTTATGGAGAGATAGTTTTGTTTTAAGAATGGATGGATTGAAGACCCGGATTGTGGAAACTAATCCAACAGGAATGGGCCAACTGAGAGGCTGGGACATTAAGGTAGATGTAATTCTGGTCACTAGGATGTTATGACATATTAATCTGACATCTCACTTTATCAATTGAATGAAGGCAATAACACGAAGACAAACAATTGGTTACCCAGTTCGGTACAAACAATCAGGTAATAATTAACATACAAGTTTCTCAAATCATCCAGATCAAACCTATGCTATTATTACATAGGGACAAACTCGTAGAGAAGTTTTTTCAATTTTCGTCCTTTCTTAGTTGAATGTTAAAGTTAAACTCGTAGAGAAGTTAAACGTCTTTCGTTTGAAGTCAAAGAAGGCAAAAATTCATCTTAATACAGGTTACCTAGAGTTGAAGAGTTGGACGTGATCTGTCAAGTGGCAGGCCCTTAGAAGAGGAGATTCCAGTCGAGACTTGGGAAGAAGGTCAAGGTCTTAACGCCAATAGAAGCAGGTCTTGCAAGTAACTTGAGCTCGTCCTCGCAAGCCTTTGAGGAGCTGGTACAAGTGAAGAAAAACCTCGCTGAGACAGAAAGTCGGGAAGAAGAGTTGGAGGCTGAGATAGAGAGCCAGATGAAGGAGTTTAAGGCAACCATCGTTCAACATGTCGTCGAGACAATAAAGCTTTAGGCTTTCAAGTTGTCTATGCAGGGCCATAGTGCATGATCCTTGACGAGGCAGGTTATCACGCCCCAAATCCGGTTTGGACCGGACTCAAGACGTGAACTAAAACAATAATAGTTTTAAACGAAAATAAAGCCAAAAAGTCTCAATCTCATAATTTTAAAAACTTTAAACACCACACGAGTCACAACTCGATAAAAACCAACGGTAAAACAGTTCAAATAAAACGGTACGTCCCTAGACTGTCTAGCCTAGGACCCTCGTAGCTCCCAAGCGTCGAGCATCCGGCTAGTACACTTCCCGCTTAGAACCTGAAAAACAACAAGGTAAGGGGTGAGCTTTCGCTTAGTAGGAAAAGTAGTTAAGGTTCTAAACCACAGTTCATCACCACGGGTAACCGTCCAATTAGGGCATACTCGCAACGCACCACTATTCGAAACAAATAAACCATTACTCTCATACAACACTTGGCCCTCACTCAGGCACAACCCGCACAACAACTCACAACAAACCGAACTCAAAACCACTTTCCACAACCAGCTCTTGACACCCATCACCTAACAATTCTCTATGAACAACACCTACGATTATCTCATAACCGACCACGCGTGCGAACTCGCACTGCAACGCAGAAATTAGGTATAACCATCTCAAGTCACCACACGCTCTCACAAGACCCAAGTCACACTTAACCCAAGGCACAAGCCCAACCACACGCACAGCGCACACACAGACCAACCCAGAGAAAAAGGCACATAGCAGAACACACATAGAGTCCATAGGACGGCGCACAGAAAATAACGGGGAAGGGTCCGGACGAAACGCACACAGATGTCGTAAATTGCGGAAGTCAACTCCATCGATTTGGACACAGCTGATTATATCACACCGGAACACACAGCGTCAGTCACGATATCTTCCTCCTCACACAGATGAAGGGCGCTACTCTCATATGTACCGAACTGGAACTCCATCGATTTGCACACAGCCGCTTATATCGCACTGGACCACACAACGTCAGTCACGATATCTTCCTCCTCACACAGATGAAGGGCTCTACTCAACGTAAATATAAAACCGGCACACTCCTCGATCAATCCCATCCCGGATTATGAGTCATCTGAACACGCCATCCTTGGCCTCGATATGATTATCCATCCGGCTACGCCGTCTCTTAAACACACATAGGGTTTCGCACACAGCACATTCACCGATGGTCTCGGTATACCAGTCGGACCATCTTAGCATACACCCGGTCTATCACTCACCCGGTCATATCACAATCAAGGTTCACATTATCAAACATGGCACACTTGCCCACACAGTCACATCATGCAACACCGAGTAAAATCTCATTAGACTCCTAATCACACTCATGACCGTCACGTACTTACCATCACTTACCGATACCACAATCAGCGTGGTAACCCCACCGGCTTAACCGATATCAAATTCCCAACCATCCCACAGTTCAACATATCTAATGAACAGGAAATAACCACACAGGTCATCAACATGCATCGCTAGTTCAATTCTACTCTTTTTCATGTTCGTTATTTATTATCCGTTCAACAACACAAGGCACACCAAGCAGATACACACAGCAAACAACCCTACGACACGACATGACCCGAATCTACCAGCACGCAATTCCCAAGACAGAAAACGTAAATGTTCATAGTTCACACGTCTACGCTAGTTATTCACATCCTGCATGTCAAACTATGATCTTTCCGGTTTTATTATTAAACCCTAATCATGCACGCTAGTAACTTTCCGTAAATAAAGCGGTATCTGCTACTTTCCCTACCTCAACCGAAGTACAACAGCTATGCCTCCTAGCTGATGACGTCCTGGCTCGCTACCTCCGGTCTCCTCTTCGTTCAAAGTCGGACTCTACTTTACACAGAAAGTCACAATTAAAACCGGTTTCACAAAACGTTCAACAGATTTGTTCACGATGCAAATTACTCGTCCTTTTTGTTAAAATCAAACCGCTTTTGTTTTAAAACTGATTTTAAACCCGTTTTAATTTAAATCAGATTTTATTTAAATTTCCTTTTGAAAATTATTTTCTTTTAACATCTCTGTTCCAATTTCGTCTACACACGCCAAAATTACAGTTCTTTTGATAAATCAGATCTTAACCATTTTTAAATAAATCTGATTTTCGTTTTAACCCTTTTCGTTTCATTTCTTTTCAAAAACCTTTGATCTTGCTTCAAACATTCCAGATCCAACGAAAGAAGCTCGGGACGAGAAACAAAAGGGAAAAGAAGGAAGAGAGGGGTTCGGGATTGAGTTCGGCCGACCACCGACGGAAATGCCGCCGGCGATCCGCGCCTCAAGAGCCGTTATTCTCACTGTGGGAACAACAGAACGACGGCGGGGAGGCGTTGGGCACGGCGGAGCACTTCTCTCGCCTCAGATCTGAGCCGGTTCGGGTAGCTCGCCTCGTCTCAGGACGAGCACGGCGGAGCTCGGGCTGAACGCGGAAGAATAGAGGGAGAGAAGTGGGCGGTTGCGGTGTTGGACGGAGGACGGGCTCGGGCGAGGGGAGTCGTGGCCGGAGATGGAGGTGGAGAGGAGAGACGGTCGGGAGAGACGGCCGTGAGAGGTAGAGAGAGAAGGGGAAGTGGGTGGTGCGGTCTGCGAACGACGAAGGAGGGAGAGGGAATCGGGAAGTGAGGGAGAGAGCCGACGAAAAATTTAGGGTTTCTGACCTTAAACTCGCTTTTATACCGAAGTCAGCAGACGGGCTTGGGCCTCCAGAACCGGGCCTGGTTAGCAGGCCGTTGGCGAAGTGGGCCGCACGGCCCAGAAGAGAGAGGAACTGGATCGGGCGGTTCAGGCCTGGCCGGATCTTCTGGTCGGGTCTGGCCTGACCCGGTCCGACCCCTTTGTACTGTTTTTCTTTATTATTTATTTTTTTCTTTTTTTTGCAAAAGCTCTCAAACGAACAACCAAAGTCCCACCACGACGTTACCAACAACTGAACCGATACTTCTTCAACCTCGACATTCCTAACGATTAAATTTAATTAAAACAAAACACTTTTTTTTTAACGAAGCGGTCTTCACACAGGTCATTTCAATACCCCTGCTAAGACTTGGCGGCATGTCATTTCATTTAAATTAAATTGTGAAACATTAACGACATTTTGTAAGAGATTTGGACTATGCTTTTGAGTACGTTTAGTTTTAGTGCAGTTGAATGATTTGTGCGACGAACTAGACTGTTAAAATTATTTAAATACAGGTAATGCACTTTTGGGTGCATGATTTTTAAATATATTTTTTTAAAACATGGTTTAGAACTTGGGCAATCGAACTGAATCGGTCACCCAAATTATCTTGCGCGACCGAACCGAATTAGTCACCTAAGTTATCTTGCGCGAGCGAACTTAGTATGTCACCTAAGTTATCTTGTGGGACCGAATCGAACGAGTAGCCTAAATTAGCCTGAGAGACCGAATTTAAGTAGTCGTCTGAGTTAGCTTGGGCGGTAGTGAGTCGCCAACTTAACCACTTGGGCGACTGAATATGTTTGGTCGCCTAAGAACTGTAGTAAATAGTTAGGTTACCATATTGACTAATAAAAAAATTCAAACCAACGAAACAACAAACTGAAATACAAATAACCTCTACCGAATCAGCTAGCTTACTGATTATGGATTAAAGAAATTGGATGCTTAGTCGAGTCATGGTAATCCACTTTCCTTAAGACGTTTGACTGCCTCGTATGGACAGCGGTCTCCCAAGATAAAACGACTAACGTCAGCGAACGCAATACTGTGTAGAGAATTCATCAAGACTGAGGGAGAATGGACATGTAAAACGATAATTTTCGATGTAAGTTTTGGATGCATTTTCAATGTGTGAAAGATAACTTCGTAGCTTGATATATATAGGCTCTCTAATAAAGATAAGAAGATAATTTTATGAGGTAGGTTTTTCTTGGTAAGCTCGAAAAAATTTATTTAGAAAAAAGTCAGATTCAAGAAGAATCTAACCAAAGGAGACCAATACAAAGGAGCTCTCAAAGGGAGCTGCGGGAAAAATCCCCGAGAAAAAAAACAACCAAAAAGAGACACTAAATCAACCATCGGTGACCCATTCTTCACCTTCTGAAGCCAGGGTCGGATCATCGAAAGGTTTCGCTGCATGTGCAAGCTGAGTAGCTTGTGTTTGTAAGCAGCTTAAGCAATAACTGGCCTGAGTCTGCAAAACCTGCTTGTCAATGTCTACATGGTTTACAACTCTCACCCGACTCAAAGAATGGGCTGGTTTAGTTTGGACAGTATAGTAATCCCCTAAGAACTTAGGAGGCCGACTCTGACGATTCGAAGCTCTGGAAGGTTGCTTCGAATGACGACCTTTGGTCTTCGGAGGTTGAAGGAGAGCCTCCTTCCACGGACTACACTGTTGACTTCTGGATGGGTCATTCAAAACCACTGATTGGGACTGACTATTAGACCGATCATCACCCTGAAAACGATCCAAAGCAACGGACGACAAAGGCCCGACGACTTTGCTACCTGAACCCGAAGTTTGATGGGTAAAATTTAAAGTGCCCAAAATATCAGCAACTGGGCTGAACCGGGTTGGGCTCAAACAGGCCCAACCACTGGCCCAGCCAACTCCACACCATGAGAGACAGCGCGCGGTAGAGCCTCATCCTGCTCACCAATCGTATCTGTGGCTACTTCAGTAACTGGGCTTAGAGCATGCCCAAATCCTGGCCCTAAGGAATCAGTCAGCCCACACACCACCAACGACCCAACAGTATCGTCTTCTTCGCGGAGACGACCTTCGTATCCAGCAAAATCAGGGACTAAATCACGATCTCCAATCTCTCCTTGATTCTCTCCCTTATCAACCGGGACAAAGAGAGACTCGGAATGTGAATTTGAATTGGCGTGGAAAGCGGGATCACCATTCTCACGAACCTGCGATGAGTCACTGCCTTCCGACGATGGAAAAGACATCGGCGCTGGTGAAGACTCAACCTGAATTTTTTATGAGGTAGTTAATCCTATACAAAAACTTGGGTGACAGTGTCACCCAAATTCTTGGGCGACTAAATGTTCCATTTGAACGGCTAGACCGTTTGGTCGTCCAAGACCCTTTTTGTAGTAGTGATAGCACTACCACTCACCTGTACTTTCGTGAGGAATGTTTAGGCCTGAAAAGGATAGAGGACTTATACAAATTAACTAGTCATCACGAAAACTCTGTGTAATGACCCAATAAAATGTTGAGCATCCTCTGGACGGGCTCTGTAATATTAGTAGTTGTCAATCACAAACAGCGTGTGTGATATAATCGGATGACACGAGCTTTTCACAACCACATATTATATTCTACCTTGGGCATATTATCAGAAGTTAAGGGACGAGAAATAAATGTGCTTTAACTCACTTAAATCAGTAGGTGTGATGCAACTTTGACTTTGCTAGCAAAAAAAAGTATGTATAATCTTACAAATGACGATGCATGATGCTATGGTTGGTGTAACAATCGCTACTAATTTCTACTGGAATTAAAGACATAATTTGATAAAAATGCTGATTAAAGTTACAGTGAGGTTCTAGCTTACCTCTCCTGCAACCTCTACTCTACAATACATAAGAAAAACATACAAGTTTCAAGACCACAAACTCTAGCTACCAATTCAGCTTATATTCTCCCAAAACCTCACACCTCCATTTGGGACCACAAAGACTACAGTCTGATGCTCATCGTGCGAGACCCACAAGGTCCTTTTCCTCTTCACTCTCGCAGCAGGACCACAAGCAATTTGTAGAGAGGAAGCCACCTGTACCAATTCCTACTGAACACCTCAACCAACGTTTCTCCAATAGGTTAATAGCACGTGACACCCTCTTCACACACCCGGCTCCACAATGTTCACTTAAGTTCCTTCCTCCAAACGACGTCGCTGGCCGAGTCTTCTCATTAGTCTCGGATAAGGACTTGGCATATGTGACAGTTGGATGGTTCTCCACCGTCTTGGAGTTGATCTTTGTTGGTGTTAACAGTAAAAGGAAATAGTGACGATTTATATTAGTAAGACTAGGCTCACAGGTGGTGGAGGAGTAGTTTAGTTATCTTCCGGTCAACAACGTTGTTCAGTTGACTGGCAGCTCGCACGCTTTCCCCACTTAATGCTAGCTAGTTTACGCTTCCCTCAGTCTCACGCTTCCATGCACCTATTAATTCCCATCCTCACTTGCCGTCTCATCCAACCCAACCCAACATGGTCACCCAAAAGACATTCTCCCTCTCCCACATTGCTTCCCACAATTCCAAATATGACTGCTGGTTCGTCGTTGACGGCAGAGTAATTATCCCCTTCTCTCAATTGCCTCTCATTTGTCAACTATGTGATTTTGATCTCGTGTGAATTGGGCAGGTACTGGATGTGACCAAGTTCTTGGAGGAACACCCAGGAGGAGACGATGTGCTTCTCGAGTCCGCCGGGAAGGATGCCAGCAAGGAGTTCAAGGATGTTGGGCATAGCAAAGCCGCTCACAAGTTGCTCCTCAAGTACCAGGTCGGAGTTCTGCAGGGTTACTCTTTCCAGGACCAGCAGGAGGCTGCACCTGCGCCTGCACTTGAGGACACCAAAAACAAAGAGATGAAAGCTTTTGTGATCAAGGACCAAAAGCCCGGCTTTCGGGGTATTCTTGAGAGCACTGTGCCTCTCCTTGTTGCTGCTTCCTACTTGAGTTACAGATACATAACCATGGTAGATCATTAGGACCCATTATGTGCATGTGCAAGGTCTCCTCCCAACTCTCTACTTTATGCAATATGTCATTTTAGTAATGCATGCTAATAAACCCTCTTGAATGGAGCAGAAAATCACATCCCATTTCCCAACACCATGAATGTATTATGCATCCACAATACCATATCAGTCAAGCGTAAGAGCAGACTGATTTTGTCCAAGGCTAAAACTGTGCTTGGCTGAATTAGCCGTCTGTCGAGCCCAATGACACCAGTTGGCTACTTGAGTTCTCAACAAGTTTGATTCAACCATGTCATTATTCAAATCAAACTATTAAGAGACAAAAAATACGGGGTAAAACATCCTTCCATACCACATAAAAGTAACTTCAACGATTAAGTAAATGTAGATTTACTACAGAAAAACCCAGAATGACAAACCAGTTTCAGATTTGAACCCTTGATTGAAATTGATGTATATATATATCACATGATATAGCAGCAAAAACCTAATATCTTGGCTCACAAACCTGTCCTGCCTTTTTCTGCCTTCTATTTGGCTCTTACAGAATTTACTGCTGGCATAAGAAATTAAAAATTAAAATGGAAAGAGAACAATGGTAAAGAATGAACTGAAGGTGAAAAGGAGCTTGGTTTAGCTGTGTGGGAGCTATATGAAAAGAAAGAAAGAAAAAACACAGATATCACTGGACTTTCAAGAATGTTGCTGACTGACACCGTATACAACAACAAAATCTACCTATATGGTCATGCAGTGACAACAAATGTGCAACTCATGCTCTTCAAGATCCTCTATCCAATTGAGTACAAAATGCTAGATGTAATAGCGCCATCTTAGATTGCAAGAAACAGAACGAGACCTGCATTGATAACCAATAACCATCAGCTTCCATGAACTGAAATACTCCCTCCATTTCAAAATAGGCTTCCACTTTCCAATTTTTGTAAGAATCGAGGATAAAAATATTTATGGTAGACTTATTCCCCATATACACCTATGGTTTAACAAACTAATAAGAGTTCACTTATCTTAGGGATATTAGTAGCACTTCATGGACACTTAATTTGGAACAATATACTAATGCTGGAGAAAGTTAACGCTTATTGGAAAGGAGGGAGTAACTGGGAAAAAATCCACTATGGGTCATTAAACGCAATAGTACAAATGCCCTTGATGCAATGGCAGGAGAATCCATAGAGAATAGAAATTATGGGTCAACATTCCAAAATATGGATATATTGATGTAAAATTGACCTATTGTATGAAACATCCAAATTACTCTGCAAAAAATGATGACTCCAGTAAAAGCACATAAATTACATTTCAAATCAAAACTTACAAGCAGATAGAATTACAACTAAGACTTGTACAATCTATCCCAGCAATTATGCTCTTAATCATACTATTGCACATGTAAAAACCAATTTTGATAAAAAATTGTGATAAGGCATAACATAATCAAACCTATTCCTAACCTTCTTATTGAGTCGATTATCATGCAAGGATCTAGGTTGTACCAATATTCTTTTGACAATTTGGTTTGATTTTGATTATATTTGCTCCATTATCTTTACCAATACCGGTTACACAGCTAAAGCTATACAAGTATTCCAACAATTTCGCAACTAAGCCTGAACTGCAGCCACCCCAAAACTCTTAAACATGTGGCATACCCCCATCTATGCTTAAATAAAGAAATCAACCCCAACTGGTATGTCATTGTTCATTAATAAAGTGCAGTCGAATAATCAGTATACCTATAAATGAAAACCCTTGCACAGCTTCTCTAGTTATTCAAAAACCTGTTTTTTAATAGACATATAAGTTAAACTGAGCACTTTGTTATGCCAAGTTGGAAATATAATTTAGTTAAGCGAATGATTCACAGCATATATCATACTTACAGATAATTATGTACTCCACAATGTACAGTGATTAGAAGCATCAAGTAGCTAATTGAACTTTTCACCATAGGAGTCCTTTTAAGTTTTAACACAGGAACATTAGAAGTTAGTGTGTGTAGTCGTTTGGTAAGTAATTCTATATTATAATTATTATTTTGGGAAATCTGACCCCCTAAGAAGAATATGTTGAACGAGTTTATCAGTCAAGAAGACAAGAACACAAAGAGACAACCGGACAAGCCAACTAAGCACTCAAAGATAAAGAAACTGGCACAGTATGAACTAGCAATAGTGTCAATCAATCAAACAAGAACAATCTTAAGAATCAAATGAACCGGTTGACTATAAGCATGCATAGATTTAAGCAAATTATCAGACTATAGATCAGCTTACCGATCAAGCAAACAAAAATTATCCACAGAGAGAGTTGAACAGGGCGACTATATTGCATCTGATACTGGGACCTCTGAAGCAGTCTCTGAATAGCTCCATACCAACCATAAAGTTGTTTATAGTAGTAATCATCACGAGTGGCCAGACAGCTCTTACTTCTTTCGTAGCATGCATTGATGCCCTAGGGTGAAACAGATGACATAACAACCATCAAGGATAATTACATACAACATGAAAGTCAAGAATCAACATTCATTGTTCATCTACAAACACATACTCAGATACGAGACGTATATAACACAATAATAGAAAATACATGCTTAACCTGACTGGGTACTCACCCTAGGCAACTGAGCAGATTCCAGCAACAAAGACTTTGCTTCTTGACTATCGATTATCTTCAATGCCGCGCAGCCATTCTTCGGCCACTTCAACTTGGAAGCAGCACCCATGGTATTTAAGAACCCTGAGACACTTGGTATCTTTCTAGGGGGCACTGCAGGCTGTGCCATGGAAGAATTTTGTGGGAAACCATCACCGATGGAAATATTCCAAGCACCAATATCAGCATTTGCACTAGCTGTCCTCCTATGCCCTTTAGGCTTCTCTGGTCTAATGTTTGAAAACCCCAGCTCAGCTAATTGGCATGAGCTCTTTGTAACTCCAAGTGTTGATTCTTTATTCATACCTTCCAAGCTCAGATTTATGATGTCATGATTTGCTTTAGCAATACTGTGTTGAGAAGCCGGTGAACCTGAAAGAAACAGTGCAAGTTCATTGCTTTCACGTTCATCCAAGTGCTCCCAAGGTAGTGGTGGCTTCCTGGCCCCAAGAGCAGATTGTTGTAAAGAGTTTTCAATACTCGAAACCAGGTCTGTAATAGCAACAATAAATTCATGGTGTCGGTCTCTTGCATCATCAGCATTGCTATTACTGTAACTTGACCTGACAGCCCGTTCAAACTCCTCTAACTGCATTCCAGTCGAAAACCAATCAAACTAAAATTCACAAACCCAAAATTGCCTTTGGACAGGTACAGTCCCAATCAACTAAAATTCACTAATCTAGTACACACTATACTTATGAATATGAGCACACAAACACACACATCTAGAAGCAAGAGGAGAGGGAGAGCTGACCTGCCATTTGGTGGTGCCGAGGACAGTAGACAGGTCTCTGCGGAGCTCCTCAGAATTCCACATACTGGAAGGGTCTTTGTTGGAGTGAATCCATGTTCTATACATTGATTCCATTCTTCAACATTGCGGAAACACAAAGAAGATGAGCAATAAATAACATTCCAAAACCCCCAAATTCAGCACTTGGATTGGATGAACATGAAAGTGTCAAATGAGCTTAGATCAGTACCTGTCTGCGGATTCCTGAACTTCCTCCGCCACCGAGAAGAAAGGATCCTTTTCCCACCGATCAAAGCTCGAAGCCATTCAAAATTAACTAAATCGCCGAAATGATGATGTGTCGGTGAAATAACAGATCGTTTGATGAAGGAATCGATTTTACAACGAAGAAAAGTTTGGTGGAAACTGCAGATCTACGGATCAGAAGATTCAAAAGGGAAAGCGAAGACCTTTTTGCTTATATGGAGGAGGAGGTGAAGCTGAAACATTACTCAACTGTCGGCGACCTGCAGCCACACGATCGTGATGCCGTCAACGGTCGTGATAAAATACAGTCGTCTTCAAAAAGAGTCAAATGCAAGGTCAAAAATGGGGGTACGAGATAACTGATTATTAACAGACAAATGTCCTGCTCTCTTCTCACTAGAGTTGACTCTTTTGGCCCGATGCTCGTGGTTAAGACATTTGGTGGGCTAATTGATTTTTGTGAAGGATAAAATAGGTTAAATTAGTCTGTTAGTATGATGGGATTATGTATTGAATTAAAAGTCGGTTAATTATTAGAGCATCTAAAGTGGTAGACGTTGAGCTGGCGGGGAGGAGTTGGTGTGGAGCAGAGTAGGCGGGGAGGAGGCGGTGAGCTGGCGGGGAGCACCTTTTTCAGCGATGGCGAGAAAAGTAGCCGTCGAACTCTAAGCCAGCACTTATCACTGACGTGGAGAGCTGGTCCATCTCGTTGACCGCTCCGACCATTGGAAGATGTCACGCTGGCAGCAACAAAAATCAAAATTTTCACTCTATAAATAGCACCTCATTTTTGTTAAACACATCCACACCACTCTCTCAATCTATCTCTCTATTCTTCCTCCACAATTTATATTTTTATTTGTTTTGAAATGGAATTGGATCTCAACAACTAGGGCCAAATGGTAACCGAGTTGAGCGGCGACATGTTTGACTTGGCAAACGCAACAATTTTTCACTTCGAGCAGTGTATCCGGAGAGACATCCGAGCCATCTCCAACGGTTACCGAGGCCGGTGTCGGGGTTCAACCTAAACCAAAAGCGAGGCGAATACTGTGGAGCGTCGATGAGGATGATCGTCTAGTTCGTGCTTGGATGCATCATTCCTACGATTCAATTCACGGGAATGTGAAGCATAACGTGAAGTATTAGGGGGACATCGCCGAAGAAGTTGCTTTTATGCCTGGACCGGATGATCCGAAGAGGACCCTGAAGCAGTGTAAAGACCATTAGGGCCAAGTCAATCCTAAAGTGACGAAGTTCCAGGGGTACTACACACGGTGTATGAATGACCACAGGAGTGGCCGTTCCAATGATCAACTCACGACATTGGGCGAGGAAATGTACCTGAAGAGATAAGACGCTTCATTCACTTGGAAACGTTGGTGGAGGCTCGTCAGAAACGAGCACAAGTGGACTTCTAAACATTTTTCCGTCGACATACCCGAGGAAGAATACGAAGGCGCACCGGTGAGTAATTTCGAGGTATCTACCGACTCGGGCAAGCGCACTCGTGAAGATACGCTTGGGAGGACAATGAGCGCACCACAGGGATGTCTGACTGCCCACCGGTGTACAAGCAGCCTATGGGTCAGAAGGCAGCAAAAATTGCGAAGCTCAAAGGTAAAGACCCTATAGCAACCAAGAAGGAGCTTGTCGAGAGTGTTCAGGCGGCCCATTTAACTGCGGAAAGAGCAAACCAAGCGAAGCTAAAGCTCTTGGCCTTCGATTGATGGGTGCAAGAGGAAGCGAAGGATAAGTCGGCCATGACCCCTGTTGAGCTTGAGTCACACTTTGCGAACCTTGGGATGTTGCGCGATTTGATTAAGTAGTGATGCCTCCTGAATGATACGCTTGTTCCCTAATGTTGTTTATTTTTCATTAGTTGTTTTTTTTTCATTTGTTGTTTTTTTTCGTTTGTTGTTTTTTTCGTTTATAGTTTTCCTTCATTTGTTGTTTTTTTCAATAATGAATTGTTTCCTTTTATTTGCCTTGGTTTGCGTGAAATTATTGCCATGACCACGCAAAAAGTCCAAATTACCCTTTGGTGGCCGGCGGTAGGAGTGTCTACGGTCGGATATCCGGCCCGACCCGTACAAAAATCGATCCGACCGAAATTTCACGGATCGGGTACATTAACTATCAAATCCGACCGTCGGGACTGCGGTACGGGACGTGTGCCGGTTTCTTTTGTGTGTGATACGTTTACTGCTGGTTACTATTTCATTGTGTGAAAGCGGTCGTTTGAGTGTTGCAAGTTTGGCTATGAACACCGGTTGGCAGTTAGTTATGTTGTACTAGTATGCCCTAATTGGACGGTTACTCGTGGTGGTGAGCCGATGTTCATTATCTTAACTACTTTCTTTACTGGGCGAAAGCTCACCCCCTTACCTTGTTGTTTTTCAGGTGTTGAGCGGGATTGTGCTAGCAGGACATAGCTGAGCTCGGGAGCCGGCGAGGGTCTTGTCTAGTAGGTCTAGTGACGTACCGTGATTTGAACTAAGACCTGTTTTTACGTTTTATTTAAGAGTTGTTGACTCTTTTATTTGAATTTATGAAATTACAGTTTATTATTTTAAGCTTTATTATTTTAATTTTCATTTTAATTATCTATTATTTTAGTTCACGTCTCGAGTCCGGTCAAAACCGGATTTGGGGTGTGATAGAGCTCCACCGGCAACCTCCATGACCAAAACCATAGAGGCCGCCGACGGCGGTTAAGGTTTGGGAGTGTGTGATTTCTCACAGAGTTAGAGAGAACAACACAAATAGACAGATGTAACACTTAAACAAAGTGTGCTCACTTAGTTTGTAAAAGATTAAAAACTGTTTTTTTTAATTACGAATCCGACCCGACCAGTTAACCAACGAGATAAATTATTAATCGATTATATTCCATTCAAACTCCCTGAAATGCTTTCAGAAAAATAGATCGGATCGTCTAATCCTATTTCAGCGCCTAGATGCTTCAGGCATTTTTACATCTTGAATTTAAGTAAATCAGACCTAATTAGATCAAATCGAGCTCTAACCGCTCTATGAAATACAGTCGTATGTGTAAGAGCATCCGCATAAATGGGGGCTGAACCCTGAAGCAGAACCCTCTACTGACTGGGCAGGGTTCAGCCCCCTGCCCCCCTAAACAGAGTGTGCTCCACATCAGAGGAACAAGTATGGGGGGCAGGGTTTTCAGAAATGTTGGCTGTGTAGTTAATTAAGCTTTTAATTATATCTGTTAACGTTATTTTTAAATCAACAACTACTAAATAAAATAGAAATAAAAGTTCATTAATAAAATACAAAATTTAAAAAGTACATAACTTTAAAAAAAAATACATATCTAAAAAAATTACATAATTAGGCATCCCCATTAATGTGATCGATTTGTTTCTGAAGTTTTCGAATTTGAGTCATCCATACCTGCAGCATTTCCAAATGATGTTCTATCTGTTCCGGGGTAAAATCGGACGTGTCCGTAGCCTTAATATCTTTAACTTCCTGCATATATTTATCAATTTTCCGGTCAAGAGCCACGGTATTCTTCGCCTTCTCATACCTCCCCTGATCTATTTGGACGAGATATGATACTCTGTCCGCCAAACTCTTCCCCTTCCTCTTCGCTACCTTATTGACAATTGGGCGTTCTCGTGGAGGCGGCATGCCAATTGGGGAACTTGGACGTCCGGTTGGGGAACTTGGAGCGATTGGGAAAGTTGAGCCTCCGGCTGGTTGCTCGCCACCACTTAAATGTGTGACATTATCATCGTCGGTGGGGACTGAAGTGGGCGAGGTTGTGCTGTTATAATTGTCGGACTCGTCCAATCGTCGTAGAAGTACCCCGGCTTCGCCTTCATCTGCCCAGAAATTGTCATCAAATTCTAACGACTCTATCCAATGGTGGAGCTTGAAAATCTTCGGCTCGTTTTTTATAACCATGGCCTGGATTCGATAGAGTTCCATCGCCCTCTCCTTAAACTTTTCCTCGCTCCTTAAACTTTTCCTCGCTCCAGCCGCTATGACCTTCCTGGGATCCTCTCCTTCCTCAACAGTGTAATATACTGCCTGACTCTTTTAGTACTTTTGTTGAAATGGGTCTTGACGGCTCTCACCGTCCATTGATTGAATGGGAAATTCCCAGCTTTGCACAAGTGCCTATGAACCGTGCTCCAGAACGTGTTCCCATCTTGAGAGGTTCCGGTGATGGGGTCGTGCGTTGTGCGTAGCTAGGCTTTGATCAGTAGCATATCCACTTCAGGGGGCCATTTGCTTCGCCTATCTGGTGTCGCCCGGGTACTCGGTCCCACGGAGGATGAAGTAGACGACATGCAGGTTTCGGTTGCGGCCGACATCGAGAATTATGGTTGGCCGAAATAGTTGGCCCCCATGTTGTATGGGTCGAACAGTGGGCGGGTGAATACCCCAGTCGTGTTTGGCGGTTGGCGAAATAGATTGGGCGGTTGTCCCATTGGATTGCCTGGTTGTCCAGTTGGGTAGGCCGGTTGTTCTATTCCACCTACGTTGACATTTAAATTTTAATTACAATTTAAAATGAATAATTCATTCTTTGATCATATATAATTAAAATTAAACATATAATTTAACTATAGTTGAACATACATGACATTTTAATTAATGAAATGTTTAATATTTTAATTAATGAAATGAATAAAATTATAATTCATAGAATTACCTTGGCCCCAAAGAGAGACCATGTATTGGTTGAACGCCTCAGGGTTCTAACCACCGGTTGGGGTGAAACTGGTTTGTAATATCTGTACGTAGGTCGACCCGGGTTGATTGGTGGTCGCACCTTGTTGATTGGTGTTCGTACCTTGTTGATCGGTGTTGTCCTCCTCTTCCGAGTTGAAAACGTCGTGTTCCGGCGGTTGAGTGAAATCGTCGCCAGACATTATCGATCGGATTTCGCAAAGACGATATGAATTTGAGAGAGTGAGGTTTGAGAGAATTTAGAAGTTTGTGGTGTGGATTTGGTGAAATGGGGTGAGGGGTATTTATAGTGGTTGAAGAAGTGTTTTTTTTTAATTTATTTTGTATTTAATTTTAAAAAAAGGGTAGTCGTTGCCGACCGTTGCTGAGAGCAACGATCATTTTTTTTCCGGCTTGGACACGTGGCACGCTGCCATTGGGCAGCAGAGAGGCGCGAGGCTGCGGGGCTGATTTTAGCCTCGCGCCTCTGCCCCCCCGAACCCTCATCGTCAACGTCTTGCCTCGTGCCCCGCACGCACCCTTCCCACACCGAGCGAACCCCGAATCCGAACCCGAACCACAATTTCCTTCTGCTCCCGCCTCGGCCTCGCCACCACGCCCCGAATGATGCGAATGCTCTAAGAGCATGTACAACGGGCCGGCCCTCGCACCCCGGCCCGCCTACGCTCGGTCCGCGGACCGTTCTGTTGTGGGCTGGTTTTCGCGCGGTCCGCGGCCCTGAAACAGCGGGCTCGTCCCTCGGGCCTCGCCCCTCGCTCCTCAGTTACGGGCCGGGCTCGCAAACGCGCCCCTCGCCCCTTGGCCCACGGCCGACACCTGGCATGCGCGCGACTTTGTTTTTTAATTAAAAAAATAGTTTTTTTTGTTAATTGTGGGATTTGAACCCCCAACCTTAAGGTTAACAACCATGTGGTTCTACCATTGATCTAGATGAGTTTTTGTTACTATGTTTTATTATAATTTATATGATATACTTTTAATTTTGGCGTGAAATGCATATTAAAATTTAAAATCAAATATTCTTTTTAATAGATTATATAGTATATAATTTAGTGTTGGATGATATTTCAAATAAAATAACATATTTATGTAATATATATTTGACCATATTATCATTTTTGTGTGTATTTCCGGTCCGATTCAAAGATTTTTCGTTATAGCAACTACTATGAATACTACATAGTTGACCATATTATTCCATACACATATTTTATTTATTTCTTTGCCATTATTAAAAATTTAATTTTTATTCGTGTTAAATTTATTTATGAATTATTTATTGTCATTAATTATTTATTTCCAAAATTGTTTAAATTATAAATATTTTAAACGATTTCTGATAACGAATTAAATAAAACAGGAAAATATCAAATAATAATCCAGTCAGTATTGTTATACACTCCCAACCTCAGAGGTCCTTTCTGTTGTAGAACACCTATTTTTCTGCACTCCCACTCCCTGACTTTTGTCCAGCCAGGGCCTCTAATACCCTTGTGAAACAGAAAGAGCTTTAACCTGAAGAGTATATTGAGTGAAACGCTAAAAACGAGTGCAGCCATGGAGGAACCGCAGCATCAGCTATGCGAGGCGGCGATTAACGGCGACACCGAGAAGGTGAAAGCCCTGATTAACTCTGGAACTGATGTCACCTTCTTCGACGCCGACGGCCTCACTCCACTCATGCACGCCGCAAAGCTTGGCCACGCCGATGTCGTCAAGGCCCTCCTCGAAGCTGGTGCCCCTTGGAACGCCCTCTCCCCTTCCAACCTCTCCGCCGGAGACTTCGCCATGGAGGAAGGCCATCAGGACGCTTACGAGGTTCTCGTCAACGCAGGTTCGTGTTTTGAGGTCTCCCATTTCACCATTGCTCATTTGGCTGTTGTTTTCTTCTATCATCTAATCAAGTTCAAAATTTTCTTCGACCACTTTGTTGAAATAGAAATATGAATATGTGAAGTTCATAATTGATTTGCTGAGCTTGTCACTATTCTTACTTCACAGAAATTGCAAATCAATAAATTCGTGGTTATCTTCATTTGTATCTGTTGACAACAGGAATGCTCAATGTTGAGCCAGTTTGATTTTTTTTTTTACCGAGATAGGGCTGAAAATTGAAATAGTAAATAAAAATTTAAGAGTTGATAATAACCAAAGGGCTGATAAAAAAATTAACCAAGGATTTTTCAGGCATTTGTTTTCTTGTATTACATATGTTGTTTCTTGCCTGTATAATATGGCATTTTTATGCTACAAAATATAAAATGCTTACTTTCTAATATGGAAAAAAAATGAAAGACGAAGAAAATCACTGAGCTCAACGATTCAATTTTTAATCATGAATGTGGAAAGTGCTATTGGGGAGTCCATGCCTTTCTACTCGTGTGGTACTGAATGATTCCTTTGAATCACTAGTTAGGCTTTCCTCCAAGCTGGTATCTAGTCAGTCACATTAGCCATTGCTGTCTTTTCTGTTTTATTTTACTTTTGAGGCAAGATTCCACAAGCACCCGAGTGATAACCTCTTGGAGAACAGTCCTGAAACACCGTGTGAAAACTGTTATTACTATTTCCAAAACCCCTTTCCTTGCTCCTCGTCCACTCACTCAATGATCCCTATAAGCCCTGCAAACTAGGAGTGTCTACGGTCGGATATCCGGCCCGACCCGTACAAAAATCGATCCGACCGAAATTTCACGGATCGGGTACATTAACTATCAAATCCGACCGTCGGATCTTTACTTTGAATAATATCCGACCATTGAAATCATGGGCGGATCGGGTCTAACCCGTATAATCCGAATTTTTTTAACGCCTCAGTTCCCAATCCAAATTTAAACTGAATTTGAGTGATATTTTCGATGATGTTCATTCCAATCAATTAAAATGTTTATACAGATACAATAATTATATTATTCAGATTCATTTTTGAAGTTCTTGTCTTACATTTGTGTTGCACTGTATATTCATTTTTTAAAACTTTCAAGCTCTTGCAAATTGGAAACAATATTCACTATTATAATAACCAAATAATATACAATAATAATTGTAAATACATTTCTTTCCTCAAGTCCAATACAGAACAAACCCAGATCTAGATACTGAACAATAATAGGAAAAAAAAACATCATAAATAAAAATAGAAAACACTAAATCAGTAATAAAATATCAAAAATAATATACTGAATCGTTCAAACACAAAACAAAACTACACTTAGAGGAAAAAAACATGCAACTACAAAACAAAAAATCAAATGGATCTATTCTCCTACAAAAATCTCAGATCTACTTCGTTGAAGAAAAAAACATGATCTCAATATGTAGAATGATTAAATAAAAAATTATGAGGAACACGGAAGAACAAAGAAAAGTAGGAACAGAAGAAGATGAAGCCATTAGCAGAACTTTCAAGAGATGGAGAAGAAGATGATCTAGATCTACTCTAGCAGAAAAGGTTGGAGGTACGGTTGGGTTAGTGTCACATATGCCAATGCTGAATTAAAGGCTATTGAGAGGACTCGATCAGCGACGTCGTTTGGAAGGAGGAGCTTAAGTGAATATCGTGGAGACGACTGTTTGGATAGGGTGCCACGTGTTCTGAACCCATTGGAGAAAGGAAGGATGAGGTGTTGGATAGTGATTGGTGCTGCTGGGTTGTCTTTACTCGGTTGTGGTCCTGCTATGAGACAAAGAGGCAAAATTGCTCTGAAGCTTGGCACGATGGGTAGCAGAGAAGAGCTCCAGTACTTGTGGTCCCAAATGGTGGTGTGAGGGTTTGGGTATATAAGCTAAGTGTGGTAGCTAGGGTTTGAGGTCTTGAAAGTTATGTATTTTCTTTATGTTTTCTAGAGAGAAGTTGCAGAGAGAGGGAGCTAGAACTCATCTGTAATATTTATCAGTTTTTATCAATTTAATGTCTTCAATTCCAGTAGAAATTAGTAGCCTTTGTTACAGTTAGATGTAGTGGCGTTATTTATACATGGAGGAGGTGTGATTGTAGGGTTAGACAAGTGGGGAACGGTATCTTTAATTTCAGCCATTAGATTAGGAAATGAGTTGGAAGATCGACGGTCAAAAATGAGTGATGGGTTGGGTTTCGGGCGGGTCGGATGTCTGCGGATCTCAAACCTATGATCCGTCACCCGCCCAAAAACTATCAGATCTGGGTCCATTTGACCCGTAGTCCGATCCGTCCTACACAGATAAGTCGTATATGGGTTCGGATCGGTCGGGTTTCGGTTCGGGTCGCGGGTCTCGGGCATTTTACACAGCCCTACTGCAAACTGCTCCTCATCCCATGTTTTTTCTTTCTTTCTTAATTTGCTTTATACATGCTACATTGCCACATTTTCACCATATTCAGATAGATTTACTGTGCCAACATTTTTTTGTTGCATAGTATTGCATCTTGTGTGATTGGGAATGGTAGATCATCTATTTTATTCCGAAATAGGGTGTTTTATGATTATTTTTACTGATATGTATATTCACTTGAGCAGGGGTTCAGGCTGAGTTGATTCTGGGCACTATTGCTAGGACAGAAAATAAAAATGGCAATTCTGATGAGCGGTACTTGGAAGATAGGGTTACTTTCAGTGAGGATAAAATAATGGACTCCGATAGCAAGGCTATTATGATGGCTTGGGAGAAACCACTAATGGAGGCTCATGCAAAAGCTGTTTGCTCTGGGGGTGGTCACATCCTGAACATTGGCTTTGGAATGGGTCTTGTGGATACTGCAATTCAGCAGTATGCACCTGTTACACACACCATTGTTGAGGCTCACCCAGAGGTGTATCAACGTATGCTTCGTACTGGTTGGGGTGAGAAGGATAATGTGAAGATAGTATTTGGGCGCTGGCAAGATGTTATTTCACAACTTGACTCTTATGATGGTATGCTCATAACTAAAGATTCAGATTCCAATTTAACAGCAATATATTTGCCCATGAGTTATCACATCAATCTTCATTTACTTTTATACCAAATTTGTTTAATTTTTCACCCTGGTCTTATATGTCTCGATGATTGCTTTTATTCTAATTAGTCAGGAGAAAATAATAGAAATTTAGAACCTTTTCTCTTCTGACCAACCCAGAGGCCATCATAAATTATCTGGTATGTTATAGACTTGTGTCATGATGTTATAGGAATTTCTTCACTCTACTTGTTCATTTTGTTAAAGAATATTAGTCATGTAGAGATATCATATATGTTTGACTTCCCCCTCTTTGGAATATCTTAAAGCTTTATGTGTTTCTACCACCTACTTATATGTTTGATGTTTCTCTGTACTCACTTATTAGAGAAACTAGTAAAAAGAATGGTAAAAAGGAAATCCCAGAAGTAGCAAGTTTAGAGTCACTGATCAATGAACGTAGCCTTGACTGCTTCCCAAACTGAAGTAAAATGACTTAGTGTGTTTTATGTACATTAGTGGTTGTAATTTTCTTCAAACACTAGACAACATTTTCATATGTTCATCAGTTCATGGTATATAGACCATGCAATTGTCTGTCATATATTTTTCTGCAAAAAGAATCTTATGTTAAAATACTATTGAAGGTTAGTGTATTGTGGGTTGAGAGAGATTAATTAGATCAATTAGGGAGCTAAAACATGAAACGACATGCTTGTAGGAATTGACTAGAAAGCCGGCAGTTAGACCTTACTAATTTCCAGTTGGACCCTTTTGTGTTACCTTCATCACCTGCACAATATATTGTCTTTGATGATGCAGATAATTTTACATCCATCAGAAACTATTACTCAAATCATTTTTCTGGAGTATTGAACCAAAAAAAAAACAAGTATTAACTTATGCAAATTTGTGAAGGATGAGTAAAATGCTGGAAGTTATCAAATGTAGCAGAAGTGTTTTAGTTGTAAAATATGGGTTATATTTTGTATCATATCCTTGATGAAATAATAAAAGTTGAAATTTTGGCTCAATCTGTCCAGGCATTTTCTTTGATACCTATGGAGAGTATTATGAAGATCTTAGAGAGTTCCACCAACATCTCCCTGTGTTGTTGAAACCAGGAGGACTCTATTCATTCTTCAATGGTCTTTGTGGAGGTAATGCCTTTTTCCATGTTGTGTACTGTAATCTAGTTTCTCTAGAGCTTGAGAACTTGGGATACTCTACACAGCTAATCCCTCTGCCAGTTAAGGATTGTTTGGGAGATGAAGTTTGGGAAGGCGTGAAACACAAGTATTGGGAGCTTGATACATATTACCTCCCTGTCTGCCAGTCTTTACGGGATTCTGAATGATGTTTAGATTCCCTTCAAATCTCATAAACACTTGAATTAGTAGCTGATAGTTTGCCAATTTAAACCCGTGATGTTGTTAAATCTTGTCATCATGGGGTCAAGTATGGACTGTAACATGTTGTGCTTTAGTTATGTATGGAGTCTTACTTTTCTTTGGTATTGATTCACTCTATTGTTGAGTTGCTTCAAACTGTTTTATTAAGTTATAATTTTATATGTTTTATATGAGAAGCTTCAACTAACCTGAATAAATCACGAAATGTCCATCAATTTCTCTTAAAAGTTGCACGCTTGGATACTGAAAGTCTGAAACTGCTTACTTGGGTATAGAATTAAAAATTGTTTGGATGTGAAATTTGAATAAAACAAATATGTTATGTATTATTTATAAACTTTGAGACTTGTGTATGAAAAGTTGGAATGGTTCTTCTTGGTTCAGTGACTTAATAATGTCCTTGTAAACCGATCCATTTCCACAGACCTTTTTTTTTTGAATAAATCCACAGACCTTATTAAATATGAAGTCAAAAAAGTAATCATCTTTCTGAAGGTTTCAAGCTTGAAACTTACAGTTGGTACAGCCAAGTCCAAATTTGCAGTCAATGAATTGGATTTTGGAAGAGGGGCATACTGCATACTAATACAGTTGTTGAGTTCAATCCATTAGTTTTCCAACACTAACTGATCATGCATGTGGAAATGAGTTATGAACCCTTGCTGTTGCTGCTGTCATTTCTTCCACTACTGGTAAAACACTAAAAATATTAATTTGTAAATATAGGAAGAATAAAAATGTGTTGAGATGGCCGAGTTGGTCTAAGGCGCCAGATTAAGGTTCTGGTCCGAAAGGGCGTGGGTTCAAATCCCACTCTCAACAATTTAATATTTTTTCCACCCCAAGCCGTTTCAGGTGTGTTTTGGTTTGGGATTTTGAGTCACGAGCTCAACACTCAACACTGGCTGGGAAGAAACACTGATTTCACTTTCAACTATATCTTCTTGTAAAAGCAGAATAAAGATTAGGGTAAATTACAAATGCATACCCTTAAGTATGCCCGTTTAACCGATGCATACCCTTAAGTTTGAACTTAACCAATGCATACCCTAACGTTTCGTTTATTAACAGAAAACCCCTTCCGTCAGTCAGACAGTAACAGTAAAGTGTAAAAAGACCAAAATACCCTCAACTACCCTTCTATATTACACAACCTGCCATAATTTAGTTTTTAATTCTTTTATTTTTATTTTTTTCCTTTCTATAATCTTTTCTTTTGTTTATATATTTTTTAATTTTCTGTTTTTAATTCCAAATCTTTATTTATAATTTTCAGACTATTTTTTTTAAATTTCAGATTTTAATATAAATCTATTTTTTAATCCTTTTCGTATTTTAAATTTTTCAGTACTTTATTTTTACAATTTCTTTTTTATTTTCTATTTTTAAAATACTTTTTTTATTTTGGTATGTTCTTCTATAGATCCAATACCCAGATAAGCATGTTCTTCTGCATATCGAAATACCCAGACGAACTACAAATTCAAGGGAAAATCACCCACATTCAAACAAACATGTTCGTCTACAGATCCAAATACCCAGACGAACCATATACCACGAAAGCTCTGATTGTATACAAATTGCTTGAACCCTATTTTCCTTCAATCGCTTGAACAGATCTGAAGAAATGGGTTGTGCTCATCGTCACAGACCAGCTCGGCATGAAGCTTGGCCGTCGTTCGCAGCCCGTGCTCGTCGTGAAGTCGCTGTCGTGAAACCACACCCAACCCCGTGAAGTCGCGCTAAATCCCCAAATCAAAAATCACCAAAAACGAAATCATTTGTAAATCAAACCCGAAATAATAAATCCTCACACCAGCAACCATAAATCCCCAAATCGTTTGGGTTGAAGAAGGCGAGGGTTCAAACCTCTATCGTAGACGGTGGACGGTGGTCGTCTTCCACCGTGGACCGCGGCGAACTCGTAGATCCACAAAACGAAGGAGGGAGGCGAGGAAGATGAACGAACGCCGTTGGAACTTCTTCTCCGCCGTTTGTTCGTCTTCTCCGACGACGGCTTCAGATCTGTTGAGCTTGACAAGGGATAGATTTAATTTGGGAGAGGAAAGGTTGAGTTACGAGGAAGATGAGGAGAATTAAAATAAAAAAATCAATTTCTAACACCAAAATAAGTCTGCTGCACAAATAATATAATTAGGTTTAGATGGACTATTAGTAATTAATTAGTAATCAATGAAAGAATCAATCAAGTGAAAGGAAAGAATGTATTAGTAATTAATTAATAATTGATGAAAGTGAGTGAAAAGAAAGGAGAGATTATATTTTCAAATTATTAATTATTATTTATATAATTGTTTTTTAATTTATTAATCAATTATTTCTTTAATTGTAATTTTGATTTTTAATTCTAAGGGCATTTTGGGTATTTAAAAAAAAGTTAACGGAATATGGATGAAAAAGTGGACGGAAGGGGTTTTCTGTTAATAAACGAAACGTTATGGTATGTATCGGTTAAGTTCAAACTTAAGGGTATGCATCGGTTAAACGGACATACTTAAGGGTATGCATTTGTAATTTACCCTAAAGATTACTGCCCTTCTCCATTTTATAGCCTTCCTATGTTTACCAAACAAGCTATAACAAAATATCTCCATTTTTCTTTTTCCTGCTTATATCTTCTACTCTAAACTAGTAATAAGTTCATACCATCTTGATTGGATTTGTCTATACTCAATAGTTTATCCAGAAACCAAAAGCAACCCATTCAAAATTCAAGCTCAAACAAGAGTTCTAGTGGCATTTTTACAAACTCAAACAACCACCTTTACTGGTTTCCTTTATGATGATTGTTCCTCCAATCTAAAACGCAATCATTGGAAAGCTTTCGGATTCACATCTCCAGCCGTACACGACGGTTCCTCCTTCTCCGATCCTGGATCCACAATCTCCAACCAGCATCCCCAATCGAGCATTTTGGGTGCTCCTTCAGACAACCCCACCGACCCACTTCCCAAGCGTGACCATTGCTCCCGGAACCCTTATCGCTTCAACGGTTCCGATTTTATGGGATGTGAGCTAAAGTTCGAACAATATTGCATCATGGAGGACATTTCTAAGGAAGACAAAACTTGGGAAGCTATGCTCGGATCTGAAGAAGTTGCGATTCGACATCACATCCACTATCTGCAGCAAATGAAATCTCAAGATATCGTCTTGATTCCGTGGTCGAATTACTTGGTTGCTCTCCGACGTCGATTCACAGATGGCGAATACAGATATTACATGTCTAAGCTCGCTCATCTGAGACAAGACAACACGATAGACGCATACTTTCAGGACATCGTGTCTCAACTCATGCTCTCGGAAAAAGATGCTCTAGCTATGTTTATCAGCAACCTACAATCTAAAATTGAGGACGACGTGCGTATCTATTTTTCAAAGGACATCACGTAGGCCTTGTTGATGGCCAAATGCTTAGAAAAGCGACACTCGACCCAACACAAGCTATGATATTTTCCTCCCTCATCCTTAGCACAATCGTTTACTCGATTTGGTGTTGGCCCCCCACACCCAAAACCCTTTGTACCTACAATACCACCCAAACAATTCCCACCTCCATCTACACCCCTCATACATCCAGAGTCCCCACATAAGCATAGAGACAGCATAAAGACGAGAGTTTCAGAAGAGGTCTCTGCGTTTGGTGTGGCGACAGATTTTTCAGAGAACATTGTTGCACCAAATCACAACCTTTTCACATGTTGGTCAAGGATGATTCTGCTCTCCAATCCTCAAGCGAGGTATTTATGGACTGTTTCTCCACTCTAGAACCTTTTTAGGATAAGGAACCAATGGTGGTTTCTAGAAAACCACTGATATCTCTCTATGCCTTGCTCGACACGTTAGGCTTTCAGACAATGAAAGTTTGTGTCCAAGTAGGTAATTTCCCTGTAGTCATCTTGATCAACTCAGGCGACACCTATAACTTCGTCAACTTGGTCGTGACCCGACGCTTGAACTGTGGTATGACACCCACCTCTGGAATTTGAGTGAAAGTTGCCAATGGCAATACTCTATTTTTGGTTTCTCGATGTTCGGCTCTGTATTGGGTCATGCAACAACACTCGTTCGTAGCAAGCTTCTTAGTCCTGCCTGTTCACGGGTGCGACATGATATGGGGGATACAATGGCTGATAACCTTAGGCCCCATCTTGTGGGTTTTCAGTACCATGACTATGAATTTTACTATAGGTGTGGTGCTTGTGAGTACTGGGATTGAGAACTGTGTCTTTTGAATGGTCATCTTCCAAATGCAATAAACTCTCCTTGTTTGTTTTGGAGGGCTCCAACTCTGCTTCTTCTTCTCGGGTAGCAGCTACTCCGACCATCCCTTCCCAAGAGTCACGCTCAGTAGGCATTCCAAAAGAAATTGAGGCTCTACTTTTCAAGTTTGGCAACCTTTTTGAGATTTCATCTGGTCTTCCTTTCTCTAGATCTCATGACCACGTTATTAAATTGCTATCAGGGTCTTAGGCCGCCAAGGTGCGGCCTTACTATTACCCTACACTTATGAAAACAGAATCGAAAGACTTATGCATCATCATGGATAACACAAGCTCATTTTCCTTCCCAATAATCCTTGTTCGCAAGAAAGACAATTCCTGGCGTCTTTGCATTGACTACATGCGCCTCAATGTTATCACTATACGGGATAACTTCCCAATCCCCTTGATCGACGAACTCTTGGATGAGCTTCAAGGCTCTTGATGAGTAGGGATGACTATGAGTCAAATCCCTCTTTTACGTGATTATACATGGTCATCAAGAAATATATAATTGGTCAAGTATCGGTCGATCCCATAGGGAGTAGAGGTATCATAGTATTCTCGCTAAAACCAGGGGACGTGGATTGTCACTTCCACATCCCCAAAAGAGAAAATAAAGGCCGAAAAGGTAAAGGGTTGTTTAAGTTTAGAAAAAAAAGGAAATTATATACACGCTACTACCTGAGATACATATCTATTGATTCACACAAAGTGTCGGTCACTGGTACAAGTAAACATGAACTCCAATTAAAGCAATAAATGCTTTCCTTTTGGTCTTTAAACACTTAAGTTCCTATGCATGGGGTATCATGAAATCAACCACATACTAGTCACAAGGAGAGGGTACAAGACTATTTCTCATATCGATATGCGCACCACCAATCATCGGAAAAAGCAATAATACTATAGTGTAGTTCTATGATCTTGAACAAACTCGATCGATCCTTGAACAAGAAATGACAACAACAAATGAATATCACTCTCATTACCAAGTACTATAAGTAGGGATAGCTACGCCACACGGAAAATCTATTTAGCTACACCTAGTTCAACATCTTAACGACCAAAGTTCATCGATCATCAAGGAGAACCAAATAGAGCTACGAATCACGATGCTCTAGTAATACACAAGTATAAGTAAGACTTTAAATCATGGACGAATCTTCTTAGTTGCGCCTAGTTCAAGATCCGAACGACCAAAGTTCATTAATCATCAAGGTGAATCGAGGATAAACCGAATCTCTATCTCATTTTGAGATTCCCTTCCCTCTGAAACCCTAGCCGCCAACCCCCGCCTCCTTCGTCTCCACCGGCTCCAGCCATGGTGGGTTTGTGGCTCTAAGCTTGGTGGCTCGTCGGAGGCGTCGTGGCCAGAGTTCAGTTGCTTCGGGTTCGGCCTCCTCTTCGGCGTGCGTCTGCAGATCCGTCTTTGGGATGGATTCGGCTGAGGGGGTGTGGTGCTGGCCAGACAGGCTTCACCGGCCGCCGGACCACCAGGTGCTCTTGGTCTGCTGTGTCGGTGGCGTGTGACTTCTCTGATTCGAGGGTTTGGATCCAGGTCGGGTCCACCCGGTTCGGGTTGGGATCCGGGTAAGGTCCTGCAGGGTCGGGCTCTCTCCTCCTCGTTTTTCCGGCCGCTGCTCTAATTCTGATCGTTGGCCTTTCACTGGACGGGAGTGGTAGGTGTTTTAGGCCCCCACGGCTTCGATTCGTCCCCGACAGATTGTAGGCTTCGCTTTGGTCTCTGATTGGTGGTTTTTCGACATGGCTTGCTCTTTTCACTTTCCTCTGCGTCTTTGGTTGCCGACCGGTTAAAGCTCGTGGTTAGTGGTAGTCTCACAGAGGTCGGAAGTTCTAGTCGGTTTGAAGTCGGTCATTTGCTAGCCACCTTTCTCCGACAGGTTCGTGCTCGTGTTGTCGAAGCACTACACGGGTTTGTGGTCGTGTTTTGTGACTGATTTCAGTTTCTGCGGTAACCACTCTTGACCTTTTTCCTGGTTGGTTGTGTTTTACTGAGTTTTTCCCCTGAACTGCCTTATTTTGTGAGCCATGTACTGGTCCTTGTAATCGTTTTTGTTTCAGTTTTCTCGGTTCCCTTACTCAGTGAGTAGGGAATCGTCGGTATATAGGTGTTGGCCTCCGGCGAGTACATTTGGTCTTTGGGCCTGTGTTTGCAGACTGTCGGTTTCGATTATAGGGAGTTAGTATTCTCGGTAGTTTATAATTACTGACCTATCTTTGTCGGATCGGTGTTGGCCGTCGGCGTGTCGGTGGTCATTTAACTCTCCTAGTTGATGACCCTGATGAGATATGGTGCACCTCACAGTTTGGCTTGTTTGTGGGTGCTTTTTACAAGACGTTTCTTGAGGTGCTGCTGTCGGGAGAGGAAGATCGTTTGAGGTGTTCTGTTGGACTTAAAGTTAGTAAAATCTAGGTATCAGACATTTTAGTTTTTGTTTGTTCGTGTTTATTTCGATTTACCCCTTGTTGGGTTTTTGTTGTTTGACTATATGTTTACTTCATGTCTGGAAAATCTGGGTATAGGATTGTTACACATTCACGCCCCAAATCCGGTTTTGACTGGACTCGAGACGTGAACTAAGAATAAGATTAATAAAAGCAATTTTAAAAGAGATAAACTTCCAAAATGATAATCCAAACCAATAGTTCTGACAATACGAGTCAACAGCTCGAAAACCAAGTAATAAAGGTGTTTAATAACAAGAGGAAAGTACGTCTCTAGACCATACAAAACCAAGACTCTCGTTAGCTCCCAAGCTCTGAGACGTCCTCTAGATCAAATCATGCTCAAAACCTGTAGAACAGTAAAGGAGAGGTGTGAGCTTTCGCTCAGTAGGAAAAAGTAGTTAAGGAAATGAGCTATCCGCTCACCACCACGGGTAACCGTCCAATTAGGGCATACTAGTAAGCACAATAACTACGAATCATTTAAACAAGTAACCCAAGACAACGCTTGACCCCCCACTCGGGTGCAATCCGTAAATCAACCTCGACACTGAACCGAACTTATACATTTCTTCTCAACGATGCTCTCAGTACCCGTCACCTAATGACTCTCGATGGACAACCATCACGGTTATCTCACAACCGGCCACACGTGCGAACTTGCACAACAATATACTGAACTCGGGTATAACTGTTTTACAAATCACAAAAGATCACATAGCAAGCAAAAGTAATCACAGCAGACAACACAGATCAACACACAGAGTAATATCAATAACAATCACTGCCACCTATGGTATTCCAGAGCAATGCACCGGCTCATCAACAACCCGACTTAGCACGTCGTCCGAACTCACATCGGCCTGGACATCTTCCCGGAACACGGCTCCTCGGGGTAACTCATAATATAGCGGACCGGAATCCTCCGTCGGTCGGGTATATCTTCCCGTAGTACGGGGGACAAATCACATCACACATACCATCTCGGGGTACGATATAAACATTTCTCTATAATACCCTCCTCGACTCTAGATCCCCTGTACCGTAATCGCACATGCAGCACAAGTATCGCACCGGAACCAAATCCTCGGCCTAGATATCCTATACCGGAATCCTCCACGACATAGATATCATACCGGAAGCCTCGGTCTAGATATCTATATCGGAACCACCATTGATATAGATATCGGACCGAAACACACCGCCTCGGAACATATCGTGACAGAACTGGCACAACATCCGCCATGATATCGGACCGGAATAACATCATCAAACATCTCATACTGAACGCATCATAGGTCTAGATATCCTATACCAGAATCCTCCGTCGGTATAGGTATCATACCGGAACACATCATCGATCTAGATATCCTATGCCGGAATCCTCCGTCGGCATAGGCATTCTACCGAAACACACGATATATCATTACCAAACAAACTTACCGAAACCCATCACATCGGTGTATCAATCACCCGATCATATCACAAGGCAGTAGTTCACGTCATACCAAACATATCGTACCAGACATATCATACCAACGTATCATACCGAACATATCATATCATGATCCTCGATTCAACAACGGATATACCACATATCAAGCATTACAAGTCATCAATCACAACAACACAGCCAACACGCAATCCTACGGGCCCAACCAGGGACCCACATGTGATACTACAGCACAACAATTACCAAACCTACGGGCACGACATGGCCTGCAAGTTATCCCTCATTTTACACGGCTACACTCGTTCCTCACATCCTACATGCAATTCTACAATTATATCATTTGTTCATAACCTATATGCATACTAGTAACTTTCCGCAATTAAACCAGTATTCGCTACTTTTCCCTACCTCGATCGCTATCCAAACGCAAGCCAAGCGAGTCGCCTAGTAGCCTCCTCCACCGTGCTCGGGACCAACGTCTAAGATCACAAAGCAATCCGAGAATTAATGCTAATTCAAGTGCGGTTTAACGAGAAAACAACTGAATTACTCCCGACAATCAAAACATGGACCGAAGGTAAATTGGGCAAGAACAAGGCCCAATCCGGGTGGCCCACAGGCCCGTACCCGACCCGGTCTGTGCGGCCCACCGGCCAGGTACCCGACCCAGTCTGTGCGGCCCACCGGCCCGGTACCCGACCCGGTCCGTGCGGCCCATCGGCCCGGTCCGTGCCTCTTAGAGGGCCGGTCGGGGACCCGTTCCGTGTCTCTCAGAGGGCCGGTCAGAGGCCTTTTCCGTGCCGTTCTGGGCATACTCCTTCTTCTTCTTCCCTCAACTTCGTTCCCACGAATTCATACCTCAAAAACTCCATTTTTAACCTCAACAAAAACTCCATTTTTAACCTCAACAAAACCTCCAAATCAGTCCCACAACCTCAATACTTCAATACTCAAGTGAGTTTCATCAAAACCACAACAACCCAATGAAATTTCATCATCCAACTCCACTTTTATCCACAAAACAACTACTTAAACAACAAAAACTCAATAACCATTGAAACCCACCTAGTTCATGCCTTTTTCTATCAAACCCATAATCAAAACTTCATCAAAAAGGGATTAGATTGAAGGATTACCTTGGGGGATGAAGAAAGGATGAGGACTAGTGAAGAATCCAAGGTTTTTGGTGATTAAATCACTCAAAGGAGCCTCCTTTTCTCCTCTTTCTTCTTCTTCTTCAAGTTATGAACTCCTCTCCCTCTCTCCCTCCTTGTGTATTTCGGCCAAGGCAACATTTGTGCTGAATTGTTGCCCCAAAGTAGCCTTTAACCTAGACTTGGAAGGACCAAAATGCCCATCTTGCTCCTTCTCTTCTCCTTTGGTCCAAATGGGGGTAATTTAGTCAATTATCACCCTTTTCTTCCCTTCCAAGCCACCATGGACATGTGTCCATGTGGGGACCACCTCTACCCAAAATATCTCAGCACATTTAAATTAATTCGGTTTAGTCCCTAATTTGACCCCGTTTGACTCGCGGTTAACTTTTTCACAAAAGTAGTCACTAGAAAGGAAACGACCCAACTAAGCTAACCGTAACGACGACTAAGCTTTTTGGGTCTCGGAAAGGTCCCGAATGACTCCCGGAGTCATCGATTGACTTTTTCGGCGAAAAGTTAACTTTCGCCAAACTTCACTGGTTCGACCGGGATCGGTTCTTACATAGACCCATCATGTTCTTGTTTAGTTGCTCGCCGCACATGTTTGATGCACTAGGTGCTCATAATTGAGTATCATTTGTTTGTAAGCTTGGAGGGTTTTACCATTTGCCTTGTCCTTTTTCTTAAAGGCTTGGTATTTTATAAAACTGTCGATCAAAAAAAATCAAGGTGAACCAAATAGAGGTATGAATCACGATGCTCTAGTAATATACAAATATAAGTAAGACTCTAAATCATGAACGAATCTACTTAGCTAAGCATAGTTCAACATCCTGAAAATCGAGCACCCCCGATCAAGATGATTACCGATAATCAAGGAGAAATACATAGAGTCTGGTAATACATAAGCGTAAAAAAACTCTAAAACACTTAACGCATCTACTTAGCTACCAAACGCCACAATAACTATGGTCACCGGTAATTAAGGAGAACTAAATAAAACATCGAATCAAGATATTATGATAATACACAACGCACAATTCTTCCACGTGCGCGTTGGGTCGGTTGGGTTCCTCAAATGTTTGACCTCTTCCCCGACTTGAGTCTAGTATGCATCGGTCTTTTTCGACTTCCCTTTGAAGCTATCAGTAGAATGGTTGAGTCATGCCTTTGTCAACCGAACCTCCTCCTCAACGTTCCATATGACCCTTAGAGGTGCAATTGATGTTGATTTCTTTGTCTGACTCCTCGATGACTTGGACGGGACGGATTGGGAAGGTCGCTCGCATGTGAATTGCGATGGCATCGATAGCTCCTGGTTGGATGGCCATAGCCCCGATTGGGAGGGCTCGATTAACGAGGTTAGTATCCAGATGTGAGACTGAAACCTTTCTACATTGGTTGACTCGTTCAAATCTATATCCCCGAGAAGTAGTTCGTAATTGTTGACGTCCATGGAAGGGAGCTCAAAAATATTTTAGAAAAAACGAGGTGTAGAAGAGAAGATGTGTGAATTTTTTTTGGGTTGATAGTGTATATAAGAGAAATAGAGGGATTTTGAAAAGGTTGGGGTCGACACGTGGCGCATTGCCATTAAGCACTACATCGACTAGTCTCATCGTTACAGGATCTCGTCGCTCTTCAACGTTGCGAATGTCTCATGAATCAAAAATTCAAGGCAGAAGGTGTTATAAACACTACAACGAACCATCTATATCGACCCTACAACACTCCACTACAAGTGCTCTTAGAGATAGTAAAGAACCATTTATATCGACCCTACAACACTCCACTACAAGTGCTCTTAGAGCATGCACAACGGGCCGGCCCTCGCTCCTGACCCGCACGCGCTCGGTCCGTAGACCGCGGTCCGTTCCGATGTGGGCTCAAAAAAACGCGGCCCTCGCTCCCGAAACAGTCGGTCCGCTCCTCGCTCCTCGCTCCCGACTGGCTGGCCGGGCGCGCGCTCCCGCTCCTCGCTCCCTTGTCTGGCGTGGCCCTCTCCCGTGCCGCCACGTGGCGTCGCCAAACCTCACCGTTTGACAACGGTCGGGTAACGGCTATATATATTTTTTTTAAACTCAAAATCAGAAAAATCAAACCCTATGAATACCCAACCCCAGTCCTCATTTTTCCCACACCACTCTCCACTTTCACTCTTTCATTCTCACTTTCTACTCTCTATTTTCCAAAATGTCCGACGACGAGGTTATGTCTGACGCTGAGGTTCCGACATACGAGGAGCTGGCTTCCCGAATGCCGACGTATGAGGAGATGGCAGCCCAACTGCCGACGTATGAGGAGATGGCAGCCCAAATGCAGCTAGTTGAGCGACGATTCCGGCGTATGATGGAGAGGCACATGTAGAGAGCAATGCCAAGGATCCAGAGGGCCATCTGTGGGGAACCAATGCGACGAGAGATTAACAGAGGTCGTTCGGAAGCCCACATACAATTGATGAGGAACTATTTTGACGAACAACCTGTATATGGCCCTGATATGTTTAGGCGTCGGTTCCGTATGTGCATACCCCTTTTTCAACGGATTATGGACACGGTGAAGGCTCACGACAGGTACTTCGAACAGAGGCCCGACGCTGCCTCACGGTTGGGCTTATCAACGGAACAGAAGTGCACCGCCGTTATACGGATGCTTGCGCATAGGTCCTCGGCCGATTCATTGGACGAAACTCTGCGCATTGGGGTAAGCACCATACTTGAATGTTTACGTAAGTTTTGCAAGGCCGCCATTGAGGTATTCAGAGCCGAGTATGAGCGTACACCCACAACGGTTGACATGCAACGCTTACTCCAAGAAGGGTACAACCGAGGGTTTCCCGGAATGGCAGGGAGTCTTGACTGCATGCATTGGAAGTGGAAGAACTGCCCAACCGAAGACCAGGGAGCCCATGGACGAGGAAGTCACCACAGGGACAAGACGATTATGCATGAAGTTGTAGGGCCCCGTGATTTATGGATTTGGCATGCGTTTTTCGGGATGGCTGGCTCGAACAACGACATCAACGTCCTCAACAACAGCCACCTATTCCAAGACGCTTACTACGGCTGTGAGCTAGCTGTGGAGTACGAGATCAATGGTCATCGATACGACCGACCTTATTACTTGGTGGACGACATTTACCCAACATGGGCACGGTTCATGAAGACTATTCGGCATCCCTTCGAGCCCAAAGAGAAGTTGTTTGCTAAATGCCAAGAAGGTGCTCGGAAAGATATTGAAAGGGCTTTTGGAGTACTTAAAGCAAGGTGGCACATCATTTCCCGTCCCGCTCGTAGTTGGAGCAAACACACTTTGGCTGATATCTTGCACACTTGCATAATTCTACACAACATGATTGTAGAGGATGAGCGCGACCGGTACGAGTATGGGGACGAGGAGTTGTTGTACGCGCAACCTCCAGAAATGCCGAATTGGACAGCACCGGAACAATGGCACCACAGAGGGCCATTGCAATACCAGCAACGAGTGGATGCTCAACAAAGTGTCCTAAGTCATGAGACCCACCATCAACTACAAAATGATCTTATGGAGCACTTATGGGGTCTATATGGAGCTGGTTTCCATGACGACGACGAGTAGTCGTTTGTGCTCTTGAAGCTGTTTTTTTGTGGGTTGTATTATAAGGGGATCAATAAAAGTTCAACAAGCTTTTTATTCATGTTCAATTTTTTTTATTGTCATTAATTATTTTTTTCCAAAATTGTTGATATTTTAAATAATTTAAACGGTTTCTGATAGTCAGCACATGGCCTCACTCCTAGGACCTCAGAGGGCCTCTCCATTGCAAAACACCCACTATTCTGCACTCCCAGGACCTCACTTTTGTCCCGTCAGCACAAGTTATGCACTCCCAGGACCTCACCAAGGGCCTTTCTGTTGTTCATGCTCTTAGAGATAGTAAAGTAAAGGGATAATTCCACCTCAATACCCTAAATGTTTCATTTTTCATTTAGAGTACCCTAAATGTTTTTAGTCTCAGTTCAATACCCTAAATGTTTGTTTATTCCAGGTTAGTACCCACCGTTAACTTTTCATCTGATTTTCCATCCAAGACAAGTAAAATGACCATAATACCCCTCATTAACAATCAAATTTTCAAACTCATACCCTTGGTTTTTAAAAAGTATTTTTATTTTATAAAAATCAGATTTTTTTAATAAAAATCATATTTTTGTTTTAAAAAATCAAATTATTTTTTAAAAAATTCATTATTTAATTAAAATTCATTCTTATTTTTTTAAAAAAAAATTATTCCTTAAAATCAATTTCTGATATTTATACAAAATTAATTATTTTTTCATATTTAATATTTTTTTTCCTTTTTTCAATAATTCTTAAACCATATTTTATTCCTTTTTTCAATTTCCTTTATTTCTACAAAAAAAAATCACCCGATCAATTTCATCTCTCTCATCAAATTTGCATATCCCAGTTTATCAATTCATCTTAGTTCATCAGTTCAAATCCATTCTTTGAAACATTCCCTATTTTCCAAATTGCATATTTGAATGCAATAACCCACAAGCAAAGAAAAAAAACACCGAGAAGCCTATATTGCAGATCTGAATTCAATTTCAGTCTCGATACAATTTCAATGTCAATAGAAATCCCCAAATTGCATATCTGAATGTCTTCAAATCCAACCCAAATCTTAAAACCCAAATAAAAAAATACGACGGAAATCTTACAACCCAAATCAAACGTACACGACCTTCCTCAACTAAGACCCACACTCCCTTTCTCCTCACCACATCCAAACCCACAGATGATGGCACCCCCATGCTCGTTGCCAGGTTGCACAACACCTGGTGGCAAGGGGGAAGAGGCGACGACGTGGATCACGGCCACAACGACGGTGTTGCAAGCTTGGCCCAGCGGCGGCGTTGCAAGCTCGGCCCAGCGGCGGCGTTGCAAGCTCGGCCCAGCGGCGGCGTTGCAAGCTCGGCCCAGCGACGGCGTTGCAATCTCGGCCACAACGACGGCGTTGCAAGCTCGGCCACAACGACGGCGTTGCAAGCTCGGCCACATCAACGACGTTGCAAGCTCGGCCAGCGTGGAGCACGTTCACAGCGATAGTGGTGTTTTGTGAGGAAAAGAAGAGAAGAGGCTAGAAATGAGAAGGAACAAGGGACTTTAGGGTTTTAACTGAATAAAGGGCAGTTTTGTCATTTTTGAAAAAGTTGGAGTCATATGCATGGCACATGACGATTTTCAGTCAAAAAATAAACAGAAAGTTAACGGTGGGTACTAAACTGGAATAAACAAACTTTTAAGGTATTGAGCTGAGACCAAAAACATTTAGGATACTCTAAATGTAAAATGAAATATTTAAAATACTATGGTGAAATTATCCCTAAAGTAAATTTTTACCTAGACATATTCCCCTCCCCACTACTAACTCCTCCATACCCATAGTGGCTCACAGGCAAGCATAGAGTATGGGCTGCGGCGTCGTTTGACTGTCTACGTATAATTATAAAAGCAGCCTCAGACTCTATCAGGGCAGTCTGTGTGATTGAAGCAATAGTAGTGGTAGCAGCAATGGGAGGAGGCAACGCCCAGAAGTCGAAGACGGCTCGAGAGAGGAACTTGGAGAAGAACAAAGCTTCCAAGGGTAATTTCCTCCTCCTCCTCCTTCTTCTCTATAATCGATAATCTTCATAAATTTTGATAACTGTTACTTCGTTTCAGCTCTCTAGAATGTGGCTCTAGCTTACCCTAGGTCCTGATTGAAGAAAAAAATTTGATCTTTCAATTTCGCAATATCTTTGTTGTATTATGCTTCCTGAGCAGGCAGAAAATAACGTCCTTGCTGCCGATTATGACTGTCACTTTGCTTAGATCCATGTTTTCTGTCGTGTTGGATTGACGATATCTTCACTGTTTGTGTTCAGGGAGCCAGCTCGATGCGAACAAGAAGGCCATGTCCATCCAGGTACCTAATTGGACGTACTGATATATGTGATTTAGTTTCTAATGCGCTTGTGCTGAGTGTTTTGTCTGGACTGGCTGAATCTTGTTTGTGTAACTTCTAATTCCATATGCTACGCACCAGCAGATATGAGAATGGCTATCTTGGTTATTTGCTAAGCAACATTGGCTGTAACAAATCAGTGACTTGCCTTCATTCACATGACTTTTGAACCTTACAAGTTGGTGCCTACTGCACCGTGTTACCTGTACCAACCATATGATTAGATGATTTCAAGTTTGATCTTTTGTTACTATGAGGTTATGGCATATGTTGAATACTAGTATGAGTGGTTGAGTGACTTAGAAATCCACTATCACTTAATATTTGACAGAACAATAAATGATGCTGTATCGATACGATACTAGTTTATAGCATGAGTGGTTGAGTGACTTGAAACTCCAATATCACTTATTATTTGAGTGAATAATGAATGAGTGGACATACCGCGTGTTACACGACTTTAAATAGAAGAACCGAGTATTTTAATTACAGAGTTAAGCTAACACGTTTTGGTAAAGAGTTTATCAATACTAGTTCATTAGTATGGGTGGTTGAGTGACTTAAAATTCCAAAGTAACTTAAATATTTGAGGGAATAAAGAGCTAGTGGACATGCACACACATGTTAAGTGACTTCAAATACAACATGGTATTTAGTTACTTAGTTAAGCTAACATGTTTTCTTAAAGAGTTTAGATGTTAGGAGCTAGATATTCATCTTTCGAATGTTTATACGCCCTTCCTTGGGAGTTCAATTATGGTCCAAATCCCTGTCATTCGAATGTTATTGCAAGCTTCCATGTCATATAATTTAATTGCCTGAATTCAATATGTGCTGATAATTAGGGGTGACCAAAAACCGATCAATCCAAAAACAAAAATAAAAAACTGACCGTCTTTGGTTGTTTTTTCGGATGTGAAACCCATCAAAGAACTGACCACTCAGTTTGGCTTGAATTTCAATGTTTCTGGGACTTTTGAATGAAGCCCGTGTTCTTTTAATTTATATCATGCAAGCTCATTTCTTTTCGTTTGAGTGAAACCCAATCTGATTTAACTTCGAGAGTATATGTTGTTGTTTTATATTTTAATTTATCATATTTATTATATTATATTTTGGAAAAAAATATTTCGGTTTTTAACAGGAAAAAACCTGGTTGTTTTGGGGTGGGTTTTTTTTGTCCGAAAAAAACAATGGATTGTAAAATGGTAAAAAACCACCAAACTGACTGTTGTTCACCCCTACTGATAGTTGATGGCTCTTTTGGGACTAGATTATTATTTCAACATTTGTGTTTTTGAAGTGTCTTGACGCAGATTCCATATGATTTATTTGCTTCTAACTCAACATCCATTCATGGTTGTCTTAATGACTCCTGAATTCAGATCTGGTTGTAAGTAATTACTCTCCCCATCCCATAATGAGTGGATATGCATGAGTGTCACTCTCTTCCAAGTTGTAATCATATTTGCAATCAGGATTTCCAGAATGTAGCGTGGTATTTAGAACACTTGGAGAAAAAGGTTGATAACTGGGAAAATGACAGAATGAGGAACCTTCCTTACACATCTGTGTGTTTGGTATTCGTAATAGTAATAAATGAAAACTCTACATATATTGCATCTTTGCTTATTTTACTGTGTGACATTTTGTCGGTCTTTTATCTTTTAATTTTGTTGTATTTCTGATGCTTGGATGTTTTTGTATTGCAGTGTAAAGTTTGCATGCAGACATTTATCTGCACCACTTCGGAGGTGAAGTGCAGGGAACATGCTGAAGCAAAACATCCGAAAGCTGATGTTGATGCATGTTTCCCCCACCTCAAGAAGTGAATATATGGGTGGCCCGAAAGCAAAGCCTCAAGAAGAAACAGTTTGAAACTTCGTCTCTAGTACTTGTTGCTATTTAGTGTGTAACTTCGAATGGAATACTTCCAGCTCCTCTATAGGGGCTGACAGCTGAGTACCAAAAATTTGTGGGATGTTATCATAGCACTATCTTTGTCCTGTCTCAACATGTGTCTTTTTTTTTATTCCTCCAAGTCAAAGCTAATTTAAGTTCTACAGTTTCAGTATATTTAGAATAAGTGTTTTGACAGTGAAATGCAGTATGCACAAACGGTCCTTGTTTCACTCCCAAGATTTGTCAATGAGATTGATACTTGTAAGAGCCAGCTGTTGCTGGTAAACTTGACTATTGCTCCCAATATCATGTTGTAATGAACCTAATTACAGTAGGACTATCAATAGGAGTGATTTATGTGTGCAGTAATTATCATTTTAGAATACGAGTTGTGTTGGATTACATTTTGCTATGTTGTGTTGGATCACAAATAGCAGGTGTACTACAAATGGATAAAATGTTAGACCAGGTAAAATAAGTTGTGCAAGAAACTGGTCACGGCAACTTTGAACAAGGGGGAGAGACTGTAAAGCCTGCCATATGAGTGTCATACAATATAGCAAACCTTAGCTTAAGATTACTGATATATGAGAGGGTTTACTTAAACCAGTTACAAACAGAAGACATTGCAGTACAAACAGGGGCCAAAATTCAGGAAAAATGGATCGAAAACAGTTACATAAAAGAGGGGAAGTGAGTCAAAAGCCAGAAACACAAAAAAATTAGTACAGTCAAGAGCCTAAACTAGTAACAGCAGAAATACACTGCCTGGGTGGAGATTGCAAGTCGTTGTGAACAAAATAACAAGGCAGTCACTGTGTCCTTGTCCTGCTATACTCCGCACTTCTGACTTGGATGAAGTATGGATGAGCCTGAAAAAATTGCACAAATTTACGAAATAAACTAGCAATTTTCAGTCTACTATCAGTGACAGGCCAAAACAATAATTGATAATGGTTCAATTAATCACAAATGTCATGATATGGATTAGATATCACATAAATCAAGGCTAAGGTAATGGATGTCACGCTGGTTGTAAGGCTCAGTAAAACAATTGTTTGGAAATAAAAACTCCAGCTCAAAATTTTAAATCATGTTCACGACAAGATAAAATTGACTAAATATTTTTATTACTAGCAATGGGTCTCATAACAGATGAGAGAAAAGATACAAAATACAAAATACGGGGAAATGGGCATGACACTGATTTCAATGAAAGGAATAACTAACACATACCATTGCTTCTCTTGCTGTCAGCCTATCCTGATGATCATAGCGCAGAAGCTTATCAAGAAAATCTACGGCCTGCACATCAAAGAAACATCAATAAATAGAAAATTAGCATGGCAGATAGGTGGCAACAGATCAAAACAAAAAAACAATCTAGAAGAGGCTTTAAGAAGCATGAAAGAAATTACCTCTGGGGAAACTAGATGCTGATTATCCGCATTGATAAATCTAGACCATGCCTTCCTGCTGTGTCTGCAGTTGTATTAAACATGAGAAGATGCATTAAATGGTATTTATGGATTTTTTTCGTAAAAATCATATTTAAGAGAATGACCTATACTTTCAAGCCAACAGCACATGATGATCCTAAATAAACGTTTAATATAATCATTACAGAGTCCGTCATACCTTCCAACTAGAGCCTCAAGCTGAGGATCAAGCTCCAGCTGATATTTGTTCAAGTACACATTTAAATCATCTGTCCCAAGAACCTGAAGAAGAATGCAAATGCCATAAGCTCACAAGCAATACATATGTTTATATTGAATTGCTAATACACTATTAACATTTAGTAGAATTTCAATAATGCTAATAAAAGGACATTACTGATATTTTATCTTCCTATAGATTAAGTGTACACTTCTTTACAACTGATGGCCTCATTCTGCAACAACATCAATATTGCTAATAAAAACATGACGTCCCACGGCACAACATTGAACCAAAGCATTGCTGCAATCTGCAATGTGATGTACACTTTACGAATTAATGCAGCACCAATAGCCACAGTATTCACCAGTTCAGAAATTTTTCACTTTACCTAGAGCAGGTTACCTACAAAAGATTAGTTTCTTCACCGCTAGCCAAATGAGTGTAACATTTACGTTAGTCCTTACCATATACAGCCATCAAGTGTTTTTCATGATACGATTAATTTTTTCTGTGGGTCTAAGTTATGGTATTGTGGACAAAGGTAATGAGTGTATATAAGATAGAGTAGATTTCAAAACTGTCTTGGAGACATTTGAAACCACATGAACAATGGAGATTTTATCAGGACCCTGACTCTTTGAGCGCGTTATAGGCCCGGAGTACGTGGCTTGATTGAAGTTCTGGCTCCGCGACGGTGAGCATTTGTTCTTTTCTCTCGTAGTGACTGTACCAAGCTCGTTAGAGAGAGCTTACACCTCAATGAAACCTAACTTGATTATTTTTCTCAACGTGTCTCTTTTATTCTTCTCCATTGGTTTAGATAGCCAAGGAGGTTTTGTGGAACACAAAGACTCAGTGCAAATGAACCTGGTCATCAATTTACTCAACAAATGAACATGGCCATTAATCTAATTAACTTGGTCATTAATCTACCTTACAAATGAACTTATGTATCTTAACCCAAAATCTTACTCCTATTACATTTAATTAAATGGAGGACTTCTACTAAAACAGAAAATAAAACCAGCATACTGCCACTGTTGTATCAGCCTGGTTGGCGCATAACATCATTCCCCCATGCACACTACGCTTGACCTCAAGCGCATAAGAAGGATCTATTTTCTCAGTGTTCTCATTGTCAGTTCCATCCTCGTCCTCGATCAAATCTAACAAAAAAAGTTTCTTACACTTGTGATACGGACCATATGTTTTATCACAGTTGAAGAAAAAACCCGTAGCGATTCGATCTTGCTTCTCGGATCTAGAAATAAGCTTGACAAACGGTCGATTAGCATTCTCCACTGCTGGTTGTTTGCTCAAAGATAAAGCTTCAGGAGCTTTCGCTTCCTCCCGAACCTTCTTTTTATAAAATTTTGCTAACCACGTTGTTGTAGTTAAGTCTCTAGGCCGTTGAATTTTCACATAAACTTCCAAAGGCCCTTTTAGTCCACTAAAAGGAATAATGATATCTCCTAGTCCACTTGTAAATAGGGGACATGTGCAGCCAAACGCTCAAACTGTACAACGTAATCATCGATCGAATCACCTTGCTTCAGCTTGGCCAACTCCCCAAGCATATTACAGGTCAACATGGACCCAAAACGCGTATTGCAAAAATGTTTAAACATCAGCCATGTGATGTCGGGGATGTCCTTATACAGCTTCATGTACCAGAGTTGTGCATCGTCCTCAAAGTGAAACGATACTAGCAAAACTTTTTCCTCCTCACTTGTTCGTTGGTGGAGGAAGTAACCCTCACAATGGTTCAGCCAAGCGGTTGGTTCAGAACGCCCATCAAACCTTGGAAAGTCGAGGAGAGTCAACCGAGGCACGTGACCTCCCCCTTTGCTGTCAGATCCCGAGCCGAAAATAATCGGTACGGATCTCTCCCGCTGTCTCACGGTGTCTGCAGAGCTGTCCTCCTGATAAGGCGCCCGGGACAGGGAATCTATCCGGACAGCTAAGTCACGGAATCAGGCCTCCGTATTGGCATGGTCAACACTATATTTCGCCATGAATTCATCGAACTTTTGTTCCAACGACTTCGGTTGCCCCATAACGCGTAGTTCTGATACCACTATGTTAGGACCCTAACTCTTTGAGCGTGTTATAGGCCCAGAATATGTGGCTTGATTGAAGCTCCAGCGCTGCGACACCGAGCCTTTGTTCTTTCCTCTCGCAATCGTAACTGTAACAAGCTCGTTAGAGATAGCTTACACCTCAATGAAATCTAACCTGATTATTTTTCTCAACGTGCCTCTTTTATTCTTCCCATTGGTTTAGATAGCCAAGGATGTTTTGTGGAACTCAAAGACAGTACAAATGAACCTGGTCATCAATTTACCCAACAAATGAACCTGGTCATCAATTTACCCAATAAATGAACCCGATCATTAATCTACCTAATAAAGAATCTATATACCTAACCCAAAATCCAACTCCTATTACATTTAACTAAGTAGAGGACTTATACTAAAACAGAAAATAAAACCAGCTTACAGTTCTTCTCTTAACCTGCCACTATTGAATCAGTCCGAATGGTGCATAACAGATTCGAACAACAAAAGAAACTACCACAAACACTCGACAGAATAAAAGGGCATCCCAATGCACAAGCCGCGCCTCATTGTGGGGTTTGGGAGGATCATTCACATCCACCATACCCTTGCTTATGCAAAGAGGCTATTTATCTTAACTCGAACCCATGTACTTGCCGCTGTGACAAGGCTAATCCTCAAACACTAAATAGACATCACCGGAAAATATTTATGAACAACAAAAGGAGAGCAAGATGAAGTTTACAGGACATGCAATGAATCTACGCTTGTTGAGCCATGGGTCATAAAAATGGAAATGCCTACACTGTGATACTTAGGCCCCCACAAACCTACAGTTTTAGTAACACTTGGCACAACCTTTTACAACCAAGTGCTAGCGGCTAAGGGATTTCTTCACCTGAGCAACTAAACTACTCAACTAGTTTAACAGCTCATATCCCCAAAGGTAACGAGTTTGCAAGTGTAACAGGAAGGTAGAGCTGGCTTTGTATTACTTCAGATTCTATCAAGTGCTACCACCTTACACAAGAAATAATTCACATCTAGATTGTTTCATTGATGGGTACTATAAAGTACAGATTTCTCCTTATAATTGTCAAGGTATCATGGCACACAAACAAATAAGAATAGAAGAAACCCGAGTTTCAAAAATGTTGAAAATAAAAGAGATCTTCAAATGATCATATCTCAATATAAGTAAACAATCTAACTTAAAATAAATTGCATGTAACCAGGGGAACATTGAATTGTGGCCCAACACCAAGATCATACCTACCCTGGCAATTTTAACAAGCTGGTCATGATTATCGTGACCATAGAAGAATGGCTCCTTGCGAAAAATCTGCGGGATAAAGGTAAACCATTGTCATCATCATCATCATCAAAAACTGAAAGAAGGATAAATGTGCAATATATTGCACATCACATTTTTAGCAACTAAAATATGCAATAAAGAATAACCACCATTAGCATAAGGCTCACCATTCCAGCAAACATACAGCCCAGGCTCCACATGTCCAGTGAATAATCATAATCTTGTAAATCGACAAGGAGTTCAGGTCCCTTAAAGTACCTGGAAAAAAATTATACATAGTTGTTAAGTTTCCCAATAAATGAATGTAGAACACATGAAAACTGCCATTAGTGTACTTAACTTTCATGCCAAAAGAGGTGTGAACTCTAATGGATAAATCCATATGAACTCACTGAAGGGAAACCAAAGTTCAACTCAAACCGCCCTATATGTTCTAAATGTAGGAATAATGTTCATTGAGGCTTTAGTAAATTCCAAAATAGATGTAGGTCCAGTTACAATAGTAAGGGACCCTAAAGAGATGGATCGAACATGATAAAGTTAAAGCTTGTCTATTAGAAGTAAAACAACAAGCCCACAGCAAACAAGAGTTGCACTAACATGCATGCATAACACATATTACTAGGACCAAGCAGGTTTAGATCTCTTTTTCTATTACCATACATGATATAACAATCATAGAAATTTATTAAGTGTACCTTGAAGCTACTCGAACATTGTATTCTTTATTGGGATGGTAGAACTCAGCAAGACCCCAATCAATCAACCGAAGCTTTCGCAGCTCATGGTCAATCATAACATTGTGAGGCTTCACATCTCTATGCATAATGCCTTGTGAATGACAATAATCCAACGCCTGCAATGACGGTAGCAATAGCATTATTTATCCATAATCCATCTAGTTCCTCTAAAATGAGTAGCACTAGCAACAAGAAAAGGTATATCCATGAATGAAAAAGACAAACACAGAAATAGAATGACAACTTTTGCACTAAAGCTCTTACAATACTTATCCTAAGAGAAAAATAAAACCTCTCATGTCATATTTAAACATAAATAAACAACACCAACCACAATATATACATCCCCAGATACATGTAATGAAAGGAATTAATAAAATCTTACAGAACAAGAGAAACAGAAATTTGGTCTCCGCACAGGTTAGTTTGAATAAGTTGCTCGTATATATATATATATATATATATATATGTATGCGAGCAATATCACTGCATATTATTAAAATCACTCATCTACACTTGGAATGCTAAATTTACAGATGCCTCGTCCATGTGATAACTTCAGGAGACATAACATTAGAAATGAAATAATTCCATTACTGTGATGAGAACGTATCTGGTTTTCTCCTAAGTTCTTGTTACTCCAGTTCCACTATCACTTTACACTAATACTTACATGGATATCCAAAGTAACTACCCACATTGCTTATCTGATGATCGATTATAGTTGTTGATCAATAAACTTGTTTATACTGGTTCATCATAACAAATTCCGAGTTACTTGCAACAAAGGTGCAGACATCACTGAAAACTACATACATTTTAGCACAAGCAACAAAGACAAGAATTTTGAGAATGTAGTATTATGGAATAAAAGTGAAAACCTTGAGAAGCTCGTATATATAGTATCGTATGTCATAATCCGTAAGCGTGGGGTACAAAACTTTGAAATCTGTACTGTTCACATGTTCAAATATCAAGCTGGGAGTTTTTGAATGCTGATCTCTGACAATATCAAACAGCTTCACAATATTTGGGCCTCCACAAAGATTCTGAAGTATTTTAATCTCCCTTTTGATCTCCATAAACCAATACAGTAAACAAATGTTAAACAGGAATAACAAATTAATTTGAGTAGAAATCATGATTCATCATAACAAGGCATAAAATAAAAACAACTTGTAAGGCATAAAAAATAAATTAAATATAAAACTCCACCTTTATTCTGTACTCCTATTGTAAACTTTTCTACCAATAAGGGTTAAAGGAAGCTTAAATAGTTATCCTATGTTTTTCGTCAAATTTTGGGTTTGAAAAAAGTATACTACTCTATATAGGCGTCTAGATTAACTTCAGTGGTTATTGCACTGCACTTAATGAGGGCAACCAAGTACCTCCCAACAAGGGAAAAACCATAAATCTTCTGTGGTGAAAACATATGATCTTGAAAAGTACTGTGGGCAAAACATATGGGCCCAATACTTAACAGAACAGAACATTCTGTTCATTATTTTAACAGAAGACTGAACAATACTTATTGTATGTTTTTGTCCACTTTTAAAGTCAGTGTAGTCTTAAGCAAGTGGACAAAACTTTTTGTAGTTTTTAGCAATTAACCCAATATACTTTAACTTCTACAAATCTTCACAGAGAGAACAAATAGAATTCAACCCCTAAGGTACAGAGTTTAAATTATAACCTCAACAGACCAAAAATACATGTTCTAGTTTTCTAGTTTTTTACATCCAGCTTCCATGTACTTTTTAACACTATTTACTATTTAGCTTCGCTGTCTTCTTCCATATAAAATGAACTGTTTATTTATTTTAAATATTTTGTAGATATAAGAAGATGGTGCTTGCTTTGGTGAGTAACAAACTATACTATACAACTACTGCATTTGCAACACCATTTATGCCACTAACTGAAAACAGGCATGAATAATATGCAGTAGAATTACCAATATGTAACATGGTTTGAATTATTTGTGACTTTCATCGTTATTTACAGACCTAAATAAATAATTACCAATCTCCTGTAAAAAAGATGAGACGCAAACCCACATCTAAAGATATAGGAATTACCACACATGAGTGTCTAGAATCAATAGCTATGGTGCTTAAAGACTGATATTTGGCACCAACTCTGTCACTATTCAAGATGATCTTAACTAATTTAACAACAACCACTCTCAAGAACACTCTGATTAGCAGAGATGGTGTAGAGACTCACCTTCTTCTTCTTGACAGGTTTGAGGATCTTGATAATGCATTTGTCATTGCTGGTGACATTTACTCCTTCAAAAACCTCACTGTATTTTCCCCTCCCAACTTTTCGAACAACCTCGTAGTCATCTTGGTCACTGTGCACAGAACGGGAAAAAAAAAGTTAAGAGTGCCACACAGGAATATTTACTTGCAAAATCATTTCAATTTATTGATTTAAAACACAATGGAAACAACATATAAGTTTTGGACCTCCCGGCCATAACATTAAAATGCTTCCACGTGCAACTTCTTTGTCAGCAAACTGTAGGAATACAGCTTGAAACGTGAAACCAGCATATTGAAAATTCAATGGCATGCCAAATTGGTGGGACAGTACGAACTTAGGGGATTGAAAATATGACCTTAAAATTTTATAAGAACTCTTGTCTAAGTTGCCGAGTCATTTGTCAATCTTTGACGTCTTACATGGTTACTAATTTAGAACAAGAAAAAAGAGAAACCAAACTGCAGTCATCAGCTCACCTGCCCTATACTGTATCAACTAACAAAAAAGCAAAATAGCTTACCAAAATCCTGACTCGTTTACAGCACCTATTTCATAAAAACAGATCAATGGATCATAGGTGAAAATTTTCCAGCTAGCTACTCTCACGATCTAATTATAACAAAACATAAAGAGAACATATACCATTGAACTTTGTACAAGAAAAATATGCATTTTTACAAACAAGGTAAAGTGGACTAATATCACAGCCACCAGCTTAAACCTGAAATGATTTCACGTGAACGCACAAAAAGGAAACAAATTATGATCCAATTAGACTGCTAAACAAGTGAAAAGAATCGGTATGAGATTAAAAACCCTAAGAAGACACACATACAGGTATGGCAGGTTCGGCAATTACAGTTGGAGAAATAGAAACGGATAGAGGAGCGTAGTAGGGATTCGAATCAGCTCTTACCCCCACTGAACGGTGAGAGCCTCGTAGTCCCAGTAATCTCTGGGACGGTGGACGTTGACGTCGGCGTAGACTCGAGCGCAGGACATGGCGGGCTTAACTAGCTGCAGGAAGAGGATCGTGGAGGACGGAGCTTATGAGCAGAGCTGTACCATTCGCGTCGAAGACGAGGACGGAGCAGAGCAGAAGATCCAGAAATGGCAGGACTTGAGTTGTCCAGCCAGAGACGAGTGCAACGAATCTATCGCCAACAGGCCAGTCTGATTCTCACTCGTATTATTTATTACCTTTTTTCAGATTTTTATATTTCTTTTGAGGAAAAAGATACATTACATGTGGGCGGCCCACGAGGCCCGGTTTCTTCTCACTGCAATGTGTATAGGACCTGTAGTTGAACGCCACGTGGCGCACATATGCAGCCACGGTCCACTAGTAGAATGTGTAGTACACGTCCGAGCGAGTCCACGACACGCGCCCCAGGAAATAGAGGGGCCCCCAGAGACGATAATATCTTATCTGGGCCGTACGATCTGAATAGAAAAATAAAAGAACGACCAGTGGGAAGCGCCCGTGTGTTGATAGCAGAAAAGGAGGTAAAGCGTGAACGGGTGAATCGGAGGAAGGTCGCGATCACGGACACGGGAGAAAGCAGTAACACGTGGCGGGAGAGGAGAGGATGATGACGTCAGGGTCAGTCTATAACAGTAACATTGATGGAGAGAAAATTAGCTCTCTCCTCACCGGAGACGATTCAGTTGCATCTACAGGAAGGAGAGAGGGACAAAAAAGTGGGTTTGCTTCTTCTTCTTCTTTTCTTTTCCGTCTGTTATTGAGATCGTCTTGTTTCTTACTAAATGTTGTGATTTTCTCTGAAACGTATAGGCTTGTGCTTACATCTCTCTGGAAAGCTTGGGAAGGAGGAAATGAAGAGGTGGAGCAAGATGACACGCCCAATGCGGAGAGTTTTCCTCAGTTTCGCTACGCGTTTCGGGATGCGGAAATCCGGTAATTATCTCGCCGGAAGATGTGTGAGATCAAGCAATTGATCTCATACTGTTACATCATCTTTGATTTTCTTTTTCATTCACAACTGATGAGGTTCGTTTGATTACTATTATTGTTTTTGGATCATTGCATATGAATTAATCACTTCAGAATTGAACTTGACGTTGAAGACTACAATTAGGTGTTGAATTGGGTAATATATAGGTCTCGGTGTTGTTGTATAATTGGTGGACTGGTCACAATCTCTAGGTAGAGCGTCTATTTCAGGGTTGTAATTGTGACTGTGCCGTTCAGCTTACAATTTATTCAAAACTTGAAATGAATGAGATATTGACACAATTTCTTAGTTTTGGTCAACCATGGTGATGATTTTTTATACCAAATTTTACTTCAAAGAAGGAAATTCGAAATGCAATTGTATAATCTGCATCTGATGCTTGTATTTCTTGTGGGTAATTGAATAAACAGGACTGGGGAAGCTACAAAAAGATGTGAGTTGCTGTGAGTACGAGGATGTGCATGTGATGTGGGAGATGCTGAACAGAGAAGCAGAAGTTGATGAGGAGAACAAGTGTCAGTGGAACTGGAGGTTCATAAACTTGGCCAGAAACTCAAATCTCTGCCGCAACTGTTAATGGATGGATTGTGCCAAAGTTGTTATAAATAAAAGGAAAAGGGGAACAAGGGTGGTCATGTACAACGACATAAAAGATAACCTCTTCTCCACCTCCCATACTCAGCCTCTAGAATTATAAGCTCCTATTATACATACATACACTTACAGTGCACGTGTTTTGGTATATACTTGTGTGTTGCAGTTGCTAATGGTAGAAACTTTTGTGTGCCCATTTCCTTAAGTTAGCAATAGGATAATGCTGTTGAACTTCAATTCAGATTGTCTGTCATCTTTTGTCTCAAGTCTTGGATTACCCACAAATTACTAATGTTGACTGATTGACTCAAGAGGCCTAAAAGGAGAAAAACACAACTATCAGTGACTGGTGTAAAAAGCAACCAAAAAGACAGAGATGGAGGTGCGGGGAATCGAACCCCGTGCCTCTCGCATGCGAAGCGAGCGCTCTACCATATGAGCTACACCCCCTTGATGATTTCAAAGCATACTTTTAATTTTTTAATCATTAATGAAACAGTAATTAATATGCTATTGTTTAGCGGGTCGGGGACCGCAGAAGCAAAAGTCCCTTCTATTTTGCATTAAAAGAGATGTCTTGGTGGTAATCATTCCCATGTTGCACTGAACACAAATCAAGCCATTCATGATACTCACATTATTCTTCTGTTTTGCCTTCAATTTGATCAGCATTCTTTGGACTAAATCTCATCTGGAGGAGAAAATGGTGGTTCTGGGCTATATCATCAAGGCTTCTTGGTCTCCACGTTTATTGCTGTGGTGTTCATCAACACTTCCTGAATGATATTAATTATATCAAATTTGTTGTATGGAACCTTCCATGCATGTTCATTCCTGATCTTGTATATAGTCATTCATTCACTTCAGAGTGATGTTTCAGATATGTCATTCACAAACAATGCTGGTAGCTTACCTCAAAAAAAAAAAACAATGCTGGTAGCTTAACCTTGAGAGAAACAAGGATAATTTTGGATTTTGGGACTTAAATTGCCCTTGGTTTCCATATCCAAGCAAATTCTTATGAAGGCAACTTATATAACGCATCAAAAATCAGTTATATGACTGTTTTCTTCATTGCAGGAGAGAACTCTGGCCCGGGTACGGTATGAATAAGAACAAAGGTGGATTCTGTGTAGAAGACTAAAGCCCCATTAGAGCATCCACAACCATCTCGCCGGCAGCTGGCGAGATGGCGCTGGCGGGAGGATTAAAAAAGTCTTTTTTCCTTTCCCAGCCAGCTCACCGCCTGTGAGAGCTACAATGGCACTTCTGTTGTCGACGGGGAGCCGCCGGCGGTATAGAAAAAAATAATTTTTTAATGTATTGTTTTATGTAGCATTTGTATATTAAATGTAAAAACAACAAGTAAAAATAATATAAATCGAGTCAAGTTCAAGTTCGATCAAAGCCACTAATTCTCGAACAAAACTGAAATTTACTCAGACCAAAGCTCGATTAAGCAGCTTTGCCCTGCCTGAGAAGACGATTAAGATGGCGGGAAACACAAGTTCCCGGAGTTAACATTTACAACTTGAAAAAAGTGGTCATCACACCAAACGGTATAGAAAAAAAGGATCGCCCGACAAAATAAAAAGAGACAAATAAGCATAAACATCACAAATAAGAGTACAACAAATGAGTTTAAGAAGAAGCTAATGAGACAAGACGAAAAATAACTGAATGAACTAAAACTGAACTTAAAACCTAATTAACGATAATAGAAGCTAGGCGTCTCCAAATTTATTTCAGATGTGTTCGACGAGATCGTCCTTCAACCGATAATGTATGTGTTCATTTTGCATCCTCGTAGTGTTTCCAAGTATGACATTAGTCGGGACGAAGCCTCCTCGTACAATATGTGGTTGACTTGGACCACCTTCATCTGTTTGTTCAAGGTATCCGTCGTACGTATGACGTTCAGCCTCAACTATCATATTGTGCAGTATAATGCAAGCATTCATGACCAAACCGACGGACTTGGGAACCCACAAGCGGCTCGGTTGTTTGATAATGTGAAACCGAGATTGGAGTACACCGAAAGCTCGTTCCACATCCTTCTTGCACGCTTCTTGGACTTCAGCATACTTCTTCTATTTCAGAGTTTGAGGTAATGAAATTGTTTTCACGAACACTGGCCACGAAGGGTATATGCCATTAGCAAGATAATACGGGAGTGTGTAGTGGTCACCATTTATTGTGTAGTCAACTGGTGGTTGCCAACCATTGATAACGTCCGCGGATAGTTTGGAATGGTTGAGTACCGTCAAATCGTTGTTCGAGCCCGGCATGCCGAAGAACGAGTGCCAAATCCATAAGTCACGAGTAGCAACCGCCTCGAGGACAACGGTTGGTCGATTACCGTGGTCCCTCCGGGAATGTGCTCCTCGAAGGGCCTTTGGGCAATTCTTCCACTCCCAGTGGATGCAGTCAAGACTTCCAAGCATGCCCAGGAACCCTCGCGCTTCATTGACGGACAAAATGTGGTCCAGATCAGCCCGTGTAGGCTTACGCCGGTATGTAGGACCAAATACTCTATTGATTCCACTGCAAAAGGTTCGCAAACATTCCAAAGACGTTGTTTCCCCTATCTTCAAGTACTCGTCCAACTCATCAGCTGCAATTCTGTAACATAACTGCCTAATGGCGGTAGTACATTTCTAATAAGGAGAAAATGAAACTTTACTCAAAGAATTTAACATTTCCTTGAAGTAATCATCGTGCTGCTCCAATGCCTGTACGATATGGAGGAACACAGCCTTTGGCATTCTGAACCGACACCGAAAATGCATCTCCGTGTACACAGGGTTGGTGTTGAAGTAGTCCTTCATTAACAGTTCGTTTGCGACTACCCGGTCACGTGCAATGTATTTTCGCTTCCATGGTGGAGAATCGACCAAAGCGTCTTCTGACAACCCCCTGTCGGTGGACAAACAGTCTTCGAGTATCTCGTCCAAAATGGAATTCAAATCAACATTGTCGGGTAGATTGGCCATGTTGACGGACGAACAAGAATGCGGGTCGAGACGATGATTTGTGAGAAGGATGAGTAGTGAGAGTAGAGAGTTTGTGATTTTTAGTTGGTTAAGGGTAGGCTTTTATAAGGATTATGGTTGGTTTAGACATAAATATTGTAATTATGGTATGTGTTATTTTAATATAAAATTACAAGGATCAAGGTTCTTCTATTGGACATTTAGATTTTTTTGGATAATATTGGTGTGTGTTATTTGAAAATAAAATTATAAGGATCAAGGTTATTCTATTGGACAATTAGATTTTGTTGGATAATATAGTCGTTGGCGCCGACGTGAACTGCCAGCGAGAAGATCCTCGCTAGCGACGTCCCCGCCAGCTCCCAACCACCTCCCCGCCAGCTCCTCGTCGGCGTTTTCTCCCCGCCAGCGCCATAACGCCTCCTACTGTGGATGCTCTTAGCCCTAGCCCGATTGTAAAGCTTTTGTAGAACCTTACAGGGGTGTTTATGGTCATGCTATCCATTTGTTTCTTGAATATACCAATATATTTGTTCCGCAATAGGTTATATTTATATCTATATATTATTCATATAAATTTATGAATGGACATCGATTATAGGTCGTTGAGCTGCTTAATCCATAGTCCATTTCATAATTTTTTACCACATAAATTTTGTATCCTACTATCAGTGGGGGTTCAATGGTTACCCACTACTACATGTACCCCTTCAGCCATGTGTGCGGTCGAGTTTCATCTCATTCGTCTACATAGAGATCAGAGTACATGCAATAAATATTTTTGGAGATGCTCGAACTGCTCCATTCCGAGCTCTCCTCGCTTTTGCCCTTGGTACGGAGGTAATTTTTGCTCCCATCCCTAAAACCCGTCGTATGGATGATTTTTTGTGGATGCGTGTTAGCATTGATGTGGACAGGCCTCTACGAAGACTAATTCGCCTCTGTTTTCTGGGACACCTGACTTCCTCTCTAGTGGGGTTGCAATATGAGAGGCTTCCGGGTTTTTACCCTCGATGCGGCAGATTAAACCATCACATCGAGGCATGTAAGGCTCACTTACTAGGGGTAGATCGGGAGGAGATCCGGTATGATGAATCCATTCGAGTCCGACGGGATTGAATGTGGATCGCCTCCTTAAGACGGAGTGGAGGGCACATATAGCACCATAGGTGACCTCGGTGGATGACCTCCTCACTTCATTATCCCTCAATCCGATTAGGGACTTTGTGGGAGGAAGTGGAGCAACAACCAGTAGAGGCCCCATGCTACCTCCATCTAGGGTTTATGGCCTTGGGAGGAGAGCAGGGGGGTTGATCGAAGTCTGGCGACTTGGATAAGGAGGCCCTTGAGTGGAAAGTTTCAAAAATACAAGAGTCGCATCCAGGATCGTTAGTCGGGCCCCCGGTATTACAAAGGCCAACGACTTGGCTAACATGACGGAGGAAGTGGTCCCTATTGTTCCTGATCTACCTACATGTGGGATAACGATCAGAGCAGGGAAGCTGAAGGAATCTTAGTACCAGATGGGAGGTGTAGGCCCCATACGGACAAAGGTAATGAAGTTCAGAGGCAAGGGGAAAGTGGGGCAATGTTATACCCGAACCAACCAGATGAAAAAGGTGCTGGAGCTTTCGTGGATGATCCCAACTACTCGCCAACTAGTGCTCTCAAGAAATAGAAGACAGATTGCGGGCGCGACTTGAAGAGAGAGTGATGGAGGAGGTGGCGAACCAACTCAGGGAAGATTAGGCACAATTGACAAAGGCCAAAGCGGAGTTGGAGAACCAGATGAGGGAAGAGTAGGAACAACTGGTATCGAGGGACGTAGAGGTGGAAGGGTCACTAAAACAGGTAAACGACTTTATTATACTCTTCCAATGAGGTATCTTGGGAGTACAACTACGCATTCTTGAAGGAGGCACAAGTAAGGACGACCCGAGTAAGAACATCTCGGGTAAGGACGAGTCGAGATTTAGGGTATGAACATTTGTTACAAGTTTGTTGGATATTTGTAATGTATAAAATATTTGGATATTTATAACTTTCGTACTACTACGTGTATATATATGTGTGTGTGTGTGTGTATGTGTGTAGGGAAGGTTTCAGGTGCGAACCCAAATTGGGGTGCGAACTGCAAACTCTCTCCCACATAATGACGCATGGTCGAATTTTGGATGAAGCATTTTTTTCCCAAGTTCGCTAATTTAATCATTCCCGATTCGTTTTAACTTCGATTTTTTTATTCTTGCACCATTATTTTTATATTTCCAAGATTTATCCATAGAGATGCATATTGAATATATTTGGAGGCGGAAAAACAAAATAGGAAAAGTATGACATAATTACATAAACAAAATGTAATTTGGGTAAGAAAAAAATGTAATTACATTTTAAGTCCTCATATTTACATTTTATATCCACAAATTTACATTTTCTATTTTCATCCGATTCACATTACGTCACACTTTTCTTATTTTGATTTCTCGTGCTCCAAATATATTCAATATGCATCTCTATAGATAGATCTTGAAAAAATAAAAATAATGGTGCAAGAATAAAAAAAATTGAAGTTAAAACTAAGCGGGAATGATTAAATTAGCGAACTTGGGAAAAAAAAATAAATGCTCCATCCAAAATTTTATCATGTGTCATTTTGTGAGAGGGAGTTCGCAGTTCGCACCCAAATTGGGGGTTCGTAGCTGAAACAATGCCTATGTGCGTATATATATATATACCTATAACTACTGTTTATTTATGAATGTGATTGATATATGGATGCACGTGTTTTATTATGCAGGTTCTGCATGTTTGGGTGCATGTTTTAATAATAATTTTTTTAAAATTATGCATTTCACTTCTGCGACGAACGAACCTTCATCTGCGACAAAGGCATGTAATTGTAGAGGTCAAACCTTATTAGTTGTTCTACAACGTCATTTACAACATCGTAGAGATAACAACTCTTCTATGACGTCATGACATGACGTCGTAGAGGATTTGCTACCTCTAGGACATCACAAATGACGTCATAGTGGAGTTTTTACCTCTACGATGTCATTTATGGCGTCGTAGTGGTAACAAATCCTCTGCAACGTCATTGCATGACGTCGCATAACTGAATTTTGGGCAAAATAGTGGGACCCGGTCTTATGGGGTCACAAAAGTTGGAGAAAGGTACTTCTGTGACGCCATAAACAACCTCTACGACATCATACGAGCGTTGCAGAAGTTGCTTTCCCTTGTAGTGCGTGTTAATGAACTCCTAAAATTATATATAATTTGATCACTCATATAAAACACAAACTCAAATGACATTGTTGAAATTGTCATTCCTAAGATTTTCGAACATAAGAATGGAAATATGGAGAATTTAAGGAGGGGTATATGATCCTCATCCCCGTCATGTCCCGTTGTTGCCCTAGTTTTGCCTTGTCCTGATTTTCTCTTAATCTATAAAAATTTAAGAACACAACAAAATACAACTTAATTTCATAGTAAAACAAATCACAACAAAGTCTCATTACAATTCAAATACAATTAAGGGAAAAAGGTAAAGGACTAATCATAGTCTCGTAGCCCTAACTGTAATTTCATATTCTTTTTTCAAACAAAAACCATATATTTTCCTAAAGAAAGGTAAAGAGAATTTGAGAAGCGTATTTTAGAACCATAAGTTTCAAAAGCTGTCCTCACCAAAATTCGATGATATTTTTCTTCGCACCTTGTTGGAATGTAACAAACAGTGGCACCTGATTAAACGTTCAGATTTGGAAGTTGTGGATCTGGTCGTCCACATCTCTACTCGTAGATGTCTTCATGCATCAACGACATACTGTATAGATAGAAAGAGCAGTTAGACCGTAGTGAAGCACAATGGAGGCACATCTTTATAACATCTGATTTGTGGTCCGTTGACTTGATATTACAAAGTGAAAGAGAGAAGACGCCTACTACTTGTGGCGTGTTGATTTTATATTGTAGAAGAGATGACAATGATAAGGCAAAAACAATACGAGGTCAAAAGATTACAAAAATATTTATATTGTAGACAATGAGACATGAAGAGGTTGAAGGATTATAATGTATGTCAATATTTAAATATAAAAAATATAAAGAGGTACAAAGACAAAATATGTATTAATATAATAATATATAACAATATAGTATAAGATGTGTAATACATGTATAAGAGCTGAATCAAGTGCGAATCAGGTGATACACAACAAACATATGAACTGAGAATGCTATAGATACAAGTTGAGAAAATAACATTCCAGTTTTGAGATTTTTTTGAAAGGGTGAAACGAGAGGGTGCATTACTAGTGCAAAGTAACTAGTACAAGTATATGACTAAAAGTCTTGAGAACAGAATAAGTCTGGGCCTCTCGTAGGATACCCAACGCTCTGAACCCGTAGAAACAGTCTAGTTTACATCCTAGACAACGATCATTAACCCTACGTCCAAACCGTTCAAACCAAATAGTCCAACTAAACAGAAATATAAAAAATCAATAGCTAAAGAAGTACTGGAAACAAAAACATAAATAAGGACAATTGAAATAATAAAGGTCTTGAGGTGCAGTCTCGATCTCCCATCCACAGCTCGGTCCTAGGTCATGAGGAGTAGGACATCAACCATCTACCCCTCGGAGTCCAATCAGCTTCATGGTGCTTGACGGGATTATTTTTCAGCCCTCGCCATCTCTGAGTCCTCCTTAGTTTCCTCATCATACCTAAGCTAGTACCTCCCTGTCAGCTCTTCTGACACACCCAGCGCTCTCTTCAATTTCACTTGTAATGTCCGGACATACACCTGCCCTACCTTGGCCCGGGTCTTGTTCTTCTGCATCTTCAGTCTCTTGGTCCCAAAACATCCTCCTAGCTCCCGAGGCTCCTTGTGTGTTCCCCCTTGGGCATCAGTGTCCAACATCTGCGAGGCGTCGGTCCAAGAAGGCGGTAGTGACTTTGTGGGAGTCTTAATGGAAACGGTTGGATCCCCCACCCCCTCACAATCCACGTGGTGGCCTAGGTTAGCCATGTCACGGGTCTTTGCGATCGCGCATGTCCCGTCTGACAATCTTCAGTGCCCCCAACAGTAATTGGAGATGTCCCCTCGGGACTTTCATTAGCCATGTCGCCATACTTCGGTGTTGTCCGCCTCCCCTCAATAGGCAATGTTGTAAACCCACGATGGTGGAAGAAGTTTCTCGTCCCTTACAGGCTGTCGACGGTCTGAATCAATCCTCAAAGACGTCATCAGATCCTCCACCCGAACTTCAGGGCGACGTTGAGGGGGACCCCAACGGCTCTGTAGCAACCAGTCCGTATCCACTCCAACATTAGCACATAAAGAATTAGTAAACCGTACCTCATCCTTGCCCACTCCTCTAAGCTGGGCCATGCAGTGTTGGATTCGGTGAGTGACACGTCCACAACAGGCAGTCGGCACAGAACCCCATCAGTCTCTCATATTGCAGGTCCACCATCGTAACCACTCGATGACCCGAGAATTGTAAACAGACCTTCCTCCGAATCGGCCTATCCACATCCAAAGCAACCCTGAACCACAAAATATCATTCCATGGCTTCGGGTCCAAGACGGGAGCCTCAGTTACCTCCCGGCCGAGTGAGTTGGCAAGCAAGGACCGGACCGAGTCATTCCGCGCATCACCTGGTACATTAAATGCTCGCACTCCTATTTCCATAAATCGGAACGGGATGCTATCCGACTAACTGCATGGTACGTACGACAGGAGGATAAGCGGGTAACCACTAAAAGCCCAGAGCCCTTGGTGGTGGATTCGGTTGAGGACATTTTCCGAGGGGAATAAAAAAGAGACAACGGGCGGAGATAGTACTTCCACTCCCATATCATCGACCCGCCAATGTTTTAGCATATCCCCCATCAACAGCTTGGGGGTGTACCGGATACCCGTAATGAGTCGACCCACCAAAGACAGTCGGTACCGGTCATCAGATGCGTCCAAGACCGCGTCTCGAGTGACCACCACGACAATATCCTCCTCTTCCTCGTCCTCGATGGAAAAACCACCCAAGTGGTCCGAAAATGCTGTCGAGGTTGGTTACTGTCGATGGTAGAGGAGGCAATGGGATGGTTAGATCTATAGACACACCGGTGGCGGTGTCAATCTTGGACTGAGCGTTGCCACCACTGCGTGTGGCGGTAGTGTTGGTTGCATCGGTGCATGCACATCCGGTGGCTCTCCTTGGGCCTGCTCCCTGCGTTTTGGCGAGAACCGACCGTAGTGAGATTGTGGGCGGTCCTGAATCGGAGCCCACCGTGATGATAAGGTCGGAAACGCCTTCGTTACTAATGACGACGACGGTGACAACATAGATGCTGCTGATGGAGGCGTAGGTGGTAACATCGGCGACGTTAGTAAATGTTAGGGAGATTCCACGCGGTGTGACAGTGAAAGACTCGGCCGGGGCGGTTGAGCCCCTACCGTGATGAGGATGAAACCACTGTGGCGGCTAGAGGATGAGGACGATGAAGAGGAGGAGGGAGCCATGACCAAGGATAAGCAGGGGGTGCTTGAAGTGCTCAGAAAAGGCGAAATGAATCAAGGAGCTTGGGGGATGCGAGAGAGAAACAAGGGGAGGAAACCCTAATGGAGCCGAACGCTGTTATTCCAGTTTTGAGATAAATATTATGAGACAATATGTTTTCACACTAGGATCGCCATTTTTACAAACTAGAATGTTATTTTTGTTTCTCAAACTACAATGTTATATTTTCAAACTATTTTTTTCTCGAAATAAGATATTGTTTTTTTTTTCAAACCATATTCGTGATTTTCTCAAACTACATTTGAGGTTTACATGTTCACACCGTATGAGAGGTTCACATCTGATTGTGACATTTCGAGACTGTTTAAACAGTACAACCTTGTTCCTGGTTAACGTCGATTCTTATTCCGATCATAAAATTCTTGTTCTAAACCCGTCTCAATTGTGTCATGACATCATGTCTCCATCTGTATAGGGGTATTTTACCATCCCTATCCTAATCATCTTTAACATAATGGAACACGTAACAAAATTACACGTCCACTAATCTAATGTACTGTACTATGCCACGTGACACTCGTACTGATATCCTCTGGACCGGGCTGCTTTACGAGCATCACATGAAGTAAACCGGGCCATCATGGGCCAGGCAGGCCACACAAACTTTCATCCCGGGCAATTAAAATTTGAATTGTTATTTTTTAATAAACGTTTGAATTTTGTGTAACGCCATAGATAGGGGAAAAGACCGAACTCACGCCCATTTCCGCCGAGGACTTGCTTCTACTCTCTCTCTTTACTTCCTCGCTCGAAAGACCAAGCAGATCTCCAGATTCCGAACCCAGGCAAAGCTAATCGTCCAGTTCTCCGTTCGATATCGTTCCAGTGTCCGTTTCAGTTCTGCAAGTTCTGTACATTTCAGGTGCTCACTCTAGGTTTCAAGATCGGTTGAATCTTACCGTAAATTTTCCATTAATTTTAGTACACAAGTCCGATTTCGGATTTCGTGCCTCGTTCTCACGCCATTTTTCTCGATTTTGAAGAGATTATTTGCATTGGAGTGTGGCTACGGAGAAAATGGGGCTTGAACACTATCATGTGATTGAGCTTGTCGGCGAAGGTTCTTTCGGTAAGGTGTACAAGGGAAGACGGAAGTTCACTGGTCAGGTAATTGTTTCATTTTGAAGAGTTTATTGTGTGATGAGAAGTTGAATTGCAATGCTGACATTCTTGATGTGTTCACACTGTTCCTTAGACTGTTGCAATGAAATTCATCATGAAGCAAGGAAAAAGCGAGAAGGATCTTCATAATCTCAGACAGGAAATTGAGGTAATGATGTCTTTTGGCTTCATTTCAACTGTACCTGTTCTATAAGCACAAACAAGATAGTTTTCAGTAGTACTTGAACTCTATATCTAAGCACATATAGTTGTATGTTTAAACCCATCATCAGTAGCAGTCTCATGACAATTTATATTGCACGGTAAGATTGTTTTTTCTTAATTTGGAAGGAAGCTTTGTGTGTCGGCAACAACTATTATTTGGTTGTAATAGAGGGCTAAGGTCACATAAGACTATTTCAGTTGAACTGTTGATAATTTTTAATTTTTTGATAAGGCAATTCATACCAGTTGCCAATACACTCTTTTCTGTTTTCTTCCTGATGCGATTATGCGTGCATAAATGTTGCAGATTCTAAGAAAGCTGAAACATGAAAATATTATTGAAATGCTTGATTCGTTTGAAACCCCCCAAGAGTTCTGTGTTGTCACAGAATTTGCTCAGGTAATGCACTTCACTTACTCTCTCTCCCTCTCTTGCTCTTAACATACACACATTCATGCATGGGCCTACTATTCGCTGATACATATTCATGCCCAGCCATACCCTTCCTGTGATACATATTTCTATGCCACTGCATTGTAATCTATAAATTTACGCATACATTTAATATTCGTGATCATGTGCATATGCATCAGTGGTTGATGTCACTTTTTTGTGCAGGGTGAACTATTTGAGATTCTTGAGGATGATAAGTTCCTCCCTGAAGAACAAGTTCAAGCAATTGCAAAGCAGTTGGTATGGTCTGCTCGAAGAGCTCTTTTTCATCACTGTTAAAGCCCAATCCAACCCAAAAGCTCGAACTGATGGGTGGAGGCACTAATATGCTTATCAAGTGTTCAATTTGTCCATACACTTTCTATGTGGGACTTATATTTCAACACTCCCCCTCACGTGTAGGACTGGACATCTACACGTGGGCCATAGCAGGACTGGACATCTGCATATGGGCCGGAGACCACAGGGTGGAGGTGACAAACAGGCCTTGGGCCGAACCAACTCTGATACCATGTTGAAGCCCAATCCAACCCAAAAGCTCGAACTGATGGGTGGAGGCACTAATATGCTTATCAAGTGTTCAATTTGTCCATACACTTTCTATGTAGGACTTATATTTCAACAATCACAAATATAAATCAGAATTGAAATATTGAAATTTATAGTTTGATGTTTTTTATGTAATATGTTATTTTGGTTTGACAAAAAAGTGATGTTCAAAATATTCAGGTGAGGGCACTGCATTACCTGCACTCCAACCGCATCATCCATCGTGATATGAAACCGCAGAACATTCTAATTGGTGCTGGATCTGTCGTGAAGGTTGGACTGAACATATCATCTGTTCGATATATTTACTCAATGACACAAATGTACAGTTTAGTATTTTCCTCATGCATATGATAGTTGCATAAACATGCTACTCTTGTAGTCATCCTTCCCTAGTCATTGGCCTGCCATGTTTTTCAGGATAAGGTTGGGTAAATTCTGGTTTTCTCTTTCCAGTTTGTTCATTTAAACTGTACATGCTTTATTTCTGCACGATTTCTTTATTGTAATGCTCCCTATGCAATTTGAAGATTATTGCTCCTAACAACTGGCCTGAAACTTGGTGATTACAGCCACAAAATAGATTCTAGGTTTTTAAAGTAATACAATCATTAATTGGGACATTTTTATTAGTTCTACATCTGAGTTAAAATCTTAAAGTGTATAGATTTTTACTTCCTTTTGTTTTGGATATGCTATTACTATTTGTTTCTATTTATGGCAGCCCAGACCCTCTATCTAGCATATAACATGGTAAAACATGAAAGTGGCATTCAGACTCCAGTGCTGCACATTATCTTTAGTCCAGTGCATCACATTATTTCCAGTCCTATAATATGAATTGAGCAAAACACTTTATCCGAGCTTTTATGAATTGATGTAGGATCAGCCGTTTTGATGGAAACAATTTGAATGCGTAGATTTGTTGTATGTTATAAAGATATATTTGGAACTCTTATCCTGGAGAAGCTATCAGGAAAAATAGAGAGAGAGAGAACTAAAGATGATTTTGGTTTGCAAATATACGATTCATTGCAAGTTAATTATTGGAACTTTACTTTCTTAGGTTGGAAACGCTTCATTTATAGCCAATGCCTTTTTTGCCTAGTTTGAGTTTGTTCCGTTGGTTCTAGTTGGTATTCTATTCAGGGGCAGGTTCTCCACTTTGACGTCTGTGGCATTGTTAGTGAAGAATCATTCTTCTGAGTTAGTAAATATCCTAACATGTTAGATTTTTTCTTACTATGTACAGTCTATCCTCAGATGGACTTGCCATCCTAAATTTCTATTTTGCACATCATGTTTAATCACTGAATTTTATTCTGCAACTTAGTATGATTTCTTTTTATCACGTTCCTGCCATTTGGGTTATTGTCTTTTTCCCTCCTCTATCTTGAGTTCATAAATTTGTATTGTGGCTTTTATTAATTCTTTCACCGTGCTTTGATTTACACAGCTTTGTGACTTTGGTTTTGCACGGGCTATGTCTGCAAATACTGTTGTTTTGAGATCCATAAAAGGTTTGTTGATCTCTTCATAATCATGCATATCATATTTTCTTTATTCTCTTCACTCATTCCATATTGACCAAGTGGGCCATGATGGTTTCAGCAACTGTCTTTTTTACAAAGTTCTTATCCATTTTTTAGGTACTCCTCTATACATGGCACCAGAACTTGTCAGGGAACAACCATACAACCACACTGCTGATTTATGGTCTCTTGGGGTTATATTGTATGTCAAATTCCATTTTTTCGTTAGTCCCTATGTTCTGTTGATAAATTTTAAGCTTAAATCGCATATGACACCGCTTCTTTTGAATTTATCTTCCCAAATATCACATTGCTAAACTTAAGATATTCTCATGTTTCCTTTACATAAATTTATGTGTCTTCTGGAACCTCACATTATATTAAAATAGTTGCACTCATTGTTGGTGGCTGGAGCAGACTTTCGATTTTTAATGGATTTAATGTACGACTTTAAGTGGCAATTCTTCCAAGAATATCGTCTGCATTTGTTATTATTTTGTTAAAAGGAGTTATTGTTTCTGTTTATCTAAACTTTTAATTGTAATCATACCATAATCTCTCTTGTTCTTATTCCTTTCCAATTTATTGTGTTATTTTGACTTCCTTACACTGTTACATAACATACTGAAATAATTGGTTGTGGAAATAACAGGTATGAATTATTTGTCGGCCAACCACCCTTTTATACAAATTCAGTGTATGCACTCATCCGCCACATAGTTAAGGTACATTTGCTCGACCAGTACAATTCTTTTGTTCTTCTGTATTCTGAATATAGAACAGGAGAAAGCTAATGGTACAATCAACTTTACAGGATCCGGTTAAGTATCCTGACAACATGAGTTATAGCTTTAAAAGCTTCCTCAAGGGATTGCTTAACAAGGTTGTTCACTGTTTTTCTATCAAATATGCCATCTATCGGTCCATTTTATAGATTCTTATTTTCATTTTGTTGGTGAAACACAGGTACCACAAAATCGATTGACTTGGCCTGCTCTACTTGAACATCCGTTTATTAAAGAAACTTCAGATGAAATGGATATCAGAGTAATTACTTCTATGCTTTTTCAGATAAATGTGTCATCATGTCTTTTACTCTCATTTTTATTAGAATACCGTCTTTGTGTACAATAAGTCTGCTCTGTACCTTTTCTCTCTTATAAGCATAGTGTCTATTGCCATTTATACATTAAATTCTTGGCTATAGAACTATGTTAATTTAAGCATCTATTAACTATTTTACAGGATATGTCTGTCACACCCCCTTCATCGAGGACATGTGATGCTGGCAGGAAGGTTGAGGGAAATGTCATCCATACCTCACCAGGTTTAACAGCTGCCAGCCCTGAGAGTAAGACCTGCAGTATAAAGTTAATTTTTTTTTTAAAATGAAGTGATTTTAATATATTAAATTTTGATGTTGTAGGTAAAAATAATTCTCCGGGCACATTTGAGAAAAACAGTGACCAGGTCCTTCAGTGTGATGCTAATCTAAAGAGACCTAACACAGCTACACCGAACTCAATCCCACATGAGGAGTTCCCAGGATTTGATAGTCCTAGTAATGGTATTAATCAATCAGGTAGAGCAACTAAATTACATGATAGAATTATCATCCTTTCTGGTTGGACAAAAAATTGTCAGGTTTAGGACTAAAGGTTCCTAAGTCTCTTTTGCTAGTAATTTTCTAACCAACCTCTTTGAGTATAAGTTTGCAACTTCTAAATCCTGCCCCTCTTTCCATTGCGTGCTGCTACTCATTATGATTAACCATTCAAAATCTTGGTTGTGTCATATGTTCCCTAGTGCACATACTTCAGCTTTTAGTACTTACAACTTCGTAGCTGTCCTTATTTTATTCCCTTCTACTTTGCAAAGACCTGTACAGCTCCATATTTGACTATCCTGTTCTCCTTGGATGTAATTACTGTAGTTTTATCATTTTAGGCATGGTTTCATTGTATCATCACACGTTACTGTGTTTTTTCATTGCACTGCATCATTTCCTCGCACATATCTTACATTAGTGGAGATTTTTCATTCCTATCAATATTATTCATTGCCAAACTAGTAAAAAATATTTAAAGTTTTGCTTCCCATTTACATGGATCTGGTATGATATATGTAGGTTGTCAGACATTGGACAGATTGGAGAACAATTCTCGCACAGTCAAAGGTGCAAAAGTTATTGGTGAAGATAATGAAGCACTAGCACTTGTTTTGTTACCCTTAAGAAGGTTGTCTAAAGGCTCCCCAAACTCTTGCAGGTAAGGCTAATGGCTTATTACTGTTTTTTTTTTCTCTTTTTGTTGAAGAGAATTTCGGGGTCTTTTAATTTCTGACCTGCAATTATCATCATTTGTTTGTTGATTCAAAATTTCATGTTTGTTTTCTTATTTGTCTACTGCATCTAATTTCTATTTTAGATTGTTCTTCTTTTAGATTGTCTCTGTTTCAAGGTAAGAAATCATTCTTCGATCTATGCATTCTTTCAGCAAAGTTTGGCATGTGAGAGAAAAAATGTGTGTGCTGTATCTCTGATATCTGGAAATTGATATAGATGCTGAAGGAGCAAAATAGTTGAGGCCTTCAGGGGATAAGACGTGCTTAAAATGTGCTGCATAGTAATGATAAGTAGACCTTTTTGTTGCTCGGTGTCAAAGTTGGTCCTTGAGTTTTTGCTAAGTGGATCAAAAGGGTGTCTTAACAACCAGACGTGCTTAACTTATGAATCCTTAACTATATTGCTGCCTGATTCCACGTCAATGTTGCATCACATTGCACTAGGAAGTGGCAACATATTAGAGTGTAGTGATCTTGTATCTGTAATATCTAATTGGTTGTTAAAACTCGTACAGGGATGGTGACATTCTTAGTTCGAATCAGTCCCTGAGAATACTTTCAAACTTAATTGCAGCTGGTGCTATCCATTCTAGTGGGCTACTTGATGAAGTAATATGTGAACTTCTTGATTATACTGCTTTTCTTGTTGGCTTGAAATCATCTGAAATCAGCGACTCAATAGCAAAGGTAATAACTCGATCATATTAAGAGTTGTTTATTTATTCGAGTGTAAAGTGACAGACAACATTATCATGTTTAGTTTTGTGAAGCTAACAAAACATATAAATATGTGGACAGTGCTTATGTTGAAGTGTTAAATAGTTACCTGTAATTAAACATTCAAGAATACTTTTTTTTTGCAATTTCCCCATAATTCAAGGTAATACGTCTGCAGTGTTATTCTTCTCCCACTTAGATGCATTCATGTAATTGCTTCTGACAGTAGTCTGTTGCATTCATGAGTTGGTCAGAACAAATATAATATTTTGGAGAAATGATCTCAATTGGATTTTCTTGATGCCTTAAAAGAATTTCTTATAAATGAAGAGCCCTATAAGTTCGCTTTTAAATGCATGTTTGTTTGACTGTCACTTTTCTTGTAATGGTCACTGACTGACACAATTGTATGCTTTTTCTACAGAGTTTCTCAATCATCAAACAACTGTTAGAACAAAATGGGAATGACGTGGGGAACTCCTATTTCACGCACTGGGTTGCCTTAGCTGAAGTTTTTTCGCAGGTCATTTTCTTTTTGCAGTAGTTATTGTTCTTCAGTAGATACATGCTTATAACATTCTTAATGCTTTTATGTGTAAATGTCAGGTTGTTGGTGACAATGAAAGTGCATCTGGAACAGTACTATATGAATCATGTGCCTGCATCACAACTATATTAGCTAAAGTGATTCAGGGTATCAAAGCATCTTCTACATCGGGTCTACAGACAGGCTCTGCTCCAGTTGTGAAAGAAGCAGTAAAGCAGATTTTGGAACAAGCTAAAACTTCCACTCTATTGGATAATTTGTGTCTCTGCTTAGTAACATCAGGGTCAAGTCTGATTTCAGGATCTTCCAACTTTTTGCGTGCTGCTTGTGAAGCATGTAAGGCTATTTGGTCTTTGATAGATGCATTTGAAACCTGTTTTGTAAAAGAAAATGCCTACTTGTTCCCACTACATGCTTGGCAGAGTCATTCCTTACTCAGACTTGATATTAGAGATAGGGACCGAGGTTCTTTGGTTGGGATGGACTCAACAAAAGTTATTGATTCAGTTACAAGAGCATTTCTCAGATCAAAATCTGTACAAGTTTCTATTTATTATTGCCTTCATCAACGTCTTGAGGCTACACTATCTGCTGGCCTCCAGGTACTTCTCTCCTTCAACCTTTTGGATGATTTTTATTGCTTATTGTATGTGTAAACAAGCTTCCTGTTCTGGCATTTTGTTATTTAAATCTTCAAGGGGTTAGTTAATGAAACCAGCCTATTTGGGATGCTTTTCAGAAATATTTGTTACTGTATGCATAATGCTAAAAATAGTATTCTACCCCATGTTTGAGTAATTTTTTATTTAAAATTTCTATTTCAGCTAATTTCTAGGTGCTGCCTGCATAATGGAATTGTCCCAAATATCCTCTGTGGTCTGCCCACTTCCCTACCTGTTGCTACGGTTGTCAGTGGTGGAGGGGATGGTACTATTCTATCGGAGATATTTGCCATCATGTCATTATGCACTACATCCTCAACTAAGGATCAACAACCAGGCGAAACTAATAGCTTGAAAAGCAAACTGGCCAATTCTTCTAGCCTGGTTGTACATTCATGCCTCACTCTTGCAACTGTAGCACAGTGTTTAAAGTTGACTGGAAGAAATTCTGCAGTTTTTATGCTTACAAATACCCCCAAAAGGCAGCTTTCTAGACTGTCAGTCCTTGCCCACAACTTTTCTTCTGATGATAGGGTGACAACTTCGTTGCAACCTCATTGTGCAGCAGCAATGCTGGCTCTTGCATCAATTCTATCCCTTGAATCGGGCACTTCTGTCGACTCCTCTGTCTCTGAGATAGCAGTTCCTTTGATTCCCCGTACTTCCACTTTGTGTGATCAACTCAAGATTCCGTCACATAATGACAACGAAATGGGTAGTAGTCATCTAAATGGTATGCTCTCATATTGGCATGGTCTTAGAGATGGATGTGTTGGCTTGTTAGAATCTAGACTGAAATGGGGGGGACCATTAGCTGTTCAACAGTCATGTGCAAGCGGCATTCCTCTGCTTCTTGTTAACTTGTTAGCTACCAACCGATCTAGTTCTCAAGAAACGGACATCACTAAGGATCAAGTTGGGCTATCTCCTGTAGGAGTTGTGTGGACAATTTCATCGATATGCCATTGCCTTTCAGGGGGAATTGTAACTTTTCGTCAGATTCTGATTAGAAGTGAACACACGAAGCTCTTCTGTAACTTGATTTCAGATGCCCATCTCAATCTTGTAAAGTTTTGGGTTGGGCCTGGTGGTGGCAAGGATGGGGTCAGAGACATGATAAATGCAGTGATTGATCTCTTAGCATTTCCTTTTGTTGCTGTACAGAATGCCCCAGGTTTGCCAGCTGCTACAGCTTCTGTAAACAGTGGGTTCCTTCTCAATATGGGTTCACCTGGTGGGAGAATATGCATGGAAGACAAGGATATGGCAAAAGCTATTGAAGAAGACATGGGGAAGTATATCAAAATCCTTATAGAGGTTAGATCTTTTTTTTTTCTAATGTACCCTTGCTCTAACAAGGTGTAGGAGAGAGCCCTGGGCCCAAATTTGCTATCATATTTGGTTTTCCAATAATATCTGGATAGGAGAGAGACATGTGGGCTAATTTGCTATTATATTTGGTTTTCCTATATTATTGGGATAATGTACTTATGGTTTTTGGTTTATACACTATTGTTGTAGTGTCCCACATTAAAAGAATGTGGATTTAGTGACCACTTGATATACTAGCTAGTCCTTCCACCCAAAAGCTTTGGATTGGAGTAAATTTAACATGGTATCAAAGCCTGTTTTGGTATTAGGCTTGGCCCTTGTTGGTAAATGTGACAACTTTGTGTTGTCTGGCCTACATGTGAGGTGAGTGTTGAAGTGTCCATTCCCATGTTTAAATAATGTGAATTCAGTGACCAATTAATATTCTAATTAGGCCCTCCACCTAACCGCTTAAGCTGAGTTGGAGAAAGTTTAACAAATATAGTTAGTTATTTGAATATTGAGAAGTTTCAACAAACCATGCAACACTGTAGTCAAGGAGTAATTACTATCATGATATCTTTATAACATTGTAATAGACTCTTTTCTTCGTTCTGATACTTTTTAACCATCTTGGTAAAGCAAGTGTTTACAAACTTCATATGTATCACAATATATGCTTACCCATAGATTTCCACCAGGTCATGGGTTACTCCATTGTTAAACCTACTATTAATATTAACTGGCTGCATCATGCCTCACACTTGATACTGAACCCAATGTGTTTTCTCATTCTGTTGCTTCTACTTTTACAGATTGGGGTACCCCGCATAATCTTGAGATGCTTGGAACTTATGGAATTTAAAGATTTGGGAAGACCTGTTGCCTTCCTTGCTAAAATGATCAGCCATCGTCCTCTTGCAGTTCAACTTGTTGGTAAGGGATTGCTTGAACCCAGCCGAGTAAGAAGGTTGCTAGATAGCTCATGCCCAAGAGAGGTCACTCTGGATGTTCTGATGATAGTTTCTGATCTAGCTCGCATGGATAAGGTCAGTTTCTGATATTTGGCGTACATGTTTATATATGAACCATTTACGTAGCTGTTATTCGCCTTGTGAACATATATTATATATGAACCATTAACTTAGCTGTTATTTGCCTTGTGATTAGTAGTACACGCACTTAAGGGCAATGCCTGCATAATAAACATAGTCTTTGTAGTTCATAAATTATTTAGTGATATTCATAAAGATATGACTCAAAAAACTTTGGGAATATTGGTACATGCTTCAGTCTGTCTTCTCTGTTTTATACGATAATGGAACAGAATATCTTTTTTTTTTCTCTTCTTAGTTAATTGTATCTGGTTTTAAGCATGGCAGACTGGTGAAGATGTTACCCTCTTTTTATTGACAGCTTACATTTAAGGTTTATTCATTTGCTAATTTGATCATCCATGCTTGAGTTACATCCAAATTCGACAAGCATTAAATGTACTCTTGTTTCTGATTGTCTATTCAATGGCAGCTCTGAACAACCAGTATAACATGGGATATTACTTATTAGAGGTTCTGAAACTGTGACTGGCTAATTTAAGAGTTTGGGTTTGTGGCTATACAGGGTTTCTATGAGTTTATCAGTGGGGCTGCTATATTGGACATCCTGAAGGACTTCCTTACCCATGAGGATCCCAATATACGTGCAAAGACTTGCAGTGCTCTGGGCAACATGTGTCGGCACAGTTCCTACTTCTATAGTTCTCTGGTAAGTAAAAAGAACAAGCATATAATGAACTCATGATCTAGATTTCCATGGATGTTTTACAAATTCTGATCATCTTCCAGGGATGTTTTACAAATTCTGATCATCTTCCAGGGATGTTTTACAAAGTCTTATTCCAGACCTTTTATTATAGTTATTTTATTATAGCTGTTTGTGACAGATGAGATTTTTGGAAGTTTGTATTTCGTTGTGTGCATGTTCTTACTTGTGAAGTTAATTTTCTCTAGGCCAAGCATCAGATTATCAGTCTCCTCATTGATCGATGCGCTGATCCCGACAAACGCACGCGGAAATTTGCTTGTTTTGCAGTAAGCACACATATAATGACTAAGAATATTTTTGTTTTGAAGGTTCATTTTTCAAGAGTAAAATCATATAAACATGCAAAGTTACGTGATAGTAGATATTCCACTACTTATCTATCTTTCACTTGTAGATCGGAAATGCAGCATATCATAATGATATACTGTACGACGAACTCAGGAGATCTATTCCTCAGTTAGCCAGATTGCTCATTTCATCTGAGGAAGACAAGACCAAAGCAAATGCTGCAGGCGCATTGAGTAATCTTGTCCGCAACTCCAACAGGCTCTGTGAGGACATCGTGTCTAAAGGAGCCATGCAGGTTGGTGCAGTACTATTCTGATGTGTCCCCCTCATTGAGTCTATGCCCCTTATTCAATCCCTTTATATGGGGGACATGCTCTGACCAAAATATATGTATACCAAGATTTGGGCTTATTACTTGCTTATGTAGAAGCAAGGGGAACCAGACTTTTGATTCTTAAGATCAAAGTAGTAAGGAGCCCAAATATTAAGATTGGTGTATCATGGACTCAAGGCATCCTTTAAAATAGAAAGGAGCTTTATTATTTCCACAAGGCCTCCCCACCTTGAGAAAGAGGCCTATCAGAAGTTAGGAGAGATAGAGAGAGGTCCAACAAGAGTTGGTGGAGACAAAGCCCAACTAGAGTAGGAGAAATAAATGATAAAGGCGGGAGAAGATAGATACCATTGCTAGGACTTGAACCCTAGTCCCAAGGACCCAAGTTCAAGTGCTTAGCCAGGATAAGCAAGTCTTAATATTTGATCTTAAACTTAAGTATAACGTTGTCAATTAACATCATCAAACAGTTGTGATTCAATGTTTTGTTTGAATAAGATCTCAATGATGTGACTGAATGACAGGCTGTGACGTATTTGGTATGATTACATTACAGGCATTATTGAAGTTGGTATCTGAATGTTCAGTAGTAGCCCTGAATCCTAGCAGAAGAGATGCGGTAAATGAGTCGCCGTTAAAGATAGCTCTCTTTTCACTGGCAAAGATGTGTGGATATCCTTCCTGCAGACAGTTCCTTAGATCATCAGAGCTATTTCCAGTTATTGGACGGCTTAGGCAATCACCAGAGTCAAGTATTGCCAATTACGCCTCAGTTATCATCAGCAAAGTGTCTGATGCATGAACATAAGCAAATTGACCTTCAAGAGTTGCAAATCTCATCAGCTTGATTCCACCAGTCAACAATAGATAAATTTTGTTGAGGCCTATTATATATATTATCCTGTAAATAAGAAAATACATATGTATTAATACCATCTGGCAATCACTTGCACTATTGTTGTATATCCAATTTCAGCTGTACAATCAAGTTGTGGGAATGTTGTTTTAGCAGATTCAAGGCACTGATGCTGATTTATCCGATATCAAATGATGCAAATCTTAGATAATTGTATTCACATTTTCTATGTACCCTTTAGCAAAAGAGTAGTGCAGTTGTTTAATCTCCACCGTCCCTCTCCATTTTGTATACATTGTTGGAGTTGGAAAGATCCATCATTGCCAACAGAAAGCAATGGGTCAGTGACAAGCAAATAGTTAAATGAAAAATCATATTCTTCATGGGCCGATCACTTTCAGGTTCCCTCTCAGCCCTTGAGTATCTTCTATTAGGTCGTGAGTTCCAATTTTCAGAATAAATTCTTTATTGTGACAGAAGTTGACGTTTTATTGTATTTTTATCGTACGAATCTACACGAAAAATTATCATTTACTATATGACTTGCGCATACTTGACTCGATCAAAGTAGCACAAATACGACTTGTATGAGGAAGTATACTTCATTCCACAAACATTTCTAAATAAAGATTAGTTACTTTAACAACAATTATAGTGTGAAGTGTCTATCAAGTCACAACCTTTTCTTGATCCTAACCCTTTCTCATTACATCTTAATCAAGCTTTGCTTATTAAATCATTAACTATTTCACACTCGACTCGTGCAACAGACAATGAATGCCATATCGGACCCATATGTTTGCTTAGTCAACTTTTTGTAATGGGTTGCTGGTTTAGTTCATAATTAGTAAAAAACTTTTGTTGTTGTTGCTGTTTGGTTCTGGAGTAAATTAATGGGACAAAGAAAACACGCTGGGTCAATATATTAAGAATTTTCTAACTTGTACAAGGTCCCTATCACTACACCTACCTGCACAACCCAATTATTATAACATTTAATCTCAACTCCCAATTCTCTCATGATAAGATTGATTGATGGGCATGGCTGAACCGGAGGGGACGTTTTTCAGAAAAATGCCAAAATGTATTTTTTTTTCTCGGTAACCAAACAGGAGTTAAGGTTTGGTCAGCTTAAGGTACAGAAGATATACACTGACACCTCTGCTGTATATGTTGTAACCATCCTGGTGGGCTTGTTATTGATTGTTACTTACTGTTGCAGAAAATAACCATAGAACAGTTGATGTTTCCAGAACTTACTGTAGTGTTTTTCTGGGCCCCTGAATCTGAATATGTAATCAAATGATCATGCACCGTCCACAGAAAATAAAAACATGACCCATACGGTATGGGGCGGAGCATCCTAGAAAGCGAGCCTTTTCCCTTGCTTATCTTGCAACTCATAACAATGTTGGAAACTTATGATATGAGCATGTTCGTAAGAGATGGGTTTGAGATAAACTTGTTTCTAACAAAAACACTACTGGTAACATTTAGCTTAAATTCAAACTTCATTAATCACACACACACAAAAAAACTTGATCCTTTTGACTTACTTATCGAAGCTTACGTCAATGGGATTTAACATTGTAATGAGATTGTTAAGTGGCACTATAGCCTCTTTTTCCTACAGCGAAAATGATTGATTTTCTGCTCGTAATCAATCGCCATGCCTTGTTAACTACAAGTTTTTTATAATTTTTTTTATTAAAATAGTTTCATAAGTACACTAAAACAGGATTGGAAACCTCTCTAGCGAAAAAAACCTAAACCTATCCTCACTCAGCCGCCGCTCCTTGATGTCCTTCACCGGCGACGTTGTGGCCTCCGGCCATGGCTGTCACCGGTGGTGGCCTTTTCCCCTCGCTCCCGACTCCCTTCTGTCTTGGTCGTGCGGTTCTCCGGCGTTGACTCCTCCTTGTTCAGCCCTCTGATCTCTTCAGTCCAGGCCGCGCTTCACTGCTTCTTCCTCTTCTCAGTCCGGTTCTCGTAGCCTTGCTTCCGGTGGTCCTGTTTCCGGCACGTTTTGGCGTGGTCGTGGGACCGATTCAGGCTCCACAGTGGCAGGTCGTGAGGATCTCGGGTGGGAGTCAGTTGCTCCGACAGGTGTGGCTGCGGAGCTTCCTACTCCAACGTGGACTTCTGCTCGGGTTTTGCTCTGCTCCGGTGTTGATTTCGGCTCTGCTCAGAGATCCTATCATTCAAAGACGGCGAGTTCTTCGGGCAAGAGAAGCTGGAACGGTTTTGGGTCGGGTTGTTGAACCGGGTAGGTCTTCTGGGTGGGCTGGGCCTGCCCCGTGTTGGGCCTGGTCTGGCCTGCTAGTCTTGGGTCGGCCCGGGTCGGCCCAGGTCGAGTCGGACCGGGTCGGGTCGGCCATTCTGGTTTTGGCCCGATGTTTTGGGCATGGTCTGGCTCGAGTTTCTTTTGAACCGGTTCTGCATCCTCTCCTTCCGCCAAGGCGCTTATCGGTTCTTCTTTGCCGGTTACTTCGCATGCTCCTTCTCTCCCTTTACCTGCACCATGTCGGGTTGGAATGAGACTCGGTCGTCTCTTTGCTCAGGTTGTTCTCCCCTTTTCTTGCGTTGTTTATCTGTTGTTGGTGGTTCATCCGGTGTTGGCCGGAGTTCGGTTATCCGTTCCTTGGGGGGAGCTTTCTTGGGTGTTCAAGTCCTATTGTTTGGGACTTCCCGGCGAAAGTGGGGGTGCGTGAGAGCGCGTGACAACTTCTTGTTCGTAGTTGGGAAGGTTTGCTTTGGCCGGCTGGTGGCTTCCGTCAAGCTTTACTCGGGTGGTAGCTTCAGTTTCAGTTTTTTTCGGGTTGGGGTCGGTTGGTGCTCGGTATAATTACATGCCTTCTCCTTTGGTTCCTCGCTTGGTGTTGGCTGGCGAGGGGCTACCAGTCTCGGTAGCGGAACGCTCAGCTCGACAGCCTCATTCCTCAGATTCTATTCCCTTGGGGCTACTATTTACTCTGAGTTTTAGTTTGTTCTGTTCGGTCGTTGGTGTGGCGTTTCCCCTCTCTGCAGCGGTTGGTGACATTTTAATCTAGGTAGGTGTTAGCTCGAGCTCAGTATAATTACAGGCCTTCCCCTTTGGATCCTTGTCTGGTGTTGGCCGGCGAGGGGATTCCGATCTCGGTTTCGGAACGCTCAGCTCGAGTTCTAGCATCGGTTCTCCGGATCGTGTGTGCGTCTGCTTGCTTGGAGGTCTGAGCCTGTACTGCGTAGAAATACCAGTCCTCCGCCTTTGGGCATGTTCTCGGTGTTGACCAGAATTGGGTTATGGTGGTCTGAGTTCGAGCTCCTTCGTCTGGTATCGGTTCATCTGCTTCTCTGTTGAAAGCCCTACCTTTTTGTGCTTCAAGTTGGTTATATATGGATTTTTAGATCCTCTATTTGTTTTCTCTACGCTTCATGGTTGGTAAATTTTGGTATTAGACCCGGTTTTTAAGTTTGTTGGCTTCCTGCGTGAAGCGGAATGTGTTCCTTCTTCTGATTTCCTTTGCTTGTTGGCTTCATGTGTGAAGCGAGGTGGTACCCTTTGGGTTGAGCTTCTTTAGTTGTTGTGCCCATGTTGGTTTTCTATGTTTCCTTGTAACTCCTCTTTATCCTCTAAGGAGGTTTAATTTAAATTTGCTTTGCTGATAAAAAAAACTACTAGTTTTTTTTTGTTTAATTTTTTTAGGGTAAACTATAAATACATACCCCAAACTTGTCACGATTAACTGATACCTACCCTCATGTTTTTTTTGTAACCGATACATACTCAAATGTTCCAAAAATTAACGCAAAGCCCCTGCAGACACGTAAAATGACGAAAATGCCATGAAGTGATTTTTTAAATAAATTTTTAAAAATAAAACTGAAGTGATTTTTTTAAATAAAACTGAAGTGATTTAATAAGTACATATATATACCTAACAAAAGTGATTTTTAAATTTTTTTAAAAGTAATTACTGAAATGTAGTTGAGGGCATTTTCGTCATTTTACCTGTCTGCAGGGGCTTTGCGTTAATTTTCGGAACATTTGAGTATGTATCGGTTACAAAAAAACATGAGGATAAATATCAGTTAATCGTGACAAGTTTGGGGTAGGTATTTGTAGTTTACCCATTTTTTTAACCATGTATTCATCATCATAGTCCTTATGATCACTTTGTTTTTTTATCAGTACGGATTCTTATTAAGAACGTTTTACCCAAAAAAGGAAAGAAGGATGTAGTCTTGAGTCCAAGTCTACAAAACAGTAACGATTACGAAGAAACTCTCAAAAGAGATAGAGGGCCAAAGCGCGAAAACAGAAAAACTACAAGTTTGAAACAACGCAAAAACATAAAAGACTAAATTTCCTTATCAGTGATCCACTAATCATCATCCAAGGTCTGTTTATAGCCTTTTTGTTGAACATGCAGAAGTGGAAGAGCTTTACAAGCTTCTGCAACTTGTAACCACACGTCAACTAGAATGACGATTCTTTTACCATGATCACTTTGTAGTATCAATATGTATTAATCATGTTTAAATATAAAGGGTTGGATTTATATTTAATTAGTATTTGGGATAATATTGCTTAGATACATCTAACTATGCGTAAATTTTAGTTATCAGGTTATAAGAAAAGCTCTCGAGAGCAACCTTAGTCATTTTCGAAGGATTTTCGTTGATGCTTCCATTGTCGATCGAAATAACACCGAGTCTAAAAGACCGTATCGATCCTTTAGGGTTGTTCAAAAACTACACCGCCCCGCGCCGTTCGCTGTCTGATCGGCACATATGTCCCCGACTTCACATCGTTGTCGATATTTAGGTACGCGTTACTGTCGCCACACTTTCTTCCTATGGTATTGTTGTGCAATGGTTTTGGAGGTTTCGATGGCCAAGTTCATGGTGTGGAATTGACGAGGTATGAGTTCGGACAAAAACCGACAGCAGGTAAAGGTCTATCAATCGAAAACCTGCACGAACCGATTAAAGAAGGTCTTGGAGCAACCTAGTCAATGAGTTTGGGATCCGAGGGTGGGACGATAAGATGGGGTATTTTTCCACGACACTCAAGGTCGGATTATCTCGGCATATCAAGACGAATCGACAGTATAAGGACGCCCCACTACGGAAGCTATGAGCTTCAGGAGATTTGGCATCACAGGCTCCCTAGTTTTGGTGTTCTATTGTATTGTTTGTTTCGTTATTTCATGTTTTTTTCATTTCGTGTTTATGTCTTTAGGTTTCGGTTTTTAGTTGTTTGGTTTCATTTTATTTGAGGGTAGAACGAGATATCTCTACGTACTTGTCTAAGATGCAATTTAGATTCTTTCTACGGGTCCAAAAACGTTGAGTCACTTTTCTGGAGCCTAGGCCTATGGCCCCACCTTTGTAACTAAAGATTGACATTAATGCATTTGTCTTTGTTGCCCGTTTTTTTTTTAAAATTATCAGGTTATTTTTGGCCTTTCGAGTTCTCTTATTTTACTCTCCCTCGTTTGTGTCGCCCATTTTCGATCTCTCCTCTGCCATCTCTCTCCATCCACAACCCATCTACCATCTACGGCCCCCATTTCCTCCCTTAGTTTCGATGCCACCGACCACTCGATTCCAGCCCATATGCTCCCCCACTCGACCTCGATCTCTATCACCCCTCCTTGTATGCCCCGACTCATATCACTGATTTTTTCAAGACATCGAGACCAAAGAAGAAAGCTCATCGAGCCTCCCCTCTTCCCCTCCGACCACTGCCCGCCACCTTACCGTCTACATTGCACGAATCTCGTCTAGGTCGATATTGATTATTGAAGAACCTATCTCACTGTCCAACTAGATCCTGCTGAGTACTGTAAGCTTTCCACCGGTCTATCCGTCCAACGATCCGATGATATCAGGCCCGCTTGAACATCTATCGAATCGACGAGATCTAGCCTTTCTACCATCTCCCTGGATAACGAATTCTACAAGCCGACAAGAGTCATTGAATCCACTCCCACCAATATCAGACCGGCCCGGCCCAATTGGTGAGGAAACCCCGATGGAAGAACCCCGCCTTCCGATGGACGCAATGATGACCCTTCAAGAGGCTCACTATGGAAGAAGAAGATGACCTGGTAATTTGCTTCCCGAGTAACCCAACAACGACTCACAACCGTGTACATACGACCTTCGGTCTGGCGGGACGCATCTTCACGACACACAACTGTGATCGAGGCTCCACAGAGAGATTAATGCAATAGGTCTGACACCACGCCAGTATTGTTGTTAAGGACCTGGGATGAGGCATTTCAGACTCCATTTCATCTCCCAAGAGGAGAAGAATAGTATCAGGAGGGGGAACCTTGGTGAGTAAGACAACAATAGACTTGTAGTTGGAGCGATGCGAAAAGACTTCAACACATTTCCTGACTCGGCCTAACGCCCATGGAGATAGATTAGGGGAATTTGTGGGATGAACGGGTAGTCAGGGAGAACACCGGGGAATGGGGGGATCAGGGTGTCGAGCTTTTTCCAAACATATCAGGGCGAAGTGTGCGTCCCTACACACACTTCGTTGCACAAAGGGACGCTCATTTTCCTTGGCGAGGCTGCTCCGCGGACCTTGCTTTTTTATACCCTCGTTGTATGGTATGTCCCGGATCGTATATGCACCCACCATCGGCAGGGGTTCTAGATATGATATAGGGTCTTGTAACAGAGATCAGATGAGGAAGTCAGGGGTGGTCATTGTTCTTCCTATCATCAAATATAGTCATTCCATTCGTCGGGATCCTGAGTCATAGGGCCTCCTACATAAGTCCCGTGGTCGATCCCGTCTTCAATTTTGAAAATTTATCTCATGCCTCAAGGTACGACTTGGTAGGTTGGGGGGGTGTTTCAGGGAAAACTAGCGATTTAGACCTTTTCTCCCAGTGGTTTTGGTCTATGGCCTCGCCTTTTTCGTGATTCTTTTTTATTTTTATTTAATCCACTTAACTAGCGAAATGACTTGTATACACTTAGTAAAACACAATATAATTTATCTTCGTAGTTTCTTTTTTTCCCTAAAACTTAAGAAGTCAAATCACAATTATATCCTTACTGAAACTTAACCCAAAACATTAACCTTATGCAACACAAATTCCCGTATTGTGTTTAACCCAAAATATTTCTCTGTTGGGATTAGAATTCTCCGTATTGTGCTCAGAACCATCTTCTCCGACTTCTCCAATCCACAACAGCAGTTCCATATTGGGCGCTACATCGCCTAAAAAATGAGCAACCCAAAACTCCCAATTCGAAACGAGCAACATTCTTACGTCAATTTGTTTAATGTGGGTGTAGATAGTTGATGATTATGTTCTTGGAGCCGCATCGGAAGGAAGTGGGGGATTTACACTCAATCCGTGTTTTCAGTACTCCCCAAAACTCCAATGGGGTGTAAGGAGACTTTCGTTGCAGATTTTTGTTGGGGGTTACTTAACACAATATGGGAATTTTTATCCCTAGTATGTGAAAGCTGGGAAGAAATGTTCTGCTGTAATGGTTTTTGTTCCTTCTACCAGGCTGTAATCCTTCAGTAATATAGAGCGAATCCAGAAATTATAGTGATTTGAATAGCCGACCATATGGATCAGTAGAACAACAATCATCAGATTGAGAAGAAACCGCAGTACTATATCCTCAGTCGAAGCCATTAATAACCGAAGACAAACATTTTAAAGGCAATATCTCCAGAAAAATTGAGCCATTGGAATGGAAAGGAACACAAAAATTCTACCTTGGGCCTTTATTTGGACTTTCTATAAATGTCTTCTACCTTGGGTCTTTATTTGGAGTTTCTCTAAAAGCCCAAAAAATATTGGCTACTCTTACAAATATTTTCTGGTACCGACCATGATCCATGATATAAAGTTTACTTATCTCTATCATCGTAATTCTTTCCAAAACGACTCTGTTTGCCTATATAATTTAAGTGCATAAATACCCATCTGTTCATATTTTTTCACAAAAGAAACCACAATTAGCGACAAAAAAATATCGTCTCTCAAAAACCCTAAACCAAAAAGACTCTCGATTTGCTTCCAAGACGACACCAATGGAAGCACCTAGGCTAGATCGTCCTCTAAAAAGACGAGCTTCTTCCCTGATAAATTCTCCAACTAAACCGGACCGACCCTCATCCTCTGTAGCTGTCCCTGTTGACAATAGCGAGTCCGAGTCCAAAATAGATAGGTTAGTGAGCTAGCATTATTGTTAGTATGAATTAGATTCTAAAACTTTATGTGTACCAAGATCCACTAATTCTTTCTATTTTTATTTATTTAGCGAATGGAGGATTTATGTTTCTAAGACGCTATCACAAATGTATGATGTTCCGAGTATGAGAGGAAAAAAGTTAGTGAATACTGAGGAAATTAATGAACCCAATCCAAATATTGGAACCCATCGATCTCCACCTAACAAACGATGCTGATGGTTTTGAGTCCAAAAGCTATAACGAGGAATGTATTTACGTTGGTCCAACTATAATTTCTTCTGATGCGGACGTGATTGAGATTGATTTGCATTCAGATTCTGAAGAAGATGATGTTTTTTTATGGAAAAATATGATGTTTAATTTATCAACAATTTTATTATCGAATATCTGTTATGGAATAAATTTTATTCCAGTTTTCATATTTTGTGTTAATTGTTGAACTGGGTGAGAACAGAATCGGTCTCCGGATATACCGTGTAAACTTTCAATCAATGCTAATGAGAAATAGGAACAAAGAACTAGAAAACACCCCTTGTAGTTATTCTAAATAATGAGAGAGGTAGATGTGTATCCACGCGTATTGCACGAGGACTCATACACTTGATACGAAAAGACTCAACTTTATTATAAGGGATAATTCCACCTCAGTACCCTAAATCTTTCATATTTTATTTAGAGTACTCTAACTCTTTTTTGTGTCACCTCAGTACCCTAAACTTTCATTAATTCATTTAGAGTACCCTAAATCTTTTTTGTGTCACCTCAATACCCTAAACTTTCATTAATTCCATTTTAGTACCCACATTTAACTTTACCCTAAATTTGGTTGTTCGTGAAGGATATTATGGTCATTTTACCTGTTTTGGATGAAAAATGAAATGGAAAGTTAACAGTGGGTACTAAAATGGAATTAATGAAAGTTTAGAGTACTGAGACGACACAAAAAAAGATTTACAGTACTCTAAATGAATTAATGAAAGTTTAAGGTACTGAAGTGACAATTTTTTTAAAGGTACTCTAAATAAAATATAAAACATTTAGGGTATTGAAGTGGAATTACCCCTTATTATAACAAATTTCTCCTATGCCGTGTTCTACATTAAAGAACTATGGTGTTAAGAACAGGATATGAATGTAACCAAAATTGATTTCTTGTTCCAAGAGAAGGATAAAGAAGAGCAATGATACATGATTATGCACATTGGAATTGAGTGCCAAAGAAGAAAGGCATGTTAATCTTCACGGGTGGTCCTTGTAATTGACTCCTTTGCATATATGTTTCGAACCCACACACATGCATGTCTTATTGTTTTTGGTGTGATCATGACATCTTTTTTTTATCATACAAAGCACACACCATTCCAATCTTCATCTAGTTTACATTGCCACTACTACTTTGCCTTTGATGACAGAATTCAATGGGATAATTAGCTTATTTAGGCTAGAATAGAGCTTCATTACTTTCAAACAATGCATATTATTAATGTTTAAAAATAAATAATGTCAAGATATACATACATGTGATGAACACACATAATAATAAATACACATCTATTTCATAGTCGAACTCAAGGCTTTTCATATGAAAGATCGAGCTTTAACCATTGTGGTGTCCCCTTATTAACGCATATTAGTAATGTTAAATCCATATGTTTCTAAGTTTGTATAGTTGCTTTCACTAGATATGTAAAATGGGTTGCTATGAGCTGCCATTGTTATACTGATTTGGATTGCTTGTGAAGTTTGGGGTATGGAAAGTGTAAAGGCAAGTGTAATGGGAGGATTTAGAAGAGAGACCACCAGACCCATGGATTGTAAAAAAGAGGTGGTACCAAACTTTTCTATCCTTCCATAATTAGGGTAGGTATTGCAAGTATAAGTCCTTTCACTACAATACCCACTATTAGTTTGTAATTGACCATAAAAAAATATTTACAAATTTCAATTATAATATTTTACTTGGTGTGTTTTAAATAAATAAATAAAATTGAATGGATATAAATATATCGGTTAATACATCAGATTATAAAAACAGTGTTTAGAAAGTTGTTAGGCTTTGGTTGGAAGTGATGTGGAAATTGCTGTGCTTGTGATTGTTGGGTGGTGACTAATGAAATCATTTCCTTTGAAGATGTGTTAATGAATCAATTTGTTTGCTTGATCAACCAAAAGTGCAATGTATTAGTTAAAGCGAAAGGCGGAGAAAGAGAGAGGAAAAAAAGTGTACAATCCAAAGCCCAAGCCTTGAACAAGGAGAAGACGAAGTCGAGTTTTTTTTTTTTAATAAAAATGATTTTTTATATAAAAAACTGTTTTTAATAAAAAAATATTTTTTTTATGTATTTTTAAAATTAAAATCTGATTTTTTGAAATTAAAAATTAAATTTATAAAAAAACTGATTTTGTTTTAAAATTATTGAAATTTTAGTTTAACACCATAAACAATGAAGGGTATTATTGTCATTTCACCTATTTTCAAATTCTGAGGCAATGGCATGGGATGAAAATTTGAGTAATAGTTAGGGGTATTTTGGACATTTTACCCGGCTGGGTATGAAAGTGAAATTAAAAGTTTGGTTAGGGTATGAAACTGATAAAAATTTATGTCAGGGTATCAAACTGAAGTTAAATGTTTGACAGGGTGGTAAAATGAAATTTTCCCTTATAATAATATCAAAACTACACTTCGGTAATTCAAATAAATTGAATTTTTGAAAAATAAAAATGATTTTTTATAAATAAAAAAATCAGACGTTGGGTACTAAACTGGAATAAACAAAGATTTAGGGTATTGAAGTGGCACAAAAAACATTTAGGGTACTAAAAACGAAATCCGAAAATTTTAGGGTACTAAAATGGAATTATCCCTTAACTAAACTCTACACTTACATGACTTTAATCTGGTCAACTTTTGTACCATTTATTTCAGAGAACTGTAGTAGAACTGTCCTTTCAAGTTTCAACATTCTCCATGCTTCACTCTACCCAATTATTCTTCATTTTTTTTATCATATAATATTCTATTAAACTAAATTATAATCATAATAATTTATTTTTATTTTATTATATTCCGTGTATATGGCGTCTTTGTCTTTGTGTAGTTTCATAAATCATAACACATGAATTCCAGAATTTCTTGATCCAATTTCTCTTATGTTGATAAGTATGGTTGAAAGACTTATAAATGAAAATGAAAATGAAATTGAAATTGGATAGAAGAATATGCCTGGCCACTGTTGTAAAAGTCTCTGTCTAGGCCCCAAAATCTGTAAAAACGTCTCGTCTCACTTAGGCCCTAAAATCTGAAAATCATCCGACTCGTTGTTCTGTCCGATTAATCCAAAACTTGGGACTCTGATTTGTAAAATTAGACTTTTAAAGCATGAATAAAAAGGCGAGAGAGACAATATGTGACGTGTCTCCCTTTGATGGTTTATTGTTATACTTTAGATTTTTATTAAAATCTAGAGTAAAATAAAAATGAGAGCATTATTAGGTATTTTTTGTAGTTTGACACTTGATATTTTTTTATATTGCACAAATATAGTATATATATATATTGAATTTTTAATTATATTTGTGTAATATATATTTAATAATAATTAAGAATATTAAAAAAATCCGCCTATACCCCAACGAGTCACCGTTTAACGTTTAGAGATTTTTACCATCCGATTAACACCTAACGTTTTTTACAACCATATGCATGACTGAGGGCCTTTTTGACCGGAAGTAAAAAAAATTAAATTAAATATCATATCAATTTTTAAATTTGAAATTACCAGTACAGTGTCGTTTTGCATAACGTCTATCCCAAGATTCACTTCATTCAACTCAACGGCAGCCACATCACGCTCCTCTTTTCCGCTTGATCCACTCGCCGCCGCGCATAAGTGCGGCTCGCTAAGACACGTTTCGGCCCAGTCCGCGCGAGTATGGACTTACTCGTCGAGGCCGCGAGTAGACATGAGAAAATAAAAATGAATTATGATTAATTTTCGCGAAGCCGAAACAAAAATCCAAAACGGAGGGCAAAGCGACAGTTATGCTTCCCCAAATCAGAAATCTCGCCCTCAACAGCTCCTCCTCCTCCTCCTCTCTCGCCGGCGACTCCGCAACGGTCAGCTTTCCGAATTGAAATTACCCTTTAACCAGTCTTCTTCCTCACGATTCCGTCGCTCTGACCACGGAGCACAGTTCTTTCCAGCTCCTACTTATCTTCGATTTACTTTTTCTTCTGCGCCACAGCTTGGCTTGCAGGCTTTCGGATTCTCTTTGCTCGCCTTTCTCTGAAGGAATTAGGGTTTTTCAATTTCTCCCGTTTTTAGGAGGATGTGATGTGAGCTTCGTCTACAATGGTAGCTGCGGTGGCTTGCAATTTGAACCCCAAGACCTCCGCCTCACCAGGAGGCGTGGCTCATCACTCGGCGAATCCTACGAGGCCTCCGCTACTTCCCTCTGAACCCGACAATGCGCTCGCTCCTCGCCGCCCCAAGGCCCGAGTGGTCAATTCTCGCTACATGTCCGCTTCTTCTTCAGGTACTGTCACTCCTGCCTCCAGGAGGTGCCCGTCGCCGCTAGTGCCGAGGACTCCTGCGATGACACCGTCCGTGAAGCGGTCACATTCGGCAGAGCGGAGGAGGGCCGTCACGCCTCGGGGGAGTAGTAATTTGGATACCAGAATAGGGAACAGTGCTAGTTGCGGTGGTGGTGAGGTGTCCGCTGCGCAGAAGATGCTGTTCACATCGGTGAGGAGCTTGTCCGTTTCGTTTCAGGGGGAGTCATTCTCGCTTCAGGTGAGCAAGGTGAAGCAAGCGCCATTGCCTTTGCAGACACCGGTCTTGAGGAGGGGGACTCCCGAGAGGAGGAAGCCTGCTGCCACCCCTGCTAGGGGTGCGGATCATACCGAAAATTCCAAGACTGTGGAGCAACACAGGTGGCCGGGACGGTTGAGGGAACCGAATGCTTTGAGTAGGAGTGTCGACTTCACTGATGAGAGGAAGGTGGTTGGATCTCATAAAGTGGTTAGGGCATTGCAGAACTCCATGGTTGATGATAGGAGTTATGGAGATAGGGGATTTAGCTCAAATTCTAGTAATGCAGAGTTGGAAAGGGTCATAGAAGTTGTTTCTGAGAGCAAATCTGCTTATGGGTCTAATGCTGCTTCTGATACTGAAAGTGTGTCTTCGGGCAGTAGTTCAGGATTTCATGATTGTGGGGCACCTGGTGTTGGTGGTGGAGGACATGGGCACCGTGCACCCAGAGGAATTGTGGTGCCAGCCAGGTTCTGGCAAGAGACTAATAACAGCTTGCGGCGGCACCCAGAGCCTAGCTCCCCAGTTTCTAAGAATAATGAAATCAAATCAGCTGCCCCACCTAGGCTAATTGTTCCCAAGAAGTTGTCAAATGATTTCCCTTCTTCCTCTCCAAGAGGAGTTTTGAATAGCAGGGTACAATCATCTCCTACTCGCATGTCGAGCCATCCTGCTTCTCCTTTTAAGTTAGCATTGATGTCAGTGTCATCCCCAGTAAGGGGAATGAGCCCTTCACGAGCCAGGAACTCATTGCCTGGTGCAGTGATTAATAATTTCAGCAACACACCTTCAATTTTAAGCTTTGCAGTTGATATCCGACGAGGTAAGGTTGGGGAGAATCGCATAGCTGATGCACATCGATTGAGACTGTTATACAACAAGGCCATGCAATGGCGTTTTGTAAATGCTAGAGCTGAAGCATCCCTTTCAATGCAAAAGTTGAACGCAGAGGTATGGCTGAGGACACATGATTCTGTTTTGGATATAATTGCTCATATTTCCGGTCATGATACTATCTTTGCTAGTTTCTTTGCCTTTATAGATTAATTCCGTTCATTGTGAGTTTTTTTTTCTTCATAAGGTTCATTCTCATAGGTACTGGCTTGTCTGCAAAATTTATATAGGTTGGAGTGAGGGTGGCAGATTGTGTTTGATAAGATTAACTAATTTGTATGTTCAAAGAGCAGTATGCTAGCAGGAGAAGATGCATGTTGAAATAGGACAGCTAAACTAAAGACTGCTATATTTCCTTGCAATGCTATTACTACTCCGTGATCTGCATTCAATGTCTGTAATGGTTTTTTCATGTTATAGTATAGTGGTGTATTGCTTAGTGACTATTATGAAGCTGCCAACATATAAGCTGAAAGAAATAACTTATTATCTTACACTTAAGTTTTCTGGAAATGACATTTTCAAAGGAGTTGGGCGGGTCCTTTTAGTTTTAAAGGTTTTCCTTATAATTCAAGGATACTAAAAATAAATAAAACGGCATGGCACTGATGCCAAGAATATTTTAGAACTATAGTGTTTGATCCAATATGACTCCAAAAGGTGGAGTTTCTTACTCAATTAGTTTGGGTCGTTTTTGGTTTGGAATCTAGGTAAGGACCGATGATACTGATAAGTTTTAGTATTTTTACTACTTCGGAACATTTACTAATAAGCTAAACAATTTTACCTGGTAAAAAGCACAGAAAAGACATCTGTAATTTGTGAAACAAATAAATCTTTAATGGTTCAAGGAGATTCATTATTAATGTGCCACAATAAGTAAGAAGGATGAATCAAAGAATTGTGTTCATTTTGACATTTTTTGTGTGACATGTATAATTCTCATAGATATCTATTGTCAGAGTCTTTAACATTTTGTTCAGCAGAGCCCTCTTGGTAAAAAAGTGATCACCTTTACACCACTCTTGAAAACTGCATATTTTGTTCTGGGAATAAACTAATCCTTCAAAGGAAACCTTTTGTAATTGTTAGATACTGGAGTTGTCGAAGTGCATGTAACTTTGGGGGTTTTCATTATTGTGAATGGTGCAATTCAATATTTGTAGATGACGTTACTTAGTTGGGGATGTTGCTTATGCACAACTTAAATGTTAAGGCTTTTATTTTTCTGGACGCCAATCTTGTTATGCAGTTTGTACTTTGTTAATTTAATCATAAGTTAATTTCCCATTTATATTTTTGCAAACTTTTCTGCATGCTTAGGTTTGTATTTTAGATAACTTCTCTGGACATTTCAACAACTTAAGGCTAACATATAAAATTATTCTTAGAAGGAATTTCTCTTTAAATTGTCCTTCTTTCTGCAGAAAGGCCTCTACACTACATGGGTTAGTACTTCAAAACTTCGTGATTCTGTTAGAGCCAAAAGAGCTGAGTTGCAAAAGCTGAGGCAAAAATTGAAGCTAACTTCCATTCTCAAAGGCCAAGTAAGGTTCAATGTATCCTACTACTAGGATGCATATACTTTCTGAGATTTTTAGCTTCTTCGTGTATCTTGAATACCCAGTTTATGTTGGTTTCTATAAGAGATATATCTATGTCCTTTCCTGTCAAAAGTGGAACCCCACTTTTTTCACCTGATGTTTCTATTAGGTTCAGTTAGTCCTGAAATGTCACTTGACTGAGCTTCTGAAGTTCTGTTTTTGAGATCTGCACATGCTAGTCTCCGAAGATGGTTGCATGTTGTTGACACTAGTTGCAAGTACTCTTAAGACTGTATCTATACCCATTATCTAACTTTAACGAACAAATGCAGATGGTGTTTTTAGAAGACTGGGATCTCATGGACCACGATTACTGTAGTTCTCTGTTAGGGGCAATTGAAGCACTGAGGGCCAGCATTCTTCGCCTTCCTGTTGTTGGTGGTGCAAGGGTATGTGCTTTTTTTGTTCTTTCAATCTTTGTTGTTTCTACTCGAGTAGTAATGTCTTAATGGCCCAACATTTTGGTCTATTTGGGGTTTGGTAAAAGATGTTATTTAGCCATTTGATATTACAGGCAGATATTCATAAGGTCAAGGACGCAATTTCTTCAGCTGTTGATGTAATGCAGGCTATGGCTTCTTCAATATATCCGTTGTTGTCAAAGGTGATATTTTCATTGTGTCTGGCATACTATTTTTCTCCCTTTTTTCACCAGTTCAACTATTTAATAACCTTTGGGAGTTTGATCGTTGAAAGAAATACTTACCAGTACACCAATATCCTGCACACTATGTCCTTTACTTTTTCACACAATCTAAATGTCCTTATGATGATGTCTTATGTGCGTCTGTCATTAAGTGTCCTTATGATGATGTCTTACGTGCTTCTATCGTTTAGTTTTCATTGATAACGAGCCTCTGGATATTTTCAACTGGTTGAGGATACTTGTATGTTCTTTAGCTGTGTAGTATCTTGCAGAATTAGTAGTTTCACTAATAGAGATGGCAAGTAGGCTTTTTCTTTAGGGACCTAATGCATTGTACTGTGCTGATGTTATAATGCTTACAAGGCTCACATCTTTCTGTTTAGGCTTGGTGTGCCAGTTTCATCAGATCTAATGTGCCTCTAACGTTAACTAAAATATTTGCACAAGCGTCTGTATTAGTTTAGATTGGTCCATTTGAATTGTGTGGCAGAACTTATCAAGATGTCTTTATTTTCTACACTTTTCTGCATTCTGATGTTATATGCAGTCGTTCCAATCCAAACACATAAATTCACCTTGATACCATCAAAAGCAAAAAACTCCCCTAACACTATCTTTAGTAATTGATTTTGTTTCCTTTTTCTGATGTGCGACATCCTCCTGCTTTCCTGTGTACCTGTTAGATTTCACTTTGATCGGTGCGAATGGCAAGTTGATTTCTGAATAAGCTTTTTAGATTGAAAGCTTGAAACTAATATCACCTGTCAGTAGCAAATCACCTGAAGTTATTGTTCATGATAAACAGATAGCAATTTTTTTCGTTCTTCTTAGAGTTGCCTTCAGGATGATTATACAGCAGTTCAAGATGAGCAAATAATAGTTGAAATCAAGACATAGTTCTATTATTCTTTCATCCACATAATAGTTTTACTGTTCGACTTTCTTGCTGACAGCAAGGATAATTTTATTATAACTGAACTTTCCCGTTAGGGTCTTGATGTACACATGTCACATGAAAGAAGCAAGTCAGAACAGTCAACACCAGTTAGCTGAAATTTAGGATTAGGAGCACTTTTTCAATTTAGTTGTTGCATTATCTAGAAGTTTGGTATTTACTTCCTTGCATTTGGGAGATTATTCTCCCACCATGAGCAATTACTATTATTAGCTTGGTCATCTAGTATTTAAAGAAGCCAATTGGCATGGAAATAAACAAGCAGAAATTAAATTGTTAAAAGTAAAATCAGTATTTAGAAGACCTCTTTCCATAACTCTATCCCAAAAGCTAGGACCATAACATTTCTCCATCTGCCCTTGTTGTAACAACACGAGGGGTTGTAACTAATTGATCCAAATAGCACTGTTTGTGACCAAAGCATAATCCTCTTACCAGAAGGATAGTGGACAGAACTTGGATGTCCATTTGTCTCATATTGAACCGTTAAAGTAGAACAGAGGAGTATATTAAAAGAATGCTGAGCTGAAGTCTGTCATTTTTCTACACATTACACATGTTTTAGAAAATAGAATACAATTATATCTCATAGTTAGTTTGGTGTACTTTTAGTTTCAAGTTACACATTTTTGAGTTAAAGTATTCACGGCCCTAATTTGTGTTGGAGTTCGTTTGGCTCAAAGTGAAAAATTAAAGAAAATTACCTATCAAAAAAATAAAATCTAACATCTGATTTAAAATTGCATTGTAGTGAAATTAAGAGTGACAGTGCATGTCCATAATGTGTGCCATCGCTATATTGCTAGTTATGTTACACATGCTTCTTACACATGTGTCACTTATTATCCTTGATAGGTGGACGAAGTGCACTCTTTGGTGACCGAACTCACAATTGTTTCTGGAAAAGAAAGTGCTACCCTTGGTCAGTGCAAATGTCTTTTGTCAACAGTTGCATCCATGCAGGTAAACCATTTACTTGATATTGTTAGTTGCTTGGAAGAAATGACACCTGCGTCCAATAATTATATTACATTTTAGAAAGATTTGTTACTTAAAAGTGTTTTGGCAAAACTAATGAAATTGATGAAATCAGGTTCAGGATTGTAGTCTGAGAACACATATATTGCAACAGAAACGTCTACTTGAAGCTTGACAACCCAAGTGTGAAAATACTGCTCAAATGTGAAGATTTTATATTCTTTGACTACCTACCTTAATCGCTAACATCATCAGGCACTTTTTTCTTCATCCAAGCTGCGGAAACAGAGGTAACAAGGTCTTCCTTGGCTAAGTAAGTGGTCAAGTGTTGGGATTGTTAGAAAGTTTGAACGAGTCTTGCAAAAGCTGAAGAGGGCAGAGTTTAGGATCAAATAGAAATACTAGGCATTGGGGGTGCAAAATGTCATTTGGATGCCTTAGATAACTGGAAAATCTGTATCATGCAAAACTAGATTGTATACGATTTTCTCGTACAGGTTAGGCCAAAGTGTGTAAATATATGTAATGATGCACCGTCTGATTGATTCATATTCAATATCTATCGTCCAGGTTGTCTTTTGCCTTACATCTTAACCTATTGCTAATTGCATGTCGATACTTATTTAGAAGAATCGTTACAGATTGATTAAATCCCAAAGAACAGTAGTTTATATGTATTAATGATTTGAATGAGAAATAGGGTTGGATTGGATTGGAATTGGAACCCCACAAAAGAAAAGGGATAGGGAAATGCATGGTTCGAGGACAAGATGATATATATGGAGAAAGTAGGCATCATTGACGTAGAAAGTGAGCAAATAGTCGTAGATACTGTGACTATCAAGTTGTGGTGGATCCACGGTTGCAGAGCATAAGCATATATATATGTATATATATTTATATATAAAGTAGTAAGTATGCATATTCTAGAGAAGCGGCGAAGGGCATAAGCAAACGTCCTTTTCATGCGTATTCTGTAAATGCCATTACCAAAACCAATACGTTGTGTTGTTGTGATGACTAAAATATATGAAAAGCTTATTGAATTCAGACAATGGAGTCACGTCCCTGTATGAGATGCCGTGGAACCCACTTCCGATGGAGGAGGGACTCGGCTGACGTGCTTCCCACTCACCATCTTTTATTGATTAACCTCTAGCTACCTCTACCTCTATAATCTATTGCTAGTGCTCAAGCTCTAGCTCAAGCCGCTGTGTATGTGTACTAGGTGTGGGCATTGGGTGGTTAACCACCCAATGGAACCTTTTACGAACCCAACCTGATATTATCGGTTTGACATATCTTGGAATCAGCCCCAACCCATAAACCAATTTTTTTACAGTGAAACCAACCAGTTCACTAACTGGTTGGTTAGTGGTTTTAACCAACCAATCAATTTACTACATGTAAGTACAAATTTATATACCAATAACCATACACATATTTCTATTACAAGCCAAAACATATTACTACATTCTCCAAAACAAAAGAAAAATTACCTATAAGTCGTCGTGTTCTATGCTAGCAATTCGTGTGACACAAAAAAGTGCTCATGGGTCATTCATCTATATTAGATCAGTGGTTCTTATGAAGCCACATGTATATGATGAACAATACCGGTTTGGTTGGTTAACCGATGGTTTGGCGTTTCAAGAACCGACAACCAACCGTTAAATTTCCGGTTCGATCGTCAAAAACCCACAACCAACCGTTAACTTTCCGGTTTCGGGTTTTCCGGTGCGGTTTGCGGTTGGTGGTGGTTGGTTCTAGCGGTTTCGGTTTTTTTTGCCCACCCCTAATGTGTACTATTCGAAACCTTCTTTACTTGCCTCCCATTTTTGTGTGTATCCATGATCCAACACCATTCTCTCTTAATCAGTGGATTGCTCATGCTTGCTAGCTTAGTGCTACCTTATTATTATGTCTTTCACTCTCCTATTCACATTGTTGAACATGCTTGCTTGTCTAGTGTTGAACTTGTCTCGTACCGGAAAAAAGCAATCACTCGACCAACACATTAACGCCTATTCTCATCAATTTGAGTTAGTTTAAACTTGTAATTATATCTTCGTTGCTTAACATACTCTAATGGACATTGGTTGCGTACGTGAAGAGACCTTTATTTGTCCTTTTATGTTTACATATATTTTGTTTAAACATTTTTATGAACGAATATTTACACTCTTAGAACAAATGTTTAAGCATTTGCTTTTCCTTTACAAAAAATGTATATGTGGTTGATGTTATGCTATTTTCATGTATTAATCTTAAAAGTTTTTTAGGATAATGACTTTTAATGTTTTTTTTTTATTTCTACGCAAATAAAATTGAGCCAAAAATATATATTAGAAGATGCACATTACTATGAAAACCAAGGATAACGTTGTTGTTTTTTTATTATTAAAGGTGTTCCTGATGGGTAAGGTGTTTTTTTTTTATTATTCTTGCTTACAATGTATTGTACCAAAATGAAAATAAGTTGTCTTTCTATGCATGTGTATATAATGTCAGATTATGTTTCTCGCTACGTACTACTCTCAGACCAAAAATGTCCGGACCAAAACAAAAGTAAGAAGGCCAGGTTGAGAATGGATGCTACAATTGCTGGCAGCAATTACAATGTAAATAGTTATGTACGTACAGGATATGACATTTGAATTACAGCATCTCAAAGACTCAAATGACAGGACTAGTAAAAAAAACCCTAAGGGGCTGCGCTCTCTGCTCAACCTCCTTTCCCCCACCCCCTCTCCTTCTTTGCTCCTTGATCCACCATGGATCCTCTTGAAGGCACTCCACACACCCATTTATGGGTACACTCTACCCATTTTGTGGGTTTTACCTTTGTGTTTTTGTCTTTTTTGCAGCCGGTCTACCCTCACAGGTCGCCGTCCAACGTCCAAGCCGTGCCACGGCCTCTCCCTCGTCTCGCGCTACCGTTCCAGCATCGCCGGACCGGCCCCGCCTCCGAGCCAGTAGCCACCGTGGCCCCCCTGCCGTTCTCTGGAAGACGGGCTCCACGCGCCACCCTCCATCTGCAGCGGCCTACGGCCCCGGGGTCACTCCTCGCCGTCGGGGGCCTGCTGCTCCCTAGATGGATCTGGGATCCGGGAGGAAGGACGATAGATCGGGGTCTGACTCCACGGCACCCGAAGTCGGGACCATCGATCTCGGACAAACCGTGGCGGATCGACTCGTTGCTCTCGCATCCCGCACTACTTCGAAAGATCCGGGCGACTCAAGACGAAGATTGGCCGATACCAAATCGCTCCAATAGCATGGGGCCTAGAAGATCTGATTTCGCCGATTTGGTAGTTTGTTCTTTCGATCGTGTGCTAATTTTCTATTCTGTTTTAGGTCGAATAATGTGTTGTTTAGACACTTTGTTGTTTAGGATCTTTCATTTCAAGTCTCGTTGTTTTGAGACGATAGTTGTTTTAGGTCGAATATTTGGGACGGTTGTAAGGAGTTGGTTTAGTTTTGTGACCACGATACAAAGTGGTCTACTTTTATGGGTCCATGAGCGCCGGACTTGCTACGGTCGGCCCGGACATACATCTGGAACCTGGGGCGGTTACGTCTCACCATACTTGATTACCTTTTGGTAATAATGAAAATCTCCGGTTACCCATTTCAAAAAAAGTTATGTATGTACAGTGTCTACATCGCTAAATTAATGGCATAAATATTCAAATCATTAGAGCAATCACTTCGGGTTGAAATAGTTGATGATTTCTAGTTCCAAATCGATATGGAGCACGGTTGTAGGAGGACGATGTTGAGAGGAATACCTCAAAACCGAATATTGAACTCGGCCTCTCTACACGATCTCGTCGATACCAATGGTGATCTTCCCGCAGTCAATCCCCCTTCTCCTTGTCAGCTTTTATCTTTCATAAAGTTGGATGAATGAGGAAACAATTGCAGAAATTTGGAGAGAAAAATAAGTTCGGAGAAATTACAGAGAAGGGATCCGGTAAAAAGAAAAAAGAAAAATGAGAGGGTTCTAAGAAAAGAAAGGATCGGAAAAAATTGAACAATGAAGTTTGGATTAAAGAGGAAAAAAAGAGAGGGATTGAAGAAGACAGAGGATCGAAGAAAATTACAAAGTGAATGAAGACAAAGAGGTTAAATAAAAAGAAAATAAAGAAAAAATATTTTAATTTTGAGGTGAATGGTATAACTTGTGAAATTATCATTAGGAATTTAGGATTGAGTTTAAAGCATCTAAGGTTCAAGATTTTATTTTTGAGGTTTTTCTTTTGTTATTTTAAAATTTAATAAATTATAAATATCGGCATCTTATGTCAACATCTACTTTGTCTGAGCATCCAAAACTCAATATCTCAACACCAAAACCTCACCATCCCAAAATTCGACATCTCACTCGACGTGCGAAACTCGACATTTCCATTGTATACGTTTTTAGATGTCCTTCCCAATCAGTGTAACATTAGTTTATATATATATATATATATATATATATATATGATAGTTTTCAGGTACAAGCGCCCTCTTTTTGTACAAAATAGGAACTAATATGGGTCCTTAAATCGTCAAGATGGAATGTCAGATAACTAAAAAACTTATTAACGACATAACTAGTAAATATGAAGAAAAAAAATGGATTCCCCGTTCCTAAAAATTATAGCACATCAGACCTATTGATTAGATAGTTTAAATTAATTCATATTTCATATGACACGATTTAGTCTTTAAGATCCTACACCGATAGTTGACATACATATACACCAATGCTTTTTTGGATGATTGTTGGCTAGCGAGTTTGTCAATTTCAGAACTACTAAGAAATAAAGCTCTGAGAAGCAAGAGAGAGATCCTAGCTCGACCTCACCTTCAAATGAAGTATAAGGAGATTAAACCATTTGGTTGATTGCTTATTCCGACGAGTTTGTCAATTACGAGACGATTATCCCATCGTAGGTCCAAGCAGCATAAGAGTTTAACTAAACGAGTTGTACCACATCACAACGATGTTCAACCATGTAATGTTGACTTGTTTCCAAGTTTTGATATTGATCTCTTCGTACTTATTGTATTTTATTTGAACTACAAGCAAACCCTAAATCAAAAACGTGTGTCGAGGCGGCACGAAAAAACCTATAAAGGGGCCGACAGTATCATGACCCGAATCAGTAATGGCAACAACTCTACGTCAAATACGAGGCCTTGCAGGATAAGGACGTCTCCGACTACAACGAAAACCAGGTGACCCAACACGGTATGATGATGTCCCGCTTGTGGGCACGATTGGAAGACCTTGAGGAAGAAATGAAACGTCTTCGAAAAGACCCACAACTATGAGGCGGACATGGATTGTATACTCCAACTTGTATTTTGTTGGGTTTGTATTAAAAAGGGATGAATAAAAGTTGAAGTTCATTTTTATGTGTGTTAAAATTATTTACAAGTAATTTATTTTATTATTAATTATTTTTTTAAAATTAATTTCAATTTTATATAACGTTTAATGTTTTAATAAAACATTTAATTAAATCAACAAAATACCATTTCAGCATACAATCAGCATCCACTCAGAATACGGTTCTCAATCCGGTTTGCACCACTGTAAAGCACAGTTAATTTTAAGGATTGCAAACCTTAAATTTGCACAATCAACATATAGTTTGATCATCCGGTTTGACCCACTGTACATGCTCTAAGATCCTATATGTTTCAAAATATCCAATTAAGCTATCTTATTTATCGTTCACAAACCTTTTTTTTAAATGAGATTAACAAAAATAACATAAAGACGTAAAATGATTGTTTCTCTTTTTCATTTCAAATTAAGTTACCTGAGTTTAAAGATTATTTTACCCCTTCATCATTAATCTTTTTTAGTAATTTATTAACTTTTACAATTTTGTTTAATATTTTAATATATATTTAAAATAAAATTTAAATAAATTTGATTTTTTTAAAATATATATTTATATTTTTAATTAGTTATTTATTTCAGTAATTAACATATATTTAATTCTCTTTTCTTTTTATTTAAATTTAATATTAATTCTTTTTCACCATATCACGTACTTGGCCGTGAGAAGCAAAATCGTACAAAATCTAAATAAACTTATACTAAATCACCAAATTAAGAATAAAACAACCAAACTCACTTGGTAACAACAAAATCAAGGCATAGCGGCAATACTTATAACGAATATAAATCAAAACGATAAGTTGAACACCCCAATTAATCACCCAAATTCAACACACCACTCGTAGGAGGAAAACGGAAAAATCGAACACAACACTTGTAGTAAAGAAACGGAAAAAATGAAGAATAAGTCGAACGACATTACCCGAGTTAAAAATACGAAAATAGGAGCTCCCAACCGACCGAACCAGAAGCAAGGAGCCGTGAGGCATGTGGACCTGCTCAAAACCATCTCAAACCAAGAAAGTGGTGCTTTCTTCGGAATAGACGTTCGGTCTTCGCCGCCGTTAGGTCTTCTTCGTCATTGGGCATTCCCTATCATTTCTCGCAAACTCCAGATTTAATTCTTTTTGGTCGCCGTTCCCCGCCAACTTTTCTCCCAAACTCTAGATCTGAATCGCCAGGCAAGAATCGGAGGAGACGGTTATTTCCCTCAACTTCGTCGTGAACGACCATGAACTCCATCCTCCCCAAGCCTCCAAATCGATGAAACTCCAAAATCTCCACACATACCTCGAGTGCTTGATGCTTTCACAGAGATCAATTTTTGGACTACTGATGTGTCGTGCGGATCTACATCTCACTGGGATCTGTTGTTGCGTCTTCAAAAGGAGAAGAACTTGAGGTCATGGACGCATTCACACGAAGAGGGAGATGAAATCGCCCAATTTATTCTGCTTCTACAAAAATATCATCCGATTTCAAATTTGTAGATAAAAATATGAACTTTGTGATATGTAGATTGTTTTTTTAGTTTGAAATCTGTTTAATCGAGTATAATTATGTAAATCTATTTCATTTAAATAAACTTGGATTTATTATTCAATTTAATTTATTTATCGTCGAAGGATGATATAAAGTTAATTTCTCCTATAAAATTATAGGTTTTACGGAATAAGAGCAAAATCGTTATTTCATTAAAATAATCTATTAAATTATTAAATACATATGAAGGAAAAAAATTTATTAGACATTTTGAAACATATAAAACTTTAAGATCCTTGATCAAAACTAAACCGTACTATAAAAATATTCAATCTTTTTTATTTATTGAATAAACCGTATTAGAAAAATATTTAACCTTTTATTTATTTATTGAAATAAAACATACACGGTTTCGATATGATATTGAGAGCGGTGAGTGGGTCTCAATGTGACTTGTCTCTTGTAATTCTCTCTTATCCGCTTCTCTATTCGGGAAATTTGTACCATCCTAGGAAAGTTGACACCTACTCTCACTTCCTCCGAGTTACGCATACGTCATCACCGGAAAAAAATCATAAACTCACCGGAAAGCAAATAAATGCCGGCTCACTCTTACAAAACAGCTCTCTTACATTTCCTTATTTCCTCTTTATTAATATATATATTAGTCCCGACCATTGACTAGCCGGACCTATCTGTCTCTGGTAAATTAGTCCTATTCTTCTCAGACAAAAAGGTTCAAAAGCTTCCTATCTACGCTTCCTCCGCTCGTCATTTCGAATTCCTCCGACGAGAAAGACGCCGTGTCCCTCCGCCGCGCACAGGTCCTCCCCCTCCCGCCTCGGCTGCTGCTGCTCATCGACGCCGACGACTGCCCGATGTCTCGAAACAGGAACGGCTGATTCGCCAGAGTTATCAGGTCCTGCCTCCTCAAGGCCCCAGGGGACTCATCGCCGCCCGCCAGCCGCCGCAACTCTCCCCCCGCCAGCACGGTCTGCACCGCCGTCTGGCAAACGTGCCAATTCCCGGTGGAAAGCAAGCCCACGGCGCCGTTGACCGGGTTCACCGTGCGGCCACATGCCTCGAAGAGAAGCGACTGGAATAGAGCTGCAAATTGAAAGATTGGCGTGAGCATAAATTTGGTCGGGGAGATCGATCTGATTGAGTTGAGAAGAAGAAGGTACCAGGGCGTTGGTGTTCGGGGACGGCGGAGACGAGGGACATGAGGTCGCTGCGGCCGAAGAATCTGGCGAGAAACAAGGTGGCGTTGGCTTGGGCGTCCGGTGAGGGGATCCACTGCAGGCACGACCTCAGAATGCACGACTCGCTGCAACCCTTTCGAAGCACCCGACAGCCGTTGCAGCTCATCTCTCCCTCCTCGATCTCCGATCGCAATGTACGGTCCTCCTGAAATCTGAAATAGAGAGAGAGAGAGAGAGAAGAAAGGAGAGTGGGCTTCGGAGAGTGTGGGGGAGGGGGAGAGGAGAAGAAAAAGAAGGGGACGTTGGGTTAAAATATAACCCTGGTTGAGTCAAGAGTTTGTTTGTGGTGGGGTCCAGCGGGTTTCGTCCAAACTCTGTGCACCAGCGAGCGACCTCTAGTAGCCGCATATATCTTTCAGATCACCGTTGGATTCGTTTTCTCTGATCCGTTGGATTGTGCTGGCTCTAGTTGAAATATTTATTGATATAAAAAAAATAAAAATAAAAAGAGAGGATGAGCTCAACAATGGAAAGGAAGTATCTATTATATAGAAGAGAAGTGTGACGATGTGTGTTCATGCATGTGACCATATAGAAGATTGAGATTGATTAATTTTGCAAGTTTTATTTCCTTATAAGGGTAGGGATATAGATGAAGGATATGGGCAACAAGTATAGTACAAATAACTGTTGATTAATAAAAAAAAAGGAACATATTTGTTGGGGAGGAAATTTTGGACCGTCCGTGTAAATTAGAGGTGCAAATCAAATGAAATGGAATTGTATTAAGATTAGAAGGTATGGCTAACTTTAGTAGGAGGAGGCATCCAATGACATCCTCATTGAGGATATAATGACGTGGTTGATGTAATTAAATTAACACCTCAGAACCCACCATCCTCATCCTCACCCACTGTTTCTCACCAAAATTACATATCTATATAGTATACGGTTATATCCTTGGGACAAATGGCCATAAATTGGGCCTCCTAAGATCAAGTGTACCGAAAGTCCAATAGTATGGGCTAAGTTATGGGCCTCAGCCCTACTCAAAGAACAAAGACGTGGGCATTTTGTCCTCCAGCTCACGTTAAGTTATGGGCCTCTTGTTCCTCATTAACAATTCATTTTGTCTTATTCATAAACGGATTTTATGAATATTAGTAAAAAATAATTAACACTTTTAGAGCAAAGAAATAAAAAATATTTCTAAAAATTTTAAAAAATATTTATAGAACATTGTAAAAAATAATAATTAAAATTATTAGAAAATAAATATAAAAAAATTAGAGAATAAATAAATATTGAAATCAAAATTTTAGAAATAAAATGAATTCAAAATGAATAAATGAAAAGTTAAAAAAAACTAATTATATTATTAATAAATAATTAAAACATTAATGAATTAATGATGAAGAAGGGTAAAATAGTCTTTCAACGGATACGGGTACTTAATTAAAACTTAGCCGTCGTTACGGTTAGCTTAGTTGGGTCGTTTCCCTTCAATTGACTGTCTTTGCGAAAAAGTCAAACTCGGGTCAAACTAAGGCTAATTAACGACAAAACCTAATTAAATTAAAGGTGCTGGAAATTATTAAGGACAAAGTGGCCCCCACTTGGACACTTGTCCATGGTGGCTTGGAGGAGAAGAAATGGGTCTCTAATGACCCATTTGCCCTCACATGTGCCAAAAGAAAGGAAGAAGCATAAGGGGGGCAAAGTCCACATGGAGCAACCAATTCAACCCATTTTACACCTTGTAGCCGAAAATTGAAAGGAAGAGAGAAGAATAAGAACATCATTGCTTGGAGAAGAAGATAGTGAAGAAAGGAAGCAACTTTAAGGGTCTTTCATCATCAAATCATCTCCAAATTAGTTCATCTTCACCCCCTTCCATTTCTAAGGTAAGTAAGCTCTAACAATCTACTTTTAACCAATTTGGAGTTATGGGTCTCCATAGAAATTGCATGAACTTGTTGGGTTTTGAGTTATTTGTTGTTAGATGATGGTGTAGTGAAGAGAAGTGGAAGTTTTAGCTAGAAATATTGTGGGTTTGATGATTTTGATGAATCCCATTATGGGTATTGAAGTTTGGAGGTTTTGATGACTGATTTTGGAGTTTGATGAGGTTAGAAATGGAGGTTTTGAGGTGCAAATTCGTGGAAACGAATTTTGGGGAAGAAGGAGTAAGGTCTGCCCAGATTTGGCACGGAAAGGGCCTCTGGCCGGCCCTCTGAGCGGCACGGTCCGGGCTTGGTACCGGCCCTCTGAGGGGCACGGACCGGGTCCCAGACCGGCCCTCTGAGTGGCAGGGTCCGGGCCTTTGGCCGGCCCTCTAAGGGGCACGGTCCGGGTCCCAGTCCGGGCCTCTAAGGGGCACGGTCCGGGCCTGGTGCCGGGCCTCTGAGGGGCACGGTCTGGGCTGGGTGCTGGATTTGTGGGCCGCCGAATTGGGCCTTGTTCGGGCCCAATTGACCCTTTGGCCCTAGTTTTAAGTGTTAGGGGTAATTTAGGTATTTCTCTTTAAAACCGACCTTGAATGTTTATTAATTCTAGTATTAATTTATGATCCTAGAACTTGTTCTCGAGCTCGGAGGAGGAGACTACTAGGCGGCTTTCGTGACTAAGCGTTTGGAGAGCACTTGAGGTAGGGAAGAGTAGTAATTACCGCTTTAATTAAAGAATATTAATAGTATGCATATAGGACGTTAATAACCGGTAAAGTCTTAGCTTGCATATAGGATGCGATTAACTAGAATAACCGCTTTCAATTATGGGAATTGTCGTGCTGTAGAATCACATGTGGCCATGTCGGGCCTTATGATTGTGTGTTGGTTGTGTTTGATTGTGGTTAATAGTCCTTAAAGGTCGAGGTATAGAATATTCTTGTTTATTTGAAGAATCATGGTATGCTATATGAATGTGATGAATGGAATATGGATTGTTGTCTTGTGATATTATTGAATGAATGAATGTGAGGAATATGTACGAATTGTTGTCTTGTGATGTGATCGGGTGAGTGATAGACCGATGTGGTGTGCTTGGTAAGTTGTGTCAGTAAGTTTGATGGTATGATAAGTTCGGTGTATTATGTTTGGTATGGTATTGTGTGATGTGTTGGTTGCTTACCCCGAGGTGTGTTTTCGGGAAGACATCTAGGCCGATGTGCGTTTCCAGTATGATGTATGATTTGCTTACCCCGAGGGTGTTTCCGGGAAGACGTCTAGGCCGATGTGCGTTTCCGGTATGACGTATTGTTTGCTTACCCCGATGTGCATTTCCGGGTAGACATCTAGACCGATGGGTATTCCGGTATGATGTATTATTTGTTTCACCTCGATGTTGTGTGTCCGGGAAGAAATCTAGGCCGATGTGCGTTTCCGGTATGATGTATTATTTGTTTCACCCCGATGATGTGTGTCCGGAAAGACATCTAGACCGAGGGTGTATTTCGGCACGATGTATATATTTCACCCCGATGTGCGGTTCCGGGAAGATATCTAGGCCGGTGTGCGTTTCCGGTACGATATGTTGAGTTATGCGTGATGATCGGAGTGTCATGCGTACCTTTCTTATGTCCGTATGATGTCGGTTTGAGTGTTGTTTTTAGTTTGCATTGTAAGGTAATATTTTTTTGTTCGTGTGTTTCTCTAGTTGATTCTGTTGTCGATAATGCTATATTCATGTTGGTACGGGTCTGAGTTGTCTCTTGCTACTAGGGTTTATTGACCGAGAAATTATGGTGTCGGTACATGAGTTGTTTTCTTTACTACTTTTTCCTACTGAGTGAAAGCTCACCCCCTCTGTTTTACAGGTTTCGATCACGAGTCGTTTTAGAGGACGTCTCAGGGCTCAAGAGCTCCTCGAGAGTCCGGGGATTTATATTTTAGTAGAGACGTACTTTCTCTTTTGAACTAAACAATGTTTTTATGTATTGGATTTTGAGCGTGACTCATGATTATCGGTATTGTTTATTTTGGAACTAAATTCGGAGATTTCTGTTATTAAATTTACTTTTACTTTTAAATCTGTTATTATTATTTTTCTCTTTAGTTCACGTCTCGAGTCCGGCCAAAACTGGATTTGGGGCGTGACACTCGAGGTAGGGATGGAGATGGACCAACTCGCAACGGAAAATCAATGAAAACCAAGAGACGATTAAAACCATGAAACAACTAACAAAGAATGGATTCACAAAAGAAAATTTTAGCACTATTTCTTACCCAAACAAGAACACCGGGTAACGAATGAATTGGCTTGAGTATCTAAGACGCCTACGTATCCATATGGAAATAAAAGACACATAGTTCTTCTCTTTGAGGACTCAAGAACACAAAATGGAGATGAATGCTTGCCTTGGCCGAAATTGGGGAAGGGAGGGAGAGAAAATTGTGTTTCCTTTGAAAAAAGATGACTTAAACATAACAAACTCCGTACTTGTCCAACTAAAGGCATGAGACAAGCATGGTGACAAGTAAGTTGTAAATAGGACAAAGTATGGCTAGACAAGATGGGGTTAGGTGGTGAATCACCAATACCTTAATCCTTGTCATGCTTACTTAGTACTAATTAATCAAGCTTGATTAATTAGTTCTATGAGCCTTGTTTGCATGGGCCTTTCATGGGCCTCTTGGAACATGGCCTGTGGCCATTTCCAACGAGGTCCCGTGATTCGCTCATTGCCTCCAAGCCTTCCACACCAGAATTGTCCAACATTATTCGACGCGATCAATCCTAAGACTCCAAGCCTTGTCTCGATCCGTAAAGTCCTATTCACTTACGGGCACATGACCCAAAACCAGTTTTGGTCATGTCCCGAGACAACTCCCTTTTGGCCATTCTCCATAAATGTGTCAATGAGTTTCACCCTCCGATGTGACCCTTATGTTTATGCATGTCAATAGATCAACGTAAAATCCCATTTTACTTGATCCTATTTAAGTTGCAACTAACGATCGTCGTTAGTTTTCCTCGTTGGTTAGACCTAAACCGATCGTCGTTTTGTTAACATTTGAAAGTTAGGGTTTGGGTGAAACTATTAGTTTAAGGTAGGTTTGATGTTGGGGGAAGTGTTGGAGACGTTTTAGAGGTGTTTGGAGGTGTGATTGCACGTTTTCCGGTGACCGGAAGCTCGGGAGGAGCTCCGGCCACCGTGGGTGGTGGCCGGCCGGCCATGGGGTGGCTGGCCGGAGATGGGACCAGCCACCACCATGGTGGCCGAGCCCCCCTTGAACCCTAGGGCTCACGGCCAAGTGGGCCGGGTGGGGCCCACGTGCTCGGGTGATCGGGTTTAGTGTTCGGGAGGTTTAAAACGTTCCCCGGACCATTAATCCTTAACCGAATCGAAAATTGGAATTAAATTGGAAAAGTTGTAATTAGCGGGTTTTAGAAACTTTAAACGTTAATTAATTGACTCAGAAGTTGGAATTCGATTCCGTCAAGTGCTTTGGGTTCCTTGAATTATTCTAAGACCGTAGAGACGAAAACGGGAATTTTTGGAGCCCCGGAAGGGCATTTACAAAACCCGGGCAGATTGGCCATGTCGGGCGAATCGGGCCTTTACGGATCTCGGCCCTGATTAGGGAAAGTTAACAGTAGAGTTGCATGTGACACCGGGGTGTCGTGGGTTGAGTAGGTTTATTTTAAATATTAGAAAAGCATGATACGGGAATGTAGCGTTTATGAGAAAAGCATGTGACACTTAGTAGTGTCGTAGGAACAGAGAACTTAGCGATATTAGAATTACTGGAGGCATATGACCATGCCCGGAGGTTGACTGTTTAATTTATGTCTTGGGTGGCCATGAGAGCCCGTATTTGATTGTTGGTGTCTTGGGTGGCCATGAGAGCCCGTGTTATTTAAATTGGTGTTTTGGGGTGGCCGTGAGTGCCCGTGGGGTTGTTGAACCCGAGTCTTGACCGTTGGTGTGTCTTGAGTGGCCGTGAGTGCCCGTGGGGTTGTTGAACCCGAGTCTTGACCGTTGGTGTGTCTTGAGTGGGCGTGAGTGCCCGTGGGGTTGTTGAACCCGAGTCTTGACCGTTGAGGTGTCTTGGGTGACCTTGAGTGCCTGTTTGTTGAACTTGCCTGTGATTGTGATTGTGGTTACCTGAAGTTGTGAGTATGATAGGTCGACAGCCTGATCCGACTTGGTGTCGATGAACTGCGATAGGTCGACAGCCTGATCCGACTTGGTGTCGATGAACTGCGATAGGTCGACAGCCTGATCCGACTTCGTATCGAGGAATTGCGATAGGTCGAGCCTTGACCTGATTGAGATTGATAACTGGGTGTGAGGGAAGTTTTGAGCAGCTGGTGTGCGATCCTTTGTGATCTTGTTTGGCGTTGCGTAGTCTTTCTGTCGTGTCCTTGGAGGAGGTCGTCGATAGTTGTGTCGGGTCTACATTACTTTATCGAGTGTTGAGTCTGTTGAGGAAGGTAACGGGTTGTGGGTCAGTTGAGTACTTGAGTTGGGGACTGTAGTCTCGGTGTTGGGTTTGGTTGTGGTGTTACTGGCTTTATCTACTAATTATGCCATAGTCAGTCTGTTATCCGTGGTGGTGAGCGAACGCTCACCCCTAGCTGCTTTTCCTACAGGTACTGATCACTGGACGGACTATGTGAGCTCTTGAAGCTTGTGGAACTAGGAGCGGAGTCTGGTCTTTATGTTGTTGAGTCTAGTGACGGATACTTGTACCTTGTCCTTTTGTTGGGACGTTTTTGTATTGTAAATATTATTTTTGGTAACTAAATGGTAATTTCAAAGTATTTATTCAAACATGTTTCAAGTGTTTTTATGATTTTAAATGTTCGCGTCCCGAGTTCAGTTTACTGAAATTGGGGTGTGACATGATACCTAGTATCATGTTCATGGCCATGCTATTCTTTCAGTCACTCTCGATCAAGCGGCCGAGAACCGGTATCTTTCCCATACAGCAGTATGAGGAATAAATCCCTTAGCCGTCTTTCGTGTCACTCATGCAGTCCGTCCCTAAGCCAATCTTGGCCGTTATGGAAGCCCTGTTACGGACAACGTTAGGCTCAGGTCAAACTCAGGTTTTTACTGCATAGCGATCACAAAGACTCCTCGGTCTAAGGACATATGACAAGCTACGAAAATGGATATGTTCATGACTTGATCTATGACACATATTCATGTCGGGTTGTCCAATATCATGTCCCACATGATATCTATGATCAGACTCCAGAATCCTGTTCCAATGACTAACAGAACGTAAGCCATCAAGAGCCATATTTCCTACTTGTCGCTTCTAGTGAAACTTTGTTGACTAGAGACCCATCGAGTGTGATCTATCTCATTCTATGGTTCTATTCGCATGGTGGGCATAGATCAGAGCACATATCAATATATTACTCCAACACATAAGTAATATAAAGTCGCTTTAATTTTATTGTTAACGATGATATATACATTTGGACATTTAGGATTGAACTACGGGCACTAAGACTAACAATCTCCCACTTTCTTTATTTCCAATATAAACTCCAATATGTCCCCATCGACTTTACATGTCTAACATGTTTAGGCAGCGACACTGCCTTAGTTAAAGGGTTGGCTATGTTATCATCTGTTCCAATATAGGTTATCTTCACTTCACCTCGGTTCAGTATTTCTCTGATGAGGTGGATACGCTGCAGTACATGTTTGGATTTGTTATGCGATCTGGGCTTTTAGCTTGAGCAATGGCCCTTACGTTGTCGCAAAATGGATTCAACGGGCTGGATGGGTTTTTAATTACACCCAACCCTGCCGTGAATTTCCAAATCCACATAGCCTCCTAAGGTGCCTCTGCAACATCCGTGTACTTGGCCTCTATCATAGATTTGACAATGGTATCTTGCTTTACGCTCCCCCAGCTAAAGCTCCTCCGTTCAGCGTAAGCACATATCCTGACTGACTTCTAAAGTCATCTGGATTTTCCTTGGAAAACTAGCGTCTACTCATCCTTCGACGACTAGTTCAACATCATCTTTCCCCTGGGTTAGAATGATGTCTACGGTTACAACATAAGGCTTACGAGACGTCCGGTCTCGTACATGTCATGACATATATGATCGATCATGCCCCCAGGCGCATGGGATTCACATCATCCTTCTCAGCTCATCAGGTTTCTTAGTGTAAAGACCTGATAAATTAATAGGTTAATTTACGGTTTTAAAGCAATGGGGTTGGAAAACAGATCGAAAATTGGAACGAGGGCGAAACAAAAAGGAAAAAAAAAGGACGAGTTTTAGAGTTGGGTCAGATCAGACCCAACCCTTTGGGCCGAGCCAGACCGGGCCTTAGTTCGCGCGCGCCAGAACTGGCCCAGGCCCATGCCACTCGAACCCTAGCCTCAAAACCTTCGCGTTGTCGCTTCGGATCCTCATTTCACGCACGATTTCCAAGGCGCGTCTTCAACCTCCCGACCTTCTCTCTCGCGTTCCTCTTCTCCGCCCAACCTTTGCCGGAGCTCCGTCCCTCATCTTCCTCTCCTTCTAACCCCACCCATGGTGACTCCTCACCTTCTCACCGCACCAAACACCCAAAAACCCCCTTCTCTCTCTCTTCTTCTTCCTCGATTCGTACGACCCAACGCCGCCGCCTTCATCCCGAACCTCACCGCGCCCTCAACGGACGGAACCAGAGCCGGTGAGCCTTCTCTCGACCTCGTATCACCTTCCCCGTCATCCCTTTGTCGGAGATCCATGAGCTTTGGGCTCGTTTTGACCGAACTTGGGGCGGAGAAGCTCGGTCGAATTCGCGAGCCCCAGGTCCTCGTTCCCTCACCGGCGAGCGTCTCTAGCCGGTAGATCGGGACGGGGGAAGCTCGATACACGCCCTGGCGACCTCCCCCTCGCCTTCCCCGAGCTCTTGACGCCTCTCCGCCGTCGTGAAGAACTTCCTCGAGCGTCGTCGTTGGAGTGAGGCTGGACAAAGACCAAACCCTAGCCTTCCTCTAACGGGCCTTGGGCCGGGCTTAGGTCTTGGGCTCCAGTTAGTGTGGGCTTGGGTCAGATCGGACAAAGGAACGAGCCTTTGACATGGGCTTGGACTGATCTAGGCTTCAGGCCTGGACATGGATCGGGCTTGGGTCCGGATCCTGTACTGGGTCTGGACTCAGGTATGGACCGGGTCCAGGTCGGGTTCGGGTTGGGTCTGGGTCTGAGTCTGGGCGGGTTGGATCCGGGTCAGATTCGGGTCCGGATCTCGGACTCGGGTCGGATCCGGGTCAGGCCAAACTTAATTAATTAATTACTTAATAATTGGGACTTAAAATCGGATAAATACCTGGACTTATCGGACAACTTAGCGGACGCTTGGACAAACTATTGGACTTAAGCTCATAACTTAGAGGACTTACCTTTTTTTAAATTTCGAGGACCGTTACGGACTGGACCGGGACTGATTCCCGTCCCTTTTTGTTAAACCCAAGCCTTTACCCCGAGCACGGAGAAGACCGAAGGTAGGCCCGGACTTCAGCAACTAGGAGACTCAGTTGTGGTTCTTCTTGAGGTAGGGATTACCTCAAAACTCGCCTTATTACGATTGTACTAAAATGCATATAGGGAAACCTGATAACCAGTTAAATAACTAGGTTGCATATAGGACGAAATCGATTAGAATAGCTTTATGAATGCGAACGACCTATGAGCCATGTCGTGCCGTAGGTGTTGGGTTGTTGTGCTAGTAGAATCAGGTCATGTCGCGCCTGTAGGTTTGGTTGTATATTGTATTGTATTGTGTACTTGTGTTGTTTGAACGGTTAATAAATAACGAACATGAAAATGAGTAGAGTGGAACTAGTGATGCATATTAGTGACTTGAGTGGTTACTTTCCTGTTTTTGTGATATGTTGAAATGTGGGGATTTGGGGATCGAATATCGGTTAAGCCGGTGGGGTTACCACGTTGAGTGTGGTGCCGCTAAGTGATGGTAAGTGCGGAACAGTTGTGAGTGTAATTAAGGGTCAAAGCATATTATTTTCGGTGTAACATGTCGTTGCTATGTGTGGGCAAGTTGCCATGATTGTTATGTTGTGAATCATTGGTTGTGTCATGGTCGGGTGAGTGATAGACCGACGTGATTGTGATTGTGGTTGTGGTATCGTGGTTACTTGTGAGTGTGATTGTGATTGTTGGTTGAATTGTGCCCGAGAGGGTGTTGTACCTTCCGATGCGCGGCCGGTAAAGTGTGAGAGATGTACTTCCGTCAGGTGTATCGTACCTTCTGGCGCGCAGTCGGTGAAGTGTGATGTGTGTTGTACTTTGGTTACATGAGAAATGTGGTTTCCCTACCTTCCGACCGTGAGTCGGTAAAACGCTGTGTCCCGCGAAGAGGTGGTTTCCCTACCTTCCGACTAGCACTCGGTAAAACGTTGTGATGTGCCGCGATGAGGTTGTTCCGCGAAGAGGCTGGGCCTGTGTTCCGCGATGAGGTTGTACCGCGAAGAGGCTGGGCCTGTGTTCCGCGATGAGGTTGTACCGCGAAGAGGCTGGGCCTGTGTTCCGCGATGAGGTCGACCGCCTCTCCCGACTTTGTGTTGGGGAAAGTTGCGTACGGCTGCGCCGGCCCGAACGGGTTGCTGTCGAGACCGTGCATGGGTTAGGAGTTGTGTGTTTTGAAAATGTTTGAATTGAATGAGTGTTGTTGTGTTGTGGCTATGAATGGTTCCTTATTATGAGTTGTGTGTGACTGTGATTGACTTGGTTTTGACTGTTTGACACTGTGTTCATGTGTGTGGCTTCCGTGTAAGTTAAAGCATCGTCTTTGTGGTTATCCGTGAGTCGGTTGTGAATGAGTTCGGGACGCGGATTTTCGGGATAGTTGTGTTCGAGTAAAGTGAAGGTCGTTTAATTTGGGTTACTTGTTCTCGTTGTCGCTTTCTCCTTTAAATTGTTAAAAGTTAATTTGGAAACGTACTTGGGTGTCTTATTTGGTTGTTCCCTTCGTTGTGTGACTGGTTTAAGCGGTTGGTAATTGAGTTAAAGTCGGTATATTTGGAGCGGGAGTGTCAGATTAAAAAGGGGGTTTTGACATTTAACTTGGCTTAATCGTCATATCGTTATATTAATTTTTTTAACGTATTTTAAATTATGGAAAGACATTTTTTGGTAAATCTGAAATAAGGAAATTTTGTGGTTTTCCCTACTGAGCATCAAGCTCACCCCTTACTGTGTTTTCTACAAGTGTTAGCTATGCCTTGGACTAGAGGATCACGCAGAGCTGGGGAGGTAACGGATGCCCGGGGTTTACTTATTGTTATGAGAGACGTACTGTACTTTCCTTTTTATCTTGACTGAGCTTGAGACTCATGAAGTGAACTTTGTTCATTTATATTATTCTCTCATTTTCAGACTTAAATCCCTTTTATAATCGTTATTATTTAAATTCACTAAGTCGCGTCTCGGATTCGGTCAATACCGGATTTGGGGCGTGACACTTAGGACACCGAGTCTTGTTGAGATGAATGCCATGACTAGTGGGCAATATTACTTTCATTGAATCGAGCATTGAGAACCTACTCAATGCCTTGTTCATATAGGTTCCCTGACTTAAATCCAAGACCTTCTTGGTGCGATCTCTACGTATCTTAATCCCTAAGATATAAGAAGCATCGCCTAAGTACTTTATTTAAAAACACTTCCTCAACCAAGCTTTAGTCTCGTGCAAGGTTGGGATGCCGTTTTTAATGAGAACCAGAAAGGTAATCTTGCTCCCACTAGCCTTCTTATAAACGCAAGATTCATCCTCGTTCTTGATTAAGCAAATCCAATTACAGCTTCATCAAAACGAAGGATCCAACTCCGAGAAGTTCGTGTCAATCCATAAATGGATTTCAACAACTTATAAATCTTTCTCTTACTCTTCGGATCGTCAAAACCTTTGGGCTGAGACATACAAACGTACTCAGTCAAATTTCCATTTAGGAAAGCGGTTTTGACATCCACTTGCCATATCTCGTATTTATGATACGCAGTTATGTCAAGAAGAATTTGGATCGATTTTGACCATAACCACTAGGGAGAAGGTTTCCTCATAGTCAATCTATTGGATCTGCCTATAACCTTTCGCCACCAGTCGAGCTTTGTAGGTCAGAGGGTTGTCGTCCATGTCCATCTTCACCTTGAAGATCCATTTGCATCCGATGGTCCTCACACCATTGATGGGATCAACCAGTTCCCAGACTCGGTTGTTCAACATGGATTACATTTCCTCCCTCATGGATCCCAGCCATAACTCGGAGTCGGGTCCATCCACGACTTCCTGAAAGGTGGTTGGATCATCGTGATGCACCATGACTTCATTGTCACCTCCAGATACCATATCTTGGAGGTGGACGACTGATCCTTTTAGATCGCCTTGGACCTTCCAGAATTGTAACAGGAATTGGTTCTTACTCTACGACCATCTCTGGCTCCCATTCTACTGGGTTGTCAATTGGTTTAGACGGTTTTGTACCATCCTGAATTTCTTCGAGATGCACAGTTCTCCCAATGACGTCTTTGGAAACAAAACTCCTTTTCCATAAAGACCCCACTCCAAGCGACGAATACCATGTTCTCACTGGGTTTGTAGAAGTAGTATCCCCTTGTTCTTTTGGGATACCACGCGAAGGTGCATATCTCAGATCTTGGTTCGAGCTTAGTCGAAACCAAATGTTTCACATAAGCCCCGCAACCACAAATCTTTAGGAAGGACAAAGCGGGCATCTTCCCATGCCATTTCTAAAATGGTGTCCCTTCCACAGCCTTCGTCGGAGCCCGATTCACTATGAATGCGGTCGTCTCTAGAGCATAATCCTAGAAAGAGATTGGGAGATTAGTCCAACTGATCATGGATCAGACCATATCCAATAAAGTCTTATTTCTCCGCTCGGACACATTATTCAATTGCGGTGTTCCGGCAGGAGTCCATTCTGAAAAGATCCCGCTCTCCACCAGATGATCTAAAAACTCTGTGGTTAAGTATTTTCCACCTCGATCCAATCGAAATGTCTTAATACTTTTCCCGAGCCGGTTTTCTAGTCTAGTCTTGAACCCTTTGAATTTATCAAAAGCTTCAGACTTATGTGTTATTGAACAGACATAACCATATCTACTATAATCGTTAGTAAATGTGATGAAGTAGCTAAAACCCCTCTTGTCCAACGAACCTATTGGTCCACACACATCCGAGTGTATCAGTCCCAATAATTCACCCGCCCTTTCACCGCGACCGATAAAAGGCGCTTTAGTCATTTTTCCCATCAAACAAGCCTTCCACTTATCGATCGAGTGGAATTAAAATGGACCTGAAATCCCACACTTCTGAAGTACTGATAGATACTTCTTTTTTATGCGGCCCAAATGACGGTACCATAACAGAGTTAGGTTTAAATTGTTGGATTTAGACCTCTTGGTATTAACATAATATATATAACTTGAGGCATTGTTACCCATATCTAATATGTACAATCCTCCAACCAAGTTAGTACTAGCATAAAACATTGAAAACTTCATTTCCAATATTAACATTATATCCTTCCTTGTCAAACACAGATATAAATATAATATTCCTACTAAAAGTAGGTATGAAATATACATTATACAATACTAAGACAATGCCACTTGGCAAAGCAAGACTCATGGATCCTACATCAGTTGCCACAACTCTGAGGTCCACTTCGTGCTTTCCAAACCTCTCATACTTTCAGTCACTATAAGTTAGTGCATGTGTGAGATTCAGTCCTGGTATCTAATACCCATGAATCTTTGGAAGTAGAGAGATGTAGCTCTGTAGAGTTAATACCGGATGAAGGCACGATCCCACCGCCCTTCCTTAGATCATCCAGGTTTCCTGATGAAGGCGCAGTCCTACTGCCCTTCTCTAGATCATCCAGACTATCTGATGAAGGCGCAGTCCCACTACCCTTCTTCAGATCAGCCGTGAACTCCTTATAATCTCAGTTCCAATGACCAGGTTGTTGGCAGTAGAAGCAGACATTCTCAAGTGTCTCATCTTTCCAGCCAAGTGCGCATGGGCCCCACCCTTGCCATTTCCAATTCCATTATTGACCATTAGAATATCCTTGGATCCTAAATCCTTGCTATATTCTTCTCAACAGTTAATGACCCTTCACGTAACTCTGATATGGTCTTAGAGACAGCCTTGTCAAGGACATATTATTTGCGTTCAGACTTGAGGACTATCCTCAAAATTTTGTATTAGTCCAAATAGTTTGTCTCATTTAGGTTGACCCTGTCAAGAATGGTTTTCAATGACAAACTATTAATGTTCGCTGAATTTTCCATTTGATCTACAACAAATAAAATTCAATCAGTAAACTTAATAAATTTTATGAAGATCAAGCTTAAACACCAACAATCGATTCTAAACCTTTAGAATCTAAAACCAAGATCGTTGATTCGCTCGATTAAGCTGAACTAATGCTCACTACTTCATCGAGCTACGTAGGTAGGACTTTATCCAATCACATCCAATGTGACTATTGTCTAGGGTATGTATTTATGTGCACGACGTACCCTATTTATTACCCTAGCTCAACCTCAGGCTGAGAATCGTAGTCGGGACCACCAATTTTCAACTATGACCCGTCACTATGTAGGTGCTCCGCTAATGCGCACGACACCCACATATGTCGTCCAAACCTACTACCCCGCTTTCCCATGGATGTTCCGCTAATGCGCATGACACCCATAGGACGGGGAGGTAGTAAGGTGTTGATAATTGGGAGGGATTGGACATGACCCGTTTTTACTTGTCCGGTTGTGTTTAAAACTTTGGCACATCCTAGATGCGATGAGTACATCAACTACATCTCAAATGCAATGATCCCTCATATTACATCAAATGTAATTCTTCCTTTGATCTCGTCAACTACATCTAATGCAATGACGGTTCTAAGGGCTCACATACAATGATCAAAAACCAATTTTATCTTTGCATGTGAGGTGATATGCTCGGTAAATAAAGTTAAGCATGCAATTCTAATCCAACACATAGAATTAATCATGCATAAACTAAACCAAGCATAAAGCGATAAATGTGCACATAACAACCCCTTAAACTAACTCCCACTAGCTTCTTGAGCTCCACCAACTCCAAGTCGATGTCAACACCCGAAAAGCCACCAAATGACCTTTTCGCCCTTTCTTCGTATTGGGTAAAAAATTACAATTTAACACACGACTCGCAGGTCGGGAATAAATAAATATTACAAACAATTGGTTTGACGACCACACCTTGAAATAATAATTACACGCCAACTCTAACGGCTCGCGGGCCGTGAAAAACGATAAATAATTAAAACGAGCTCGGGGCTATTCTGTACACCATGCCAACATCACATCACACATCGTGTTATAAAAAAATCATGTGATTTTCCAGTTTTAATTAATAGCCAAGTTTCGAAAAAATTTGATGCTCGGTTTATCGAAACCGTTCAAAATTTAAACTTTTGAACATTTGATTTTCGAGTTCGTCATGACGGTTCCAAACTCTTCATAACTAACAAAACGGTTTAGCCTTGGCATATCAACCATCCAATGGTCATGCTCGGCCTAGCTCTGTCCAACGGAGCCCCGTTCGGTCCCGGTTTCGGCTCCCTGAGAGTCCCGTTCCCGAGACCCGAAAATCAAACTTTTTTCAAAAAATTCCAGATTTGAAAAACTTTTCAAAAATTCATTTTTCATGCTTTAAACCCATAAACAAGAATTTAAAACATGTTGTCAAACAATTTGACAAATTAACATGTCAAAACCGAAACTTTCAACACCGTCTTGTGAATCCCGAAGGTAGCACGGATCTGATACCACTGTTGGGTCTCGAGGTAGGGTTGGAGATGAACCAACTCGCATCATAAAATCAATGAAAACCAAGAGACGATTAAAACCATGAAACAACTAACAAAGAATGGATTCACAAGAGAAAAATTAAGCACTAATTCTTACCAAAACAAGAACACCGGGTAACGAATGAATTGGCTTGAGTCTCTAAGACGCCTACGTATCCACATGGGAATCAAACCCACGTAGTTCTTCTCTTTGAGGACTCAAGAACACAAAATGGAGATGAATGCTTGCCTTGGCCGAAATTGGGGAGGGGAGGGAGAGAAAATTGTGTTTCCTATTCTTGTCTTGTGTTTGTTAGGTTGAAAAAAGATGACTTAAACATAACAAACCACATACTTGTCCAACTAAGTAAGGTGTAAATATGACAAAGTACGGCTAGACAAGATGAGGTTAGGTGGTGAATCACCAACACCGTAATCCTTGTCATGCTTACTTAGTACTAATTAATCAAGACTTGATTAATTAGTTCCATGGGCCTTGTTTGCATGAGCCTTTCATGGGCCTCTTGGAACATGGCCCATGGCCATTTCCAACGAGGTCCCGTGATTCGCTCATCGCCTCCAAGCCTTCCATCCCGGAAATGTCCAACATTATCCGACACGATCAATCCCAAGACTCCAAGCCTTATCTCGATCCGTAAAGTCCTATTCACTTACGGGCACATGACCCAAAACCCAGTTTTGTTCATGTCCGGAGACAACTCCCTTTTGGCCATTCTCCATAAATGTGTCAATGAGTTTCACCCTTCGGTGTGACCCTTAGGTTTATGCATGTCAATAGATCAACGTAAAATCCCATTTTACTTGATCCTATTTAAGTGACAACTAACGAGACTTTAGTATTGCCTGACACTGCATAACGAATCGACCCTGTCGTATCTAACCTTTCCGTCGTCCCTGTCATTATCCTTTTATCTCCGATATCGTGATTGAGATAAGGCATAGAGCCGCCATCCTTATTATTCTCAATCATTGTTCCTTGATATGTGAGATGATTGAATATAAGATACCTAGTATCATGTGCATGGCCATGCTATTCTTTCAGTCACTCTCGATCAAGCCGATATCTTTCCCATACCACAATATGAGGGATAAATCCCTTAGCCGTCTTACGTGTCACTCATGCAGTCCGTCCCCAAGCCAATCCTAGCCGTTATGGAAGCCCTGTTACGGACAACGTTAGGCTCAGGTCAAACTTAGTTGTTTACTGCATATCGATCACAAAGACTCCTCGGTCTAAGGACTGTCACGCCCCAATTTCAGTAAACCGAACTCGGGACGCGAACATTTAAAATAATAAAACATTTTGAAACCCTTTTCATAGATCACTTTAAAATCACCATTTGTTCAACAAAATAATATTTACAACTCAAAATCAGTCCCAACAAGTGGACAAAAACATGGTATACGTCGCTAGACTCAAAATAAACCCAGAATCCCGCTTCTAGCTCTTCAAGCTTCAGAAGCTCACCTAGTCCAGCCTGCGAACGGTACCTGTAGGAAAAGCAGCTAGGGGTGAGCGTTCGCTCACCACCACAGATAACAGACTGACTACGACATAATTAGCAGACAATGCCGGTAACACCAACAACAAACTCAACACCGGAGAACACTATCCCCAACCCAGGTACTCCGACTGAACACACACCCACTGTTACCTTCCTTGACCAACTCAACACTCTGACACGTAAAGTAGACCCGACACAACGATCACGACTCCTTCCAAGGACTCAAAAGACCACCACGCAACACCCAAGATCACAAAGGATCGCACACCAAACAAGATCACAAAGGATCGCATACCAGCTGCCATCTGCTCAGTGCCAAAGAACGCTCGCAACCTCCCGAGACTCTAACTCGGTCAGGCCAGCCAAAGAACGCTCGCAAACTCCCGAGACTCTAACTCGGTCAGGCCAGCCGAAGAATGCTCGCAACTTACCGAGACTCTAACTCGTAAGCCAGCCAAAGAATGCTCACAACCCGCGCGGCCAGGACCCCATTCTTGACGGGCGGGCCCCCTACCCCGTCTGAACATGCAGACGCGTGTGCTCGTGGACCCCCGTTTCATGAAGCGGGCCCCCAACCTCAGGTAACCACAATCACAATCACAACCACAAACAAAGTTCAACAACAGCAACAACACAAGTTCAGCACTCCACAGGCACTCATGGCCACCCCAGACACCAAACGTAAAACACGGACTCAACCACCCCACAGGCACTCACGGCCTCCCAAGATACACCAACAGTAACTCACGGGCTCAACAACCCCACGGGCACTCACGGCCACTCAAAACCACCAATAGTAACTCACGGGCTCAACAACCCCACAGGCATTCACGGCCTCCCAAGATACACCAACAGTAACTCACGGGCTCAACAACCCCAGGGGCACTCACGACCACTCAAAACCACCAACAGTAACTCACTGGCTCAACAACCCCACGGGCACTCTTGGCCACCCAAGACACCAAAAGTAAAGACACGGGTTCAAAACCCCACGGGCACTCATGGCCACCCAAGACACCAACAGTAAAGACACGGGTTTAACAACCCCGCGGGCACTCATGGCCTTTCAAGACACACCAACAACAAGACACGGGTTCAACAACCCCACATGCACTCATGGCCTCCCAAGACACCAACAGTAAAACACAGGCTCTCATGGCCACCCAAGACACAACAGTAATACACGGGCTCTCATGGCCACCCAAGACACCAACCTTAATATACGGGCTCTCATGGCCACCCAAGACATCAACAATAATACACGGGCTCTCATGGCCACCCAAGACATAAAGTAAACAGTCAACCTCCGGGCATGGTCATATGCCTCCAGTAATTCTAATATCGCTAAGTTCTCTTTTCCTACGACACTACTAAGTGTCGCATGCTTTTCTCATAAACGCTACACTCCCGTATCATGCTTTTCTAATATTCGATAACCTACTTAACCCACGACACCCCGGTGTCACATGCAATTCTACTGTTAACTTTCCCTAGTCAGGGCCGAGATCCGGCTACTTTTCCCTACCTCGTGCGTGTTTTCCAAAAGCAAACCAACGAGCCCCGGTGATGATCTCAGTCACTCACCCAGCTTTCCCTTGCCTCGGTCCGTGGCACGGTCTAAAAGAACACAATTTTAAGGCACTTAACAACTCGCAGGAATAAACTGAAAATCATTAAACTTAATGCCCAAACTTAACCCCGCCAATGTCGATCACTCCCAAACTCCCCAAATACTCGACATTGTCGATAAGGGACCCGTAAAGGCCCGATTCGACCGACATGGCGAATCTGCCCGGGTTTTGTAAATGCCCTTCCGGGGCTCCAAAAATTCCCGTTTTCGTTTCTACGGTCTTAGAATAATTCAAGGGTCCCAATGTACTTGATAGAATCGAATTCCAACTTCCGAGTCAATTAATTACCGTCTCAAGTTTCTAAACCCGTCAATTACAACTTTTCCAATTTAATTCCAAATTTCGATTCGGTTAAGGATAAATGGTCCGGGGAACATTTTAAACCACCCGAACACTAAACCCGAGCACCCGAGCACGTGGGCCCTACCCGGCCTACTTGGCCGTGGGCCCTAGGGTTCCAATTGGGGCTCGGCCACCATGGTGGTGGCTGGTCCCAGCTCCGGCCAGCCACCACCCACGGTGGCCGGAGCTCCTCCCGAGCTTCCGGTTACCGGAAAACGTGCCCCTTCGCCTCCAACCACCTCCAAAACGTCTCCAACACCTCCCCAACCTCAATACAACCCTAAACTAATAGTTTTACACAAACCCCACCTTTCAAAAATTAACAAATCGACGATCAGTTTAATTCTTACCAAAGAGGAAGACGAGGGGAAGTCGATCTCTTCTAGCCTTGAGACGATCCAAAGGTTCGATCTCTCCCAACCCTAACCCCTTTCTCCTTCTCTCTTCTTCTTCTTCTTCTTCTTCTTCTTCTTCTTCTCCTTCTCTGTCTAAACTCTCTCTTCTCTTTTCTAAAACTAACTCTCTTTTTTTCTAATTTCTTTTCTCCTTTTTTTTGATATATGGCCGGCCACACCTAGCCCTCACCATTCATTTTCCCCCCAAAACTAACACCACCACTTGTTGGACAAGTGGCAAGGTGGGTCCCACACATTTTGGAAAATATCTACTAGATATTTTTCAATCAGATTCGCGAAAATCGGACGTTTCGGGCCCCAAACGGGCATTTTTTCCAAGAAATTACGAAACTTGACGGGCTACAAGGAAACGGCTCAACTAAGACCGCTGCGATGACGGCTAAGCTTTTTGGATCCAAAACGGTCCTCGAATGGCCCAAAACGTCGCTCGGTTGACTTTTCCAGCGAAAAGTCAACTTTTCCCAAAATTGATTAGAAAGTTGCCCTGAGTCCCCCGGAACTCACTTTGGTCGATAACGGGGTCAACTTAAGTCCGGTATGACACTTGGGGTCATTTTAGGTTCAATTAAGTGTCATTCTTAAAAATTTTAAATTTTCCTGTTTTTCGCAGGTTTGACTGGCGTTGACCAGGAGTGGTTATTACAAGGACACATGACAAGCTACGACAATGAATATGTTCATGACTGGATCTATGGTTTTATTCGCATGTTGGGCATAGATCAGAGCACACATCGATATATTACTGCAACACATAAGTAATATAAAGCCGCTTTAATTTTATTGCTAACGATGATACATACATTTGGACATTTAGGATTTAACTACGGGCACTAAGTTCAACAGAAAGTTGATAGGTTCAGCTGATTTTCTTAATACAATTTCACAAGTTGATTTTTCTATTCCTTCAATATTATAGCTGGAACACCAAAACTCACTTGTCCAATTGAATGGAAAGCTGAGGTCCACACATCATAATAAAGTATTTGGAGAGGCGTGGTAGAGACAATAGATATGGATGGTACTAATAAAACATCATGTAATTGAAATGTATGAGGCGGTGTTTGAATAGAGGCTGAACCAGTTTTGGAAATGTGTAACCCAGTACCATCTTCAATTTCGATACCGTTAGAGCCAATATATGGAGGATGAAGCGAGAGGTTGTCAAGGTCCACATTGACATGATGAGAGGCACCAATATCGAGAACCCAGGTTAGCGTCTCAGCGTCTGATGAAATGGAGATATGAGCATGTGGTTGCCGATGAGATCCACCAATTGAGTGACGAGTAGTGACGCGAGAAGAGGTCGGCATAAGTTGTAAGAAGGGCACTAAAAGACCGTGTGTCCATGTTAGTAACATCCTTGACATTTTCCAAGATATGGTCGTTGTTGATGTGGCATGCCTGGGAGGGGTAGAGTTTGCTGTTGACGAGGAAAAAAGTGTGTCGCTTTTCGCCAAGGAGCGAAGTATAGAGGTTGGGTTTAGGTTGGTGGGGAACTATGAGAAACATGATACCTTTCCGACATAGTGTGTGTCGTGGCTAGATACGACAAGAAAGCGGCTTGGGAGAGAGCTCCAAGTCGATGAGTTTCTCATGGAACTCATTGAAGGCAAGATTCTAAAAGTCGCTAGACGCTAGTCGGACGGTTAGGTCCTTCGGGGATTAATCAGGGACTAGACGGAGATTAATCAGGGATTAATCGGATTTGTATTTTTTTATTATTTTTAATAGATATATTATTATATACATAAATAAAATATGAATTTCATTATATTAAAAATGGTAAATAATATCTAAAAAATAACACCAAACAACTCAGAAACGCAACTCCTAATATCACCAACACCATAACCATCTAATTATTTTAATTGAGTTCGTATACTACGCAAAATTGTTGTAACCGCCTAGGCGGCTAGGCGGGTCGGCTAGGCGTAGGCGGGCTAGTCGAGATTTTTTGAACACTGGTTGAAGGAAATGAGGTTGTCTCGCCCTTCAACAATTTAACAATGCCACGATAATCATTGTTGAGTCCCTTAAATATTATGTTAATGACATCTTTATTGTCCATCGATAGGTTGATTGGTGCGACACTCAGGGCTGACCCAACCCTTAAGCCATTTTAAGCAATGCTTAAGGCCCCAACACAAAAAAGGCCCCAAAAATTTAGTATTACTTGTTTTTATCAATTATCAATATAAAAGCCTCAAATAACTTATTTTAGAGGCCCCATATTCCAGTATGATATGATTTTTTTTATTGATTTAATCTGTATTTAAAAGCTTTATTTGAGCATCATCCGATTAAACAATTTTTCGTAAAATAAAAACTTATATAAATCATCGTTTAAGGCCCCCAAATTTGTTGGCCCGACCCTGGCGACACTTGATACACTACATGTAATATGATACGGATTGAGAGCTCGTGGTAGCTTGCTTGATCCGATCTTTGATTTATTTCATGTGACCACGAGTCTGACGTGCATAGGTGTGCACCAGAGTTTTCCATGCTTGGCGGGAGGTGGTTGCTTGTTGGACGAGAGGAATGAGTAACAATGATATGAAACCGGGTCGGGTGATTCACGAGAAGGCCCGGTCCAACCCCATACCCGCATCTCTATCTGGTCCGCGCCCGACCAGACCATCGTCCGCCCAATTGCCTGACCCGAGGCGGCTGACAAGACCCGCGTGTCTCCTGGATGAGTTTGGGCTGGTTCCAATTTTGGGCTCAATTTCTTTCTTTTTGTGAGCGGAGCACAAGCATCAAATTATAGTTCAAAAGAAAAAAGCATAAACCCTTTGCTTCTTCTTCTTCTTCTTCTTCAGTCTTTCAGCCGCAACTTTTTCAGCAGAGAAGGGAAAAAGGAAAACAACCTGCAACAAGGCCTTCCGTTTCGTGCCTCTGAGGTCAAAAACGCAGGTAACATCTAAAACTTTGTCTCCAAGTTTTTGAAAACCCAAAATAAAATTTCCCTTCTGATTTTCAATTTAAGAAATCCGGATAAAGAAAATTCATTGTAATTTTCGAACTCCATTTTCACAAAAAGTCTCTTTCATCCAGATAATCAGAAATAGAGAAATGGAATTCGAAAAACAGATTAATTTTATAGAGTTGAAATGAATTTCAGAATTCGTTTTATAACTGGTTTTCCAATTATTATTTTTTGTGAAACCATTTTTTATTCAATTTCCGTTTTCCAGATTCAAGCAATTCTGAATTTCCAGCACCTGCAATCGTATGGAAAAACCTTAAAAGCTTCTTAAGATTTAGTTCGTAGGACAATTAGATATAACACAATTATAATAATAATAACAATAATAAGGAAATTCAAAGTAACCGGAGAAATAAGAACTTGAAAAATGAAATAGAAATTAAAGAGGTTGGTATAAATAGGCTCTTAATGAAGGTTAAAAAGGGTAATTTCGTTGAAAGATCATGGCCTAACCATCACTACTTAGTCAAATATAATTATAGTGAAAGGGATTTAAAATAAAATACATTTGAACACATTAAAATCACATTTTCTCCAACAGTTCTTGCCTTTATTGTTAAAGATTGTTGCCTTCTAGTAGAATTTTGGATATGCAACTTTTGACGATTCAGTTTTTTGGGTTTCTTGCATGCGATTGTAAAGTATTGATATTTTCATAGGTTTCGAATATTTCTGCACAAATCATTTTGGGACACTTATTTTGGGGCAGAGGGAGTAATCTACGGATTGTTTTTGTACATTCTTCTCCTTTTCATATTCTAATTTGTTTTAACTTCTTGACAGCTATTTGTATTTCATCAGCATGCATACCATCTGTGGAGCTAATGCTGAAGTTTCAAGATGCACTGCAGTTTTGAATAAAACCCCATGTCAGGGATCCTTGATTACCCAGTCTTATCAATGCAGGAGAGTTAGTTGCTTCTCTCATAAGTTGCCAAACATCTTGATTGCCTCCGGAGGAGTGGGAAGGAGGACGGTTTCTAAGGATAATGTCGTGTGCTCAGTTTTGAAGAGTGGTGAGACTGTGGAAGATGAAGCTGGCAGTCTTACATATAAGGATGCTGGAGTGGACATTGATGCCGGTTCAGAGCTTGTTAGGAGAATTGCTAAGATGGCACCTGGAATTGGAGGCTTTGGAGGCCTTTACCCTCTTGGTATGATGAATTGCACAATTTCCTTCTTTTATCAGGTTTTGTAGTTGAAACATGACCCTCTTTTCGTCCTTGCATGTATAACCCGTGATCGATTAGTGAGATCATTTTGGAGGTTTTAACATCATGTACAAGTTGCTATATAATAAAGATTGCATTGACAGCAAAATAGGTTCTTTTCATAATTGGCATACTTAAGCCATGCAGTTGCTAGAAGCTCATATGACATGTTCTTCACTTGTTTGGTGCTGCCTTAGTTTACTAATCAAGTTCTTCTGGACAGGCGATTCATACCTTGTTGCTGGTACAGATGGGGTGGGAACTAAACTTAAGCTTGCATTCGAGACTGGAATTCATGATACAATTGGGATAGATTTGGTAAGATTCAATAGGGGTCTGGTTCTTGTTGGCATTTCAACTATTGTTAGCAAAATAGGTTCATTTCATTATTGGCATGCTTAAGCCATACAGTTCTCTATCAGGTTGCAATGAGTGTCAATGACATTATTACTTCTGGAGCAAAGCCTTTGTTTTTCCTGGACTACTTTGCAACAAGTCACCTTGATGTTGACCTGGCTGAAAAGGTAAGATCCACTCGGCTTGGAAATTAATCATAGCGTAGTGTGGAGAATAGTGTGTTCATATATGACTAAGACACATGACAATTTGACCTAATCCATCCATTTCATTGTTCAGGTCATAAAAGGTATTGTAGAAGGTTGCAAACAAAGTGATTGCGCCCTTTTAGGAGGAGAGGTATTCTCAATGTTTTTTTTCTCTTGCCACTGATTCCTGTTTTAAGAAAAGAACCAACTTGTTAATTGGTGGATAACTTCAAATTTCATACTATGTCACTTGAGTATAGTCAGTCAGTGACACGGAGTTTATTTTGTTGTCTTTATACTTGAGATTGATCGTTTTAGTGTCACTAAAAGCTGTGGATACATTTTGCATCCAATTCCTTTATCTCATGGTCAAACATATAATCATTCTCAAAGTTGTGTTTATCTTCATAATATTATAACAATTTGGCCATAATATGATTATCAACTTTTATGAATGGAAATGTGTGGTTATCTTACTTGTACACAATGCATATTGTTTTCAGACAGCAGAAATGCCAGATTTTTATGCAGATGGTGAATATGATCTCAGTGGTTTTGCGGTTGGCATTGTTAAGAAGGATTCGGTAATCGATGGAAAAGGTATCTTGGCTGGAGACATCCTCATTGGTCTGCCATCAAGTGGGGTCCACTCAAACGGTTACTCACTTGTTAGAAGGTTGGATTCTTATTACAAATCTTGCTTTCTCTATACATCGAATAGTTTTCAATGTATGCATTTGTAAAAAAAAAAAACTAAAACAAATGGCTTTCTGTAAGTATAATATGCTACTGCTTTTACAGGGTTGTAGCTCGAAGTGGCCTTTCTCTGGGAGACCAGATTCCTGGTAAAGATACCACATTGGGTGAAGCTCTAATGGCACCAACAGTGATATATGTGAAGCAGGTCATATTTCACTTCCTGTCCCTGCCACTCTATTATATTCTTTGTTACTACCACTACAATTAGTTTCTAAAAATGGAATGATTATTACTTTGCCCGAATAGGTTCTTGACATTATCAGTAAAGGAGGTGTGAAAGGAATAGCCCATATCACTGGTGGTGGTTTTACCGACAATATACCTAGAGTATTTCCTGAAGGCCTTGGAGCTGTGATCTTCAACGGCTCTTGGCCAATTCCTCCCGTGTTCAAGTGGATGCAAGAAGTAAGAGTGTTTTTTATGCAACCCAACACTTCTGATTCACACTTCTCTTTTTTTATATAGAGTGAATTGCACACAACTGCCTCTGTGAACTGCCCACACACACATAACCCCGTGGTAAAACTTCAACAGAGTAACTACCCTGGTAAATTATCACGTGTCACCATCATACACAATAGACGGAAACCATTAAAATTTTCGTCTTTTTTGCATTGCTTACAGGTGAGTGTAAAATTTAAAATATCTGAAAACTACTCTCTAACAATTTACAAATTTGATTTCAATTTGATGCGTTTTTCGAAATCCTCAACGGAATCATACTGAACTCGAAATAGTAATGTCACCATCATACACAATAGACGGAAACCATTAAAATTTTCGTCTTTTTTGCATTGCTTACAGGTGAGTGTAAAATTTAAAATATCTGAAAACTACTCTCTAACAATTTACAAATTTGATTTCAATTTGATGCGTTTTTCGAAATCCTCAACGGAATCATACTGAACTCGAAATAGTAATGGATGGGAATGAGTAGCTTTCGGATATTATAAAATTTTAAACTCGTATAGGTCACATACGAAAAGAATTATGGTTTCTGTCTAATTTGTATGAAGGTGATGCATGAAAATTTGTAAGGGTATTCATTTGTAAGGGTATTCATTTGTATGTGGGAAATATGATATGAGGTTGTGTGTTTGTAAGCTATTCATACAGGTACCCTTATATATATTCTAGACAAGCAAATGTCTCTAATTCACTAATATCTAAATTATGAAGATGGCCAAGTATATTAGATTTTGACCTACTGCATAATCTGCCTTAATAGGTGGGAAGAATAGGTGATGTTGAGATGAATCGAACCTTCAATATGGGTATCGGGATGGTCTTGGTGGTCAGCCCAGAGGCAGCTAGCAGAATACTCAGGGACGACAATGGAGTTGGTACAGCATATCGCATTGGTGAGGTTGTAACTGGTGAGGGAGTGACTTTCCGCTAATAGGTACCGTTTTCAAGTTTTGTATCTGTCCAGTGAGATGGTCTACGTAAGTGATTCGGTCAACTTCTAGAACAAGATTTGGAGTTGTATGTACTGGTGTTATTGTTATGTTATCAGATCAGTTTCGATTGATCACATGTTCTTGGAATGTTTTTGGTTGCCTAATGGATGGACGATTCTTGATGGGATGGATTGAGAACTTGACTTTTAACTACAAAATGCAGGCTTTTCGGTTAGTCTTGACAATGACAATTTGTGATGCGCAGCTGTGAATTGAGAGAGGCAAACTTCCGAACCATACTTGCAGTGTCCTTGAGTATAAGAAATAACTGATCAGTAAAATTAATTATACTGTCCAAACCATACCATAGGTATTATGAGATATTAATATTGATATGACGATTTATTTATCATCACAAAAAAATATTGAAAAAACTGGATCCGCCATTGGAGGAGGGGGAGACAATAGAGTGAAGGAGAGAAAGGACAGTGGTTTAGGAGGGAGTAACGTGGCTAGAGTGAAGGAGAGAAAGGAAGTGGTTTAGATGGGAAGATCCGTGGAGGAAATGGAAGATTTATGTGAAGAGACGCAAGTGTTTTGATCTATTGCTCAAACCACCACCTGAGACGAAACAGAGAGAGAGATCAATCTCAAAGCTTCCTTCAAATTATAAGCATAAGCTGTAGCCTATAGCATACCCTTGTTTACTTTTCATTGATACGCTTATAGGCTATCAGCTATCTCTTTAGACAATGGGCCCAAAAGGTGGGCCTCCTTAAAGTCCAATAGTATACGCTAAGTTGTGGGCCTATTGTAACAAGGAAGTCCTATAGAACAAAGACGTGTGCACTTTGCTCACTTGATTAGGCGGCTGGCCAACATCTAACTAACTGATTGGATTTTGGTGGCGGCTTCGAATCCCACTTGTCACTACCTCAGGTTCTTCTCCCCTCAAATGTGGGAGTGACTTGTAATCTGGTTTGAGAATGGTAGGTGGCCAAGTCCTATACGCACAACAGTAACTTAACTGTTTGGATTATTCAATAGAAAATATCTGTAGAGGCAACAGACGTTGGAACGACGACTTCTTGTTGCGGTATAGTGAAGACGAGGTCGGGGTCAGCGAGTTTGACCAATTATTACTCCTGCAATTTGCACATCAGTACTGAAACTCAGAGTTTGAAATGTATACAGAGAAACAAAAATCAATGTTGACTTTCAGAATGTATTTATTTATTTATTGGTAGGTCATTAATTAGTTGTGCCGCCAACGGTGCAGGTACAGTGTACTTGGCGATAAAGAAAAGAAACTTCCCGGAAGCAAGCTTGAAATCAAATGTAGAAATTCTAGAATATTCCCGAGAAAAGATTATAACTATTCTACCCCATCTAATACCTATCATCTACATGGAAGTTGTTGAGGTCCCACCGCCTCTCTCACTGCAACTTCACTCGTTTCTATCCTATTCCTACCTACCATACCAGTTGACTTTTTAACATTTTAGCTGGAAATGGAATCGCATTTATATTCACAAATGTAAGTTAACCATTTGAATACACAACAAATTAATATAAAATATAATGCTCAAATAATTATATCAACAGTGAAGCAAGAGATGAGACTTGTTGAAGGATTATCAGATTCGTACATGTGGTGCAAAGTGAAAAGTAGGCAGCATTCACTTTTCCTTGTTTTCAGTTCCATTGGAAGTTGAAACCAGTTCTTAAAAGTCGGCGGCTAATTAATTAATTAATTAATGAGGAGAGAGTGGTGGTTGAGATTAACTTGAGTGTAGTGTGTCGGGGCCAAGTGTTATATACATAAGGGTTAGAGTGAGGAGGAGATTAATGCATGACAGAGTAAAGTTGGTATGAGCATATGCAATAGAATAAAATGAGCGATCCACAGTGAGACATGAGCGGCTTTATATGAGAATGGTACAAGAGGTGAGTTGATAAGTGTATTCAAGTTGAATGATTTGTTTCTCCTTATCCACGCCACTCGGAACCAATAAAATATACCCAATGATTGTGATTCGAGAAATTGCAGTTGCACATGGCCAGCTTCAGCTTCTGCTTGACAGTTATAAATTAACCGTCACACACTATTAGCTAGTAGTAGTATCATCCATCCATATCTGTATGCGCAAGTGGGTGTCAGATCCATCATCTTCGGCCTCTCATTCTGCTTTACTACTTCACTCTTCTTTCTGTGCCCGTTCAAATCAAATTGAATTGAATATATAAATAAATTGAATTCAACAATAATCATTGGAGTTACAAATCAATCGGAATTTAACGCTATTGCTATTTTCTAAATTCTACTTTCAACTCGATTGTGTGTATTTACATGTAGTCAATTAAATTAATTGAATTCTTCTGGACGAATGTTCTACTGTTGTTGGATTTGGAAGACCCTGGGTTTCTTGGATGGGTGGGGACTCTCCACCTCTTCCTCCAGCCTGGTCGGCAGATTCAGATCAAAGTCGCGGTGGGTCTGGCTATGAGTGGACCCCACTCCCTCAGAGGAGGTGATTCCGCTGCTGGGCCCGCCTTCGTAGTGGCAGCGCTTGTGGCCGCCCAGGGCCTGACCCGTGGGGAAGCTCTTGTGGCAGATGGTGCAGTCGTGCGTCCTGGCGGTGGAGGTTGTTGTGGCGGTGGAGGTGGACTGGTCCTCGGCGTTCTTCCTGTGGCTGGCCTTGTGGCCGCCCAAGGCCTGGTAGGAAGAAAACGACTTGTCGCAGACGCTGCACTTGTAGGCGACGGCGGGAGGGAGAGGGGAGCGCCTCTTGGGCAGGGCCTCCCGACCGTGAGCGAGCATCATGAGGCAGAGGGCGAGATACTCCTCCTCGCTTGGGGAGTGGTCTACGCGGGGACGCTTGGTCCGCTTGCGCTTCGCCCAAGAGTCCGCGCCGTGGAAGGGCGAGGCTGCGGCGCCGATGGGAGAATTGAGAGCTTCCAAAGCCATAACCAGAGCTGCTGATTTTAAGAAGAAAGAGAGATGTGGAAGGTTGGTAGTCTAAGAGATGAGAATGGAAGTGAGAGAGTGAGGATAATATATAAGGAAGGAGTAGGAGGAAGAGGTGGGGGGAAAGGGAAGTTGCGTGACAAGTGGAGAGAAGGCAAATGAAAGGAACGTTTACTCGTTATACTCTTCTTCTTCGCTGGCTGCCCAATACTGACCGACCTCTCTTTCTTACACGTCGGTCAAACAAACTCTACTCACAATCACTATTCACTGCCGCTAGTGCTCTTTCAAAGTCAACAGGTCTAACTGCTTTCTAACGCGCTTTTACGAACACCCCTCACCCAGCCTAATTAACACTTCTTTTTTTATTCGTTTATTAAAAATTAAATATAACATACTTTGAGAAATACTCTACTTTGTTTTCAGATAAATTGAATGCTCTCGTGATAGTTTGGCACATCTGAGCTTTCTCGGCTGATTACCTGTGTTTTTAGTATGTTTGGATGGTACTACAAGGTGTGGTTCACATTCCATCTGTCTGGTTTAAGAGATTATTATGTGGCTGACATTAACATAATGTTGGGCACTCTATGTATATGTGTTTTTTGTTTTATGGACTGTTGAGTGTGTGTAAGCCTCCAAATATCCATACTTGGCTACCATTCAATCTATCTGTTTATTTAGTTTCGCCTAACCAAATTTAGGCATAGATTCCAAAGTTAGTGTTACTTACCATTTATCGCATATTTCCAAGTTCCAACGCAACCATTGACAACTCCAAAGAGAGGTACACTTTTTGCTCAAATGAAAACAGAAAAGGTAAGAGTAAGAGTAAAAGTAAGAGTAAGAGTGATGGTTGTGATTGTCTACTTGGAACTTTTCTGGGAATATACCCAGAACCAGAAGTCGCACAATGGAAATGGAGGGAGGGTGAGCCATTCACGTCTTCGTCAAATATTTAGCATAAAACTAAAGGTTGGAGTCTTGGGCCAAATCGAACTGTCTTGCTTCTTGCTATTCCCTGATGTTCCACCACATATCAAACACTTCTACATATTCCACAATCCATGGAAACTTTGACAACCTATTCTCTTCATATTAATATCAATACACTATGAATCGCGTCTCTCTATTTAACCTCTCATTGTATTATATTCTTCCTATGGTGCATATCCATTTCAAACATATTAGATTAACTTATGATAGAGTTTATGTGCTTTACAAGTATAAATGTAAACTTTTTTTTTATCAACAATTTTTGAAAGTTTTATAAGCGGAGCTTTTGAAGTAAAGGCAGGGTCAAAGAAACCCTCAAGTGAACGTACAAACAAACGGCGACTTAACCAAGCCCCAACCAAAGAAATAATTGTTACAATTACCAATCTAAACACTAGTTCCACTTCCATACAGTTGAAGAATACTTCCAACACCAAAATTACAGCAAACATCTTCCTGAAAACAACAACAGCTAGTCTAAAAATCCTCACGCCAACCTACCCCCAACAATTAAAGTCACAAACAACAGTGAGGCCCTTATCCCTAAAACAACTGCAACAAGACCCAAAATTGCAAACCAAACTACCCAAAAAAAAAAACTACCCAACCCACCGAAGCTATGCAATTCTAACAAAACAAAAATGTCGGTAACTCCTAAAAGGAAGACCAAACTAAATCGCCTTGAAAAATAGATTAGCAAGGATTAATCAAAGTAAACCACCTCAACAATGTAACCAAAAGATCCACCCAAACCCTCACTTAGAAAATGTTCTACCCACACACCAAGAAGTAAGTAAATAAACCACACTCATCCCAATAGTAGACCCAAACAAAGAACCAGAGAAAGCCTTATCCAAAACTAACCACTTTCCTCAAACCCACCATGATTTGTAAGAACCGCTCCCGGTCGATTCCGGTCGAACCGATGAATTCTGGCGAAAGTTGATTTTCGGTCGGAAAAGTCAACTAATGACTCCGGGAGTCATTTAGGACATTTCTGGGACCCAAAAAGCTTAGCCGTCGTTACGGTTAGCTTAGTTGGGTCGTTTCCTTTCTAATGACTATTTTTACGAAAAAGTCAATTTCGGGTCAACAGAGCCAAATTCGGAACTTTATCGAATTTAATTTAAGTGTGCTGGAAAATACTAAGGGTCAAGTGGACCCACATGGACATGTGTCCATGATGGCATGGAGGAGAAGAAATGGGTCTAGAAAGACCCATTTGCCCTCATGTGTGCCAAAATAGAAGAAAGGGAGCTAGAGGGCATTTTAGACAATTCTCCCTTAGGTATAAGACCTCACTTGAGCCAATATTTCAGCCCACTTGTAATGTTGGCCGAAAATCACACAAGAGGGAGAGAAGAGTGGAGCTCAAAAGCTTGGAGAAGAAGCAAGTGGGAAAATGGGAGCTTTTTGGTGGTTTCCTTCTCAAATCATCTCCAAAATCACTTCATCTTCGTCCCTTTTCCATTCTCAAGGTAAGTAATTTCTAAAAAGCTATTTTCAATTAAGTTGGGGTTATGAGTTTCTATAGAAATTGCATGAACTAGATGAGTTTTGAGTTATTTGTTGTTAGATGATTGTTTAGTGAAGAGAAGTGGAAGTTTTAGCTAGAAATCTTGTGGATTTTGATTTTTTTTGATGAAAACCCACTTGGGTATGGAAGAATGGAGGTTTGTGAGACTGTTTTTGGAGTTTGATGAGGTTAGAAATGGAGGTTTTGAGGTGTAAATTCGTGGAAACGAAGTTGAGGGAAGAAGAAGATGGGTTCTGCCCAGATTGGCACGGAAAGGGCCTCTGGCCGGCCCTCTGAGTGGCACGGTCTGGGCCTCTGGCCGGCCCTCTGAGGGGCGCGGTCCGGGCCTCTGGCCGGCCCTCTGAGGGGCGCGGTCAGGGTCCCTGACTGGCCCTTTGAGAGGCGCGGTCCGAGCCTTTGACCAGGCCTCTGAGAAGCACGGACCGGGACGAGTGCTGGGTCTGTGGGCCGCCCGAATTGGGCCTTGTTCTGGACCAATTTTCCCTATGGTCCATGTTTTAAGTGTTAGGGGTAATTTAGGTATTTTCTCATTAACACCGCCCTTGAATGTTTGTTAATTCTAGTACTGCTTTGTGATCCTAGACATTATTCTCGAGCTCGGAGGAGGAGACTACTAGGCGCTCGCGTTGACTAAGCGTTTGGAGAGCAATCGAGGTAGGGAAGAGTAGTAATTACCGCTTTAATTAAGGAATGTTATTAGTATGCATATAGGACGTTAATAACCGGTAAAGTCTTAGCTTGCATATAGGATGTGATTAACTAGTGTACTCATATTTAAATGATGGGAATTGTCGTGTTGTAGAATCACATGTGGCCATGTCGTGCCTTAGGATTGTGTGTGCTGGTTGTGTTTGGTTGTGGCTAGTAGTCCTTTAATGTTGATGTATAGTGTATTCCTCGGTTAATTTAAGAATTATGTTATGCTATTAAGATGTGATGAATGTGATATGAGTTGTGGTCTCGTGTTATGATTGAGTGAATGAATGTGATATGAATTGTCGTCTTGTGATATGATCGGGTGAATGATAGACCGATGTGGCGTGCGTGGTAAGTTATGGCGATAAGCTTCGACGGTATGATAAGTTCGGTGTAACATGTTTGGTATTGTATTGTGTGGCGTGACTTATACCCCGTGCTACGGGAAGATACCCGACCGAGGTGTGTGCCGGTCCGATATGTTTGTTATAAGATTGACCCCGATGCTGCGTTTTCGGGAAGACATCTAGACCGACGGTATAATTCGGTACGATGTATGTTGTTTCACCCCGATGTTGTGTGTCCGGGAAGACATCTAGACCGATGGGTATTCCGGTACGATGTATGTTGAGTCACCCTGATGCTGTGTGTCCGGGAAGACATCTAGACCGATGGGTATTCCGGTATGATGTATTTGTTTCACCCCGATGTTGTGTGTCCGGGAAGATATCTAGACGGATGCCGTGTCCCGGTACGATATGTTGAGATGGGTGTGGTGATCGGAGTATCATGGTTTGCTTATCTTGTTCGTGTGATGTCGCGTTTGAGTAATGTTCGTAGTGGTTGCAGCAATATATTGTTCGGTCGTTTGTATGTTTCTTTAGCTTGGTTCTATTGTCGATAAAGATGTGTTCCTGTTGGCTTCTGTTTGTTTTGTTATTTATAAGCAAGTGTTATTAATTTAGTAATCATGGTGACGGAGCGGAAGTCCATTCCCTTTACTACTTTTTTCCTATTGAGCGAAAGCTTACCCCCTCTGCTTACTATTTTACAGGTTTCGTTCGTGAGTCGGCCTAGAGGACGTCTCGGAGCTTGGGAGCTTATCGAGAGTCCAGGGATTACCTTTAGTAGAGACGTACTTTCTTTTTCTGTACTAACAGTATCTTTCTTATTTGGATTCGAGCGTTGACTCGTGGCATCGTATTTTTATTTTTGGAACTAAATTCAGAGATTTATATTGGTTAAATTTGCTTTTATTATCATTGTTTTATTTTATTTTAGTTCACGTCTCGAGTCCGGCCAAAACCGAATTTGGGGCGTGCCAATTTGGTATCAGAGCCTGGTTTTTCAAAACTTCGGACCGTACGTCAATTAGGTGGGTAGAGTTAAGTCGTTAGGGTTCTAGTGTTCGGTTACGCAAATCGAAATGTCCTACTCGTAGATCCGAGACGAAGAGAGTCTCGGGTAGTGAAGTGCTTTGTTTGTGTTTTGCCATGTACTGTGTTATGATGTGTGCCTTGGTTGAACTGTTATGCCGATCGATTGAGATCGAGGTTGACTTAGCGAGTGATGCTCGAGCTGTTTTATGACTTGTTGGTCTTGATTGAGTGATCGGTTAATTGATTGCCTCCTTGTTCGGACGTTGATCGATTGGTTAAGTTTGAAGTGCTGACTTGGCCGAGTGGTAGCCATGTAATTACCGAGACCCGAGGTGGATAAATGCGATGTTGTTGTATGCTGTGATTGTGCTGAATGCTTGTGCATGATATGAGTTGAATGTCCCGCGTAAGCGGATGGTTAGTAGAATTTTCAAACAAGTCATGCCCAAATTTCTGCAAAACTAAAGTGTTTGTACTATCACGATCTGACTCAGGGGCGCCACTGTAGTCGGACGTGATGGGGGGATGTCAAGTGGTTACAACGTAATTCGGGGACGCCTGAACCGGGTTGTAACGACACGATATCGACATGACTGTTATGTTAGAAAGAGAAAGTGTTAAGAACCCTGAAACCGAGTTGAGGTTTGTACTTGTGGAGTTAAGTTGACGTTGAGAGTTCTATTGAATTACTATCACGTGAATTGTGGAATGTGTGACTCTTGTGTGAGATTGTTGAACCAAAGAAATCTCGTCTGCCATCTCTCCATCTCAATTCCAAAGAAAATTCCTCTTCCATTTCTCCATCTCATTGATAACCCCTTTAGGAGCTTTATATAGTGACATGTAATAAAGAGGTAAAGATCTGAGTGAAGATTTAATCAAGGTAAGTCTTCCACCAAAAGATCTGGATTTAGCTTGCCACAATCCCAATTTTTTTAATTTTTTTTTATTCACCACAGGATCCCAAGTCTTTCTCCTCCTTGAATTGACTCCTAATTGAAAACACAAATAATCAAATGGTAACTCAACTGAAGTGCAACCCAGAATCCCTGTGATTTCCTCCAAACTAATAGTAAAGGGGTTCAAAAGTAAGACTTTATATTTTTGGAAGTTGATCTTCAATCTAATAGCCCGTTGTAGATGTAAGAACCGCCACCGGTCAACACCGGTCGAACCAGTGAAATTCGGGAAGAGTTGACTTTCCACCGGAAAAGTCAACCGATGACTCCGGGAGTCATTCGGGACCTATCCGGGACCCAAAAAGCTTAGCCGTCGTTACAATTAGCTTAGTTAGGTCATTTCCTTTCAAATGAGTATTTTTACAAAAAAGTCAAATTCGGGTCAAACGGGTTCGAATTAGGGGTTTTATCGGATTAATTTAATTGGGATGGGAAAATTGTGAGTGGAGGTGGACCCCACATGGACACATGTCCATGTGTCTTGGAGGAGAAGAAAGGGGTGGGAGAAGACCCATTTGACCCAACCTTTTTGGGCTTATGGGGGAAAGGACAAAAGGGACAAAAGGGACATTTCCCGTTTAGGTTAAATGCCACATGGAGAAAAATTTCAGCTCACTTTATCTCCTTGGTCGAAAATCAATAGAGAGAGAGAGAGAGAGGAAGCTCCATTTTTAAAGAAGAAGAAGAAGAAGAAGAAGAAGAAGAAGAAGAAGGGAAGAAAAGAGAGGTCTTTTGCTTGATTCCACCACCAAAAATCTTCAATTCTTCCATATTTCTCATCTCCGATTCATTTCCTAAGGTAAGTCATCATTTAAATCCCTTTTTGATGAACTTTGGGTTATGGGTTTGGTAGAAAATGCATGAACTAAAGCTTGTGTATTATGGGTTTGAAGTTCTTCATTGATAAATTGATGGGTTTTGTTAGAGAGTGAAGAATTGGAATGAAAATGGATTGGGTTTTGTTAGTTTGATGAAACCCAAGCTTGGGTCTTGAAGTTTTGGAGTTGTTGAGGCTAATTTTGAGGTTTTGGAGCTTAACAATGGAGTTTCGGAGAATCTAGAGCTTGTTAGGAACTTTTTGGGAGAAATGAGATATTTTTCCGGCGACCGGAGGTCCGCCGGAGCTCCGGTCACCGGGTGATGTGATCGGCCATGGCCGGAGGAAGAGCCACGGAACCGTGACCGGCCACAACGGTGACGGTCCGGTCCGACCGCTCACGGTCCAAGCGTGGCCGTGGGGCCCACTTGGCCGGGGTGTGGGTTTGTCGTGTTCGGGTGGTCTTGGGTGACCCACGGATCGATAATTCAAACCCGGAACGAATTATGGAAGTGATTTGTGAAAATGCGAAAATGTGGTTAAAAACTTTAATTGCGGAATTAGAACGCTCGGACATCGGAAATTGATTCTGTCAAGTGCGTTGGAACACGTGAATTTAATTAGGAATGATAGAAACAAAAATGGAAATTTTTGGGGCCCCGAGGGACGTTTTCCCGATCCCGGGCAGATTCGCCAAGTCGGGCGAAATGGGCCATTCCGGGCCCATTTTGACAAGTTGAGTAATTGGGGGTTAGTTTGTGTGTTTTCTCTTTAAATAACCCTTGAATTATTATTAAATCTCGTATTACTTTGTGATCTTAGACGTTGTTCCCGATCGCGGCGGAGGAGGCGACTAGGCGGCTCGTGGTTGTTCGTGTTGGATCGCGGTTGAGGAAGGGAAAAGTAGCGAATATCGGTTTAAATGCGGAAAGTTACTAGAATTACATATAGGATTTAAGTAACCGAAATAATTGTAGAATCACATGTAGTGTAAAGACCGGGGATTTTAACTTATTAAATTATTGCTGGAACGTCGAGGGTTGGGAACGAGTTTAATTTTGGATCGAATTCAAAAAAAAAAGAGAAAGAAAAAAAATAAATAAAGAGAAGGGCGGTTTAGGCCTGGGCCAGCCAGACCCTGAACTTGGGCCGAGCCAGACCAGGCCCAACCCGCGCGCAAGCCCACGCCACGAGCCGGCCCAACCCGTCGCGAACAAAACCCTACACGCGACGCTTCTTCTCCCTCATTCAGCGCACGAATCCCGAGAACCTTCTCTCTCGCAAACCAGACGGTGCCGCCGCCGTCGTCGTCCCTCCGCCCTTCCTCCTCCTTCTTCGTTCCTCCACTCTCGACCTCTCCTCACCACCAGAGACCTGAAACCCTTCTCCTCTCCCTTCTTTCCCCTCACATCGAAGTAAACCCAGCGCCGCTGCCTCGCTACAAAACTCGCCGCCCTCGTTCAAGTCGCGCCGCGTCTGAAACCAGAGAACCCAGGGTAGGTAAACCCTTTCTCGCGGCCTGAATCACCACCTCCCTATCAGTTTCCCCTCTATTACTCGCGCGAGCACGAGCTCTTTTGGCCGGAGCAATGCGACCAGAGCTTCTGAGCTCCAGATCTGCTCCAACGCCGGCGAATCTCCCACGCGCCACCAGATCTGGAGCAGTGAGGTCGTAGAATCGCACCAACGACCGCCTTCACTCCTCTCCAGGGAAAATCGAAGCCCTGCCGCCACTCCCCGCCGCCATCGTCGTCCTTCCCTCGAGCGTTCCCAGTCGCCGGCCGCCGCCGTCAGAACAGGGCCAAACCCTAGTTCTCTAACGGGCATTGGGCCTTGGGCGACGTTTTGGGCTCCAGCTCAGTCGGGCCTCGGGCCTGAACGAAGAGCTGAGCCGACCTGGACTTGATCTGGGCCTCGGCCTAGACATGAACCGGGCTTGGGTCCGGATCCTGAACTGGATCTGGACTCGGGTCTGGGTCGGGCTCGGGTCAAGTCCGGGTCTGAGATCTGGACGGGTCGGATCCGAGTCGGATTCGGGTCCGAGTTTCGGACTCGGGTCGGATCCGGGTCAAGCCAGTTTAATTAAAATAATACTTAATCAATCGGACTTAAAATCAGTTAAATTCAAAGACTTTCAGAAAATTTAAAGGACGTTTGGACAAACTACTGGACTAAATTGATAATTTGAGGACCGTTACGGACTGAACCGGGACTGATGACCGTCCTGTTTGTGTAAAAACCAGCCTTTTACCCCGAGCACGGAGAAGACCAGAGTAGGCACAGACGTCAGCAGCTAGGCGACCCAAATAGAGACTGAGAGGTAGGGAACTACCTCGAAACCCTACTTTTTACGGATGTACTAGAATGCATATAGGGAAACTTAATAACCGGCTAAAGAACTAGTATGCATGTAGGATGTGAATAATTAGCGTAGACGTACAAAATGTGAACTTTTACGATTAATGTCTTGGGAAATTGTCGTACTGGTAGAATCGGGCCATGTCGCGCCCGTAGGATTGTTTGCTGAATGTATCTGCTTGTGTGCTCTGTGATGCTTGAACGGTTAATAAATAACGAACATGAAAATGAGTAGAGTTGAACTTGGTGATGCATATTAGTGATTGAGTGGCTTTTTCCCGTTTATCTGATTTGTTAAACTGGGGATGTTGGGGATTGAATACCGGTTAAGACGGTGGGGTTACCACGTTTAGTGGGGTGATGGTAAGTGATGGTAAATGCGTGTTGGTTGTGTAAGTTGTTGAGAATGTGATTGTGATTATGATTGTGATTGTTTGGATGATACCTGAGTGAGTTGTGCCCGAGATGGTGTTGTACCTTTCGGTGCGCGGCCGGTAAAGTGTGAGAGATGTACTTCCGTCAGGTGTATCGTACCTTCTAGCGCGCAATCGGTAAAGTGTTGTGTTTGTGGTACTGTGGTTACTTGAGAAAGGTGGTTTCCCTACCTTCCGACCTTGAGTCGGTAAAACACTGTGTCCCGCAAAGAGGTGGTTTCCCTACCTTCCGACTAGCACTCGGTAAAAAGCTGTGTTGAGCACCGCGAGAGACCAGACCGCGAAGAGGCGATTTCCCTGCCTTCCGTCGATCGGTAAAACATTGTGTTCCGCGATGAGGTCGACCGCCTATCCCGACTTTGTATTGGGGAAGTTGTGTGCGGCTGCGCCGGGCCGAGCGGGTTGCTCCCGAGACCGTGCGATGGTTACGAGTTGTGTGTTTTATTAATGTTTGGAATTGAACGAGTGTTGTTGTGTTTATGACTATGGATGTCTCATTTGGATTGTTACCTGCGGTGTGTGCCTTGTTATAGTGGTTGGTGTTGAGTTAAAGCTGGTACGGTTGGTTTGGTGAACGTCAGGTTAAAAAGGGGGTTGTCTTTTAATTGTATTAAGTGTCACGTCGTTGTATTAAACTTTTTAATCACCTTAAAATTATGGAATAACCTTCTGGTAAATCTGTATTGATATTGCTTCCTTGGTTTTTCCCTATTGAGCGTCAAGCTCACCCCCTTACCGTGTTTTCTATATGTATTAGATTTGATTTGGAGTAGAGGACATCGCAGAGCTTGGGGCTAGCGAGGGTCCGGTATTATCTTTATTTTTATGTTTCGTAGAGACGTACCGTTATGTTTTTGGACTTATGTATTTGACTGAGCGCAAGACTCAGGGTTTCGAACTTCTGTTGAACTATGTTATTCATATTTTCAGATAATTATTACTTTTGAACTGTTTTATTAAATTTCACTAAGTCACGTCTCGGGTCCGGTCAATACCAGATTTGGGGCGTGACATGTAGGGTGTGAATAGCTAGGGTAGTCATTTAAAATATGGAACCACTTACGGGCCATGTCGTGCCCGTAGGTGTGGGACTTGCTGTGCTGTAGAGCTGCATGAGAGCCATGTCGTGCCCGTAGGATTGTGTGATGTTTGCGCTTGTTTGTGATTAATAGCTTGTAATGTTTGGTCTGTGGTATATTCCGTTGTTAAATTAAGGATCATGATATGCTATGAGAATGTGGTGAATGTATGCGTGAACTATTGCCTTGTGACATGTTTGAGACCCTGTATGTGTGTACCCCGGTATGATGTCTAGGCCGAGGATGGTGTTCCGGTCCGATATTGTGGCCGATCCTGTGTGTTCCGGCACGATATGTTCCGAGGCTAGGTGTTCCGGTATAGTATCTATACCGACGGAGGATTCCGGTATAGGATATCTAGGCCGATGTTGGTGTTCCGGGTACGCGGTACCTGAGGCTAGGTGTTCCGGTATGGTATCTATAACGACGGAGGATTCCGGTATAGGATATCTAGGCCGAGGATGGTGTTCTGGGGTGATATCTAGACCGATCCTGTGTGTTCCGGTACGATATGTCCCGAGGCTAGGTGTTCCGGAATGATATCCTGACCGATACTGTGTGTTCTGATATACGTATATCCTGATGCTATGTGTTCCGGTACGATACCTATACCGACGGAGGATTCCAGTATAGGATATCTAGACCAATTCTGTGTGTTCCGGTGTGTATTGGTAATGATTTACTGTGTGTATTTACTCGGTAACTCTTTGAGATATGGTTAGGTGTGAACATTGATAAATTGTTAATTGTTGAGCAGGGTTGATTTCACACGCTAAGTGTGGCGATTGGGTAAGTGGTATGATCAAATGAGGTATGGTTAAGTGAGGTTGGTTATGATTGTGGTTGTGATTACTGTTCGATTCGTTGGTTATTGTGCTTTACTAGTATGTCATATTTGGACGGGTATCCGTGGGGTGAGCGACACACTCATCCCCTTTACTACTTTTTCCTACTGAGCAAAAGCTCACCCCCTTCTCTACTGTGCTACAGGTTTTGAGCGTGATTTGATTTAGAGGACGTCTCGGAGCTTGGAATCTTAGCGAGAGTCCTAGTTGGATGGTCTAGAGACGTACTTCCTTTTTCATATGAAACTTTTATGTTGGGATTTCGAGTAATTGACTCTTGTTATCAGAATTACTGAATTTAAATTATTTTTTGGAGTTTATTTCGTTTAAATTTGCATTTTTATAATTATTTTTAGTTCACGTCTCGAGTTTGGTCAAAACCGCATTTGGGCGTGACAGTAGACATTTGAGGGTGTGTTTCAGATTCACTGCATCTTGATAACCAGCCTTAATAAAAATCAAGGTGTCATCTGCAAATTGCAGATGAGAAATCTCAAGCCCCTGATTATTACATTTAACTCCAGAAAACATGCCTGAACCAATCCCTTTAACCATCAACTGATGCAGACTTTCATCAATAATTTTGCCGTGTGGATACCTATAAAGAGCAAAGAGTCATTCGTTCATGGCTACTAGAAAGTCAAGTTGTGGAGTTATCTTTCTCGTGTGGATACCATTTGAGGGAAAATACTTGGGTGCCTCGACTTATGTTTACAAAGGTCCCTGAGTTGAGCCAACAACCTCAAAGTAGCTAATATCGAGGTAAACATTTTTACATATATACATAGATTAGCCTTAATCAATACATGTGCATCTAGAATTTTCTAGGATTTTCGACAAGATAAAAGTTTTATTTTCTGTCGTGTTAACATAACACGTAACCATACAAATGGTAATTGGTAGGCTCTGAAGTCAATTACAATTTTTTCGCAACAAAATGAAAGCGGAGAAGGAAGGAAGACAAATAGAGTTTAGATATGTAATACATAAAGACACATCACAGAGAAGGAACGGGTTTCAATTAAAAATCAATCCCCATAAAATTTGTGTCCTCAATATTCTAGAATGATCAGAAGTGAAAGTATTAGAGGGCATATTCATCTCGTCCAGTCAAGTCCTTTATATTCCTCTGCTAGCCCATCCAAACAAATTAAGCAAGTTCTTTTGTTTTACCAATTACATGGAGGACGTCAACATTCATAGAGATATTGAAATGTTCAATGGTTCAAAACTCGACGGCCTGACAATATTTATGGCCCAAGCTCGAGAGGAACTTAGAGGTGTAAGGGTGCCTAACCAAATTGATTATCTAAGGAATGTATTGACGAGGAAGAGGCGGGTTAAGGGTCAAAACAAGAAGATGGTGGAGGGTCAAGAAGAGTCTGAAATGAAGAACTTAGTTCACTGTGGATGGCTAGACATCAACTATTACAACGAAGGTGTAGCTTGGATACAAACAAAACTAGAGATTAAAAGGGTGTTGGACATTGTTGTTCGTGATTTCGGTAACAGAGAGCTGATGCATATTTGTACAAAGGAAGATTTTGAAAAATGATGGAAGAAGGTTGGAAATGGATATCCTTATGGATCACCATGATCCATGAAAAGAAAGAATTATTAAGTAAACGAGGGTACTACAAGTAGGTCTCTATCCAAGGGATTTTAATTTAAGGGTAGGGATATTAGAACTTCGAATCAATTATAAAAAAATTGAAAACTGTAACGCCAATTCGTCTAGAATCAAGATTGGACTTTAATATACAAAGAGCATATATCTTGATTCATACTACTAATGGAACACTCATTCATAAAACAATCGAGCGTAAAATTAGAGATGTCCATTTGTAGATTTATGTATAGGAAAGTAATCAAAATTTGGTCCCCTCTTCTATTACAAGTCGGTTATGCTTGCTCGTCCAAAAGCATGGCAAGCAGTTCAACTGACCGTTCTGTAGATCTAACTAAACAAGCAACACTAACTGAAGGTTTTCTCTCTAGAAAAGACCCTCTCCCTCTGAAACCCTAGCCGCCGCACCCCACTTCTTCGTCGCCACCGGCTCCGGCCACGGCTCCGGCCATGGTAGGTGCCGGTGGTGACCTCCCCTCCTTCCCTTTCTGCCTCTTCCTCTTTTTTCCTTCTTTGTTCTCTTCTTCTCCTGACTTTTGAGAGATGACCTTCGCTGCCTGCTCCAACTGTCCACCATCGCTACCTGCTCCAACAGTCCTCCGCTCCCTTCTCTTCTGCAGGAGCTCTCGGTTCACTTTCGGCTCCTTAGATTCCGTCCAGGCCTTGTGTGTGTCGGGTACACTTTCGGCTTCTCCGTCCAGGCCTTGTGTGCGTCGGGGGGGGGGGGGGTTCGGATCTGACGGCTCTTTGCCGTCCAGATCTAGGTCCTCAGCAGCTGGTTTGACTCGCCGGAGATGGTTTGGTTGCAGGGGCGGGTGGTCGCCGACTTTGTCGCCTCCGTCCAGGCCAGGTGCGCGTCCGGGGTTCGGATCTGACGGCTCGTTGTCATCCAGATTTAGGTCTTCAGCAGTGTCGTTCCGCCGGAGATCTTCGGACCGTTCAGTTCTACTCAGTATGTCAGATTCAAGGAGGCAGCGGGTTCGACGTCCGTTACTGGTACCGGGTAGGTTACTGCGTGATTGGGTTGGGCTTGGTGATAACGAGTTGGACTTTGTTGGGCCGGGTCGTTTTTGGGCTGGGCTCTGACATTGATGAACACACCTTTGTCTCTTCAACTCCTGACATTCATTCAAACGGGATCAGTTAAAGAAGCAGAGGATTAGATGTTAATTGGACTGGTTTGGTCATTGGCCAAATTTGCTTGAGAGACAAAATTCCAGCATTCAAATTCTCGGGGTTATGGTGGCGGTGTACGGGATGCTGCTGTTACTGTTTTACAAGTTCCTTCAATTGCCTTTCATACTTGTAGTTTTTCAGACCTGCTTCTGTTGACGCGATGGTTCCCTTGCCCCCGGGCTTTGAGTCCAGTCCCGGTCTCTCTCCTTCAGGTGCTCTCCACTTCGGTCAGATCCGGCTCCTTCCTCCTCCTGGTGTGGGAAGCTCTTCTCGCCTCCGTTCGAGATCGTGGGGATTAGGAAGGACTCGTTGTTGGTGCTGGCCTCAATCCGGATTAGTCAGAGTGGTTTGGTAAGAGTTGTTTCTCTTCTACTTGAGGGTGTACTGCCTAGGTTGGTTTCGTGGATACCAAAACTTGCAATTCTCATAGCCTTTCTCAGACTCGGCAGAAATGCCCGGTTCTCCTTCAAAGTGTCTCAGTGTAGGCCGACGTCACCTGGAGGATTGGGTCTGCTGATCGTGCATTAGGATAGCAAGAGGAGGATTCCACTCACCCGAGATCTCCCCTCCTTGCTAGTTGTTATCTCTTTCCCGTGTTTGTTCTTTCTTGCCTTGTACTCTGGCTTTGTTCTTCTCGGCCAAGTTTGGACCGAGCTCGCCGGTTCAAGGTGCTGGCCGCCGGCGAGTCCTTTAGGGTGTTGTATTGCCCGCCTCTGAAGCCAGGTACTAGGCTGGTAGTTCATTCTGGGTTAGGATTTCTATTCTTGCAAGGCTTTGGGTTGGTACCTCTGGGTTTTGCTGTGGGCTGGATGGACTTCATTCAGACTTTTTTTTGCCGGGTATGGTGTAGGCCTACGGCGTATTGGTGGCTCCTTTGTTGGTCACACTCTTGAGTTGGGAGTTTGGAAGTTTATCTTGGTTAGAGTTGGGTGAGTCCTGGTTGCAGACCTTCAGTTGGTATTCAAGATTTACACCTTGTTTTGGTTATCCTTCGGTGTTATTCATTTCCTTTTCATTATGCAATTCAACATGCAAAACTCTGGTTGTAATTCCTGTGGTTAGTTTGAGGATCCTTTGTGATTGCTCCTTTGGTTGTATTCAAACTTTGTTCTTCTTTCCAAAGAACAAATTTAATCTAAATTTGCTTTGCCGATCAAAAAAAAAAAAAAAAAAAAAACTAAACAAGCAACCAAAGGTCACCTCGCTAGAGCACGATGTCAGAGACGATCAGTTTGTAATACTGTTGGAGTGTTCTGGTGAAATCTTTACCAGTTGGTCTTAGGGAGAGTATAACCTTTGATCATTTCATATCCATTTTGTCATAACTCTACGTTATTAGAGGTTAATCCAACGTGTTGTCATTTTGTTTCCTGGCTTCTACCTACTACAGTGGATCCAGGCTTATGATTTTGACCGCTCATTGTTGCAACTTTCTCTTTTTCTCTCTTTGAAAAATTGATGAATCAACAAAAAATCGCTAATAAAAAACATCTATCTATTTTGACCAACATCTATCTATTTTGTTCATTCCTCTGATCATTTCACATCCATTTTGTCATAAGTCTACATTATTAGGGATTAATCCGACTGTTGTCATTTTGTTATGTGCGCAGCACAATTAACACGTCGATATTAGCATAGAAGTTTACATTCTAAAACCATGATGTTATATGCGCAGCCAGTGTGGCGGCTGGTTTTGTGTCATTGACTATACGAGGAGCAGCCGACACTCTTTTTATTATGTAACATTGTTTTCTTTGTAAGTGTGAGTGGTGGGCAGTACCAAACTACCCTTCGATGCTGAACTTCTTTTGCAGCGAAGTTCCAAGAATGGGAAGGGCATTGTTGTCATCTAGACTAAAGGGAATGTTGAGTCGTGGTTGGTGAATTGGTAATTTCTTTTTCTTCTTCTTTCAGTTGAAAACGAACCCTACTGTACTGTTGGTCTCTCTCCCTCGTCTACCCATTTGAGATTCTTACCTTTCTCCATTGAGAGAGCAGCTAGCAGCTCAGTTCAATACCAAGATATGGCTTCTGTAGATGGCCAGGACTCTCGGATTGCAGGGATTTCCGCTTCCATCAGAGTCATCCCCAACTTTCCCAAGCCAGGTTTGCTTTTTTTTTTTGTTCTTCTCACTGCTTCTGCTTATGTTTTTCTGGATCTGAACCCCATTGAGCTTCAATATCTGTTCTTCTCTATTGGGTTGGGCCAAAGATCTGTGCTTTTCATGTCTGCGGCAAAATTATCATCTGGGTGTTCTGCTATTTTCTGCTGAGGTTGTTGGATCTACGAGCATTGATTTTCATTTTTTGTCAGGGATTATATTTCAGGATATAACTACACTGCTTCTTGATACAAAGGCTTTCAAGGACACCATAGATTTGTTTGTTGAGAGATACAAAGGACAGAATATCTCTGTGGTTGCTGGTAAAATTTATTGTTTAGTCCTCTTTTATGTTATTATTGTTGTGACTGTGACCTATTGTTTGGTTATTAGTATTGGTGCTTAGGTTCACGCGCTTCTCCTTCATCTCTATTAGTTGTTTCGCGAAATCCCAATTTCTCTATTAAGCAGGAAGTGAATGGGAAATCCTGTCTCTTGTACATATGTCCTCTAAATGATGTTAAGGTTCACTGTTCATTGATTTGTATATGTGAGTTGTTAGGTTCAAAGACTCTGATTAGTTTGACACAGCTGGATTCTTAATGAATTGGATTATATAGACACATGAAGCATGTGATGTGGAATTCTTAAATATAGTTGGTTACATTACAAGTGTTTATTTCTATATGCAAAAACTGATATTTGATTGACATGCTGTAGGTATTGAAGCCAGAGGCTTCATATTTGGGCCGCCCATTGCCTTAGCTATTGGAGCAAAATTTGTTCCTATTAGAAAACCTAATAAGTTGCCAGGTATTTCTTTTGCTTCCTCCTCAAACTCCATACTGTTTTAAATAAGTTAGGTGCCATTTATGTTTTTTCGTGTAATAATATCAAGAGAGCAGCTCAGTGTGCAGTAAAGCTGCCTATATGTGTATTTTTTGTGCAATCACATGCTTATCGTCGTATTATCAATCTATTGTAATTATATAATCAATCACAGAACGATTGTTTAATATTTATTTTCCATTCCCGTTGCAGCATGCCATTGTTATATCACAATTGTATAATTGCGGTAATGTCAAAGGCTTATACCTTTACTTCCTCTCCTTTAGTGCATATATAGGAAGTACATATTACATATCATTAGCTTGATCTTCTGACACACAAACTGCCTATCAAATTACACAGGTCTATACTTTGCAGTTTGCACAGAGCACCACACTTGTTACTTTTTTGTGTTGACTTATTTTCCTTAGTTTTTAGCTTGATAATCCCTTAATTGTCTATTGATAGTTGTTTTATGATCTTATATTTTTATAAAGCGTTGCCCTTACTGTGCTATTTCTATGGATGCTTTAGCCATTTATTTGTATTACCTATTAAAATAGCATCTTAAGTTTGATCTGCTTTCATTTTTACTATACATTTGACTAAATTTATGCACCATTTAGGATTTTGAGCATCCATATATTTGTATTCCTATTGTAATGTGATCTTTAGGTTGATATGCTTTTGTTTTGTTTTTCTCAAATAATTTACATTATACTTCCGACTAAAGTTATCCACTGTTAAGGACTGTGATTTCAGACTTGTATTTTTGCTGCTCTGTGTTTACTTATTTGCAGTTTTGTTTAACAGGGGAGGTTATTTCTGAAGAGTATTCCTTAGAATATGGGACAGACAAAATGGAGATGCATGTAGGGGCTGTACAAGCTGGAGAACGTGCCTTAATCGTAGATGATCTCATTGCAACTGGTGGCACCCTTTGTGCTGCAATCAAGCTGCTAGGTAATTTATTTCTGCATAAATTAGCTCTACTTACCTTTCACTTCCCTTTAGCCTTTAGGTGGAAGGATTTGAAGAAATTTAGTGAAGATGTATTTTCAATTGGCTGGGTTACCAAAAAATGAATGTTAATGTATAACATTTCCCTGTGGTGCCCGTATTTTTGTTTCCTTCCAATAATGGGGTGGAAGTGTTATGGTCCAAGACAATCAAGCTTTTTAATTGAATTGTATAATAGTAAATATATTCTAAGCACTGGACGTTTCATTTCCCTCCTACTAAGGTTGCCAAACAAACAACTGCAAAAATCCTTTCAGGAGGCTTCAAACACAAGCTAATAATGGAAACCCACACCACCTATGCAAAACCTTACCTCATTGAATGTAAAGATCACATGAAGCTTGAGACATCGTAGGGATGATGAAGCTAATGATTTATGCTTCCATGGCATTGTCTTACTGCTTTTATTAGCTTGAGAAACTGTATCAATCTGTATTCTGCTCTATAAGTTTAATGTATTTGTACCCGTAGAATGGGTTTCCTTCTAGAAGCATATTTTTTGTGGGAAATTGTTCCATTGATTTGAACACTCCAGTGATTGTACTCCAGTGATTGTATCTCCTTTTGAATGCAGAACGTGTTGGGGTGGATGTGGTTGAGTGCGCATGTGTTATTGAATTGCCGGAGCTCAAGGTATGTTGTATCTAATTTATTTAGTACAACTATTCATCTAATACAGTAAAAGTTAAAGTTTAGTTTCTTTTACATGTCTTGCAATGCATGTAGGTGGTCAGTAATGTCGTATGAGTCCTTTGGTGGATGGAATTGCCCTAGTGTTTTTTAGATGTTTCAACATTTTATTTTGATAGCATGCTTGACTCCTTGGATAACAATGACAAGATATTGATTGGATAATATAGAACAGTTTAATAGATTTGAGTCTGAAAATCTATCTGAAAGCTTCCTGTTTTAATTTGCTGAAATGTGCATAAGGATAAACAGCCCATCAAATTTTAATTCTACATACTAAGAAAATTATACTTGCATGTGTATGTGTATATATATATATATATATATATATATATATATTGTGGAACCATAAGAGGAATTCCATTTCCAATCCAAACCAATTACATAATAAGAAAATTATATTTAAATGTTAGGGAGTCATCTTTCACTTGAGAGAGGATGGCTAACGAGTAAGAAAAGGAAAGAACTTGAGAGAGCTTAGAGGGTAGGATGAGATAATCACTTATTAATGAATTTGCTAATAAGCTTATTTGGCTTGTTTCAGGGTCGGGATCGATTAGCAGACAAACCACTGTTTGTACTTGTAAGCTCAGACTGCTGAGTTATTAAACTTGCAAATTCTTCAACGTGAATTGGGTTTGTAGGTGCCACATGTTTTTAAACATTGAGTTTGTAGTTGTCACAGCTTCTTAGACTACACATTTGTCTGGTTCAGAGGAACAGAGACTTGATTTGTAATAAACAGTTTGTGGTTTGAGGGTTGAATTTGCTGAAGCCTTCTAACATTATAACGGATTTCTGCGTTCCAATGTAAATCTTAGTTTCTGGTGTTTTTGTTTGGGTTTAATTACAAAAACCTACTGTCTACAAGTGATTAATGGTAAGTTCGTAGTAATTTATCGAACTTACTATACGTGTGTTATTATCCACTAGAATTCATACCCATGTATTAATACCAACTAGGAATCAGTTCCAGCTAATGGATGAAGCAAAATTAGATGTTTTGTGACTAAGAAAAATATTAGTGACATGAACTGTAGATACACTAGCATATATACATTTTTCACATGATTACGTTAGTTTGTCTAGGATGCAAGTCTCGGACATATTCTGGAGCCCAGAATCGTTGGTCCAATTTATAATACTATTGATTGACACTATTAATAAAAATCACTAGTCGTATGTTTCAAAATAAAAACGTCAAATGACTCCACTAATGTTTAGACCAAATAACAACGTTAGTTTTTTCAACAAATTTTGTTAGATTTAACTGTTAATTGTATTGAGATGACGGAATTTACTCCATCTAACCTAACTATATCAATATCCTAATTTAAGAGAGATCTAATGTGAACATTCTCAAGTTGTGAACCAATCTAAGTCACACGTACTTAAGATCTTACATTCATCATGATGTCATATCATCATCCAAAATAACGACACAATTTATCCTCATTCACACAAACAAGGGTATAATTTTATAACAGTACGTCACGTGGACAAGTGTCCATATTTTCTGGACCAATTCATTAATTTAATTATTCCCGTTTCGTTTGAACTCCGATTAGTTTTGTTCTTGCACCAATATTTTTACCTTTTTAAATGATGTCTAATATATTTTGAAGAGAACATCAGATGCCAGTACCAAAACACTCTCAAGATGGCCGGAGTTATCTCGGTAAACTTGATGAGTTTGCCGATTTTTGCTCAGTTTTGTTATCATTGTACAAAGAGTTTCAGTCTTTTGATGCCCCGACAAAGAAACGCTTCAAGGCTGGCCCGACCAATGGAGGTGGTGCGCAGGCGGAGAGGCGTTTCCGGGGGTCGACCCGCCCGGTTTTTGCAACAAGGACGGGGAGGCAGGACTCGGCTTCAGGTGAGGATGTTTCTGATCCGACTTCTATTCCTTTGAACGCTGGACCAAAGGAAGGGGAGTTAGCCGGAGTTGGCACGGGTAGAGTAATGGCTCGCCGACGACGTCGTCTGGTTCATTACGAAGTGAGTGATACGGAGCTCTACGTTCGAAACTTGTCGTACCCTTCGTCGGAAGATTAGTTTCTGGACAAGCTCTCCAAGTAGTTTCTGGACAAGCTCTCCAAGTACGACGACATAACTTCCTTTTCACTACTGAAGATAGCGAACATGACATGGCGGTTTTTTGGCTTCGTCCGATTTGTGACGCCCATGGCTGCGTCCCAGGCACTTGATTCCTTAAACGGGACACATGTGAATGGGCATGTTTTGTTTGTGGCTTTTTCTCGGCGGCGTGTGGATTCTCAGGTGACTGAATCAGTCGGGAACGAAAAACAGAGCATCGAATCTGTTTTGCGTGAAGACCTTATTTCTAACTCCGGTGACCTCGCTCGGAAAAAAGACGTTGGATTGGAGTGTCCTCGAGGGGTAGTCAAGCCTCAACTGGTCACACCCTCTCTGGTCCAGCCTCGGCGACGGCGGTACAAGAGTCCGGCGAGCTTCCGTGTTCATCTCCTTTCTCCCCCGATTTAGGGGTTGATCCCTTGATTTCAGGGACTTCGTTTTCTGATCGCGGAATTACGAATTCGAATCAAGGTTTTGGAAATTCTGCCGATCCTGCTCTGATCGCGCCGTGAAACAAGGACGAGATATCGTATTTGACTGCGATTCCGAATTGTGTAGCTGGGCTTGCTGTTGGGCCTTGTGAAGAATTGGCCTTAACCAGGCAGCTGCTTCTGACTTGGTCGGGTCGGGTTTGTCCAGTGGGCTTCCTGGGCTTGTCGGTTCCTCAGGAAATGCCCAATTGTCGGCCCGAGAGGATCCGAGTTTGGTTTCCATTTTTAAGCGAATGGAGAATGACTTGGACCCCTCAATTTTGGGTTCGGGTTTAGTTAATTGAGTTAATTAGTTGCGGGACGTTGAACCGACTCTGGAGATTGGTTTTCAAGGAAGTCCATGGAAGGAAGCCTTGCAAAAACCGGTCTCGGGGTTGAGCCAAAGAGATGTGGTCGTCCTAAGAAGGGTCAGGCGAAGGTGATTGCACAACCAGTGGTAGTGTATCAGACAAGAGCCAAGACTTCTGCTGATAAAGGGGATAAATCGGGGAGTTTCTTGGTGGATGTAGCCAAAAAAGATAGCTCGGGTAACTTGAGTTTCAGCTCGAAATTGGGCAGAAAAGCGGTTGATCTATGTTCTTTAGTTCTCGATTCCGAGGGAAGGAAGGACAGGGAGCCTATAGAACCGTCTTCTGACCAAGCCCTAACCCCTATTCCGGTATCCAATCGGTTTACTTGTTTGAACCCGAATAGGAAATAGACAAGGTGTATTGTTTACGTCTTGTTATGTTCTTGTTCTGGTTCTTTTTCTGCTCTTTGTAGCTATATTGGTTGGAGGAAAATGTCTTTGTTTGGATCTTTTCTTGCTTTGCTCTATAACCCTATAGAACATTTGCTCAATAAAATTCTTAGCTTATTAAAAAAAATTATATATATTTTGAAGCACATGAAAAAAAATTATATCGGGGGTGATAAAACTCGTGTTCAATGTTGATAAAATACATGTAATGAAGTGATAAAACACGTGTAGAGAGGTGATAAAAACATGTGATGAAGTGATAAAAAACATGTATTGAGTTGATAAAAATCATATAATGATGTGATGAAACACATGTACTGTAATGATAAAAAAACATGTGACGAGATGATAAAATTCATGTAATAGAGTGATAAATATGTATAATGAGATGATAAAACTTATGTATTGAGTTGATAAAACGTGTTGGGAAAATTCTATTCCAACTAATTGAGCGAAAGCCCTCACTCGTTGTCACCCCTTTTCTACACTAATCAGGGCTCGAATTTGAAAACAGATTTAAGCTTTGTTCACCATTCTAGTGTGCGACAATATAATGATATACTTGTCCAACTCGTTGAGGGTAATGGCCGGCCTCGACGGGTTCCCACATCCTTGGCCCTTGGCGTGACTCATGCTTTTATCACTGGAGAAACTATAACAAGATATTTTGCAAGAGAAAGAGTGCTCGTCGGAGAAGAAATGGCTCACGAAAACGGTCATACGTTAAGAATATGTTTATTGTCATTTTTTTATAGCCAAAACTGAAGTTCACTAGATGATTTCGATCCACTGTTTGCACTTAAACCGTATTCAAACTATTAACATAGCATGTTTACAAGTCTGGTCGGAAACCGTATTCAAACTATTAACAACACATGTTTACAGGACTCACTAACCATGTTGAAACTTGTTGTTGTGTATGAACTACCACCTTACTGTTAGTCTTAGTGCCCGTAGTTCAATCCTAAATGTCCAAATGTATATATCATCGTTAGCAATAAAATTAAAGCGGCTTTATATTACTTATGTGTTGGAGTAATATATCGATGTGTGCTCTGATCTATGCCCACCATGCGAATAGAACCATAGATCGAGATAGATCACACTCGATGGGTCCCTAGTCAACAAAGCTTCACTAGAAGCGACTAGTATGAAAGATGGCTCTTTATGGCTTACGTTCTGTTAGTCATTGGAATGGGATTCTGGAGTCTGATCATAGATATCATGTGGGACATGATATTGGACGACCCGCCCTGGATATGTGCCATAGATTAAGTCATGAACATATTCAGTGTTGTAGCTTGTCATGTATCCTTAGACCAAGGAGTCTTTGTGATCGCTATGTAGTCAACAACCTAGTTTGACCTGAGCCTAACGTTGTCCGTAACAGGGCTTCCATAACGGCCAGGATTGGCTTGGGGACGGGCTACATGAGTGACACGAAAGACGGCTAAGGGATTTATCCCTCATACTAAGGTATGGGAAAGATATCGGTTCTCGGCCGCTTGATCGAGAGTGACTGGAAGAATAGCATGGCCATGCACATGATACTGGGTATCATATCTTCAGTCATCTCACATATCAAGGAACGGTGATTGAGAATAATAAGGATGACGGCTCTATGCCTTATCTCAATCAGGATATCGGAGATAAAAGGATAATGACAGGGACGACGGAAAGGTTAGAATCGACAGGGTCGATTCGTTATGTAGTGTCAGGCAATACTAAAGTCTCGTTAGTTGCCACTTAAATAGGATCAAGTAAAATGGGATTTTACGTTGATCTATTGACATGCATAAACCTAAGGGTCACACCGGAGGATGAAACTCATTGACACATTTATGGAGAATGGCCAAAAGGGAGTTGTCTCGGGACATGACCAAAACTGGGTTTTGGGTCATGTGCCCGTAAGTGAATAGGACTTCACAGATCGAGACAAGGCTTGGAGTCTTGGGATTGATCGCGTCGGATAATGTTGGACATTTCCGGTATGGAAGGCATGGAGGCGATGAGCGAATCACGGGACCTCGTTGGAAATGGCCACGGGCCATGTTCCAAGAGGCCCATGAAAGGCCCATGCAACCAAGGCCCATGGAACTAATTAATCAAGTCTTGATTAATTAGTACTAAGTAAGCAAGACAAGGATTAAGGTGTTGGTGATTCACCACCTAACCCAATCTTGTCTTGCCATACTTTGTCCTATTTACACCTTACTTGACACCATACTTGTCCCATGCCTTTAGTTGGACAAGTATGGGTTTTGTTATGTTTAAGTCATCTTTTTTCAACATAACAAACACTAGACAAGAATAGGAAACACATTTTCTCTCCCTCTTCCATGGCCATTTCGGGTTTGGCTAGTTTCCACCTCCATGTTTGTGTTCTTGAGTCCTCAAAGAGAAGAACTACGTGGCTTTGATTCCCAAGTGGATACGTAGGCGTCTTGGAGACTCAAGCCAATCATTCGTTAACCGGTGTTCTTGTTTTGGTAAGAACTAGTGCTGAATTTTTCTCTTGTTAATCCATTCTTTGTTAGTTGTTTCATGGTTTTAATTGTCTCTTGGTTTTCATTGATTTTCCGCTGCGAGTTGGTTCATCTCCAACCCTACCTCGAGACCCAACACTTACATGGTTATATTTGAATACAATGATTCATACATTTACTTTATCCACCAACCAATAGAATCAAATGTCATCCAATCGCAGTTTTGGTGATATGATTATACGCAATAGCCTGTTGGGTACACGATCTCGGCTTACAGAAAAAATCTCCATCGAGTCCCGTCCACCAATAAAAATGTCGTTTCGTATTTTTGTACCTTTCACCTTCTTTAAAATTGGATGATCAGCGTAGTTAATTCATTAATTCACAACTACCACCATATTTCATCAATAACTTCTCTCTCTTAAACAACATTTCCACATGTCTTCTTCTAACTCTCATCCTCATTTTCATCCTTTGTCACCTATAATTCTGACAAAACTTGGATTGTCAACAAAAATATTGAGGACACCGACCCCTAACCGTCACAACCCGTCTAATGAGTCTTCCTATACGAGGCTGAAGTTTCCTTCAAGAGACGCAAGCTGTACCCTAAGTCAGAGGACCCCCTCATTAATGAGGATGATATTCCTCAACCTAGAGGCCATAAGTACGAATCACCACTTGAGGATGAGGACGGGGTTGTTGATAATGGGGAAGATGATGTGTGTGATGATGATGATTAAGTAGACTAGTATTTAAACTTTTTTGTTTTCATGATGTTGTTTTTTATTATCTCCTTTTGTTTTTGGAACATCATGACATCCTCCTTTTTGTTACAATTCTTTTCTCCCAACTTCTGTACATAATATTTCCAAATGTATTTTATGAATATACAACTTATCGTTCGTTAATATGGGTTAAGCGATTCTCTTGGACATGAAAATTCAGCAAACATATAAAAAAAACAAACAAACATGAGAACCAACAAAATTAAACAACCAAAACGAATTTAACTTCATCACATATAGGTGGGTGTGCGAAACACCAAATAGAAAGGAAATATAATAGACATAAACTAGAAACAACAAGCTACTCTAGTCAATGTTTACAAATCTAGTCTTCTGATTCATATATGGTTTTCATGAAGATGTACCGGTTCTGTCATGAGCATGTTCTAAGAAGCTACCTCCTTTTCTAGTGTCCAACTTTCCCAGTCTTGTTGCCTCATGCCATACAACATGGTCATATGTTCTATATGGACCAACAACAGACAAAACTTGAATGTTGACAATTGTCTCACCCTCTGTTGGTGTTGAAGGTTCCTCCTCTCTACTTCATCGTTTGTTGCAGGTGGTGTTTGTGGAACATCACTAAACTGATATTTGGAGACCATTTATTGATGATTGGAGTTTTGCAGGGTATGAAGAGGAGAAGATGGGTTTTAGGACGAAACGAGTTAGCAATGTATAAGGGCGAGATGATGGGCGCATTGGGTATTCTCTAGTCGCGCGAATATCGTCGATTTTCAGGAAGCACTATACGATGCGTTTTAGGTGTTGATGTAGACACAAAAGTTAATAATCAACATGGCTCATGTACATAATCCACAATACCTATATGCAGAAACCCGAATAATCATATTTACAATCGAAAGACGCACATGCCAACATGCTCATATCCATATTGTAGCCATCCACAAACCACACTCAACATATCCATCAACGACATCAGGAATTTTAACAAACAAGAGAGATGTGGGTGTGTGAAATACCAAACACAATAAAACAAAAGGAAAATTTATTCATTATATAATATGGTAGCGGGGGTATGAAACAACAAAACAAAAACATCATGGAAAACAAAGAAACAGATCAGGAAGCTAGTATAATCCTTTGGGTAGAGAGCTCCCATCAGGACTTCATAAAGACTTTTAACTTTGTTCATGAGGACTACCTCAACAGCTATTTCCTCCGTCTTTCAATCCGTGTTGTTGAGTTTTCCCACGTCACCCATCAACAGTAGCAAGTCTATGTGGCTATGTGATAGCCTTTTCCTGATTGTGTTGTACTATATCACCCTCTTTTCATGCTTGTACCTTCGCCTTTCTTCTTCTATCGTCATCTCAGTGCGAGCTTGGCTATTTAAACTCATTTGTGTGATCTGAGTTGAGTAGAATCGGAAGAGTTGATGAAGAGTTTTAGGAATAAGAAGATGGTTATTTATAAGCATATTATCGGTCATGATGGATAGTTGGTGGTTGAGTAGTTATTGAATTCTACAAAAGGACAACCGTTCACCTCCCCCATTATTCAATACTCGTTACCTTTTTGGTCGAAGGCGTGGAGAAGATGTGAATAACATGGTGCGTTTTGACTTGGATAAAAATTTATTATACCCTAAAACACATGCCAAGTATCCATAGACTGCATTTTATATATTCACAAACTGCATCATGCATATCCACATCAAAATATTCACTGGCCACAAACCAAAATTTGCTTATCACCAAAATATAATCCTCACACCTACAACTTGCATTTATTTTCCAAAAACTTAAATATTTTACCAGAAAATCAAGTTACAAGTCAATGGGAAAAACTGTCCGGCCACATGTACAAGCCGACTATGCTACTGCTTCCTCAAGTGGTAGGTCATGCTATCATTTTCCCCATTGGTTTGCACATCATTCAATTTTGTTTCGCTTTATTACCTAATGTTATTGGCTCTTACATGTTCCCTACTATTCTCTTATTGGATCTTAAACAAGACCCTTTGGTGTTTGTAACAACCAATGAGCAGCTTATGAGAAATATATGATTGATGCCCTAATAAATTCAACCTATTAGAGGGATCCATGCAGTTGTAAGAGAGGAGCTGAGCTAAAAGGGACAAGTGTCGAGAGCAGGGGAAAGAGGAACAACTGGGCCACGTGTCAACATGAGGGGGAAGAACAACTAGGACACGTGGTAAACGCATGACGTGCTAAACGGAAGAGGAATGAGCTGGTCGATCCGGTGCGGGTAGGCGCTGTTTCATCCGGTGTGTCCTGATGAGATCCACGACTATTGGAACGACGCACCACGATCAATAAATCCAGCGGCTGGGGCTCGGTGACGCACGGACGACTGAATGGAGTCAAGGCACATGTCAGTAGTTCCTACGACGCCAGATGTGCGGACTCACAGTAATAGTTGTGAAGACGCACCAGATCTCGGTCAGGTTTACAGTTGCGGTGCCACATGTCAGGCTTTGGTTTGCTCCTCCACTTCTACTCATTTTTTGCTATTTTGAAAACAATATCGACCCTCTAGTCTATCCACCTACAAGGCACACCAAAATATGTTAATTTTCCACTGGAAACACCGAACACATTGAGAAAATCAATTGTTCAAACTAAACCTAAATATATGATAAGAAATAAGACTAAAAGTCTATTTTAGTCTTGATATATTGTGTCCCTTTTATGTGCTAAAATACGCCTGCATTAATTGACTCCCACAACGTTGAGCATCATGATCCCATTGTTTGATGCAACATGGCTTGTTCTTTTGAGCTTGCACTCATTGACAACATCATTAACTGTCTTCACCTTGTGTCAGTTGAGTGTGTCCAATAGTCCTTGTATGCTCGACACAACCACATTTAGTGTTCCAATCATTTCTTGGAACCTAGTTTGCACAACATCCATCACATCATTTTCTTCAGTAAAAGGACCTTTAGGGATGTCACCATTAGCGGCCATTTTAGTATACATACCGACGTTGTTACACCAACGCTAGTTCATCAATGTTTGAGGGATCTTTCTCAATCAGATCGTCTGCATCACAAAGAATATGTGTGAGCATATGTAGCTGCTTGAAAGGAATTTGTTGCAGCTACACTTAAATGGTATGTGCGGACTATCTGTGTCACTTTGAATGTGAGGCCATATCTATGAGTCTTGGTATCCATAGTTTCACATACCTTTGTATCGAAAACACCTACCATGTCCGTCAAGCTTAAATGGTTGAGAGCGGCAATAATGTCATTTTCCACACCAGAAAGACCTCATGTGTATAAAAAGTTCAAGCATCTGCTTCAAATACGGAGTTTGCCTTCACCAATGGGTATGTCATATAACTCATCATAAACAAATGTTTAGTGTTCTTATCTTTGATAATCTACTACCTCATTACATCCCAAATGAATTGCACCAGACCTAGGTACTGATCCGTGTACTTTTGAAACACATTATTGGTTGACTCTGAGCGAGATGTCATTTTCATGTACAATCCCATCGGTAACCCCCTGGTAGTATGTCGGTATCCAACTACGATGAAACTCCTATACACTCTTGATCCAAGTATTATCATATAAATTGAATTCTTGTATTAGTCCAGTTCTCCTCAAACCCTAGAGGATCAATGTCATCATTGTAAACAATTGATTATATCCTCTAATGGAAGTCCGTATCCCGAATCAGGCTACCGGTACATACAACAAAGTAAATTATTCAGTAGGGGTTGAAAGCCACAAACCAAATTATGTATATCCACAATCTACATCTGAGCTATTCACAAACTCATGGAGGCCTGGTTTGCATTTGTCTAGGGACAATATGTACATAGAAATAGTAAGTTGTGAACATACGATGATAATAAGGTATAAATATTTCCCTAGTATGTTGTGTCTTCGTCAATGCACCTTAAGTTTAATCTCATCCAAGATGTGTCACATGTAGAACTTATGTTTGAATTTTGTGAAAATTAAGGGTACTCCATCCTTCATTGCCGACTCCTGATCAAACACAAAATACATAGGTTGCTTCATTTTCATCGCATTCAAGAATGCTTTGAACATTTTTGAGCTTTTGACTCATAACATTGGATTTGAATTATGTTTTACTCGGAGTTTTGCATTATTAAAATTTGTTTTTATTATTATCTTATTTTATATGACTCGGTGTCCTCGCGTGTTACCAACCCCAGACCAAATGTGACTCAATTCTTGTAGCTTTCCGCCTTGGGAAACGAACATAAAGGGATTGAATACCCCGTGTGTAGTAAATTTGGTTGGAAAATACAATGCATATGTTTAGTAGTCGTTCACAATATGGAATGAGAATATTGAATTACTTTTTTGTCCAGTACGTTGAATTAAATGTCACGTTATCCCATATAACTCATAATTCTTCACTGATATTTCGTCGCACCAGACTAGCTTTGTGAGCCTGCCTTGCGAGTCTTCATCATACTCATAGTAGAATCCTTTTTTGTGACCTTTTTGTCACGGAATTGGCCGAGGATGACCTGAACATCACTGTTTTTATGTATGCTTTTAGGTCCCTTTTGTAGTTGATAAAGTCTCTCTTGGTTTCCCCATATTGCTGGACCCTCCACACGAACATTTATACCTGATGTGGAAGCCTTTCTTACTTCGTTGTTCTTTATCTCATCTAAGTACTTCTTTCAAATCCTCTTCCAACGACCAATATCTGGTGTCCTTCATTTGATAGATGTGAGGGATCTAAATTGGTAGGTTGTGTTGTAAATAGCTAACATGAGAAGATACAGATTGATGCCTGGTGGTGACGGTATCACCCTAGATGGGATAGCTGGGAAGTATCAACCCAACCATCTCCCAAAGGTAATCATTCCCATACGCGATAGTGCTTCTCGCCCCTCATCCGACATGAGAAGATACAAATTGAAACCTAGTGGGGGAGGTTGAATACTCTAACCCCTAACGTTTTAAACTCTATCTTGATCTTCCTTCCCTTCGCTTGCTAGGAGGGACATACTTTCCTAGAGATTCAAGAAAGATTTTTTTGCTGTCTAGACAGGTCGAGCCGAGGAAGAGCCCCCCCCCCCCCCCCCCCCCCCCAAAGAGGTCGGCTGATGGATGGCTTGGGGGAATGGGGTCTCACTCTGATCCGCTGAAGTGGGATGGATTGGGTTTCTTTGATAGGGTCGACAACTTGGATGGTCACCCATCACTTGTTTTGGGTGCTTCCCCTCTCTCCTAGCGCCCATCCCCTGGAATTGAGGAATTTAATGCCACAATCCGCAATCCCTGGCAATATGTCCACTCCGCCCACAATTATATCAATGGTCAGGTAATCTCTCATATTTAAAGTACACCATTACCTGACGATGTTTGTACATCCCCGAATGTGAGTAATATCTGTTGGTATAGGGGTCATGCCAAGTTGACATTGGTGCGAATCCTAAGAGCAACATACCATGCTCGAATAAATGTATCTGTAGCCACTTTTAGGAATTTCCATAGCTTGTTGTCGATGAGCTCTCCCACGTCCTCGTTTCTTGTACCCGACGCAGATTGTGATCCCAGACCCATATCATCGTATGAGCGAAAGGGATCTCCTTTGGTGGGCACATTGGGTCCACCCTTACGAGGAAGAAAAGTGTATCATGGAAGTACCACGACTCCCTGTCTAGGACATGTTGTTGATCCACCTCTATCCGGAAAAAGAAGAATGCCACATGATCACCCATGGACCTTACTTCTACGGTCGGGATTTTCTAGAGATACCACATGACGTTCTAGTGTTGAGGAGCTGTATTTCTGGTCCATGATAAGGGTATCGTCAGTGCAAATCCAAACGGGGATTCCAACCCATAGATCGCCTCCTCCGAAAAAGATAAGCTCAACCAGGGACATACCCTCAAACAACTCTTCCACCGCAACATCGAAGGCTCGGAGTGGTTGCTGACCATTTTTCCCGAAGGACTGAATACGATTACCTGATTGTAGAGCAGCTAAAACCGCTTCTATGGAAATTATGGGACCTTTACTTTGATGGAGAATTGCCACGATGCCCTGTTTTAGTTCTCCATCTAACGGTATCCACACAAGCAAAGTAACCCAACAAGTAAAAGCTTGCTAGAACTTTGGAATAAATTCCCTCTTATTCTCCAACTATGGTGGCCGGAAAATGAGATTATAATGCTTATGATTTTTGGCTAAGGGTGGCTTATATTTATAGGCTTTTGATTTCCAATTCAAGTCCTTGTAGAATTAGAAAAGTTTGGAAAAGGAGAAAAACACAAAGGAGTGTTATTTCCTTTTTCTTGTCAAACTATATTTTTCATTTTTTTAGTCCAACTAGTCTTTTTGTTTTTCTAGTCCAACTAGTCTTTTCATTTTTCTTCTTCTAGATAAAATAAAATATTAAATATATATTTTAATAGGTTGGCCAAAAATCCCCTAATACTCATCAGGGTTTTCGGACAAGCTCATTATTTTTATATATTTTGATTTTTTATTTCACTTAAACAAATATCATGCAAGACATTGAATTAAATGAAAATAAGAACATTATTTAGTGAATAAGTAATTAAATAAATGGACTAATTATATCAAATACAATCACTATCATTTATTTAAGTCGAACCTCCAAGGTCCAATTCGTCGTGAGCTTCACTCTATTGTGTGTGACCCTTTAGGTTCTCATGACTTTGATAGTGAACCTGCAATGTTAGGACCTATTAACATAAGTATCCTTATCCTTTTTTGTTTGGTGATATCATGACTGAGCACAAGACATATAAGCATCATCCTTGTTCTATATTCTGTCTTTAGTTTCTTGATCTCGAGTTCATATTGTGAGTGACAACTCTTTGTTCACTTGCATGACCATGATTCATTTTAAAATCCTCACTCATCAAGGGGGTCGATGATATCTAACTTATGTTGATATCATAAGTGACAACATCCCTATGATAATCACTCATACTCCTCATATGTATGTATCGATATCTAAGCACAACCTCTATGACCATCTTGTCAGGACTAGTGCTTGGTTGTGTCAAGACATAAACCCACACCTATAGGATATATGATGATTTCAAGGTTATAGGATTAAGACATAATTTGGTAGATGAGAAATACTCATGTCCTTGTTCTATGGAGTATTCTCAAAGGGAGTCATCCAATGCTAACTTCTTTAATATCTGTGATGTTGACTAATATCTATATATGCATGATTAGTAAAATGTGATCCTCTAATCAACTATCACACTAGATCTAACTATCGGTTTAGAATGGGGGCAAGTGAATAAACCCTCTCATTTGTTCCTTAAAGTTCTACTATCGGAAAACGACACCCCAATATCTTATAAAGAGTTGTATATTCATACTGCTAAAATTACATCACATGTCAATGAAAACACTTTGCCATTTTATTAATCAAAATAACTTTGTATTACATACCGTGGCTTGTCCTACTCCTAGGTATAAACCCAACACGGTGTTTCTTTACCCCACGAGCTAACTAAGTAGGAAGCCGAGCCCATGATAGATATCAGAGCCCCCCACTGATCCGAGAAGCATAAACACTGCATGATGGAGATGATGAAAGGCCAATCGGCCTGTATTCGACGACAGTCCGTTGCGATGTGTTGTAGAGGCTCTCCCCCCTCTCTCTCTCGTGATGACCTCCATCACCGTCGACGTGACAAAGGACGAAAGCATGCTTGGCGTTTAATCGCCGGATTCACGACTCTTTGAAGTCGTCCAGGGATTTCTGCTACTATAAACTAATGCATGTCGTGCGCTGTTCTACTCTTGACCTGGCCAGACATCAGAGGAACGAGGGGCTTCCTTGGAGACATAGAATCCAACAAGTGTAGAGACAGAACAAGACTCGGTGGCTGGGGACAACGGAGGAGGCGACGACCGGAGCAAAGAGGCACAAACGGGGACGATATTTTCCTTCGATGGGACACGGGCGATTCAATTTAGTTGTCTTTAGTGGGAGCCCCGAAAATTTGATTGTACTTTATGGTATTGCAGCCACTCGGAGAAAGTCTGGTGAAATCGGTTCACGAGGATCAAGCGAGGGATGGTAAGCAGCCTTGTCAGGCCCAATGATGCACCCACGGGTAAGCGGGACGCTAGGGAGGAGGTGCATCCTGCCATTACCACGACTGACTCCAGTCAGTTGCACTCCTCCACCACTCGCCGAATTCCTAGCATGCCTAGAGAAATTTTCACAAAACCTATTTGGACCCTCTTTTAGGGCCAAGCCATAGTTAGGCGCCCATGTTAACAGGGGCGGACCTACGTTGGGCCCGGGGGGCACGTGCCCCCCTCAACTTTCCCCAAAATGAAAACCATTAGTTATATTTTATAAAAAATGAGAATTATTAGTTATAATTGTTTATTTTTATTCCAGATGTGCCCCTCAAGTTTCTGTTTTACTACCTGCAAAAAAAAGTTTATGTTTTACTTATTTCATAATTAAATCTTATTTATTCTAACTAAATATTTAAGGAATTTAACAACAGAGCCGTGTATACTTTCTTTGTAATAAATATTATAACTTTATTCCTAAATTTTGTTTCCTAATTAATCTAGTTTAGTCCAAGTGTGCGTTAAGAAGATTTTATGAATACGATTGTGTATAATGTTTTTGTATTTTATTTCTTGATCGTTTTATATTTTTATTTTTGTTTTCATTTTTAATTGTAATTAGTTTTAAAAATTTTTTTTATTTAAAATATTATTTAAAATTTGAGACTATATAAATTTAAGTTTTGAGTTTGATTGTGAACAAAATTGTTGTAGACATATTGAGATATTATTTGCATCAATTTACATAATATATATGCGTTCAACCGAGGATTTCAAAAATATGAAAGGTATTGGTGTTTTTTTTTTGATCGGCGAAAGCATATATTAAAAACCTCTTTCTGAGGAAGAAAAGGTTACAAAAAATACAATCTTACTACAGATTGTAACACACCAAAGAGAAAACAACCGAAACAACAAGAGCAAATTAAGTCCAAAGACAACAACAGAGTAATACACTGCAAACAAGAGCTCAGTAGAGTAGACAGACAAAAGTGTAGTATAGTGAAATGCCAACTAGGCAACAACAGTGAGTAACTCAGTTTTGAGGTTTGGTCGAGCCAATTGCTTCAGAAGATGGTGAATTGCAGCATGAAGTTGTTGAGGAGCCACTGAGCAGAAGATTAAGCAGTTTCTTCGTCAAAGATTGTTGTAATGTCAGATAGTAGACAGCTGCATCGACCTCAAGAGAGCAATACACAGCCGGCCCTCCCCACAAGTTGAGTCAAGTGAAGTTGAGAGAGCCAAGTTCCAAGCTTCGCAGTAAACCCAAACCAAGCCAAACTAACAGAGAGGCTCAAATCCAGAACCTGAAGGGACAGACCTCCTCCATGCTCGTGAGTGCCGGCGGCCAGGACCGCATCGGCAGAGCAAACCCAAATCCCAAAACTAAAACAAACTGAAGACTTCGAAGCAGAGCTAGATAAGCCCTAAAAGGCTCGCCGGCGGCCAACACCAAGACCGGCGAGATCGACCAACACCAAGGTCGAGAAGAAGTCGAGAGGAGGCGAAGTCAAACAGAGAGAATAGAATGGGATAGGAGGGAAGAAAAAAGCCCAACAGGAAGAGGGGGAAGAGGAAACCTTCAAGATGATCATCACGAAGTCCCGAACACAGAGCAAGGACCAAGGCCTCCTCACCGTCCCAGCCAACCCCGAGCAACAATGAAAAGGAGGCCTCGAAATTTCTTCCGGGCACCGAGCAAAGATGCAGGCCTTTCCGATCAGAACTCTAGAACACGAGTGAATCGCAACCCGGAGAAGAAGGTCCTGCGAGCGGCGAGGAACGGGGCTAGTGCAGCCAAGGAAGAGCAGAAGTAGATCTGACCCCCTCGGGCCAGATCTAGAGCGGATCCAGACGTAGCGAGCCGGCAACCTCCACTGCAGAGAGAAACCTCCAAAAGCGCGGCGAATCAGGTCGAAATCGACGGTGAAACGCGTCCCACGACCGATTAAGGAGAGAAAAATCACAGTTCAACCTGCCGGTCGGAACGGGGGAGCCGAGAAGATGAAGCCGACCACCAAAATCACGTCGACGAGCTCCGATCTGCAACGATCCGGGCCTGAGAAGGTTAGGAAAGAAGTACCACGACCAGATCTGAGAAAAGCCGCCGCGAGAGAGGAGTGGCTGTCAACGAAAGAAGCGGAGGAGGAAGGAGGAGAGGGGGCTCGGAAAGGGAGGGAGTGGGGGAAGGGGCTTGAGGGCGAGAAAATCCCGTGACCTCGTGGCCGAAGCCACGAGGCCACCGTCGTAGGCGGCGGAAAACGGGCAGGGGTTAGTGAAGGGTCTAGAGAGAGTTTTCCTTTGGACTTGGAGGGCATTGTTAAAGGTATTGGTGTTATTACTGAAAAATGGTAAAGACAAAAAGAAATCATGTGTATCAATTAATTTATTTGTTGATTACATTGACACTTATCTTACTAGTTGTTACTACACATGCGGCGAGGATATATTAGGCTAGGTGTATCATCATTCATCCAGATTTGGTTCAAAAATCGAATGCGAGGCCAATTAATAGATGATAGCATGATCGTATATATATCGAGAAATATATTTTTTGTTCTACTCGCAATAAAAATATTTTACAATATTTTTAAAATACGATATATCAACGTCACATTTTGTAATAAATAGTACTTTGTTATTTTTTATGTAATATTAATATTTTTATGTTAACTTATATTATTAACGTTATTCCGTTGTATACAAAAAAAAATGGTGTCCTCCTTATTAGAAAAGCTAAATCCGCCACTGTTCATGTACAATGTAAATCAAGCCGTGGATGGTCACATTAGAGCCCCTATTGTCATCAACACAGGTCAGAGTTCTCTTCAAAACTTAGATATCCAAATTTGTGTATTAACAAGATTAACGATTATAGTTTGTTTATTTTGAAGTCTCGCCTCTTATGTCCTAATTATATATGCTTTACTTATGACATTTCCCAATTGTTTGCCCTGAAAAAATAGGTGAAATATTTAGATATTTGTTGGAAAGATCTTCAAATTGAAATTAAAATTTACGGCCTAAAATGTAATTTTCCAACTTTTTTTAACGGAACCGATTACAAAATAATGATTTATTTCAATACATTTTTTCTTTGAATCATCAATACATTTTCTTTCTGGTTTACACATTTACCCATAAAAGACTTTTCTGTACTATGTTTCTTAATTAAAAAATTATATCTGAAAATGCATTATTGAACATCTTGTTCGTTTCAGACGCGTGTTTGTTCACCCTTTTGATTGACTATTTAATTGTGTTTTTAGAGAAAAAGATAATATATAATATGACATTGAAAATTTTGAAGTATAATTTCTAGAAGCAAGCAACCAGAGAATACATTTTATAATTAGTGTGATTCATGTGAGGCTAATTATATTATTCGAAACCTACCGTTTTTTTTTGTAAAACCGTTAATTCATTATTTAGAACTTTGGAGTCGATGGCGTTGATAATGCTATTTTTCTTTCATAAAAAATAGTGGAAAGAGTCATCGGGCAGTCTCATAGATGTATTTAAGAAAAGCCAAATATGATATTTTATATTTTATATTTAAAAATATAAAGTGTTTTTGTCCTGAACAAACGAATTTGAGATATTTTATTGATATAAAGAGAAAATATTGTATAAACATAGAATAGAAATAAACAAGCTAATTAGAATAAGATAAAGCTATGATGACGTCGAAGCACTGATTTAAGAACTAAAAATCAAGCGTGTCCCAGGAAAAAGTAAGGGGGTGGGTCCCTATTTTGACAGTGTGACGTACGGTGAATTCAATGGTCCCTCCCCATCTCGACTTGATCGATTATGCTATTGGAGCAGTCGATCAAGGAATATGCAAGGAAAAGGAGGAGGCAGGGAGTCGGAGTGCAGGCGACTCATAGTGATCGGGGTGTGGCTCCTCAGAAACACTCTGATATACCCTAGGATGACCCACGAGGCAGCTCAACGCTCCTCACACCTTACCCATCGGGGCCAACTTTTTCAATTGTGTTTGTGAACGTTGAGCTTTCTTCAGTAGGGGTGGCAGTGTCATGCCCCAAATTCGGTTTTAACCGGACTCGAGACGTGAACTGAGAAAATAAATGATAAAGCAATTTAAAAGGAAATGAACTCCAAAAGTAATACTCCAAATCAATAAATCCGATAAAGTGAGTCAACAGCTCACAAATCCAGTAATAAAATGTTTAGTTCAAAAATAGAAAGTACGTCTCTAGACCACACTAGCCTAAGACCCTCGCTAGCTCCTTAGCTCCGAGAATCCCGCTAGTCCAAATCCCACTCAATGACCTAGTAACACAAAAAAGTAAGGGGGTGAGCTTTCGCTCAGTAGGAAAAGTAGTTAAGGTGACGAGTATCCGCTCACCACCACGAGTAACCGTCCAATTAGGGCATACTAGTAATGCACAATACTAATGACAGCCACAGAGAACACACAAACAAAAACACATTGTCATGACCAATATCACAACGTACTCACATCACTTATCCAATCCTCAAGCATACAACACATAATAAAGCAATCACACGTCCCGTACAGCAGTCCCCGAACCCACCGGATGTCCACAGCCCGACTCCACCATATTGTACCGGATCACACATCATCGGCCTAGATATCTTCCCGGAACCACATCGGGGCACAATCACAATACATCATACCGGATCACACAACATCGGCCTAGATGTCAGCCCGGAACCGCATCGGGGCACAATCACAATATATATCATGCCGGTTCTCACCGCATCGGCCTAGATAGCCTACATCGGCATACCCCCTCGATGTAACTATCGCATCGGAACCACTACCCGGGGGACCAGGTACATGGGACCTCACCGTCGGCCTAGATACCACCCTACACCGACATACCCCTCGGTGTAGGTACCATACCGGAATACCCCTCATCTCGGAACATACATCAAGAGAGTCTCGCGCATCACAATGCCATAATTCAACCACGGTATACCAACCGAGTCAACTTACCACAACACATCACATCGGTCTATCAATCACTCGATCATAACACAAACTTTGGTTCACATCATATCAAGCATGTCACACTTGCCAAAACGTCACAACATACTACACCGATTATATCATATCATGATTCTCAATCTAACAACGGATAAACCAATCAACAAGCATCACAATCATAGATCATGGCATTACAATCAACACACAACCTAAGGGCTCGATATGGCCCACATGCATTTCTACAGCACGACAATTTCCAAACTTACGGCTCGACATGGCTCGTAAGTTATCCCTCATTTCACTCGTTCCTCACATCCTACATGCATACTATCATTCAATCAAGTATTCGCAACCTATATGTATACTAGTAACTTTCCGCAATTAAACCGGTATTCGCTACTTTCCCTACCTCGATCGCTTTCCAAACGCTTAGTCACTTCACGATGTCCAAAAGTCTCCTCCACCGAGCTCGAATCCAAAGTCTAGTATCACAAATTAATCCGAGAATTAACGCTAATTCAAATTCGTTTTAACGAGAAAACACTAATTTAAGCCCGAAAGTCAAAACATGGGCCGAAGGGAAATTGGGCCGGAACGAGGCCAAATCCGGGTGGCCCACAGGCCCGGTACCCGACCCGGCCCGTGCAACACACCGGCCCGTAACCAGGCACGGTCCGCGCAGCACACCGGCCCGGGACCATACGGTCTGTGCGGCACACCAGCCCGGTATCTACCACGGTCCGTGCGGCGTTCCGTGCCGGTATCAGGCTTGGTCCGTGCGACACACCGGCCCGGCACCTGGCACGTTCCGTGCGGCACTCCGGCCTGGAATCAGGTCCGGTCCGTGCGACATTCCGTGCCAAATTGGGCAGAGACCTTCTTCTTCCTCCCTCAACTTCGTTTCCACGAAAATCCACCTCAAAACTTTATTGATGAACTCCCAAACCTCCAAAACAGACCCAATAACTTCAACACTTTCATACCCACCATGGGTTTCATCAAAAACAACACAATCCAAGTGATTTCTATCCAAAATCTCCATTTTCTTCATCAAAACCATCATCTAAGACATAAAAACCTTAAACCCAACTACTTCTAGCTTTTCTCCATCAAACCCATGATTCAATTCCAATAAAAACGAATTTGCTTATGAGCTTTACCTTGGAAATGGAGAGTAGAAGAAGAAAATGGGGTTTGTGAGATGTTTTGAGGTAGAAATGAAGTTAAAGCTTCCTCTTTTCTCCTTGCTTCTTCTTCAAGCTTCCATGGTTTCCAACTCTTTCTCTCCATTGGTGATTTTCAGCCAACACGATGCAAATGGGCTGAATTGCTCTCCTTTTGGGGGCTTTAACCTAAAGGTGAGCTCCCTAAAATGCCTCTCTTGCTCCCTCTCCCTCCTTTGGCTCACATGAGGGTAGTTTGGTCAAATCTCACTCCTTTCTTCCCTTCCAAGCTAACATGGAAAAGTGTCCATGTGGGGACTACCTCTACCCCAATTAAATCCAGCTCAAGTAATTTAATTAGTTTTAGTCCTTAATTAAGCCAAGTTTGATCCGAGTTGACTTTTTCTCAAACTTACACCTTTGAAATGAAAAGACTTAACTAAGTTAACCGTAATGACGGCTAAGCTTTTTGGGTCCCGGAAAGGTCCCGAATGACTCCCGGAGTCATCGTTTGACTTTTCCGGCAAAAAATCAACTTACGCCAAAATTCACCGGTTCGACCGGGATCGACCGGGGGGTGGTTCTTACAGGCAGACCCATCCATCTATGGGGAGGAGACGTACTAACGGGGGTCCTCCATTCTTGGTTGTGGGAGACCCTGTTCCTCTATCCGTGGAGGGGATGGATAAGATCGGGTGATCTCATATCGTACCTTAGGCGTTCCTTCAAGATCAGGTGCAGCTCCACGGTTCTCCGTCATATAAGAGGGAGATGATGGATGTTGTCTTGTTCCCGAGCAGTTCAGGTGTGGGCAGGTCTCAAGGGCTACCCGGACGTGGAAGAGCATGACCATCGACCGAGGGGGGTCTGTTGGATTCCCAATCATCCCTGTCATTCTTGATCGGCTCAAATATGACCCTCTCATGGTGGTGGATCAAGTGCTGGTGAGGAGGATATTTGTGCCCGTGGTCCCCAATCCATCGTTTCCTGTGCCGTGGAGGTGAGTGGTGTATCCTACGGACGAGGAGAGATCCTAGGATCTTGTGGTCGTCTTGGGAATAGTTCCATATCGGAGGACCTGCAAAGGGGTGAAGCGATACTACTGATATCGGTGTTTCCCTAATGGGATACTGAGGGCCCGAGGTCATTCTTCTAGCGCGTACTCTCTATTCCACCATCGGGGGGCATAAGGCCCATCTTCCTCCGTAGTATATGCCTGCCATCTCATGGGGTAGACGGTGACGAGCAGTATCAGGGGAAACGGATTCCTCCTGTGAGGTGATCCATGGGCCCCAATGCGTTGGGTGGGACATTGCCCACCGAAGGATCGATTGGAGCGAATCAGTGGGTGGTGTCGTCGGGTTTGGTGAGTGGATAGTCATGGTGAACAACGACGACATGAAGGTGGAGCAGTGAAGGAGAACGAAAATAAGGTTATTGCTTTGGGGGAAGAGGGATTTAAAATCGAGTAGAGAAAAACTTAGGTTTTGAAAGGCTGCGATATTAATAAAGTATAAGGTATTTAATATACATTGAAAATTTGAAATCTGATTTTAAAAAATCAGCTGCTCTTCCCCAAGGATAATGTGCCCTCCCCTCTTTCAATTCCACGAACTCTTAATCTGTTAAGGTCCTGAGAGGGTGCCACCAGCGCTTCCCCCTCCTTCATCGCCAATGATGCCTCCGCCTACTTCACCGCCACCAGCACCGTCGCCCTCCGATCATTCAAGCTCATTGGAGGCCCGAACTAGTCTTCAACATTCAGATTGTGGCGCACCTAATCACTCAAGGCCTCCGTGGAGGGCCGTCCTAGCCCCCTCCACTGGATCGGTGTACCGAATCCAATGGGTGTGCGACCAAGCAATGGGGCGTGTTTGGGGACACACTCCCTACCCTGCCAAGGTCAGAGTTATCTTGACCCCTAGCCTCCCCCTTTTCCTTGGCCTTCTCCCTGAATGCATGATTTTCCCCCAATTGCCTCGAAAGCGTCTCTGTCGAGAGACCAGTTTTTTTTTTCAAATACAGCGTGTATTTTCAGGTCGAGTCAGGGAAAGACTCTCGTGCCACTCACATGAATAAGGTTAGATCCCCTAAGTATATAATAGGAATATTCATCTCTTGTATGTCTGTTTTTATGTGTTTACAACATCACAAACTTCGATTACAAGTAGTACTATCGTTTTAGGATCAACATCTCAAACCTTGATTGTAATATCCGAGACTATGTCTAAACTTTTCTTATATTTCTCTTAATAAAGATGAACTCATCGTTATGTTAAAAAAACCCACACCATATATATATATATAGGATAGCTATCAGGTACAAACTTGTATCTTTCGTCAGAACGTAGAACTTTCAATCTGGGCCATTGGATCGTAAAATTAAAGGCTATCGAGTACAAACCTTGTTTCGGGTCAGAACGTAGAACTAATTTGGACTATTGATTATCCAAATCGGATGGCCACCGAAATTCAGGGGGGGTGGGGGGTGATTGATTACGAAATCAATTACAAGATATGCATTAAATCTGGGCCATTAATTCTACGATCTAAGGGCCCCGATTGATAGTTCTACGTTCTGACGAAAGATACAAGTTTGTACCTGATTGTTATCCTATACACACACACACACACACACACACACACACACACACACACACACATATATATATAGGGGAACAATCAAGTACAAACCCTATTTCGGGTCAGAACGTAGAACTAATCTGGGCCATTGATTATCCAGATCGGATGGCCACCGAAATTCAGGGGGGGGGGGTGATTGATTACGAAATCAATTACAAGATATGCATTAATTAAAAAGATATTAAAAGATATGCATTAAATCTGGACCATTAATTCTACGATCCAAGGGCCCAGATTGATAGTTCTACGTTCTGACGAAAGATACAAGTTTGTACCTGATTGTTATCATATATATATATATATATATATATATATATATATATATATAGGGGAACAATCAAGTACAAACCCTATTTCGGGTCAGAACGTAGAACTAATCTGGGTCATTGATTATCCAGATCGGATGGCCACCGAAATTCAGAGGGGGGGGGGGGGGGGTGGTGATTGATTACGAAATCAATTACAAGATATGCATTAATTAAAAAGATATTAAAATATATGCATTAAATCTGGGCCTTTAATTTTATGATTCAAGGGCCTAGATTGAAAGTTCTGCGTTCTGACGAAAGATAGAAGTTTGTACCTGATTGTTATCATATATATATATATATATATATATATATATTAGAGTAGTCTCCTATATATTAGTCAAATTTACTATATTGATACATATATTAACCATCAAAAAGACAAGAAATATATTCCTAATGTATATTATTAAATATTTGAAACCATATCGTGTACTAATTTATGTGTAAATCAACGAAAATTGAATTTTCAAGCACCTTTATTACCGCTGACATTCATGGAGAATACCAATTTCATTCTCCATACATCTTATTTCACAGTGGGAACGTTTTTCGCTCAAAGGAAATGTGTAGAGAGATGAAAACTTCGTTGAAAATTGAATGAAGACATGATTTCGAGAATTTAATAACATATATTAATTAGGATTTTATTTCCGAGTGTTTAGTATACAGTGAACTAATAGAATAAAGAGATATAAAGCATATAAGTGATTCTCTCTCGTTATGTCGAGTGCCTCTCCCGTGAAAACCCTAGCCTTAGCCCTACTAATGGTTCTCCCTATCTCTACCATCGCCGTCGACAACGCTGCGCGTCCAGCCGGTCTTGTCCCTTCACTGCCCCCTATTATGAAGTTTTCTGTAGCTCCACCCCTCGTCCTTCATCTAAGGTCTCAAGCCTATTCAGGCACGACGTAGGAGGAAGCCGAAGCCAACCCTACCCGACCTTCTTCCATCGCCACCATCCTCCAGATTACCCCCATCGCCATCTTCCACTGCGATTGTGGCATTCTCTCCAGGGCTCACCACATCGCCAACACCGTCATTGTTGAAACCACGAATGAGCCGTCTGGTGAAAGATTTAGCCGTAATTTCGGCTCCACGCAACTCATCACCTTCCCTTTTGCCTACTCCCAAGGACGGCCCTAAGTCTTTGCATCCATCCATTGTGTTGGGATCCTAATTGTGGGAATGTGGACGGATTTGGAGACGCCCTTGCATACTGGCCTATTGCCTTCGTAATACTGATCGGATTCCGGTGATCCTGTCCTTACTAACTGTTCTTGCAGGTATGGTTTGAAGGCGAGGAACGACGTTGCCGCCGGAAGAAACCCTAACTCAAAAAGGTGCCACCGAGTTTGCTCGCGTCCACCATGGAAAGTCTCCAAGATTTCCTCTCCTCATGATTCCTCGAGAAGGAAGAGGTAACAGAGGTCATGGTTCCTTACTCACCGGTCAACCCATAGGTGTTGGCACGCCAACAATTTGGCATAGTGGGGAAGCTCTGGGCTCCGAAGCCTCACCAGAAGGACGTCCTACTGTGTATTATCACCAACACTTGGGGACAGTCAGCGGTGGGTCTGGTTATCAAGGATATAGGCCCGGGGGTATTTGGGTTCTAATTCAAATCGGTAGAGACTCGGCCATGGGTCCGGGGTAATGAGTCTTTGTGCTTCGATGGTCGTCCTCTTTTGCTTGGGGACATTGACCCATTGGCCAAGGAACTCCATGCCTTGGATCGTCTACAACTTTGGGTCCATGCCTATGGTCTCCCTCCACTGGTCCGGACGACTTCGACTGAGGAGACGATTGGCGCGACATTGGGTGTCTGTGCGGAGGTTCCATGCGATCAATGGAGTCTATGCTGAGGAGGGGCGGTGAAGGTTCGATTCAGGCATCCCATGGAGCGTCCTCTTCGTCGCCACTTGTTGCTGCATTTTAGGGAGTTCCCGGACCCTATTCAGGTTTAGCTAACCTACATGAAGCTCCCCACATTCTGCTTCAATTATGGGAGGATCGACCATGGAGTTCGGGAGTGCAACCTAGAGCTGCGTGATACCCCGCGCTTTGATGCCTCAATGATGGAATTTCAAAATGATCAGAAGGCCAAGAAGTACTCGACCGACTGGGAGGGTAAGGTATCTCCGGACGTCTTACCACGTTTCAGGCCCTTGTCCTCAAACATTGTATCTAAGGGCGCCTCACCTCGAGGAAGAGGCCCGATAGTAGACCTGAACACTATACCTAATAGTACACGACAACAGGTAGGTATCCCAGTCGGGAGAAGTGATCCCAGTTGGAAAAACTCGGTGGTCGGCCAACTCTCTAGTGGCAAGGAAACCGAAGTTTCAGGTTCCTTTTCGGCTGGAGTTGGAGGCGTGAATAGGGGGTCAGTTGGAGAACCCTGCGATGATCAGGCGAGGGTTGGTAAACAACCTCGCCAGGAGGAATGTTAGGCCACTATGGCTTCATGAACTAGCATAAAGATGAGTTCTTGGTGAAATCCATGCCTCCTACTACTGAGGAGTTCAGGTTCAGTCGGTTCACACCCCTTATGCAACGTTTAGGCAATATCTTGAGCAGTACTCCTAGTTCCGTTTTCCAGACCCCCACCCTTCCTTCCCGCCTATGTGGTTAGTTCAATACCGTCTATGACAATTGTTTTTGTCTTAGAGTTATGTGTGCTGAGTCTTCCGAAGACTCTTTACTTATATTGGCTCTCATATTATTAATAAAAGTCTGTACCATTTAGTCAAAAGCATATAACTGATTAAGTTATTGTATTTCCGTCTTAAACAACCATGATGTGGAAGCTTCCTAAACAAAATATCGAAGTTTCTTTAAGAAATAAAAGAATCATATTTTTCCCGACTTGTCCTGCGAGCTATGTCCTCGCTCTTTCCCCGAACCCTAGTGTACCATTTCTGTCTGCGAGCCATGACCTTGCTCTGGCACCGCTACCTGGCGGCGGGGCTTCTAGGGTTTCGACGTCTCTTGGTGCTACCTCATCCCTACCTAGGGCTAGTTGTCCCCTAGGTCATGCTCCTGGGCGGGCACCCGTTTCTAAGATTACATGGGAACAAGTACGCATTCCTACTGATGAGGCCTCAGGTGTTAACCCTACTGTGCTTCCACCGCTGAGGAGGGACCTGGCGAAAGGGAAGGCCCCTATGGAGGACTTATCGAGGACGACAGTGTTGGCTTTGGGAGTAGGGCGCTGTCTCCCTAATCATGCCACGACACCACTTATCCCGGCGGCCCTAACTACCCCGATGGGGATAAAGAGGGATCGGTCGCGGAACCTGAATACGAAGGAATTTCCTTCGTCCTCGGCTGCCAGGGTGACAGATCTTCGGTCGTCCTTGGAGGGCCTGCAGGATGGGTTATCCTCATGTTCCTTGGAAGAACATGAAGAAATCGAGGTCGTGATCTCGACGTCTCTGGCGACGGCGTCAGCTGCCCTCGCTCGCCAACAGTGGGGAATGCTGGGACGTCTCTTGTCCCTGAAGCCTCCACAAAAGTAAATGTCGTTGCGTATCATCACTAACACATGAGGAAAGGCTGCAGAAGGTCTGGTGGTTAAAGACTTAGGGCTGGGTTTGTTCGGATTCTACTTCCGGTCCTCGGAGTGTCAATTATGGGTTCGAGGCGGCAAACCCTGGTGCTTTGATGGGAAAGTCCTGTTGCTCGAAGATTTAGACCCGTGTGCTCGGGAGATGCCTGTTCTGGACCGGGTACAACTTTGGGCACATGCTCGGGGGCTGCCGCCTTTGGTTAGGACAATGGAGACGAGTATCTCCATCGGTAACGCGCTGGGGATGTGCGTGGATGTCCCATGTGATCAATGGGGCATGTGTTGGGGAGGAACCGTCAAAATCAGCTTCTGGCACCTTCTTGAAAAGCCATTACGAAAGGGACTGGTGCTTGAATTCCTAGAGTTTCCAGAACCGATCCATGTGGAGCTCACATATACAAAGCTTCCAAGCTTTTGTTATAACTGTGGTCATCTCGGCCGTGTTTTGAAGGATTGCACGTGGGCGGTTAGAGGCCCCCCGCGGTTCGGTGAATTCATGATGGAGTACAACCGGGAGAATAAGGTCAAGGCATACGCCACAGACTGGGGAGACCCGGTCCGTCTACAATGTCCGCCAGGATTTCCCCCCCCCCCCCCCCAGAATATCAGGGCTCGACCAGTGGGACTCTGTTTCGGCCACTCGCCTCTCCGGTGCTGGAGGATCCACTACTGTGCTCGGACCAACTAGATGCGAGAGCTCGGGCGGGTCTGGGAGCCCATGAGGATGGAGTCCCTGGAGTAGCTGACGCCGAGGTCAGCCAGAACACCCTGAAACGTTCAGCAGCTGGGGTCCCTCAGGAGGATTAATTCAGGGCGGGGAAACAGCCCCGCCCGGAGTGGTACGCCGTGCATCAGGGGCTGGCTCTGGGAGGGGTCCCTTACGATGTGCTGCCTCCCCCTTCACCATTACCGTAGATGTCCCTCAGTATCTCCAGTATCCCATTCCCCCTCTCCGTCTTCTGTCGTGACCTATGAGGCATCAGAATATCGCTTACGTCGGTTATGATACTAAAAAGTTCAGAGAACCAGTGTTCACCTATTCTGACCTTCTACTCATTGTCGGGGAATTTGTTCCTCGACACACACTAATGTAATCTTTTTGAATCAATAATATTGCATCCCGCGTTAAAAAAAAGGAATCATATTTTTAGAGGAGTCGTTGTGCCATATAATATATATCAACATGAAAGTATATATATAAAGAATTGGACGTACAAGGTAATAAATTCTAAACTCGCGAAACAGACTTCATGAGGCGCAACACACTACATATCAACAAGTGTACATAAACCTACACTGAACAGACTTCTACTGATGGTTTATTTTCAATCAGATCATGTTTAATATTTTGCTCCAACGTTAGGTTATGCAATAAACGTTATTTTTGTAGTATAAAATCATATTTGGTGAAGTCTAACATCTTTGGTCGACATGACATCTTGGTGTGTTCGTAGGAGAATATTGTGTAGCTTCACTTACCATGGCCTTTGGCGGATACCCCCTTAGCATATATTATACCAGTCCTTCCCTTGGGTACATGGATATACGCGTACAGAAATCAATTATCTTCGACCTCATAGAGTTTTAGCAGAGCAAGAGTGATTTGCCATTGCCTATTAGTACATAGTGTACTACATAAGACAAACGAACAACTTTTGCGGGTATGGTTGTGTTGTTTATAGAACTGGCTGACTCATTACCAAGAACTGGCCAGCAACAATATACTTGTTTATTATACGACTTTCCCACGTCTACAAATTGTTGTATTTTCTTACTTTATATCAGGAGACTAAGTAATGATAGTTACTCATCTCTTAATGATTGTTTTAAGACGCTCTTATGGCTAGTTTAGCAGCAATTCAGGTACTTAAAGAGGGCATTGAAGGCGTATGTTATTTTAATCTATCGTCTTGCCCCCCTCTGAGTTGTACCGTGGACTTGAGAGATTTGTTACAGAGAATTCGGACCCACTGCATTTGGCAGGTACTCAGTATTCAATATACAAATCAAGTCAAATCATCACTAAAACATTGCATAACATTCATTGTAGGGGTAAGGGGTTAGGAATGGTAATGCTATATATATACACATGTTCAGTTTCAGCTCCATAATCAGAGCTTTCTAGTTCTACTTCATGGAGGGTCTTGGAGCTATTCAGTTTCAGCTCCATAATCAGAGCTTTCTATTAACATAGTCACCTAGCCCTCATTTCTTCTAGTTCTGCTTCATGGAGGGTCTTGGAGCTTTCCTAGATGGAGAATGTGACTCGTTTAGCACAATGTTCTCTGCTGACCAATTGCTTGACAATCTTTGTATCTTATCAAACTTGTCTTTTGAGGCTAATATGAGCATATCTGAGAGTTGGTTTTGTTCTCTAGATGCTCTCATGACCTCTAGTTTGCATGAAAGTGACCACCAGAGTGGTTCTAGTAGCAGCTTTCCTCTAACAGACAATACCCATATGGCCATGGATATTGACATGCCCGAGCTGAAGATCACGAAGAAGAGGCCTCAAGATGTGAGTACTATTTGAAGTTAGTAACAAGTTCATTTGCATGTCCAAGTTTGTAACAATGCCTCTTTGTGATGGTGCAGAAACCCCCCAAGAATGCATCAAAGAAGATCAGAAGCAATGGTAGTGAGGAAGAAGGAAAGAGCTCTAGCAGTTGCAGCTCTGAGGAAGACATTGCTTCTCCACAAACACCTTCAGCTCCCACATTGACCGGCAAAAGAAGAGCAAATACCGGTCCCCAGAGCCTTTATGCAAGGGTAATTACAAAGTAGTGATAATGCTATCATATATATATAACACCGAATTTTGGGTTTAATATTCTGTAATACCAAATATAAAATTCTGTAACAATCCCAATATTTCAATCCAAAATTTGTATTACATATTTTTACAACGAATTACATCTATATAGATATACCAGAATCCTTTTCGAGTCATTGTAATCTTGTATCAAATATTGTTGCGGAAAAGAAGGGAGAAGATAAACGAGAGATTAAGAATGTTACAGAGCTTAGTCCCCAACGGAACAAAGGTTGACATCAGCACAATGCTTGAAGAGGCAGTCCACTATGTCAAGTTCTTGGAGCTTCAAATCAAGGTACTTACTTGTAAATAAAATAAGCCTAGGATCTGTTATATGCCACGTAACAAGTTTACTGACATGTTTGTTCCTGATTCCGACAGCTTTTGAGTTCCGACAACATGTGGATGTATTCTCCGATTGCTTACAATGGGATGGATATTGCTCACAACGGGAATATGTGTCCATGACCTTGTGCACATATCTACAACAACATTTAGTCGAAATAGTTCAAGGATAACTATATTGTACTGGCTTTGCATACAAACTAATTAATAAAATGTCTTGTTTGTGTTGGCACGTGATTTGAAGCAAGGTGACTCTGAAGTTCTCAACCATAATCTTATTATTTGACCCAGATGATAATAAGGCAATTGCGTGCATATAATGTATAATTTTATGAATTTGACAGAACATAAAAGAACCTGAGTGAATAATAATGAAAACAATGGTGATTTTCTATACATGGATCCAATGACTTATAAACATCAATGAATACGTGATGGATAGCATTAGGGATACATACGGTTCAGCTAATAGTCCGCGCGAGTAGGTGGGTTTGTTTTGCTGCAAAGTTTCTTTGTCGCAAAGGATTGGTTGCTGCAATGTTTTGCAATCCAGGAAAGTTTAGAGGTTCGATTTGAGGAAGATTGTTTGTTCAAAGTGCGGTTGCTCTATCTTTGTTCTTGTGTTTTTTTCCAGCTTGGGGTGTTTGGCTTTCGTGAGTGTTTTGAAGGTTTTGTATTTGTACCTGAGTATTTTTGTGTGTAGTGTAAATTGTAACAATAACAACTAAGAATAGAGAATATCAATTGCGAGGTCTTGATATAATAGTTGAAGTTAACCCAATGAAGAAGAGGAGCTCAGGTGCATCCATTGTCCCGACAGTTCAACCCCTTTCCTTTTCTGTCTTTTGCTCTGTGTTGATTTCGAGTTATACTACATACTGCAACATCGTGTTTCCCACTGGTAAGACCTCTGTATCAGGAAAGACGCAGCACAAGGAATGTAAGAACCGCTCCCGGTCGAACCGGTAACTCTAAGACAAGTTTGACTTTCGGCCGGAAAATTCAACCAATGACTCAGGAGGTCACTCGAGGCTTTTCCGGGGCCCAAAAAGCTTAGCCGTCATAACGGTTGGCTTAATTGGGCCATTTCCTTTCGTTTAAGTATAATATTGGGAAAAGTCAACTTTGGTCAAAATTGGACTTTTATCAACTAAAGCCTAATTAATTAAAGTGTTGGAATTGATTATAGCACAAGTGGTCCCTACTTGAACACTTGTCCCTTGTAGCTTGAAAGGGAAGAAAGGAGGTCAAAAGTACCCTTTTACCCCTCGTTGGTGTCCTTAAGTGGATAAGCACCCAAAGGGGTATTTGGTCATTTCTCTTTTTAGGTCTTTTAAAGGCAAACAAAGACCAATTTCAGCTCATTTGTAGTGTGGTGGCCGAAATTTAGAGAGAAAAAGGGAGAGGAGGAAGAACAAGCTTGTCTTGAAGAAGAAGAAAGGGAAAAGGGAGCTCCTTGATCCAAGTTTTTGTGTTCTACCTTCTCCAAACCTCACAATCTTCTTCATCTACTTCTTCTCAAGGTAAGAATACTATCTAAATCTCTTTTCCTTTCATTTCATTTCATGGGTTTTACTTGTTTTTGCTAGAAGTTGTTGGATTTTGTTTGGGTTAGTCTTAGATGACGTTGTTGAGAAGAGTTTGTTGTTATTTGATTGAAATCCTTGGGTTCATGTAGTTTTTGATTTGGAAAATCCTTGGAAACTTGTTTGTTTTTTATTCCTACCATGGGTAGAGGAGTATTGGAGGTATTTAACTGTTTTGGGTGTTGGAGATGACTGAAAATGGAGTTTGGTTGGGTTTTTTCGTGAAAAAGGAGCTGGAGGTTGAAGAAGGGCGAATCTGCCTAGACCCGCCACAGATCCGTGATGGATACCGTGACGGGAGGCGTCACGGCTCCGTGAGGGAGTTCGTGATGGCACACGTCACGGTTCCGTGACGTCATCCGTGACGGGTGGTGTCACGGCTCCGTGACTCCTTCCGTGGCAGATCAGTTTTGGGTTCTTTTGAGGTGTTTTTCGTCAAATTCGATCTTTGTTATGAACTGGACTTTTGGGGATGTTTTGGGACTTTGCTTGCTTCTTGGTTAGACCTTGATTAGAGTTTAATTGTGTGCCAAGACCTTGGTGTTGATCTTGAGAGACGAAGACGTCTCCGGGACCCGTGTGAAGAACGGAGGAGAGGTTGATCGAGCTTTACGACAGAGAATTTTGAGAGGAAGACCACAAGGTAGGGTAAGTCCTAACTACTCGAGTATTTCATTACTAGTATCCATGTTAGGATAATAAAATCGGAAAGGTCCTAGAATTGCATATAGGATGCGAATAACTAGAATAATCGTCTTTCAATTACTAATAACCGGATGTGTCTAGTATGCATGCATAGGATGAGAATAACTAGTGTAACTCGCTTTCAATACTTGGGAATTTTTTTACTGGTAGAGAGGTCGTGATGAGCCCTCGGATTAGTTGTTGTGCTAGGTTCACATGCTTGGTTGCCTAGTTTGGATAAGCGAAGAGTCTAACGAAACTAGCTAAATCGTATGCTTGATTGATTGATTAAATGTTTACATGATTGGTTGATTGATTGAATGTTTACATGATTGGTTGATTGATTGAATTTTGAATGATTGAATGCTTGAACGGATGATCGAGTATGACTGGTCGTGCCAAACGGTACGAACAGGTAAGTATGACGGTAAGTGTAAGGATTGAATGGATGTCTTTGGTGTGTTGTGGTGAAAGTGTTATTCGATAAGCGTTGGTTGGTTGATGTGTTTTTGTGTGTTTCCCTATTCTTATTCTTAAAATGTTTGGTTGTTCGGTATGATACTTACACCGGGGGGGGGGGTGGTAATCCGGTGGTGTTATTGTCGTTGGTGTTGGCAGATCCTGCGGGATAACAATTGGTTACTAGAGCCTGCGAGCATTGATTACTAGAGCCTGCGGGCATTGATTATTGGACCCTGCGGGGCATTGATAATTGGACCCTGCGGGGCATTGGTTAACGGAGCCTGTAGGCAATTGGATGGTTTACTTTGCGGGAAATGGTTACTTGTGGTTTCAACCAAGTGTATGCGTCATGCGGGAGCACTACCTTGGTTCCCTATGACATATGGTCCTTTGGAGGCATTTCCGAGAATCCCGATGATGAGCGTCCCTCTGGGATGGTTTCCGGTGCCCCGATGTATGTGCCTCCTCTGGACCGAGGGAAAATCTGATATGATATGGGTACTCTGGTGGATCGGAATATGGGAACCGATGTGACACCAGAATCTATCCATGGATCGGAGGCTTGAGAAAGCAAGTGGTTGGCGTGGTATTAATTGCTCCCATTTTAGTAGATATGATTCATTATAATACTTTTTATGGAATCTTTCAAGTTACTGTTATTCTTGAGAATGCGTTACTATTCTTATTTACTCTGTTTACTAGCATTTCATTGTTAATCGTATTTAAATCGTTAGTTGCGTTATCTTATTAAAGCAATTTTATTATTGATCTAAAGTTTGAGTTGTTTACGATTTTTCCTACTGAGCGTAAGCTCACCCCTATGGTTTTCTTACTATTTTTACAGGCGTACCTGATGTCTAGTGAGTTCGAGGCTCGGGAGCTTCTGGACGTCTTGGGGATTATTTTAGAGTTGTGTTGGTCGTTTGTACTAAACACTTTTTATCTTGCACTTTATGTCGAGTTTTGACTCCCATTTGAGATTTCCGAACTGTTTACTTATGATGATTTGAGGAAGGTTATTTGATATTTAAAGGTTTTGTCAATTATTTATCACTTTTCTATTATTAATTCAGGTCACGTCTCGAATCCGGTCAAAACCGGATTTGGGGCGTGACAAGGAAGGAACTCGTCATTCCTCTGGCACTAAGAAGCCGGTCGCGGTAAAGAAAAACAAAGTTCGGCGTGGTGTTGCTCATACCAAGCCGGACACCTCCAGAGGTCGTGACAAGCTCTCAGCTGATCAGACTGGTAGGAGTCAAAATCCAGAGAGAAAAGAGGATGATAAGAATCAGACCTCAGTTAAGCAACCAGTTAGAATTGTTAAAACATAGATTACGGTACCTTCGACCAAGTCTAGTTCTTTGACCAGATCATGGCGGCGGGCGAGGAAGTTCACAGTCGTAGAGGACGAACTCTTCGTGTGCAATCTCTTATACGGTACAACAGAGGATTGGCTCTGAAATTCGTTTGGTTCCTTTGGAGATGTTGTGTTCGCGTATGCTCTTAGCCGCCCGAATCGCAAGCAGCAACTTTATGGGTTTGTGCGATTTCGATTGAAGGAGGAGGCTGTTCAAGCACGGGAAAGCCTGAACGGATTGAAGGTGTGTGGACACGTTTTGTTCGTCGCTCTTGTCTGGCGTCGGAAATTGGGTGAAGCTGTTGGAGGAGCGAATCAAAGCTTCGTTGAACCGGAAGCAAGGTCTCTGTCACCGCCGGTGATAGCTTACGACGCAAATATCTCGAAATCTCTGGTTGTTTACAACCGAGATTCTTGTTTTTTGATTTCTGATTCTCCGACCGAAGATCACAGACGGATTCGAATTCAGATTTGGCAGCTGGATTGGGGAGTGACTTCATCGTTGAGGATACCGTTTCAATCTTTGAGATTCCCGTTACCAATTCGGAGAATTTAAAGGCGGTGATCTCGAAGGATCACAGTCAATTGAATGGCACGATCGCAGGTTTTGCTGCTATGGATATTTTGGGGACAGGTTCTACTAGTCGTGACCTCTTTCTTGATTATGTGGGATATGCAGATCTTTCTAGCTTTCGCGATGAAGATGGAGCAGACGCAAACTTGGGGAACTCTGGACCGGTTCAAATTGGGTCTGGCACTAGGCCTTTTGCTCTGAGCCCAATTTTAAAGGGTTTGGGTTCAGGCCCTCTTTGGTCGATTTCGGTTTTGGAAGCCCAAATTCCTCCAATTTCCACTGGGAGTTACAGCAAATCTCTCGCCACATCAGGTGGAAATTAGCGACCCGATCGGGGTTAAGAGTAGTCCGTGGAAGGAGACTCTTCTACAACCCTGAATTCTAAACCTATGTTTAAGGGTCGAATTTCCAAGCAGGATCCTCCTAGAGCTTCTAATCGTCAGAGACGGCCTCCACAATTTTTTGGGGACTACTATACGGCTGAAATCAAACCAGCTCGCTCCTTGAGTCGGTATCCTGTGGACGTTGGGAAACTGATTTTAGAAGTTTAAGCTGCTCGGCTAGCTCATTCAGCTAAAACATTTGACGATCCGACTTTGACTTCGGAAGATGAAGAGTGGGTCACTGATGGTTAATTTAGTGACACATTTTGGTTTTTTCTTTTTCGGGTATTATACCCGCAGCTGCCGTTGAGAGCTATTTTGTAATGGTTGCCTTTGATGAGATCCTGCTTGGATCTAATTCTTTTCTAAATAAAAAAGCGAGCTTATCCAAAAAAAAGAGTAGAGAATTTTTTAGCTGAGGACTTCGATTTTTTATCGATAACTGGAAATTGATTTGTAGGGTTCTATCTTTCTTCTTTGCAAAACCTCTCAACTACATAAATGAAATTAAAAGCAAATACATCAAAGACAACAATCTCAGACACACATCCCTAGTCTTATCTCCGCTGGAACACGGACAGTTAAACAATCCACATTAATGAAACGCAGGAATAAAGCTTTCAAAAGCAACCTGCAAGCAGCAGCTCAACGCTCCTCTGAGACAACTTCCTCCCCAAGAAAACGAACGCACCGTATCTTTAGATGACTTACTTCAACATGCAACGTATACCTTAGCTTCTATCTTCTTCATTTTGAACTGCCTTACAACTTAAGGGAGCTCGCGTGACAAAGCTCCCTCTCTAAGCAGGCTTGTCCTCAAGCTTAATCTTGTACAACCATTTTGAAAACTGGTTGCGAATTACCCCAGTATCTTTCCAAGTGGTATTTTTATTGGTGGACCTCTCCCATTGAATCAAATATTGCACTACAACCATGTTGTTTCTCTTGACAATTCTGGTTACAAGCAAATGTTGAGGGTAGAGCTTCCATTGTCCTGATTCTATGATCTTAGGCAAGCTATTCAGTTTCAGCTCCATAATCAGAGCTTTCTATTAACATAGTCACCTAGCCCTCATTTCTTCTAGTTCTGCTTCATGGAGGGTCTTGGAGCTTTCCCAGATGGAGGATGTGACTCGTTTAGCACAATGTTCTCTGCGGACCAATTGCTTGACAATCTCTGTATCGCCTCAAACTTGTCTTTTGAGGCTAATATGAGCATATATGAGAGTTGATTTTGTTCTCTAGATGCTCTCAATTCTAGTTTGCATGAAAGCGACCACCAGAGTGGTTCTAGTAGCAGCTTTCCTCTAACAGACAATACCATATGGTCATGGATATTAACGTGCCCGAGCTGATGATCCCGAAGAAGTGGCCTCAAGATGTGAGTACTATTTGAAGTTAGTAACAAGTTCATTTATATGTCAAAGTTTGTAACAATGCCTCTTTGTGCTGGTGCAGAAATCCCCCAGGAATGCATCAAAGAAGATCAGAAGCAATGGTAGTGAGGAAGAAGGAAAGAGCTCTAACAGTTGTAGCTCTGAGGAAGACATTTCTTCTCCACAAACACCATCACCTCGCATATCGACCATGAAAAGAAGACCAAGTACCGGTCCCTAGAGCATTCACGTAAGGGTAATTACAAACTAGCAATAATGCTATCATATATATGTAATACCGAATTTTGGGTTCAGTATTCTATGATATCAAATCTATAACAAAAGTGATCCCAATGCTTCAACCTAAAATTTGGTATTACATATTTTTTACAATGAATTACATCTACAATGAATTACATCTATGTATATATACCAAAATCCTTTTTGAGTCATTATAATCTTAGTTGTATCAAATATTGTTGCGGAAAAGAAGGGAGAAGATAAACGAGAGATTAAGAATGTTACAGAGCCTAGTGTCATGGTCCGAGACAATCCACATTGGATTGGCCGAGACCGTGCCAGGTCAAGGCCAAGTTTGGCCAAGGTCCGCCCGCCATATCAACCAAGCCAGACCCACATTGGGTCCGGTCCTCCCTTGCACGCCCAAGTCCTAGTCAGCCCGCCCCACTCGGTCCTCGCCAGTTCGCGCTCGCCAACCATCCAGGTCCGCGTGCACGCGCGCCAGCCATCCGGTCCTGCCATAGTTGCCAGGTTTCCTCTTCCGGAGCAGGTCGGCACCAAGGTCCGCGTCCTAGGCCCGCACCCAGCTCCTGATTCGCGCTCATGCCTGCGCCCAGCTCTGTCCGCGCCAAGGCCCGCACCCAGCCTACCGATCCGCTCCCAGCACCCGGACCTGCCCCTTTTGACATGTTTCCTTAACCTGGCCGGTCCTAGGTCCTTATGGGCCGAGTCCTTCTCAAGCTAGACTAGGTTTAGGGTTTTCTTTTCCGTCTAGGACAATAGTGCAACCTCTTTTGAGGCCTAGGGTTAATGATGCAAGGTTTCCTTTTCCAAATTGGAATAAGATCCTTTCCCTCTATATAAAGAGGGATCCTTTGTTGGAAAAATCATTATGCCTTTGCTTGCAATAAGTTCTCTATCAAATAATAGACTTCATTTCTTGTAAAACTCGTTTCTCTCCTTTTGCATACCTCCTCCACTCTCTTCCTAAAGCTTTTCTTAGGTGTTACGAGTCCCATTCTCGTGCCTAAGAGCTGTACTAACCGAGGGGCATACCTGGTTCCTCTCGGTCAGTAATAAGTGGTATCAAAACCTGGTTTATCACACCCAGCTCACTCCGGGACAGTATGTCAGAAGTCAATGATCCTCGTGGACGCCATGCAGAAGCGTCCAGCAAAACGGGTAAGAAAACCTCCCAGGACAAATCCACGGACAGATTGTCCACCCTTGAGGCCGAAGTCGGTCGGATCAGCCAAAACTCGGTTGATCTACAGGCTCAACTCGAGAGTCTTGACTCCCTCACCCGTCCTCAGCTCACAACCCTCAAAATTGAGCAGAAAATCCATGAACTTAGGTTAACCGCTGTTGAGGTTCAGGTGAGGAGCATTGCAGACACATTACCTACACTGCCTAAGTAATCAAAGGTCCTCGAGATTGAGGACCGAGTTCAAACCATCGAGGGTACATTGGCTACACTTTCGGATGAGGACCTACTCAAGTCCGCCCAAACCAGATTGGACGCCGGACTAGAAGCACTCGAAGAAAAAGTAACCGAGAAGCTCGAAACCATCGATGCTACCATTGAAGCACGTTTGTCTCAGATGGAACGAGCCATGAGAGAATTTCGCACGGACATCATCCTCTGTAAGCAAGCCATTGCCCCGCGTTCCGAAAGCCTATTGGGGCGGGAGACATCTCCACGATTGGACAGTCCTAAACCCCAAACTTATCATGGCGAAAGAGATGCCGAGGCAATCGACAACTTCATATGGCATATGGAGCATTTCTTCGAGGCTCAAAACATCTCTGACGAGAATGACAAGATACGCCAAACTACCTACTTCCTCCTCGATGATGCACGAACATGGTGGAGACGTAAGAGCAAGGAGGTGGAGCAAGGAATGTGTTCCATTGCCTCTTGGCAGGTATTCAAAACCGAATTCCAATCTCAGTTCTCTCCCAAAAACGCATTAATGGACATCCGCCAGCGAATGCGTCAACTAAGCCACTCTGGCTCTCTGCAAAATTACGTCAAGTAATTCCAGTCCCTCCTACTTCGAGTGGATGATATGAGCGAACCAGACAAGTTATTCAACTTTATGGATGGGTTGAAACCCTGGGCACAACAGGAACTGAACCGTACGGACATTAGTACCATTGCCGAAGCATTAGACGCAGCCACCAAGATCAAAGAATACACCAACCCTTCCAAGGACAAGGCAACGCCCGCAGCCAAAACCCCTGCGGTGCAATCTTATGACAGTTAAGGAAAGGGAAATTTCAAAGGCAAATCTCAGAATCAAGGGCCCTCCTCGTCAAAACCCCCAACTCCCAAATACCCTTGCTTTATTTTTGGCGGTACCCATTTTACCCGTGAGTGCCCTCCTCCAGGATGATGAAAATGAGGAACAACCTAGCTCGGTAGAAGAATCAAACTCTACCAGTATGGGTAGTCTAAAAAACTCAGCGCTTTGAGAATCGCGAAAAAACCCGCGAAGGAGACAATTGAAAGCTCAGACCGAGACCTCCTCTATGTCAAAGTTTCAATCCAAGGAAAGACATCCCTTGTTATGATCGATACGGAGCCAACACCAACTTCATACGAAGATCAGAGGCTGACCGGTTAGGTCTTAAAATCAAGGAGTTCACGGCCTCCCTTAAGACGGTCAATTCACCCCCTATTCGTGTTGAATGACTCATACCAGAGGTGGAAATCCAGTTCAATGCTTGGAAAGGAAAAGTAAACCTAACCGTGACACCCATGGACGACTACGACATTGTCTTTGGGAAAGAGTTCTTGAAACGAAACCAAGCCTATCCCGTTCCCCACGAAAATTTATTGGTGATCGGATCAGGTGTCCCCACGGTCATTTCAGGCAGATCTTCACCCCGTTGAGGCTCATCCTCACATCTACCCCTGTCAGCCATGCAACTTGCAAAAGGCTTGAAGAAGGAAGAAATTACATTCCTCGTAACCCTGAAAGAAGGAAACACTCCTGTAACCAAGGTCATACCTCCATAGGTCCACAAATTGTTGGCCCAATTCAAAGACGTTATGCCCAATGAGTTACCCAAGGAGCTCCCGCCAAGAAGGGAGATAGATCATCAATTTGAACTCGAACCTGGACCCAAACCGCCATTCAAGGAACCCTACCGGATGGGTCCACCCGAATGGGAAGAGCTAAGAAAACAGCTAAGGGAGCTATTGGATAGAAGACTCATCCGACCATCCAAAGCCCCCTACGGAGTGCTAGTACTATTTTAGAAAAAGAAAGACGACTCCATGTGTCTATGCATTGACTACCGGGCATTGAATAAGGTAACCATAAAAAATAAATACCCCATTCCACTTATTGCTGACCTCTTTGATCAGCTCGGGCATGCCCGATACTTCACGAAATTGGACCTTCAATCGGGGTATTACCAAGTTCAGATAGCCAAAGGAGACGAAGAAAAGACAACATGCGTGACTCGCTATGGATCTTACGAGTTTCTGGTGATGCTCTTTGGTCTCTCCAACGCACCTGCCATATTTTGCACCATGATGAATAACGTACTTCGTCCATTCTTTGACCAATTCGTTGTCGTATACTTAGACGACATTGTCATATACAGTATCACCCTAGAAGATCATGTGCTCTATCTCCAAACAGTACTAGAGACCCTTCGTGCCAACAAACTATTCGTCAAGAAGGAGAAGTGTTCATTTGCAGAGAACGAGGTACATTTTCTAGGGCACATCATAAAGGATGGGAAGCTAAAAATGGACCCAGCAAAAGTCTAAGCCATTCAAGAGTGGAACGCTCCTACAAAAGTCCCAGAACTCTGGTCGTTTCTCGGATTAGTAAATTACTACCGTCGCTTCATTGAGGGCTACTCTAGGATTGTCGCTCCTTTAACAGACCTACTAAAAAAGGATCAAGATTGGACCTGGATAGAGAGGTGCGAAGCGGCCTTCCAAACATTGAAGGAGGCAGTCATGAAAGAACCAGTGATGGCCCTGCCTGATTATTCCAAACCTTTCGAGTTACAAACAGATGCCTCCGACTTCGCTATTGGAGGGGTCTTAATGCAGGACATGCATCCCATCGCCTACGAGAGTAAGAAACTGAACGAGATCGAGCAACGTTACACCATTCAAGAGAAGGAACTGACAGCCATAGTGCACTGCTTACATACTTGGCGACATTAGCTCCTCGGGAACCGGTTCATACTGAAAACGGACAACGTAGTGACCTCCTACTTCCAGTCCCAAAAGAAACTATCGGACAAACAAGCTAGGTGGCAGGAACTTCTCTCATAATTCGATTACATGCTCGAGTACAAACCTGGGAAAATAAACGTAGTGGCTGATGCTTTAAGCCGCAAAACAACCCTCTCTCCCGTCACATTGATAGAGGGACAACCTTCGGTTAATTCCATCGAAATGGGCACTAGCAGATTCTTTTTGTGAAGGTTTGCAACTTGATCCCATAGCTCAATAGCTCATTCGGCTTGCAACTGAAGGAAAGACAAGGCGATTTTGGATCGAAGACGGCCTCCTTTATACCAAGGGACAACGGATATTTGTATCCAAATGGGAGAAACTACGACACAATCTGATAAGGGAATGCCATGACACCCAATGGGTGGGACATCCAAGACAACATTGCACCCTAGCGATAATTGAAGCAGCCTACTATTGGCCACAAATGAGGGATGACGTCGAACAGTACGTTAAGACTTGCCTGGTATGTCAGCAGGATAAAACCAAACGTCAACTACCCGTGGGTCTGCTCGAGCCATTACCCATACCTTCAGCCCCTTGGGAAAGCGTAAGCATGGACTTCATAGTCGCACTACCTCGGTCAGAAGGAAGCAGGATTATTATGGTCGTCGTAGACCGATTCTCAAAATACGCCACTTTCATTCCTACACCCAAAGAATGCAAAGCCAAGACTGCATCCCAACTATTCTTTAAGTACGTGGTCAAATATTGGGGCTTACCACGTAACATCATTAGTGACCGAGACCCAAGATTCACAGGTAAATTCAGGTCCGAACTCTTCCGTCTAATGGGGTCAGAACTGCAGTTTTCCTCTAGCTTTCACCCCAAACGGACGGCAAGACTGAACGACTAAATGGGATCCTCGAGGTTTACCTCCGCCACTCTGTCAGTGCCAACCAAACGGATTGGGAGAGTTTACTTGACATCACCCAATTCTCCTACAATTTACACCGGACCGAGACAACCAACATGAGTCCCTTCGGGTTAGCAACCGGGAGGCAACCCAACACTCCTATCTCCCTAGAGAATCCATACTTGGGACCTAGCCCGGGAGCTTTCAACTCAGCTCTAACTTGGCACACTCAGACCGGCTTAGCTCAAGCCTATCTCGCCCGGGCGGGAAGAAAAATTAAGAAGTGGTCAGACAACAGACGACACCCATTGGAGTTTCAGGTTGGAGACCAAGTCATGGTCAAATTCCAAGGGAACCAGCTGAAAGCAACGCGAAAGCTACCAAAGGTCTATTAAGACCCTATGACGGCCCATTCACCGTCCTTAAAAGAGTTGGCAACGCAGCTTACAACATTGAGTTACCCCCTCAATTGAGGATTCACCCCGTGTTTCACGTGGGAAATCTGAAGCCTTTTATAGAGATAAGAGTGCCCTCGAAAGATCAGTTTCAAACCGAGCTCCACCAGCGACCTTATTCACTCATGATTGGAGGTTCACGCCATACTGGAGGAGAGACGGGTATCTCGGAAAGGGGTTCCAGCCCACACTCAATTCTTAGTTCATTGGGAAGACCTTTCCCTTACCAAGGCCACATGGGAGCCAGCTCAATCTCTATGGCAATTCGAAGACCAAGTAAGGAAGTTCCTCGCCGTGACGAGGACGTCAGCGGAATAGGTGGGGGAGTCTGTCACGGTCCGAGACAATCCACATTGGATTGGCCGAGACCGTGCCAGGCCAAGGCCAAGTTTGGCCAAGGTCCGCCCGCCACACCAACCAAGTCAGGCCCACATTGGGTCCGTTCCTCCCTCGCACGCCCAAGTTCTAGCCATCCCGCCCCACTCGGTCCTCGCCAGTTCGCGCGCGCCAACCATCTGGGTCCGCGCGCCCGCCATCCGGTCCTACCATAGTTGGCAGGTTTCCTCTTCCGGAGCAGGTCGGCACCAAGGTCCGCGTCCCAGGCCCGCGCCCAGCCTACGGATCCGCGCCTAGCACCCGGACCTGCCCCTTTGTTGAAAAAATCATTATGCCTTTGCTTGTAATAAGCTCTCTATCAAATAATAGACTTCATTGCTTGCAAAATTCGTTTCTCTCCTTTTGCATACCTCCTCCATTCTCTTCCCAAAGCTTTTCTTAGGTCTTACGAGTCTTATTCTCGTGCCTAAGAGCTATAATAACTGAGGGGCATACCTGGTTCCTCTCTTTCAGTAATACAAGTCCCTAACGGGACAAAGGTTGACATCAGCACAATGCTTGAAGAGGCAGTCCACTATGTCAAGTTCTTGGAGCTTCAAATCAAGGTACTTACTTGTAAATAAAATAAATCTAGGATCTGTTACATGCAACGTAACAAGTTTACTGACATGTTTGTTCCTGATTCCGACAGCTTTTGAGTTCCGACAACATGTGGATGTATTCTCCGATTGCTTACGATGGGATGGATATTGCTCACAACGGGAATATGTGTCCATGACCTTGTGCACATATCTACAACAACATTTAGTCGAAATAGTTCAAGGATAACTATTGTACTGGCTTTGCATACAAACTAATTAATAAAATGTCTTGTTTGTGTTGGCACGTGATTCGAAGCAAGGTGACTCTGAAGTTCTTTGCCATAATCTTGTTATGTGACCCAGATGATAATAAGGCAATTGCGTGCATATAATCACTTGAGTGACAATGCCAATTCATATATGTGCTACAACATAAGAATTGAGAATAACATCTTAGAGAAACATGAGTTGGGCCGAGTGGAAGCCCACATAAGCCCAATGACAACATTACGCATGTTCGATCCGTTTGAAGAGAAGTATAAGCTGTAATTCTGCAACCGGAGTCCGTTTTATGTTGTAATTCAGTTTGGTGAGGAATTTAAGAAGCGTGCATCCATGGGATTGTTGTAGAATGTGGAGTTGAAGTGTATAAATTATTGGAAACTGAGAGACCCTTAAAGAGACAATAAATAGAACTGGACTTGTAGTAATGGTTGTAGTTGGAACATCTATAACAAGTGACACCAACACTTATGAGATCAGAACAAAACAGAGCAGAGCAGAGCAAGCTGTGTCCATTCCATTACGTGTGAGAGAGGTCCATCGGATTTATTGAGTCATAGGAAGTAGCTGGCTGTTCGGTAACTAAAAGAGAAATGAGTGATTCAGATATTGAGTATGAACATGAAATTGTATACCTAAAGTGTAGAGTGAGTGAGGCCCAAAACTAACTCCTAAGGTTAGTTGCATTATTAAGTAGTATTCTAAAAACCCCGACCAGACCCCACTTAGGCCCCATTTTTTGTTGACCGACCTGATTAATTTCCGATTAATTTGATCAAACCCCGATTAATCTCCGATTAGTCTTCGAAAGACCCTAACCGCCTGACTAACACCTAGCGATTTTTAGAACCTTGATTAAGTGTATTATCTTGTGTTGTTAGTGTTACCAACCATTAGTTCATGTTGAAGAGAGGCCCATGGGAAGGCCCAAAGGACTGATGAGGTTGCATAAAAAGGGAAAGAGGCAGCCATGTGAGCACACTGCCCAGAGAGAGTTTAATAAGGTTTGAAGCACCAAGAAGCAAGCATTCAAAGAGTGGTCAAAACATTGGGAACCCCAAATACCCTGACTCTTGACTCAGAGTCTATTACTATTACAATTACAATTTAGAGAGTCACAGGCACTTTTGCTGAAAGAGATGGGCATCAAAGTGAGTGTAAGCTTGGAGGGTTTAAATTAAACTGTCAGCCAAATGTTCAACGTTCCTCTCTTGCATTACCATACCACCATTCTATTCTTCAATCTCAAGTGGCATAATTTAAGCATCAGATCCAATTATTACTATTTAATCCATTTTTTAATCAGCCATTATGTTCATTCTATTTACTTATTTCAAAGTAAAATAAATCTTTTTTTATTGTTAGGCCCCCCAAACATACACTTCACATTAGCACAACAAGGTTTGGACATGTCTGTAAGACCAGGCAAAGGACACACAGATAGTAGTTAGCATACAATGTATAGCAGCTACCTATTGGAGTTTTCCTCTAGGTTCCATCAGATCCTTCTCTTTACTGTTTGATAATTTCCAAAATTAGATAAAAACAAACAGAAAATATGAAAGGATGATACACATAAATCCTAACACATTTCTCAATTTTCTTTCCTGCGTTGCACCCCCTTGAATATAAATCAAGTATTATTCTATATTCTTACACACTAACAAGTATAATGAATGACTACAAGAACTTTAGGGGAATGATAGTGTGAATCTCTTTCTTTCTTTTTGATTGAGTTGTCTGTTTTTTCGGTTTCCTTTGTTTTCGAAGTTGAATTTTCTGTGACCTTTCTAGAGAAGGGTGAAAGTATCTGATGAAAGCTTATAGTCCGATCTTTTTTATCCTTTCTGGAGTAATTTTTTTTTAATAAAACCATCATTTATATATATAAAAAACAAGTATAATGTAGCAGGGATTGCATCCCCTTGAATATTTTGTAGTGAGTGTCATGTTAAATTGACACAGTGTATGAATTTATCCTACACAGTATAGGTTTGTTGCTTGCTGGTGGAGCTATCTAATTTCCAAGTTGGGTTAAAAAATGTTGAAGCTTAATTCCAATACAACATGCTACCATGGACAGTCTAATCAGGGGGCCTTTTTCATGCAAAATAATTAGGGCTCCACACAAATAAAAACTCATGTCCTTTTCCCAAACATCATTAAAAAGGGAAAGAGAAAGGGAAATAGAAAAAGGTGGGCTTGAGAAGGGAGAGTGAGGGTCAGGTGGTTTCTAAATGGGAGAAAAGAGAGGAGCAAAGCAAGGCTTTTCTAGGGTGAGCCCTGGCCTCTAATTATATATCCTTCAAGTTGAGATGAGACCTAAACTTGACAATAATGATACAATTATGTACTAGTGTATGCTCCCCATCTAGCCACCAGTCATGGCCAATGTCCATCATCATATCATCATTCAACTTCATTTTTACACCTTATTCTATTTGGAATTATCATGAATTCTTCATCATCTTCTTCCTATACAGTGGATATCAATAGGCTTTATTGGAGATTATTTTCCATATTTATTTGAATGATGTGGACCTTTTTTATTTACCAAAACTATTTACTTAAAAGTCGAAATTATGATAGGTTAGTGTGGAAGAGAAGAGAAATGGTCTCAAATCTCAATAAACCAGCCATGCACAAAGAGAAGAGGATGAGTGTGAAGTAAACAATACGGTGGTCATCTCCACCAAACCATTAATATTCCATTCACCAACATTTATGGACCTTCATTTCGGGATCCCAATCCTTTCGTTTTCTCATCATTTTGCCAATGCATTAAACTATATGTATGCCATTTGGGTCATTGTAAATTGGGTTCATTACTGTTGAGACTTGATCAACTCTATTTTTTTTCCATGCGTCAATAGTTGAGTTGTAAAATAGGTATTTCTTTTTATTTTAATAGGATAACTTCATTTCCTTTATTTTAATCAGCATAACAGTATTATAAATTTCTTCATTTTTAGAGATCGAGAAGAGAAGACAAAGAAAAATCTAGCTACAGTAACCCAACAAGCCAAAGAAGGATTCAAGGCTATAAAAGATAGTTACATTCTAAACTACTAAAAGAGCTTAGAGCATCCACAGTGGGCTGGCTGGGAGCAAAAACGAGAAGAGAGAGTCTAAAAAAGAAGAGAGAGAAATTAATTTAAAATTGCTTGCTGGGAGTGTTGGTTGTTAGCTCATCGCCAGCCCTTATCGCTGGCGGGGAGCAAAAATATGATGGAAAGGGTTATCATAAAGCCAACCAAAAGGGCTACCATTGTGGGGTGCTGGCTGGGAGTGCTGGCTGTAAGCCAAAAAAATGATTTTTTATTGTCCCCGCCAGCTGCCAGCGAGATGGTTGCGGATGCTCTTACAATCAAGCCTTAACACAAAAAGAGCTATAAAAGATGATGCAAGGAAAACAATAAATGTTGAAGTATAAGTCTCATATTGAAAGTGTATGGACGAATTGAACACTCGATAAGTATATTAATGCCTCCACCCATCAGTTTGAGTTTTTGGGTTGGATTGGGCGTTTTCATGGTATCAGAGCAAAACAGCTTTGACATAGGAAACAACGTGGCTAGCAATGGTGAGGGATTTGGGATGGCTGCCAACTCTACTGGGACAACCATCACAAACACTTCCCCATTCTACCTACACCCATCTAATAACCCCAGAATGGTGTTTATCACGCAACCGCTGAACTCTTCCGACGCTAATTATTTTGCTTGGCATTGTCACCTTCGTGACGCCCTCCAATACAAACACAAGGTAGAATTTGTGGATGGATCCATTAATAAACTTGATGCTCAATTCAGGAACTTTCAACTGTGGCTCCAGTGCAATGCATTAGTGAAGTCCTGATTACTCAATTCCTTGAGAATTGCAGCTTGATTGTGTCCACGCCGAAACAACAAGGCAGATTTGGATAGATCTTGAGCAATGATTCACCTAAGGAATTGCCTCGCACGTCACACCATTGCTCTGCTGCAACAAGAGAGACGGCCAGTCTCAATATATTATGGTAAGATGAAATCAGCATGTGACGGGTTACATGGTTTACGTCCTATCATTACTTGTACTTGTGGTCTTTGTACCTGTAATGTGGCCAAGAATATGCAGGTTATGAGGGAAGAAGAACAAGTGTGCGATTCTCTATTAGGACTAGATGACGAGTACACCATTATTAGATCTCACATACTGAGTCTCTAGCCCTTACTTGTCCTAGGTCGGACATATGTTGTTGTTGCAAAAGAAGAGACACAACGACAGGTCACGGTGTCACAAGCTCCTCCATACGATGTCGTTGTCATGGTTGTCTGCCGCAGAGATAGGGACGTCTAACATCGTCTCAACAGACGAGCGAACCAAGGACAAACCTCGCTGCAAGGAGACAGAACCATACACGCCGTTGCAACCAGTACGGGAAGACGAGTCACAATTCCAACACCTATTCATCATTTTTAGGCCTACAAATCAAATTCTATCTGACTTTGTGAAGAACCTTCTTTGTGATTGTCCTATTCTAAATGAACCTTCTCTGTCATTTTTCCATCTCATTAATAACTCCCTTAGGATATTTGTATAGTGACATAATAAAGAGGAAAGGAGCTAAGTTATGATTTAATGAGAGTGAGTCTTCCACCAAAGGATCTAGATTTTGCTTGCCACAGTCCCAACTTCTTTTTGAATTTATTCACAACTGATTCCCATGTCTTCTTCCTCCTAGTATTGGCCCCTAATTGGAATCCCAAATACTCAAAAGGTAATTGAATATAACTGCAACCCAAGATTTCAGTGACCTCTTCCAAGCTGATTCAGTTTGGATTTAAAACAAGAACTTTAGATTTTTGAAAGTTGATCTTCAAACCTGTTTCCCGTTGCAGACACTTGAGAGTATGTTTCAAGTTGATAGCTTGTTGCTTGCCTGCCTTAACAAAAATCAAAGTGTCATCTGCAAATTGAAGATGAGAAATTTCAGGACTCTGGTTGTTGCATTTAATTCCTGAGAACATTCCCAATGGTTCACTTGATACCCCTGAGGAATATAGGCATATCAGTCTTATTAGTAGTACTTATAAGGTTATTTCTAAAGTCCTTATTGTTAGACTAAAACCTATGATGAATATATTGGTGCATGATGTGTAATCTGGCTTTATTGTTGACAGAAAAATATTGGATGGAATCCTTATTGCTTCTGAACTCATTCATTACATTATAAATTCAAGTCAGGAAGTTATTGTGTTCAATGTGGATTTTGAGAAAGCTTATGATCATGTACATTGGGAAGCTCTAATTAATCTACTTCAAATCATGGGTTTTGGTTCTCTCTGGATTTCCTGGACCTCTGAATGTATCAAACTTGGTCCTCAATTCTTATCAATGGATCTCCCTTTGGCTCTCTCTGGATTTCCTGCATCTCTGAATGTATCAAAGCTTGGTCCTCAATTCTTATCAGTGGATCTCCCTCTGATGATTTTTCTTTACAGAGAGGTTTAAGACAAGGGTGCTCCTTATCCCCTTTGCTATTTGCTCTGATTGCAGAAAGTCTCCACCAACTGATGGTCAAAGAGATTGAGTTGAGACTGTTTTGATTAATTAAGTAGGCATGAGATTCTGACTTGAACAATTTTTTAGCGCCTCTTGTATTTAATTAGTCATCGTTGTCCTTATGGATCGGAGACCACAAGATGGAGGTGATAAACGGCCGCGGGTCGAACCAGCTGTGATACAATGTAAATATTTGTTTAAAACATGCCACTAGTATTAGGCCGGGCTTCCATAACTAAAAGATTAAATTTGTTAGTTGAGTATAATCCTAGCCTTTATAAATAGTTTTTTATTCTTACATTTTCCCGATATGGGTTCAACTTCAACGCCATGTGCGTTCATCAGATGTGTGTATATTTTCTCGTTCATATATAAAATTTTGACATTATTTCGTCAAAAAAGATTTAGCCATTGTTTATCATCACGATTTTCTTACAATTTTTAAAATTGTATTCTAAATTTGAATTCCGATTTTTTTTAACATACTTTCCCTAACTCTTTACGTGAAAATGGATAACAAGATTAATTACTTGTTGCTTGGATCTACTATCACACACTACTTGTTATATTTGAATACGATTCCACATTGACACAAAACAAATCCCTGTTGACCAGGACTAGGAGGAACTCAATGTAAGTGGTCTTTGGTTCTTAGGTTTTAGAAAGAAAAAAAAAACAGATTTCAATGTGGTTAGCACTTGCTTAAACAAACACTTGATTCATGCGACCGACACTTATGATCTTGCATTTGGTGGGTGGGTGTCACTTAGTTGTTCAGATTGGGCCTCACTTGCATTTGCACTTTATCAGGGGCTCTTTCTTTTTATATCAAATGTTTTAATATTATATAAAGACTAGTAATAGCAATAGTGAATAAATAGTTAATTAATTAATTACAGTTGTGTCATGGTCTCGGTCTTCTGAAATCTTGATCTGGCTTTACTACAAAGTAGAACAGTCAAACCAACCATTACAACAAACCATAACCAAATCTGAGCCTGCAACTCTGAAGGGACACTGTTTTTATTGTAACATTGGTATTAAACAAAGAAAAAATATCAGTCTTTCGTGATAGTAAAAGTGTGGATAAGACAGACCCCAAACTTTTATAATCATTTTAGTTCCTCGTGAATGCAAAAAGGTCTATTTTAATCTCCATTCAATCTTATTTCAATTCAATGGAAAATGCCTTATAAATGTGACAACTTATGCTGAAAGAAGTTAAATGGGAATTGAAAGAGAAAAGAGGAGATGCAGCATTTAAGAAGTTGGGTTTTGGATCTAGTGTCCGAATCAGGGTATGATTAATATAGTAGTAACAGTGATGGACTATTGCTAAAATAGAATAAATGTGGCTGTCTAATGAGTATGAATTTAAGTTTCCCATCACACATTTATGGAATATAATCTCTTTGGATTTATTGGTTTAGCATACATTTAGATCTTGTATTTAGTTTCTCTTCTGCTTAGATTCCACATATGCTATTCAATTTTTTAAAATGTGAATAAAAGTATTTTATCAATCATGATGACAATGATAAACATATATTGGGTCCCTGATTTTGGGTTCCAATATACGTCTGAAACCCCATAAAGATTCCGAAAAACTTGGACCCGTATTGTTTGTCTACTTTTTTATCACTGACCATAAAGAACACAAATAAACACAAAAAACGAACATAAGAAACAAAAGAGCCTGCGATGCCAGTTCTTCTGAGCCCTATAACTTTCGTAGTGGGGCGTTCTGGTATCGCTAACTCATCGTCTTGAGTCGTCGGGATGTTTGAATGTGATAAGGATATCGGAGCATGCTCCGGATGTGACTTCACCGATACTTCTTGTAGAAGCAGATTGATCATCATCGGATCGACCCACAAGGGTCTGACCAGTTTCGAGGTGCCGATTTTGGGTGTCGTGGACACATACCAAGTCTTATCGTCCCTCCTCCCGGATCCCAAATCCAGTGTCTGTGTTGTTCCGAGATGCGTACATGATATTCATTAGAGAAGGGGAGCATCTGAAGGACGGAGTGAAAGCCTCTTCTCTTGAGAGGATGATGGCCCGAGAGAGGTGGATCAACGGAGACGACGACGAAGACAACCATGGAGGCTAATGGTGGTCGGCGACGGCAGAGGAAGAAGGAGGCAAGTACGGTGTTCCCCTTTGGCGGCTAGGGTTATTCCCTCTTGAGAGCTGACAATCTCTTCTATTCAATTCTTCAATCTATAGGTAGACAAAATTCAATGGTATGAGAGATCGTAAAAATATGAAGTATTTATTGCAAGTCTATTTTCTTGACAAAATAAGAATTCCTTTACCAAACATGGTTTTGTCTTTTTATGCGCCTAATATTATATAATATTTTTTTATGAGCAAATCAAATTCAAGTTAAACTTCTTATGAGAGAAAAAAAGGAGTACAACGAGAATCCAGCTACAAATTCCAAAAACCCAAACAAAGGAGCACAAGCGAACCGACCGTGTCCATCACCGGAATCACCCGAACCGGTGTCACCGACGACGGTTACGGTTAAAAAAATACCAACCAGGTAGCATTTTGGGTGGGTATGGTTTTTTATCTTCCAAAGCGGTAAAAACCCGATCGACCGGCTTTAGGTGTGTATATAAAAATGTTTATGTTTTTTTTACTAATTTGATGGTTATATTATTACAAGAGGTTTAAATTAAATGTTGACACTAGTATTAGATCAAAGGTAAAATGTAGGAGATTAGTTTACCTTTAATCATAAATTTTCTCATAAACAATCATGTAGCAAGTTGGTTGTTCAAGTTAAAATAAATTAAATGATGACACTAGTATTAATGAATTTATTTGATTTTAAAGTTCAAAATTTATTTGATAGTAATGAACTTTAATTTATATCCTTGTACTTGAATAAACATACATTTTAATCCTTTATTTATTGTTCGTGACATGTATTTAACTTGAAGGTTTTTGTTTTTAGAGACCATTAAAGACTTTTTTTTAAAATGTTTTTCTTGATGTAATAACTTAATAGCAAATTACTTGTAATAACTGATTTTGTTTTTGTTGTAAATTGGTTTTATTGTTCTAGTTGTTTCAGAAATTGATGTTTTTTTTTCTTCTATTTTGGCCTTTAATTGAAAGCCCAAAAGAAAACCCAATGGGTCGGTTAAAAACCGTAACCGGCCGACTCTATGACGGTCGGTTTTTAGGTTTCCCGTTGGAACCCGGTGCGGTGACGGTCATGGATTTCAAGTAACCGGTCCTCCCGGTTTGGGTTACGGATAATGAAAATATTGTCGGACCCTGGCCGATACCCACCCCTACCTACAAGAGCAAAGTGATTCAATATTTATGTTTTTATCTAATTATTTTTTTCAAACAATTGTGATATGAATACATTATCTAGTTTAACATATTATTGTCCTAAAATTTTAAGCATGTTTAGGTAATTTTGAAGGTTTATCTTAACATTGTTAGCCGTTCAATTAACAAGACTTTTGATGGTTCATTCGGAAAAAAAAAATCGTTTATGGTATGTTCCCAGGTGATTGGGATCCGTCTTATTACCCGATGGATCCGTAATATTTTTGTTTTTGATCTTCAACGAAGTTTTTTTTTTATCGAAATGAGGAAATTTCATTAAACGTTAATAACCCTTACATCGATGTGCGTCAGGGAACAGAATCCCTGACCACTTAAGAAGGACAGTACGTAACCGAAGTCCACCAATCCTTTGGATGTCATAAGGGCCAGCAAAAACGAGTGCGAAGATGGTACTGGACGTCCTGCTTCGAAAAAATGTCGCAGCAGTATTGGCCAAGGATTTCTCCAGTAGTGGTGGGAATATACGCGAATCAACCGCCACCGACGTCCGACGGTGTTTGAATACCATAAGGGCCAACAAAAAGAGAGTGCGAAGATGGTACTGGAAGTCCTGTTCCGAAATTTTTTCGCATCAATAATGGCCAAGGATTTCTCCAGTAGTGGTGCGAGGATATACGCGAATCAGGGTTCCCTCCCCGGAAAAGTCTCTCACTCTCTGCGCACTAGGCTTTGACACTACAAAGACAAAATTAGTGAAAATAACAAAGACCCACTCTATTAGCTTGGTCCAAAATTGAGAGAGGGGTCGAGGATGGTTCGGCGGTGGAGGCCAAGGAGATGGACGCGTCGGTGGTGGCTTCAGAGATCGCGGGGGTTGCTCAGGAGGAGGATCTGAGACGGATTGATCCAGTGCCAGATCAATCTGCAATTGGGACAGAAAATAGGGGTGCGAAACTGTACTATGTTCGCATGCATTGGTGGATACCAAGAAGGTGGGGATATCCGAGGAATTACCGACGTAAAAGGCCGAGACAAGACGCCCCATAGAAAGGGAAACTCCTCTAATCTAGACCGAACATCAGCAAATGAAGCATAGGAATAGGGAGAACGGCATGGCGGCGGAGAGCAGAGACCGAACCTACACCGTTAGAGGTGGAGGCAACGCCGTGGTGAAATGCAGCGGAAAGAGACTGAAAACCTAGGTTTGTCCTCCATCGGACGAAGTTTTGAGTTGATTAGAAAAACAATCGTAATAAGACACATTGTATAATTTAATAAAAAAAAAATTAAAAAAAACTCAACAATAACGTGAAAGATTAGGGCTCCGCCCTCCCAACCTACAACAACTCTGGTGGACGCAGCGGCTAGGGTTCACCCATCTCCACCCGTGGTAGAATCGGCTAAGGCTCCGACCCATGAAGTTCCACCTGGTTTCGCTCCCCTGGCCTTACCTGCTCCTACTGCGCCGCCCTCCCCTGACGGAGAATCGGTTCCGGTTCCCTCATCTCCATGCTATCGAGACTCTATCCGAAGGAAGGCTCCGATGGAGGAACCGGGACAGACGGTATTGCGGGAGCTTCACGGGGGAGCTATTAATTGGAACTTCGACCGTATTCCCATTGTTCTTACTGCTCTGAATCCGCCTCCAGAAGTTGTTTTGTGTCGACGGGTCTTCAAACCCATAGACACTGGATCTACCTCGGATCCACCACCGGTGGGGACACCATTGGAGGTCAAACTCACCAACCTTCAGGATGGCTTCTCAGCATGCTTGCTGGAAGAAAAGGGGAGGTGGAAGTCGTGATGTCGTGTGCATCGTTGAGTCTCTCTTTGTTGGCTCGCCAACAATTTTCTATGATGGGCAAATTGTGGGCGTCCAAACCACCTCGGAAGGAAATGCTGTTGCGAGTCATCACCAGGGCATGGGGGAAGGCTGCAGAGGGTCTGGTCATTAAGGACATCGGATCGGGGGTGTTCGGTATCTACTTTGAGTTGGAGGAGGAGTGCACGTGGGTCCGTAAGAACAAACCTTGGTGTTTTGACGGGCGACCTCTCCTCCTCGGGAACTTGGAACCAATGGCTAGGGAGCCTTCAGCTTTGGATCGGCTTCAACTCTGGGCACATGCTCATGGTCTCCCTTCCTCGATGCAAACCAAGGTAACAGTGGAGACGATCGGCTCGGTGTTGGGGCTGAGCGTCGAGGTTCTGTGCGACAAGTAGGGGACATGATGGGGAGGAGCTATTCAGATTCGATTCTGGCACCTGATGGAGCGTCCCTTGCGCCGCCATCTCCTACTCCGCTTTCGGAAATTTTCCCGACCTAATTCGGGTATCTCTCGCATACTCTAAGTTACCTGATTTCTGTTTTAACTATGGGATGATTGGACATGGCCTCAAGAAGTATCCCCGAGAAGTGGTGGGAACCCGCGGTTCGACTCTTCCATGTTGGAGTATCAACGGGATTGGGACGATAAGGTATACACGACGGATTGGAAACCGGTATCCTCACCTAATACACCTAAGGAACCATTCTATCGGGGGAGAGTCTTGATAGTATCCTCGACTACTGCACCTACTGGTGCGAGTCCTCGGGGTGTCACTCAGACTCGCTCAATGGATTCGGGCTGGAAAAATCTGGTGGTAGTCCAGCTCTCTGGTAGCTAGAAGCCTGACACCCCGACCCTGCCTGTGCACATAGATAGAAGTGGACATGGAACTATGTATGGGGCTGGTAAAGGGGCAGGAGTTGGGGGAGTGAAACGGGGTTCTACTGGCGAACACCAGGAGGAACAAGTACGGGCGGGAAATTATTCCCGCATGGAAGAATGAAAAATGTCACGTCCCCCGGTTTTGACCGGACTCGAGACTTGAACTAAGATAATATTAATAAAAACAATTTTAAAATAAATAAACTTCAATTTGATAATTCAAACCCATAGTTCTGACAATACGAGTCAACAGCTCGAAAACCAATTAATAAAGGTGTTTAATAACAAGAGGAAAGTATGTCTCTAGACCATACAAAACCAAGACTCTCGCTAGCTCCCAAGCTCCGAGACGTCCTCTAGATCAAATCCCGCTCAAAGCCTGTAGAACAGTAAAGGAGAGGGGTGAGCTTTCGCTCAGTAGGAAAAAGTAGTTAAGGCGATGAGCTATCCGCTCACCACCACGGGTAACTGTCCAATTAGGGCATACTAGTAAGCACAATAACTAAGAATAAATTAAACACGTAAACCAAGATAACGCTTGACCTTCACTCGGTGCAACCCGTAAATCAACCTCGACACTGAACCGAACTCATACCACTTTTCTCAATTATGCCCTTAACCACTATCACCTAATCAAGTCTCATAGGACAACGACCACGGTTATCTCACAACCGACCCCACGTGCAAACTCGCACGACAATACACTAAACTCAGGTAAATCTGTATTTCAAGTCACAACAGATCACATAGCATGCATAAGCAGTCACAGCAGTCGACACAGATCAACACACAGAGTAATATCATAAACAATCATTGCCACCTGTGGTATTCCAGAGCAATGCATCAGCTCATCAACAGCCCGACTTATCACGTCGTCCGAACTCACATCGGCCTGGACATCTTCCCGGAACACAGCTCCTCGGGGTAACTCATAATATAGCGGACCAGAATCCTCCATCGGTTGGGTATATCTTCCCGGTACACACAACATCGGGGTACAACTCACATCACACATACCATCCCAGGGTATGGTACAAACATTGCTCTGAAATACCCTCATCGGCTCTACATCCCCTGTACCGTAATCGCACATGCATGACAGGTATCGCACCGGAACCAAATCCTCGGCCTAGATATCCTATACCGGAATCCTCCACGACATAGATATCATACCTGAAGCCTCGGTCTAGATATCTATATCGGAATCACCATCGATATAGATATCGGACCGGAACACACCGTCTCGGAACATATCGTGACGGAACTGGCACAACATCCACCACGATATCGGACCGGAATAACATCATCAAACAGTCATACCGAACACATCATCGCTCTAGATATCCTATACCGAAATCCTTCGTCGGTATAGGTATCATACCGGTGTTGGGTCTCGAGGTAGGGTTGGAGATGAACCAACTCACAGCAGGAAATCAATGAAAACCAAGAGACGATTAAAACCATGAAACAACTAACAAAGAATGGATTCACAAGAGAAAAATTCAGCATTAGTTCTTACCAAAACAAGAACACCGGGTAACGAATGATTGGCTTGAGTCTCCAAGATGCCTACGTATCCACATGGGAATCAAAGCCACGTAGTTCTTCTCTTTGAGGACTCAAGAACACAAAAATGGAGGTGGAAACTAGCCAAACCCGAAATTGCCATGGAGAAGAGGGAGAAGTTGTGTTTCCTATTCTTGTCTTGTGTTTGTTATGTTGAAAAAAGATGACTTAAACATAACAAAACCCATACTTGTCCAACTAAAGGCATGGGACAAGCATGGTGACAAGTAAGGTGTAAATAGGACAAAGTATGGCAAGACAAGATTGGGTTAGGTGGTGAATCACCAACACCTAAATCCTTGTCTTGCTTACTTAGTACTAATTAATCAAGACTTGATTAATTAGTTCCATGGGCCTTGGTTGCATGGGCCTTTCATGGGCCTCTTGGAACATGGCCCGTGGCCATTTCCAACGAGGTCCCGTGATTCGCTCATCGCCTCCAAGCCTTCCATACCGGAAATGTCCAACATTATCCGACGCGATCAATCCCAAGACTCCAAGCCTTGTCTCGATCCGTAAAGTCCTATTCACTTACGGGGACATGACCCAAAACCTAGTTTTGGTCATGTCCCGAGACAACTCCCTTTTGGCCATTCTCCATAAATGTGTCAATGAGTTTCATCCTCCGGTGTGACCCTTAGGTCTATGCATGTCAATAGTTCAACGTAAAATCCCATTTTACTTGATCCTATTTAAGTGGCAACTAACGAGACTTTAGTATTGTCTGACACTGCATAACGAATCGACCCTGTCGATTCTAACCTTTCCGTCGTCCCTGTCATTATCCTTTTATCTCCGATATCCTGATTGAGATAAGGCATAGAGCCGTCATCCTTATTATTCTCAATCACTGTTCCTTGATATGTGAGATGACTGAATATATGATACCCAGTATCATGTGCATGGCCATGCTATTCTTTCAGTCACTCTCGATCAAGCGGTCGAGAACCGATAAAAAAAACTATGAGGGATAAATCCCTTAGCCATCTTTCATGTCACTCATGTAGCTCGTCCCCAAGCCAATCCTGGCCGTTATGGAAGCCCTGTTACGGACAACGTTAGGCTCAGGTCAAACTCAGTTGTTGACTACATAGCGATCACAAAGACTCCTTGGTCTAAGGATACATGACAAACTACGACAATGAATATGTTCATGAGTTGATCTATGGCACATATTCATGTCGGGTCGTCCAATATCATGTCCCACATGATATCTATGATCAGACTCCGGAATCTCATTCCAATGACTAACAGAACGTAAGCCATAAAGAGTCATCTTTCATACTAGTCGCTTCTAGTGAAGCTTTGTTGACTAGGGACCCATCGAGTGTGATCTATCTCGATATATGGTTCTATTCGCATTGTGGGCATAGATCATAGCACACATCGATATATTACTCCAACACATAAGTAATATAAAGCCGCTTTAATTTTATTGCTAACGATGATATATACATTTAGACGTTTAGGATTGAACTACGGGCACTAAGACTAACAACCGGAACACATCATCGGTCTAGATATCCTATGCCGGAATCCTCCGTCGGCATAGGCATCCTACCGGAACACACGGTATATCATTACCAAACAAACTCACCGAAATACAACACATCGGTCTATCAATCACCCGATCATATCACAAGGCAGTAGTTCACGTTATATCAAACATATCATACCAGACACGTCATACCAACATATCATACCGAGCATATCATACCATAATCCTCAATTTAACAACGGATAAACCACATAACAAGTATTACAAGTCATCGATCACAACAACACAACCAACACGCAGTCCTACGGGCCCAACCAGGGACTCACATGTGATACTACAGCACAATAATCCCAAACCTACGGGAACGACCTGGCCCGCAAGTTATCTCTCATTCTACACGACTACACTCGTTCCTCACATCCTACATGCAATTCTACAGTTATATCATTTGTTCATAACCTATATGCATACTAGTAACTTTCCGCAATTAAACCAGTATCCGCTACTTTTGCCTACCTCAATCGCTATCCAAACGCTTAGTCAACGCGAGTCGCCTAGTAGCCTCCTCCGCCGGGCTCGGAAACCACGTCTAAGATCACAAGTAATGCGAGAATTAATAGTAATTCAAGGATAGTTTAAAGAGGAAACATCCCAATTTAATCCCCAATAGTCTCGGTTATAGATAACCTTCCTAATTAACCGAAAATGACTAAAATGGGGCCTAAAGGCTCAATTCTGATCCATCATGGTTCGGGTAACGGAGCCTTGACGGACTCCGTGACGGTTCGGGTCACGGAACCGTGATGCTCACCGTCACGGGTGACGTCACGGAACCGTGACGTGTGCCGTCACAGCCTCTGTCACGGAGCCGTGACGTGCTCTGTCACGGTTCCCGTCACAGATTTGTGACGGTTCCGGACAGATTCGTCCTTCTTCTTCCTCCAGCTTCTTTACCACGAAACCAGACCCTCCAAACTCCATTTTTGACCTCCAAAACCTCCAAAAAATAGTCCCAAAACCCTCAATGCTCCAAGACCCATAGTGGGTTTCATCAAAACAACACAAACCCAAATGATTTCCACCCAAATCATCCACTTTCTCTTCATAAATCAAGCTTTTAACACCAAAATCTAAAACCCAACGAAACTTCAACGTCCAACTTTACTTTTATCCACAAATCAATCATCTAAACAATCCAAGCTCAAACCCAACCTAATTCATGCTTTCTCTAACAAACCCATAACCTCAACCTTCATCAAAATGGGATTAAATTGAGGGATTACCTTGGGGAATGAAGAAGAGATGAGAGCTAGTAAAGAATCTAAGGTTTTGGTGTAGAAAACACTCAAAGGAGCCTCCTTTCCTCCTTTTTCTTCTTCTTCAAGTTATGGAGCTCCACCTTCTCTCCTCTCCTTGTGATTTTCGGCCAACACAAGAACAAATGGGCTGAAATGCTCTCAAGTGTCCCCTTTAACCTAAATTAGAAGAGACTATTTTGCTCTTTAGCCCCTCTATCTCTCTCTCTTGGTCAAAATAAGGGTAATTAGGTCAATTCTCACCCTTTTCTTCCCTTCCAAACCATCATTGACATGTGTCCATGTGGGGACCACCTCTACCCAAAATATCTCAGCATAATTAAATTAAATCGGTTTATTCCCTAATTTGACCCCGTTTGACCCGCGGTTGACTTTTTCACAAAAGTAGTCATTAGCAAGGAAACAATCCAACTAAGCTAACCGTAATGACGGCTAAGCTTTTTAGGTCCTGGAAAGGTCCCGAATGACTCCCGGAGTCATCGGTTGACTTTTCCAACGGAAAGTCAACTTTCACCAAACTTCGCCGGTTCGACCGGGATCGATCGGGGGCGGTTCTTACAAAAGGAATCCATTGCTCTAAGGAGGGGTTCTTGGGAAGAGCGCTGCTTCCCGAAGAAGTGTATGATAACAGGTTCGGTCATACTCTACTGTGAATACAGCGTTTAGGCATGACCTCGAGCAATCGCAATCAACTTCGTTTAATTTTATTATGTAATCTTTGTGGCATCCCATCCAAAACCGTCAAGGGTGGTCATATTGTGAAAAGATCACCGAACATTATAAATGTTCTAAGTCTTTTCTTCTTGGTCAGAGAGTCTCTGATGCACTCTACAGTTTTTGAATCTTTTGCTTAATGAAATACTGCACCTTTTAGTATAAAAAAACGAACGTAATTGTCAAATTGTCTCTCTCTAAGAAGTGTATCGCGATATAGAAAGTATAATAGTTAAACTTCATTCAATTATTTAATATAAATAATATTAGAACATAATGTAAGTTGGGAATTTTTCGTAGGGTTTTTTATTATTGAGTAAAGAATATATATGTGGGTTATAATGGTAAGAGGAGTCTTAAGACAATCGTGATAGAATATACAATAATACAAGATATATACTAATAAGTTACAATCCTGAAACTATATCTCTACCACACCCCCGCAATCGAAGCAGGGCGAGGGAAAATGCTGAGGCTGGACCTGAACTCTCCAAATAATGTTGACGGGAGACCTTTCGTAAAGATGCCAGCAAACTGGGATGATGATGGTACATGAAGCATACGAATCTGACTTGTAGCAACTTTGTCATGTACAAAATGCAAGTCTAACTCGACATGTTTAGATCGTTGGTGTTGTACTGGATTACTAGACATGTATACCGAACTAATGTTATCACAAAAAAAAAACAATGATAGAAGGAGAGAGAAAGAGAGAGCAATTCAACTCAAGAAGAAGGTTACACAACTAACATGATTCAGCGAAGACGTTGGAAACGCCACGATACTCGGCCTTAGCACTAGAACGAGACACAATATGTTTTCGTTTGGACGACCAAGAAATAAGGTTAGAACCGAGAACAACAAAGTACATAGGAGTAGACCGACGAGTGCCAAGACAACATGCCCAGTCGGCATCAGAATAACCGACAAGAGAGAGTGTGGAAGAGAGACAAAGATTAAGACCATGAGAAAGAGTACCCTATATGTAGCGAAGGATGCATTTAAGAGCAGAGAAGTGAGGATCATGGGGATCGTTTACGAACAAGCAAATTTGTTGAACATCATAAGCAATGTCGGGGCAAGTGAATGTGAGATATTGGAGGGCGCCCTCTAGACTCTGATATAGGGAAAGGTTAGAGACTGGGAACTAGAGGACGAGGAAAGTTTAGATTTAGTGTCGACGCGAGTGAGACATGGACGGTAGGAGGTCATGTTGGCTCGAGCAAGAATTTCGCGAGCAAAATTTTCTTGCGAGAGGAGAAGACCAGAAGAGGTGCGAGTAACTGAACACCGAGAAAGTAATGGAGAGGATCAAGGTTGGTCATAGAAAAATCCAAGCTGATGCGAGAGGTGAGTGTTGAAAGAAGATCAGTCGAAGACGTAATGAGTATGATGCCATCAACATAAAGTAGGAGAAAGGCGATAAGAGAGCTTGCACGGTAAATGAAGAGGGAGGTATCAGCCCGGCTGCTAAAGAAACCTATAGAGTGGAGATAGGAAGCAAATCGTTGATCTCAATCTCAAGGGTCTTGCTTAAGACCATACAAAGCCTTCTTAAGGCAACAAACATGATTAGGAAATGAGGGGTCATGAAAGCTAAGAGGTTTTTTCATGTAGAGAGTTTCAGAGAGGTCACCATAAAGAAATGTATTATTTACGTTGAATTGGTGAATAGGAAAAGAGCGAGAAACTGAGAATTTTTCGGATGGTAGCTGGTTTGATGACATGGCTGAAAGTGTCATCGTAGTCAACGTCGGGTGGTTGGGTGAATCCTTTGGCAACTAGACGAGCCTTGTAACGCTCAAGAGAATCATCATAATGAAATTTATGATGCAAGATCCATTTGGATCCAACAATGTTGACAGTGGATGGGCATGGCACCAAATCCCAAGTGTCGTTGGCATGAAGAGTAGAGAGCTCGGCCTTCATGGCTTGTTTCCAATGTGGATCACAAAGCGGCTGAGTCGAGGAGCGAGGAATGGGAGAGTGAAAAAATGTGGATATATGAAGATCAAGAATACGACGTGGCTTAAAGATGCCAGCCCTACTCCGTGTGCTCTTGAGGTGAGAAGGATGTTGCGGTGGATTAGGTAAGGATGGTTGGACGAGGGAGGAACATGGAGTACAAGCAAGGGACGGACGTGACGAAGCACGTGCAAGAGAAGAGGGGAACGCGATGAGAGAGTGGGATCAGGAGTGTCAGGGACTGGATGGTAAAAAATGAGAGGAGATATATCATCGTAAGGTGAGTGAAGAAAGTCATAAGAGGTGGATGGTTCAGATTAGTGGTGAGAGGAGTATGGAAAGATGGATTCATCAAAGGTGACATGATAGGAGATGATCACCTTACCTGTAGAGAGGTCAAGATAACGATAACCACGATGATTACACGGATGGAAAAGAAAGAAAAAAGTACTAGAGCGAGGAGAAAGTTTGTGAGGCCTCATAAGAGTACTCTAGGAGACGGAGGGGTAGGATCAAAGAGCGGGTCGCTACTCCTCATCGACATCCCACGATCATCGAATCCCATGACTGGCGTTCCCATGCCTTGTCTCGTTGATGCTGCTTCCTAAACCACAATATACTTATGGCCTCCACAACCCATCGGAGAATAACTCTATAGTAGCACTGATTTTGAACCTTACAAAAAGGATAAAAAAGTGACTGGGTTGACCCAAAACCGAGGAACCCACCGCCAAAATCCCATGTGGGATAAGATGACTAGGACGATTGAGATCGGGGAACCCATCGCCAAAATCTCATAAAAGATAAGACGATTAGAGCGACTCGAGATCAGGGGACTCACCGACGACACCCCATAAGGGATGGACAAGCCATATATACTGAAAGAAAGACAAAACAAGCTTGACAAATCAAAGGATTGGAGGAGGAGGAGGAGGAGGAGAAGAAGATTGCGACGATGGCTAGATTAAAGTGCTCTCACGAGAGAGAGATAAGGAAAGTTGTGTTAGGAACGAATCTTCATTCAACTGTTAACGAAAATTAATAAAAAAATATTTAATGAATATAAAAAAACTTAATGAATATAAAAAATGAATCAACGCAAAAAAAAAAGAATTAATTATAATTGAGTATTTATAATTAAATGGATAATTACAATTAAGGAATTGGTTATTTAAATAAAACTAATTGATTGTAATTATTATATAGATGCTCGTTATCCCATCAAGTGACCTAAATCTTTTACCATTTTCAGGTCGAGGCAAGAAATGACTACCGCAAACTGCATTCGCACATCTACCATTCTAGAGATCGTCTCTCGGTATTTGTTCCTGATATAATCGAGTATTTCGTTATAAGGTTAGCATTTAAAACCTACGAGTTCGGACTATGTCTCACCACTTTATTTTTTATCATCTCTATATTGTTTATCTACTTATTATCATGATTAATAAAACTTGCATTACTATAGTTAAGAGAAAAGTGGTGTTTGCAAGCAAAGAAAAACATTTTATTACCAAATATTCACGGAAGGTTCGAAACAAAGGTTAATTCTACCTTAGTATCTTAAATCATTCATATTTTATTTAGAGTATCCTAAGTATTTATTTTGTCACTTCAATACCCTAAACTTTCATTAATTCATTTAGAGTATCTTAAATCTTTTTTGTGTCACCTTAGTATCCTAAACTTTCAACAATTCTATTTTAGTACCCATTGTTTATTTTCCATATGATTTTTGATTCAAAACAAATAAAATAACTATAATACTCTTCACTAACAACTAAATTTATGGTAAAGTTAATATTGAGTATTAAAATGGAATTAATGGAAGTTTAGAGTATTAAAATGACATAAAAAAATTTAGAATACTCTAAATAAATTAATGAAAAATTAAGATAATAAAATGATACAATTTATTTTAACTATATTTTTAATAAAATAAAAAGATTTAAAATACGAAGGTAAAATTATCTCTCAAAACAATGGAAAATGCTTTAGGAGAATTCTAGCCCTAGTCTGCTGCTATGGAGCTACCGTCTGCCGCTTCTACTGCTGCGTCGCTTGAGGCATTCGGCTTTGCCGTCCCCGTGTTCACATGTCCTGTCCAGATGACCTCGCAGATCACGCCTGGTGCAAAGTTTATCTACGGATAGGAGTGACTTGCCTTTCCCCAACCCTCTTCCACCCCTCTTGTGACCCCTGAGCCTCCCACTCCGATGACCATACAACCCCGATCTTGTTCGTTAGCCTCGCTTGGCCCTCCCATCTCCACCCTCTTCCCGCCACCACCCTCACCTTCACTCATACCGCCATCATCCTCTTCCTCCTTTCCACAGGGCTCGCCCCGGCCTCCTCTGTCGGTGGGTTCTATGGCCCTGATCTCGGACTCGCTGAGTTCGACGGAGACCTTTGCTCTGCGAGGATCGTCCCCCAACCTCTTGGTTTTCGCTGTCAATCGCCAACGGTGGGAGCGTTGGATCGGGGTGCGGCGGGTCTCAGTGACTTCGCCTCCAAGCCACAGGCCCTATTCCCGTGGTCCAAACCTGAATCCACCCTCTAGGCAGCCCGTCGTCGTGACCTCGCTCTGGGACCTACAACCTGGTCTAGGGTTCCGCCTCCGCTAGAGTCGTTGCGACATCGTTCTCCTCGTCTTCAGAGGGGGTCGGTTACGGACGTTCTGGAGTTTTCTACCGCCGTCTCGGTCAAGTCGGCGAAGTCTTGGTCTTGGGGCTGGACTCATGATCGTGGTGGGACACGATGGGGCATGATGGAGACATCTTCCACCCGGGTTTCCCGAAGCTCGATGTGGAGGAGGACGAAAGCACGGAATCCTTTGCCCCGGGTAATGAGGGTGTCTGTCCCGGCTTCTGCCAGGGTTATGGCTCGGTGTCCACCTACACCAGCTCCCTGGCTTCGTTACCATCTTCCGACATTCCGTTGGAGTCGCAAGTACCACCACCACCTGGATGTTGTGGCTAGAACGTGCAATGCCCGTGGCGAGGCATTGGGGGATGCAGCACCAAGACCGTTGATACTGGACCCGCTACCTAATTTTAGGTCACCTCGACAAGGGGAAGCCGACGTAACACTGGACCCATTCCCTAACCCGGGTCACCGGATCCCTAGTAGGGCTCCTAATTTTTCACATGCGATAGGCCGTCATGGGTGGTCCTGTCCCTCCCTCCTAGGATCTTTTGTATACCAACATGTCCTAGGGGCAGGAGTTGTTCGGCCCTCGGCTGATTCGATTGCTACCCCTTGTGCATCCCCAATTGGAGGGTTTAGAGGTAGAGGAAGCATCCAAAAAGAGGCGCAAATTGTTGAAGCTCCCGCGCCCGTACTTCATGAAGACAGGGTTGTTGGAGCTCGGAAGAGGGATGTGCCTACTGCTGAGCGGGATGACTTGTCACAGGCAGGGAAAAAGCCCCGTCGGGAGGAATGACGCACAGTCTGTGCATCGGGGACTGGCCTTGGGAGGGGTCCCCAGACGATGCTTTGCCTCCCACCATCACCATTACCGTCAAGGTCCCTCAGAATCTCCGAAACCCTTTCCCCCGTCTTCTTTCATTGCCCTAAGGGCGTCAAAATACCGTTTGTGACGGTTCCGATATTAAAAAGCACAATAAACCATTGTTCATTAATACTGACCTTCTGATGGTCGAGAAATCTGTTCTCGAATATACGATAATGTAATCAATTTTAAGTAATACAATTACACCTTTAGCTCAAAAAAATCTGTTAAAACAATGAGATGTCAATTTTATCTCGATAGCTCACAAAAGCAAGATGGACTTGGCCACAGGGGAAAGCAGCCCTAATCCAATAACAGAAGGATGAAGTGCGCTTTCAGGTACGACCCCATGTACGGTACCCACCTGACAGAACCGCAACCTCTCCGGATTGGAGCGTGCTTTACAAGCAGCGTAAGAGCGCGTGGGACGGAACCATCGCTCCTCTCTGAACGAGACTGTGGTTATGCCCTGAAACAGGGGTATTGATTCTCAGTCAAAGCTTAGTCCTCAAAACTCATTGTCACCACCATCACCATAACAGCCAAAAGCTCCTCAAAACGAGCTCTACTGAAAACACCACCTCTCTAAATTCAAGCCTCACTGGCACACAATTCGGAAGATTCACGGTTAACCCACCAACGCATTTTCTCGTTTTCAAAGGGTAAAGGGTCTGATTTTGATCTAAAATCGATAGCCCACCTCTTCCACTTTCAAGTTTTTCTCTCTCCAAATCTTGGTTTTTGAATGGGTCTTTGTAGAATCGTTGCATAAACGAGAAGGGGATGGGCGATTCTCGGTCTCCATTGTCAATGTCTAGCCTTCTCTGTGAAGAAAGTGAGACCAGTTTCAATGATGATGAGGTTGTGGTTGCTGAACCGGAGAATCTTGGTGGCGTCTCTGATGATGAGTATGTGCAAATGTTGTTCGGTAGAGAGACCCAATTGGGTTTGGGGAGGAATGAGCCGTTGGTGGCTGGTGATTGGATTGGACGTGCTCGCTTGGAGTCCATCACATGGGTTCTCAAAGTTAGTCCTAAAACCCCCATTCCTCTTGCTTCTCTTATTGAGTTATTGAATCAAGATTATAACTCTGATTGATGCTATTGTTGTTGAATCCAGACAAGGGCAATCTTAGGATTTCGATTGGAAACGGCATACTTGTCAATGACATATTTTGATGGGTTCATTTCAAGGCGGTCCGTTGATGTAAGTGTCCTTACACATTCCACTTTTGATTCTTTAATCAAAATAGGAATGTTTTTGATTCTGTAATCAAAAACATATTTTGATGCTTTTGTTGGTCAATTCTTTTTCTCTATTGTAGATTGACAAATCATGGGCAATTCGATTGCTCTCAGTGGCATGTCTTTCTTTGGCTGCCAAGATGGATGAATTGAATGTCCCGAGTCTATCCGATTTTCATACTGAGGAGTATGGTTTTGAGAGTGCAGTGATTCAGAGAATGGAGCTGTTGGTACTCAGCACACTGGAATGGAGGATGGATTCAATTACTCCTTTTGCTTTCATTCATTACTTCATCAGAAAGCTGCACAAGGAGCCTCCACAACCTACTGAAGCAGTCTCCGTGTCTAGGATTGTGGAGCTCATTGTGCCCATAATGAGAGGTACATTTGTGTTTATGATTTTGGCATTGAATAGAATCAGTTTAGTACTTGAAGATTGTGATTTTGAGTTCAGTTGTGTTATTGGGATGTAGATATCAGTTTGATCAAATACAGACCATCAGTGATTGCATTGGCTGGCACCTTGGTTGCATTGGATCATACATTGGCAAAAAGTGCATTGGAGCTGAAGATTAATCACATCTCTTGTGGGTTTCTCGAAACTGTGAGTCCTTAATGACCTCTATCCAAACCCATTATTGTTTCTGGAAGACATAGAGATAGTACATTCTGAAATTTGTGCCTAATTTTGACCTCTTGCACAGGAGCATGTGGTTACATGCTATCAACTATTGCAGGCACGGGAGGCTGAGAAAAACCAAGTACCAAGGGTCATGTATACGCCGGATCTGTATTCAAGGCCACATGATGCTATAGAGAATCCTCCGCTCAATCCCTCAACCAGTAAGAGAAAAAGGCTTTCTTTTGATGACTGTGATCAAGGCCATGACATGCCAGATAAGAAAAAGATAGGATAGAGTGTGTTGAATTGGTCTTTTTAGCTAAACTGGAATCAGTAGTGTTTTATTAAGAAAACAGATTGAGGAAAGGGGGAAATAGAAAAGATTGAAAGAAGAAGTGCTTTGGGCTCCATATGAAAGCTGGTTGCGTAAGACCTAAAAGAAGAGGACATAAGAGGATTGTATTGTTTCATTTTTTTTTTTTTTTTTTTTTTACGATGTCTCATGCAAACCCTACCTTTTGATGGGAAGCTTGGGATGCTTTACTTTTCTGGTGTCTTGGAGGTAATAGGATAGAAATGTGGGAGTGAAGGGAGAGGGAAAAGAGTAGGGCTGTGTTAGTGTGATTTGATGCATCTATGTTAGATGTTGGCAATTCAGAAAAGGGTCTGTAAAGGTGAATGTGATTGGGTTTTGTTTGAATATTTGGGGGTGGCTTTTGAAGAGGGCCCTTCTCATTCTTTTTCTTCTTAATTTGAGAAGAAAAAGAGTCCATTTCCATGTGAAGATGAAGCTTTGGTGTGTTGATATTGAGAAAGGTTGATGAAACCCAAGACATAGTTTGTGGAATCAAAAAGGAATTTCTATGCTGAGTATACCTTTCATTCTTGTGTGTGCTCAAGAGAGGAGGCTACATTTTTCTATGCCTCAAAGCTTTCCCATGTTGATCATTCCATCCATTGTTTACAATTACTTTTATGTAATCTAGGATGATTACTTTTCTTCTTTTAATTTTATCTAGCAATTAAAAAAAGGCCCTTTTCTTTTTTATATCAGCTTGATAGTTTTTGCAATTTCCGTATTATACCGGTTTACATAAAGATATTATATTTGGATAATGGGTTTGATTATTGATGATCAATATGATGTTAGGTAGCAGCATAATCCATATTCAGATTCAAACATGAAATCTGATACTAACCCAGCTACAAGTTAGTTGAGAATCATTGGATTAAAAATCTGGGTTATCATAACGAGACTTTTGGAATTATTTGAGCACTATGTATGTAATCTATGGTTTATTTAAATATTATCTGATATGATGAAGTTGCAAAATAGAATTGTGAATGCAATATATGCTCTGTCAGTGAGAGTGAGAATAAGATAGCAACTGCCAAAGAGTTGTGGTGCTTGTGCATGCAGCATCTTGGTGGTGCAGATTTTGAATCTTTCACATCACCAAATAAAAATATATACTTTGACAGAACTGAAAATCCATTAAAGAGAAAAGAAAAGTGTGGGAAGGAATCCACCCTAAAGATCTGGGGAGATCAATGTTGACATGGTACAAGCTTGTTTGCTTTCTATTTAAGTTAATAAAACCCAAATGTCCAAAGCCAAGACCCAAAAAGATGATTCAAAGCAGTGCAGTGTTGTGGTATGTTGGGTCAATGAGAGTTGCTTCACATGATTCACCTCTCCTCCTCCTTGGGAAATTTAGTTTTATACTGTAATTCTTTTCTGATATTTGTACTGCAAAATGCAATAACATATCTCTAATGTCATATACTTTGTTTACAAGCTGTCTCACACCCCCTTCCTTCTCCAGTCATTTTCATGATGGTGATCTTTTTTGTTTGAGTTATGACCACTGACCAGTCAGCCACAGCTCTCTTTCTCAGGCACCACCACAACCACCACCACCACCATCACCATAATATAATCCATTGTCAAGTGTGTATGATTCATTCATTATTGACTGATGTCCTTTTCCCATATCAGAGGACAAGTACAATGCAACCCCTCCTCCCAAGAAATCTTGATGTGATGCATCCCTCTATATATATTAACATAACACTCACCTATATACATAGTACTTGCTTATCTGTTACATTATTTTCACTTCCCCTTCAAAAAAAAGCCTTGTTTGGGGGAAACATATGTTGCTTCAAAAGATAAAGCCAATGAGAAAGGGAATCATTTGAGCCTCAACTTGAGATTTCCCACTGTCTGCAATAAAAGAAAAGTAATTCACATGAATTAATTACTACACTCCAAAGTCTGTACATTGTTGAGCCATTCAGCTATCTTGGCATGCTTGTCTAGTTTCAGCTTGATCCAACAGGGATCACCTTTAATGCTGGAGAGTGAGAGGATGAGTGTGTTCAGTATGAAATGAGAACAAGGGCCTTGAAGACCAGACATTATACCATATGACAAGGAACTGAAAGAGGGACTCACCCAAGATATTCATCCACATCACTCACCCATACAAGCTCAACACCACTCACTGCTGCTCTTGCTGTCAATCCCAAAACTCAACAACTCATGATGCACATATTGTAAGTATTTTTCAATGTGAAATAACAAGATCATGATATGTTTACCAGTTAAACATGCCGATGCAAAGTTCAAAGTGAGGGCAACAACATTAACTGGACAAATTTTTGAATGTTTATGTCCCCATTTGGCCACTGTCACTAAGGTGGAGAAGTTATCATCAAAGATTATCACACCAGCACTCTCTTTTGCCACCTTACAATTCCGAATTCAACTTTTGAGCATGATATTGTCAAAAACAAACTCACCCATTATCAAAATATAAACTGTTCATTGACTAAACTTGTTCAAAGTTCACTGACTATATTAGTGACATTTTTACCTTAGTAAATTATGGGTCAACCATTTATGATAACATATCATGTATATTTGATCAAATTATTTCACTGATCAGATAAATCTTTGGAGAAACCATAACAGCAACCCTGAACTTCTCCTGCAAAGCTCAAGTCTTGGTTTATCAAGGAAGTTAATGGGATATCATATTTCAGTCCACTCCACATTGACAAAAATATCTTTTCCGACCAATCCATGATCATAAATAAGTCACATTGCTATCCAAACCGACACCAGATCAAAGAAACTGTAGTGATATTTCTAAATTTCTCAAAAGCAACAGAGACAGACAATTCCAAATCTTACAACAAGTTGTATTCTAGTTTGATAAACCCAAATCTTACAACAAGTTGAATACCACATTACATAGGTCAGCTCCCTCCTTTCAAGGACAAAACACAAGCTATGCACATAGTGGACATCACTTTGTCCCCAAGAGACTAGCATATGAATATCAAATACTTTCTTTACCCTATACCTACCCAATGTATCTGGAATGGATTGGATATAACGTTGGGCCATTAATGTAACACGACAAGGATCCGAGTCCTAGTATATCTGTCTTGGTTAAAAGATCCACCCAAGGTCACAAAATGAAATTATAACAACATCCAGATTAATCTAAAATCATTTACATTTCAGAAATAAATGTTGTCAAGGTAAAAAAATCAGGTATAGTGGATGAGAGAATATCTCTCGTTCAGGGAGTGAGTAAGAAAATAAGGTTGGATGAACCGGAGTCCTACTACTCATCTTAAGGCATCGAGAGTACAAGTTCAATAACTTTCGATGAGTCTAATCAAGAAATGTGTCCAACATGGCAGAAGATAGCAAAGAATAAAGCTAAAGAGCATGTACAACAAAAAGACCTTGGTGAGGGAGTGGGAGTGCAGAACTTGTGCTGACTGGACAAAAGTGAGGGAGTGAGAGTGCAGAAAAGTGGGTGTTTTGCAACAGAAAGGACCTCTGAGATCCTGGGAGTGCAGAACAATGCTGACTTGATTATTAATTGATATTTTACTGTTTTATTTATTTCGTTATCAGAAACCGTTTAAATTATATAAACAAATGTGAAAAAATAATTAATAACAATAAAAAATAATAAATAAATTTAACACGAATAAAAATGAACTTTTAATAATGGAAAAGAAATCAATAAAGTATGTGTATGGAATAATATGGTCAACTATGTAATATTCATAGTAGTTGCTATAACGAAAAATCTTTGAGTCGGACCGGATATAAATACACACAAAAATGATAATATGGTCAAATATATATTACATAAAAATGTTATTTTATTTGAAATATCATCCAACACTAAATTATATAATATATAATCTATTAAAAAGAAGATTTGATTTTAAATTTTAATATGCATTTCACTCCAAAATTAAAAGTATATCATATAAATTATAATAAAACATAATAACAAAAATTCATCTAGCTCAATGGTAGAACCACAAGGTTTTAACCTTGAGGTTGGGAGTTCAAATCCCACAATTAACAAAAAAAATTGTTTTAAAAAAAAAGCACACACGCGGAAGCCAGGTGTCGGCCCGACATTAGGCCAGCATGGCCAAGGAGCAAGGAGCGCGTCTGCGAGCCCGGCCCGCGATTGGGGAGCGAGGAGCGAGGCCCGAGTCCAGGACCGCGCCACGGGCCGCGCGAAAACCAGCCCACAACGGAACGGTCCGCAGACCCAGCGCGCGCGGGCTGAGGGCGCGGCCCGATCCGTTGTACACGCTCTAAAGGGAACAAGAATGTGGATGTCAATGATGTTAATCTTTTTCATGATTACATTATAATAATATAAATCGTGTTCTTAAATGGTGTTTACCTTCTGCATAAGATTAACAAATTTGACAAGAGTCGAAGAGAGAAGGAGAATCTAGGAGACTAAGGAGAAGCATTTGTTCAGCCGACCTTAATTTTCTTCTTTTTATGGATGATCTGTCAACCTCCAGTGTTACCAAACACTTCTTTCTCATGGTGCGAGCCGTGGTGTAAGGCAAGGACACCCGTTACAGGAAGATTTCGGATGCCGCCTCTTCGGTGAACGTCAAGTACGTTCCTCGTCTTTTCCTGTCGTCGTTTTCGTTTTATACACAAGTTGTAAAGACCGGGGAAATTAATATTTAAGTTATTAAATATTAACGTCGAGGTTTGGGAACGAGTTTAAATTTTGGATCGAGTTCAAAAAAAAAGGGAAAAAGAAAAGAAACCAAAAGAAAAAAAAGGAATCAGGGTTGGGCCTGATCAGACTCGACTTTGGGCCGAGACAGACCAGGCCCATCGCACGCGCGCGCCAACGTTGGCCCAAGGCCCACGCACCCAAACCCTAGCACACAAAACTCGCCCCAGCGCCGCTTCAGTTCCATTTGCATGCACGAAGTTCGGGGCGCGTCTTCAACTGCACTCCCGAGCTTCGTCTTCCTCGTCTCACCTCCGTTCATCGTCGCCGGAGTTACAGCGCCTCCCTCGCCTCACCCTTCTTCCTCCACCCTCGCACCTCCCTCGCCACCAAACACCACTCCCGTACCAGAAACCACTGTTACCCCTTCTCCTCCTTCGATTCGAACACCACCGCCACACCAGAGCTTCGCCGAGCCCTCATCGGAGAAAATCAACGACGGTAAGTCACGTCCCGACCATATCCGTCTTCCCCTTCCCTTCTTTTCTGGAAATCGAACACGAGCAAGCTTGTTTGGGGCCGAGCTTGGCCGGAGGTGCTCGCCGGAGTTCTTCGATCCAGATCCGAGCTTCCCAACGCTAGCGAAGACGCTCGCCGTCAGATCTGGACGGAGAACCACGCCGGCGACCTCCCCCCCACCTCTCCTTCTCCTCATGACGCTTCCACGCCGCCAAAAACCACCTTTCCTGAGCTTCCTGTCACCATCCTCACCGTCGAGAACCACACTCGAGCGCCGCCGCCGTGGCCAGAATAGTACCGGAACCCTAGCCGTCTCTGACATGAGCGAGCTTGGGCTCGGGCCTGGAACAACACTCGAGCTCGGGCCTTAGCTCTTGTATGGGCCTTGGGCCGGACTAGGTTTGGGCCTCGGGCCTGGGCTGGATCTGAGGTCCGGGTCCTCAGCCGGGTTTGGGTTCGGGTCTGGGTCGGGCTTGGGTCAGGTCCGGGCTGGATGACTTGGACGGGTCGGATCTGGGTCAGATTCGGGTCCGGATCTCGGACTCGGGTCGGATCCGGGTCAGGCCAGATTAATTAATTAATTAATAATTTGGACTTAAAATCAGATAAATACCTGGACTTCGGACAACTTACCAGACTTCTAAAGGACGTTTGGAAAACGAACTTTTCGACTTAAATTATTAATTTGAGGACTGTTACAAGTTGGACCGGGACTGATAACGGTCCCTTTTGTGTTAAAACCAGGCCTTTACCCCGAGCACGGAGAAGACCGGAGTTGGCCAGGACGTCAGCAGCTGGGAGACGCAGCTGTTGGTTCTTCTAGACGTAGGGATTACCTCGAAACCCGCTTTATTACGGTCGTTCTAGAATGCATATAGGGAAACCTAATAATCGGATAAAGAACTAGTATGCTTGTAGGATGAGAACAACTAGCATAGGCGATTGAACTGTGAACATTTACGATTTCAGTCTTGGGAATTTTTGTGCTGGTAGAATCGGGCCATGTCGCGCCTGTAGGACTGTTTGCTGAGTGTATCTGATTGTGTGCTCTGTGCTGCTTGAACGGTTAATAAATAACGAACATGAAAACGAGTAGAGTTGAACTTGGTGATGCATATTAGTGATTGAGTCACCTTCCTGTTTCTCTGATTTGTTGAACTGGGGATGTTGGGGTTTGAATACCGGTCAAGCCGGTAGGGGTTACCACGTGGAGTGTGGTGTCGGTAAGTAATGGTAAGTGCGGAACAGTTGTGAGTGTAATTAAGGGTCAAAGCATATTGTATTCGGGGTAACATGTCGTTGCTATGTGTGGGCAAGTGTGCCATGATTGTTATGATGTAAATCATTGGTTGTGATATGTTCGGCTGAGTGATAGACCGACGTGATCATGATTGTGGTGGTGGTGCTTGAATTTGACTGAGTATTGTTGTGTCTGTGACATTTAGTGTTTTTCGTGTTATTTGTCGTCTTACTCCGATGCTACGTGTTCCGGAGAGACTTGTTTCACCCCGATGATATGTGTCCCTTCGGGGATGTTTCTGGGAGGATATCTTGTTTCACCCTGATGATCTGGATCGCTTTGGAGACATTTTCGAGAATCCCGATGATATGTGTTCCTTGTGGGAACGTTTCCGGGAGTCCCGACGATGTGTGTCCCATCGCGACCAAGGGGTATTTCGGTACGAAGTATTGGTTTGTGTGTGGTTCGGAGTCTTGTGGCTTAAATCATCTGTATTTCCGTAACTTTGGGTGTCTTACTTGGTTTGTTCTCGTCGTTGTATGCTTGGCGTAATGGTTGGTGATTGAGTTAAAGTTGGTATGGTTAGACCATTGAGCGTCAGGTTAAAAGGGGTTTGTCTTTAAATTGGCTTAAGGGTTGCACCTTCATATCAAACTTTTAATGTAATTTAAATTGTGGAATAACATTTTTGGTAAATCCGTGATAAGAAGGCTTTTATGGTTTTCCCTACTGAGCGTCAAGCTCACCCCTTTACCGTGTTTTCTACAGGTAGTGGCCTTGACTTGGAGTAGAGGACATCGCGGAGCATGGGGCTCTGATACCAAATTGTCACGCCCCAAATCTGGTTTTGCCCAGACTCGAGACGTGACTAAAGATTTACAGTAAAATAAAAATAATGAGATAAAATAAAGTTTCCAAATGATATAAATCCTTCAAAATGTAAAGAGTCACAGCTCAAACGGTAAAACACAATATCGAACATAAAATATTACACGTCTCTAAAACTAGCTAAACCCTCAAGCTCCGAGAGTCCGGCTAATACTGCTCCCGTTCAACACCTGAAACACCACAAAGACAGGAGGGGTGAGCTTACGCTCAGTAGGGAAAATGCATAACCAGTCACCCTTTTAGTTTAAAAAACAGGAGTTCACAAGTTCATTCAAATCTTAATAAAACAAGAAACCAAACCGATGATGAAATACGGAGGCAAACCGAATGTTTAACAATTTCAAAGAGTCGATAACGATCATAAGGAAATAAAGGAATCGCTGCATTTCTTAAATACTCAATAGAAGATCGAACGTTCAAGTAATGTCGTGGGACATGAAGTCGCCACCCTCCGATCCACAATACTCGTTGTGTCATGTCGGATTTTCCCTCGGTCCAGAGGAGACGCATAACGTCGCAAAGACGTATAACGTTGAGAATGCCGGAAACATCCCTAGGAGGACGCATATCATCGGGATTCTCAGATCGTATCCAAAGGACCACATGTCATCGGGACAATAAAATAATGTCGTGGGACATGTAGTCGCCACCCTCCGATCCACAATACTCTCTGTGTCATGTCGGATTTTCCCTCGGTCTAGAGGTATAGCATCCCGCCGTCCCACACAGGGCCCCACGCGCGGCGATGTTAGGTCTGCAGCCCAATACACCCCAACCCCTCTGGTGTATTGTCCACAGACAAATACCAACATAGGTTGTTGGTGAGACATGAACCCAATACCTCACCCTTTATAGCATTTCCTTGAGTGATGCTATCACCAATTGAGCTGGTCACGCCCCAAATCCAGTGTTGACCGGATCCGAGGCGCGACTTAGTGAAATATCGAATAAAGACAAATTAAGATGAAATAATAACTAACAAAGATAAATAGTATAAAACAACGGAGTTAAAATCCCTGAGTCCTACGCTCAGTAAAATACATAAGTTCAAAATAACCGTCTCGTCACTACGAAAATATAGTAAACAAAACCGGACCCTCGCTAGCCCCATGATCTGCGATGTCCTCTACTCCAAGTCAAGATCACTACCTGTAGAAAACACAATAAAAAAAGTAGGGGGTGAGCTTGACGCTCAGTAGGGAAAACCATCAAAACCTCCTTATCTCGAATTTTCCAAAACGCTTTTCCATTATTCAAAATATGACGAAGGTCTTAACGCTATACGACATTTAAACCAAAAGAAAGCCAAAACCCCTCTTAAGCTCGGATGCTCAAAGTCCAAAACTGCCAACACCTATTCCACACAACGCGTACCCTGAGGACACACCACAGAACAACCCAAACACAACTTTCCAATACTTATTCAACGGAAACCCCAAGTACCCTCATAGACATTCCAAATAAGGCATTCTCAAACACACACTCATAACTAAGGAAGGCATCCAAGGTCACAACACAACAATATTCATTCAATTCAAGCAATTTCAATTACGTGGCCCGTAGCCCTCGCACGGTCTAGGGAGCAACCCTCTCGGCCCGGCGTAACCGCACACAACTTCCCCAACACAAATTCGGGATAGGCAGTCGGCCTCATCGCGGACGCAGCGTTTTACCGATGGACGGAAGGCAGGGAAATCGCCTCTTCGCGACCTCGTCTCTCGCGGTGCTCAACACAGCGTTTTACCGAGTGCTGCTCGGAAGGTAGGGAAATCACCTCTTCGCGGGACACAGCGTTTTACCGACTCCCGGTCGGAAGGTAGGAAAACCACCTTTCTCATGTAACCCAAGTACCCCAACAACAATACCCTACCGATTACGAGCCAGAAGGTACGATACACCTGACGGAAGTACTTCTCTCACACTTTACCGGCCGCGCATCAAAACAATCGCAATCACACTCACAGACAGGGCCACAACATATTTCAACAACCACCACAGCCAATAGGTGCACGCTCACAATCACAATCACACTTCAACAATCATCAAAGTCAACAGGTGCACGCTCACAGTCACAATCACATTTCAGCAATAACCACAGTAAACAGGCACATACCATCACTTACCGATACCACTCTCCACGTGGTTACCCCACCGGCTTTACCGGTATCCCCAAGCATTCCCAATCCAATATATCAAGTAAAATAGGGAAAAGCACTCAAATCACTAATCATGCGTTCTCTAGTCAATTCTACCCATTTTCTTATTCGTTATTTATTAACCGTTCAAGCATCAAAGGCATACACAGATACATTCAGCACACAAGTCCTACGGGCACAACATGGCCCGATTCTACCAGCACAACAATTCCCAAGACAGAAATCGTAAAAGTTCACAATTTGATACGTCTACGCTAGTTGTTCGTTGCCTATATGCATACTAGTTCTTTAGTCGTTTTATTAGGTTTCCCTATATGCATTCTAGTAATCCGTAATAAAGCGGGTTCGAGGTAATCCCTACCTCTTGAAGAACTAGCAGCGGCATCTCCTACCTGTTGAAGTCCTGGCCCCACCGGTCTTCTCTACTCTCGGGGTCACGGCCTGGTTTAACACAAAAAAGGGACGTATCAGTCCCGGTCCAACCCGTAACGGTTCTCAAAATTAGCAATCTAATCCAAAGTTCGATTTGTCCAAGATTCCTTTAGCAGTCTGATAAAAATCTGAAGCCCAGGCAATTAACTGATTTTAATCAAAGTCATTAATTTAATAATTAATTAAGTAAACCAGATCTGCCTTGACCCGGCCCGGCCCGAGTCCGACCCGAAACCAGGTCCGAACCCGGTCCAGAACCGGACCTAGGACCTGACCCGAGCCCGACCCAAACCCGGTCCAGACCCGAGTCCGAACTCGGCTCAAACCCGGTCCAGGCCCGAGTCTTGGGTCTGGCCCAAGCCTTGCCCAGGCCCAGGCCTGTCCACGGCCCGTCTTCGACCAGCCCAGTTCCCCAGCCCGTCAGACACGAGCTAGGGTTCAGGCGTCCCTCCAGCCCTCTCCGATGACGGCGACGGCGCCGGGATCCTCGACGGTGGCTTTAGTAGAGGTGGAGAAGCGTCTGAAGCTCGTGTAGATGGCGGAGAGGGCGTCTGGCACGAGATTGAAGCTCCTCCGGCCAGAACTGAGGCGGTGAGAGTTCGCCGGAGGGGATATAACCCCAGATTTGAGTGCGCGACTCCGGCGACTCTTCCCCGGCAACAACTCGGACAGAACGAGTCCGAGCTCGCTCGAAAATCAGAGAAGAAGGGACATGGAGTATGGATCTGAGTCGAGAGAAGCTCACCGGTGCAAGCTTCGTTCGATTCCGGCGAGAAGTACTTTGAATCGAACGGGGCGACGGCGATATATGCGAATCGAGGAGGGTGAGGGCGAAGAGAGGCGGGGTTCGGGGTTGAGACGAAGGTGAAGAAGAGAAGAGAGGGGAAGGGGAAGATGAAGCCAGGAAGATGACCAGAGTTATCTGGGTTGTGAGGCGGACGGCGAGGTTCGGGAGATCCGGTTCGAGAGAGGAACGGCGAGGGGATTGTTCTGACTCGGGAGGTGTGCGCTACAGTGGGAGGAGAAGCGTCACGTGGGGTTTTAAAGGTAGGGTTTGAGGCGTCTGGGCCCTGGGCCGAGTTGGGTGCGCGCGCGCGTGTGGGTTGTGTCCGGCTCGGCCCAATTCTAGTCTGGTTGACCCAAAAACTGAGTTGTTCCCTTTTTTTTCTCTTCTTTTTTTTATTCAAAAATCAACTCGTTCCCAACCTCGACGTTAATATTTAATAATTTAAATATTAAGTTTTTCCCGATCTTTACAAGAGGAGGCGCATAACGTCGCAAAGACGTATAACGTCGAGAGTGCCGGAAACATCCCTAGGAGGACGCATATCATCGGGATTCTCGAAAACGTCTCCAAAGGACCATATGTCATAGGGAACCAAGGTAATACTCCCGCAGGACGCATACGCTCGGGTGAAAATAATCAAGAAATCAATCCCCGTAGGGTAAACCATCCAATTGCCCCGCAGGGTCCGTAACCATTGCCCGCAGGCTCGATAATCAATACCCTGCAGGGTGCATATCCATTGCCCACAGGCTCGATAATCAATGCCCCCGCAGACTCAATAACCAATGCCCCGCAGGGTCCCTAACCGTTATCCCGCATGATCAATAACCAATGCCCCGCAGGGTCCCTAACCGTTATCCCGCAGGATCAATAACCGATGCCCCGCAGGATCCCTAACTGTTATCCCGCAGGATCTGCCAAACGATACCCCGCAGGGTCTACCTAACATTATCCCGCAGGATCTACCAAACAATATCCCGCAGGATCTACCAAGAAATGTTCCGTAGGATCACTCAAAAAATACCACGCGGGGTCTACAACCAATCATAGAAATACACACGTTCATCAATACACACCACACGGGATTCATACCCATAACTACACTTACTTGTACTTACCTCTTGCCCTCCACCGGTCAATCGATCACCTGATCGTGCCTCCTTGGCACAACCAGTCATACTCGATCAACCATTCAATCATTTAAGCATTCAATCAATTAACCAATGATTCAAGCATTCAAGTTCAACATTTAAACATTCAAGCATGCATTCGATCTAGTTTCATTAGACTCTTGATTATCCTTATGACTAGCAAACAGGCATGTGAAGCTAACACACAACTAATCCGACGGCTCATCACGGCCTCTCTACCAGTAAATCAATTCCCAAGTATTGAAAGCGAGTTAACTAGTGATTTGCATCCTAATCATGCATTTCTAGACTCGTCCGGTTATTAGTAATCGAAAGACGTTTATTCTAGTGATTTGCATCCTATATGCAATTCTAGGACCTTTCCGATTTTATTAACCTAATAGGCATACTAGTAATGAAATACTCGAGTAGTTAGGACTTTCCCTACCTTGTGGTCTTCCTCTAAAACTCTGCTGTAAAGCCGGTTAGTCTCTACTCCGTTCTTCACACGGGTTCCGGCGTGATCTTTGTTCTTCTAACTCGGGTCCAAGTTCTTCGTTCTCGAGCGAAGTCCCGTCTATGTTGACAAATAAATGTTTCATTTGAAACAGGTTAAATTTTGAACTTGTTTTCAAAACCTCGGACCAACGTCAATTAGGTGGGTAGAGTTAAGAGGTCTAAGTCGTGTGCTCAGTGACACAAGTGAAAATATTTGATGCGTAGAGTGGGAACGACACAAATCTTGATTGTCTCAATGGTTGTTTAAATTTGAATCTCTTTTTTATGATGGTTACATCGCTTGATTGAGATCCTTACCCCATTGACTGTAAGGTACAGTGATCGGTGAAGCCGAATGGTTGAGATCGGTAGTGGGTTAATGAGCAATGATCAAACCGTTATAAACCGGTCGTTGAGTAAATTATTTGTTAAGTGTGTTACCGCCGTGATTGGTCGTTCCATGATTGATAAGATTAAAGGGTTGATTTATTGAAGTGTATCGAGGTGTGAACTTATTGAAGTCTTGACTTCTTGACTTATTGAAGGGTTAAAAGGTTAAGATGTTGACTGTTATTTAAGGAATTAAAACTGTGATGATAATCCAATTGGGATGAGATTTAAGAGAAGAGTAGAAGTCGTGTATTCTTGCGCTCTTTTTAAGTGTATTGTGTCTATTCCGATGCTCCGTGATCCGGAAAGACTCGTTCTATCCTATGCTTCGTGATACGGGACTGGTTTTACTCCTATGCTTCGTGATACGGGACTGGTTACACCCCTATGCTTCGTGATACGGGAAGACTGAGTCGATGATGCTCCGACACCATACTTTGTTGTACTATTCTAATGCTGCGTGTTCTAGAGTGATGAAATGTTAGTTGTGTGTTAGCTTCACATGCTTGTTGCTTTGCGAATTGTGTGAGTTGATTGAGATTGTTCCTCCTATGGGAGTTTTTTGATTTGATTGAATACCGTTGATTGCTGTTGTGAGACGCACTAAGTTGCGGCCTTCTCTGCCTATATATAAAGTATTATATATATCTACTGAAACAAGTGTAGTTGGTCTTTTTATGATCTTTGTGGGACGCGCGTGAACGTCCTTGTGTTTTGATCGAACCGGTTGTTCTAAACGAGACTTCGTACTACCGATCCAAGTAGGATCCCTTTAAGACGCATGGGAATGTCCCTTTATGATAAATCGAACCACTTGAGTTAAATTGAATTATGATTACTTACGTTTTAAATGCAACGAGTACACGAGATGTCCCGTGTTTACAGTCCGAGAGGGACCTGGAGTCGCCCCGTTGTGGGCAGAGCCAGACACCAGCCGTTGGTCTGGCAGGGACAGCAAGCGCCAGGGTGCGGCTTCCACAGTGCACCAGAGTTTTGAGGTAGACCGGTAGGGTCACCATCGAGCGTCCCTCCAGTCGCAGAGTCGACTCAGGCGACCCCTATGGATGAGGTGGTTCGCGCAGTACCAGCAGCGCTTAGCGCTCAGCAGGAGACAGTAGTACCGGCACCAGAGTCTGTGCCTACGGCCGACGCCATCACTATCGAGAGGTCAGGTCAGATGCACAGCAACACGGCCAGACTCTCAGAAATTTTCGTAGTTTGAGTACACCAATCAATCCCGGGGGGGTTCAGACCCCGAGGCAGTTGTAGTATGGTTGGAGCGGATTACCCGCAACTTTGTTACTTCAAGAGTTTTTGGTTGGTCATCTGAGAATATTTTGGCGACCGTTCAGCTTGAGAGAGAAGCATGATACTGGTGGCAGCATGTGCAGATCAGGGTTGGAGGTGACTTTTAGTTGTTCATTATATTGTTCTTGGAACAATATTTTTTCCCTCGATCCGTTCGAGAGGACCAACACCAGCAGTTGTTGGATATGCAGCAGAGAGGGATGACCGTCTCTAAGTATGAGGCGAGGTTCACTTTCATGTACCGCTTCGCGCCGATGGCACAAATCGAGAAGAGCCGCTACGGGCGTTAGAGAGAGGACTCACCCCGTCTGTCGCAGATCGAGTTATTACCTTTAGAATGAGGATTTTCTGTACTAGTGAATCAGGCGCTAGCTGTTGAGAAGCATCTTCAGGAGACCGCCAGAGCGCGGAGGAACAGGCCGAGGCCGAGTGGCTTCCTAAAGCCGTCAAGGAGTCGCAATACTAAGAGGAAAAAGACCTCAGGATGGTTTCAACCACGGACCCAGTCCGATGGGACACGACGGGTTGGGGCAGCAGCGTCGGTTGGACCTGCCCCGGAGGCACAGTTTTTTCCTTCGTGCAAACAGTTTGGACATCTGAGCCGGAACTGCTCATGGAATGTTGTATTCACAAACCGTCCTACAGGTCGGCCTACGAGAGCCGATAAGAGGACATGCTATCGCAGCAGCAGATTCTTCCACCACCACCGAGAGGAGGACTTCTGTTTTAGCAAGACCGAACATACGCGATTGCCGGGCCCCGAGTTGAGGGACTTGATACCGATATTGAGATCGCTTAGAGTTTCCCGTTTATGATTTATATTGTGATTTGTGTTTGCTAACACTTGAGCTTTACACTTGGTCGTATTGTTTTCGTGGTTATTTTCTGTTGGATCGAGTTTCAAACTGGTAAGCCCACCCGTATCTTAAAAACACCGACCAGAGGTGCGGTAGTACCAACGAACGCCAGTTTGGGTTTGAAAGAGGAGTAACAGACCTAGTAGTACGGGAAGTTCTTTTCCTTCTTCGATAGTGAGAATCAAGTTTTAAAAACCGAGTTGGGAAACATCAAACGTTCATCGAATGCTATCAACATTGGACGCCTGAACGGAGAAAGGCTACGGTATGATCAATAAACAGTCCGACCGGCCACCGGAGATGACGAAGTGACGATAAGATCATAGTAGCGCAGCGGAAGCACGGTGGTCCCTTAACCCACATGCATCGTAATATCCAGCTTCTTCTACCTTCGCTAGAAGTTTTAGGTCACAAGATTCGAACCTTCGAGGCGACTTTATCACGACATCCCGGTTAACGAACGAAAAGTGCACGAGTATGTGTCGTACGTAAGATATTAGATTAAAGAGTGTTCCCTACGTTTTTCCCAGAGGGACTAATCGGTGGGCCGCCAGTTCACGAGCCACCCGGAACAGGTGGATGACACCGAAATTTAATCAGACGACTTTTCCAGTAGAGAAGAATACGGAGAACACGAACCGAGTACCAAGGCATATCTCCATCAGCAAGAGAAGATCGAACGCCAAACGTCCTGCGAGGACTAAGCATAACCATTAAGTTACGTCATAGAAGTGAGAGCACCTCACGTTGAGACCCGAAAATAGTTAGCGAAATACGACTACCACGAGCTTCCAGGCCAGTAACAAGATGGCACCGCGTGAAGCATCCACATGATAGGTCAGGTTTTGTGCCATGCAGAGCACAATGAGAATTTAGAGATTGACCAGTGATTGGTCCTAAGTTGGTTGAAAGACGTTTGGGGATCTACACACAGGGTACCCCAAAGACCGTTCAAATCCTCGAGATTTCAATGCTTGTTGTGGATTCACTATTATGATGACATGGATGCAACGACTTATAAGTTAGTCGATCGATATTATGTGAGCAAGTGTCAACGATAAGAGGAATATCGCAGGTTGGATACCCTTCGTGATCGATCGCAGTTGAGTGTTGATGGTTCTACTATGATCTAGAGCCGTGATGATTGATGTACGGCCGATCCGTTATCAGGTTGAGAACCTTGATGAGGTTTACTCGGTATGATATAATGATATGTTGGACAAGTGTGCCATGCTTGGTAGGGCATGAGCCTTGATTGTGGTACGTTTTGAGACGTGCCGCCTTCCGACTGAGTATCGGTGAATAGTATTATTTATTTGATTGTGGTACGCCTATCTTTCCACGAGATGTGGTGAAACGAGCGCTTGATCCAAACTCTGCAGTGGTGATGAGAACCTTGGTTTGACGGTTGCATATGTGTGTTACTTGCTTGTTTTGTGTGTGTTAGGTCGTGGCATGACCTTTTTGACGTTCCAGTATGAACTATTCTTGTGACGGTTGCTAAAGAGAAGCTGAGAAGTTACATCTGCGGATGGCTCCGTCTTTATCTGACTTTCGGGGTGTTTCGGTAAGACACCCATACCGACGGAAAATTCTGGTATGGCATGTCTAGACCAATGTCGATTGTTCCGGTGTGATACCTATACCGTTGAGGATTCCGTTTGAGGCATCTACATCAAGGTTGTTTGTGACGGTCCGCTGTCTACACCGACGTTGAGATTATGAACTGTTAAGAAATACCGTCGGTCAACGTCAAGTTTTATTTTGGTTACTACTTCGTGTATAATTGTTATGATGGGTCTTGACTTGGTAGTGTTTGAATTCTGTTGTGGTTAGTCCTTGTAACAGCTGCTAAAGGGAAGTTGAGAAGTAACGTTGGTGTGTGGTTCCGACTCTGTTCGACTTGTAGAGTGTTCCGGCATGATACATGTGCCGACGGAAAATTCCGGTATAGGATATCTAGACCGTCAATGGCGGAAGTACACCATGGATCCCTCGCTTGTGAGTTTTAATCGGGCGTTCCCTGAGATCGGGTGAACTGGAGCGCGTTCGCTTTAAATTTCGAGGACAAAATTCTTTTAAGGGGGGAAGACTGTAAAGACCGTTAAATTAAAAGAAGTATAATATTAATTTTATCGCCTTGCAATATCGTGGGAGGAAATCGAGGGGGAAAATTGGATCGACTTCAAAGAAAAAGAAAACGAAAAAGAAAAAGAAAAAAAATATATATATATATATATATATTTATATCTATAAGAGCAGGACTGGACCAGGCCCGGCGAGCAGGCCAAACCCAGTCCAGCCCGCCTTTGGGCCGGGAAGCTCCTTTGTCTCGCGAGGCCCATCCCATCTTCAGGCCCGAGCTTTATAACCCAAATTTTTAGGGTTACAGCTCATTTTCAGAGCTTCAGCTTCTTCACAAACGCAGCCCGTGTCCTCTCTCTCCCTTCTCGACTTCGACCAAACCACCACGCCGTCCAGCCACCGCCCGGACCTCCTTCTCCGTGCAACTCGCCGTTGTCCACACCAAACCCCCCCTTTCCTCTCGAACCAGAACCCCTCGTCCCAAGCTCACTCTCCGACCTCTCACCCCGTCTCCGTTCAACAAGCCCGTCACCGAGTCACCATCCCTTTTCCCTCTCGCCCGCGTCCCCTCCGCTCGAGCTAGTCGACGCCCTCGTTTCCGACCTCCGTTCAGTCCGAGGTTTCGCTCTGTTCAGTTCGGGGTCAGAGGGTTTCGCCGTGTTCCACCGCGCCCACGACCGCACCCAGCCTTTCCGCCGCCGTTCTCTCTTCTTCTACAGTGAGATTCTCACCTCGAGGCTCGGTCGCCGGCGATTCTTCTCCGGTCGTCAGAGACTTTCCAATCCTCTTCCTTCTCTCTCTGTTTCTTGGTTTTAGCCGTTTGTTTCTGGATCTGAGTATTGAGGAAACACGACGGTTGTTTCTGGACTTGTGGAGTTTTGAAATCGATTTGTTTGGGTTCTACATCTGTGTTACCAGGGAAGAACAAGAACAAAAGACTAAGAAATAAAATTTAAGTGTTTTGAGAACAAATTTCAGTTTTATTGTAAAAAGGGTTAAAATCAGTTGTCTTAGATCGGGATTTTGAACTGAAGGAACGAACCTGGAACCAATCGGACTTAGAACGGGAAATAAAAGTGGAAACGCAGAATCGGACCTCGGGAATCGTGCCACGAGACTCATACCTCGAAAACTGTGCATCGGGATCCGTGCCTCGGAAAACGTGCACCGGGTTCTGAGTTCGGTGCTCGGGTACTTGAGCCCGATTCGTCGTTTAAGCACGCTCTTATCCCGTTCAAGTTTAAAAAGACAACGTATTTAATTTACCTTGGGCCTTACCGGATGTGATCGTAAGTTTATCTGTAAACCCAGACTCGGAGTTAGACTTCGCCCGAGAGCTTGGACTTCGCACGAGAAGACGAAGGCCACTCCGGAACCCGTGTGAAGAATGGAGGAGAGACTGATCGACTTTACAACCGAGTGTTATTAGAGGAAGACTACAAGATAGGGGAAATCCTAACTACTCGAGTAATTTCAATAAAAATATGCATATTAGGATAATAAAATCGGAAAGGTCCTAGACTGGCATATAGGATGCGAATAACTAGAATAATCGTATTTCAATTATTAATAACCGGAAATGTCTATAATGCATGCTTAGGATGAGAATAACTAGTGTAACTTGCTTTCAATACTTGGAAATTGTCTTACTGGTAGAGAGACCGTGATGACCCCTCGGATTAGTTGTTGTGTTAGGAACACATGTTTGACTGCTTAATTTGAATAATTTAAGAGTCTAACGAAAATAGCTAAATCGTATGCTTAATTGATTGATTGAACGTTTACATGATTGGTTGATTGATTGAATGTCGAATGATCGACTGCTTGAACGGATGATCGAGTATGACTGATTGTGCCGACCGGTACAATCAGGTGATCGATGGACCGATGTTTCATGACAGGTAAGTATGGCGGTAAGTGTAAGTGTGGATATGAATTTCGTGTGGTGTGTATTGAGGAACGTGTGTACTTCCATGATTGATGATTAAGTGAATGTCTTTGATGTGTTGTGGTGAAAGTGTGATTCGATAAGCGTTGGTTGGTTGATGTGTTATAATGTATTTTCTTTATTCTTATTCTTGAATTTTTTGGTTGTTCGGTTCGGTACTACACCGGGGGAAGGGGGGGGGGGGGGGGGGGTAATCCGGTGCCGTTATGGTGGTTGGAGTTGGACAGATACTGTGAGATATTGGTTGAGTGTTGGAGCCTGAGGGCATTGGTTATTGAATATTGTGAGGATTGATTATTGGAGCCTGAGGGCATTAGTTATTGGATATTATGAGGACTGGTTATTGGACCCTACGGGGCAGTTGGATGGATCACTATTGATGAGATGGTTACTGCGGTTTCACCCAAGTGCGTGCGTCCTACGGGAGCACTACTTGGCTCCCTATGACATATGGTCCTTTGGAGGCATTTTCGAGAATCCCGACGATGAGCATCCCTATGGGATGGTTTCCGGTGCCCCGATGTATGTGCCTCCTCTGGACCGAGGGAAAATCTGATATGATATGGGTACTCTAGCGGATCGGAATATGGGAACCGATGTGACACCATAATCTATCCATGGATCGAAGGCTTGAGAAAGCGAGTGGTTGGCGTGATATTAATTGCTCCCATTTTAATGAGTTATGATTTGTTATAGTACTTTCATGGAATCTTTTAAGTTAATGTTATCTTTGAAAAAGCGATACTATTTCATTACACGGATTCCATAACATTTCATTGATTAATAGTATTTACTCGTTCCCAGTTGTGATGGTTTCCTATTTTACATTAATGTTCTCTATTTATTCTCTGGGAAGTTATCGTTATCCCTGAGAATGCGCTATTGTTATCGTTGCTTCTTATTTGTTCATTATATCTTTTGGTCTAAGGGTTTTAGGTACTTTTGTGACATCGAACTAAAGCAGTTTTAATATTAAACTTGGAGACGAAAGTTGTTTACGATATTCCCTACTGAGCGTAAGCTCACCCCTATTTGTTTATTTACTGTGTGTACAGGTGTGCTTGAGATCTAGGTAATTCGAGGCTCGGGAGCTTCCGGATGTCTTGCGGTTGTATTAGAGATGTGTTGGTCCACATTATTGAACTTTATTTATCTTATGTTACTTGTCAAGTTTTGACACTATATTTGAAACTTTAGATTGAATTATTGAGAAATATTTTGGACTCGCTTTCGACTTTAAAAGAATTTATTACTATTTACTACTTTTATATCGGTTGTTTCCGGTCATGTCTCGAGTTCGGCTAAAATCGTATTTGGGGCATGACAGTCCGGGCTTAGATTTACTTTATGTTTTCGTAGAGACGTACCGTTTATTTCGGATTTTGTATTGATTGAGCGTGGGACTCAACACTTGAATTTCTGTTGAACTACTTACTTTTACTTGATTTAAACTGATTTTATTTGAATTTCAATAAGTCACGTCTCGGGTATGGTCAATTCCTGATTTGGGGCGTGACACAAGCCATGTCCGAAGTCCGAGCCCTTTTCTCGGAGGTAAGTTTTGGTGGCAGCAACACAAGAATCTGGGTTGAAGGAGGAAGGAGAATTCGGAGCAAACTCTGACGCAAAGCTTCGGGTTTGCTTGCGAGGGTTTGAAGATAAGAGTCAATGGATATCGGTGATATGGTGATCGGAGGACTCGGATGATCGACATATATTGATTTCCAGACTCAGGAAAGAACTACTCCGCGACATCGCCAGGATCCATGAGTTAGGAGATGGATTATGGGATAGTGGGATGGTTTACTTTCCCATAAAACCCCAGGGTGGGTTATCCTGTTCTTCACCATCTGTTCCGAAGAACATAGTGTACTAGCAGGCAGTCGAGTAGTCACTGTTGCAGCCTCTCACGAGCGTCGGTCTCTGTTTTTGTCTTTTATTTTTCAGTATCTTGTTATTTCCCACTATTTTCTATGATGCAAAATACATTTTGTCTACGAATCCAAGAGCGCTGGTACGCCTACAAAAGTCTCGGACCATATTTGAAACCCAGGGTCTTTGGTATATTATCTGTTACAATTCTTGACATTATGAATACAAATCCTATGGGAAAACTTCAAAAAAGACACATAAAAGTATACGCAATTATCACTTACATACACAAATATAAAAACGCTTCATCTAGTAAACTCAACTTTTAAAAAATTATCACCATTTGATTTTCCGTTATTTTTTTATTAGTTTTAACAAAAAAGACGAAAATGCCCTTAACTATTCAAGCCAACTATAAATAGGTTAGGGTAAATTACAAATACCTACCCCAAACTTGTAGCGTTTAACTGATACCTACTCTAAAGTTTTTTTGTAACTGATACCTACTCAGATGTTTAGTTATTTACTGATAGCCCAAGCAGACAGCTAAAATGACGAAAATGCCCTTAATAACTTTTTAAATAATTTTTTTAAAAATAAAACTGAAGTGATTTAATAAGTACATATGTATACCTAACAAAAGTGATTTTTTAAATATTTTTTTTAAAATAATTACTGAAATGTAGTTGAGGGTATTTTCGTCATTTTAGCTAAACATCTGAGTAGGTATCGGTTAAAAAAAACTTTATGGTAGGTATCAGTTAAATAACTAAACATCTGAGTAGGTATCAGTTAAAAAAAACTTTAGGGTAGATATCAGTTAAACGCTACAAGTTTGGGGTAGGTATTATAGTTTACCCAATAGGTTATTAGTGAATAAATTATAACAGGAATAAAAAAGAATGATAAAAAGATTAAAAAGAAATTTCTCTTTGATAACTTTTATTTGTTCTTAAATTTCCAGATCTTAAAGATCTGAAACAAACCTTCTCTTTCATTTGTTCCAAAACTTTTAGATATGACCTTCTTTTTCTTATATTTGTTCTTAAATTTTCAGATCAAACATAGTGTATTTGTCCTTTAAAATTCATCTTCCTCATCCATCTTTCCTCAATCTTTGAAAATTTACATCACTCTCATTAAGCTTGTCAAGTTCTTACGGACATTAATTATGTAGCTCTCTAACATGTGATGGCAAGGTGAAGTTCTTACTACTATATTGTAAAACTCACACTCTCTCCTCTTTCTACCCAACCCCCCAACCCTAGCTTCGGTTCTCGTCGTCGGTATCTTCTCTGGTCTTCGGCCATGGAAGATGCCAGCGGCTCCTCTCCTTTTACCTTCTTTTCCGTCTCTTTTGCCTATTTTCTTTGTTTTTTCTTAGATCTACGAAGTTTCCTCACTCCTCTACATTTTGGTTTATGATCTTTGGAATCAGATCTGGCTTCCCTTGGTCCTTGGGTGGACTTCGGGTCCTTGGTTTCCGTGAGGAGTTGCTAGAGGTGTCGGTGAGGGGAGGATGGTGCTCCGCCGCTCGTTTCCTCGCTGATAGGAACGGATCTGGTCCCCTGGATTCAGATCTGCTTTCTCTGGCCTCTGGTGGTGCTGGCCACAGTTGGCTTTTCAAGGCGGTCATCGATGAGGTTGGGGTTGCTGGTCACTGGTGCCGGAGATGGGGAGATCTTCGGAGTGGGGTCTCGACTTTACCTCTTCCTTCCTCAGAGGCGTCCTGTTCGGGGTCGAGTGGGACGATTTTCTCCTTGGGTGCAGATTTTTGCGTTTCTGTTCTTCGCCTTTGATTTGCTTCCAATTTCGGACTCTCTGGTTCAATAGCTCGCTCACTTGCCTCTTCCGGTCCGGGTGCGTGTCGATTCAGAGCTGGAGTGGGTGTACTTTTCTTGTGGTGGATGGTAGCGGTTCTTCTCGAAGTTTGCTTCCTGAGCGCTCGTGGCTGGATCTCGCTTTCGGCTCACAGTTTCAGGAAACTCTCCTTCTCCTCTCTCTCGATTTGATTTTTCTTCCCCTCCTCAACCACAGTTAGTGGTTGGGGTCTCACGGTTTGCGGTGTTGGCCGCCGTGAGATGTTCGGCTATGCCTTGTTAAAGAAAATCATTTTTGAGTTTGGGTAAGGACTTTTCTTGTTCTGTTGTTGGTTGGAGGTGTTGTGCTCTGCTGGAGGCGAATTAGGGTGTGGAAGTGGCTGCTGAGACTCTTCCGGAGTTGGGTTTATTTCCGGGTCTCTTCTTACTTGTTCCGTTTTTTTCTACGCGCTTAATGGTTGGAAAACTTGAGTATCCAGACTCTTTGTTGTTTATTGTTTACTTTGGTGTTTTGGCCCTTGTTGGCTCTGTGTTTGTTTATGTTGGTAATCTGGGTTTAGGTTGTTTTTAGACCTGTTTGTGGTGTTAGGTTGTCTTGTTGTCGGTTTGGCTGGTTGTCCCTCGATGGACGGTTGTATTGGTTTTACTCTCTGGTTTGGACGAGCTGCGTCTCAATCCTAGGTTGCTTAATGTGTGTAAAATCTGGGGAAATAGCCCTTTTTTGTACCCATTCATTGGGTTGGTTTTTGTATTGAGGTGCATATGGCACTCTCTATGTTGTTGGAGGGAGTACCCTTGGCCATGTTTTCATTTTGAAAACATGGTTTTTATAAAACAAAAAACTTGCTGATCAAAAAAAAAGTGTTGCATACGTTCAAGGGCCTAAGTTGGAGTTTAACAAGTTCATATGCACCAGACCAGTAGAAGAGAAACGCCCAAGCCAATTCCGTTGATGAAAGCCAGCTACGTAGACATCTTAATGAATACCCAAAGTTATATGAATATCAACAATCCAATTCAACCTTTTTACCGTTAATATCTTAATCCATGTGTCTCTATTATCTCGATCGAATGTAAGGCATAAGGTCGGCATCCTTATTATATTTGATCATTAGTTTCTTGATCCCAAGTAGACTGTTAGTGATAACTCATTATCATTTCGCATGACCATGCATTTCCACAATCTCATTTATCAATGGGTCCTAACGATATTTATCTCATATTTACATGAGGGGTAAACTCCTTATTAGTCACTCACATTTCTCATATAGATAATTATGTACACAACGGCAATCTTTATTATTGTCTAGTTAAAGACAATGTTGAATTGTGTCAAGATACAAAACATCCATATATAGAAATCCATGATGACTACAATGTCAAAAGAGTTAAGCCATATTACAATTTTGAGAAATACTTATGACAGTTTCTAGGTATTATTCTCACATTGGTCATCCAATACTGTTTTGCCAAATAGTATTTATAATTTGACTTCACATCTCATATGCATGATTAGAAAAACATGATCATCAGTCAACGTCATACTAGTATTATTATATCTTTAATACTAGAGATCAATGAATAATAGTCTTTATCCATCTAAGAGTTTTACTATCAAGTCGCATACTTAATGACCTTAGAAAGAGTTTATTATTCACGTAATTATCATTTCACGAAATGATAATAGAAGTTCCATAGTATTAATGAATGATAATGTCATACATATCAAGATTGGCCTAAGTCATATAACTAACAACGACTGGGTCTTGGATTCCAATCCTTGGCAGTTCCAAGAAAGGACCAGAAGTTCGATAGGATGTGTTGATGATGGAGGCGACTGAAAGAAGGACCGATCAGTCGGGCGTTGATTGCGACGTGGAAACCAAAGGTTGGGTAGGAGAGTGGCCATTTTTTCTATCTATGGCTAGTTTCTTCTTAAATGGGATGTAGTTACTTCATTAGCATTAGTTAGGTTCTTTTGGATCTTAATGATTTTCAATTTTAGTTAAGAACATGAAATATTTTGGGTTTTTGAGTTGTATTGTTGTTTTTGTTGGGTTTTATGCCCTAAGACAAGCCACAATATGTACAATGTCATTTGTTAGTTAAAAAAAAGTAATCATTAAGTTGTAGAGTTAATGATACTATGAATATATTACTATTTCTAAGGTATCGTGGAGTAGTTCCCCAATAGTAGAATTCTTATAAACAAATGGGAGAGTATTTTCATTTCGTCCCTAGCCTAATCTGATAGTTAAAGATATTGTAACTGCTGATTGGATGATCATGTTTTACTGATAATGCATATGGAGATATGAGTCAATGTCACAAATGTCGAAGAGTTTGACATTGGATGACCCTCCATGAGAATACTCTATAGAACATGGAACATGAGTAATACTCAACTACCAAAGTAGATCTTAGGTCTACGACCTTGACATCATCATACTATCTATATGTATTGATTCATTTCTTGACATAACTAAACGTTATTCCTGACCAGATAGTTATTAAGGTCATGCTCAAATATGGGTACGCACATATGAGGTATATGAGTGATGGTCATAGAGACTTGTTACTTGTATTCATACAAATTAGATTTCATCAAGGTCCCTTTTGATGAGTGGAGGATTGTAAAAAAAAACATGGTCATGCGTGTGATTTGTCACGTACAATCCGAACTCAAGATCAAGAGAATGATGAACTGGATAGAAAAAAGGTTTGATGCTCCTATTCCCTTTTGTTAAGTTATAACATCACCAAAACGAAAAAGGATAAAATCACTTATGGTAACATGATTTGACAAAGACAAAGTTAAGAGTTTGTATGACATGTGTAGTTATGGGTCTTGTTATAAGTTTCCCATAACTTTTGGAGGAAGTGTTTATTTCGTCTCACTTACAACGTCATATGAATCATAAAGGTCACACAAAATAAAGTAAATACCACAACGAAATGAACCTTAGAGATTCGATTAAATAAATCGGTAAAAAAAAATAACATGAGTAGAAATGTACTGTATATAATAAAAAGTCAAATTAAGGAGATCAAGTTTGAAAATATCTCTCGTTCCACTTGTCAAGATGCTCTGCCCAAGGAAAACCCTATCCCTATAGAGCTACCTACATCTGCCCTGGACACCGATAATTTTTACGATCTAGTCACGTCGCCGTCTGCACCCATGTGTTTCTCAGCAATCCCCCATCCTCGCCTCTCTTCGCTGGTGGAGTCCCTATTCAAGTCCCAACGTCGAAGGAAACCCAAGAAAACTCTTGTGGGAACCCCTTCGCAACCTCTTCCACCACAGTTCTCTACATCTGCACTGCCCCTTTCATAGGCGATCGTACCGTTCTCCCTCAGTTATGACGCGCCGCTAGCGAAACCTAAGAGAGGTCGACCGGTGAAGGTGTCTCCGGTTGCTTCCTTGCCATACAACCCACCACCGTCATCTCCTACACCGCTTCCTTTTCTTGCGAGCCCTAGGTCCGATGGCCATTCGCCTCCATTGAAGGTGTAATAACCGCTCCCGGTCAACGCCAGTCAAATCGGCGAAAAACAGGAAAATTTAAAAATTTTAGACAGACACTTAAATGAACCTAAATCTGACCCCGAGGGTCATACCGGACTTAAGTTGACCTCGATATCGACCAAAGTGAGTTCCGGGGGACTCAGGGCAACTTTCTGACCAATTTGGGAAAGGTTGACTTTTTGCTGGAAAAGTCAACCGAGCGACGTTTTGGTCCATTCGAGGTCCGTTTTGGATCCAAAAAGCTTATTCGTCGTCGCAGAGGTCTTAGTTGATCCGTTTCCTTGTAGCCCGTGAAGTTTCGTAATTTCTTGGAAAAAGTGCCCGTTCGGGGCCCAAGACGGCCGAATTTCGCGAATCTGACTGAAAAATATCTAGAAAATATTTTCCAAAAGGTGTGGGACCCACTTGCCACATGTCACAGAAGTGGTGGTGTTAGGTTTTTTGAACAAAACTGAAGAAAAGGAAGACATGATGGTAGTTTTGTAAATATGGAAAAGTGGTGTTTTTGAAACAAAACAAAAGGCAAGACTAGAGATGTGTTCGGCCATACTTAGAAAAAATGAGTTTTAGAGAGAGAAAGTGGAGAAAGGAAAGAGAAGAGAAAAGTGTTGGGGTTTTGGGATTTCCCGACGATCCAACCGGCGGATCGTCTCAACGGTTGAAGAATCGAGCTCCCGTCGTCATTCCCTACGATGAGAACCTAACCGATTTTCATTTTGGAACGTTTGAATTTTAGGGTTTGAGTTTAAATGGTTTGATTAAGGTTGGGTTGAGGTTTGGGGTTCGTTAGGAACGTTTTGGGGCGAAAAGAAATGTTTTCCGTTGTGGCCGTGTGGGGCCCACGTTTTCGGGCATCGGGTTTTCGTGTTCGGGTGGTTTAGGACATTCCCCAAGTAGTTAATCCACACCCGGATCGAAATTTGGATTTAAATTGTGAAAGTTGTAATTGACGGGTTTAGAAACTTTAAACGCGAATTAAATTACTTGGAAGTCGGAACGCGATTCCGTCGAGTTCATAGGAACCCTTGAATTATTCTAAGACCGTAGAAACGAAAACGAGAATTTTCGGAGCCCCATAAGGACGTTTTCCAATCCCGGGCAGATTCGCCATGCCGGGCGAATCGGGCTTTTCCGAGTCCATTATCGACAATGTCGAGTAATTGGGAAGTTTGGGAGTGATCGACATTGTCGGGGTTACTTTTGGGCGTCAAGTTTATTAAAATTCAGTTTATGCCTGCTAGCTTAAAAGTGTTTTAAATTGTGTTCTTATTAGATCGTGCCACCGACAGAGGAAAGGGAAAGCTAGGCGAGTGATCGAGATCACGCCGCAGCTTGTTTGTGAGCTTTTGGGGAAAGCATGCGAGGTAGGGAAAAGTAGCCGGATCTCGGCCCTGACTAGGGAAAGTTAACAGTAGAAATGCATGTGGCACTTGGGTGTCGTGGGTTAAGTAAGTTTATCGAATAATAGAAAGGCAGGCGACACCGGGTGGTGTCGTATGATACGGGAACGTATCGAACAATAGAAATGCATGTGACACTTAGTGGTGTCGTAGGAGCACTGAACTTATCGATATTAGAATTACTGGAGGCTTTTGGTTATGCCCGGAGGTTGATTGTTTAGTTTGTGTCTTGGGTGGCCATGAGTACCCGTGGGGTTGTTAAACCCGTATTTTACTGTTGGTGTGTCTTGGGTGGCCATGAGTGCCCGTGGGGTTGTTAAACCCGTATTTTACTGTTGGTGTGTCTTGGGTGGCCATGAGTGCTCGTGGGGTTGTTAAACTCGTATTTTACTGTTGGCGTGTCTTGGGTGTCCATGAGTGCTCGTGGGGTCGTTGAGCCCGTGTCTTTATTGTTGGTGTGTCTTGGGTGGCCATGAGTGCCCGTGGGGTTGTTGAACCCGTGTTTTACCGTTGGTGTCTTGGGTGGCCATGAGTGCCCGTGGGGTTGTTGAACCCGTGTTTTACCGTTGGTGTCTTGGGTGGCCAAGAGTGCCTGTGAAGTGTTAAACCTGTGTTGTTGCTGTCGGTTGAACTTTGTTTGTGGTTGTGATTGTGGTTACCTGAGGTTGGGGTCCCGTCTCATAATAAAGGGGGTCCCGTGATCGCGCGCGTATGCATGTTCAGACGAGGTAGGGGCCCCGCCTGAGAGTAAAGGGGTTCTGGCAACGCGTGCATGGTGGTGACAGGTCGACAGCCTGATCCGACTTTGTGTCGGGAAAAGTTCGACAGGTCGATAGCCTAATCCAACCGTCGTGTTGGGAAAAGTGTGACAGGTCGACCGCCTGATCCAACCGTCGTGTTGGGAAAAGTTGCGTGGGGACTGAGTTGCTGGAGTGCGATCCTTTGCGATCTTGTTTGGTGTGTGATCCTTTGTGATCTTGGGTGTGGCGTGGTTATCTTTCGTGTCTTTGGAGGAAGTCGTAATCGTTGTGTCGGGTCCACATTACGTGTCCGAGTGTTGAGTCGGTTGAGGAAAGTAATAGTCGTGTGTCAGTCGGGTAACTTGAGTTTGGGGATAGTAGTCCCCGGTGTTTGGGTTGTTTTTGGTGTTACCGGCATTGTTTGCTAATATGCCGTAGTCAGTCTGTTATCCGTGGTGGTGAGCGAACGCTCACCCCTAACTGCTTTTCCTACAGGTACTGGTCGCGGGACGGACTAGGTGAGCTCTCGAAGCTTGAAGGGCTGGGAGCAGGAGTCCGGGTTTCCTTTTGAGTCTAGCGACGTACGCCTTGTATTTTGTCCGCTTGCTGGGAAGTACTTTTGAGTTGTAAATTATTATTTTGTTTAACTAAATGGTGGTTTTAAGCGTTTTATTTAAAAGGTTTGAAAATGTTTTATTGTCTTAAACGTTCGCGTTCCGGGTTCGGTCTTACTGAATTTGGGGCCTGACAGAAGGTTTCCCCCTCTCTCAGTGAGGTCCCGCTACCCCCACTGTGTCGGGATCCTCTCCGGGGCAAGGCTACGATGGTGGATGATAGAAGGGCGGTGGTGGAAGATCTGCTTGAGGGGACCACAACCCCTAATGCGGGGAGGATCCCTCTCATCCCGGCTCTACTTACTACGCCTCCGGGTATGGTCCGTCGACGTCAGGTGCTCAAACCTCGCGAGGCCAGCTCTGTTCCAGGGACACAAACACCACCAGAGTCACTCGAGTCCACCCTTGTTAGTCTTTAGGACGACATCTCGTCTTGCTCGCTGGAGGAGGATGAGGAGGAGGAGATCCTCATTCTGTACTCCCCAGTGGATCCCTCGGTCATTTCCCGCTAGTAATTTGTGATGATGTGTAAGCTTTGGTCCTCTAAACCGCCCCGAAATGAGGTGCTACTCCGGATCATTTCCAAGGCGTGGGGAAGAGCTATAGAGGGCCTAGTGATCAAGGACATTAGTCTTGGGATCTTCGGGTTCTACTTCAAATCTAAGGAGGCTCGTGTATGGGTCTGGAGCAATGAGTCATGGTGTTTTGACGGTCGTCCACTCCTTCTTGGGGACTTGGACCCGATGGCTAGGGAGCCTCCTGTTCTTGACCGACTCCAGCTATGGGTTCATGTCCACGGACTTCCTCCATTAGTACGGACTCGGACGATGCTCGGGATGTGTGTTGAGGTCTCATGCGATCAATGGGGTAGATGCTGGGGAGGATAGGTGAAGGTATGGTTCTGGCACCTAGTAGAGCGCCCCTTACGCCCATAATTGATGTTGAGTTTAAAGGAATTTCCGAACCCGGTCCGGGTCTCTCTCACGCACACCAAGATGCCCTCATTCTGCTATAATTGTGGGATAATTTGCCACAATGTCCAGGAGTGCGACCGAAAGATCGTGAACATGCCGACATTTGACTCCTATACATTGGAGTTTTAGTGGGATGAGGGCGCAAAGGTGTACGCGACTAACGGGAGTATCTAGGGGTCTCGGTTGAAGATCAGGATTGTATCTCAGGGCAGTGTACCTAAAAGCACCTTGCCTCGGGGTAGGGGCTGATAGTGTCACGCCCCAAATCCGGTATTGACCGGACCCGAGACGCGACTTAGTGAATTTCAAATAAAAGCAATTTAAGACAATTAATAACTAATAAAGATAAATAGCATAAAACAAAGGAATTAGAGTTTCTGAGTCCTACGCTCAGTAAAATACATAAGTCCAAAATAACTGTTTCGTCACTACGAAAATAGAAAATAAACATAAATCCGGACCCTCGCTAGCCCCATGCTTTGCGATGTCCTCTACTCCAAGTCATGATCACTACCTGTAGAAAGCACAGTAAAATAGGGGGTGAGCTTGACGCTCAGTAGGGAAAACCATCAAAACCTCCTTATCTCGAATTCATCAAAATGCAGTTCCATAAATTAAAATATAATAAAGGTTTTAACACAATACGACATTTAAACCAACTAAAAGCCAAGACCCCTCTTTAAACTCGGATACTCAATGTCCAACTATACCAACACCGATTCCACACAACGCCTACCCTGAGGCCACACCACGGACAAGCCAAACACAATTTCCCCAATACAGTCAACGACACTCACAAGTGCAATCATAAACAATCCAGGCAAGGTGTTCTTAAACACACACTCATAACCAAGGAAAACACCCAGAGTCATAATACAACAATACTCATTCAATTCAGGAAATATCAAATACACAAATCGTAACCCTCGCACGGTCTAGGGAGCAACCCTCTCGGCCCGGCGCAGCCGCACGCAACTTCCCCAACGCAAAGTCGGGATAGGCGGTCGACCTCATCGCGGAACACAGTGTTTTACCGATCAACGGAAGGCAGGGAAATCGCCTCTTCGTGGCCTGGAACCTCGCGGTGCTCAACACAGCGTTTTACCAAGTGCTATTCGGAAGGTAAGGAAACCACCTCTTCGCGGGACACAGCGTTTTTCCGACTCACGGTCGGAAGGTAGGGAAACCACCTTTCTCAAGTAACCAAAGTACCACAACACAACAATTTACCGATTACGCGCCGGAAGGTACGATACACCTGACGGAAGTACTTCTCTCACACTTTACCGGCCGCGCATCGGAAGGTACAACCAACATTTCGGCACATCTTAATACCATTATCATAGAACAATCATAATCACATTCACCATTATAGTCATGTTTCAACAACCACACAGCCAACAGGCACATACCATCACTTACCGATACCACTCTCCACGTGGTTACCCCACCGGCTTAACCGGTATCCCCAAACATTCCCAATTCAACATATCAAGTAAAATAGGGAAAAGCACTCAAGTCACTGATCATGCGTTCTCTACTCAATTCTACTCGTTTTCATGTTTATTGTTTATTAACCGGTTCAGATAGCACAATACAATCCAAGCAGTCAGCAATCAATCATACAGGCACGACATGGCCCGATTCTACCAGCACGACAATTTCCCAAGACAGAAAAGTAAATGTTCACAGTTCAATCGGCTACGCTAGTTGTTCTCATCCTACATGCATACTAGTTATTTACCGGTTATTAGGTTTCCCTATATGCATTCTAGTACGATCGAATTAAAGTGGGTTTGAGGAAATCCCTACCTCTAGACGAATCGACAACTGCGTCTCTTAGCTGCTGCCGTCCTGGCCAACACCGGTCTTCTCCGTGCTCGGGGTAACGGCCTGGTTTAACACAAAAGGGACGTATCAGTCCCGGTCCAACCCGTAACGATTAACAAAATGTAGTAATTAAGTCCAAAGTTCGATTTGTCCAAGAGTCCTTTAGAAGTCCGATAAGTTGTCCGAGTCCAGGTAATTATCTGATTTTAAGTCGAATTAATAATTAATTAAATTAATTAAATCTGGTCTGACCCGGATCCGACCCGAGTCCGAGACCCGGGCCCGAATCCGACCCGGATCCGACCCGACCAAGTCAACCGGCCCGGACCTGACCCGAGCCCGACCCAAACCCGGATCTAACCCGACTCAAGACCCGGACCATAGATCCAGCCCGGACCCGAGGCCCAAACAAGGTTCAGGCCCGAGGCCTAAACCTAGTACGTCCCAAGGCCCAGACCAGAACTAATGCCCAAGCCCAAGTTCAGATGTAAACCCAGGCCCGGACCAGCTCGCTCAGGTCCGGCGAGCTGTCTAGGTTTCCGGTGGTTCTCCGGCAGCGGCGACGGCATTCGAAGGCGAGTTTCCACAGTGCTGAGGGCGTCAAAGGCTCGGGAAGACGGCGGAGAGGGTCGCTGGCACGGGGTTGAAGCTCCTCCGGCCAGATCTGAAGCCGTGAGAGCTCGCCGGCGTGGAGAACTCCGGATCTGGAGTGAAAACTCCGGCGAGCCCTTCTGGCCAAGCTCGGCCCCAAACGTGTCCGTTCTTGCTTGATTTCCAGAAGAAAATGGGAGGAGAAGCCAGATCGAGGTTAACGGAGGCCTCGCTTTCTTCTGCTGCCCTAGTTTCTCTCTTCCTGTCCTCCACGTCGCCTCTCCTTCTTCCCCCGACTACAACAACCATTGCTTTCTCCCCGGGTACATATGAACCTCTTGGTAAAGCCCGACGTGGTCGACCGTTTAAAACCCAAACCCTAGCTTCTTCTACAAGCAACGCTAGGGTTTTGGGAAATTCCACTCTGCCACCCCTACGGTAGAATTGAAATCCCTGTCGGCCGTTACCGACGATGTGCAGCCTCTGCTGTCTCAAGTGACGGTGTCTACTCTCTAATAACTGGTGGAACCAGCTCCCCCCATCGCTTTAATCTGGTCACCGTCGCCTCTCCTCATCACCGCGCCGCCTATGACAAGACCCACCATTATCCTACTTGTAAGAACCGCTCCCGGTCGATCCCGGTCGAACCGGAGGTTTTCGGCGAAAGTTGACTTTTTACCAGAAAAGTAAACCGATGACTCCGGGAGTCATTCAGGACCTTTCCGGGGGCCAAAAAGCTTAGCCGTCGTTACGCTTAGCTTAGTTGGATCGTTTCCATTCGAAAAAGGGTCTTCGCAGAAAAAGTCAAATTTGGTCAAACGGGGCTCGAATCGGATTATTTTATCGAATAAAATAAGTGGGCTGAGATTATTTTAATTGGAAATGACCTCATTTGGAAACTTGGCATTATTTAATTAGAATGGAGAAATGAGGTGGGAAAAGACCCTTGTACCCTTGCTTTTCCCCAAAAAGGTGAAACAAGACAAAAGGGGCTTTATAGTTTTTCCACTTCAGGTTAAAGAGCAATTGAGACACAAATTTCAGCTCATTCTCACCATTGTGGCCGAACCTATAGAGAGAGAAAAGAGCTTGGAGACCTTCATTGTTGCTCAAGGAAGAAGAAGAAGAAGAAGAAGAAGAAGAAGAAGAAGAAGAAGAAGAAGAAGAAGAAGAAGAAGAAGAAGAAGAAGAAGAAGAAGAAAGCTCATTCAAGCTCCATTTCTCCATCGAAATTCCATTTTTCTTCCATATTCCTTCTCCTCTCTTCATTCCCTACGGTATGAACTCTTTTATTTTCTTTTTTGAGCAACTAAAATCCGTGGGTCTTGGATGAATCAACTTGTTTTGGAGTGGGTGTGGTTGGAAACAAGAAAACGAGGTTGGATTTGTAAGGAGATGTAAAGAAAACGTTGGAATTGAAGATTGGAGTTGAAACCCTAATTTGGAGATTTGGGGAAAATGTTAAATTGGGACTAATATTAAGGGGCTTTTGATGAAACTTGTTGGATTAAGGACCTAAAACACATTTGGACGAATTTGGAGAAAAGGAAAATTTTCCAGCGACCGGAGGCTCGCCGGAGCGCCAGCCGGTCGCCCACGGGTGCCGGAATTTGGGAACACGGGCTGGGCACCTCGGGAACTGTGCTTCGGGATCCGTGCATGGGGACTCGTGCCTCGGGGGCCGTGCACCGGGAACCGTGCACTCGGGGCTCGGGTGTTCGAAGCCGGTTCTTCGTGAATTTCGTGCTTAAAATCGTTTAAATTGAAAAAGGTCGAATTGTTGGTCTAATTTCGATTTTTGTCACTTTAAATCAATGTTGGACTCGTTATTAATTTATCGTGTTCCTTGTTAATTTAGAGTCTGGCTTCGTTCACGGAATATGAGGAAGCTAGCCAGGACGTCAGCTGCTAGGAGTATTTAAGCGTTGGAGAATTCAAGGTATGGAAGAGTAGTAAACTCCATTTTTAATTTAAAGAATTCTAATAGTATGCCTATAGGATAATAATAACCGGAAAGGTCCTAGTTTGCATATAGGATGTGATTCACTAGAATAACCGTTTTCAATTATGTTAATAACCGGAAGAGTCTTAGTATGCATATAGAATGTGATTCACTAGTTTAACCGCTTTCAATTCTTGGGAAATTGTCGTGCTGGTAGAATGGTCATGACGAGCCTTAAGATTGATTGTGACTGTGTTCAATTGTCTCAAATGCCGATGCATGTTTCATTCTTTGGATAATACAAGAGTCATACTAAACTAGATGAATTGTGATGATTGTAATGTGAATGGTTGATCTGTGTTATGATTGATTGAGTGAATGCTTGAATGTGATTATGTGATTGTGCCTTGTGGTATGATTGGGTGAGTGATAGACCGATGGGACGTGTTTGGTAAGTCATGTCGGTAAGCTTGGTTGATAATATGAGTTCTATGTGGCATGTTGTGGTAAGATTGTTGGGCTTGGTAAGCCGTGATTGAACTATGAAATTATGATACATGTTATTCTCTTGATGTGTGCTCCAAGAGGATTTTTATTCCAGTATGGTACCTACACCGAGGGGGTATGCCGGTGTAGGGTAGTACCTAGGCCGACGGTTTGTGTTTTGGCACGAGGTGTCGTCCTTATGCCCCGAGGGATTTCCGGGAAGACCGATGCGCATTCTGATATAGTGTTTACCCCGATGTGTGTTCCGGTAAGACCGATGAGCATTCCGGTATATTGTAATATTTGTTTGCCCCAATGTGTGTGTTCCGGGAAGAACTAGGCCGAGGGATATTCCGGCATGGTATATTGTTGTCTCACTCCAATGCTACGTGTTCCGGATAGACTTGTTTCACCCCGATGATATGTGTCCCTTCGGGGATGTTTCCGGGAGGATATCTTGTTTCACCCCGATGATCTATGTTCCTTTGGAGACATTTCCGGGAGCCCCGATGATATGTGTTCCTTGTGGGAACATTTATGGGAGTCCCGATGATATGTGTCCCACCGTGACCGAGGGGCATTCCGGTACGATGTGTTGTTTTGTGTGTGGATTGAAGTCTTGTGGTTTAAATTATCTATATTTTCGTACTTGTGTGTTCTTTAGTTGTTATATTGATCACTAAGTTGTTTCCCCGTTAATCTCCTGGAGTTACTATGTTATTAAGTGTTGTAATTCTTGTTGATCTCTAATTATGGTGTCTTTTGGATAATCATGCTAATCGGTAATTTTGTAGTCAAAGCGGGGGTTCTTTTTACTTTACTACTTTTTCCTACTGAGCGTAAGCTCACCCCCTTCGTGTTTACTATTTTTACAGGTTTCTTTGATGAGTAGACCTAGAGGTGATCTCAGGGCTCGGGAGCTCCTTGAGGATTCGGGTGATTTTATGTATTTGAGACGTACTGCCCTTTAGTATCAAACTATATTTTCCGTTATTCTGTTGGAACGAGCGTTTGACTCTTAACTTTTTATTCGAATTATGTTTTACTCGGAGATTGCATCATTAAATTTCTTTTTATTTATTATTTATTTATTATTCCTAGTTCACGTTTCGAGTCCGGTCAAAACCGGATTTGGGGCGTGACACTACTGCCCCCACTGATCCAAGACCCTCTTAAAGGGAAAGCCCTCGTGCCTAAACAGGGGAGGCTGGAGCCAGGGATAACAGAGGTGGCTGCTCTCTGCGAGGGGTCAGGGTTCCCAACGCCGCCCGTGTCCCCGTGACCCCAGCGCTCCTCACATCACCACTGAGGATGACCCACCGCAGCCGATCTTTCATACCTAAGGAAGTCGGTTCAACTTCAGTGGCACCTCCCTCTCCGGTATGTCTGGACTCCCAACTGCTCAACCTTTAGGATGGTCTCTCGGCTTTCTCTTTGGAGGAGGAGGTGGAGATTGAGGTGATGGTACCACACACCCCAGTGAGCTCATCCATATTGGCTAGGCAACAACTTTCCATGATGGACAAGTTGTGGTTGTCCAAGCCGCCCTGGAAAGAAGTTCTCCTCCGGATCATCACCAAGACATAGGATAAATCAGCTGAGGGGCTGGTGATCAAAGATATCGGTCTAGGGTTTTCGGGTTTTACTTCGAGACAGAGAGAGTTTGGGCATGGGTTCGAGATAAGGAACCATGGTGCTTCGATGGGAGACCACTATTACTGGGTGACTTGAACCCGATGGCTAGAAAGACCCCACCCTGGATAGGATCAATTTATGGGTGCATGCCCGTGGCCTCCCTCCTTTGGTTTGTACCAAAACAACTAGAGAAACAATTGGTGCAACATTAGGGCTATGTGTCCACGTCCTGTGCGATCAATGGGGTACATGCTGGGGAGGATCAGTAAAGGTTCGCTTCTGGGATCCTGTGGAACGCCCCCTTCGAAGACACCTCCTGCTGGGCTTTTGAGAATTCCCCGACCCGGTTCGTGTCACTCTTACTTATACAAACTCCATTCGTTTTGTTATTATTGTGGGATGATAGGCCACATGGTGGCCGAGTGTGACCGGCAGGTGATGGGTACCCCCCAGTTCGATTCCTCGATGCTAGAGTTCTAAAGGGACCGCCAACCCAGTGTATATGCCACCGGTATCATCGAATACTGCACCTAAGTCACCTTTGTCTCAAAACAGGGGCCCGATAGTATCCTCGACTACTACACCTAACGGAGCGAGCCGCTCGGCCGATCCAGGTTGGAAAAACTAGATTATATGTCGGCCCTCGGATAGTGGGAAAGTCGATATCCCAACCATGCTTGAGCACAAAGATGGACCTAGACTTGGAGCCGGAACTGAGTCTGGTGTTGGAGCATGAGCCGAGGGAGTAGAGAGGGGGTCCGTTGGGGATCCCCGGGACGATCAGGAAAGTGCGGGCAAGCTAGCCCGCATGGAGGAATGAAAGGGATTTAGTGCTCCAAGAACTGGCCTTGGGAAGGGTCCCTGATCAGAGCTCTACCTCCTCTTGAAATCAATGATCGTAGGTTCGGTTTAATACATCGAATAGAGCATGAAAGCTACACCTTGAGCAGCAACCATTAGTTTTGTCTAATTTAGTTTTATTTTCAATACGCCTTTATGACACTTCCAACACCGTTTGTACCGAATTACTTGTCTCAGATTTTTTTTTTGTAAATGGACCTACTAAGACTTTTTACGGTATAATAACTCTTTTTTAATTCGTGGTCAAAAAATTCCTCTTGATGCACTTATTTTATAACTGATATTTATAATTAATGAGATCGTAACTATCATCCCAAAAAATGATAAATAATCAATTCCCTGCAATGTTATGTTACTGACTGTGCACCATCCAAGTATCCAGAGGGGGGTCGGCCGGTTGTACCACCCCTCTGGACGTAACGTGGCAGCGAGTCCACCAAAAACCGGCTCAGTATTCCCCTACCAGTTCTGGGGCCAGCAATCCCGCGCTTTAGAGCCCTACCACTATCAGTCAAGGGAGGACGGCACACGCTGACATCTTGGGGGATATCCAGTCCACCACTATGAAAAGCCACGATGGGTCTACTCGGTCATTGAAATCTCGTTTGGAGCTGCTGTATCGGTGATCATTGGTCGCTGTCGGTACTACCCTCCGAACAACAAATGATTCTATAAGAGCAATTTCATTTTATCATCTGTTAATACGTTCAATTTTCTTGTTGCTATATTTATCAGATGTAAATATTTTCAATTTATAATACTACTCGTATTTACTATAAAAAAAAGTAGTCGTAGTCAACCCTCTCAAATTTAAATTAGTACCTTTCTTCCCCGCGAAAACTAAACTGAAAACACAATCAAACACATCACCATTCGCCAAAACATGAGGGAACGGGCCCAGATGATGGCGACCTGGGATAACTACTCTACACTCGACACGTGGCGATCCTACCTTTATGTAAATCAAATTTAAAGGCCATTAATTTATTGGAGTGAAACGCATCCAAATTTGCTCCATAACCAAAGGGAATATTGCTCCCTGTCTTTTCATTTGCCATCACCGTTTCTGGTGGCTAATTTGGTGGTAACTTTTCCGTGTTACCCTTTCAACAATTCAACCCAAATACGTCTGATTACAAAAGTGTACATAATTTTAGGATTTTGCTAATTTTGAATGATTACATGACATGTGGCATGTGGGCTGATGGGGACACAGTCACATTGACGCTCTTCCACAACGGTTGCCGGATCTCGGTTGTCGCAGAATATCTATTAATACCTCCGCCTGTAAATGTAATCACCACACATTACACCACATATCACTCTTTAAGTACCATTAGAGCATGTACAACAAAAAGTACTTTGGTCAGGGAGTGGGAGTGCAGAGCTTGTGCTGACTGAACAAAAGTCCTGGAGTGGGAGTGCAGAAAAGTGGGTGTTTTGCAACAGAAAGGACCTTGAGGTCCTGAGAGTGCAGAACAGTGCTGACTGGATTATTATTTGATATTTTCCTGTTTTATTTAATCCGTTATCAGAAACCGTTTAATTTAGTCATAATTTAAACAATTTTGGAAAGCAATAATTAATGACAATCAATAATTAATAAATTCAACATGAATATAAATGAACTTCTAATTTTATTCAACCCCTTTTAATACAACCCAAAACAAACCAGCTCCAAGAGCACAAACGACTACTCGTCATCGTCATGGAAACCAGCTCCAAAGCGATCCCATAAGTGCTCCATAAGATCTTGTTGTAGTTGATGGTGGATCTCAGGATTTATGACACTTTGTTGAGCATCCACTCGTTGCTGGTATGGAAATGGCCTTGGTCCGTGGTGCCATCGTTCCGGTGGTGTCCAATTCGGCATTTCTGGAGGTTGCGCCCACAACAACTCCTCCTCCCCATACTCGTACCGGTCGCGCTCATCCTCTACAATCATGTTGTGTAGAATTATGCAAGTGTGCATGATATCAGCCAAAGTGTGTTTGCTCCAACTACGAGCGGGACGGGAAATGATGTGCCACCTTGCTTGAAGTACTCCAAAAGCCCTTTCAATATCTTTCCGAGCACCTTCTTGGCATCTAGCAAACAACTTCTCTTTGAGCTCGTAGGGATGCCGAATAGTCTTCACGAATCGTGCCCATGCTGGGTAAATGCCGTCCACCAAGTAATAAGGTCGGTCGTACTGATGGCCGTTGATGTAGTACTCAACAGCAAGTTCTTGGCCGTAGTAAGTGTCTTGGAATAAGTGGCTGTGGTTGAGGACGTTGATGTCGTTGTTCGATCCAGCCATCCCGAAAAATGCATGCCAAATCCATAAATCACGGGACGCTACAGCTTCAAGCATAATCGTCTTCTCCCCGTGGTGACTTCCCCGTCTATGGGCTCCCTGCGCTTCGGTTGGGCAGTTCTTCCACTTCCAATGCATACAGTCAAGACTCCCCGCCATTCCGGGAAACCCTCGGTTGTACCCTTCTCGGAGTAAGCGGTCCATGTCAGCCGGTGTGGGTGTACGCTGATACTCGGCTCCGAATACCTCAATGACGGCCTTGCAAAACTTACGTAAACATTCAAGTATGGTGCTTACCCCAATGCGCAGAGTTTCGTCCAATGAATCGGCTGAGGACCCATACGCAAGCATCCGTATAGCGGCGGTGCACTTCTGCTCCGTTGATAAGCCCGGCCGTGAGGCAGCGTCGGGACTCCATCCAATGAAGTAAGGGTCGTGAGCCTTCACCGCATTCATAATCCGTTGGAAAAGTGGTCTGCACATACGGAACCGACGCCTGAACATTTCAGGGCCTAATAGGGGTTGTTCGTCAAAATAGTTCGCCATCAATTGGATGTGGGCTTCCGCACGATTTCTGTTAATCTCTCGGCGCATTGGTTCCCCACGCATGGCCCTCTGGACCCTTGGCATTACTGCCTGCATCTGCCTCTCCATCATCCGCCGGAAACGTCGCACAACTGGCTGCATTTGCCCTGCCATCTCCTCATATGTCGGCAGTTGGGCTGCCATCTCCGCATGCGTCGGCATCCGGGGAGCCAGCTCCTCGTACGTCATCTCCTCAGCGTCGGACATAACCTCGTCGTCGGACATTTTCGAAAATAACGAGTAGGAAGTGAGAATGAAAGAGTGAAAATAGAGAATGGTGTGACGAAAATGAGAAATGGGGTTGGGTATTTATAGGGATAATTTTATCTGATTTTTGAATTAAAAAAAAATAGTCGTTGGAGTGACCGTTGCCAACGGTCGGGACACGTGGCGCCACCAGGAGCTGCCAGCGCAGGCCAGGGCGCGAGGGCGCGTCCAGCGCGCTCGGCCAGACATCGAGGAGCGGGAGCGGGAGATCGGGGAGCGGGAGCGCGAAAATGGGGAGCGGGAACGCGAATTTTCGCGTCTGCAGCGGACCGGCCAGCGGGGAGCGTTCTCGGCGCGCGCGAGGCGGGGAGCGGGCGCGACCCGTTGTCCTTGCTACCCACCTCCCTTTTAAATCTATATACTATTCAATTCCATCTTTAATAAAACATAAAACAAAAGAGCCCACTAATTTATTCCTTAAATATTATTTGGCCCTTGCCCTGCCCACCGCTCTACCAAACGACATTTCTATTCTAGGCCTAAACACTAACACCGCTGTTTTGTTTTATATTCTGACGTGTCACTCGTTACAGTGCCACGTCAGCCCGTCTATGCGAAGGGAAAGGGGGAAACAAGAAACTAGTAGTCACCTTCTGTTTGGTCCGGTTGGTGCCGGACTGAGACAAAGCCACCAGAGGAGGAATCGCTCCTTCACGCGCCACCATGTTACGGTACACGCTATTGCTGTCCTCGCAAATCTACAGCAGGATCGCCGCCGCGATCTCTTTCTGCCTCTGCGTCCCCACCTCCACAGTCTCTACCACCACCGGTATGCCTCCTTCCTCCACCAGCGCCGTCCTCGCCTCCTGCACCGACGCTAGCAAGCTCACCACATACGCCGACTTATCCACCATGTTCGAACCGAAATCAGCCATAAGCTCCACCAAAGGCTTCATGACGCCGGCCTCCACCGCCCTGATTTTGTTCTCCTTTACGGAACAGAGCGAGTACAGAGCCGTTGACGCATCCTTCTTCGCGCGTTGCCCGCCGCTCTCCAGAAGGTCCACCAGCAGCGGAATCGCGCCGGATCGACCGATAGCCACTTTGTTCTCCTCCATCTGCGACAGCCGGAGCAGCGCGCACGCTGCGTTCTCCTTCGCCGTCGGTGTCCCCATCCTGAGAGCGCGAACCAGAGGCTTAATCCCTCCCGACGAAGCAATTACTTCCTTGTTCTCGTCGCACAGCGAGAGGTTCAGAATTGTGGTGACTCCGTACTCTTGAAGCTGAAGATCGGAGGACGAAATCAGCGGCCTTACGGCGCCGGATCTCGCAATTTTGTAGCGATTCTCCGGCTTGTTCTTAGCCAGTAGCCTGATCTCCATCGCCGCCTGCTTCTGCTCGTCAACCGAGCCGGACTCGAGATCAGAGACCAGTTTTCGTATCAGGTCGCCGGAGTTATCCATCGTGCAGGCGATGAACATACGGCGGCTCTGCGAAGACGCTGTCGTTAACGCCGACGAATCATCATTCACGCTCAAGGCCCCTAAATTCATCCCCATATAACTATAACTCGCAAGGTTCTCAGTCTCCATTTCCTCAATTCTACCGTCACTGCATCAAAATCAGCTACCACTAGTTCTCTCAAGGATTTGAAGATGGGTGATATAAATATGGGAGTTTGGAGGATCCGAAAGAATCGTGAATCGGGTCGTGGAGCAGAGAGAGGAGAGCAGTATATAAAGGGAAAGACGAGAGAGACGCCATGTGTTGATATGGGTATGGGTGAGACACGTGCGTGTGGTTTTAAGTGGGAACTAAAATGGTAGTCAAGCCAGGGCGTGCCAAGTACAGCCTCTTTAAACGCGTGCATAGAAGAAGGTTCGGCTTTCAAAGTCATTCTTTAATCACAAATACGATGTCGTATGGATTGTGGTACGGGCTAGAGTGGGGAATAGTGCCACGTTAGCCGAGTGGTAGGGAGTGGGCTTGTGTGCACGTGGTCTGAGGATAAAATACACATGATTTTGTTGTTCATGATCGTTGGGTAGGCTGTGGTGATCCTTACAACAGTTGAATCAGACAAACAATGTGGCAGCACGCTACCAGCACAAGAATGCTATGATGTTATGTCTGAATACAGATTTGACGCAGAATCAATTCAAATGTAACTTGTAAAGCATTATTTTTTTAATAAAAAAGTTTGTTTTTTTGATTAGTTGCTTAATATCAAAGATATACATATACCGAGTTAAAAGAGTTAGAATCTAGGGGTGAAACTTATTACGATACAAGATAATGATAGGTATCTTTCTTCTGATAATTAGAAAGATGATCCGACGCATGTAGATAAGAATAAAAATCAATTCTACAAATAATCGTAAAATAATAGTGGTAGCTGGAGATATGTTCAATAACATCAAGTCAAGAAGTTAAATACCGCGTTGGGTGGTTGTCTAGACTTGCGAGGTGATGATCAGAGTCCTTAGAGGGGAACTGCGTCCTCGATAAAGAGTTGCAATCACGGAGGAAAGTCGAGGAGACTCGTCTGTTTTTAGACCCAATGGTTTTCCTACCCCCACTGGGCCCCGGCCTCCGAGGGTCAAGGTCCCAGTCGATGGCGCAAGGAGTAGGGATCCTTTGTGCTTGGCAATGCGGATACTTACAAGTGAGCACAATTGAAAGCCAAGACACCGTGACGAGAGCAGAAGGACAGTTCGAGAGCACTTCGGAGACAACCAGGACAGGGGTTAGAAGATCGTTCGGGATTGACATGTCTGGTTGTAGGGGATGGGAGCCACGACGATAACTGAAAAAACGAACATGCTCAGAATATCCTGGGTTAGTGACGGAAAAATCTCGGTCCACATAACGGGGACCACAATTTCGGCCCACGAGGAAGCGGCCACAGACCAGGCCCACATGGAGGCGGCCACAGACCCGACCCACATAGAGGCGCCCAATGACCCCGCCCATATGAAGGCGGCCACGGTAGTTCCTGGTCCATAGGTCTTTGATGGTGGAGACACGTCGGTAACGTTGCCTCCAAACAAATCGGTGACGGGATTCGGTGGAACTCTTCACCAGAGGCCGACGGGGGAAGGCCCGAATTCCAGCTATGTGAGCATCATACTCGCCCTACCTGAGCATTGTGTTGGGATCCTATTTAAACCTTGTTCCTTCACAAAAGGTCGAAGCCGACCCCTTGAAAATTGGTGCGAGAGAAACACAACCAACCAAAGAGAGGAAAAACAGAGTTCTCTGGTGGTCTAGGTGCAACACCGATAAAGGGGGAGAAAACCTCTGGGTTCGGTGGTTATGCATCGTCGTTCCCGTGGGATCAGATGTGGTTGGAGGAGAAACCAGATCTGGGGAAGGATATGAGTATGGTGACAGAGGGAGCCCTACCGGCGACCCCTATGGTCGGGGTAAGGTCCATCGTCGCTTAGAGATTGCAGTAAGGTGAGGAGGGCGACCCTTCGTTTCTATAGTCGGTCCGAGTCGACCTTTCCGACGACGATACCCAAATGCAGAGAAAGAAGAGGGCGACGTGGCTGGATTTACAGAGCCTTCGTTGAAAGTTGAGTAGACCGATGGTAAGCCAGGGAGAGGATAGACTATTGTAGCACGGTGGAGAAGACTGTGGAGGTCGGGAGAGTCGAAGAAAATAGAGGATGAGTGAGGGAGGAGCCGATGTATCGATAGACGGAGAGGGCACCCCAATACCAGAGCCCTGGTGACCGCTGGTGGCAACTACTCCTAGACGAGATGGACATAAGGCTCGTTAGGGTTTCTACAGAGTAAAACCAAAGAGAAATGGGTATGTAACTTCTTTTAGTATGAACTTGTTTCTTTGTTACTCGTAAAGCATTATGAATTCTCCTCTTCGTGAAACCCTACTTCTCTGTCAAAGCTTATCTTTCTCTCAAAGCTTACCTTGTAGGTCTGTCGTCGCCATCAATGGCTCCCGCCATGAGAGCTGACGGTGTGGCTTCGTCCTCCGACAAACCTCCCCATGTTCTTTCTCTCTTGTTTCAAACATCTCGTCATCTTTGAGTTGGTGGTGCTATCAGCGCTCTTCCCTAGACCACCACGCTCTCGCTAAACCTGACTAGGGTTGTTGTCTGCGTGCTTCTCTGGCATTGATGCGAAGACCCGAGATTCACCTTCTTCTCTGGCCAAATACCATGGTTTCCCCCTTTCCCGCCACCGCCCTCGCCTCCATTTGTTGCCTTCGTCGTCCGCTGCCATTCCTCTTCCTCCACCGTCTTCCACGGGCCGCACCCACCTTTTCCCGCCCTCCTCTTGTCAGATCTACCACCATTCACCCCCTCTGACCTACTCCGCCCCTTTCCAATCGAATCCTTACCACCCCAACGTCTCCTTGTCCCAACCCCTCCCCAAGCCTTTTGTCCCGACGACGGTGGCCGACAGCCCGCTCCCCCTCCGGCCTCATCGCTCGACTTCGACTCGAACTACTTCGGTCAAGCCTCTCCGCCACGTTCCTCCACTCGTTAAATGATCAGAATGGTTCTCATCTTTTGCCAGAGTTTCAAAATCTGAGTCGCTCAGACGTGCTACTACTTTTCGAGCTCTTCGAGTCAGTCCCGTGCATCCGCCTAAAGCTATTCAGATCTACACACATCACCGATATAACATCGATGAACTCATCCCGAGCAGACGCGAGAACCAGCAAAAATCTCGCGCGATCTCGAGTCACCATCCATCATAGGACGTTGCAGGCCAGCACATGAAACCAACAAATCCTATGACAGATCTAGCGGATGACCACACCCGTCCTACTTCGTGACTAATTTATTGGACAATTTAAAATCTATATCTATATTATATATTAAAAGATTATAACACTGTACACTACGCGCCTAGCTAATAGCCTCCACTCGCAGACTCACGCGCCTCACTCCCTCTCAGACGCTCTCCTCCCGAATCACAAATTGGCCCTTTCGTTAATCATGCTTCTTTGAACCCTAGACATGCCGGCTCCAGTACACCTCCCACCTCAGGCGTAGTCTCCGACGAGACTATGGTCCCCAAAGGTCTTCGTTCCAATCCAGATTTCGAAGGTCCCAATCGAGCAACAACTGGAGAGAAGCTCGGGTCCTGCATCACTGGACCAGGAACTGATACAATTTTTCGGCGAGGAGCGATGGAAATGAATAGCTTCGTCACGGAAATGGATGCATACATTCGACTCTAAGGTTCATCCTCTTCACCGCTTTCTGGGTTCCGGTAATTTGGTCTGGTTCAATTCGTGTTGCTGCCGGAGTTAGGAGATCGATGTTGTTCGAATTTACACTACCAACCCAAAGCTAGCCTTCATAAGTGAGAGTTTTGGTGTGCAGTTCTGCTCCGGCAACTGTAAATTGCCTTAGTTCACTAGGATAGTAACCCATCACTGGACATTGTTATACGTTAGAGGGCAAGACAATAACCCATCACTGGACATTGTTATACGTTAGAGGGCAAGACAAGTGAATCCCATGAGGAGTTATGAGCGTGTAAACAACAGAAATATATGTTTGCTAAGTGGTCAGAATAGGCAATCTTCTCAATGCTTCATTAAGCAATTCGTTTGGGTTGCAGAACATATAGCTAAGCATAATCTAATTTTAATTTCTTCCTTCTATAACAAATTTGAAGCCTTATTATTGTTATACGTTTCCGGTTGAGATTTGGTTGATGTTCAATTCCAGTCAGTAGGTGGGAGAGGGTGGCGTCAAACTGGGTGGAGGCAAACTCATTCGTCTCACAGGTTCCTTGAATTTATTATGAATTTTCAACTATTTCCTTGAATTTGTTTTTAAATGATTTAAACCACTATTGAATCATGTATTGGTTGTGGTTAATTAACATAGCCGAAACCTTTCAATATTCTTGACCGTTGTAATTTGCATGTGTGCTACGAGATTATAGCTAATTTAGAATGACTTCTTGGTCATAATGATGTCTCATGCATATGGGTATAAGCTCTGATTGGTAATGAAATGGAACTGTTTTTAGAATCAAACATATGGAAGTCTTGTGATTTTTTTCTCCATATCTGAGCGTTGTTTTGTCTTGCCCTCTCATATATATGTTATGCATACACCATTTTCTGTGTGCAGAAGTAACAGAGGATGGTTTGTTCTCTGTCGGAGAGATGGAATGCATGGTGAGTTCTCTTCTAGGATGAGAGTTTCAACAGAAATTCCAGTGCTCAGAAGGTAAATTCTTTACTTGAAGTTAATATTATTATAATCATCACTCAATGATTTGAACATATATGTTTTTAATTTAATTGTGTGAATTTATATATCGATGTAACTCCATTTCATCTCTGCATCTTCACCTCAGTACCTTCATTCCTTTTCTCTTCGTTTTTCATAAATTTTATTGGTAAATTAAGTTATTTCATTTTCCTATTTCAATTTCATGGTTTAAGAGTTAGATTTTTTTTTTGAATTACTAGGCTTGCTGCACTATTAGAAAACATCTCCATCCCTTTTGTGTTCCACGGTTCTTTATTTTTGATGTAGAATTCAAGAATATGCTCTAATTCCCATTCAAGAACTCTCCAACATTCTATTGGCTTGACAAAATGTTTTGTTACTGTTAATTCTTCAATTCGATTTATCATATTCACTTTGTTTTCGTTTTCTGAATTTGGATTATCAGTTCACACTAGAAGTGATTAGTGTTATTTAGATATTTTGCGTTTACTTCGTGTTCTTTTTTCTGATTTCATGTAATGTTGTTTACTTGATGTTACATGTATGCTTCCTAAATTTTAGATCGTTGTGATCTCACTTTAGCATATGCGTTGTTTTGTCTTGCCCTCTCATATATATGTTATGCATACACTATTTTCTGTGTGCAGAAGTAACAGAGGATGATTTGTTCTCTGTCGGAGAGATGAAATGCATGGTGAGTTCTCTTCTAGGATGAGAGTTTCAACAGAAATTCCAGTGCTCAGAAGGTAAATTCTTTACTTGAAGTTAATATTATTATAATCATCACTAAATGATTTGAACATATATGTTTTTAATTTAATTGTGTGAATTTATATATCGATGTAACTCCATTTCATCTCTGCATCTTCACCTCAGTACCTTCATTCCTCATCTCTTCGTTTTTCATAAATTTTATTGGTAAATTAAGTTATTTCATTTTCCTATTTCAATTTCATGGTTTAAGAGTTAGATTTTTTTTGAATGACTAGGCTTGCTGCACTATTAGAAAACATCTCCATCCCTTTTGTGTTCCACGGTTCTTTATTTTTGATGAAGAATTCAAGAATATGCTCTAATTCCCATTCAAGAACTCTCCAACATTCTATTGGCTTGACAAAATGTCTTGTTACTGTTAATTCTTCAATTCGATTTATCATATTCACTTTGTTTTCGTTTTCTGAATTTGGATTATCAGTTCACACTAGAAGTGATTAGTGTTATTTAAATATTTTGCGTTTACTTCGTGTTCTTTTTTCTGATTTCATGTAATGTTGTTTACTTGATGTTACATGTATGCTTCCTAAATTTTAGATCGTTGTGATCTCACTTTAGCATATGCATATACGCTTATATTTTTTTTGAAATGGTTTCCAATAGAGAAAAGCAACCTTGCTGCCAAAAAACAAGTTCATTATTACCTTTGATTGTTCCCTTTCATAAGAATGGTATGCTATTCTTTTTTAACTGAGTTCTTTGCACACTTTGGTGTGAACTTTAGATCTTGAATGTCAATGTTGTTGATAATTTAATTTTTAATTGTTCATTGATGAATTTGGGTTTTTCGTTGTTTACTTAAGTTATGGGTTTATTCTGGTTGGAAAGTGAGGATTTTTATAACCAAAATAAACTTAAAGATGGTTGGGGTATAGAACTTAGTGATATCAAGGTTAGACTTGCTCACTCAACAAGGTTGCAGTTCATGTTCAATCAGTATTATTGAGTGCATAGACATTGTTTTTCTTTGGTTTAGCTTGGTTTCATTAATTTTTCTACTAGATGTGGGTTTTTCTGGGTATTTGTTGCTTTTTTGGTTGGTTTAACTTGGTTTCATTAATTTTTCTGCTAGATGTGGGCTTTTCTAGGTATTTGTTGCTTTGTTGGTTTGGTTAAGGTTGCATTTGCTCAGATTTTGATATTTTAGAGAAAGAAACAAATAAACCTTGAAAATCCCTTTTCTGATGTTACCTACTCAGTTTTGCCAATTTGTTTATAGTGGGAAAATTTCATAATGATGTGTTATGTATCATAACCCACATATCTCCTTTTTACGCCCCCTTGCATGATGATTTCTATGTGGCCTTGAAAAAATGAATGTAGATTTCAGAAATTTGGTTCACCTCCCTCCATGTTAACCTTTCTTTTTCGCATGCTAATTGTCTGGGACCAGAATATTAAGGTTCGAAGAAGAAATTACAAACTGTTTTTTTCATGAAGATTGGACATGGGGGTAAAATAAATTTCAGAATTGTACTGCCAATCTTTAGATATTACAAAGAAAGTGAATATAATGGATGATTAATGTTCTTTCTGTTTTTTTTTCTATTACACATTTACAGAACAAACTTTAAGAATAATTAATGCAACCTTTTCGATTTTAGTTATTATCATGAAAATCTGATGCTCAATGTTTCACCTAGAAGGTTTTTGATGGTGGTCTGCGTGTGATCTTTTATAGGTAGTGTGAAGATTGAGCTTTTGCTGGTATGATTTGTGAAATTAAAGATGGTGAGGATACTAACAATTGATTCGATTGTTCTTTTTAGCACAAATGGGGCATTTGACCTGATAAGTTTCCTTGCTTGGCGTGGTTAGGTCGTGCAAATAATAGATTTTGGGTAATAGTAAATGAGTTCTTCAGTGCTGATTTTATAAAGGACTCAAAATTGGCTCATGCAAATTAAAATGGTTGATGCTGGTTGTTCAGTAACCATGCAAGTAAATGAGTTGTTCACTGCTTATTTTATAAAGTTTAAAACTTACTACTAATGACTCAAAATTGGCTCATGCAAATCAACTTTTCATGATATACAAATTAATAGGTAACCCCTATACTAATGACTCAAAATTGTCTCATGAAAATTATCTACTGATTGATTTTTCTTGTGAATGACTTCTTTTGATTTTAATCTTAGATATACTTCTAGAGTAGTATTTGGGTTTCTTCTGAAACATGGAAAAACAAATAAATAGATATAATCATTGTGTTAATTTTAGGGGTGTTGTTTTATTTCATTGCTTATTTATGTTTAGGGATATTTAATATGCTTATTGCTTAGTTCTTGCTCTTGGATGGATTTGTGTTGCTTACTTATATTTAGGGATGTGCTGCTTACATATATGTTTAGGGATATTTAATATGCTTATTTCTTAGTTCTTTCCCTTGAGTGAATTTGTGCTGCTTATGTCAGGTATTATGAGTCTAATGGACTGCAACTTGCCCTTACCACTCCCCCAACTTCTCATGTTCCCAGTGGGGCAAAATGGTGAAGAGCACAATCTACACACCTAGAGAAGGCAAGTGATAGAATTGGTGTTTTAGTAAAGAAATGAAAGGAGTGTTTATGATCTTGTTGTTGGAGGAACTGGTGGTGATTTTGCTATTGAAGAAATTATGTTTTATAGGATACTATGTTCTCTTCAATTTCTCAATTTAGTATGCTGCAAATGATAGGAGCCTTATTATCAAATACTCGGTCTTTGTTAACAATATTAGTGTTCTCTATGTCAGATGTAGAAGGTTATATATTTCCTATAACATCCTTTCTTCAGAATTTTCTTTGAATATATTTGTGTATGAATAGACTTAAATACTTGAGGATGGGTGGCAATGCTTAATTATTTTGTAAGTATGGCTTGTGCGTTTGTGTATATCCTTGGCACAACCAGACTAAACCGTAAGCTGGTTTCCACCAGGCGGCGACGAGTGAAAGGGAGCAGTAGTAGAATAATAGGGTTGGTGCATAGTGAATGTAAATGACAATGTATTTTTAGGTTTGAATAGAAGTTATTTTTATCACTTTAGAAAACAAAAGATTAAAATTTAACAGAAAATCTTCATATGAATGGTGAACGATTGATTTTATTAGATATGTCCAATTTTTTTGGTTTCGCAAGGAATAGTTTTATGTAGTTTATGTATTTGATAGGCACACCAACTAATTACCAAATTGATTTTTATTGAGTCTCTTTTTACGTTATGGATGTATATAATTTTATTGAGTCTCTTTTTATATTATTGATGACTCTGTTTTGGTTGTTTAAATTCTTGAAAAGGTGGGTAGCGTTCTGATGTTCAAGAGAAAGTGAGAAATTTAAGCACATTGAAATTGTTAATGTGACCCTAAGAAAGAAGTTGTCTACGTATCAAATATAAAAATGAACTTCAAAGATCAATATATATTACAATTAGCACCGCGCGACAGCGCGGTGCAATCACCTAGTTATATATTAAAGGAGAATTAGTCTGTATAATACGCGCTTAACTAATAGCCTCTAATCGTATTTTTACGCGCCTCACTCGCTCTCCCGTACAAGTTCCCAAATTTCCTCTATTCCTATTGCACCGATACGGACTGGCAATATTTGCGGAGAAGATAGAGACAGAGTATCATGGGATGCGGAGACAGAGTATCATGGGATGCGGAGTCCTCTCAGCATCTTTCATATTTGTAAACAATCACACGCTATTGATCACCATACTTTCGATGCGGCGGCGGTTCTCGCGATAATAGCAGCCGTTTGGTGCTGGTGCGGCTCGAAACAAAGATAAACAGCAGGAGAGGAACCACCCTCTTAGGACCCAGACAAGGCCAAAACGCGACGGAGAGACGGTAATGCTTGATGGTTGCAAGGGATTCTCCGGCGTAGACGGTATTGGTGTACCTGAAGTCACGGTAAGAGCAACAACTATGCAAGCTTGATAGATTTTTAAGGTGACATGTTACATGTTTTGTTACCAAACTGTTCTTATACCATTAGGTTTGTTTCGAAATTTCAAATAGTTTTTTCTACTTGTTTAATTCATACCCCTTCATGTCCAATCACACCCGTCTTTTCTGTGGAAGAACAACTGTAGTGAATCTGCCAAAACATTCATATGTTATAACCGATTTATTATCTAATCCTATGTTGCAACTTGTGCAAAACTCTATAGTACAGTCGCACGTCAGAGTCAATAACATTTTGTGATCGAATCAATGGACAATATTGGTAGAGATTATGTTGGTTTTAGTTTAAATGTGAAGCTGGAGCTTAGATTGTTCTCCAGGTTATTTCTTTGACGATGATATCCATAATTGCATGTTATTTTCTATGTTCCTAAAAAAAAAAATTGTGTTTTTTGGTGTTGTCAGACTGTCAAAACCAAAACACCCATTTCGTGAAATCATAGCAATGTGTTTAGTAATTTCTATATTGCCAAGTAGTGGTCCGTTGTGAGATTATAAAAGATGAATGCTTTTTAGAATATAATAAAAACTTATGCTTTTGAGTCTTGAAATTGTTGATTCTTTGACATGTTCATAGTCGTATGCTAAAACTTTGTGCAGGCTCTGAGACTGGTCAAGTATGTAGTAGAAAAGTCTGTCAAATATTCAGTAGAAAAGTCTGGTGTAGAGTTTGTTCTAAGTATGCTTATTTTGCAAGAAAATGCTTTTCATTTGTTGTACACTTATTTTGCTCTCAAGTGCCGCTAATTTTGTATTCAAATGATTCACTTCTAATAGAAAGAGTGAACTTGATAATGTTCAAGATGTTCCAAGGGTTAAATTACATGCATAATTTCAATTCCTTTTAGGCCCCTTCCTCCCCATGTGTGTGTATTTGATGTGGATGATGTGCTAGCCTCCTTTTGCATCATAAAAAAGATATGATATGCTTAAAAAATTAAATAGTCGTAGTAGCATGCATATAAATACCTGAGGAAAAACAACAACTTAATGATAACACGAAAAAGAATATTCTGAGTTCGTCATCTTCTTCTTTTAGAATCTTCTCCAATTAATATTTTTTTTTTTGAAAATTGATGATGAGTTCAACTATTCCTTGGGATATGCATGTAAGACAACTTCAGATGTGAGTGAGTTGGACGACAACATATCAATGTATGATTAACTTGATAACAAGTATTTGATGCTTATTTCTTGGGTATGCATAATTGATTTTGTCATCTCATTCCTGTCGAGGCATGATCTTAGTGTGCCTGATGTCAAAAATTGGTATTATTTGCACAATTTCCTGTTGTTTGTCAGCCATTTTAGAGGTGTTGGAATGCTATTGGAAGCGATGGTTGTAAAGTTATAGGTATTGCATCTACAATTATCTTTATGCGACTGTTATCCACCTCTTAAATGTGACTGATGCTCTTCGTTTATGGGTGCAGGCGTGAAGTATTCCTTTTTCCTGATCATTTTATACATATTTGAGGAAATTGGAATTCTCTTATATGAAATATTTTTGCCTACTTTAAAAATCAAACCTTTTGTTTGGAGTGAATTTGTTTCTGGGGGATAAATTGAATGGCCATAAAAGTAATTACCGCCAAATGCTCTTTCAAATGTACAAAAGCCTACTTTAAAAGTTAAACCTTTTGTTTTGAGAGAATTTATTACTGGGGGATAAATTGACTGTCCATAATGGTATCAACTGTCAAATGCTCTTTCAAATGAACAAAAAAAAAATATTTTGTTAACCCAATTAAAATTCTCTATGGGCTTATAATGCTTCTTATTCATGTGCAAGCAAGATGACTATCTCATCTTACAACGGTGTATGTAACAAGATTGAGTGTTTTGTGTATTAGACGAAATTGATATCCATTTTTTTAACAAACTGTCACCACTTTCCTTTATATTTGTTAATTTCTATGTTGGTTTTAGCTTTCTTTCTTAATTTAGTTTTGTCCATATAATGCTCGAGTCATTATTTTTAGATTTAGTGTTCTGTGTATTGGACGAAGTTGATATCCAAAAATTTGTAGCAAACTGTAACCACTTTCCTCTGTATACATTAATTTCTATGTTGATTTTAGCTTTCTTTCTTGATTTAGTTTTGCTCATATAGCACTCAAGTCGTTATTTTTATGTTGATTTTAGCTTTCTTTCGTAATTTAGTTTTGTCACGAGCTTTGAGTATACACTGTTCAATTACATGATATTAGCAAAATAATTTTTTTGCCACTGAATCTTCAGATCAGATGTTTTGATGGGTTATGTAAATATTGAAACAAATCCAATTGGCTATGTGGAGATATCGTAGGGATGTAAGCCGTCTTGGGTTCAATTATATTGAGAAAGGTTGGAGCCATGGGTTTCTGGAGGCAAAGGAAGGCCGACAAAGCTTGGATGGTGAACAAGTTTCGATGAGTGTGATCTGGATAGTGTAAATTATCAATAAGGTAATGTGCTTAATTGATGATCTGGGTCTTTCATTACAAATTGTCCTGTATGGGTTAAGCATTTAATCCTATATGGGTTTCACATTTTAGGAGTTAACCTTGTAGTGCTTGCTCATTTGAGGGAATTTAAGAAGAATCTATTATGATTATATTAGTAAAGAATCCATTATGATTAAATTGGTGATGTTAGTGTTTTGTTTATTACAAAGATTTGGATACTAATATGTTGATGCATTGGGAAGCTTAATTTATGAGAATTTTAGGAAGAATCCAAATATGAATTACAGGTATGGATTCACGTTCTTGAATTTTTGCCATGATTTTTAAATTCAAAATTGAAAAATCATCTTAGTTTCTTTTTCTAATAGACTTCTAAATTCTAAAGGAATTACAATTCCTTTTCAAAATAACTTTCATAAGTTCAAATTCAAAAAATAAATTAAGAATCATACAAATATTTTTTTATTTGAAAGTCATTGTTTAGTCCCTACTAGAATTTGTATATACTAAGATCCGAAAGGCTATAGATAAATGTTGACAATTTTCACATCCACTTGTGTATATCAGTAGATATTAGGCGTAATGCACAATTGCTGAATTTGACCTTTTTGTTCCATAGTAGTATTCATATGGACATTCACTTGTGTACATCAGTAGATATTAGGAGTAATACACAGTTGCTGAATTTGACCTTTTTGTTCAGTAGTAGTATTCATATGGAGTTATCGTAAGTGTTCTTTTTAGTTTGGATATGTTTTCCGAAGCTTGTCGGAATCTTAAATTCTTTCAGTTTTGTGTTATGTTTAGTGTAATCAACTATTGAGCTTCTGGTTGATGCATAAGTGGTTTGGGCTGGATTTGACGGACTTGAGTTTGGTCCATCCTTATTCGAACATGTTTTATCCAAACATGTTCTCTTGCTTGGGTATCAGAATGGTTTTCAAGTTCTTGATGTTGGAGATACCTGTAACTTCAGTGAATCGGACTCAAAGTGATGTTATCAGAACGGTTTTCAAGTTCTTGATGTTTCCCAACAAAGATTTGTGGCATTCTAATATACTATTATAAGCGGCAATGATGTCTAATATATTACTTCAGAATATACTATTGTACTGGCAATGTTTAATAGGAGAGTTGTTTGATGGAATTGTAATATGATTGGCATCATGTAAGCGTGTGTCTAATAAGAGCTATGACTTTTGGCATTCTAGAGGCCCAACCGAAGTTGGAGAGAGATAAGGTCTTGGATATACCGTTGCTAGAACTTGGATCTGGTCACATGGACTCAAGTTCAAGTGCTCGACCTTGACCAGTTGGACAAATAATGTGGGTTTAGATCCCATTTGTTGAATTCACGGTTTGGTTCAAATGTAAAAACCACAATAATTAAGTTATAAAAATGAATTTAATTGATACATAGGGTCGATATTGTTTTATCGTGCTTCAATATTAAACTATATGTTAGTAAGGTTTTCAATACTTATCATGAACTTATCCTAATCAAGATATAAAATACAATTAGCACCGCGCGACAGCGCGGTGCAACCACCTAGTACACTTTGAAATTTTGAACAACTAAAAGGTCGTGATCAATTCTTGTACATGGATTAAAACACGTTTTAAAATTTTAGGCTTGTGGACAATTCGGCTGCAGTTTCCGTAGTTGTGAAATATATTCATTACACATGGATTTGAAAACTGAAATTTATTTAAGGTATTTTGAATGTCGTCGTATGCTGATTTGCAGAATAATTTGCCTATTAAAGTGTGACATGAATCCTTTTGCAATTAGAATGGTGAAAGTGAGGAGAAATGGGGATGGTGAGAGAGAAGAGGCGTTACGTAGAGGTGTTTTATTTGACATTGAATAGTTGAACAAGAACCCACACACGACTCAAGATCCGGAAGAGTATCCAAAATTTAACCCACCCACAGCCACAAGCATGTTTATTTAACACATGTAAATTTAACAATGGGGACCGGGAGGGTCAAGTTCGGATCCGTTTGCCATCCGGATGGACCCAGTGCGGTTGTTTCTTGGGCACCAAGAAACACTTAGGCCCTTTCCTCTTCTGGCTCGCCTTTCTACAAAACCTAAACTCTTGACCTCCTAGCCGTTGTTTGAGCGATTCAATTTCGAGAGAAACACAACAGATGCGAGCAAGATGCTTTCTTTCTCACCGAATCCCAAATCGGTTTCAAACCCTAAGCACCGGTTGGATTGGGAGGAGATGGAGAGCTACAGAGAAGAAGCCGCCTTCTACCCAGAAGCGGTGGAGCAGTACCTCAGCCGGAGCGGCGGCCAAGTGTTTGAGAAGATAAGGAGGCACCTTGCTTTTCTGGGCTGGAAGATTGAGCACAACAACGAGAACGACGGCCTCGCCAAGTTCCGCTACACATCTCCCCACGGCAAGCCCTATTACTCCCTCCGCAAAGTCTGTGAAAACCTCACAATCCTCTGTTCCAAGTCCCAATCAACAGCCCCCATTGTTGTTGCTCCCAATTTGGTCTGTGGTCATGATGATGGGGAATTTCAGAACAGGTTTGTGACAGAACCAAAGCATGACCCTGAGGCTGTGATTCTGTATAGCAAGCTGACGAACAGGGCCGGTCAGGTTGGCGAATGGGGCCGAGCTCTTACTCTGAGGGTGAAGAAGCATCTCTTGTTTCATGGGTGGATCCTGTTTTTCAAGGTTAAGGCCAATAACCTCAGAGAGTTGCGCTACCGTTTCCCTCCATCCATGGGCTCCAAGACCCACACTTCCTTGTTATCAGCTTGCCAATTCCTCGTCCAGAAAGGGCTCGTCGATCTGGAAGAAAACAAGGAGGCCCTAGCTTCTAACCCAACATCAGGTATGGGGGAGATAGTTGAAGAAATTGGGGTTGAGGTTAAATGCAATAGTAGTGGAGCTAATGTTACATGTGGTATGGGGAAAAGAATTCGAGACATTGAACAACTTAGGTTGGATTATGGGAAGAAGAAGAAGAAGAGAAAGGTGCTAGACGGTGCAGGGAAAAGTAAATTAAGATTGAGGGAGGTTGGGACTTATACGCCTAAAACCACGCTATCCTCTCTGATTGATAGTAATCTGGTGGCGGATATGGCACAAGTGTATTACAGAAGCAGGAAAGGGGACATTAAGCTGAAAGAAGGTTGGGTGACACGCGACGGGATCAAGTGCAAATGTTGCCTTGAGGTCTTTGCTCTCACCAAGTTTGAAGCTCATGCAGGGAGCACTAATCACAGACCAGCTGCCAATATCATCCTTGACAACGGGAGGTCTCTCTTTGAGCTGCATAATGAGTTGAAGGGCTTCGGGGCTTCCACTGCTGAGGAACAACATAGGAGGATGGAGGACAGTCAAATTGTAAATTCAGACATATGTTCTGTTTGTAATTTTGGGGGTGAGTTGGTCCTTTGTGATCATTGCCCTGCCGCTTTCCACACAAGCTGCATTGGCCTGGAGGAGATCCCTCAAGGGGATTGGTTCTGTGCCTCGTGCCGCTGCTCAGTTTGCAGCCAGAATCGTGGTTTGGCTGTCAGCATTTTGACTTGTTGCCAATGTGAAAGGTGGAGCCATGCTGGATGCACGGGTCTCAGTGCCACGTCAGGCGAAGAATGGTTCTGCAGCAACGAATGCGAGCAAATACATTCACGCCTTGAGGGGCTTATAGGCAAACCAGTCACCGTGGGCGTGGGAAATCTGACTTGGAGACTACTTAAGTTATCAAAATCCAATCTTGATGATGAGAAAGTGAGGGAGTATCTCAATGGTTCTCTCTGTTTGATGCATGAATGCTTTGAGCCAATCAAGGATGCCTCCAGCGGGCGAGACATGGTAGAAGATCTTATATACAGCAGAAGGTCCGAAAACCCCAAGGAGACCAATTACCAAGGGTTCTACACAGTGGTTTTGGAGAAAGAAGGTGAGTTGGTAACTGTGGCTAATGTGAGGGTCTATGGGAAGAATGTAGCTGAGATTCCCCTGGTTGGCACAAGTTTTGAGTATCGGCGACAAGGGATGTGCAAGGTTTTGATGGATGAGCTGGAGAGGCAGCTGAGGGAGATGGGAGTGGAGAGGCTGGCTTTGCCTGCTGTTCCACATCTTCTTGAGACATGGACGGGATCTTTTGGATTCTCTGAGATGACATCCTCGGAGAGGTTACAGTTGTTGCATCACTCTTTTCTTGAGTTCCAAGGAACAATCATGTGCCAGAAACTCTTGCTTTGAAACTCTGTTAATATTAACAATCCAACTTAACTATTACTGATTTGGGTTTCTTTGTATTCATTCTTTTAGTAATCTCAAAACTGATTATTTTCTTCTTACCTGTCTTGTTTTTTTTAATTTTCATGTTGCTCGTCTTTACAGTGTTATAAAACTACAAATTAATGACTTTCTTTTTTGTGCGCGGCGGTCCAATTAGGAGTGAGTGAGTACTGAATTCTGAAATCAATTTGGGTACTCAACTTTCAGCATCCATAGCAGTTGACTGAAGTGAAACAGAACCCCAATGAGCATCCAAACTGTCAGTTTGGCTACGTGAATCAATTGATATATCCACAACAGCAAAATTTTGTTTGGGAATATTATTATCAGCTTCTACTTGCAAGGTCTTTAGAAGTATCAATTGTACAAGTAACTCCACCAATCTCTCCCAAATCCTTGTCTTGAACAGCAGGATAAACTGAGTTCGTTGGTTCATTGGCTTTGGCTTCATTTGAAGAGTCCACAAAAAACACATCAGGAAAACACACATGTAATGGATTCTTGGAAACACCGTCATCTTCAGTTTTGAAGATTTGCTCCATCCTAACTATTCCTATTTCATCTGATTGGTTGATTTTCTCGACTGTGATGGTTACCTCTGACAGACCGACTTCACCTTCTTTAACTGCAGTCTTGCAGCTCCCATCATCCAGTTTCTCTTCTCAACTGAACAAGAGACCGCAGCACCTTCGGCCAATTGCTTTGATTGAGAACAGGAAGAACCCTCCCCACAAACAGGCCTCTTGTGATCATCCTCAAGGGGACAAGTTGGCCTAATTTCACTCCTCCATGTTTTGCTCAGTTTTGGTCTCTCTATACGGACAGTACTGCCGAACCGTTGCATCGTTTCCCTTGGCTGGTCCTCAAGTCACAAAGAACGCCAAAAATGTTGCTCCGGCCAAAGCGAAAAGGAACGTCAGGGAAGTAGGTATCCGCTAAATCAAGATTTAAGTCGTAGGAGGCCTCGGCTAAATCAAGGTTTAAGACGAGGGTTTGGATGCTTCTTCCTTGGCTGGTCTCGTTTCTCAAGCCGTCAAGGACGATTCTAAAGCTGCTCCGACTAAGACCAAGACGAAGGTCTCGGTTGTAGTTTCCACCAAGGACAGTCCTAAAGGTGCTGATCCGGTCAAATCGAAGTTTACTGAATCGGATCGTCGACCCAGACAGAAAAGGAGGCGTCCAGTACAAAAAAGAAATTTGCAAGTGGCGAACACACATGATCCTCCCTATATCGAAGCTCTGGTTCATCCAGGTGTTGCTCTGACTTCAGATTTGAGACAGGTACATCACATGGGACGGTTATCGACCACGATGGTATTCATATGCCTGCTTCCATATGACACAACTGTCGATTGGGTTACAAGTTCTTTTGGAGTGTTTGGTGAGATCGTTTCAGTTACAGTTCTCAAACGACTAAATCGTAGAGGTTCGTATTTTGGGTTTGTTGAATTTAAATCGCTGGATGCAGCAGCCCAGGTGATTGATACTTTAAATGGATTTAAATACAATGGGTTCGTCTTGCTTGTCGCATTCGCATACGATCATCGAGTGGATGGAAAATAGAGCATGTCGTTGCCTGATTCGATGACCTCCTCGGCGCGGCTGGTTGGTTCCGGAGAAGGACATTGTAGTCAGGAGCTCGCCGTGGCTGAGGCATCTGTTCCTGAGCTGCTGCAGGTTACTAGTGCCGCGATTGAAGCTCTCACCGATGCTTCACCGGAGTCTGTCCCTCGGAGCGTTGATGGTTCTCTGATGGATATAATTGCGTTACGTGATCCCGAGTTTCATGGGATTTCTTCTGTTTCGCAGTTGGATTCTTCTAATTCGGATAACATCAGATCTCCAGAGGTTGAGTTCCGTGGGGAAGTTGAAACACGTGAAGCCGATGACTCGGTGTGTGGGGTTGGGGTCGAGCAAGTGCAACCCGTCGTGGTTGTGGGTACTAGACCGACACAAGGACTGGTACCTAATTGCCAGCCCATTCCATCAGCTCTTTTGTTTCAAGACCCTGCTTCACACTCTAATCCCAAGGCCGTGACTTCACAATATGTATTGGTGATGCATAATTTGGAAGTTAGACTCTGTGTTGGTATCACTACAATGTTGTGGTGTGTTTGCGGGTCAACCAACCATTGACCCGTACAGGCTACCCCGATTCAGGTGTTCAGAGACCCAAGTCAGGGTAAGGGTAGCCCGAAGGATGCTCTGGGAGGGATTGGCGATCCTGTAGTGGGTAGTCCATAGAAGGAGGTCCTACTCAAGTCGTAACGAGTGAGTCGACCACCAAAACACCTGTCGGATTTTTATACCGTTCAGTATAAACCAAGGGAGCGTTCTTTGGATCGAGAAAGATATGTTCGTCCCGTTGACATTGGGAAATGGGTTGAGCAAGACCGAATTGGGAAAACTCTAGTTGCAGATTTGTCTCATGGAACTGACGCATGGACTACACTACGTGTTTTGGCTTCCAAGAAGAAAGATGCGACGACTCGTCTCTGACTTCGGGAGGCGGGGATTGACGAGGTTACCTTTTTTTTTTGTTCCTTGTTTCTTTTTTAGGAAAATGTTTGGCCTTTTGGCTTCCTTTACTGGAGCCCCTTTGTAATCGTTGTCTTTTACTCTGCTTCTTGAATAAGGGCTTTCCGGTTCCTTTTTTGAAATCGATCTCATTAATAAATTTTCGAGCTTATAAAAAACAAGGGAAAACGCTGATTCCTAACCTTTATGAACGTTTCATTATCACATCCTAACCCAGACCAACGTTTGGTTGCACTGCCAGACCTGAACGGTTTTGAGTTTCTCAGAACATGATACTAGCCGTCCAATTTAAGGATTTCGTTAACGCGAGAAGGTTAAAGTCGAAAATACCCTTCGGCGCCGAAATAACCCTTCCTACCCTTCAGCGCCGAACATGGTTGGGTGCTCATAATGTTCCCAAGTATCACTCTGAATTTCAAAATAAAGCATCAAAATAAAGACATACATTCTGTTTGTCACACTTTAACCTTCAGCGCTAAAGGGTATTTTCAACCCTAACCTTCTTACGTTAACGAAATCGTTAAGTTGGACGGCTAGTATCATGTTCTAAGAAACTCAAAACCTTTCAGGTCTGGAAGTGCAACCAAGCGTTGGTCTGGGTTAAGATGTGATAATGAAAAGTTCATAAAAGTATTTTTTTTTATAAGCAAAAGTTCATAAAAGTTAGGACATTGTATCACTATATTTTCAATTTTGAAAAGGTAACATATAATTGTCTTTATTAGCAAGTTCATATTAAATCTGAGCAAGGATCCAAGCAGATTTTCAATCTGTTTTTTCCTTAGACAAAGAATCGGTTTTGAGAATTTGAACCCTTTTCCATTTTTGCTCAATGAATCGCTTTTTCTATACAATGATCTTAAATATATCATGAATGCATGTAAGGGTTGACACAGAAATGGTAACTTTGACACAAAAAATGGACTGAGAAGCTGTATAATTGTGCAAAAATTAATGAATCATATGCTAATTCATTTGATTATAAATACACACCATGCCTCATTTCACATTCATCAAATTACAGTCAAAACAACAAAGAAGCAAAACATTCAACAGTAGATCGAAAATGTTGGGAGGAGGAGAAGAAGTAATGGTGGTTATAGTAGGTGCTGGACCTGCAGGCCTTGCCACTTCTGCTTGCCTGAATCATCTTTCGATACCAAACATTGTGCTTGAGAGAGAGGACTGTTTTGCTTCGTTATGGAAGAAAAGAGCTTATGATCGCTTGAAGCTTCGTTTGGGGAAAGAGTTTTGTAATCTTCCTCACATGCCCTTTCCCGCCGATGCACCTAGATTTGTACCGAGACTCGGTTTCGTCAACTATTTAGACAACTATGTGTCTCATTTTCAGATAAACCCGTGGTATCACCGCTCCGTTCAGAATGCATCTTACAACGCAAGCATCAAGAAATGGCGCGTCGAGGTTTTGAACACGACCAACAATATGGTTGAAGTGTACATGGCACAGTTTCTTGTAGTTGCGACCGGTGAGAATAGTAAAGGGGTTATTCCCCGAGTGCCTGGACTTGATACATTTCAAGGCAAGTATATGCATTCTAATGAGTATGAAAATGGAAAGCCATTTCAAGGACAAAATGTGTTGGTCGTTGGTTGTGGAAATTCGGGTATGGAGATCGCCTATGATTTGTCCAACCATGGTGTCCAAACTTCTATTGTCGTTCGCAGCCCGGTATAGATTTTCATCTATATACTTCCTTTTTTGATTATGCTCATTTTATTTCTAATTTTATCATTGAATTTCGGATGAGAGAGTGATTAATCATAATCATACAGGTGCATGTTCTTACTAAGGATATAGTGTACTATGGAATGAGAATGCTCAAGTTTCTTCCGAGGGAATTAGTTGACAAAGTGGTCGTTGGTATGAGCAACCTCAAATACGGAGACACGTCTCTATATGGGATTCAAAGGCCAACCATGGGACCATTTGAAAAGAAAGAGAAAACGGGACGAACACCAACTATTGATGTTGGTGCTCTAGACAAGATTATCAAGGGAGAAATTCGTGTTTTCCCATCCATGATATCTAAGATCAATGAAAATATAGTTGAATTCGAAAATCAAAAGACCGACAAATTTGATGCTATCATTTTCGCAACGGGATACGAAAGCACGGTACAGTATTGGCTAAAGGTACGAGCATGCGCACTACAAAAACTTGATTTATTCAAATATTCGATAATCGTGCATATACTTATTATTACCACAACTGTTATTCAGGGTGACGAGTTGTTCAACAAAAACGGATTCCCAAAACCAGAATTTCCAAAACATTGGAAAGGAAACAACGGGATCTATTCGGCCGGATTTTCAAAGAAAGGCTTGTTTGGAATTTCTCAAGATGCACAACATATAGCAAACGACATAGCTTGTGCTCTAGATTAGATGTAGATATATAAGATCGATAATATAAATCTTTAATAATAAAAAAAATCAAAGTGTAACAGAGTATTATCATAATAAAATACATTCGTGAAAGTAACTTAATGCATTTTAAGCTATATACACATTATTTTAATTTTAATTTCGGTTAATTTACGCATTTGACATATTCCTTGTGATCCTTCCTAAGAACAATTCTCAGGGTTCTAGACTGCTATGTTAGTCTTAGTGCTCGTAGTCCAATCGTAAACGTCCAAATGTAAATATCATCGTTGGCGGTATAATAAAGCAGCTTTCATATTACTTAAGTGTTGGAGTAATATATCGTGTGTGTTTCCTATCTATTCCCACCATGCGAATAGAACCATAGATTAGGATGGATCACACTCGATTAGGTCCCTAGTCAATAGTCTTCACTAGAAGCGATTAGTATGAAAGATGACTCTTGATGGTTTACGTTGGTCATTGAAAAGGGTTCCGGAGTCTGATCATAGATATCATGTGAGACATGATATTGGATGACCCGACCTGAATATGTTCCATATATTAAGTCATGAACCTATTCAAAGTCGTAGCTTGTCAGGTATCCTTAGACCGAGGAGTCTCTGTGGTAGTTATGCAGTAAACATCTAAGTTTGACATGAAAGCCTAACGTTGCACCAAGACTGGGTTTCCATAACAACCATGATTGGCTTGGGGAATGACTACATGAGTGACACGAGAGACGCCTAAGGGATTTATCCCTCATACGAAGGTATGGGTAAGATATCGAGTTCATGACCGCTTGATCGATAGTGACTGGAAAAAAAAAAAGAATGGCTATGCACATGATACTTTTTTTTTTGGATAAGCTCGAAAATTTTTATTAGAAAAAGATTAGATTCAAGAAGGATCTAACCGAACACAACCATAGCAAAGGAGCTCTCAGAAGGAGCTGCGGGAACAAAACCCGAGCAAAAAAGAATTGCAAGTCCAAAATAAATTAACCCTCATCAGAGACCCATTCTTCACCTTCCGACGTCAGATTCGGATCGTCGAAGGCATTTGCTTGAGTAGGTTGGGCTAATTTAGAACGATCATGCGCGAACTGCTTCGAAACATCAACCGAATTAGCAATTCTCGCACGGTCCAAGGAGCGAGCTGTTGGTTTTGGTTTGATTGTAACAGTATAAAAATCTGTTAAATGTTTAGGAAGCCGGCTTTGACGTTTCGGTTTGAGAAGAGCTTCCTTCCACGCACTACCCAACATCACTGAGGAAATATTAGACTGCTTCGTACCCACCATAGGTGCCCCACTCGATTGAGTAGGCAGATCCGAACCTGTCAAGGACAATAAGGGTGGGCTGGGACTCGGATTTGGGTTTTGCACCAGCTCTGGGCTGGGATTCGGATTTGGGCTTAGCACCAACTCAGGCCCACCCTTATCCATAGCTAGCTGATCCACATGCCCATCCACATGTTCCTTACTTTGGGCCATGGCAAAAGACTCCACAACTCGATGGTCTTCATCTGCTGCAACAATCGTAACTAACTGCGCAGAATCCGGTGAAGGTGAAGCACGAATCACGGCTGGATCAGCAAGAACAACCCGCCCGGATTTTCCTGAACTATCCAAACCACCTCCGTTGTTCGGCGTTGAAGAACTCGTCGGAACATTCACCGGCACTCTCTGATTTCCAACCGTCTGACCTCCGAGACGAGCAAACACAACCAGAAGGACGAACCCGTTGAGTCTGAAGTCGTTAAATGCTTCCACCACCTGCAAAGCTGATTCCGGCGACCGAAATTCGACAAATCCGAAATAGGAGCCTCGCCGATTTGGCCTTTTGAGAACAGAGGCCGACACTATGTCACCGTAGACTCCAAGCGCGTTAGTAATCCAATCCACCGATGTATCGTATGGGAGATTGCAGACAAAGAGCTTCGTTTTGGAAATCTCTGCACCCGGAATTGTAGTACCTCCACGACGGCTCTGTTTGGCCAGAACCGATGCATCTGGAACTCGAGAAATCGCTTCATGATCTCCCTGCGCATCAGACTTTGTGGATGGAGCAGCCTTGTTCCCACGTCCCCGAACGCGAGTATGAGGATCTCTTTTGCCTGGATCCTTCGACACCGGAACTGCCTTAGCACGACCACGAGCTTTCTCATACTTTCGCTTCCAAGCATCAACCTCTGCCTGAACAGCTACTATGCACATGATACTAGGTATCATACATTCAGTCATCTCACATATCAAGGAATGGTGATTGAGGGTGATAAGGATGATGCCTCTGTGCCTTATCTCAATCAGGATATCGGAGATAAAAGGGTAATGACAAGGACGGGGGAAAGGTTAGAATCGACAAGATCGATTCGTTATGCAATGCCAGGCTAAACTAAATCTCGTTAGTTGCCAACATGATAAGATCAAGTAAAGTGGGAATTTATGTTGATCTTGCCGACATGCGTAGACCTAACGGTCACACCAAAGGTTTGTAAACTCATTAAGAACGCAACGTAGCTTGGCTTGGAGCGGTCGTGTCGAGAATTGCCATACTGGACGGCTAGGACATGATGAGCTCGACATCGGCTCTCTTGGAGAGGCCTATGGTTGGCATATGTAGCCTAGGACCAACAAGAAGGAAAGGTCAAAGGTGTTAGTCTTAGTGCCCGTAGTTCAATCAAAAATGTCCAAATGTATATATCATCGTTAGCAATATATTTAAAGCGGCTTTATATTACTTATGTGTTGGAGTAATATATCGATGTGTGATCTGATCTATGCCCAAAATGCGAATAGAACCATAGATCGAGATAGATCACACTCGATGGGTCCCTAGTCAACAAAGCTTCACTAAAAGCGACTAGTATGAAAGATGGCTCTTTATGGTTTACGTTCTATTAGTCATAGGAATGGGATTCCGGAATTTGATCATAGATATCATGTGGGACATGATATTGGACGACTCACCCTGAATATGTGTCATAGATTAAGTCATGAACATATTCACTGTCGTAGCTTGTCATGTATCCTAAGACTAAGGAGTCTTTGTGATTGCTATGTAGTCAACAACTGAGTTTGACCTGAGCCTAACGTTTTCCGTAACAGGTCTTCCATAACGGCCAGGATTGGCTTGGGGACGGGCTACATGAGTGACACGAAAGACGGCTAAGGGATTTATCCATCATACTGAGGTATGAGAAAGATATCGGTTCTCGGCCGCTTGATTGAGAGTGACTGAAAGAATAGCATGGCCATGCACATGATACTGGGTATCATATATTCAGTCATCTCACATATCAAGGAACAGTGATTGAGAATAATAAGGATGACGGCTCTATGCCTTATCTCAATCAGGGTATCGGAGATAAAAGGATAGTGACATAGACGGCGGAAAGGCTAGAATCGACATGGTTGATTCGTTATGCAGTGTCAGGCAATACTAAAGTCTCGTTAGTGGCCACTTAAATAGGATCAAGTAAAATGGGAATTTACGTTGATCTATTGACATGCATAAACCTAAGGGTCACACCGGACAGTGAAACTCATTGACACATTTATGGAGAATGGCCAAAAGGGAGTTGTCTCGGGACATGACCAAAACTGGGTTTTGGGTCATGTGCCCGTAAGTGAATAGAATTTTACGGAACGAGACAAGGCTTGGAGTCTTGGGATTGATCGCGTCGGATAATGTTGGACATTTCCGGTATGGAAAGCTTGGAGGCAATGAGCGAATCACGGGACCTCGTTGGAAATGGCCACCGGCCATGTTCCAAGAGGCCCATGAAAGGTCCATGCAACCAAGGCCCACAGAACTAATTAATCAAGTCTTGATTAATTAGTACTAAGTAAGCATGACAAGGATTAAGGTGTTGGTGATTCACCACCTAACCCCATCTTATCTAGCCATACTTTGTCATATTTACACCTTACTTGTCACCATGCTTGTCCCATGCCTTTAATTGGACAAGTATGGAGTTTTTTATGTTTAAGTCATCTTTTTTCAACATAACAAAAACAAGACAAGAATAGAAAACACAATTTCTCTCCCTCTCTCCCTACAATTTTGGGTTTGGCAAGCTCCCACCTCCATTTTTGTGTTCTTGAGTCCTCAAAGAGAAGAACTACGTGGTTTTTATACCCATGTGGATACGTAGGCGTCTTGGAGACTCAAGCCAATCATTCGTTAACCGGTGTTCTTGTTTTGGTAAGAAATAGTGCTGAATTTTTCTCTTGTGAATCCATTCTTTGTTAGTTGTTTCATGGTTTTAATCGTCTCTTGGTTTTCATTGATTTTCCGCTGCGAGTTGGTTCATCTCCAACCCTACCTCGAGACCCAACAATGGTATCATAGCCATGCTATCTTCGGGATTCACAAGACGGTGTTGAAAGTTTCGGTTTTGACATGTTAATTTGCCAAATTGTTTGATAACATGTTTTAAATTCTTGTTTATGGGTTTAAAGCATGAAAAATGAATTTTTGAAAAAAAATTTAAATCTGGAAATTTTGATTTTTTTTATTTTTCAGGTCTCGGGAGCGGGACTCTCGGGGAGCCGAAACCGGGACCGAACGGGGCTCCGTTGGACGGAGCTAGGCCAAGCATGACCATTTGATGGTTGATATGCCAAGGCTTAACTGTTTTGTTAGTTATGACGAGTTTGGAACCGTCATGACGAACTCGAAGATCAAATGTTCAAAAGTTTCAATTATTGAACGGTTTCGATAAACCGAGCATAAAAAAATTTCGAAACTTGGCTATTAATTAAAACCGGAAAATCACATGATGTTTGATAACATGCTTGTTTGATAACACGATGTGTGATGTGATGTTGGCATGGTGTACATAATAGCCCCGAGCTCGATTTAATTATTTATCGCTTTTCACGGCCTACGAGCCGTTAAAGTTAGTGTGTAATTATTCTTTCAAGGTGTGGTCGTCGAACCACTTGTTTGTAATATCTATTTATTCCCGACTTGCGAGTCGTGTATTAAATTTTAATTTTTTGCTCAAGACGAAGAAAGGGCGAAAAGGTCATTTGGTGGCTTTTCGGGTGTTGGCATCGGCTTGGAGTCGATGGAGCTCAAGAAGCTAGTGGGAGTTAGTTTAGGGGCTATTATGTGCACATTTATCGCTTTATGCTTGGTTTAGTTTGTGCATGATTAATTCTATGTGTTGGATTAGAATTGCATGCTTAACTTTATTTACCGAGCATATCACCTCACGTGCAAAGATAAAATTGGAATTTTAATCCTTGTTTGTGAGCCCTTCGAACCGTCATTACATTAGATGTAGTTGACGGGTTTGAAGGAAGAATTACATTGGATGTAATTGGAGGCATCATTACATTTGGAATGTAGTTGATGTGCTCATCGCATCTAGGATGTGCTGATACCTCCCAATTATCAACACCTTACTACCTCCCCGTCCTATGGGTGTCGTGCGCCTTAGCGGAGCATCCATGGAAAAGCGGGGTGGTAGGTTTGGACGACATATGTGGGTGTCGTGCGCCTTAGCGGAGCACCTACATAGTGGCGGGTCATAGTTGAAAATTGGTGGACCCGACTACGATTCTCAGCTAGGGTTGAGCTAAGGTATCAGATAGGGTAAGTCGTGTACTTCAGTACATACCCTAGCCAAGAGTCACATTGGATGTGATTGGACGGGGTCCTACCTACATAGCTCGATTGAGTGGTGAGCCTTCGTCCAACTTGATCGAGTGAATCAAGGATCTTGGTTTTAGATTCTAAAGGTATAGAATCGATTGTTGGTGTTTAAGCTTGATCTTCATAAAATTTATTTAGTTTACTGATTGAATTTTATCTACTGTAGATCAAATGGAAAATTCAGCGAACATTAATAGTTTGTCATAAAATCCATTCTTGACAGGGTCAAACTAAATGGGACAAACTATTTGGACTGGTACAGAATTTTGAGGATAGTCCTCAAGTCTGAACGCAAAAAATATGTCATTGACAAGGCTGTCTCTAATACTATATTAGAGTTACATGAAGTGTCATTAACTGTTGAGAAGAATATCAGGGATCTGGGACCCAAGGATATTCTGATGGTCAACAAGGGAATTGGAAGTGGAAGGGCGGGGCCCATGCGCACTTGGCGGGAAAGATGAGACACCTGAGAATGTCTACTTCTACTGCCAACAGCCTGGTCATTGGAACCGAGATTATAGGAAGTTCACGGGTGATCTGAAAAATGGCAGTGAGACTGCACCTTCATTAGATAGCCTGGATGATCTGAAGAAGGGCAGTAGGACTGCGCCTTTATCGGGAAACCTGGATGATCTAAGGAAAGGCGGTGGGACCATGCCTTCATCCGGTATTAACTATATAGAGCTACATCTCTCTACTTCCAAAGATTCATGGGTATTAGATACCAGGACTGAATCTCACACATGCACTAACGTATAGTGGCTGAAAGTATGAAAGGGTTGGAAAGCACGAAGTGGACCTCAGAGTTGTGGCAACTATTGTACGATCCATGAGTCCTGCTTTAGCAAGTGTCTCTGTCTTAGTATTGTATAATGTATGTTGCATACCTACTTTCAGTAGGAATATTATATCTGTATCTGTGTTTGACAAGGAGGGATATAATGTTAATATTGGAAATGGAGTTTTCAATGTTCTATGCAATGATATATTTTATGCTAGTACTAACTTGGTTGGAGGACTACACATATTAGATATGGGTAACAATGCCTCGAGTTCTATATATTAGGTTAATACCAAGAGGTCTAAATACAACGATTTAAACCTAACTCTGTTATGGCACTGTCATTTGGGCCGCATAAACAAGAAGCGCCTATCAGCACTTCAGAAGTGCGGGCTTTCAGGTCAATTCGAATTCCATTCGATCGATATGTGCAAGGCTTGTTTGATGGGAAAAATGACTAAAGCGCCCTTTATCGGTCGCGGTGAAAGGGCGGGTGAATTATTGGGGCTGATACACTCGGATGTGTGTAGACCAATATGTTCGCTAGCCAAGAGGGGTTTTAGCTACTTCATCACATTTACTAACAATTATAGTAGATATGGTTATGTCTGTTCAATAAGACATAAGTCTGAATCTTTTTGATAAATTCAAATAGTTCAAGAGATTGAAGTAGAAAACCGGCTCGGGAAAAGTATTAAGACACTTCGATTGGATCAAGGTGGAAAATACTAACCACAAAGTTTTTAGATCATCTGGTGGAAAGCGGGATCTTTTCATAATGGACTCCTCCTAGAACACCGCAGTTGAATGTTGTGTCCGGGCGGAGAAATCGGACTTTATTGGATACGGTCCGATCCATGATCAGTTGGACTGATCTCCCAATCTCTTTCTGGGGTTATGCTCTAGAGACGACCGCATTCATAGTGAATCGGGCTCCGACGAAGGTTGTGGAAGAGACATCATTTTAGAAATGGCATGGGAAGATGCCCACTTTGTCCTTCCTAAAGATTTGTGGTTGTGAGGCTTATGTGAAACATTTGGTTTCGACTAAGCTCGAACCAAGATCTGAGATATGCACCTTCGTGGGGTATCTCAAAGCAACAAGGGGATACTACTTTCTACAAACCCAGTGAGAACATGGTGTTCGTCACTTGGGGTGGGGTCTTTATGGAAAAGAAGTTTTGTTTCCAAAGACGTCATTGGGAGGACTGTGCATCGCGAAGAAATTCAGGATGGTACAAATCCGTCTAAACACAGTAGAAAGGGAGCTAGAGATGGTCGTAGAGTAAGAACCAATTCCTATTACAATTCCGGAAGGTCCAAGGCGATCTGAAAGAATCAATCGTCCACCTCCAAGATATGGTATGCGGAGGAGACAATCAAGTCATGGTTGATCACGATGATCCAGCCACCTTTCAGGAAGTCGTGGATGGGCCCGACTCCGAGTTATGGCTGGGAGCCATTAGGGAGGAAATGCAATCCATGTCGGACGAACAAGTCTGGGAACTGGTTGATCCCATCAATGGTGTGAGGACCATCGGATGCAAATGGATCTTCAAGGTGAAGATGGACATGGACGACAACCCTATGACCTACAAAGCTCGATTGGTGGCAAAAGGTTATAGGCAGATCCAATGGATTGACTATGAGGAAACCTTCTCCCTAGGGGCTATGGTCAAAATCGATCCAAATTCTTCTTGACATAACTGCGTATCATAATTACGAGATATGACAAGTGGATGTCAAAACCGCTTTCCTAAATGGAAGTTTGACTGAGGACATTTTATGTCTCAGACACAAGGTTTTGTCGATCCGAAGAATAAGGGAAAGATTTGTAAGTTGTTGAAATCCATTTATGGATGGAAACAAGCTTCTCGGAGTTGGAACCTTCGTTTTGATGAAGCTGTAATTGGATTTGGCTTAATCAAGAACGAGGATGAATCTTGCGTTTATAGAAACCTAGTGGGAGCAAGATTAAATTTCTGGTGCTCATTGAAAACGACATCCTAACCTTGCACGAGACTAAAGCTTGGTTGAGGAAGTGTTTTTCAATAAAGGACTTAGGCGGTGCTTCTTATATCTTAGGGATTAAGATATGTAGAGATTGCACCAAGATGGTCTTGGATTGAAGTCAGGGAACCTATGTGAACAGGGCATTGAGTAAGTTCTCAATGCTCGATACAAAGAAAGGACTCTTACCCACTAGTCATGGCATTCCTCTCAGCAAGACTCAGTGTCCTAAGACACCTGATGAGCTGAAAAGGATGATGTGAATCCCATGCGCCTAGGGGAAGGATCGATCATATATGCCATGACATGTACGAGATCGGACGTTTCGTAAGCCTTATGTTGTACCAGTAGACATCAGTTTAACCCGGAGGAAAGATGATGTTGAAGTAGTCGTCGAAGGATAAGTAGACGCTAGTTTTCCAAGACAAATCCAGATGACTTTAGAAGTTAGTCAGGATATGTGTTTGCGCTGAATGACGGAGCTTTAGCTGGGAGAATGTAAAGCAAGATACCGTCGCCGAATCTACGACATAGGCCAAGTACATGGATGCTGTAGAAGCAGCTAAGGAGGCTATGTGGATTTGGAAATTCACGGCAGGGTTGGGTGTAATTAAAAACCCATTTAGCCCGGTGAATCCATTTTGCGACAACACAAGGGCCATTGCGCAAGCTAAAAGCCCAGATCGCATAACAAATCCAAATATGTACTACGTCGTATCCACCTTATCAGAGAAATACTGAACCGAGGTGAAGTGAAAATAACCTATATTGCAACAAATGATAACATAGTCAACCCTTTGACTAAGGCTCTATCACTATTGGAGTTTAGATTGGACCTAGGGCAAGTGGGAGATTGTTAGTCTTAGCGCCTGTAGTTCAATCCAAAATGCCCAAATGTATATATCATCATTAGCAATAAAATTAAAGCGGCTTTATAATAATTATGTGTTGGAGTAATATATCGATGTGTGATCTGATCTATGCCCACAATGCGAATATAACCATAAATCGAGATAGATCACACTCGATGGGTGCCTAGTTAACAAAGCTTCACTAAAAGCGACTAGTATGAAATATGGCTCTTTATGGCTTACGTTCTGTTAGTCATTGGAATGGGATTCCGGAGTCTGATCATAGATATCATGTGGGACATGATATTGGACGACCCGCCCTGAATATATGCCATAGATTAAGTCATGAACATATTCATTGTCGTAGCTTGTCATGTATCCTTAGACTAAGGAGTCTTTGTGATTGCTATGTAGTCAACAACTGAGTTTGCCCTGAACCTAACATTGTCCGTAACAGGGCTTCCATAACGGCAAGGATTGGCTTGGGGACGGGCTACATGAGTGACACGAAAGACGGCTAAGGGATTTATCCCTCATACTGAGGTATGGGAAATATATCGGTTCTCGGCCGCTTGATCGAGAGTCACTGAAAGAATAGCATGGCCATGCACATGATACTGGGTATCATATATTCAGTCATCTCACATATCAAGGAACAGTGATTGAGATTAATAAGGATGACGGCTCTATGCCTTATCTCAATCAGGATATCGGAGATAAAAGGATAGTGACATAGAGGACGGAAAGGGTAGAATCGACATGGTTGATTCGTTATGCAGTGTCAGGAAATACTAAAGTCTCGTTAGTTGCCACTTAAATAGGATCAAGTAAAATGGGATTTTACGTTGATCTATTGACATGCATAAACCTAAGGGTCACACCGGAGGGTGAAACTCATTGACACATTTATGGAGAATGGCCAAAAGGGAGTTGTCTCGGGACATGACCAAAATTGGGTTTTGGGTCATGTGCCCGTAAGTGAATAGGACTTTACGGATTGAGACAAGGCTTGGAGTCTTGGGATTGATCGCGCCGGATAATGTTGGACATTTCCGGTATGGAAGGCTTGGAGGCGATAAGCGAATCATGGGACCTCGTTGGAAATGGCCACGGGCCATGTTCCAAGAGGCCCATGAAAGGCCCATGCAACCAAGGCCCATGGAACTAATTAATCAAGTCTTGATTAATTAGTACTAAGTAAGCATGACAAGGATTAAGGTGTTGGTGATTCACCACCTAACCCCATCTTATCTAGCCATACTTTGTCCTATTTACACCTTACTTGTCACCATGCTTGTCCCATGCCTTTAGTTAGACAAGTATGGGTTTTTTTTTTATGTTTAAGTCATCTTTTTTCAACATAACAAAAACAAGACAAGAATAGAAAACACAACTTCTCTCCCTTTCTCCATACAATTTCGGGTTTGTCAAGCTCCCACCTCCATTTTTGTGTTCTTGAGTCCTCAAAGAGAAGAACTACGTGGCTTTGATTCCCATGTGGATACGTAGGCGTCTTGGAGACTCAAGCTAATCATTCGATAACCGGTGTTCTTGTTTTGGTATGAAATAGTGCTGAATTTTTCTCTTGTGAATCGATTTTTTGTTAGTTGTTTCATGATTTGAATTGTCTCTTGGTTTTCATTGATTTTCTGACGCGAGTTGGTTCATCTCCAACCCTACCTCGAGACCAACAAAAGGTTGATTAAGTAGTCTTGCTGATCAAAGTGGGCTGGACCCACTTTCCACTAATTAATAAACTAACATAGTCTATTAAGTCCACCTTGCATTTTTGCATGGACACTTGACTCTTGATGAGGATTAAGTGAGATGACACAATCCACTTAACTCAACATGCAAGAGTGTTGGCATTTCAATACATGCAAAGACTTGGGAAATTTTTGGACAACAACTTCATTTTCTCTACCACCTTAGCCAAACACCCCTAGTATAAGCAAGCTCCATTGTTGCATATTCTTGAGTCTACAAACTTAAGAACTACGTCGGATTTGATTCCGTTAAGGATACGTGGCGTCCAAGGGGCTCAAGTCATCCAAAGTTTGTTGTTCTTTTCAATTCTCATTGAAATAAGAAGGTAATGCACACTAACTCTTGCTGAATTTTCAATTTTGTTTTTCAATAATTGGTAGCTTCTTCTCAAGTGATTCGTGGTTAATTTCCGCTGCGTTTCATGTTTTTTTGTCCACGACCTCGAGACCCAACACACTCCATGAAGTTTGATCCATTAATAAGGTGTTTTTGTTTTGTTTTAAGACATGTGTTTTACAACAATATATATATATATATATGTTCGATATCAAATGAGAACATGTTCTTATTGTGCAAACTGTGTACTAAAAATAGGGCGACATGGGTCCTTTGCGCATATGCGCAACTCTTGTTTGCGGTCGCACAACTCTAGTACCTCCATGCAAAGTCCTGGTTCCTAACATACAACGTTTCTACATGTCCTTTTTTCGCGCATGCAAAGTGTTGGTACCAACATGCAAAGCATTGGTACCTTCCATACAAGTCTGACATGTGTCCTTTATAGCGCGTCCAAAGTGCTGGTATATTACACACAATGCTGACATGTGTCTTTTTTTCGCGTATGTGGAGTATTGGTACCTTTCATACAATGCTGACACATGTCCTTTATCGCGTGTGCAAAATGCTGGTAGCAACATGGCAAAGTGCTGGCACCTGGTACCACGACAACTTTACAATTTGGTATCAACACTCGTGTATGCAAGGTACCAGCACTTGCATATGTAAGGTACCAACACTTGTGTATGTAAGATATCAACACTCATGTGTAGGTACCTGCATTTTTCATGTGGGGTACTAGAGTTGTGCGCGCGCGAACAGGACACGTGTCACACTCATGTGAGTTCGCAGTTTGTACAGTAAGGGCGATTTTTACTATATACCAACTATATATATAGGGAATAAATGAGGTGTGAACCACCTGCTACAGTGTGAACCTTTGAACTCACTATGGGCGTCTGATGAATGACGCAGAATGGTTGAGATTCAGGCGCGTCATTAGTGGCACGCTTGGTAAGTAACAACCTGTGGTGATAATTTTTGGTAAGTTGTGATGTTTCGAGGATAGAGGCGACATTTTACCTTATCCCCGTGAAGCAACGATTCGTGCTCCCTTAATTGTGCTTTGAATTGATTTGAATCTTACATTTTTGAAAACCGAATTGAATCTTTCATTTCTCAACTCTCTCTCGTCTGAAGCTCAAGCAGTTAAAAGCGGAGCTGCCATTTCTGCAATTTTTAGTCTCGTCTGTGATTGAAGTTCATTGTTAATCGCTGAGGTATGTTTTGATGTATTTTAGGGAGCTGATGCAATCAGTTTTGATTTTAGAATTCATTTTTGTTGTTTTTGAGTTTGATTATAGTAATTGGTATGCAGAAATGAAGAACACTTTGGTTGCAACTATTCGATCTGCATATAGCAACAGTAGCACTGAATCAGGTATTTTCAAATCTAGAAAATAACTCTTCTCCCGAGTTGTGTGTGATTACTAAATGTTTTAACACATAGTACTCAATATATGTGATGTTTGAAGGTAGATTTTGGCGTTTCAGAATATGCACTGCCCGGTTTGATAAATTTGATTGTCCGGTTGAGAATATGCATTGCCTGGTTTGAGAAATTAAATTTTGTGCGTTGTGTATGATTTGTAAATGTTTTAACACATACTACTCAATATATGCGATGTTTGAAGGTAGATTTTGTCGTTTGAGAATATGCACTGCCCGGTTTGAGAATTTTGGGTGCCCGGTTGAGAATATGCACTGCCTGGTTTGAGAAATTAGATTTGTGTGCTGGAAAATATACTCTCCCTTTTTGAGAGAATATATTGGTCGTTGTTGTGAATATGCTCTAGCCGTTTTGAGAAATAGATTGGTCGTTTTTGCGAATACGCAATGTTCTGTTGAGAATTATGTGTTGTATGTTTGAGAAAATAGGACTTCCAGTTTTTGTTTTCCTGATTTTTTAATCATATGTTGTTGTTAATTGTAGAAAAATCTCTAAAGTTTAAGGCCCCCCTCCATGTAATGGATAAACCATCAACAAGTTCTGACATTGGTGATGAAAATTTGACGCTGGCTAATATGATGAGGATGTAGAAGAAGATTGTTCAAGTTGGCAAAACAGGAGTGTCAAAGAAGAAGACGAATAGTTGAGGTTCATGAATCTGGTGAGGAAAGAAGTTCGACTACCATTATTCTTTCAGTCCCACCTATCAAAGTTGGAAAGAAGAGAGGGGGGTTTAGCTACTGAGAAGAAGACGAAGCGCCCCAAGGATTGTAAAACCGATAAATTTGTTCGGATATATGATAAGCGCAACGAGAGCGAAGGTTTAAGGACCAAGTCATCACCAAAGAGATTGATTGATATTTTGGAGAGTCTGAACAAAGATCAAAAGAGAACAATGCGTGAAATTTGGTTTGGGCACATCCTGCATCTTGCTGTGACGAATATTCCAAGCAGGCTTGCATATTATTTTGTAGATAAATATAACCACCAATAGTATAATGTCTTGCATACTATTTGAGGTATATCCTTGTTCCTCCAACTGACAATAGTATAGTGTCTTGCTAGTTGAATTATGCAGTACAACTACTATCCGCGCTTGCAACTGATTTTCATCATAATTTGACTCAGTTTTAGGATATAATTATTCTGGATTGAAAATAAAGAACATACAAACTCAGAGGATCCTACCACGGTCGGAGTGTAATATAAAAGTCTCCCAAGATTCTATGTCCGATGTGGACGTCTTACTCATCGCATCTAGGCTTGCCAGGCCTGTATCCTAATAGTTGAAAGGTAGAAGGTTTGGTTTGATGACTCGCTCTGGTTTCATATGGGTGTTGACACAGACCGACTGCTCTAAACAAAGTGGGGGGGTACTTAAGACCCGTAAGGTGCCCCTGGTGGAAGAATTTCTAGTCGTCCCACACACTAAGACCCGGGGGATCCAAGAGAGGACAAGGAAGAAAGATTCCTCCCCCTTTAGGGTTCCTTACTTTACTTGGAGTTGGGGAAGAGGAACCGAAGACCTGTGACTTGGCTAAGGAGGGTTCTGAAAGAACGCCTCCATTTTTTTAGTGCACGCATCTAGGATCATTAGAGGGGACGAGAAAGATCGCGAAGACCAGTGACCTGCCTAAAATGAGTCAAGCAGACGACCAGGAATATTCGTCACAGCAAGATGCAGGATGTGCCCAAACCATAAAATACCGTCTCATCGATAAAGATGAAGACAACTCTTATCAGACGCGGGCTACCAAACAGCCCCGCCAGGAGCCATGAGTCACTAAGGAGGTCGAAGGGTAGAAGGCTGGTGGTCTACCCCTCACGATCTAGGACTGGTCCTGCTTGTTATGACTTGGGGGAACGTGCCTACACTAAGGAGTTTCTGTTGTTTATTTCTTTCTAGTTTGATACATGTTATTTCAGTTATTTCTAATACTTTATTTTACTAGTTCATGGTAGGAAGTAGGGATTTTTATCTTCGTAAATGACATAATTTCCCACATATTATTTAACCTTTGTTTTGTTAAACCTTGAACTGTTTATTCCTTTACCTCCTCTCTTCTTCTCCTCTCTGTCCTGCACATCATCCTCAATACAAACCAAAACCCAAGAAGAGCAAAGGCCACTCTCATACAGAGCTCAGAGACTCAATTTTCATGGCCTTTGCAGTTGTTGTGGGTGAAAAACAATATCTTCACCTCTTCCACAACCTTAACCTCAAGCTCAACCGTGTATTTTTATTTTGTTGGTGTTTTGTTTATTTGGTTTGTTGAAATTGAGCTTACAAATCCAATTGCAGTAGAGAAATGAAATGTACAATGGGAGGTGTACTTCTTTGGCGTGGTCCATGAATGGGTGCCGAGGAGGAGGAGGTAGAGGAGAGCTCTCATTCCCCATAATCGAGTCTCGGACACTTTATGCCATAGTCCCATCTCTTGCAATGGCCGTCAACAACCTCTCTGCCACCATTTTTACTTGAAGTCCAACTGTCACGCCCCAAATCCAATTTTTACCGGATTCGAGATGTGAACTAAGAATAATAACCATAAAGTAATTTTAAACGAATTAAACTCCAAAATGATAATCCAACCAATAATTCTGACAATACGAGTCAACAGCTCGAAAACCAAATAAATAAAGATGTTTAATACTAAGAGGAAAGTACGTCTCTAGACCATACAAAACTAAGACTCTCGCTAGCTCCCAAGCTTTGAGACGTCCTCTAGATAAAATCCCACTCAAAACCTATAGAACAGTAAAGGAGAGGGGTGAGCTTTCGCTCAGTAGGAAAAAGTAGTTAAGGGGATGAGCGATCCGCTCACCACCATGGGTAACCGTCCAATTAGGGCATACTAGAAAAACACAACAACTAACGACATCCACAGGAATCACATAATCACAAACCATAGTCACATGACCAGAACCACGCTTAATCACATCATTTACCCAATCATCAAGCAATCAACACACAGTAAAACGACAACAAGTCCCATACAGCAGTACCCCCCGTCATCGGCTTCCATAGCACAGCTCCACCATATCGTACCGGAACACACAACCTCGACCTAGATATCTTCCCGCATCACACAGCATCGGGGTACACCTCATAATAAACATACGGGACCGGCACACACCTCGGCCGGATATCTTCCCGGATCACACAACATCGGGGTACAAATCACACCACCCTCGGCCTAGATATCTTATACCGGAATCCTCCGTCGGTATAGACATCATGCTGGAACCCTTAGCCCCGGGAAACCGCGTACGTGGGACACCACCTCGACCTAGATATCCGTCTCAGAACATATCGTATCTGATCACACCCACAAATGTCTCAAACATGTCACAATGTCATAGTTCAACTAACAGCATACCATACCGAACAATCCTTACCTGTCTATCACTCACCCGATCATATCACAAGGCAATAACTCACGCTAACATTCACCACATTTTCATAGCATATCATGATCCTTAGTCTAACACCAACACATATCACAAACGAATTATAATAATCTACCAATCATCAACACCACAATCCTACGGGCCTAACCAGGGACCCACATGTGATACTACAGCATAGCAATTCCCACAACTACGAGCACGACATGGCCCGTAAGTGGTTCCATCTTATAAAAGACTATCCTAGTTATTCACATCCTACATGTGATTCTACAATTATTCGATTACTTAACCTATATGCAATTCTAGTAACTTTCCGTAATTAAACCGGTATTCGTTACTTTTCCCTACCTCAATCGCTATCCAAACGCAAGCCAACGCGAGTCGCCTAGTAGCCTCCTCCGTCGTGCTTGGGAACAACGTCTAAGATCACAAGTAATACGAGAATTAATAGTAATTCAAGGGTGGTTCAAAGAGAGAAAAACTCAAACTAACCCCCAATTGCTCAACTTGTCAAAATGGGCCCGGAAGGCCCATTTTGCCCGAATATGGAAAATGTCCTTCGGGACTCCGAAAATTTCCCTTTTTGTTTCTATCGTTCCTAATTAAATTTACTTGTTCCAACGCACTTGACGGAATCAAATTCCGATGTCCGAGCGTTCTAAATTCGCAATTAAAGTTTCTAATTGCATTTTCCGAAAATTCACGAATCACTTCCATAATTCGTTCCGGATGTGAAATTATCATCCCAGGGTTCATCCAAGACCACCCGAATATGACACAACCGTTTCCCGGCCGAGTGGGCCCTACGGTCACACGTGGCCGTGGGTGGCAGGACCGAACCGGGCCGGTCACGGTTCCGTGTGCCCCTCCGACCATGGCCAGTCATTCCCCTCCCCGGTGGCCGGACTTCGGCGAACCTCCGGTCGCCGGAAAAATTCCCCATTTCTCCAAAAAGTTCCTAACAAGTTCTAGTTTCTCCAAGACTCTATTGTTAAGTCTTAAAACCTCAAAATTTCCCTCAACAACTCCAAGAACTTCAACCCAAAGTGGGTTCATCCAAATAATAACAAACCCAAATGATTTCCAACAAACCCTTCCCTTTTCTCTACAAAAACAACTATTTAATCACCAAAACCTCAAACCCATAACACTCAAGTCATGTTCAAGCAATTTCCACCAAACCCACAACTAGAAAATTAACAAAAGGGAAGTTAAGTGCTTGAATACCTTAGAGAATAGGTAGATGATGAAGAAAATGGAGGTTTTGGGGGTAGAAATCAAGTGAAAGGAGACACTTTCCTTCTCTTCTTCTCCTTTCTTCTTCTTCAAGCTATGGAGGTTTCAAGCTTGCTCATTCTCTCTCTATAGAATTCGGCCAAGGAGAAAGAATTGTGCTGAATTTTTCCCCATGTGGTCTTATCCTAAAGGTAGAAATGTCCCTTTCGTCCTTTAGCCCCCCCTCTCTCTCTTTTGTCCACAAGTGGGGACCAAATGGTCTTTTCTCACCATTTTCTTCCCCTCCAAGCCATCATGGACATGTGTCTATGTGGGGTCCACCTCTACCCAAAATATCTCAGCTCAAATTAAATTAATCGTTAAGACTCCTAATTCGACCTAGTTTGACCCGGGATTGACTTTTTCGCAAAAGTAGTGATTTGAAAAGAAATGACCCAACTAAGCTAACTGTAACGACGGCTAAGCCTTTTGGGTCCCTGAAAGGTCCCGAATGACTCTCGGAGTCATCGTTTGACTTTTCCGACGGAAAGTAAACTTTCCCCAAATTTTCCTGGTTCGACCGGGATCGACCGGGGTGGTTCTTACAATTTACCTCCCTTAAAGAAATTTCGTCCGCGAAACTTAAAACGAACGTACCTCAAGGGTCGAACAGGCTGCGGTACCTCGCGCGAACCTCATCCTCGTGCTCCCAGGTCGATTCTGCTCCGTGGTGCCGCCACTGCACCTGTACCAGTCGGATAGTCTTGCCACGCAAGACCTGCTCCCGCGTATCCAGAACCCTGACTGGCTGCTCCGCATACGAAACATCCTCAGCTACCTCGTTGTTCGTTTACTCAATAACTTGGGTGGGTCCGCGGTGTAATTCCGCAGTTGGGAAACGTGGAAGACGTTATGAACGTTTCCTAGCTGCGGTGGCAATGCAAGACGGTAATCAACGGCTCCTACTCTGCCCAAAACCTCAAAAGGCCCGATATACCGCGGGGCCAACTTGCCTCCGCCGCGGTTGAACCGCACTAGCTCCTTCTTCGGGCTCACCTTCAGGAATACAAGATCACCGACTGCAAACTCGAGGGGTCGACGTCGTCTATCAGCATAACTCTTCTATCGACTCTGCACGGTCCTCAACCGCTCACGAATCAGCGTGACCTTCTCGGTCGTCTCTCGGACAAGATCCGGACCAAACTCCTATCTCCCACCTCTGCCCAACACACAGGCGATCGACACGGCCTACCATACAACGCTTCGAACGGTGCCATCCCAATACTGGCCTGGAAGCTGTTGTTGTATGAGAACTCGGCCAACGATAAGTGGTCCTCCCATGACCCTCGAAAGTCTAACACACATGCTCGCAGCATATCCTCTAAGATCTGAATCGTGCGCTCTGACTGGCCGTCTGTCTGTGGGTGGTACATTGTACTGAGTAGGACCTTGGTCCCCAGTGCTCTCTGCAAACTCTCCTAGAACCTAGAGGTGAATCGAGGATCTCTGTCGGACACGACCGACACTAAAACCCCGTGAAGACGGATAATCTCTCGAACGTACAGACGGCTCAGAGCGTCAACCATGTCGGCCATCCTTATGGCTAAGAAGTGCGCAGACTTGGTCAGTCGGTCGACCACTACCCAAATTGCATCGTGCCCTCTTGGCGATCTCGGTAAGCCACACACGAAGTCCATCGTGGCGTGCTCCCACTTTCACTATGCGATCGGGAGTGGCTGTAATAAACCAGCGGGACGCTGATGCTCGGCCTTCACTTGCTGAAAAGTGAGGCATCTCTAGACAAACTCTACAATCGATCTCCGCATCCCGCTCCACCAAAACTGTCGCCTGACACCCGATACATCTTGGTGCCACCTGGGTGCACAGCAAGACAGGAATGATGAGACTCTCTCAACACATCGTCTCTACAGCTGCGCGACACAAACAGCCCTCCTCGGTAACGTAAACCCTGATCAGCACTCCGCTCCCAGCCTTCCGTGTCAACACCACTGGCGATCCTCTCTCGGATCTCTACCGCTTCGGCATCCTCCGCCTGCGCCTCTAACACTCGGGCTACTAATGTGGGCTGAGCCACCTATGAACACATAGCCACGCCATCAGTAATCTCATCTAGCTCAAGCCCAAACGTGCTCAACTCACCCATCATGTCCCACTCTCGGACTGATATACCGGCAAGGCAATGGATCGACTTCCTACTCAGGGCATCGGCGACGACGTTCGCATTACCCGGATAGTAGAGTAGCTCGAAGTCATACTCCTCAAGTAACTCCATCCATCGCCTCTGGTGCATGTTCAGGTCTCGCTGGGAGAAGATGCAGTTGAGACTCTTGTGATCCAAGAACATCCGAAACCTCTCGCCATACAAGTAATGTCGTCAGCTCTTCAGCGCGAAGACGAACGCTGCCAGCTCTAAGTCGTGGGTAGTGTAGTTGCGCTCCTGTTTCTTCAACTGCTTGGAGCCATAAGCAACTACATTCCCTGACTGCATCAACACACAACCCAGTTCCGCACCGGACGCATCACAATACACAACATATCTGATCCCGCGCTCCGGCACTATCAATACGGGTACGGTAGTCAGACGAGCCTTCAACTCGGTAAAGGAGCGCTCACAACCCTCAGTCCACACAAACTCGGCTCCCTTGCGCGTCAGGGCAGTCATCGGCGCGGCCGGGCGTGAGAACTCTTGGACGAACCGTCGATAGTATCTTGCCAAGCTTAGGAAGATGCGAATCTCAAAGACACTCGTGGGCCGTGCCCACTTCGAAACCGCGTCGATCTTCGCCGGATCGACCAGTATACCCTCTCGTGACACAACATGCCCGAGGAATTTCACCTCGGCGAGCCAGAATTCACACTTCTCCAAGTTGCCGTACAGCTGATGGGTGCGCGGCAAGGTCAAAACCGTCCTTAGATGCTCCACATGCGCCTCCTCACTCGGCGAGTAGATCAGAATGTCATCTACGAATACCATAACGAACTGATCTAAGTAGGGTCGGAAGATACCGTTCATCAGATCCATGAACGCTACAGGCGCGTTCGTCAGTTCGAACGGCATCACCAGGAACTCGTAGTGTCCATACCGAGTCCAAAATGCGGTCTTCGCCACATCATCCTCCCAAATCTCAACTGATAATATTTGGATCGCAGATCAATCTTCGAGAAGCACTTCGCCCCTCTCAACTGATCGAACAAGTCATCGATCCTCAGCATCGGGTAGCGGTTCTTCACCGTGACCCGGTTTAACTTCCGGTAATCGATACACATCCTTAGCGCTCCACCCTTCTTCTTCACGAAGAGTGCGGGCGCTCCCCACGGCGAAGTGCTCGGACGGATAAATCCCTTCTCCCGAAGATCCTCGAGTTGTCGCTTCAACTCGACCAACTCGGCTGGTCCAAACCGGTACGGAGCCATCGATATCGGCACCGTCCCCGGTATCAGGTCAATCCTGAACTCAACCTAGCGCACTGGAGGCAATCCTAACAACTCCTCCAGAAAGACCTACGGGAACTCACACACTACTCGCGGCAGCTTTCTACTCTGCACGGTCTCCACCTCATCTCCCACGGTCAATGCTGACAGGAAAACTCCGCTCCTACTACCCAGGACACAAGTGACGATCGTGTCGCCCGATACCACTATCACCTGTCGCCGATAGCAGTCGATCGACGCCCGGTATATCGCAAGCCAGTCCATCCCCAAGATCACATCAAACGCTGTCATGTTCAACACAAGCAGGTCACCAAGAAAAGGGCAATCAGCTACTCTAATCTCACACGCACGACATACACTACTCAGGACCACATCACCCGTAACCAGGGTGTCAAGACATAAGGGTCGACTCAGGGGTTCTACTCTAAACTCCAACATATCAGCAAAGGTAAAAAGAGATGAAGGAATGTGATGCTCCAGTATCAAATAAGAAAGACGCCCAAGAATTGTAAAGCAAGCACGTACCCTGGGTGGTCTCATGACCGAAGTGACGTCCTTCAGCTCGGGAGTTGGCGACCACATACACTCGGCCCTACGGTGCCTGAGGTCATCCCCTCGAGGGTGCTGGAAGGGCCACCTGTTATGGAGCTCTCTGATGTTGTCTCGGCGCTAGCGCGCTCGCTGCCTACCGTAGAGCTCTCGGCACCTAGTCCTGACGCTGACAGAACTGAGGCGACTGCCCGGTCTGTGACTGCTATGGTCGCGGGGCCGACGTCCCTCCAAACCGATCAGGGCACCTGGCAGAGAAGTGTCCAGGCCGTCCGCACTGGTGGCATAACGGCGGCCCGGCACTCGGCCTCCCCTCGGGTCTCGTCTGACTGCGCGCTGGGTGGGCTGCTGACCCACTGCTCTTCCGACAGTCTCGGCCATATGGCCCGACTGCCCGCACCAGAAACATGTCCGCTCTGACGAGGCAGGTCTAACGGATGCCACTGATCCGACCTGTCGCATCCCGCTCGATTGTGTCTGGGGTCGGAAAGATCCAGAGGTCCTCTGTCTCCTCGGATCACGGGCCTCATACGGCCTCAAGAAGCCGCTCGGTCTCGACCTGTTCTCTGGGACCCTGGCTGTCTCCCGGAATTGTCGCTTCACTGCCAGTGCCTGATCTACTAGGTTCGAGTACACCTGGGTCCTCAGGGCTTTGACCCGATTCACAATCGCGGGGCGAAGGCCTCCCTCAAACCGTCTACAGCGGCAAGCCTCGGTCGGCACCATCTCCGGGGAAAAGCGGGACCATGAGGTGAACCTCGCCTCGTACTCAGATACTGTCATCCCCTCCTGGCGCAGTTAAAGGAACTGTTGGTGCATGTCCTCCTGTGCTGACTGTGGGAAATACTGATCCAGGAACCGCTCTCCGAACAGTTGAAAATAATCACCAATCCGGCCCTGCTCGCGCTGCCACCAGTGATAGGCGCCATCCTTCAGCTGGAAAGCTGCAAAGGACACCCCCGTGTGCTCATCCATGATCTCTGAGGTATCCAGGTTGCACGTGATCTGCTCGAGCCATCTCTCGGCCGCCTCGGGGTCTGGCTTCCCGGAAAAGGTCGGCGTATCCAGCCTCAGAAAGTCTCTCAGCATCTGAGCTGTGTAGCTCTCGGCCCGGCCTAGGCCTCACAGCAGTAGCTGCAGTGGCAGCAGGCACAATCTCTGGTGTCGGGGTCGTAGCCTCTATATGGGTGATGATCGCCGCTAAGCTCTGAACTGTGCGAACCAACTCCTCAAGGACTATCGCCTGGGTCGGCTCTGTGACTGGCGGAACTCTGGGCGGAAGTCCCGATGGTCCTGCGTCAGCTCTCTCGTGCCCCCCAGTGGATGTGCCTTGGGCGCTCGTTGCCCCTGCCGACTCAATGGCAGGTGGTTTCCCTCGGCCTCCAACTGGCCGGCTCCTAGTGCCTCGGGGAACATAGGTAGGCGTCATGTCGTATATATCCGCTGCACGGATAAACGCACATGTTCAGTTCTTAATTTCGCATAAAGCGACGCGCTTAAATCACTAGTTTTCACACACGTTTTATAAAAGTCGTACTCGAACTAATAACATGCTTAGTCTTAGTATAGTCTAGTTTCACACAACCAGAGAAACCCGTACACTTGTGCGTCACACAAGTCAAACACACAGTTCAACAATTGCAAACAAAATCACCCAGTTCACAGTTCACTTCACACAACAACTCCACGATGTACAAACATCAACTTAGTTTCAAGGTTCTTAACGCTTCCTCTTTCTAACATAACATTCATGTCGATATCATGTCGTTACAACCCGGTTCAGGCGTCCCCGAATTACGTTGTAACCACTTGACATCCCCCCATCACGTTCGATTACATGAGCTCCTGTAGTCGAATCGTGATGGTACAGACACTTCAGTTTTTGCAGAAAATTGGGCATGACCCGTTTGAAAATTCTACTAAACCATCCGCTTACGCGGGACATTCGTCTCACATCCTGCATAAAGTATTCAACACAATCATAGCACACAGCAATCATCAAACACAATTATTGGCAACAACCATATTGGTTCACCACAAGTACACAGCACCTAGACAAGACATTTCACTAAACCGAGACTCTCTTCATCTCGATTCTACGCATAGGACATTTCCGACTTGCATCACCGACACACCGACACCTAACGAATTAACTCTACCCACCTAATTGACGTACGGTCCGAAGTTTTGAAAAGAAAAAAATAGGCTCTGATACCAAATTGTCACGCCCAAAATCCGGTTTTGACCGGATTCGAGACGTGAACTAAGAATAATAACCATAAAGTAATTTTAAACGAATTAAACTCCAAAATGATAATCCAACCAATAATTCTGACAATACGAGTCAACAGCTCGAAAACCAAATAAATGTTTAATACTAAGAGGAAAGTACGTCTCTAGACCATACAAAACTAAGACTCTCACTAGCTCCCAAGCTCCGAGACGTCCTCTAGATAAAATCCCACTCAAAACCTGTAGAACAGTAAAGGAGAGGGGTGAGCTTTCGCTCAGTAGGAAAAAGTAGTTAAGGGGATGAGCGATCCGCTCACCACCACGGGTAACCGTCCAATTAGGGCATACTAGAAAAACACAACAACTAACGACATCCACAGGAATCACATAATCACAAACCACCGTCACATGACCAGAACCACGCTTAATCACATCATTTACCCAATCATCAAGCAATCAACACACAGTAAAACGACCACAAGTCTCGTACAGCAGTCCCCCCCCGTCACTGGCTTCCATAGCACGGCTCCACCATATCGTACCGGAACACACAGCCTCGGCCTAGATATCTTCCCGGATAACACAGCATCGGGGTAGAACTCATAATAAACATACCAGACCGGCGCACACCTCGGTCGGATATCTTCCCGGATCACACAGCATCGGAGTACAAATCACACCACCCTCGGCCTAGATATCATATACCGGAATCCTCCGTCGATATAAACATCATGCCGAAACCCTTAGCCCAGGAAACCGCGTACGTGGGACACCATCCTTGGCCTAGATATCCTACACCGGAATCCTCCACGGTATGGATATCGTACCGGAATACCTCGTCTCAGAACATATCGTATCTGATCACACCCACAAATGTCTCAAACATGTCACAATGTCATAGTTCAACTAACAGCATACCATACCGAACAATCCTTACCTGTCTATCACTCACCCGATCATATCACAAGGCAATAACTCACGCTAACATTCACCACATTTTCATAGCATATCATGATCCTTAGTCTAACACCAACACATATCACAAACGAATTATAATAATCTACCAATCATCAACACCACAATCCTACGGGCCTAACCAGGGACCCACATGTGATACTACAGCATAGCAATTCCCACAACTACGAGCACGACATGGCCCGCAAGTGGTTCCATCTTATAAAAGACTATCCTAGTTATTCACATCCTACATGTGATTCTACAATTATTCGATTACTTAACCTATATGCAATTCTAGTAACTTTTTGTAATTAAACCGGTATTCGCTACTTTTCCCTACCTCAATCGCTATCCAAACGCAAGCCAACGCGAGTCGCCTAGTAGCCTCCTCCTTCGTGCTCGGGAAAAACGTCTAAGATCACAAGTAATACGAGAATTAATAGTAATTCAAGGATGGTTCAAAGAGAGAAAAACCCAAACTAACCCCCAATTGCTCAACTTTTCAAAATGGGCCCGGAAGGCCCATTTTTCTTGGAATATGGAAAACGTCCCTTGGGACTCCGAAAATTTCCCTTTTTGTTTCTATCGTTCCTAATTAAATTTACTTGTTCCAACGCACTTGACAGAATCAAATTTCGATATCCGAGTTCTTCCCAAATGATTTCCAACAAACTCTTCCCCTTTCTCTACAAAAACAACTGTTTAATCACCAAAACCTCAAATCCATAACACCCAAGTCATGTTCAAGCAATTTCCACCAAACCCACAACTAGAAAATTAACAAAAGGGAAGTTAAGTGCTTGAATACCTTAGAGAATAGGTAGATGATGAAGAAAATGGAAGAAAATGGAGGTTTTGGGGTAGAAATCAAGTGAAATGAGACACTTTTCTTCTTTTCTTCTCCTTTCTTCTTCTTCAAGCTATGGACGTTTCAAGCTTGCTCTTTCTCTCTCTATAGAATTCGGCCAAGGAGAAGGAATTGTGCTGAATTTTTTCCCCATGTGGTCTTATCCTAAAGGTAGAAATGTCCCTTTCGTCCTTTAGCCCCTCTCTCTCTCTTTTGTCCACAAGTGGGGACCAAATGGTCTTTTCTCACTTTTTTCTTCCCCTACAAGCCATCATGGACATGTGTCCATGTGGGGTCCACCTCTACCCAAAATATCTCAGCTCAAATTAAATTAATTCGTTAAGACTCCTAATTCGACCTAGTTTTACCCAGGTTTGACTTTTTTCGCAAAAATAGTCATTTGAAAGGAAATGACCCAACTAAGCTAACTGAAACGACGGCTAAACTTTTTGGGTCCCGGAAAAGTCCCGAATGACTCCCGGAGTCATCGGTTGACTTTTCCGGCGGAAAGTCAACTTTCCCCAAATTTTCCCGATTCGACCGGGATCTTTTAAAAAAATCAACAAAAAAATTTACCTTAGCTGATCAATGTAACTACATCTCACATAAAAGTAAAATTACTTTCAACAATCTCCTCTCGATGTGCGAGAGAATTTATTCTCTCCCTTCACGCAAGTTGTGCGCCTTTCCCGAGAAAACCATACGTCTTAGCCTTCCAATGGTGTCACCTGCTTCTGCAACCACTGCCTTCCTTGCTCTCGGTATTTTCTCATCACTGCCTGCACTAGTCATGCTTTTCACTCCTACCCCTTTGACCATTCCCCCACCACAACCTTCCCCTACAATTGTGAGTCCATTAAAGGCGCAACCCGAAACCAACCCCTCTTGCTTCTACCTCACCGCCACCTACAACCACAGCGATTGTAGCGTTCTCTCTGGGACTCACCTCGTCGTTGTCATCCCAACTAAAGCCCCGCAGGGGACGTTAGGTGAAAATCCTAGTAATTGCTTCACCGCCAAACAATACTTCGTCGAGTCCTCCTCGCAACGACGATGGTACAACACCTCCGACACTGCTAATTAGAGACCCTACACAGGGAAAGAAGCACGTCGTTGGTGTGTTGAGGAAGGAGACGTGGCCATCACTGCACGCTCCGATCCAACTCCCCAATGATGATCGAATCCCGATGATTCCTTCGGCATTAATTGTACATGTAAGCATGATTTGTCAGGGAGTCATCCGTTCCCCCTGGAAGAAACCCTAGAATCGGTTGTCCCAGATGCGTCGTGTCTATCCAATTCCCCTATGACGAGTCTCCAGAAGAGTTTATCCACATGCTCTCTTGAGGGGGACGAGGACGTGGTGGTAGTGGTTCCTTACTCACCCATTCACCCGGTTGTATTGGAACGCTAACAGTTCAGGATGTTCAAGATGCTCGGGAAGCTCGTGGCTCCGCGCCCCCTCAAAAGGAAGTGCTATTGAGGATCATCACCAATGCGTGGGGCCGTTCGGTGTATGAACCGCCCCCGGTCGATCCCGGTCGAACCGGTGAATCCTGACGGAAGTTGACTTTTTGCCGAAAAAGTCAACTGATGACTCCGGGAGTCATTCGGGGCCTTTCCGTGGCCCAAAGAGCTTAGTCGTCGTTGCGGTTAACTTAATTGGGCCGTTTCCTTTCATACGACTGTAATATTGGAAAAGTCAATTTTCGGTCAAAGGGACATTTGCGGTTCAGTCGCGGCGGAGGCAAGTTGGCCCCGCGGTTTATCGGACCTTTTGAGGTTTTGGGCAGAGTTGGAGCCGTTTCCTATCTCCTTGCTTTTCCACCGCAGCTTGGGAACGTTCATAACGTCTTCCACATATCCCAACTACGGAAGTACACCGCGGACCCCTCCCACGTTATCGAGTGGACAGACATCGAGGTAGTCGATGATGTCTCGTTTGAGGAGCATCCAGTCAGGATTTTGGATATGCGGGAGAAGGTCTTGCGTGGCAAGACTATCCCCCTGGTTCGAGTGCAGTAGAAGCACCACGGAGCCGAGTCGACCTGGGAGCGCGAGGATGAGGTTCGCGCGAAGTACCCCAGCCTGTTCGACCCTTGAGGTACTCTTGTTTTAAATTTCGATGATGAAATTCTTTTAAGGGGGTAGATTGTAAGAACCGCCTCAGGTCGATCCCGGTCGAACCGGTGAATCTTGACGAAAGTTGACTTTTTGCTAGAAAAGTCAACCAATGACTCTGGGAGTCATTCGGGACCTTTCCGGGGCCCAAAAAGCTTAGCCGTCATTGCGGTTAACTTAATTGGGTCGTTTCCTTTCAAACAACTGTAATATTGGAAAAGTCAATTTTCGATCAAACGGAGACTTTTAATCGACAAATTCTAATTAAATTGAAGTGCTGGTTTTTTTTACTAAGGACAAGTGATCCCTACATGGACACTTGTCCATGCTAGCTTGGAGGGGAAGAAAGGAGGCTAAAAGAACCCTTTTACCCCTCACAAGTTGTCCTTAAGTGGATAAAACCTAAAGGGTTTTTTGAACTTTCATCAATTTAGGTTTTTATACCATTTGGGAGCACATTTCTCATCATTGTTTGTGCTGGCCGAAATTAGAGAGAGAGAGGAAGAGGAGGGGAAGCTTTGAAGCTTGAGGAAGAAGAAAGGAGCAAAAGTTGAGCCTTTACCTTGTTTTCTTCCCCAAAACTCTTCAAATCGTCATCTTCTTCATCCCCATCCCACTTCTAAGGTAAATCCTTCACCTAATTTCGTTTTCTTTAAGTTTTGATTTGTGGGTTTAGAAGGAAGAACTTGAAAATGGTTGTTTTTTTGGAAGTTGATGTTGGATGTTGATTTTGGAGATAAAAGGAAGTTACATGATGTTTTTAGTTTGGATTTATGGAGGTTTGTTGAAGACCCATTTTGGGTACTGAGTTATTGAGGGTTTTGGAGCTGTTTTGGACGTTTGGGATTGATAAAAATGGAGTTTTTGGACTGAAACTTCGTGAAAAGGAAGCTGGAGGAAGAAGAAGGTCGGAACCCGTCAAACCCGTCACGGATCCGTGACGGGCACCGTGACGGGCACCGTGACGGGCACCGTGACGGGCACCGTGACGGGCACCGTGACGGGAGACGTGACGGGCACCGTGACGGAAGACGTGTCAGGCACCGTGACGGGAGACGTCACGGCTCCATGAGGGAGACTGTAACGGCGTCAGTCACGGCTCCGCTAGGAGAACCGTGACGGCGTAGGTAACGGATCCGTGAGCCGATCCGTGGCAGACCTGTTTTGAGCCCTTTTTGGGTGTTTTCTTCTAATTCGAACGTTTAGCTTAAACCGTTTGTTTGGGGACTGTAACTTAAATGTTTGCCTCTTAAACCACATTTGGTTAGTCTTTAATTATAGTTTTAATTGTGATCCAAGACCTTGGACCCGAGCTCGACGGAGGAGGATGCCTTTGGAACCGCCTGAGAGGACGAGGAGGAAGCTAGCCAGGTCGTCAGCTGCTAGGAGTAATTAAGCGTTGGAGAATTCAAGGTAGGGAAAAGTACTAAACTACACTCTTAATTTAAAGAATGCTAATAGTATGCCTATAGGATAATAATAACCGGAAAGGTACTAGTTTACATATAGGATGTGATTCACTAGAATAACTGCTTTTCAATTGTAATAATAATCGGACTAGTCTTAGTATGCATATAGGATGTGATTCACTAGTTAACCGCTTTCAATACTTTGGGAAATTGTCGTGCTGGTAGAATGGTCATGTCGAGCCTTAGGATTGCGTGTTGGATGTACTTAATGATGAATGTTCATCCTTAATATCGATGCATGCTTCGTCCTTAGGTTATGATCTGAGTCACACTAAACTAGATGAATTATGATGATTGTAATGTGAATGGTTGATCCGTGTCATGATTGATTGAGTGAATGTTGATTGTGAATTGTTTGTGCCTAATGAAATGACCGGGTGAGTGATAGACCGATGTGACGTGGTTGGTAAGTCATGCTGGTAAGCGTGATTGATAATATGAGTTCTATGTGACGTGTTGTGGTAAGATTGTTGGGTTGCTAAGCCGTGGTTGAATTATGACTTTATGATGCATGTTATTCTCTTGATGTGTGTTCCAAGAGGAGTTGTATTCCGGTATGGTACCTACACCGAGGGAGTATGCCGATGTAGGGTAGTACCTAGGCCGACGGTTTGTGTTTTGGCACGAGGTGTCATGTTTATGCCCCGAGGGATTTCCGGGAAGACCGATGGTGCATTCCGGTATTTTGTATTACGTTGTTTACCCCGAGGTGTGTCCTAGGAAGACGTCTAGACCGATGGGAATTCCGGCATGACGTGAGGTTGTTTACCCCGAGGAGGTTGTTTACATCTTGCTTCACCCCGAGGGTATGTGTTCCTGTGGGAGCATTTCCGGGAGAACGTCTTGCTTCACCCCGATGATCTGTGGTCTTTTGGGGACATTCCCGGGAGCCCCGGTGATGTGTTCCAGTAGGGACATTTCCTACAGCCCCGATGATATGTGTCTCCTCTGGACCGAGGGGCATTCCGATATGATACATTGGTTATTTGTGGATCAGAGTATTGTGGTTTAAATTATCTATGTTGCGTTACTCGTGCGTTCTTTAGTTGTTTCTATTGAAGAATAAATTGCCTCTCCCTTGATCTCCTTTGAGTTACTATTTTATTAAGTATTGAAATTCGTGTTGATCGCTAATTATGGTATCTTTTGGATAATCGTGCTAATCGTGTTTTTATTGCCAAAGCGGGGGTTCTTTTTACTTTACTACTTTTTCCTAGTGAGCGTAAGATCACCCCCTTCTTTTTTACTGTGTTTACAGGTTTCATTGATGAGTAGACCTAGAGGTAGTCTCAGGGCTCGGGAGCTTCTTGAGGTTTCGGGTGAATTGATGTATTAGAAACGTACTGCCTTTTTGTATCAAACTCTATTTTCCGTTATTCTGTTGGAACGAGCGTTTGACTTTTAATTTTGGATTCGAATTATGTTTTACTCGGAGGTTACATTATTAAAATTCCTTTTTATTTATTATTTATTTATTATTCCTCGTTCACGTCTCGAGTCCGGTCAAAACCGGATTTGGGGCGTGACAGTCGACAACGGGGTTGGTCATCAAGGACATCGGTCCGAGGGTTTTTGGATTTTATTTTGAATCCAAGGAGGCTCTCATATGGGTCCGTGGTAATGAGCCCTGGTCCTTTGATGACCATCCTCTCCTCCTTGGGAACGTTGACCTGATGGCTAGGGAACTTTCAGCTTTGAACCGCCTGCAGTTATGGGTGCATGCACATGGTCTTCCATCGCTGGTCCGGAAAAAGACGATTGGGGAAACCATTGGAACTGCCTTATGGACCTACATGGAGGTCCCGTGTGATCAGTGGGGCCTCTACTGAGGAGCGGCAGTAAGATTCTGATTCCGGCATCCCGCGGAACACCCTCTCTGGAGAACCTAGTGTTACGGTTCAGAGAGTTTCGAGATCCTGTCCTGGTCTAACTAACATATACCAAGCTTCCCATATTTTGCTTCAATTGTGGGCGAATTGAACATATGGCTCGGGGGTGTGACCGGGAAGTGATCAGGACTCCACGCTTTGACAATTCCCTGCTGAAATTGTAGGACCCGAAGGCCAAGTAGTATGTGACGGATTAGGACGCCAAAGAATCCCCGGCTCAACTGCTAGGCTTTGGACTTTTGACCCTGCTTACTGTACCTAAGGGCACCTCGCATCGGGGAAAGGGCCCGATAGTAACCCCAAACATTGTACCTATCGGTATAGGGGGCGAATTTGTAATCCAAGCTGGACAGGAGATCCAAGCTGAAAAAACTTTGTATCTGATCAAGCCTCAAGAAGCGGGAAGACCGAAGCTTTGGGAACCTCCTCAATTGGAGTTGTAGGATTGAAGAGTGGGTCAGTTGGAGAACCCCGTGAAGATCATGCGAGATTTGGGAAATAGTTTCGCCAGGAGGAATGGTGAGGAACCATGATTTCAAGGACCTGCCTCGGGAGGGGTACTTGGTGAAAACCATTCATCTTTGTACTGAAGAGTTCAGGTTCGGCCGCACCTCACATGGTCTTATACAGCGTTTAGGCAATACTTCGAACATTTCTCGCCAGTCTTGTGTTCCAACCCCCACCTTCCTGTCTGTCTATATGATGATTTCAATACCATCTATGACGATTATATTGTCCTACAGTTATGTGTTCTGATTTCTTCGGAGACTCTTTACTTATACGAACTCTTTTATTGTGATTATTAATAAAATTTACAACTTGTAAGTAAAAAGAAAAACTACATCTCACACAAACCGCAAATCTTCACCCACAATTAGATGAAAACAGACCAAGCCCCGATGAAAAAGTACGAAAGGAAAATTGCCTCTTTTGAGTGCACTGGTTCTTGCTTTCGACTCGACGTTTATTTGTATAGTGCAATATGGCACATGTGCTACAATCTCCCTACATCACGTCATGGTGTAAGGGCTATCTCGTCATTTCACACAAACGCCATTTCTGATTGTGTCGCAGTCCTTGGGCGCAACATTTTCGTACAGAACTCCAGACTTCCTAACATTTGATCTTGCTCGTTATCACATTCGATTCTGACCCATAAATTACGGGTCAAATGCTTGGGCAATCCCTTAATATCAGGAATATGAATCAATAAAAAAAAACATGTTAGCTTTGGGATCATCAGCACATCAGCTTTATGGTTTATACAGAATGTTTGAGATTGGGACCACCCAATCAAGCATTTATTGGCTTTGTATACACTAGAGATAGCTCATTTGGCATCTGAGATTACAAAGACAATATGCACTACCACAGCCTTGGACTCTTCACAAACATACTTTTCCTTGACCCAGAATCAAAATATGCAACAAAAAGGTCTTTTTTTCGATCTTCTGCCCTAAACTAAGTTGTCCAACACAGATTACTATTTAACTTACATGAAAAGAAGGAAAGTAAATGGTCAATGGTGATCATGAGAAAGTTTTCCAATGGCCAAGATGTTTTCTTCCCTTGGGAGGAGATGGACCGGCGCTCTTTGTTATCATCTTCTTCTCACTCGGTCTTCTTGTGTACTCTTTCCTCTTCGTTGACTTTGACCTCGGGCCTTGCAGGGTAGGGATCATGTACCATCCCAGAGAGGTGCACAGCACCGCAGCTGATCTACCGAACACGGCCAAGAACACCAATATCAGCACCACAGCCGCCGCCAAGTAATACTCCGGCCGCCTACTCACGGCCTTCCACGATAAGCTCCTCTTCTTGGCCATTCTTTCCTCTTTCTCCCAAGCAGAGGACTCTGTCTCGACCTTGTCTTTGGTTTCTTCATTATCACTGTTCTTGGTCTTCTTGTTCTTGAGCTTCACCACAATGGGGACACAATCGTTCGAGCTCGAGTACACAAAGCGGACTAGAGGCGCGTCTTCATCGGAACCAAGTTGCGCGTAAATCTTGCGCCTCTTCTCTTCGAGGTCGGCCACGAGCGCAGAGAACTTGTCGAGGCCACGGGCCGAGTACGGGTTGTCCTTGCTGCTATGTCTCCTGCAGAAGCTGTTCCTTCTTGCTCTCTTAGGAGTCAATGCCTCATCGTCTCCGTTGTGAAAACCGCCACTCCCACATATAAATGTACTCAACATCTCTACTCTGATTCAAGCTTTGGGCTTCGATGGAAATGAATAACCCCAACTCTATATATGGACTGATTTGCTTGGAATGGAAGGCAAGGATGTATGAAGACCGGATCCAATTATTATTATTTTTTGGTCAAATAGAAATTCTGGAAAAACAAAAACTATACAAGGTTCCCCACATGATGATGTATTGCAACGTTTGACTTGGTGAGGAAGAAACAGAGGATGTAATGAGATTTATCATGAACAAGTCAGACATTAGGACAAAAAACAGTGTAAGAAAGCTTTGGCTACAACTGTAGAACATGAACAAGTCTATGCATTTATGGCAGCAATGGATGAAGTCCCTAGAAGGAATGTGCATATTTTCCACACATCTAGAAGGAAGCATTGAGTGCTTGTGATTATAGTATGGAGCTGTTGAATTGAGGATTGGATGGAAAGAAATCTCCATTTGAAAGAAACCAAGGGTGTGATGTAAGCTGACAGGACATGATCTAGCTCTGTATTTCTATAATCTGTTGTGATGTGTACAGATAAGTTGAAGATCATATGATCTTGCTGTCATGTAAGCTCAAATCCTTTATTTGATAACGTTGTGACCACGACAGCCCAAATTTTATTTTGCATAAGTCATTGAATAGTGTGTTAATATACTTTTCTTTTACTTGTACATCCACTGATGTTTATCGTTTCAGTTTATGGTATCAACCTAACTGTTTTAGGATAAGCTCCTACTCTACACTACTTGTGACCCCCTCTCGTCTTAAATAAAGCATATAATTAATACTACACATTACATGTCCCATTCACATTAAAGAGAGAGAATTCAACTAACGTGTCATCATTTTGTACGTTCATAAATTTGGTGTGAGATATGGTGATTTTATCCGAATCCAACATCCTTATTCTAGGGAGACTTCTTTGTTTCAGAATCATTTTCTAGTACGAACAAGCTAGCTTGGTTTTATTTGTTCCCTAAAAACAGAGTGTAGTGGTGCGGGAAAGAGAGAACTCTAACCTGAAGTCGCATTCAACATAAGCACCTTCATGCCGTCGGAGGAGATGAGTTAGTCGGATGGGGATCCAAACCTGAACTCCGAACATGATCGTTTTTACACATTTGGTGGTCTTAGATAAAATTTACGAAATGGGCTTTCTAATGGCTTATAACGATATTCCGATACTTCAATACTATAGTAAATAAAGATATATTTATATGAAGAGGACATAAAAACCTATAAACTACAATTAACTCAAAGTCCCCGAGATAACTGACCTCAAGTCCCCCTTAGAGCTTCAATATACTGAATCAGACTATAAAGCCATGCAACAAAATCAATCTTGGCTTCAAGAAATTCCGTCCAAGAGTAGACCGAAAAAAAACATGATGCTAAATCGATATAAAAAACCAGAGAATTTCATTTTATTTTTTTTAGCAAACAAATGTGCTATAATGAGGCAAAGATCATCGATAACCAAGCCATGTTCCACCGACTAGAGCCATATCCAATACTAGATCATAAAGCCAGAATGAAAGTTCTGAGGCATAACCCAGTCCATATCCCACCAGGACCAGATCTTTCCCCCCCAAAACCACGAATCATAACTCACTCCATATCCCACCAAGACCAGAACTCCCCCCCCCCCCCCCCCCCAATAAAAAAAAACAATGAAGCATAACCCACTCCACATGCCACCATATCCAGATCTTACATAGATCTCGCATTCTACAACATTGCAACAAGTGAGGGCTACGGAGTCTTATTTTCGATTGTCGTATCAAAACACCCGAGGGTTTTTCACGGATCACAACCTCTCTAAGACTCTTCTTTTTCTTAGCGAAGTTTAATTTGATCAGCTCGTATATTATTCTTCAAAAAAGAATGTACGAATAACAAGTACAAGAAGGACCAGGACCAAAGAAATCCAATGATTACAAAGAAACTCTCAAAAGAGATAGAGGGCTAAAGAACGAAAACAAAGGAGGGCAACAGATCCAAAACAAAATATTACAAACGAAATGAAATCAACTCACATCGATGACTCACTCTTCACCTTCCGAAGTCATGTTTGGGTCGTCGAAAAGCTTCGCTTGAGCAGGTTGGGCAGTTTGAGCATTTCGAGCTTGCGCAACCTGTTTCCAAACGTCAACAAGGCTAACGAGTCTTTCACGACTCAAAAAATATGCTCTTGACCTAGTAGTATAATAATGTGTACTCGATAAAAGAGGTGTCGATAGATGCTTAGGCAGTCGACCCTTACATTTCGGGGGTTTGAGATGGGCATCCTTACACGGACTACCCACTTGATCCCCAAAAGACCACCATCCTCAACCATGCATGGAAAATGGAGAGACCCACCAACTCTACTTGCTACAACAGGCCCAACAGTCTCACGGCTCGCTTCCACAACCGAAGATGACTCGATTGGACCTGCAAGACCTAGCCCCTCTCAAGCTGCCTCACGTGATCAGACTCCACCATATTCGATTCACCCATTAGGACCAAAGCACCATCTGGACACAAACCATCACTCCCTTAAGAGCATCTGCATCAAGGGGGCAGAAACTCTGAGACTTGAGGCTGAACCCTCTGCTGACTAGGCAGGGTTCAGCCCCCAGCCTCCCTAAAAAGAGTGTGCTCCACATCAGAGGGACAAGTATGGGGGCAGGATTTTCAGAAATGCTGACTGTGTAATTAATTAAGCTTTTAACTGAATCTGTTAACGTTATTTTTAAATCAACAACTACTAAATAAAATATAAATAGAAATTCATAAATAGAAATAAAAGTTCATATTTTTTTAAAAAAAGTACATAACTTAAAAAAAACATAAATTAAAAAATTACATAATTAGGCATCCCCATTAATGTGGTCGATTTGTTTTTGAAGTTTTCGAATTTGAGTCATCCATACCTGCATCATTTCCAAATGATGCTCCTTCTGTTCCGAGGTAAAATCGGACGTGTCCGTAGCCTTCATATCTTTAACTTCCTGCATATATTTATCAATTTTCTGGTCAAGAGTCACGGTAAGCTTCGCCTTCTCACACCTCCCTTGATCCATTTGGACGAGATACGATGCTCTGTCTGCCATACTCTTCCTCTTCCTCTTCGCGGCCTTATTGCCAATTGGGTGTTCTCGTGGAGGCGGCATTCCAATTGGGGAACTTGTACCCCCCGTTGGGGAACTTGGACGTCCGGTTGGTTGCTCGTCACCACTTAAATGTGTGACATTATCATCGGTTGGGGAGTGAAGTGGGCGGGGTTGTGCTGCTATAACTGCCGGACTCGTCCAATCGTCGTCGAAATACCCCGGCTTCGCCTTCATCTGCCCAGAACTTATCATCATTTTCCAACGGTTGTATCCAATGGTGGAGCTTGAAAATCTTCGGCTCGTTTTTTAGAGGCATGGTGTGGATTCGATAGAGTTCCATCACCCGCTCCCTAAACTTTTCTTCGTTCCAGCCGCTATGACCTACCTGAGTCCTCTCCTTCCTCATCAGTGTGATATACCGCCTGACTCCTATAGCACTTTTTTTGAAATGACTCTTGACGGCTTGCACCGTCCACTGATTGTTTGGGAAATTCCCAGCTTTGCACAAGCGCCTCTTCACCGTGCTCCAGAACGTGTTCCCATCTTGAGAGGTTCCGGTGACGGGGTCGTGCGTTGTGCGTTGTGCGTAGCCAGGCGTTGATCAGGAGCATATCCACTTCAGGGGGCCATTTGCTTCGCCTTTCTAGTGTCGCCCAGGTCCTCGGTCCCACGGATGATGAAGTAGACGACAAACGGGTTCCGGTGGCGGCCGGCATCGAGAATTGTTGTTGGCCGAAATATTTGGGCCCCATGTTGTAAGGGTCAAACAGTGGGCGGGTGAATACCCCAGTCGTGTTTGGCAGTTGTCCAATTGGATTGGGCGGTTGTCCAATTGGATTGGGGGGTTGTCCTGTTGGGTAGGCCAGTTGTCCTATTCCACCTACGTTGACGTTTAAATTTTTAATTTTGGATAATTCAAACTTTGATCATACATAATTAAAACTAAACATATAATTTAACTACAATTGAACATACATGAAATTTAAATTAATAAAATGATTAATATTTTAATTAATGAAATGGATAAAATTATAATTCATAAAATTACCTTGGCCCTAAAGAGAGGCCATGTATTGGTTGAACGCCTCAGGGTTCCAACCACCGGTTGGGGTGAAACCGGTTTGCAACATCTGTACGTAGGTCGACCCGAGTTGATTGGTGGTCGCACCTTGTTGATTGGTGTTCGCACCTTGTTGATTGATGTTGTTCTCCTCGTCCGTATTGAAAACTTGGTGTTCCGGCGGTTGAGTGAAATCGTCGTCAGACATTATCTATCGGATTTTACAAAGACGATATGAATTTGAGAGAGTGAGGTTTGAGAGAATATGAAGTTTGTTGTGTGGATTTGATGAAATGAGGTGAGGGGTATATATAGTGGTTGAGGAAGTGTTTTTTATTCTATTTTGTATTTAATTTTAAAAAAAAGGGTAGTTGTTGCCGACCGTTGCTGAGAGCAACGGTCATTTTTTTTCCGGCTTGGACACGTGGCAAGCTGCCACCGGGCAGCAGAGAGACGCGAGGCTGATTTTGGCATCGCGCCTCTGCCCCCCGAACCCGAGCCCAACCCCATCCTGCCACGCGCCCCTCACGCCCCCCTCCCCACACCGAGCGAACCCCGAACCCGAACCCCATTTTCCTTCTGCTCGCGCCCCGGCCTTGCTACACGCCCCCTTGATGAGGATGCTCTAATAACCTCCCCGCTTCATGATCCACGCCTGAACCAACCAAGGGCTAATTGTGAATTTGTTGGTGTGGAAGTGATGAATCAAGAACTACATTGGGCTCAACATTGGGCCCAACCAAGTCCATAACTAGCACAGATCCCACCTCATCTTCTCTAACGAAGCGGTCACAGTAGATCCCGACCAAGGAGATGCGATGGGATTCAAATTTACATGATCCTTCTGAGAAGTATCTGGCCCATGAACTGGAGAAAATCGATCGCGAATCCCATACATCAAAGTCCTAAACTTGGTTCTTGGCAATCCGAATTGAGGAACGAGGTAAAATGGTGATTATGATGTCACCACTACAAATCTCCCCAACTATATCACGATGAGACAGCTCAACCAACTGCTTCACCTTTACGATTGGAAATGCCGAACTGAAAATTGGTTTCTCCGGTCGAGCTAAGGTGACCAGTAATACATAGCCATTGATTTTGAGACCGTGGAGACAAATAGGTACCGAACACATTTCAAACGATTCAAAAGGCAGATTAGTGACAAAAACCGTCACCTGTGATTCCATGAGAGGATTATGAAACTCATTAGTTGGAGATCCACTTGTTCACTCAGTTCCAAATGGTCTTTAAATAACAAGCCTCTGGAAATTTCCATCAACAAGGTGTAGCCTTTAAAACGGGATCCATGGAAGACCGCGATCAATCGCTCTGCATCCTCATGTGTCTCCACGTGGAACAAGCGAAAAAACTTCCCCTTCTTATTTCGTTTTCGGGACTAACTCAACCTTCACACTGTTGCTACCTTTCCAAACGTGATCTGCCACCATTCTTCTGTAGTTTGAAAAGTAGGTTGCAGTTTTAATAATCTTTCTTCATATTAGTATGTGAAACTATAAAATTTGAATTTTCGAAATCGGATATCGTTTTTTGGAAAACCCTGAATTGTCCCTAAAAATCGACACGAGTACATTCAGTTTGTGAAACTACAAAATTGAATTTTTTGAAATCGGATGTTGGGTTTTCGGAAAATTCTAATCTACCCCTAAATTTCGACTAGCATATAGTTGGGTCGTGGATTATCCAAAAATCCTAAAATTTTGATATTTGAATAAGTGAGATTTACATATACTATTATGAAGCTCTTCGAAATTAGATTACAGGTTTAAAAAAACCCTAATTTCTATAATTTACGAATAATTGAGAAAAGTTACCTGAATTTTCGAAATTTAGTATAGGAGCTCGAGATTTTGAAATATCCTAATATTTTGGAATCTAAATCATTGTATTTATAGTTATTTATAAAATTGGTTCTTTAGAAACCGGATACCAGGTTTTTAGAATACACTAATTTTGACTTAACCGGGAAGGTAAAAGTGATTTTTTGAAAGTCATGACTACTTACTCAAAACTACAAACAAAGAATAGTCTTATATATTAATTGGATTAATGCACATGATTGATTATAAAGTTAAAAGGGAAAAGAAATGGAGAGCTCAAAGGTTTTGAAAAGGATACATTATGTTGTATGACTACCAGTATGCATAGCATATAGTCCCTATTCGACCAATGTATTGTAGGATCCCCGTACTAGAGCAATCACATCATACTTACCATGGAACGCACACCATGCAGCGCGGCGATGTGGTGCGTGGTTCGCACCACGCACCACATCCTTACGGTACGTGGGGCGTGGGGCGACGCACGCACCAGAAATCTGGTGCGTGGTGCGGGGGTCGCGTGAGTCGTGGTCGGCCAATGGCACTCGGACACGTGGCCCTCAAACGGTAAAAAAAAATTGACTTTTGGCAACGGTCTGATTCAATGGTAATATTTTTTTAATTAAAACCAAATAAATTTAATACAAAAAAAATATTTTCTCCCTCCCTATAAATACCTCTTCCCTCATTCATCCAACACACTCCACTTCTCTCAAAATTCTCTCAACTTTTACTCTAAAATTTATCCACTTCATCTTTACAAAATCCGATCAAAAATATTTGACGATTCGTCCTAACCAGCAACCTCACCGGAGCGACAAGAGTACGTGTCGGACGACATCAATTCGGCCCCTGATCTCATCATACCTCAAGGACCAAGCTTGCAACAAATGTTCAACCTTACCGGTATTTGGAACGAGCAAGTTTTCCATCAATTTATACAACAAGGATGGACCACCAGTAGTTTGACTAATTCCTCGTCTTTAATTAATTTTGATTGCTTAATTTTTTTTATTTAGTATGTTAATTAATCTTTATTATGTATGCTAGTTAATGTCACACCCCAATTTCAGTAAACCGAACTAGGGACGCGAACATTTAAAATAATAAAACCGTTTGAAACCTGTTTTGAATAAACACTTTAAAATCTCCATTTAGTTAATCAAATAATATTTACAACTTAAAATGTGTCCAAACACGTGGACAAAAGTACAAGGTATCCGTCACTAGACTCAAAAGACAAAAACTTGGACTCCGCTCCTAGCTCCACAAGCTTCGAGAGCTCACCTAGTCTGTCCTGTGATCAGTACCTGTAGGAAAAGCAGCTAGGGGTGAGCGTTCGCTCACCACCACAGATAACAGACTGACTACGGCATAATTAGCAGACAATGCCGGTAACACCCACAACAAACTCAACTCCGGGGATCACTGTCCCCAACCCAAGTACTCTGAATGTACACACACCCACAGTTACTTTCCTTGACCAACTCGACACCCTGACACGTAAAGTAGACCCGACACCACGATCACGACCTCTTCCAAGGACTCAAACGAAAGCTACGAAACACCAAACAAGATCACAAAGGATCGCACACCAAACAAATCACAAAGGATCGCACACCAAACAAATCACAAAGGATCGCACACCAAACAAATCACAAAGGATCGCACACCAAACAAGATCACAAAGGATCGCATACCAGCTGCTCAGTAACCTCTCCCACTCACACGAACACGGATCAGGCTAGCCTAAGAATGCTTACAACCTGTGATACTCAAACTCGGACCAGGCCAGCCAAAGAATGCTTGCAACCTGTTGATACTCAAACTGTGTCAGGTCAGCCAAAGAATGCTTGCAACCCGTTGATACTCAAACTTGGTCAAGCCAGCCAAAGAATGCTTGCAACCTACCGGGATTCGCAATCACAATCACAATCACAAGCACGTTCAACAACCAGTAACAACACAGGTTCAACACTCACAGGCACTCATGGCCACCAAGACACCAACAGTAAAACTCGGACTCAACAACCCCACAGGCACTCACGGCCTCCCAAGACACACCAACAGTAACTCACGGGCTCAACAACCCCACGGGCACTCACGACCTCTCAAAACTACCAACAGTCACTCACGGGCTCAACAACCCCACAGGCACTCACGGCCTCTCAAGACACACAAACAGTAACTCACGGGCTCAACAACCCTACAGGCACTCACGGCCTCCCAAGACACACAAACAATAACTCACGGGCTCAACAACCCTACAGGCACTCACGGCCTCCCAAGACACACAAACAGTAACTCACGGGCTCAACAACCCTACAGGCACTCACGGCCTCCCAAGACACACAAACAGTAACTCCCGGGCTCAACAACCCTACAGGCACTCACGGCCTCCCAAGACACACCGCCAATAAAGACCCGGGTTCAACAACCCCACGGGCACTCATGGCCACCCAAAACACCAAAGGTAAAGACACGAGTTCAACAACCCCACGGGCACTCATGGCCACCCAAAACATCAACAATAATACACGGGCTCTCAAGGCCACCCAAGACATCAACAATAATACACGGGCTCACAAGGCCACTCAAGACATCAACAATAATACACAAACAACCTCCGGCATAACCAATGCCTCCAACAGTCCTAAAATCAACAGTTTCACAAACAACCTCCGGCCATGGTCATATGCCTCCAGTAATTCTAACATCGATAAGTTCTCTGATCCTACGACACTACTAAGTGTCACATGCATTTCCAATATTCGCTACGTTCCCGTATCATGCCTTTCTAATATTCGATAAACCTACTTAACCCACGACACCCCAAGTGTCACATGCAATTCTATTGTTAACTTTCCCCAGTCAGGGCCGAGATCCGGCTACTTTTCCCTACCTCGTGCGTGTTCTCCCAAAAGCCAACCAACGAGCTCCGGTGATGATCTCAGTCACTCACCCCGCTTTCCCTTGCCTCGGTCCGTGGCACGATCTAAAAGAACACAATTTAAAGGCACTTAACAACTCGCAGGAATAACGGAAAATCATTAAACTCGATGCCCAAACTTAACCCCGACAATGTCGATCACTCCCAAAACTTCCGAATTACTCGACATTGTCGATAAGGGATCCATAAAGGCCCGATTCGTCCGACATGGCGAATCTGCCCGGGTTTTGTAAATGCCATTCCGGGGCTCCAAAATTTCCCGTTTTCGTTTCTACGGTCTTAGAATAATTCAAGGGTCCCAATGTACTTGACCGAATCGAATTCCGACTCCCGATTCAATTAATTACTGTTTCAAGTTTCTAAAACCCGTTAATTATAATTTTTCCAATTTAATTCCAATTTTCGATTCAGTTAAGGATAAATGGTCCGGGGAATGTTTTAAACCTCCCGAACACTAAAACCGAGCACCCGAGCACGTGGGCCCCACCCGTCCAAGCTAGGCCGTGGGCCCTAGGGCTTAAATGAGGCTCGGCCACCATGGTGGTGGCCGGCCCTAGCTCCGGCCAACCACCTCCTATGGTGGCCGGGGCTCCTCCCGAGCCCCCGGTCGCCGGAAAACGTTCAAATACTCCTCCAAACACCTCTAAAACGTCTCCAACACCTACCCCAACATCAAAACCACCTTAAACTAATAGTTTTACAAAAACCTAACTTCCAAAATTAATCAAAACGAGAATCGGTTCGGTGTATACCGTAGAGGAGAACGAGGGGAACGAGATTGCTCATTGCCTCGAGACGATCCAAAGGTGGAGATGACGTGAATAGTGCTCCCACCCTAGCTTTCTCTCTTCCCTTCTTCTCCTTCTCTCCCTTTCTTCTCTCTTCTTTCTCTTTCTAAAACACTAACTCATTTTATCTTTTTTTTTCTCTTTTTAATACATGGCCGGCCACACATGTCCTCTCATCCTTATTTCCCCCCCCCCCCCCCCAAAACTAACACCACCACATAATGGACAAGTAACAAGTGGGTCCCACACCTTTTGGAAAATATCTACTTGATATTTTCCAATCAGATTCGCGAAAAACGGACGTTTCGGGCCCTGAACGGGCACTTTTCCCAAGAAATTACGAAACTTGGCGGGCTACAAGGAAACGGCTCAACTAAGACCGCTGCGACGACGGCTAAGATTTTTGGATCCAAAACGTCGCTCGGTTGACTTTTCCAACGAAAAGTCAACATTTCCCAAATTGATCAGAAAGTTGCCCTGAGTCCCCCGGAACTCACTTTGGTCAATAACGGGGTCAAATTAAGTCCGGTATGACACTCGGGGTCATTTTAGGTTCAATTTAGTGTCAGCCTTAAAAATTTTAAAATTTTCCTGTTTTTCGCAGGTTTGACTGGCGTTGACCGGAAGTGGTTATTACAGTTAATCTTTTGATTAAATTAATTTTTATTATGTATGTTAATCACTCCTTTCATTAATTAATTTTTTAGTTACAAATGTTATTTTTTTAATTAATCTTTTCATTTAAAAAAATATTATTACCATTTTCATCTTAGGTCCACCACAACAACCGAGCAATCCATCAGCTGTGTAATTTCGACAATAACTTTCAATTACAAATCCCCGTACAACCTCAATATCAACTACTACGGGTAACTCAGGAATACTGAGTATCACCAACAACACGTCGGCGGTAGCAATGGGACCAGGATATCCTCCACAACGTCCTTTACTGGGCCGAGACGATCGATGAAACTGGCCATAGAGAAACGGACTAAATGGACCCCCGAGGTGGAATAGCTCCTTATCAAAGCGTGGAAACGCACAACCAAAGACCCCATCAAGGGGAACTCCCAGGCAAGCACCACGTTTTGGGGCACGGTGACTAAAAGGTTCGTTAAAAACGGGAAATTCAAGCCCGAAGAGTGGATGTGGCAATCCGACAAGAGACATTGGAACCGACAAGCTCCTTGAGTGTGGAGGTGGATCACCATCATGCGTAAGGAGAAGGTGATTGAGTCCTATATCGGTTGGGACGAAACAAAGTACAGGGAGTCCGTACAAGAATTCTATCGAGCAGGGTGTCGGGAGACCGAACCGAAGACATTCAACCTCTTCCATTGGATCGAGTCATTGGCGCACGATGAGAAGTTCTAGGCAGATGAAGGCACAGTCGGGGTGATGCGACGACGCTTGAACGAGGCCAGTAGTTACAGCAGTACCTCACCCACTTCACTTCCCATCGATGATGACAATGTCACACCTCTCGGTAATGATTCCCAACCTGAAGGGGAATTCAACGATCCGAAAGTTCCCCATTGGCCCTAATTGGACCAAGTGCCCCAATTTCCACTCTGCGTGTGCAAGAGCCCCAATTGGAAACAAGGTCGCGAAGTGAAAGGGGAAGGAGGTCAAAGAGAAAGCAACTATCATCGCCCAAATTGACAATGCACGGTGTGAGAAGGCCAAGCTTGTGAGCGAACTCGACCAGAAAATCCTTCACCACTTCACGAAAACTGAAGAGTTGAAGAGCGTGGACGTGAAGAGGTGACAGACGAGCAACAGGTCTTCCACGCCAAAAAGATTTCTTTCTTCACCGCACAACTTTACAGGCTCCAAAAACAAATTGACGACCTCTAGAAGTAAAATTGTAATAGTTTAAGGAATAAATAAATATATTATTTGGTTTTTATTGATTTTTTAAAAATTACAAGTTCATGTTTAATTTTTATTTTATTAATTAATTAATTTTATCAATTTTTTCCAATTTTATTTAGTATTTAGTGTTTTAAATATGAATTTAATAAATTCAGCAAAAGCATAATTAATTATCTAGTCAGCATTCACTCAGCACCTCTACAAACCATGATCCTCATACATGATCCTCACAATGTGGTGCTCTCTCAATTTTAGGAGTTCACCTCCACAAACCATCCTAGTCACCACATGATCCTCACTACATTATCCCCACGATATACATGCCCTTAGGAATAACACATGGTAAGTTGACCCAGATGGGATATGCTATTATGTGTTTACTTTGGTAATATATATGTATGCATGATTGATTGACTTATAATATATCAATGTATGTGCAATCTCTTTGCATGACGCATGACATAGCTCTTATTTGACCAACGTATTGTATGATCCTCGCTTTAGTATTGACTAGTGGTAAGTTGATCTAGATGAGTTGTGCTACGTCATGATTTATTTATGGATTTTATACATTCTTAATAACAAGATTAGTCTTGTGCTTAGTAACATGATTAGTTTTGTGCTTAGTAACTTGATTACTTTTGTGCTTAGTAACATGATTAGCTAGGAAGACGGAGAGGGAACTTTTGAAAAAAATGGGAAAGAAAGGATTGACATCGTATGAACCAGACCTCAAAGACCGTTTCAATTTAGGCGTAGAGGAGGAAGAGTATGGAGAGGGGGAGGATACTGAGTCAGTCCTGAGGCCTCAATCTCCTATTTCAAATTAACTTTCTTGGATGAAGGTCCTCTCCCAGAATATTAGAGGAGCTAACTCCATCCAGAAACTGAGGAGTCTAAAGCGTGTAGCTCTAAAGGAATCTCTAGGTTTTGTATTCATACAGGAGACTAAAGTAAATGATGTTTCTCTGAGTTTTTTGAGGAGTTGCGGTTTCTCTTTAGGATGGTCTTTCTGTGCCATCCCATTTATGGGAGCTTTTGGAGGTATCTAGTTTGTTTGGATAAGATGGTCTTTTCGTGCCATCCCATCTATGGGAGTTTTTGGAGGTGTCCAGTCTGTTTGGAGGGAGAGTGTTTTCCGGCTGGATAATTATCGTGTGGCGCTAGTAATTGTGGTTACTTCTACAATAAGAAACTGAAATTTTTGGGGACGCGGTGATATGTGTGGGATATTTTAACGATGTAGTTTCGAAGGAAGAGAGAAGGAATTGTATCACGGTGGAGGTGGATTGTCAATATTTTGTAGAATTCTTCCAAGAGAAAGTATACTTGGTAAGAGCATCCACAACGCTCACCGCCGACACTAGCGGGGAGGTGCTAGAGGTGAGCATTAAAATAATTTTTTCTTGTTCGCCGCCAGCTCACCGCCTGCGGTAAACGCCAACAACCTGTAGTGAGAGATTTTTTACCGGCGGGGAGCCGCCAGCGGTGAAAATAAAATAATTAAAAATATATATTTTTTATTGAAAATAAGAAGAAAATAACACAAACAAGCTAGACAAGCTCAGGGGGTCATGGTCGACTTGTCCTTCGCTTCCTCTTGCACCCATCGATCGAAGTCCATGAGCTTTAGCTTCGCTTGGTTTGCTCTTTTCGCAACTAAATGGGCCGCCTCAACACGCTCGACAAGCTCCTTCTTGGTTGCTACAGGGTTTTTACCTTTGAGCTTTGCAGCTTTTGCCGCCTTCTGACCCATAGGCCGCTTGTACACCGGTGGGCAGTCGGACATCCCCGTGGTGCGCTAACTGTCCTCCCCAGGCGTATATCTTCACGAGTACGCTTGCCCGAGTCGGATGATGGGTCGAAATTACTCTCTGGCGTGCCTTCGCATTCACCCTCGGGTATGTCGACGACAAAAAATTTAGCCGTCCACTTGTGCTCATTTCTGACGAGCCTCCACTAACGTTTCCACACAAATGGAGAGCCTCCTCTCTTCAAGTACATTTCCTCGGCTAATGTCGTGATTTCATCATCAGAACGTCCGCTCATGTGGTCATTCATACACCGTGTGTAGTACCCCTTGAACTTTGTCACTTTAGGATTCACTTGGCCCCAATGGTTTTTACACTACTTCTGGCTCCTCTTGGGATCATCCGGTCCACGCATAGAAGCAACTTCTTCGGCGATGGCCCTCCTAATACTTCATGTTAGGCTTTGCATTCCCGTTAATTGAATGGTAGGAATAGTGCATCCAAGCAAGAACTAGACGCTCATCCTCATCAACGGTCCACACTATTCACCTCGGTTTTTCTTTAGGTTGTTCACCGGCGTCGGCCTCGGTAACCATTGGAGATCGTTCGATTGTCGCTTCGGATACAACGCTCGAACGGAAAAATTGTTTAGTTGTCGAGTCAAACATATCGCCGCCCAACTCGGTAACCATATCCCCCTAGTCGTTGAGATCCAATTCCATTTCAAACCAAAAAAATATAAATGTGGAGGAAGAATAGAGTGGTAGATTGAGAGAATGTTGGTGATGTGTTTAAAAAAATTGGGGGTTGGCTAGTTATAAAGGGGGGAATTTGTATTCAACATTTGCCAGCGCCTTGCCACGATTCGCCAGCGTGTGGAGGTTCAACGACTGGCGCGGTCAACGAGGTGGAACGAGTCTCGCCGACAGCGATAATTGTTGGTGTTGAGCTCAACGGCTACTTTCCACGACAACACTGAAAAAGTAACTCCGCGCCAGCTCCCCGCATGCTCCACGCCGCTGACTGCTCACCGCCAGCGCCTACCCGCCAGCTCACCGCCCATAACTGTGGATGCTCTAAGGGGGTGGGTGGGGGGAGTTCGTAAGCATCAATGTTGGACCGTTTCTTGGTTTCCGTTGAAATTCTATCAGTCTTTAGGGATTTAATTCAGAGAGGCTTTCCTCGATATTTTTTAGATCATCGTCCTTTGGTATTGGAACTGATAAGTATAAATTGGGAACTGAAACCACATGAATTCCATAATGTCTGGCTTGAGCATGTACATTTTCAGACTGATGTTTATACTTTCCGGAATTCTTATGATTGTGCTGGATCTTGTTCTTATGTGTTGTTGTGTAAGTTAAGGTTGCTTCGCTTAGACTTGAAATGGTGGAATAAGGATGTTTTTGGTCGATATGATAGAGAGGTTGAAACATTATCATCTTAAATCGATGAGTTAAATTTTTTATTGGAATGTAAGGATCCTACAAAGGATGAAAATATTCAGTGGTCATTAGTAAAGGTCCAGATCATTGTGAAACAAAAGGCCCTAGCCAAAATTTGGTGTCAGAAAGCTCACCTTAAATGGTTTAATGATTGGTCTCGTTATTTTCACCGAGTAGCGATTTTTTGTGTGCATAAAGAAATAGGATTCGTAGCATCAGAATTGGAAATGTGTTGTCGTCTAATTCGGAGGAGATCAAAAATCATGCTGTGGAGCATTTTCGAAGATGTTATTTTAAGGAATCTTGGGAGTTGATAAAATCAGATGGGATGTGTTTAATTACATATTTTTTTTTCCTCTTGAGTGATTGGGAAGGGTATTAACTCAATGTTTATTACTCCGATTCTAAAAGTTTCAAATCTTGAGTGCAGAACTTTAGGCCTATCAGTCTAATCTCCTTCACGTATAAGATACTGATAAATCGTTTGAAGATGGTCATGGCAAACTTAATCAGTGATTTTCACAACTAATTGATAGTGTCCTAATTTTTTTTATCAGCGCAGATTTTTATTGATAACACTCTAACCAAAGAAGAAAAGAGCGAAGTAGTCCTAAGTCCAGGACTACAGAGTCTTAACAATCATAGAGAAACTCTCAAAAGAGCTAAAGGGGAAAAGCCCGGAAAAAAAACGACAAGTCTGAAACAGAGTAGAAAAAAGACTAAGTTTCCTCATTGGTGACCCACTCATCACCATCCAATGTCTCTTCTATAGCCTTCGCTTGAATAGGAAAAGGTGGAAATGTTTTACAAGCTTCTGCAACTTGAGACCACACGTCAACAGGAGTGACGATTCTTGCCCGACTCAACGAACGTGCTCGAGGCTTAGATTGAGAAACTAAATAATCCAAAAGGTGTTTAGGAGGCCGACTCTGATGCTTAGTAGTCCGATTCTAACATTTCAGAGATTTGAGGAGGGCATCTTTCCATAGACTAAAATGTTCCCCCGAAAGATCCCCAAATTGCACCAACCAACCTCGTCAAGCATCTTCTAAGGTCTACCATCTTCATGGGTTTGTACCACACTTGGACCACATGTGTCCTTCAAAGCCTGGTCAACAAATGGGCCCTACTGTTCTGTTTCATCCGAATAAGAATTCTCAATCAAAATTGGGCTTATGGCCCCGTCCGCGGGCACAATAGGCTCACACGAAATTTAATCAGCGTTTAATTACTGCTTCGACTCTTTATCATCACCACATCCCACAAACAAAGGCATACAACAACTAGAATTCAACCCATGCTCCAACTGAGAAACTGCCATAGGTAACTCGGATACAATTTAATCATCTCACACAGTCAGTTGCACCGAATCTGAGGCACGATCTACAGTAACAACACGTTCAAAAATATTCTCTGAAGTCTCCGAAGTCCTAATTGTAGTTGAAGTCTTGTAATTGATCAAGAAGATAAAGTTAAAAGTGTACTTTTAAAGTTAGATTTTGAAAAATCTTATGATAAAGTAGGGTGGGACTTTATTCTTGATATTCTATCCATGATGGGGTTAGGTTCCGTGTGGAGAAGTTGAATGGAGTCTTGTTTTAAAGCTTCACTCTCAATTCTGATTAATGGCTCCCCTACTTCGAATTTTGACATTCAAAGTGGTTTACTTCGAGGATACCGTTGTCTCATTTCCTATTTTTAATTGAAGTTGAGGGTTTACACCAAGTATTCGAGGAGGGACTTTGAATTGGTGATTTTGAGGGTGTCAAAGTTGGACGAGGAGGTCCTAAGGTGTCTCTTCTGCAATTTTGCATATGGTACATGTTGTTTGTCTGAGGAACCTTTGATCAATTGGGGGTATTAAAGAATACTTTGTTGGCATTTGAATGTTGTTCGGGTCTGAAAGTCAATTTTCATAAATCATAGGTTGTAATACTTAATGGAAGTAACTTTATCAACTCAATTCGTTTCCCTTGCTCTGGGTTGTTTTTTTGGGTGAACTACCATTAAAGAAGTTGGATTTCCAACTAGGGGTTAGAACTTCTCGAGCATCGTGTTGGGATCCAATGGTTCAAAATTTTATGAACCCTTTGGCCTTGTGCAAGTCCAAGACACTCATTTTTACAGTCAAAATAGTATTAATCAAGTCGACTTTGGCAGCACTTCCTATTTTTTACATGACTTTGTTCAATTTGGTTGCTCGCCATGTATTATGCAAGGTGAAGTGGGAGATAGCATGTAGATTAAAGGGGGGAAGAGGCATGGGCATACAACGTTTGGGTGTTGTAAATGCAAGTCTATTGGCAAAGTGGTTATGGTGCTTTGCTGATGAATCGGGTTCTTTATGGAAGCGAATTTTGTGAGCGAATTTTGGTTGGGACTTGAGGGATTCGGATTTAACTGCGATAGACAAACCATGCAATTCTTTTATCTTCGGTCACATTATATCTTTGGCTAGAGATCATTCTTTTAGTTTTTTTGTATGGGGGGCAAAGCATGTACTGGAATTTAGGTGATGGTGGTGGGTGGCTAAAATTTTGGGAGGATATTTGGTTGGGAGACACAACTCTACATTTTCACTTTACTTGATAGTTTTCAATTACAAACTCTAAAGACAAACACATTGTTGATGTTTGGAACGGTAGAGTATGGAGTATGGAGTCTGGGTTATAGGCGAAATTTCTATTATGGTGAGGATGCTCTATCTAATGAGCTCATGGAGATGTTGGGCTCGGTTTCAATTCGGAGAGAAACGAGGGATGGATTTTTTTCGACCAAGACTTAAAAATATATTTTATTATGCACTTTATGATTTGTTGCTTAAGGAAAATCATCGAGTCTTTGCTTGGACGTATTCGTTGTGGATCCAAGGTCTCCCGCCAAAATTCAGCTCACTAGTGTGGCTAATGGCGCATGACACGTGCTGTCACGCCCCAAATCCGATTTTGGCCGGACTCGAGATGTGAACTAAAATAATAAATAAATATAGCGAAGTTAAAGTAATAAAGCTTAAAATAATAAACTGTAAATCATAAGTTCGAATAAAAAGAGTCAACAGCTCTTAAGTGAATCGTAAAAACAGTACTTAGTTCATACACGGTACGTCACTAGACACTACTAGACAAGACCCTCGCCAGCTCCCAAGCTCAGTTGTGTCCTGCTAGCACAAATCCCGCTCAACACCTGAAACACAACAAAGTAAGGGGTGAGCTTTCGCCCGGTAGAGAAAATAGTTAAGGTAATGAACATCGACTCACCACCACGAGTAACCGTCCAATTAGGGCATACTAGTAGAACATAACTAACTGCCAAACTGGGGTTCATAGCCAAACTTACAACACGCTCAATGACCACTTTCACAAAGTAAAACATTAACCAAACAGCAAACGTATCACACACAAAAGCAACCAACACACGTCTCGTACCGCAGTCCCCGAATTACCATCATATCATACCGGAAAGTCATCATATCATCTCGAATTTCCCCTCGATCCAGAGGAGACACATGCGTCGAGCCTACCGGAAACGTTCCCTAGGAACGCATCTCATCGGAAGTCCCGGAAATGTCCCCAGCGGACCATAGATCATCGCGGTAGGAACACGACACCTAGTGCCAAACACGACCCGAAGGTCCAGTACGACCCGTAGGCCCAATACGAATTGTAGGCCCCTATACGACCCGTTTCATTTATATCGTACCGGAACACGAAGCCTCGGTCCCGACATCTTCCCGTCACGTAGAATCGGGGTAACATCCCAGACCGGAAATCCCTCAGTCAGACGTTTTCCTGTCGCGTAGAATCAGGTCATCACGCATACTGGACCGGCACATACCTCGGTCGTACGCCTTCCCGTCACGGAGAATCGGGGTATCAATCACGCCATCATTGGCCTCGATACACTACACCGGAACTATCCCTCGGTGTAAGTACCACTCCGGCTACGCCTTTTCTTGGAACACACATCAAGATAATATCACGCATAAAAAAAACATAGTTCGACCCCGGTACACCAACCAAGCCAAACTCACCATAACACACAAACTGGTCTATCACTCACCCGGTCATATCACAACCAATGATTCAAATCATAACAGTCACGGCACATTTGCCCACGCATAGCAACAACATGTTACACCGAATATAATTTGTCTTAACTCTTAATCTTATCGACACTAAGTCACACAACAGCACTCAATCAAGATCAGGCATTTCAATCATCACACAACCTAAGGCTCGACATGGTCATTCTACTAGCACGACAATTTCCCAGAATATTGAAAGCGGCCAAACTAGTGAATCACATCCTACACGCCAAACTATGATCTTTCCAGTTTTATTATTACCTAGCATGCATACTAGTAACTTTCCGCAAATAACCGGTATTCGCTACTTTCCCTACCTCAAGAAGAACCAACAGCTACGTCTCCTAGCTGCTGACGTCCTGGCACGCTACCTCTGGTCTTCTCCACGATCGAAGTCGGACTCTAAAATAACACGGAAAGTTATAATTAACAACGGTTCCAAAGTTAATTTAAAAGTTACGTACAGTCCAATTTAAGTTCAACAAGTTGCCTTTTAAACTCGAACGGGTCAAAAGAGCTACTATACGACGAATCGGGTTCGAGCACCCGAGTCCCGAAGCACAGAACACGGTGCACATTTCCTGAGGCATGGTTCCCAATGCACATGTTCCGAGGCACGGTCCCCAATGCACGGGTTCCGATGCACGGTTCCCAATGCATGAGTTCTGATGCACGTTTCCCGAGGTGTCCAATTCAACGTTCCCGCTTTTAATCCTGTACTCAAAATTGGGCTTCCAAAACCATCCTAAGTCCGTTTTATTCGTCCGGTGGTTTCATCGTCCCACGTTCTTCGTAACAGTTCAATAGTCCAATTAAAAAACCTTTTTAATTTAAATCTGTTTTTGTTTTAATCTCTTTTCTTTTAATCTCTTTAATTTGTGTTTCAATTTTGTACAGATCCAAAAGTGCTCGGGAAACAAAAAGAAGAAGGAAAGGGCCTCGGTTTTGAACTCCGGCCGACCACCGGCGGAGACGTCGCCAGCCGAGGCCTCACGTCTCACCGTAGGGAAAAAAGAACGGCGGAAGGGCGGTGGTTGCAGCCGTGGGAGCGGCGGAGCACGGCAGGTCTTCTCACCTCAGATCTGGACGGCGCGGCTGGCTCCCGACTCAGATCTGGCGAGCGTTACGGCGCTGGGTCGGTTCTGGGACGGTGAGGCTCCCCGAGTGTCCACGCGACGGTGCCGGAGATTCACGACACCGAGATGGCTTCGACACGGCCGCACGCGCGTGAACAGAGACGGCGACGGTGCCGGAAGCTCGGACGACTCGCGGGAGAAGAAGAAGAAGAAGAAGAAGGGTGAGGGAGATAGAGAGCTCGGAGACGAGGATTGTAGCCGGCGAGCTTGAGCTGAGCGGAGAGGATGAAAGGGAGTCGGTGGCGTGAGGAGAGAGGAGGAGGGAAGGTAGAGAGAGAGAGGTCGGGAGAGGGGGGCGGCTGCGTGAAGGGAGAGGAAGCGAGAATTAGGGTTCTGAACCCTAATTCGTGCCTTAAGTAGTGCGAGTCTAGGCTCAAACGGGCCTCTGGTGCACAGGCTTGGTTCTCACGGCCCAAAGCGAAAGGAGGTCTGAGTCGGGGTGGGCCTGGCTTGGGTTGGTTTGAACAATGTTTGTGTATTTTTCAAGAGGAATTTTGAGGACGCGTCACATTTATTCTTGCACTATGAAGTAACCTAAGATCTCTAGAGTATAATTTTTCGATGGTGGAAGCCTGCTTTTGTTATGCTGCAAAATTTACCAGATACACTCCTTATATGGAGAGGGCTGGGTTCCAAAAAATGGTGGTCAATATGGGTTAAGATTGGTTACTTGGTGTTGTGGTACGTCTAGATTCAACGGAAAACTCTAGTGTTTCGTGGTCAGCCTGAGGCCATGATCTCTTTGTTCTTTAAGGTGCAGAATCATTTCCTTTTCATCTGTAAATCGGCTGGAGAGATGTGAGCTCTAACTAACATGTGCATCATCTTTACTAACCACCCATTTTTTCCTCACATACTTCAACATATACTTGAAGGAAACAGTTCCCCAAGTGTATTGGTTGAACTTCTCCACGTTATCAATCAATAACGGAGCTCTTTTATCGATTACGTTGTCAGATATGTCCTTGGGAAAGGGGTCACGCCTACTGTCAAAGGGGTCATCTCGGCTGCAAAAACTCAGTTCCTCGCTTGGCGGGAAGCGAAAGCCAACATTCTGTCCCATATCCAGGAGCGCCCACATTGGCCGTCCAGATGGGTGCCCCCTCTAATAGGTACATGGGTCATCAACGTGGATGACACCACCTTCCAGTTCTCGAACCAGTCGGCCTGGGGTTTAAAAGCCTAGTTAAGGGACGGAACGGTTGGATTAACAACGAACGAAGTACTCACGAGATGTTGGTCCCGAATCCTGGTTGAGGCTTACGCCATCGGCACAACGTTACGCAATACAACCTCTTTGGGCATGGGCTCAATTATCATTCGCTCTGATGCTCAAGTGCTCCTGGACATGATCTGAACAGGGGATCCCTCCAAATGAGATAATTTCTCTCCAATTTGTGAAAAGAACTGCGAACAAAGTGGCTCACTGGTAGTCACTGAGGCTCGTTTTATGTCTGTTCTTCAGTGGTCAGGTAACCTTCTCAATGCACTCCTATGTATTTTTCTTTCTAAATATCTTAATGAAATCTCGCACCTTCTAGTAAAAAAAAATAATTTGATGCTAAAATATGAAGATCATGGACTTTTTTTTTGAAACGAGAACATAGAAATTTTATTACTCATGATAATAAATCATAAATAGAAATTGCGTCTCAGACCCTGGGTTCCAGTATATGTCCGAAGCCCCCGTAAGGATTTTGGCGAAGTTGACCTGTAATGGTGATCGCTTTTGAATAGCTGACCTTGAATAAACAAAGAGAAGCACACGAACGAAATAAGAAACTATAAAATCTGCGATCCCAGTTGTTCTGAGCCCTGTGCCATTGAGACGTTCTGGTATCGTCAATTCGTCGTCTTGAATCGCCCGGATCTTTAAAAATAGTGTGGAGGACGAGATATGCGCCCGGTGCTCCGGATGTGACTTCAACGACACTTCACGTAAAAGCATGTTAATCATCATTGATTCGACTCGCAAAGGTTTGTTCGGGGTCGAGATTCCCGACTTTGGGTGTCGTGGAAGCAGGCCCCAACCTATTGTCCCTCCTTCTGGATCCCAAATCCATCGAGGGAGCGAATCCATGTTGGCTAGGGTTTTCCCCTTTGATGGATACGCCCGGATCTGGCCGGCGAGAGATGGCCATGGGGCGGGAGGCCGCTGCGGAGGGAGGACGGAGAATGGAGCACGGATCCCGGTAGACGGCGACAAGAGAGCCACGGTGGCTACTGGCACGGGCTCGGGAGAAGTGTGTGGCACGAAGGGAGTGTAGTTGGCTGGCGGGAATGGTGCGAGATTGTGGTACACGTCAACCGAGAGGGTGATCGTCGACGGCGAGAGTTCAACCCTAAAAAAGATACGAATAAACCTCAAAAAGATAATAAGAGACCCCAAAAAAGAAAAAAAAAAGCGCATTGTGTTGTGAGCGTAGGGGAGAGAACCATGGCACCATGGCCAAAACCTCAAAGAGAAGGGAGAGAAAGAGGAGGTTGCGTGATCGTGGACTTAAACATACTTCAAAATAAGATAATTTTCCTAATTACCCCCTCAGTACTTCAACCACTATTTTGTTTCATCTGAATGACCACGTTACATCTTGTGTGATCAGATGAAGACGACGAAATCACAGAAGTGATGATGATTTAGTGGGTGAATAAAGGCGCGGTTCAAATGAATAAAATTTCAAATAGTCGAAATCGCCAGATGCACCCAACATGTTTTTTATCGGACGATTTGGTCGACCTCACTGCAAATTACCATACGCTTTGGATGCTCCGGTAATAAACTGCAAGAGTCTCTAGATAATACGTGCGAATCTTCATCCTTGCTCACATGACCCGGTTTGGATGGGATTTATGATTATGAATCATGTGTCCTTGTCATCAAGATGTTTAGGTTTTGCTTTGAAAATGGTCCAAAAACTGATATCATACTCAAGGATGGATGGCCCATTGGCTTTCACGTTGTGGGGGCATGAGCATCCAACTATTGAACATCAATACCGAGCTGTATCTCATCAATCCGCACCACCCTCAATCATTATGATTTACATTCCAACCATGGAATTGGACTATCCATGCCTTTTAATGTCACCATTATCATCACACCAAATCCATCCTACTAACTTCAATTTCAATCCAAGGGGTAAAGCCATCGGAAGTTTATTAAGAGTTAAGTTAAATTCTAACTTTTAACCCGGTTGAATGAATCTGTTTCGTGGGGAGCTTCTCTTATTGATCTTTTATTTTTATAATAAAACATTCATTTACTGTAAGTTCTAAAAATCATGTATTTCAAATATAAATGAAAAGGCAGCCAATGCAATCAACTCCAAAGATGGCCCAACAGTTAGTATTTAGACTGATTACTATTTTCAGGACTAATAAATATGGTGCTACTATTCCTTATTTAATTGTTTTGTATTCTTCAATAAAGGGTTATTTATTTATTCCTTCTTTTTTGTGGATGACAGAAAATATTAATAGTGATCAGTGAGTTGGGCGGAAGCAATAAGAGAATCACCTAACAAAAGCTAAGTATTTAAATAATTCTGTAAAGAAAGTCGGCAAAGCTGGCCTTCCAATTGCCTTTGTACATATGTAATGTGACCATTTCATGACTCAAATTCAAATATGAAAAATCTACAAATGGACAAAGCTTCGAGAAGTCACTAAGGCCGACATATTGGAAAGAGTAATTATGCATATAAGAGGCTTTGGGAGCCGTAATAATTTATAACTATTAATCTTATAACTTGTTATTTATTTTTTCAACTTATTGCAAGCGTAGAAGTAAATGACTAAAATCAAATAAAGAGGCTCGTGTCGTTTATGTGGTCACAAGCTCGGTGCAGTCCAATCCCTTGCAGACCAAACCCGGTGTTGGGATAAGACCCGTCGAAGGAGAAAACCGAAACCACTCGCTCTGAGTTCTTCCTCCCTGCTACCCTCTCCCCCCGTAACGTCGATGTTCTCGGGCATCTCGTCCGGTTTGGTGCCCTTCTCCATGGGGGTACTCTCTCCTTCGCCTGCTTCGAAGCCGAGATAAGGACGACCAACGAGGCAGACCAACGTTGCTTCGTCTCCAAGCAATCCATGACCGCCTCCTCATGCGTCGCACCTTGCCTTAACGTTGCCTCCACTCAACCCTAGCCTGACGGGCCCTCCACCACACCAGGCCCTCGTTCTGTCTCCAGTCGTTCCTGACGGCGCGAATCCTGGGGTTGTAGTCCCTGTTCTCCAAAAGGGCTCACCACCTTCGTCTCCTCTTTGCGCCTCTGTGGTTGTCCCCCTGCAACGGGATCCGGAGAAATGAAAGGCGCCAATGGATGACCTTCTTCTGATGGCGATGGAAGCACTAGGGTTGGGCCGTTATGTCACGCCCCAAATCTGATTTTGACCGGACTCGAGACGTGAACTTAGTAAAATAAATAATTTAAGTAAAACAATTAAAATAAGCATTAAACGAAACTCTGAAAATAATAATCTGTAATTCGGAAACCGAGTAAAAGCAGTAATTAGTCCAAAATATACAGTACGTCGCTAGACCTACTAGACAAGACCTCGCCAGCTCCCAAGCTCAGTTGTGTCTTGCTAGCACAAATCCCGCTTAACACCTGAAACACAACAAAGTAAGGGGATGAGCTTACGCTAAGTAGGAAAATTAGTTAAGGTAATGAACATCGGCTCACCACCACGAGTAACCGTCCAATTAGGGCATACTAGTACATCATAACTAACTGTCAAACCGGGGTTCACAGCCAAACTTACAATACACTCAAACGACCGCGTTCACACAATAAAACATTTACCAAACGGCACACGTATCACACACACAAAAGCAACCAACACACATCACGTACCGTAGTTCTCGAACTGCATCATACCATACCAGAAAGTCATCGTATCATCTCGGATAGCCCCTCGGTCCAGAGGAGACACATGCTCGGGCGACCGGAAACGTTCCCTAAGAACGCATCTCATCGGAGGGCCCGGAAATGTTCCCAAAGGACCATAGATCATCGGGGTGGAACACAACCCGTAGGCTCAATCACGACCCGTAGGTCCCATACTACCCGTAGTCGCAACATGACCCTCAGGCCCAATCACAAATTCTAGTACAACCATTTCCAACGTCTCCGGCTAACACAGCCCATTCCATTTATGTCGTACCGGATCACGAAGCCTCAGTCCCGACACCTTCCCGTCACGTAGAATCGGGGTAACATCCCAGACCGGAAATCCCTCAATCGGACATCTTCATGTCACGTAGAATCAGGGCCTCACACAGACTTGACCGGCACATACTTCGGTCGTACACCTCCCCGTCACGGAGAATCGGAGTATCCAATACGCCATCCTTGGCCTCGGTACACTACACCGGAACTATCCCTCAGTGTAAGTACCAATCCAGTTACGTCTTTTCTTAGAACACACAAAAAGGATATAACACGCAGCACGAAGCCAAGATCGATCTCGGTATACCAACCGGACTACCTCAACATAACACACAGCCGGTCTATCACTCACCTGGTCATATCACAAACAAGGGTTCACATTACAACAAACATGGCACACTTTCCCACAAAGAGTCACAATCATGCAACACCGAGTATAATCTTATTTAGACTCTCACACAACGGTTAAACACACATCATGCATCACAATCAGCACACAGTCCTAAGGCTCGACATGGTCATTCTACCAGCACGACAATTTCCCAAGTAATGAAAGCGGCTAACGCTATTGAGTCACATCCTACATGTTACTAAGACTCGTCCGGTTATTTTATAATATAAACGTTCGTTTTAGTTTCATTATTACCTAGCATGCATACTAGTAACTTTCTGTAATTAAACCGGTATTCGCTACTTTCCCTACCTCAACCGAAGAACAACAGCTACGTCTCCTAGCTGTTGACGTCCTGGCTCGCTACCTCCGGTCTTCTCTTCGATCGAAGCCAGACTCTAAATTAACATGGAAAGCGATAATCAAAAACTGTTCCAAAGTTGAATTAAAAGTTACGACGAGTTCGAGTTAATTTCAACAGTTGTCTTTTAAACTCGAGCGGGCTAAAAGCGGGGTTATACGACGAATCGGGTTCGAGTACTCGAGTCCCGAGCACAGAACCCGGTGCACGTTTCCCGAGGCACTGTTCCCAATGCACGGATCCCGAGGAATGGGTTTCGAGGCATGGTTTTCGAGGTGCGGTCCCCCGAGGCACGAATCCCGAAGTCCGATTCAGCGTTCCAGCTTTTGTCCCGTTCTAAGTCCGATTTAAACGTCCACTTTATTCGTTCCACGTCTCCAAAAATCGTTAAACAGTCCCACAAGTTCTCGGATTTGTTCATCAGTCCCAAAATTTCCTTTTTAATTAAACCCGTTATTTTTATTTTTTTTACTCTTTTATTCAAATCTCTTTTTAATTTCTGAAATTATTTTGTTTACTTGCTTCAGTTTCGATTTGAATCAGAGAGTTCGAGAAAAGAACAGAAGAAGAAAAAAAAAGGTTTATGGTTCGAGTTCCGACCACCGGCGGCGATGTTGCCGGTCGAGATCAACACCGGAGTTGCGAACTCACCGTAGGGGAAAAAGGGACGGCGGCGGGGATGTGGGTGTAGTGTTGAGAGCGGCGGAGCACGGCGAAGGTTGTCGCCTCAGATCCGAACGAGACCAGCGAGGATCTCGGCGAATCATGGCGGTCTTGGTTCTGCAGAACTCTCCGGTGGCGGGGCGACGTTGACGCGTCTCCTTCGCCGGCGAGCCCGACGACGGACGGCGGGTTTGGTGAACCCCCGGGGCGTTGCCCTTCAGCACCCTCTGGCGACGTTCCCTTTTGACACCTCCACGGGAGACAGATGGTGCACGGAAAGGAGGGAAGGTAGTGAGAGAGAGAGAAAGAGATCTGGTGTGAGAAGGGAGAGAGAGGCGAGGTGCGGAGAGAAAGACGAGGGAGATGGGGCGGCCGTGCGAACGAAGAAGGAGGGAGAGAAAGTCGGGAAGTGAGGGAGAGAGGCGACGAATGGGGTCAAACCCTAAATTTCCACCTTTTAACCCCGAGCCTCAACTGGGCCTGGGCTTCCACGAGCCTGGATCAGCTTCTGCATGTTTGGGCCGCACGGCCCAAGCGAGATGGGGAGGCCAGTTCGGGGCGGGCCGGCTCGGGCCGGGTCTCCTGGTCGGGTCTGGTCCGCTCGACCCGGTTCTCTTCTTCTTCTTTTTTTATTTTTTTTCTCTTTTCTTTCTTTTTTTTGCAATTCTTCCAAAAATTAAATCGATTTTTGACCTCGACGCTCCAATCGATAAACTTTAAATCTTAACCCTTTTTAACCGGAGCGGTCTTTACACGTTATCTCCACAATCGAGATCGGATCCCCCACATCCCCGCTTGTCTTACGATCCCGGCGGGGATGTGTCGGGGCCGGTCGTCGACCCTAGGTCTTGATGAGCCTTACTCGACCCATGTTGCTTTGGGTCCAGAGCTCCATGCCTCTCTAGCGGCTCTCCAGGATGGGCTGCCTTCTTGTTCGATCGAGGATGAGGAGAAAGTCGGGGTCGTCGTGTCGTTCTCTCCGGCCATCTCCACGGCCATTATCAGGCAGTAATGGGGTATGGTGGCAAAGCTCTAGTCAAGAGTGTCAAATACTTAAAGGGTCTTGGACTATAATCTGAAATCTAAGGCCTTTGACCTTGAATGATCGATTATATGTTACGATCAATTAAATTAAATAGAAATCATATATCTCCTCGTTTCAAATATCAAATAAGAACAATATTATCCTTTAAATGGGTTATATACTGTCCAATAAGCCAACCACAAGATCTAAAACAATGAAGTTGATATATGCAAATTACCAACCAAAATTCAGCCGAAATAAAAAAGGAAAAATAGCTATTGGGGACAGTGGTTGATAGGTGCTTAAGAAAAGAGACAAAATGATATTAAATCATCTACCAAAACTGCTTTTAGTCCCCACAACAACATCTTGCATTGCAACAACAGCAACCACAATAATCAACAACAACATCTCTCTCCCATCTCATCCTTATCACCTCTTCCTCCTCCTCTGTCTCACTTCCCCTTCTCAGAAACAACAAGAGACAGAGCCAAGAATGGCATTTGCTGGAACGACCCAGAAGTGCATGGCCTGCGACAAGACTGTCTACCTTGTTGACAAGCTCACTGCTGACAACCGGATCTTCCACAAGGCCTGTTTCCGATGCCACCACTGCAAAGGCACTCTCAAGGTACTCTTTTTCTCTCTGGTTGTGAATGGAGATTAATAATATAGATCTGCCCATTTAGTTGAAGGGTTTTGTTGCTTTACATGAATGATCATCATTCTCATTGACTTGGTAGAGGAAAGACTCGATCCGTATTGTTACAAGTTGATTGATGTTTAGATCTCCTTGAACCCTGCAGCTAGGTAACTACAATTCCTTTGAGGGAGTGCTCTACTGCAGGCCTCACTTTGATCAGCTCTTCAAGAGAACCGGTAGTCTGGACAAAAGCTTTGAAGGTAATGAAACGACTTGTTAATCATGTCCCTTTTGAGGCCTAAGCTCAGCTGATTCATTTTCTTGCTTACAACTTCTGTTTCAGGAACACCCAAAATTGTCAAACCAGAGAAGCCTCTTGATTCAGAGGTAATTCCCCTGAACCCTATGCCCATTGTATCATACACAACATATCTAAACTATATGACTGAATTTAACAGAAACCGGCGGCAGCTAAGGCCTCGAGCATGTTTGGAGGAACAAGAGATAAATGTTTTGGCTGTAAAAAGACTGCATACCCAACTGAGAAGGTAAGATTTGGATCAATTGTTTGACATTTGGAAGCATACGAGATTAGAATATAACTATAATTAGGCTTCAACTAAAATCAACTATCAGCTTGAATTTTTAGTTGAGTTATTCTTCTAATAGCATATATAAGATACTGATGAAGAAGATGGATTATATGTGAAAAGGTGACGGTGAACGGAACTCCATACCACAAGAGCTGCTTCAAGTGCAGCCATGGAGGGTGCACCATCAGCCCGTCCAACTACATTGCGCACGAGGGGAGGCTGTATTGCAAGCACCATCACACGCAGCTCATAAAGGAGAAGGGTAACCTTAGCCAGCTCGAAGGCGACCATGACAAAGAAGGTGTCCAAGCCAGAGAAGTTCCTGCCGAGTCTTGATCATACTCATGACCTTTTTTTGTAATGTTTTCATGTTAGTGTGTGAGACTTGATGTTTTCTTCTGTTTGGTTTTGTGCACCTGCGGATGCTCAATTTACATATGCCCATTTCTATATGATAAAAAGAGTTTTGTATGTGTTTTCATGACATATGAAGTCCATGCTCACTGTTGTTTTCCCATAAAACTGTTGGAAATGGAAGGTCCATTGCTTGGAGCCCATGTAAGGAGCTGTAGTTGTGATTTGTGAGAGGTGAATGATCGATTAAACATCACATGTTTACATTGGAATAAAACATTCGATATATCGCATTTAAATCAATAGTAAAAATTGTATATATCACTTACTTGTAACGAAAGACAATTATTAATTTAAGCTCCGAAATTACAAAGTAAAGGTTTTTGCTTATAACCACTTGAAACAGCTATGAAAAATAACAAAAATTCTTCTATTTTTAGGAGACAAAGAGAGGCTAGAGAGAAAATGATGCCACTTGAGTTAATCCTAATTTCTCTCTTATATACTGATAAATAGTGAGTCCAAGACTCAATTGAGCCTGAAACTTGATTGAGCCTAAAGAAAAAACTAGCAATCTTTTACTAGATCTAGAATTTATCAAAAAAATTAATATTGGTTATATTTTTGTGTTAGCGGAAAATATAACAAATATATCATCTAGATTATTTCAACAAATTACCTCATAATAAATCAAATTATTTCAAACATCAAGCGTCACTTGTAAGTGTGTGGCCACATAGGTTCAACGCTAGTAATTACTCTCATTAATCACTAATCAAGGTTGGCGTCTAACAACACTCCTCAACGACTGGATAACGTGGATATACATATCCAATAAATATGAACCTGGTTAAGGATAGTAAATTGTTTTCTTTCTATCGTTTCAATTTTGGATTATCCTAGGGTATGATTTGGTTGTCAAACGCCAACCAATATGTTTCATGTTGATCGTTAATGGTTGTCGAATGACTTTAAGAAACCTATTTCTTAAATCATTCTTCTGCCTCGACTAATGTTCTTTTCAACCATAAGATTCATAACAACATAGAGTTCAAACTCATTACCATGAGTTGATGAATTTCCTCTTGACTCACCACTGGTTATATAGGTACTCAATTATACCCAATGAACTTCCAACTACCATTTTTACTCAATAAATGTCTGATAACAAAGCATAAAAGCATTCTACTAATCGCTATGGTGATCTCAGGTTAAAGGACATAAATAGTATACATTTGTTCCTTAAGAGAACTTGTCACACCCCAAATCCGGTTTTGACCGGACTCAAGACGTGACCAGAATTAAAAGTAGAAAAACAATAAATAACTGACATAAATCTTTAAAATAACAAGATAAACTTCCTCAAATCAACCTCAACAAAAGTTCAAAATCTCCAATGAGTCACAGCTCAACATAAAGAGTAAGATAAATGATGTTTAGTACACACGACCAACATAACTCTAAAATAAACCCCAAGACGTCCAAAAGCTCTCGAGCCTCGAACTCACTAGACATTAGGTACGCCTGTAAAACAGTAAGAAACCAAAGGGGGTGAGTTACGCTCAGTAGGAAAAATCTTAACAACTCAACCCTTAGATCAATATTGTACTGCTTAAACAGATAACTCAAATAACGATATAATACGATTAACAATGAAATATTAAATAAACAGGATAGAACAAGATAAACACCGTACTCTTAAAAGTAACAGTAACTTGAAAGGTTCCATAGAAATATTATAACGTATCATAACGATTAAAATGGGAGTAATTGATATCACGCCAACCACTTGCTTTCTCAAGCCTCCGATCCATGGATAGATTCTGGGATCACATCGGTTCCCATAATTCCGATCCACCAGAGTATCCATATCATATCATATTTTCCCTCGGTCCAGAGGAGGCACATGCGTCGGGGCACCGGAAACAATCCCAAATGGGCGCTTATCATCGGGATTCTCGGAAATGCCTCCAAAGGACCATATGTCATAGGGAACCAAGGTAGTGCTCCCGTATGACGCATACACTTGGGTGAAACCACAGTAACCATCTCTCAAGAAGTAATCCATCCAACTGCCCTGTAGGGTCCAATAACCAATGCCTTCAGGCTCCAATAATCAATCCTCATAATATCCAGTAACCAATGCCCTCAGGCTCCAATACTCAACCAACATCCCGCAGGATCTGCCAACCACCACTGACCACAACACCACCGGATTACCCCCCCCCCCCCCCCTGATGTATTACCGAACCGAACAACCAAACATTTCAAGAATAAGAATAAGGAAAATACACTATAATTCATCCATCAATAAACACTTCTCAAATCACACTTTCATCACAGCAAGGACATCCTAATAACACTCCACACTTACCGTATACTTACCTGTCACGAACCAACGGTACATCGATCTCCTGATTGTACCCCTTGGCACAACCAGTCATACTCGATCATCCGTTCAATCAAACAAGTAATTCAACATGTAATCACTCAATCAAGCAAGTAAACATTCAACCAAACAAACATAAAATTAAACTAGTTTCATTAGACTCTTGATTATCCTAATAACTAGCAACCAAGCATGTGAACCTAGCACAGCAACTAATCCGAGGGCTCATCACGGCCTCTCTACCAGTAAATCAATTCCCAAGTATTGAAAGCGAGTTACACTAGTTAGTCTCATCCTAAGCATGCATTCTAGACACATCCATTTATTAATAATTGAAGGACGATTATTCTAGTTGTTCGCATCCTATACCTTAAGGATGTGAAGGAGATGAAGCTAGCAAGCTTGGGAAGGAGAAATGGTGGAAAGATGAGCCAAAAATCTCCTCTTTGCTCTCTTTCTTCTTGCTCAAGCCAAGAGCTTCTCTCTTCTCTCCCTTTAGAAAATCTCAGCTGCAAAATGAGGGGAAATGCTGAATTTATGTCCAACAAATGCCTTTAATGACCTACAAGCTAAATGACCAAAAGCCCCTTGCTAGTTTTATCCTTTTAGAGCCTTTAGGGAGGGTCAAGAGGTCATTTCAACTCTTTTTCTTCTCATCCAAGCCTCCAATGCCAAGTGGCATTGTGGGAGCCACTTTATTTTATTAGAATTCCAGCAGTCCAATTTTAATCGTGAAAGTCGATATAAAGTCCAAGTTTGACCAGAAATTGACCGTTACAAAATTACAGTCAAACTGAAGGAAATGACCCAACTAAGCTGACCGTGATGACGGCTAAGCTTTTTGGGGCCCAGAAATATCCCGAATGACTTCCTGAGTCTTCGGTTGACTTTTCTGGCCAAAAGTCAAACTTGGTTAGAAATCGCCGACTCTACCGGGATCGACCGGGGGCGGTTCTTACAGAACTTCCACATTCAAAATATTTGCAATATCAACCACTTGGGAAATCTCACTTTTGGTCAGTTCAATGATCATATATGTTATATGCATCATTGTTGTGAATGTAAAATACATCTATTTTAGATGTTTTACCTCGCATGTCTAAGCTTTTCAGTCCCAAGTTCATGAATGCTTGTGTTGGATTTTTGGATTCTATGACCTTAGAATTGAATCCATAGTCATGAGTATTGTGTTAATGATGAACTCCTTAAACTTTTTTAGATAAGGTCAAAAATTTATTAGTAAGACCAATTCCAAAAAAGGAACCGGAATGTCCTGATTCAGGAAGAATCAGGGTAAGAAAAAACGATTGCAAAGGAGCTCTCAAAAAGAGCTAAGGGGCCTAACCTCGAAAAACAAAAGGATGAGAATTTAACCATCATCGGTGACCCAATCTTCACCCTCCAAAGTGAAATTCAGGTCGTCAAAAGTATTTTTCTGAGCAGGTTGAACTAGTTGAGCTTTTCGAGTTGCAGCGACCTGCTTCCAAACGTTAATAGGATTACTACATCTTTCACGAATCAAAGAACGAGATCTTGATTTAACCTCTATAGTATAATAGTCCATAAGTGCTTATGAGGTCGACTATTCCACTTTGAAGGTTTGAGAAGGGCATCCTTCCAAGAACTACCCTGCTCCTACACTATCCCGTTTGCATTAGGTAGCTCTTCCTTACTCAAAACTAAGGCTGACAGCACATCTGCTACAACCGAAGACCCCTCTTGGACATTCATTCCATCAAAAGTAGTTGGGAACCCATGACACTCTTGCGGAACAGTTGGAACAAGCTACTTGAAGGCTACGATATGCTCAGCCATACCAGATTGGGTCACACCAGAACTGGCCCGACCCATACTCAAAGGAGCTCGATCAGTCGAGTGGTTCGCGCCTACAGAAGAACTAGGCCAAACTGGCATACCTCAAGAATGATCGTCTTCCTCAGCTCCGCATGCAAACGCAACTGATGTTGAACAATTAGGTGCACGAATCACGAGAATGCGATCAACAGGATCTACTTCAGATTTCTCGGTGGTTGCATCAGATTTGAGATTTGATTTTTCAAAATTCAAAACCGATTGATCTTCCAAGGAATATTCCCCGTAACGTCTCCCGACCTGTTCGCCGGAGGGCGTCGCCGACGACTAAACTCGCTCCACGGCTTCATCACCTCTAGAGCTCCGGCACGCTTTCGATTGAGAACTCGCACCCTTTTTACCAAAGAATGATGCTGCCATTACCTGCAACGAACCAGAAGCAAGCTCACTCGCCTTGCTCTGTTTCGAACCTCCAAAAAGTATGTTGGGTTTCCGACACCAGGAAAGAGCTACGAACAAATGATAACCATTCACCTTCAGCCCATTCATGCACTCAATTGCCTGAACCGCCGCCTCCTTTAATCAGTAACGCACATATCCGTACATTTGGTGCTTGTCATTCGGTCGGCTTAACACAAATGTCGACACAACTTCTCCGAATGGCCGAAAGTATTTCAAAGCCATTCCTCAGTGGTACCGTAAGGTAGATTACAAACAAAAAGTTCTTCTTCTATGAGCTTCCTTACTCGCCTCCCTGTCTAGGGCAAAAAAAAAAAGAGGAGTCCACCATCTCTGTTTCTGGCTTCCCAATTCGGTCTGAAGCAATAGCCTTGTTTGAAGTGGCTTGCTTCATGAGGGCCAGCTTTTCCACATTAGGATTTGTCACCAGACCCTAAACAGAGTTCTGCTTCCTAGAACGGCGACGGCGAGGACGTTGAGAACGTGAGGTCTAATGCCAAAACAACCCTCAAACGTTGTTTTATGCTGAACTTTGGGTTTAGCAACAGGAGCAACCCTTCCACGCCTTGGTGGTGACGTTTCCGTATGAATTATCTTACAATACTCACTATATAGGGACATCAACTCCTTGCCGAAAACAGAGAAGGAAAGGACTTTCACCTCTTCTTAAATTTTAGATAACGTTTTATTTGTGATCAATATATCGGAATAGGTTTCTACGTTTAACCCATAAATACAAAAGACCTTTTGAACTCCTTAAAGTTAATGCTCGTGTTTAAGATAAATTTGATAATTGTGATGTTAATTGCAGGATTTAAGGTTCCTAAAGCTAATTAGCATCCAAGTCATTTATGGGTCTTAATCCATGAGATTTAGACGTTCATATATGATTATTGTTTTGTGCTTGATTATCATACAATTGAAACTAAATACATGAAATTGGCTATCTTATTTCTTATGTGTTTTAAAAGTTCAAGGTTGGATTTTGAATAGTGAATAGGTTAATATATATTTAGTCACGTTCATGTGTTAATTGCTGCTAAATGCTTAATTTACTCATAAATTGAGTATATAGAAGATGACTAGGAGTTTGGGATAATATTGAATCTTAAATTAGAAAATGAATTGGCTATCTGGCTAGTGTTTGATGATGTAAATTTGACCCTATAATGTTAGAGGAGTAGATATGATGAGTTGGGATGATTATGTGTCAAATCCCTCTTTTAACGTGTATTAGGACACAATCATCAAGCATTATAGATACGGTTAAGTACCGGTCAATCCCACAGGGAGTAGAGGTATCACTAATATTTTGCTAAAACCTGGGGGCGTGGGATGTCACTTTCACATCTCCGAAAGGGAAAATAAAGGGAGGAAAGTAAAAGTTTTTTTTAAGTCTAGGCAAAAATAAAATCTATATCCACGATATCACCTAAGACACATAGTATTTGATTCACACAAAGAGTTGATCACGGGTACAAGTAAACATGACTTCCAATTAACGCATGGTTTGGTTAACGAGGGTGAAATTTAATAATGCTTTCCTTATGGTCTTAGAACATTTAAGTTCCTATGTATGCGGTATCATGAAATCAACCACATACTAGTCACGGGGAGAGGGCACAAGACTATTTTCCGGACCGATATGTGAACCACCTATCATCGGAAAAAAAATTAATAATAATAAGGGCAATTTTCACCTCAATATCCTAACTATTGGGTTTTCGTCATCTCAATACCCTAACTGTTTTTAGTGGCACCTCAATACCCTAGAATGCCATTTTCCGTCACTTTAGTACCCGCCGTCAACTTTCCATCCATTTTGGATGGAAAATGCTTGAAAAGTCCAAAATACCTCTCACTAACAGTCAAATTTTCAAAATATGCCATTGGTTTCAAATTTTCTTTTTATTTATTTATTTGTTTTATAAAAACCATTTTTTCTTTTATCAAAATTAGAATTTCTTTAAAAATTTAATTTTTTATTTTATAAAATCATTTTATATTTCAAAAAAAAAATTATTTCAAAAAAATCATATTTTATTTAAAAAAAATCATATTTTATATAGAAAATCATATTTTATATAGAAAATTATATTTTATTTTTAAAAATTATATTTTATTTTAAAAAATCATATTTTATATAAAAAAATCTCCAACTGAACAATTAAACCAGCTCAAAAAAAACCCCAATTCCGAATCAACAAGCTAAAACCCTAACCCAACACAAAATCCAATCGATTCTGACCCAAATCAATGTTGAAACATTAGAATACGAAGAGAGGGGGAAATTCTAGATCTGGGTTGTAGCCATGGTAGAATACGAAGAGTATACGAAGAGATCTGGAATTTCATTTACAGAGTTCAAGAAAAAAATAAAATCGAACAACAACAAAACAGATCTGGTGCAGGTTTGCTGCTCGGAGAAACCTTGGCCGGCGCGGTGGCTTCGCGAACTAGGCACGGTGGTCCGTCTGGTCGCTCAAGTCTGACACCTCTCTCCTTTATTCTCTCTCTCCCCATTTCTGCATTCGAAATCGAGCTCGTCCATCCACATGAAACTCAGTCGCAGCCGCCGGTGTGGGTTCTTCGTGTTCATGAGGTTCAGAAGTGGGCGGTGGATAAAAGTGAGAGAGAAGAAGAGAGTAAAATATTTTTAATAAAACTGATTTTTAAAAATATAACTTATTTTTTTAAAATAAAAACTGACTTTTGAAAATAAAATATGATTTTTATAAATAAAAACAGATTTTTTTTAAAATAAAATATGATTTTTTATATAATATATGATTTTTTGAAATAAAATATGTTTTTTTAAAATAAAAAATATATTTTTTGAAATATAAATTGATTTTATAAAATAAAAAATTAATATTTTTAAATAAATTCTAATTTTTATAAAATAAAAAATGTTTTTATAAAATAAATAAAAAAGAAAATTTGAAACCAATGGCAGATTTTGAAAATTTGACTGTTAGTGAGGGGTATTTCGGACTTTTCAAGCATTTTCCATCCAAAATGGATGGAAAATTGACGGCGGGTACTAAAGTGACGGAAAATGTCATTCTAGGGTATTGAGGTGCCACTAAAAATAGTTAGGGTATTGAGATGACGAAAACTCAATAGTTAGGGTATTGAGGTGAAAATTGTCATAATAATAATAATAAGGTGTAGTTTTATGATTTTGAGCAAAGCTCGATCAGTTCTCGAATGAAAGATAACGACAACGAATGCATGTCACTCTCACTACCATCTACCACAAGTAGAGATAGCTACACCACTCGGTGAATCTACTCAGCTACGCCTAGTTCATTTCTTAATTCCCAAATGCCATCAATAACGATGAACACCAAAAATAAAGTAGAACTACATAGAGGGTCGAATCATGATACTCTGGTAATACACAAACATGAGTGGACTCTACATAAATTGGTGAATCTACTTAGCTACACCTAGTTCAATCAACCTAACGACCGAATACATCGATCATCAAGAAGGACTAAATAGAGCAACGAATCACGAAGCTATGGTAATACACAAGCATAAGTTAACTCTAAATCATGGACGAATCTACTTAGTTACGCCTAGTTCACTTCTTGAAAACCTAACACCGTCGATCAAGATGATTTCTGTAATCAAGTAGAACTACATAGAGTAACGAATCACGAAACAAGTGTAAGTAGATTCTATAAAAGGGAAATCTCGTCTAACACTAGATCGAATCATGGATCACTCTAAACATCAATCGACATAGGGCACACAAAAATTATGGAAATTTTCTAAATCGTTCGGTCGGCTTGAAACACACAATAGAATCGAGAAAAAAAAATCCTAGCATATTTCTATCTCGTCAATAGGAAATCAAGACATGTGAATGTGAGAAATCCTATATAAGTTCACTAAATGGCTAAAGTTTGCATTTTTACGAACTCTAACCTAAAACTTGATATACACTCAAGTGATGAAATAGCTAGCACATGAAATCGGGTTCAAAAAAATGACAATTCGAACACAAAGCACGAAAATCATGCATAAACATATATTAGATTAAATATATATTAATACTCATACAAGAAAGTGGATTCTAAAAAACTCAAAAACCCCAAATCGGGCCAATAACATCACCAACATCAAATTACCCATAAAAATATGCATCAATTTAAAGGAAATCAACATTTACACAATACCCATGACCAAGGATTCAAATCCAAGGTCATGATGTCCAAATCCTACTCAAGCATACCAAAAAATCTAACTTTACAACAAAACTAGAGAAAGGTAGAGATTAGAACCAAAATTGGGTTGAGAAACTCAATCAAAATCTCTTCTAGCTTGCAAATCCACCATCTCTAACTCTCCAAAACTTCAACACATGAAAATGGAGAAATTGAAGATGTTGGGAGTCTCATGAAAGCTTGAAATCTCCTTGGATCGTCAAAACTATGGCCTTAGATGGTAGAAACTTTCTCCAAGATGAAGAACAAGCAAGGAGTTTAAGAGAGAAGAACAGTTCAAGATAATTTAATGTTGTGCTATATTATAATTTATGTCCCCAAATTATGTTATTTTTCTGGTATCCTTTTCTGGTAGGGATTGGATATATATATAAGGTCCCAAAAAAATATCTTGAACCAAAAGTTTTGTTCTTATCCTTACTTCACGCGCTGATGGAAACAGAATGAAGGAGCAGCCAGCAGGTGCGTGCGATCGGGTGTAAGAGGAAGCATAGGGGCGCGGTACACCTGGAAAATCCATGGCTCGATGGGATCAACCCATCCGAGTCAACCATTGACTAGGTCAACGGGATTGATTCCACTAGATGTGCAGCCTAGATTTTCGGAAGCAAGGCTCATTGGTGCTCCGTGCCACATGTAATTATAAGAGAGGATCAGATCGCCACATGGCGTGGTCTTATTGCGTCATTCTTTCCATTTTCAAGTATAAACTTTCATCGCTCATTGCCGTTCTGTTTGGCCTCCGATCAACCTTATTCTTGCGTCAATATTTTTCTTTTTTGCGGCCTACAAAACAAGACCAATCATGAATATATTTGGAACATTTGAAATATATAGAATATGAACGAGGTTTTGTGCAATTATTAAAAAACGCTAAATATATAAACTAAAGGAAAATTAAGATAAAAATATGAGGCTGATAAAAATAAGATAAAAATATGAGGAAGAATAGTCAAATTGTGTAGGAAAAATTTACGCTCATCAAGTTCCCCCACACTTAAACCTTGCTCGCCCTCGAGCAAGCTAATATAAAACTAATATAAATATCAAGGTAAACCCGGCGATATAAAATTCCTTAGGCGGATCTTGGCAGCTTCGGATTAATGAAAGAAAAAAAGATGCATATAATGACTCAATTAACCGGACTATAAGATCTTGTGCAAATGCACAAGAAAATAACATACCAAATATCTACGACTCAAAGGACATGTGTGCTTACACTTGTATTTTTTTTATATACGAGTTTGATATTATTCCATGTACTAAAAGAGAGTATAAGGAAGAGAGGAGAGAAACAACTCAATCCTAGACAAAGTAGAGTAAAAACAATTGCTTGACGAGCAAGAAAAACAAAAACCAGACAAGAATGAATCAAAACAGACACAAACGAGGATCCTCTTGCCACTGAATGAAAGATGAACTCGTCTTGAGCTTGTCTGTAGGCTTCATCAGCCTAAAAGATTGTTGCTTACACTTGGATTTTATTAACAATAATGGCCTAGAGCTCGCTAATGGAGTGAAATCTCGTATCATTTCTATCCACTTTCTACTAACTATAACTTACTGGTTGTAGATTAAGAGTGTAAATATGGTGGTCTAAAAAATGAAATTAAATGACTAGAAAAATTTCAAGTCTCCCTATCATTATTAAGCCTTTTGCTCTCACGGCCATAACATACTAGCGGTACTAATCAGGAGCATATGTAGATTCATTCACAAATCACACGATTGGGTGATGTCATGCAATTATATTGCTTTGGGACTATGCGAATCGTAAACCCATCTACTTCCTTTATGAGTCAAGTGGTAGATCAAAGTTTTGTTTGGTTTTTTCGATTACGTGTAGAAAATTTTGGATCACTAAGATATACTAAGGGGTTCACCTTTTATTACTCTTTGAAAGGTTCCAGGTGTGAGGTTCATTCTGCATGCGAACCGCCGCACCTCACACCCTTTATCCGAAACAAAGATTTTATCATCCCCTTTCCCTGGGACCTATACTTAATTTCCCCGGGCATAGTGTGACATTTTGAAAATTTTGGTACCATAAACGCACAACGGGACTAACCACTTGAAACCGTTAGATTTATCATTTACCAAAACACACGGTTTGATCCCTCAACAATAAGCATGTGAACTCAACACTTTCTCAACATGACAAGTGAACTAATACTATTGTCTTCTAATTATAACCACTATAGGCAAAAAGCAAGATAGAATCGGGCTAGCGATGATAAAGAGAATTGAAAAGTTCATCATAATCTAGTATCTCATAATCATTTCGTACCAGACCAGATCAAGACTAAGGGCTCCTTGTATGCTTCAGGTGAGATTGTCTATCACCATCATGTACGCGCTTCAACTTGCTCTTGCCCGGGCGAGCTTTGGCTGGAACCTGGCGAACTTTACCTTTGGCTGAAATAGTCAGATGAGCCACGATCCTTCCCTTCTTGATTGTCAATGATTTCTCAGTTTTCACAAAGTCGTTATACAACGAAATCAACACTGAACAAAAAGACAAAAAGGACATAGAAGAAAGCATGTATTGTCCATCTAGACAATATGTTGATACCATTTCGTGGTCATGATCCCTTAACTTTATGTAGCATTTTGCATATTCACATGGATTGATTTCCTAATGTGAGATATGGATAGACATGTTAATAGATGTATACTTGTACATACCAATGGGTGATTTAATAGTATAGTTGTCATTAAGGTACGACAACCCCTCTCGAACACCATATGGGTTGACAACCATGTAATCCATAAATTGGGAACCTGGATATGTTAGCCTAATATTGACATATCGCATCTCCCTGAGTTAAGATATGCAAGTATAGAATTGTATGGTTGATACTGCTTGACTATTTCCGACATCTCCTCTCATATGGGATAGAGTCGAGAGACGAGGATGAGGAAAGGATGATGTGGATCGTTTCTTATGAGTCCTTGGTATTGGGTTAGACTTAAGGAAATCTAGGAAGGTATCATAACCTCATGAGGGACATAGCGTACAGGTTGAGCAAGTCTTGATTCACCTTTGTGGGTGTAGTTATTGTACCCTAAGATTAGTTGGGTTTTCTCATACTCGGGTCTAGACTAGTCAATCACTATAATTCATGCATCTCTTGTTTCATTATTGATCTTTTAGATCAAAGAACTACATCTTATTTTATATCTTATCAAACGATTTGTGGCATTCATTGCGGTCCGGGTATGGTATTGCACCTTCTCCAAGAGCATAGTTACTTGGTTGATTTCGTGAGACCTTCTATACCAGAACCTCATGTTCCAAGACCTTAAGGAAGGCATTAGCCATTAGTTGACTTCATACATCATTAAACTCATCCTTGCATTGATTGGAGTTCACGTTTACTTGTATATGTGAATGGCTTCTTGTAGCATTCATGTATCCTTGTATCATAGGCGGTAGTCTGTGTATTGATATCCTTCGATTAGTATCCACTCTCCAACATACCATACACACTAACAACTGTGAAAACTCATTACTTTTAGCAAGTGCATACTTAGATTAAGTGGAAAGGCCTTAGCCTAGATTTTTCTTAGACCTAACTTATAAGCCGCTCCATGTGGGATCAGTTGGCACTTAACCGATAAATTTATACTGCTTGAATAACCATGCCCTGATGCACATAAAAGGGAATAAACACATATGTGTGCGTTTTTCCTGTCGTCAGTAATCCTCCCCATCTGTCGGATCAGTTGGTGTGAATCCCCTACCTGACTTGAGATCACCACTGAGAGCAAGCTCATCGTTCTCCCCACTCCAACCTAATTTTAAAGTCTTCATGCTCGCCCACCTTAACTATACCCACACGCCAAAATGCGAAATAACCCTTGAAGAGGACCGCTTTAGATGACGACGACATGACCCTTGAATAGGATCGTCTTAGATGATGATCCACACTCGTGGCCGCCGCTTTAAACCCTAAAAGGAAGAGGAGCATCGCGGCACAAGGATAGGAAAAGAAAAAAATATTATTACCGATACTTTTCGCGCATAATTGGTCTAAGAGCATCCAAAGTCGTTGGCGAGATGGCGTTGGCGGGGAGAAGACGGCGGCGAGGAACTGGCGGGGAGGAGGCTGGGAGCTCGTTGGCGGGGAAACTAGCCGTTAAGGTTATCGCTGGCACTCCTTGCTGGCGAGGTTGACTTGGAATGCCTTGGTCGTCGCGCTGGTCGTTGGCTGCTGACGCGCTGGCGACACGTGTCCCTGCGCTGGCAGCCAACAATTATTATTTTTTTACTTTTCCCCCTATAAATATCAACCCATCTATTTCACTTTTCACCCACGATTCATCCTCTCTTCTCTCTTTTCTCCCTTTTATTTCAAATTTCTATTACAATGTCGTTCGATCTCAACGAGTGGTGAAGCATTTATAGGTCGTTGGCGGACGACCCGATGATGCAGGAGCTTTTTCCACCAAACCTTCCATCCGATCCGACAATCAATGCATCTCCAGCGCTTACCGAGCCCGCCGGCGTGGTTCAACTGAAGCCCAGAGGGAAGCGAGTTTTGTGGAGCGTCGAAGAGGACGAGCGGTTAGTTCGAGCTTGGATGCACCATTCGTACGACTCAATCACGGGAATCAGAAACATAATCTGAAGTACTGGGCGGCCATCGCTGAAGAACTTGCTGGTACGCGTGGATCGGATGATCCGTTAAGGACACATAAGCAGTGCAAAGACCATTGGGGTCAAGTCAATACGAGAGTGACGAGCTTCCAGGGGATGTTTGTCAAGAACTGCACGGACCACCGGAACGGCCGTTCGGATGATGAAATCATGTCATTGACCGAGCAGTAGTACTATCAGGTGAATGGACATCCATTCATATGGAAACATTGGTGGAAACTAGTGAAAGACCAACACAAGTGGAATTCAAAATATTTTGTCGTCGAGGAGCCCGAGGAAGTCTACGGAGGGACATCGCATAGTCAGTTAGATGTCGAGGAGTCTAGCAACTCGTGGAAGCGCACTCGTGAAGACACGACGTTTGAGGACAGTCAGCAGACGACGGGTGCTAATACGGAGTGTCAAACGTCGTACAAGCGGCCTATGGGTCAGACGGTTGCCAAGGCTGCGAGGCTCAGAGGTAAAAACCCTGCAGGCTCTAAAAAAGATATTGTCGAGAGTGTTCAGCAGGCCCATTTAGCGGCCAAAGAAGCAAGCAACACCAGGGAAAGAGAAACCGCCGCGCAGCTGAAGCTCAAGGTATTCGATCAGTGGCTAATCGAGGAAGCAAAGAACACGTCGGTCATGACTCCCCCCCCCCCCCAGCTCGAGGCACACAATGCGAAACTTGCGATTTTCCGCGATCTAATGAAGTAGTACCGCCGCTCTTTATTTTAATTAGTTTGTTGTTCTTTTTAAAAAAATTATTTTCTGTTTCGGTAATGAATTGTTGATTTTTAATGTTTTAGTTTCTTTAATGTTTTATGAATTTTTGTTTCAATTACTTTAAAAGCATTTGTAGTTTTTTTTTCATTTATTGTAGTGTAGTTTTTTTGGGATGAGTGACATTATTGCCACCAACATGAAAAATGACCAAAATGCCCCTACATGGCCGGTGACTTGGGCTATAAAAGGCACCTCATCCTTTCATTTTTTTTCACACATCTTCTCCCAACAAGCTCTCTTACTCCCAAGCTTTTTTCGTTCTAAATTTCTTCTCTTGATCGAAGGTCCAATGGCCGGCGTAGTAGCACACCCCTGGAGTCCCGAGGAAGAGATGGTGTTGGTCTTATGTTGGCTGCACGATGCCCGGACGGGGCCAAATAATAGGTACTGGCCGGAAGTGTTCGCCAATTTTGTCCAAAATGCTCCGGCCGGTGTCCCGCCGCACACCCAAAAGCAGTGTAGGGACCACTGGCAGCATCTAACCCGGAAAATCCACCGTTTTGAACTTTGCTACCGTGTAGCAGTTCTGGCTGCCCCGCCGGGACAAACCGAAGCATACTTTCGATCTGCAGCGGCGGACGAGTATGCTCAGCGACATGGCCAGCAATTCACGAAGTGTTATCTTTAGGAGGCCGTTAGAGACCAGCCCAAATTCCTCCAGTACGTATACGAAATGTAAATCGTGAATATGTAATATCGTTTATGTTTTGCTCTATCTTGTGTGTGCTAATTATCGTAATAATAATAAAGTTATCGTCAAAATTTATAATATATTTAATTATTTAAAATATATTTTTCCCTTACCGCCGGCGGCTCCCCGCCGGCAACAAAATCGACACTGCAGCTTGCGTAGGCGGTGAGCTGGGTGAGAAATAAAACAACTCTTTTTTAATCCCACCGCCAACACCATCTCGCCAGCTGTCGACGAAATAGTTATGGATACTCTATTCATAGGTAGAAAGACTTGGACCGAACGAAAAAAAGGAGTTATGCACAATTGATGGGTCGAGTACACTTGTTGGGCGAGGAAGTGAGATGATTGACCCGATCCATCATCGAATCGGACGATGTGCTCTCACAGAAAGACGCCTTTGTTTCTTTGCATCTGCTGGCTTTGAGTTTCAGCAGCAGGGAGTGAGACTAGTGTTTCGATGATGGAGGACGACAAGAGCGTCAAGGCTAAACAGCCCTCGTCAATTCCGGCCAACTACGTCACCATCGTCGAGCTCCAGGAACGCTGGATCAAGGAGCGGCAGCGAATTGATAAGGAGAAACAAGACCACGAGCGGAGGATGCAAGAGGAGAAGAATCGGGCGGAGAAGCAGAAAGAGAGAGATTCCAACTACTTCGCCATCGTCGATCTTCAGGAGCGGCAGCGGAAGGAGAAACGTGAGAATGAACGGAGGATGCAGGAGAAGAAGAAACGGGCGGAGAAGCAGCCCAGGCTTCGGAATGAGAGAGATTCCAACTACGTCACCATAGTCGACCTCCAGGAGCGATGGATCAAGGAGCGGGAGCGGAAAGAGAAGGAGAAACAGGATAAGGAGCACAGGGTGAATGATGAGAAAGAAGGGTTGAAGAATCAGAAGGAGATAGACTCGAAGAAGGTCGAACCTGCTCCCGGATTTAGGAATCGGCGGAGGGGGAGGTACGAGAGGTGGAATGGGAAGCCGAAACCTAGGGCTGAGGGGGAGGTGACAGTGGAGAACGGTTCATGTAGGGTTGAGAGGAAGAGTGATGATGGGGATTTGGGGCAGGAAGGGCCACCGGAGATTGAGGAGAAATTTGAGAATCTCTCTCTGAAAGGGGTTAATAGAGAAAACAGTGCTAGAGCAAATGGTCCAAGGATTGAAGGTAGTAGGAATCTAGCCTCTGAATGTGTGCCCAAGGCTAAAGTTCTCTCTCTAAATGAAGAAAGGTGTCATGGGAGAAAGCCCCGTAGAAATGGAGGTAATTGGAATGTGGATATTAATGGGAATGCAGATAAAGTTTTGGTTTGTGATCGGAGTGGCAGCAATCCTATTATCAATCCAGGTAACAGGATGCAAAGGAGTGCAAAGATTGATGGAAAGTTGGAGAAAGTTCCAGTGGGCAGTGCAAGTGGAAGAAGCAACCCTAATATCACTAAGAGTAGTGAGATGGATAGGAATATGAATGTTGATGAGAAACTGGTGAAAGCTTTGACGAGTGGTGCAAGGGAAGGAAGCACTAGTAGCAATATGATGGTTCCAACCGTAGGCAGCAACACAAGCAATGGCGGTAATATGGTCAATAAGAATTTCCATACTGAGGGGAAATGTGTCAAAGATCCTGTAACTGCAAGGGTGAGATGTTACTCAAGAGTGGAGATGAATGGCTTTAAGAGGGGTGTATGCCTTGACAGGGTTGAGATGGTGTGGGTAAAGAAAGGAGAGGTTTTTGCTGGTAATGATGGTCGAATTCACAACTCAAGACGTTATTCTATGGGATCAAAGTAGTTCAATTGGATTCAGTAGTGCTGTAAATTTGGGGCAGTGATGCTCCAACTGGTGAGATTAGGTTACTTACTAACTAGACTGCAGAAGTTGGTTCGTCCATTTTATGTGTTGCTTGTTTAAGTCCAAGTTTATGAATGGGGGGAGCTCCTGCATATGGTTGTTTTATTCTATTAACTTCTATGATAAAGTAGGCCGATGCTGAATTAGCTGTAGAATTAAAAATAGAAATGCACTTTGAAGTTGTCAATAAAGGGGATTATAATTGACTTGGAGATCATTAACATTTAGAAAATTAGTGATTTAGACCTATTTAGAAAATTACAACAAACTTCTCCGAAAATAAACAAATCAAAAGGTAAGTAAAGTTGGGAGCTTGTAAAATCACTGTCTAGTCCTGTGAGACTGGTTCACCGGAAGACACATAATCCTGTGTAATATGATGTTTAGCGAACTATTACATGTAGGATGCGAAGTTGGGAGCTTGTAAAATCATTGTCTAGTCCTGTGAGTCTATGTGTTCACCAGAAGACAGATAACCCTGTGTAGTATGATGTTTAGTGAGCTATTACATGTAGGATGTGACAGAAGCCAATAGTTTTGCTCTTAAGATATGATTTAACTTTGAACTTCATTTTTATGGTATATTATTCAATGGGGCTAGGTGGATGCCAAATTAGAGATTCTTGCATGGATACATAATATGCTGGGGGGTGTTTTTAGGTCTCTCCTTCATGAAGGTTTTCTCTGTGCTACTAGTTAAAGCTTCCAATGAGTCATGAAGATGGCCCATACAATGTTGTCATTCGTCAAATATTTGACTTTTGCAAGGATTTAGATTCCTTATTGTCAGCTCATTTACACTTGACTGACATTTTGCAGTTATTTCCTTCATTTTTGTTTATTTATTTATTAGTGGATGGCTTGGATTGTGTTTTATGTGTTGTGAACCTTGTGATGATCAAACAACTAATACCAGTGGATGGCTTGGGTTGTGTTCTATTTCATTGGGTAGTTGGGTTGCACTTGACTGGTACCTTGTTTCTCCGTCTTCTTATTGTCTATCTTGATTCAATAATTGCCTGTTGATTGACAGTGGATGGCCTGGGTTGTATTTTATTTCCTTGGGTAGTTGGGTTGCACTTGACTGGTACCTTGTTTCTCCATCTTCTTATTGTCTAGCTTGATTCAATAATGGCCTGTTGATTGATGATTTTTCTCTCAATCTCTCTTCTTTATTGAGCAGAATATTTATGGATGCGGGTATGGAGAAGTGGGGTAGGAAACAGAAGATTGAAGAAGCAATTGATATCTGGCATAGATGGTTGATAGATTACGTTCTTCCATATGTGTTTTTGTTTTGCTAATGGATTGGAACAAAATGAATGTTGGGCATCAATTTTATGTATATAATGCCTTGTTGGACATGAGATTCTGATTAATTATAATTCTTACCTGACTTCTGAAAACTTGGTAGAATTCCCTTCGTTTATGTCATGGACAGTATATGTACAAGGATACGGAAACTACTTCCATTTCAAGGGTTGTGCAGATATCAGGTGGATTTACTATTTCCTTATCTATATTTGGTATGCTAATCCATTTTACAATGTGCCATTTCACTCTATTTTCTTTCCAGTAGCAGTCATAATTATTAATAAGTCATAGCTTAGATGTGCTCTTCGTTATCCATTTCTGCTATACAGATTGGATTAGTTTCTCACATGGCGCAAGTTATGAATCAGGAAATTTTGAGCTGGTATGCTTCTAAACCTCTGCATATTTGTGTTTTCTTCGGATATGTGTGTGAGTATCAGTTTCTAATCTCAAATCCTACTATTTGAATTGAGAATCGTGTTTCTTGCCTCCTTTTAATCTTCTTTTCTGCACACTTACTGATGTCTTGTTGAATTCCTAGGATCGAGAACAAGCTGAGAATCTTAGTTCATCATTAGTGTACAAATGAAATGGTTTATTGCAGTTTAGTTGCAGACCTGGACAAGGTATGGTTTCTCTTTTAGTGTACTCAATAATCTAGCTATTATTTTGATGGTATTGTAGTATAGAATATAGTTGATTACAATCAAATCCTCATCACTTGAATCCACAAAATTGTACAGTTTCGCAGCAAACAAATGGAAGGAATCACGACAACATATACGAATCGGGTCCAGTTTCAGGCCCCAAAATGAGCTGATAGGTGTCCCCATTTTCTGAATGATTTCAACTATCAACTGTTGTTTTGTAGCACAATCTGTGGACTCCCCGTGTCGATGCTGTCAGTATCAATTATTTTGTGGGTCTGAGATCGATCTCTTGTAATGTTAACACGACTTGGTCCATAACCATTTTGTAAAGATATCCTTTTCAAAATCAGTGATCTTTTGTGCTGGTCTATTTGTTGTACCCATCATTCTCATTCTCCGGCTTACGCATAAATTATTAACAATCAGATGAAGATATGTCTTTATTACCGGAGAGCCGTGGTCAGCAAATGGCTGACGGAGAGGTGGGCTCAGACCTGTATAGAAAACCCATAACCTATTACTACTACAGGTATAGGTGGGCAGCTAAGCTGTTCTGAAAATGGATTGGATCCTGAAAACATGGAGAGATGCCACCGGCTGTCATCTGATTCATAACCCCATTTTTCTTCCTCACTATCCACTGATGTGCTGCAACAGCCATATCATGAACAATTTCTCAAAGTATGTTTGAAAGTTGCTGAAATTTACAAACCGTTTTGATTTATATTTGGGAAATTTTTAATTTAATACTCCGGCAAACATTTAATTTTTAATATAATATTCGAGACTATTTTTGGGGTATAATTGTCCAAAACTATCCTAAAATTTCGTCCACAAACGTTTTGGTGCACAAAGTTTCGTCCACGCTCTGTGGTTATCCTAAAATTTCTTCCACACACTTATGTCCGGAAAACTTAACAGGAGAATCTGAAATAACTATTTTACCCTTCTATATTTGAATTTAATTTTAAGTCGATGAATTGAAAGACGATTATACCCCTTACTTAATTTAATTCTTAATAAATCATTAATGTTTTAATTAGATTTAATTAATTCAATTTTTTTATTTCTAAATATTAATTTTTTTCAAAATAAACAAATTTATTTATTTAAATTATTTAATTAATTATTTCAAAACAAATTTTTATTTAATTATTTAAATTACTTAATTAATTATTTCAAAATAAAATCTTTAATTTAGTTTTTTAATTTATTTTTCTAATTATTTAATTAATTATTTCAAAATAAATTATTTAATTATTTTTAAAAATTAATTAATTTTTATTATTATTTCTGTATTTTAAGGTTAAAAGTAAAATCTGAATTATAACATATTTTATAAAATTAGAAATTTTATTTTTCAATTTATATATTTTTAAAATTGATATTGATTTAAAACAGATTTTATCAATTAATTAGAAATTATTTATTTTATTTGTTTATTTATTTATTATTTAAAAGGATAAAATAGTATTTTCCCTTGCAAAATTCAAAGGGTTCAAATGTTAAAGGTAAAATAGTCATTTCACTTTACCCTTAACAGGCACATGGTTCACATGCATAACAGAAACAGAATATTAAGTCTGTTTTTCTAACAGAAGTATATGGACGAAACTTTAGGATAGCCACAAAGCGTGGACGAAACTTTATGCACCAAAATATTTGTGGACGAAACTTTAGGGTAGTTTTGGACAATTATCCTTTTTTTATAATATAATACCCAGGTAGATATTTATTTTCAGTTTAGTACCTACCGTTACTTTTCCATCCAATTTTGGATGGAAAGTGATCATGTGTGAAGCACTTGACCCTTAATTTTTCTAAAATGCCAATAATACCATTAGAAAATAGTCGACAACCCTTTGATTTTTCCAAAATACAATTACAAAAATAAAATCTGATTTTTATAAAAAAAAATGAAATAAAATCTGATTATTATAATTTTTTAATACAAAATCTGATATTTTTATATTTATTTAAAAAGGAATGATTTTAAAGATAGATTTTGAAAATTTGAAGATTAATGAAGGATAATTTTGATATTTTGCAAATTGTATGGTTTGAAGAACTAATGGCATGTTTTTGAAATTTTAATTGTTAGTGAGGGGTATTTTGGACTTTTTATACTCTTTGGATGGAAAAAAAACAGTCTCGGGTATTATATTGCAAATAAATATTTGCTAGGGTAAATTAGACCAGAAAAGTTGAGCAATCAACTAATTTAGAGTTGAGAAAAAAAAAACTATCTCGCCTAACCTTGTGTCGAGAGCCTCTTCCCGAGAAAACCCTAACCCCTCCTCGCGTGAAGTCCCTGTGCCCTCGCCGTGAAATCCATATGCCCTCGCCGTGAAGTCCATGTTCCCTCGCCGTGAAATCCCTTTTCTGTCACGCCCAAAATCCGGTTTTGACCGGACTCGAGACGTGAACTAAAATAATAATTACATAACAAAGACATAAGGAAAATTAAACGAAATAAACCTCCGAATTTAGTTCCAAAATAAACAACTCTGATAAACATGAGTCAAACACTCAAATCCAACAAGTAAAAACATAATTCAGTAAGAAAATAGAAAGTACGTCTCTACTACAAGTAATCCCCGGGACCCTCAATGAGCTCCCGAGCCCTGAGACGTCCTCTAAGCCTACTCACCAACGAAACCTGTAAAACAGTAAAAACAGAAAGGGTGAGCTTACGCTCAGTAGGAAAAAGTAGTAAAGGGAAAAAGGACTCCCGCTCCGTCACCAAAATTCTCGATTAGCAACACTTACTAAAATGACAACACGAATAGAGATCAACCGGGACACAACTTATTCACCAATAGAAATCAACTAAAGAAACACACGAATACCGAAATATAAGATAATTAAACTACGAGACTCCGATCCACACACAAGCTCAACATATCGTACCGGAAACGCACATCAGCCTAGATATCTTCCCGGAACACAGAGCATCGGGGTGAAACAACATACATCATACCGGAATACCCCTCGGTCTAGATGTCTTCCCGGAACACAGAGCATCGGGGTGAAACAATATACATCATACCGGAAAACCCCTCGGTCTAGATGTCTTCCCCGAACATAGAGCATCGGGGTGAAACAATATACATCATACCGGAATACCCCTCGGTCTAGATGTCTTCCCCGAACACAGAGCATCGGGGTGAAACGAATATACATCATACCGGAATACCCCTCGGTCTAGATGTCTTCCCGGAAGACAGAGCATCGGGGTGAAACGAATATACATCATACCGGAATACCCCTCGGTCTAGATGTCTTCCCGGAACACAGAGCATCTGGGTGAAACGAATATACATCATACCAAAATACCCTCGGTCTAGATGTCTTCCCGGAACACAGAGCATCGGGGTGAAACGAATATACATCATACTGGAATACCCCTCGGTCTAGATGTCTTCCCGAAACACAGAGCATCGGGGTGAAACGAATATACATCATACCGGAATACCCCCCGGTCTAGATGTCTTCCCAGAACACAGAGCATCGGGGTGAAACGAATATACATCATACCGGAATACCCTTCGGTCTAGATGTCTTCCCGGAACACAGAGCAGCGCGGTGAATCTCGATGCACACATACCGGACCGGCACACACCTCGGTCGGGTATCTTCCCGTCACTCGGGGTACAAGTCACAACACACAATACCACACAAACCACACTACACCGAACTTATCATACCAACGAAGCTTATCGTCACAACTTACCAAGAGCACTGTATCAGTCTATCATTCACCTGATCATATCACATTCATCTCATTCATTCAACCAATCATATCACGAAACAAACATTCATGTTGCACTCATCATAATTCACATGGCATAATATGATTCTTAATTTAACCAAGAGTGTATTATACATCGACATTTAAGGACGAAAAACCATGATCCTAAGGCTCGACGTGGCCATTCTACTGCACGGCAATTCCCATAATTGAAAGCGGTTATTCTAGTGAATCACATCTTATATGCAAACTAAGACTCTTCTGGTTATTATCATCCTATATGCATACTATTAGCATTCCTTAATTAAAAGCGGAAATTTACTACTCTTCCCTACCTCGATCACTTTCCGAACGCTTAGTCACATGACGAGGTCCAAAAGTCTCCTCCTCCGCCAAGCTCGGGTCCAAAGTCTAGGATCACAATTAAATACTAGAATCAAGAGTAATTCACAATTGGTCTAAAGAGGAAAACATTCCCAATTAACCCCAACAGAGCTCGGTTATAGATAACCGTCCCAATTACTCGAAATCCAACAAAATGGGCCCAAAAGGCCCAACTCTGGTCTGTCACGGTTCGGGTCACGGACCCGTGGTCTGCACCGTCACGGTTCTCCTCACGGAGCCGTGACTGGCGCCGTCACGGTCTCCCTCACGGAGCCATGACGTCCTCCGTCACGGTCCCCGTCACGGATCCGTGACGGGTCTGGACAGCTTCGTCATTCTTCTTCCTCCAGCTCCGATTTCACGAAAAACAACTTCAAAACCTCCAATTTTAACCATCCAAAACAGCTCCATAAACGTCAATACCTCAATACCCATCATGGGTCTTCATCAAAACTCCACAAATCCAATTGATTTCATCATCTAAACCTAGTTTTAAGCATCTATCATCTACTTCAACCTTAAAAGTTCATCATCCATGGAAACTCAACTAGTTTCAAGCTTTTCCTAACAAACCCACTAAGTGGAATTCAACCAAAACGAAAATAGATAGATGATTCACCTTAAGGATGGGAAGGGGATGAAGAAAACGAAGTTTGGGGGATGATTTGAGATAGAAATGAGCAAAAAGCCTCCTCCTTTCCCTTGCTTCTTCTTCAAGCTTCCATGGGAGCTCCTCTCTCTCTCCTCCCTTGTAGAATTCGGCCAACAAGGTAAAAATGAGCTGAATTGCTCTCTTTTGGTGCCTTTAAACCTAAGTGTGAAATACCCTTTTTGCCCCCTTTGCGTAAAAGCCTCTCAAGACCAAATTTAAGGGTATAAGGGTCTTTTCTCCCTTGTTTCTTCTCACTCAAGCCACTATGGACATGTGTCCATGTGGGGACCACCTCTACCAAAATATCTCAGCAAACAATTAATTTATTCACTAAGACGCGAGGTTTGACCGAAATTGACCCCGAGTTGACTTTTTCACAAACACGGCCGTTTGAAAGGAAATGGTCCAATTAAGCTAATTGTAACGACTAAGCCTTTTGGGCCCCTGAAAGGTCCCGAATGACTCCCGGAGTCATCGGTTGACTTTTCCAATAACAAGTCAACTTTCGCCAAAAACTACCGGTTCGACCGGGGGCGGTTCTTACAATCTACCCCCCTTAAAAGAATTTTGTCCTCGAAATTTAAAACGAACGTAACTCACTTAACCGTACCTCATTTGATCACACTACTCACCCAAACGCCACTCTCAACGGGTGAAAACAATCCTGCTCAACAATTACAATTTCTCCATGTTTCCGCTCAGACCATAACTCAAAGAATCATTGAGTAAGTACATACAGTACATCATTACCAATACACATTGGAACACCCAGTGTCGGTCTAGACATTTTATACCGGAATTCTCCGTCGGTATAGATATCACACCATCACACACAACATCGGTCTAAACATCATATACCGGAATTCTCCGTTGGTATAGGTTTCATACCAGAACAAACCTAAAATCGAACCTAATCCGAAACCATCACACCGACACTTCTCCTCAACTACTCACTTAATAACCGTTACTAGGACAATTCACCAGAACTCAAACACGATTACGTCACGACCAACCCCAAACAAATATATAAGAAAGTAATACACATATGCATTCATCAAGACATTGGATCTCATACTCAATGCACGATTTGGAACAACCGCATACTTTACCGACATCTAGTCGGAAGATAGGCGCACCTCGAAACACACACAAGTCAGACGTTACCATAACCACACTCAACAAGAGGTAACACACAACCATCATCGAAGGTTATCCAACCAATTGCACTTACCGTCGACACTTGCTCACATACTACCAATCAAACCAACTTATAAGTCGTTTCATCCATGTCACCACATTAAAGAGTACACTACAAGCACCGTCTTCTCAAGGATTGGACGTTTTTGGGTACCTCGCGTGCACCTCAACTTCGCGCTCCCACGTCAACTCTGCGCGGTCTCTAACCGCTCACGGTCCGCGCGACCCCTCAATCGTCTCTCGAACCACTCAGGAACAACAAGAGGCAACTCTTAACCCTCAACTGTGCCTCGCATGGGCAATTGACCCGACCTACCACACAATGCTTTGTACGGTGCCATTTTGTTACTGGCCTAGAAGCTTTGTGGTAGTCGTACTCGGCTAACTGTTACCGGACTCCATCGTGAGATGTTCTCACTTTTACTGCGCAGTGGTAGCGGTAGTACTAGTCCCCGCGGGACGCTAGCGTTCGGCCTTCACTTGTTGACATAAGATACGCCTCGATACGAACTCTGCACCCGTTCTCCGCATCCTGCTCCACCGGGAATGTCGCCTGATGTCGTGGTACCTCTCAGTGCTACTCGTCCGCACCGTAAGAGGCGAATGATGTGACTTTCGTAACACGTCGTCTCTACTACTACGCGGCACGAACCGTTCTCCTCGGTCCGCTACATGCTTACGGTCTTGGCGTCGTTACCGCTAACGATTTTCTTCTAAAACTCTATTGTATCGGCAATGAGTAGAGGTTTTTCACTGTGACCTGGTCCAGCTTCCGGTGGTCTATACACCTCTTCAACGTTCCACTTTTCTTCTTCACGAAGAGTGTTACGTTCTCCACGGCCATGTGCTCGGACATATAACTCCTTCTCTCGGGCTCTTCAAACTGACGCTCCGGTTCGGTCAACTCTGCTGGCGTGAATCTATACGGGCCACGGATGGTCAACTACTCTAATCTCACACGCACGCCACACACTCGTCAAACCTCATCACTCGTATCCGGGTGTCAAGACATAAGGGTTGTCTCAAAGGCTCTACTCTATGGCCTAAATTCTCAGCAAGGGTGGAAGAAAACGGAAGATTGTGACGCATGTGTGTTATGGGCCCACCACGCTTCCGCTGCGCCACTCTGATCGCATCGCCACTTGGTCACCTCTCCTGGTCGTCCTGACTGCGTACTAGTATTGTTGCGGCTCTCCGTCGCTCGGGCACTCGTTGTTGATAACAATCGATGAACATTTGATATCTCACACTTCGGTTTTCATAACTCTCTCATCACACTCGAAGAAGGAAAATTCCATTACGGAAAGGTCATTAAGAAAAGGACGGTATGTTACTCTACTTTCACACTTACGACTAACGTTAGCCGTCACCATAGTACTCTTGACCGGCGTGCCAAGGCACGGGGTGAGTTCAACGGTTCTAATTTCTGTCCCAATGTATAGCAACCACGACGAAATAAACAAGCGGGGTACTCACGTATCAAATAAAACGATGCCCAAGATTTAAATGGTAGACACGTACCCTGAGCGATCTCATGATCGGGATCATGTCCTTTAGCTCGGGAACCGGCAATCACATACACTCGGCCCTGCGGTGCCTGAGGTCCTCCTCTCGAGGGTGGTGGAAGGGTCATCTGCTGTGCAGCTCTCTGCTGAAGTCTCGGTGCTGGCGCGCTCGCTGCCTGTCGTGGGACTCTCAGCGTTTGAGCCTGACGCGGGCGGAACGAAAGTGACTGGCTGGGTTGCGTCTGCTGTGGTCGCTGCATTGTCCTCTTTCTACTTGAGACGGGGCACTGTCTCGCCAAGTGTCCGACCTGGTCGCACGTACGACACCGGTGCGTGCCGTCCCTTGGACAATCTCGGATCCGATGGCTTGACTGGTAGCAGAAGTAACATACTCGTCGTCGCTCTAGCGCGGCGGGTCTAGCCGACGCCACCGACCCGTCATGTCTCGCCCCACCAGACTGAGTCTGAGGCCGGAAGACACCTGAGGTCCTCTGCCTCCTCGGATCACGGACCTCCAATGGCCTTAAGAAGCCGCTCGGTCTCGGCCTGCTCTCCCGGGCTCTGGCTGCCTCACGGAAGCGTCGCTCCACTACCGGTGCCTGATCCACCAGCTCCTACACCTGGGTCTTGAATGCGCTAACCCGATCCACAATCGCGGGACGAAGTCCTCCCTCAAACCTTCTACGGCGGCGAGCCTCGGTCGGCACCATCTCCGGTGCAAAGCGGGACAAGGAGGTGAATCTCGTCTCGTACTCAGAGACCGTCATCCCTCCCTGACACAGTTCCAGGAAATGCTGATGCATGTCCTCTCGGGCTGACTGTGGGAAGTACTGCTCCAGGAACAGCTCCCTGAACAACTGAAAATCATCCCCAACTCGCACCTCCTCGCGATGCCACCCATGGTCTGCATCGTCCTCCAATCGGAATACCGCAAAGGATACTCTCCTGCGACCATCCAGGATCCGCGACGTATCAAAGTTGCGGGTAATCCGTTCCAGCCATCTCTCGGCTGCCTCAGGGTCTGGCTCCCGGGAAAAGACTGGTGTGCCCAGCCGGCGAAAATCTCTCAGCGCCTGAGCTGTGTACCTAACGGCCTAACTCGGCCTCACAGCAGCGGCTGCAGTGGCAGCAGGCACAGTCTCTGGTGCTGGTGTCGTAGTCTCCCTCTAGGCGATGATCACCGCGAGACTCTGAACCGTGCGAACCAACTCCTCTAGAGTGGTCGCTTGGGTTGGCTCTGCGACCGGCGGGACTCTGGGCGGGATCCATGAAGGTCCTGCATCAACTCTCACGTGCTCCTCAACGGAGTCACCTTGGGCACTCGTTGCCCCTGCCGACCCAACGGCAGGTGGCTGCCCTCGGCCTCCAGCTGGCCGTCTCCTAGTGCCCCGGGGGACGTAGGGAGGCGCCATGTCGTATATTCGTTGCACGGATAACGCACATGTTCAGTTTCTTAACCTCGCATAAAGCGACATGCTTAAAACGCTAGCGTTCACACACATTTCACTAAGGTCATACTCAGACCAACAATATACTTAGTCTTATTATAGTTATAGTTAATCTCATATAATCACAGAAGTCCGCACACTTGTGCGTCTCACGAAATCAATCACACAATTCAATCATTTCACGCAGGAGTCACACATTCCACAATTCACGTCATAATACTTCAACAGAAGTCTCTACGTCAGCTTAACTCCACAAGTACAAACCTTAACTCGGTTTCAGGGTTCTCAACACTTGTTCTTTCCAACATAACATTCATGTCGATATCACGTCGTTACAACCCGATTCAGGCGTCCCCGAATCTCGTTGTAACCACTTGACATCCCCCTATCACGTTCGACTACAGTGGCGCCCTAAGTCAACCCGTGATAGTACAAATACTTCAGTTCTGCAGAAATTTGGGCATGACCCGTTTGAATATTTTACTAACCACCTGCTTAAGCGGGACATTCAATATGCAACCTGCACCAAGCATTCCGCACAACCACAATACACAGTAAATCACAGCAGCTATACACCTTGGGTCTCGGTAATTACACGATTACCACCCGGCCCTGTCAACATTTCGATTTAACCAATCAATCAACGGTCGACCAAGGTGGCAACCCAATAAACGATCACTCAACAAACACGTCATAAACAGCATCGAGCATTGCTCGCTAAACCGACCTCGATCTCAACCGATCGGCATAACAGTTCAACCAAGGTACACAGCATAACACAATGTAAGACAAGACTCAGACAAGGCACTTCGCTATCCGAGACTCTCGTCGTCTCGGATCTACGCGTAGGACATTTCCGACTTGCGTAACCGAACACTAGAACCTTAACAACCTAACTCTACCCACCTAATTGATGTACGGTCCGAAGTTTTGAAAAATCAAGCTCTGATACCAAATTGTCACGCCCCAAATCCGGTTTTGACCGGACTCGAGACGTGAACTAAAATAATAATTAAATAATAATTACATAACAAAGACAGAAGGAAAATTAAACGAAATAAACCTCCGAATTCAGTTCCAAAATAAACAACTCTGATAAACATGAGTCAAACAATCAAATCCAACAAGTAAAATACTAATTCAGTAAGAAAATAGAAAGTACGTCTCTACTACAAGTAATCCCCCGGACCCTCAATGAGCTCCCTATCCCTGATACGTCCTCTAAGCCTACTCACCAACGAAACCTATAAAACACTAAAAACAGAAGAGGTGAGCTTACGCTGAGTAGGAAAAAGTAGTAAAGGGAAAAAAGACTCCCGCTCCGTCACCAAAATTCTCGATTAGCAACACTTACTAAAATGACAACACGAATAGAGATCAACCGGGACACAACTTATTCACCAATAGAAATCAACTAAAGAAACACACGAATACCGAAATATAAGATAATTAAACTACGAGACTCCGATCCACACACAAGCTCAACATATCGTACCGGAAACGCACATCCGGAGGCGGCCCCCATGAGTCGCCAACCCTCGGACAGATAGGGCTATTATACTGTTCCCTTCCGGCCGAAGGAGGATGATAGGTATCCGCCGGGCACTGTATCGGCCGGGGAAGGGTCACCAAGTCCCGGTAGCCCTCCCTCGGTATTGACGAGAGGCCAGTGTACGACGGGCAGAACTCCAATGGTACAGAAGCGTCGTCGGCGACCAGCGACATCTCGGTGGGCGAAGACTGGCACAGCTTGTCCATCAGATCTATCGAGGACAAGCCCGGCTTTTCTTTCAGATCTGTCGTGTGCGGTGAATGCCGAGGGGGGACAGCGGCCGGTCCAGGCAGCAGCGGCGCGACGCGCCTGGTGCTGGGCGGAGGCCCCAGTATCCCGACGGACCTCTGCATGTGGGGGGATCTGGTCGGGGCCGACCCTAACCGACTCGTGGGGATGGGGGGAGGCAGATCCGACCTTGTCTGGTCGGAAATGGGCGCTGTTGGAGGCGAGGAGGCATGTGGCGGCGATGGAGGTCCAGACGAAGTCGGGCGGGAACGAAGCACGGCGACGGCGTTCGTGCTCGGTTGAAGAGCCTGACCGGAGAAGTGAGTAGTATGAACGAGGGCGGTGTAACGACTGGGGGCTGCTGGTCGGAGGTGGTGGGGAAGGGCGGCGGCGATGAACCCAGTAGGGTTTTGAGAGAACCTCGGGAGGTTGGGAGAGAAAGCCATCCGGTTATTAACAATTTTTTTCTCTGCAAGTGCAACCTTAATTTGTGATCTAGTTCACAATCTTAACATATCCTATTTGGAATGGCAAAATGCTGTATTTTATTTGCAGTCCAAAATTTATCAAGAAAAAATTATCATCAATATTATTGCGGGTGAGCATGTGATTGGTTTTGTCACGTTTTTTAGTCAACTTAGTTGTAAGGAACTCTTAAATAATAACATTTTTGAAATCATGGATGGTTAGGCATATGTTACATCAAGAATGTTTGAGTTGTATCCATCAAAAAAAAAGTACGATTGAGTTCAATGAGTTGTAAGAGATTAATATATTTTTCATGAATAAGGGAGTTGCTTCATCTTCTATTTATGAACTATAAGACCCGCATAATATGAAAATGAGCCCAATGTCATTTTTCAAGACTACTAGTTTAGCTTTAAAAATAACTATTTATTGCAGAATTAAAATGATATCTTAATAATTGTCATAAGAAGATCTTGTGTCGTGTATGAATCTTTCAAAAACATTTTAAACTTTCTCTCTCATTTGTCAATTATTGTCATCTTTGATTATTGAAACTAACTATGACACATGCTTGATACGAAAATTATTAAGAAAACGAAAATACATGATTCAGTGTATATACGTTCTTCTAAGTATCTTTAAGTGTTTATTTGCGTTTGTGGATTATATATAGTGTTTTAAAATATTAAAATCGATTATAAAGTATATCTCAATCAAATTCAGTTCTTCTATTCAATAGGGGGAAACTCTAGTCAAACTATAGACCATAGACACACGTATTTCCTTTGCATAATTGATCTATGAAATGGGAATTCGAAAATAATATGGCATTGGGTCTAAATGAGTTATGACCCCTACAAGCATTTCATTGTTGCCTTTCCTTTTCAAGGGCCAAAGCTTCACCTTTCCCTTTCCATTTCCTTTGTCAAAACCCTACCCTCTCTTATAATTTATTAGTCTAATCATTTACTTAATTTCCTCTTCCAATTTTACAATTAGCAGATTCTGACACTCTTTTCTTGTTACACTTTAGACCATGTTATCAATTTCTGAAATTGTTTCATCTTCTTTATTTTTTTTCTGATTTTATTTCTCTCATATTTTCATTTTGGAATCTATTACTATGCACTTGAAAAATAAACCAAACTTGCATTCAAACCGAAATTCTTTTTTTTCGATCTATAGAATTCAATTTTTTCCCCATGATTTTCATCTCAATTCAGTCTAAAACCTAATTATTTTGCCTTAAATCCTAGATTAATAAAAGCTATTTTACATGGATTTTCTCCACATTTTTATGAGAAAACTTAAAATTTAATGCTTGGTCAAATTACATATGTTCATGAATCCTACTCACATAATGTATGCACAGTCTTTCTTCTTTTTTTCCCTTAATGAGTTTCATTACTGTCCAATTGATGTCACGTAAGCAAAAAACCAAAGTTGCATGTAGGGGCAAAACGAGTATTGTCTTGGGGGTCCGATTAACTTACTGTTTCTTCTCCTTTATCTCTTTATCATAATGCATCAGGTTAGGAAGGCATCTGGTTTCAGAATCTTTAAGCGCCCAACACGTGCACGTGCACGTGCTCGTCCACCTGAAAATCGATTCACTAAAATATTACAAAAAAATTGTTGAAATTATAACTTTAGCATATCTTCCTTGTAATGGTAGGTTTGGGTGGTAAGGACTTTGAGGAGAAAAATAATAAGTGATGAGAATTAGTTGTTAAATCCTACAACGAGATAAAGAATGATGGTTTAAGACTTGAACAGATAAAATGTTTAAATTTACTCTTGAGTTACTGCTAGCTAATAATTAACCACGGTAGGAGTTAGTGACAAGGAGGGGCGGTATACCACAAAAACGTATGCTTACCAATAGCTGTTATCACTGTAAAAGATGATCTAAGTGAGGGCGGTTATGTTATACTTGATTACAATTTGTACAATTCAAATTCTTTGATTATCCACTCTCCTCTTTTTCTTTTCTGTTACAGCAGCTCTTTTTCAGATCTCGTTTCGGCTCGGCTACTTCAAGCGTTGTTGTCCGTCCCTCCTGGTGAAGCTATCGAAACTCTATCGTCTGCGTGTGGGGAAGCTCGTCGTCGGGAAGTCTGGTCAGTTCCGACCAGTTTTGAGGTCGGCCTTTGGTCATGGCGGTGTATGGTTCCTCGAGTTGGCAAGTGTGTGCGAGAAGGTGCGGCCGAGGAGACTTGGTGCTGGTGGCCTGGGAGTCGGCTCGCTCGCCGGTGGTAACCGTGGACTGCTCTGGTGGTGTCGGCTTCGCTCCCCATTTGTTTTTGGTCGACGTTGGTCAGATTGTCAGGGGCGGCGAGAACGGCGGCACTCGTAGGTTTGGTTCCGGGTAGGGTTCCTCGCGGGCGGGTCGGGCCTGGTGGGCGGATTCTGGGCTGGATTGGATTCAGGTTGGGCTCATCAGGACCGGGTTGGGCCTGGAAATTCCTGGGTTGAGCCTGGTCAGACTGAAGCGGGTCAAACCCGGGTCGGGTTGATCCACACGGGTTGGGGCGGGTTGGGCCTAGTTAGAGGGAAGCGGGTCGGACGCGTGTCGGGCTAATCCACACGGGTTGAGCCGGGTTCTGGGCTGGAGTGGTTTCGGATTGGTCTCATCTGGACCGAGTTGGGCCTGCTCAATCCTGGGTTGGGCCTGGTCAGGTAGAAGCGGGTCAAATTCGGGTCGGGCTATTTCAGACGGGTTGGGTCTGGTGGTTTTTGATCCAGAACTGGTGTGGGAGTGGTTCGGGACCTTTCTTGGGCTCGTTCTTCCCAGTTTTGTTTCCTTTGAGTCCTCTTCTCCTCTCCTTGTTGTTCCCGGAGGTCTTCTTCGTCTCCGGTCGTCCTCGGCGTAGTGTTCTCCGGCGTTCTCCCTTTTCTCCAGCGTGGGACGCCTTTCTCTGGCCTCTCCGGCCTCTGATTGGTGCGGATCTGGGCTCACGTCGCTCCATCGAAGTCGTTGTCGGTGGTCGGTATTCTGCTCCCGTCGTCCGTTTGGTTGGCCAGGCGTGGTGGGCTGGTTGTAGCAGTTGGCTCGTTGGGTGTGGTGGGTCGGTCTGGGACGTGATCTACGACTTGACTGTGGCTGGTGTGGTGGGCCGGTTCTGTCTATGTCTTGGGCTTGGCCGGTGTGGGCTCGGGCCGGCCTCGGGCAGGAGGCTAGTTGTCACGCCCCAAATCCGGTTTTGACCGGACTCGAGACGTGAACTTAAAACAATAAATAAAAAAGTCGGTAATATTACGATAGATAAATCTCAAAAGTGATAATAAATCAATTAAAAGAGTTAACAGCTCATAAAGCCAATTACACCAAGTTTAGTTCGAAAATAACTGCACGTCTCTAGACCTACTAGACAAGACTCACGCCAGCTCCCAATCTCAGCTGTGTCCTGCTAGCATAAATACCGATCAACACCTAAAACACCACAAAGTAAGAGGTGAGCTTTCGCCCAGTAGAAAAATTAGTTAAGGTAATGAACATCGGCTCACCACCACGAGTAACCGTCCAATTAGGGCATACTAGTACAGCACGACTAAATACCAAACCGGGGTTCATAGCCAAGCTTACAATACTCTTAACGACGACTTTCACACAATAAAAAATAACAAACATCAAAAGCAACCAACACAAAAACCAACAGTGCACACGGCCCGTACCGCAATACCCGAACTCCGCCGGCTGTACACAGCCCGATACCATCATAACAAACTGGTAGGTCAAGCATCAATCGGACTACCTCTCGATCCAGAGGAGACGCATAACGTCACAAAGACGTATAACATCGAGAATGCCGGAAACATCCCTATAAGGACACATTCGTCGGGACCCTCGGAAACGTCTCCAAAGGACCATAGATTATCGAGGCTGAAACACGACCCGTAGGCCCAACACGACCCGCAGGCCCAAACACGACCCGTAGGCCCACTATGATATGATATAGCTCGTTGGCTCCGACCCGTCGGCCCTATGCAATATGATATGATGTGGCCCGTCGGCTCCGACCCATCGGCCCGATGCAAGCTGATATGATATGGCCCGTCGGCTCCGGTCCGTCGGCTCCGACCCGTCGGCCCAACACGACCCGTAGGCCCAATACGACCCGTAGGCCCCAACCACATTATGACCCGTCAGCCCCAAACACGACCTGTAGGCCCAATCACAACCGGAATACCATCCTCAAGGAACACACAAGAAACTAATATCACGCATCGAATGACACAGATCAAACACGGCTCACCAAGCCCAACAATCTTACCACAAATACACAGTGCGTCGGTTTATCACTCACCTGACCATATCACAACCAAGGGTTCACAAAGCAACAGTCACGGCACACTTGCACACACATGGTAACGGCATGCTCACCGGATATACAAGTCTTGACCATTAAACTTATCGACCCTAAGTCACACAACATGCATCTCAAACAGATCAGGCATATCAATCAGCACACAACCTACGGCTCGACATGGTCATTCTACCACCACGCTAAGTTCCCAAGTATTGAAAGCGGCTACACTAGTGAATCACATCCTACATGTTACTAAGACTCGTCCGATTATTTACCATACTAATGCTTGTTCCAGTTTTATTATTACCTAGCATGCATACTAGTAACTTTCCACAATCGAACCGGTATTCGCTACTTTCCCTACCTCAAGACGAACCGACAGCTACGTCTCCTAGCTGCTGACGTCCTGGCTTGCTACCTCCGGTCTTCTCTTCGATCGAAGCCGGACTCTAAATTACACGAAAAGCCAAAATTAATTTAAAGTTACGACCAGTACCGAATTATATTTAACAGTTGTCTTTTAAACTCGAGCGGGCTAAAAGCGGGATTATACGACGAATCAGGTTCGAGTACTCGAGCTCTGAGCACGGAACCCGGTGCACGTTTTTCGAGGCACGGTTCCCGATGCACAGATCCCGAGGCATGGAATTTGAGGCATGAATCCCGAGTCGTCTTATTCAGTGTTCCACCTTCAGTCCCGTTCTAAGTCTGATTTAAACGACGATTCAAAGTCCTCATATTCGTCCCCAAAGTCCAAAACCGTCTTAATTCAAATTTGAACTTAAACCCTTTTTGATTTAATCTGTTTTTTTTTTTGTTTTAAAACCTTTTCTTTTAATCTCTGTTAATTTATTTTCTTTTATTTTAATTTTCTTCAATTTCGTTCCAACACAACCAGATCCAAAACAATGTCTACTTCACTGCTCAAATCCAAGAAAAGCTCGGGAAAAGAAAATAAAAAAGGAAGAAGAAGCTCGGTTTGAACTCTGACCGACCACCGGCGGTGCCGTTGCCGGCCGAAGCTCCACGGGTCGGAATCTCACCGTAGGGAAAGGAAAACGATGGAGGCGGTTACTGCCTTGGGAACGCGGCGGAGGGTCTGAGCACGGCGACGACGAGGAGCTCGGGCGTGGAGATGAAGGTCAGGCGACCGAGGGAGATGGAGACGGTCGGGGACGCGACCGGAGAAGCCGAGTCGGACGGAGTGGAAGAGAGGGCGAGACGGCGAGGAAGAGGGAAGAACGGGCTTTGGAGAGGGAGAGGGAGGCGAGATCGTGGCCGGAGAACTGAGTTGGAGAGGGAGGGTGAAAGGGGCGGCCGGGATTCGAGATGAGGGAGAGAGAGGTGGGGGGGGTCGGTAGAGAGAGGAAGAAGACGAGAAACGAGGGTGTTAACCATAATTTCTGACCTTAAATAAGGCAGGCCGAGCCAGTTGACGTGGGCCTTGACACAGATTGGGCCGCACGGCCCAAGCGAGAAGGAGAACTGGTCGGGCCTGCTCGGGTCGGGTCTGGCCGGTTCTGCTGGTCGGGTCTGGTCCGACCCGGTCCGACCCTTTACCCTTTTTTTTTTGAAAAACTTTTTAAAACGCCCTCGATCCAACTTTTTGATCCACTTTCCAAGCATGACGCTTTAAGTCGATAAAATTAACAAACTTAACCCTTTTTAACCAGAGCGATCTTCACACTGATGTTGGTGGTGGCTGCTGCTGGTGTGTGCTGATTCAGTTTCTCCTCAGTTTAGAGAGTTGGTGTTGTTTTAGACTTGAGTGAGAGGTCTTTCTCTATCCTTTGGTGAAGATTGGCGCAAGTCGGTTCATCATCTCTCACCTGTTTTGTTGTGGTGATTGGGCATGGTTGGTAGAGTTTTGGTTTCTCGTGGGAGGCTTTCCTTGTTAGGATTGTTGCGGTCTCCTCGATGTTTTGCTCGCTTGTGAAGCTCTAGGCATCGTAGTGGTTACTTGCCTTTTCGCGACAACCTCTTCTGCTTCGAGGTATCTCCTGACTGTTATTTAGGCCGTATTTTTGCTCGGTAGAAATACTGGTCCTTTCCTTTGAGTGTCTCAGTGTTGTCCAGAACTTAGGAAGGACCGAGCATTTTATTTGGTCTAGGGTATCTGGTATGATGGGATGTCCTTTGAGGTCGGCTCTTTTTCTTGCCATGTCTGGTTAGAATGCTTCCCCCTGTACTTCTTGCATTCCTTTGCATCTTGGTTTCGCTTCTTCTCGACCTGGGCGTGGGTCGAGCTCGTCGGTTCATAGGTGTTGGCCGCCGACGAGTTCATCGGGCATTGTCTTCCCTCTTCAGAAGCCTTGCGCTTGGTTTAGTAAGACCTTTTGGGTTTGTCTCTAGGTTTCCTCTCGTTGAGAGTTGTTAGCCGAGTGACTTGGGAGTTGTTTCTTTTCCTGCTTGGCTCGGTTTTAGAGACTAGCTGGTTGTTGTCGTAGGCTGCTGAAAACTTCCTTTCCTTTCGAGCTTCATGGTGGTTAAATCCTGGTAGTTTAGACCTTTTCTTTTCTGGGCTTCAAGGTTGTCAAATTCGGGTGCTAGACCCTTTCATTTTGTGGTTGTTAGCTTCTGGGTATGCGTACCCTTTCATTGCTTCAGGGTCTGCGTACCCATTCATTGCTTCAGGGTCTGCGTACTCATTCATTGCTTCTAGGTCTACGTACCCATTCATCTTGTTGTTGGTCTTTTCCGGTGTGGGGGTTCTTGTGGTTGTTTGATTCAAGGTCTGCGTACCCATTCATTGCGGTTGTTGGTCATCCCCGATGTGGGGCTTCTTAAGGTTTCGAGAGGAATGCTCATTCATGTTTCAGTTCCACCCATCGTATTCTTTATTTCAAAAAATCGATATTTTTATACATATGTCTTGCTGATATAAAAAAAACCACATTGTCCGCAACTCATTTTTATATATTTACACTTGAACACAAAGTCAGATAGCACCCTCGTCCTTAAAGAAGTTTAAGATACTTGCTTCAAGGATTTTAAAATCCAATGCCAACCCAAATCTTCAAATAAAAAGTACTGAATATTGGCACCAAACTTTTGTCATTTTTCTCAATTCCCAATTCTTCTTGTTATTGATGTATGAAAGCGACAGAAAGATAGAAGAGCTGAGTTGAATCGTAGATGGGTATTTTGGTAGTTGGTTTTATTGGCATTGATGCTCTCTAAAGTTAGGGCTCATGTATGTATGGTGGTTTAAATTGTAGACATTGTCTACAAAGAAACTAACTCTTTTTATCACATATGTATTTATGTATATATATTATTGAGGTATTTTGCTGGTTGTAATGTAAATTGGAGCTCTGTCTCCAATCAGAAGCCAACTGGCAGTTTTGATTAATTCACATGGAGATGAAATAAGAAGGGAAAGGGATAGAGTAAAGGACAATGCTAGTCTAGGATCTTGAGTGTGATTCTTTTGGTCTTTTCTCTCTTCTTCTACTTAAGAACCCAACTCATCCACACCTTTACCTACTACTATTACACACACACTCACACATACATTCATTAATTTTCTATTCCATTTCTCTCTCACACTCACATCAAAAGAACCTTATAGCTTCAATGGATAGGCCAGCCTCACAATGCACCAGTGCTTGTGAATCAGGCTGGACTCTCTACTTGAATCAATCCACAACCCTTCATCAAGATCAACAGCACCATCACCAGCACCAGCTCAGCCATGGAGAATATAGAGCCACAGGATCACTAAGAACAGTTTATGATCATGATGGGGAAGAGCAGGAGGAGGACCTTTCCATGGTGTCTGATGCTTCCTCTGGCCCTCCCCATTGCCATGAAGATTGTGATCAGGACAGCTTCAATGGAAATGGAAATGGGTCTCATCTTTATTCAGCTTCTGCCTCTGATCTGGTGAAGAAGATGAAAAGCAAGTCCACAGATCAGAGGGGCACCAAACAAAGACATTCACACCTCGATGACACTGCAAGCTCTCCTGTTTTGAGTTCCTCCAAGGCAATTCCACTTATGTCTTCTCTAACCCTTTTCATTAGTCTTGTTATGAATCATAATCTGTTTTCTCCTGTTTCTGCAGAGAAACATGAATCTCTCCAACAAGAAACCTTCAATGGAGCATGTCTCCTCGGAGGGCTTCTCTGCAACACATTTTAAGGTACCTTATGCAGCTCCTCCTCCACTTTCTTCTCTACCCACTTCATTTCTGTAACTCTATTGCTCCGCTGACATGTGCAGGGGAAATCTGCAACACAAAAGCATTTTGGTTTCTATAAAACAGAGAAATGAGGCTTCTCTCAGTGATTGATCAGTGGATAGATATACATGTTTATGCACTTTTTGACTGGTGTTTAATGGTGCCTTCAAAAGACATGTGTATGGGCTTTTTAAGGATGTAATGTTTCTTTTTTTTTCATGTCCTTAATTATATTATATATATTCATTAAGGAAAAAGTGCATGTGTGAGTTGACTTGACAGGTGGTTTCCAGAGAGAAAATAATAACACCAACCATATCGTTTGTTTTGGCCTGATAGATCTCCAAAGGATCTTTCTCACTTCTTTTTTATTTTTCAGTTGCTCTGTCACTTCTGTAGGAAACAACCTGAGGGCATGAACATGTAACTATTGACTTAGTTAATTTGTCAAAGAATGCAAGATGAGGTCCATTATCCGTTGACCACAGTCCACAACATGCTATTCAGCACAATCAAGGGGAATGGAATTAATTACTGAAATCAACAACTTAATCTCTTAATTACTTGGTTTGCAGTTAATTTCCATGTCCCCACACAAATCCAGAGGCTGTTCCCCTTCCTAAGGCCTCATTTGTAATCAAAGCATGAGATCTCCAATGCCAATTGTTGTAGGGCTCCACATTCACTATTAATTTCACTTTTTAAAAAAATGTGTCTAATAGTCTAATACAATGACATATAAAACAAAAGAGAATAAGCAAAAAGGAGAGAACATGATGGTTAAATAATATACTCTGTGCTTTTGGGTGCTTTATAAGAGGAGAGAGACTTCAAAAGATTGATTGCTCTTTATCATTTCCTTTCATCAATCTCACAATACTTAACATCATACAGCTATAACAATTCACAATTAATATGCATAAAACAATGGTATAGACATAATGAGTGCCACAGCCGTACGAGATGGTGTTACAATGTATCGACACCATGTCTTGACAATATTCTATACATATAATAAAGGTGGAATGTGGGTAATTTGAGTAAGGTACCCGTTGGGTTTAGTAAGTGTTGAAGAAGACAGGAAATGAACATGGACAGAGCATGACTCGTGAAAAATGGTAAGGTGGATAAGGATGGATGGAGAGAGAAACAGGAAAGGGACAAACAAGGTTCTCAAGTCTTGAATCAAAACTAGAGAACAAGGGCTGTAAATTCAATTCGCAGAGAGAAAGAGAAATGGAGGGGTCCGAGAACCTCAGTAAGCTTCCTCAGATTCAGTTCAGTGAACTCATTAATAAGTCCAGACTCATCAGAACCTTCAGCTTCATGGTGACCCCCCCTACCCCCACCATGAATCACTCCAACTCTGTCAGGTCCTACACAACACATGACCTGACCTTTTACATTCAAAATCTCCATACAGATTACAAACAAAACAAGAACCCTAACTTCACTTCCGATCATTCATGTAAAAACCTACAATCAACCGTAATAGAAACTTTCTACTTCAGCATCCTTCGGGGTTGAGTTTCGCACGTTCATACACATCTTACTCAAAATTGATATACTACTACAAAGAATTCTCAAGAGACAAAAGTCTTCAAAGTTCTTACTAGGTTAAAGCATTATAAAAGAACCATTTCAGGAATACAAAACAGGCTACATGCATTAGGCCCCAAATGATTCAAAAAAAGTGAAACCAAGTGAAAAAGAGGACTACATAGCCACATTTGAACTTTTCTTCTGTAGGTTGTATACATCCACATTTGATGAGCTGGCTATGTCCCATAAATATGTCTGTGGACGGGCGCTGTTTCAAATGTTCTAATCACACTAGACCAAGGTTTGTCTATGATTAGGACACAATTTTTCGAAAGGTGCCCTATAAACAACACGGGGTTTCTGAAAGCATAAAATTCAAAATTCTTTCTGCCAATCAGTATAGTCTCTAGAGAAGCTTCTTTCAACTTGCGCTTTAGTCTATTACCATTAATAGACAGTAACTTTTTCTTCAAAGCAGAATCCCCACCATTTATCAATTCATAGCCATCATCCTGATCAACTGGCTTCCCAAAGTCAATCAAACACATTGCCCTGATTCATACAACAATATGCAACATTAGATCTCAAAAATATATATATATATTACTTCAAACTTCAAGACAACTGTCAGTATTCAGATCATAGATTTAACGCATAAAATATTTTAAATAATCAAATGCACATATATTCCTCAGATGTTGAAATAATAATTAGAAAAAAATCAAGTAGCTGAATTTTTATCATGGAAGTTCAAAGAAAGAGTAAGGTGTACCTGGCGCTATAAATGACAACAGTATTATCAGAGGTAGCTGGAAAGGACAGGCCAATAACTTCACCAGGAAATTCTTGAAATCGCCTAGGCAATACATGTGTATGCCTCATTGACCATTCACCAAGCTGCTTAGCCTCCACATCAAATGCATAAACTTGATTTGATGACGTTGTTATGATAAGCACATTGCTATTTAGAGGAGGAAAACCACCAGCTGTTACAGAAGCACCATTTAATCTTGATATGAACCAGTGTTGCCTGCACCATAAAGCTTAAATTAATTATAAATAAAAAAGAGAATAACATTAAATAATGAATTTAGCAAACAGGTGTGCCACCTAAACACTCAACCATGAAGAATCTATTCCCCACACTGACCAGTTTACAAAAAGGTTTACTGCACTTCATGGGATTGGAAGGCTTATATAGATTTTTCTACCCCAATTGCCAACATATAGACAACCCCTCAATGGTGTATAGAACAAATACAATACACCATTTCACATGTGGAGAGATTAAAATCATAAAAGAGGAAACAGCAGACATTAAACCTACAAACCAACGCATGAAAGCAATATCGGGACACCAAAGCAATGATACCAATAAAAAACAAATAATGGTTTCGATATGCACCTTTGTATTTCCAGATTAAAAATATATATATCACCAAAGCAGTTAATAGCAGCTAGCCACTGCCCGTCAGAACTGGTGAACATTTTTGTTATGGGAGGCTCACTAGGAGGCAAGTCCTTCTCAGGCTCTTCACGGCACGGTGTGAAGGTATGTATTAGATCAGAGCTTCTAGCATCCACAACCTGAAAGAGAATAAGTACACAGATGATGATAATAACTTGCATAGGAAAAGATGCATCAAGTAATGACAAAAAAAAAAGATGCTGATAACTGCTCATCTATGTAAAGGAAGTTACACCATGTTGAAAACCACAAAATCTTCGATAAAAAATAACCATGGGATGAATTATAAAACTGATAAGGTTAACTTACATATATTTTTCTATCATGGCCTGCTATCATCAACCTAGAGGAGTCGAAACTAAAAACCATGGAATGGGCAAATGGTATTTCCTGAGGAAGCTGCTTTTTTTCTAAAACCCATTTAGCTTTGCTGCCCTGCTTTAAACTTTTGACATCCCATTTCAACTCGTACAAATTTGGTTTCACAGTGTCCGAATAAGAAAAAATCGACCCGGAAGGCGATATAGCACTGCATACAATTTTCCGACCTGCCTTACAACTAACTTTTGCTGCAAGCATTGTGGTTGCATGGCTCTCAAAATGGCCAGTACTGACATCAGGAGCAGTACCATTTTTTAAGCCAACAGACAGAATATTTATCGCATCAGAGGCTTGAACTAGAAGCAACGACATCTGATTGAAAACTGAATTAACGACTAATTGAATGGGTACTCTCTGAGGAGCAGGGCAGATGTCATGAGGAGAGAACTTAGTGAACTCATTGATAGAGTAAGCAAAGAGCTTAGTATCATCGCCAGCAGATATAAGCATTGGGATACCTAAATGGGCCCATTTGTGGTAACTGAAGTCAATGGGCTTCTCCTTACGACGAGTTCTTTTGAAATTTTCATCCGGTAAAGCATCTGCAACTAACAAGAATTTAAATCAGTGATCAAGAAAATTGTGGCAAAAACACACTGAATGACTGATACCAGTAGTTTGACCAAACAACCACTAAATAAAGTAAAATTTCATTTAATCAAGACCAAGGGGTTATGCTCATGGCCCCTCTGAGCTAGTAATACGCTTCACGATTGCGTCAACTGAAGCTCACAAATCATTTAAAAAAACTACAACAAATCTCGAGTACATAAAAAAAAAAAGCAAACCGACAAATTTCTACCATTAAACTAGAACTGGAAATGTTGATCCATAGAAGCAGTAGTATCTTACAGAAAATAGGGTTACATATAAGCTCGATTTTTTTTTGCTCCAGCCAATGTGGGACACCATACTACAACTTCCGTATATGCTAAGGTATTGCCCCTTGATATTTAAATTTCTAACGAAAAAACTAACCAGGTTTGAAACAACAGTCTTGAATAACATACGCAACTTGGCATTATCATCCTTCCATCAACGCATAAGATACTAAAAAGATTATTTTTCAAATCATCCGTCCCTCATGTAATCATGAGGGAGACAATGATAAAAGTTAAAGAAGATAAAACATATGACGAACCTTCTTGGCTAATTGGCACTGCAACTGTCAAGGCCCTAACATCATGTGTATGCGCTTGTACATGACCAATATAGACCCATTTCTTCATTACCACAGAAGAAGGGGTTTCATTATCACCAGTACCATCTTTACAGGTAGATAGTTTGTAGAGAATAACCTGCAACAGGAAAATAATATTAATTTAGAGATGGCTAAAGATAATCTCCACGATAAGAAAATATAAATTAATTTACAGTAACCACAGAAATACACCAATTTAAATATATAGATATACAGAGCATTATATGATATTGGAAGTTTGAGCAACGAGTAAATTTCATCCTACGGTACAAGCTATACCTTTCCATCAGAGCCAGCAGAAAACACTCTATTACCACTAGGAGCTGATGCAAGAGCATTCACATCACCCTTGTGAAAAGTATGTGCCTGCAGTTGGGTTCCATGCTGCCCATCCCAGAATTGCACACTGCCAGTACTATCTCCGCTAACAAGAGTTCCGGATCTGAATCAACACAAACTAAAATGTCAGCAAGTAGCTTCCATAATCTTATTAAGTTAAAGAAAAACAAGAGTACCCGTAGGTAAAGCATCTGCAAAATAATCAGCACTACCTCAGAGCAATTAATGACCATACACAAACTTCAGGCTGGCCACCCAAACCTCCAAGTCCAACTGTAATCCTGTAGATCTCATGACTTGTTTTTGCATCCCAGCACCTAATATACCTGCAAAGAGAGCAAATTTACAATGTAATAAGATATCAATTAGCACGAGCCATAAATCAATAAAAGGTGGATAGTAATTATTAAAGGTATCAAATAGATACACATCATAACTTCAGGTAACCATTTCAGACAAAAGTAACAATCTAATAGTGGGAATAGATTGGAGGCTGCACTTAATCATAAGGCAACGCAAATTCATTTACCACAATGCCCACCTACTTTTCCCTTCCCCATACAACTCAATAAAATGACAAAATTCATTGCGAGTATCATCCCATCAAACATCTCTCAGATGCGTCACTAGTTGCCTCAACTTCCGCAAGTGATTGACGTGTTCCTCTACAGTATATAATAAGTAGAGAAAATATGCCAAAAACATGCTTCAATTCAGGAACACATTACCTAGCAAGCACTTCCTGCTGTTGCTCAGAAGTTTTAGGGAGTAGTGATTTACTTTCAGATCTTATATAGAGCGCAAGCCAAAGTTTTGCTTTCTGGTGTACATAAAGCAAAACCATTTTGGTTTAATTGCGTTCAATTGTAGTACCCATCAAATTACTTCAATTGAATGAGCATTTAGAAAATAGTAGCATGAGTAACTACTAATTTCAAGAGCATTTCTTACCCATCACTACTCCCCGAATACACCATCTTTGCATCTGGACTCCAAGTTACACTCAATATGCGCCCTGTAAAGAACAGTACGCTCAGCTTAAGCCTCATAAAACAAAACCACATCTCATAGGCAACAGACATTAAGGTATAGACATCTCACCACTGACTCTAGGAAACGATTTGCTATAAACTAACTCATCCGAGGGTAAAATACTGTATATTCGCAGACAACCATCATCGCACCCAAGTGCAACGCGCGAGTTGTTGACAGGCAGCTGATCATAAAGATCATCTGAGTCAGAGTCTCCTTCACTATCACTAGTTTCACTGTCACCGTCTTTGTTATTTGAACGGCCATTAGCAATACTCTCTTGTTTCTGCTCCGTGTTAACTGAACTGACCAGAGGTTCCAAAGCCATCTGCCAGATGGAAACCCCAATTGTATCCAACACAATCTGGAAAACAACATAAATTGAATGGCCTCTTAATGAGAAGTCGCACAAAAGTAGCTGAAATTCTTCAACGGTAAATGTAAATTAAATTTGAAGCTAAGATATTTGAAATTACTATGAGCTGAGTTGACAATGGGTCGTTCTACAGTGCGAACAATACTGGTGAAGATTGTACCTTTTGCTTTAGATGGAAGAGATCCCACTCTGAAACAGTCCCGTCGATACTAGACGAATACAACCGACCACAAGGTGGATCGTCGGAGCAGACTCTACACCACACAAGCGAAGAAACTCTGGAAATAGGGTCACCTTGAATCGTCTGCACCAAAAATTCAAGCATTTGGTTCACGATAAAAACAAAACAATAACAGAAAAATTGGTCGTAAGCTGTAAGTACCAGGAGACAGTGCCAGCCGACGGCGCCGGGCGAGACAAGCCAAACCTCGAGCGAGCCGTCGTCGCGAGCGGCGGCGACCTGGGAGTCATCGATGCTGGTGGCAAGGGCCACCACAGGAGACGGCTTCCAGAGGATGTCCTTGGACTGGGTAATGTAAGCTTGAAGCATCTCTGCCTGAGCAAAATGAAGGTTCAGGAACGCTACTACTGATGAGAGGACGAAGAAGGAAGAGACGCGAGAGCGTCGCAATCGAAAGGGAAGAGAATGAGTAGGTTTTGAGGGTTTAAGCGCGGCGGGTAGCTTTTTAGGGCTGCTGATCCGAACTCTCTCTGCAGTTTCGGGTCAAATCATGTCAAACGGGCCAACCGTCTTTTTCATTGGACTCGGTTCGCAATTAGTTTGGAACCGGGTCCTCTTTTTGCAATTTTCAAGAGCTCAAAGTTAGTCAAAGCACATTCAACTGAAAGAGAAACGAACGTGTTCTACTTCTAATAATTCATCTATGTTCCGATGACAAACAGATTTACCTCTTGAGGTATAAAACTGCGTCTGATCAAAACCGCCAGCCAACATAATCATTGTTTTGGATGATTTTGTCAAAATACTCTTATTTATTAATTTTATTGATAAACTAGTATGTTTTTTTTTTTTTGAAAGGAATGACAATATTATTAATATAAAAGCATATTGGTGCCTGCAGAAACCCGAGGCACCGTACATGGAAACCAAACTAACATAACAATAACGACAAAAGCAGGAAAGTAAATTTTGCTCTTTGACATCGGGGCGGTCGGAGGGGTGGGACTGCGGTAGCGTCCAAGGACACCGATACAGTATACTACAACCATAAGATACTGACCGAGCAGGTCAGAGGATAAACAACCAGTGGTGGACCGATTACTCCCCCGGTAAGTCAGCGTGCGTCGTCCTCCCTTGACTGATAATGGTAGGTCTCCTGAACGCGGGATTGCTGACTCCGAAATGGTAGGGAAGTAACTTACCGACTGTTGGTGGTACCCTTGCCACCTATACACCAGGGAGGAGGTGCAGTCGATCAACCTCTCCCTGGCCATCCCAGCATTCATTCCTTGAGGCGAGGGTGCTTGAAGCCCCCCGCCGCTGCTGAAGACGCCCCGTTTGACGCCGCTGATTATTCATCATCTGCTGAGTCCACATCTCGCCCCGCCCTCTTATTTCTCGATAGGGTCGGCGTCGATTCCCTCGGCAACCAGCCTACGGGCTCCTCTGCCCCCTCTACCTCCTGCTGACCCCAGCGCCCCATATCCTCATGCCTCGGAGGAGTTCGAGGAGACCCCCTAGACCGGTCCCCCATCCCGGACCCACTCAGATATGTCCAATTTGTCCCCGGGATGGGTTTCCCATGTTTGGCCTTTTCTAGCGCCGACCTTGGGTCCCTTGGTGCTTTCAACGAGACTCCCCGGAGACCTCCCACGACCGGACAGACCGGGAACAAGTGTCCCGCGCAACAGCAACCAAAACAGTGTTCAGGTAAGTGTTCGTACGAAATATAAAGCTGAGTTCGTACCTGAGGCACCGACAAACGGAACCAGAGTTGACTTTGTAGTGGAATCCGAATGTCAGCCCTGATCCTGACCTTCATAAAGTCTCCCCAGCAGAGACCCTTCTTGTCCACATCCACTCCTTGACACACACCCAGCGTGTTTCCAATCCTGAAGCCACATCCCTCGTCCATGCCCACACTGGCAAATTCGAAACCCGCGCCCACACCGAGAAATGGTGAAAGTGCAGATCCGATACATGCATGTGGGCTCGTATGTCAGTGAACAACACCAAGGAGTCCCAGAAGGACCATGGTTCGCCCACCAATACTCGTTCCCTTTCCTTTGCAGACCTGAAGAAAAAAGCCACAAGACCTCCCTCTAGAGGCTTAGCCTCAACTTTCATACTCCAGAGATCTTCCATCCGTGCCACCACCGACTTCCAATAGATCTTCTTGGTAGACAGGACCTCCGCTGCTAAAGCAAAGCGATACATATTTCCTCGTCCTGTTACCTCTTGGACCGGCACCACCACCTCCTTGATCCGCATAGCTCCCATTTGAGAGTCCAGCTGTCCCATGGCGCCTCCATCCGGTCGCCTTCCCCCCGGGCATGGGTCCCCGGCCGGATATAACCTTCCCGTTTGGGTCGGGCGTGTGTTACCACCATAGCGGTGCCCGGTTCCGACTCCCATCCCCAAGCTACCATCCGCATTCGTACTTCCCGCCCTAAACCTCGCGGCCCAACGAGCCACATCCCCGCCTTCTCCCTGGGCCCATACCGACTTGCGACCCAACGTGGCCGCCTAACGAGCATCGCCCATGAGCCCACGACCCGCCTCCACCGGGCGTTCAGCCCTACCCGGCTCCTCAATTACCACGCCATTCCCCTTTCTTAGGCGCCAAGCAACCTCGGCAGGGGTCTCCTCCAACACGTCCACCAGAGTCTTGCCCGACCCCGACGAAACCGGAATCGGTGTGGATTGCTCACCCAACGCCACCAGCACCGGGGCACTAGCAGCCACGCCCCGATGTACGCCCGTCTTCCTCGGCGTGCGCCAGAGGCATGCAGTAACCGATCGAACCCTGCCACCCGGGACCCAACCCAGATCCTCCCCTGCCGAGAAGCACACGGCTGGTGCTCCGCCCGTCCTCGGCGTCCAGTGCTCCTCCGAGTACACAGGCTCTCCCGATGAGCCCGTCAACTACTGCAGGTCCTCGCCTTCCGCCGCAGTCGCCACCAGCGGTGTCAACACAGCCGGCGGCTGCGGCTCCTCCATCGGATCGGTGTCCGATCGATCCTCACCGGCGTCGGATTTGACATCCACGCCACTCTCCTTCGGCAACACGGGTCCCTAATGTATGGACTCGTCGCCGACATGCTCTCCATCACCCTCCATACCCGTGAACTCCATGAAGATTGATGCAGAAATCGCAGAACCCCTCCCTTTGTAAACCCTAGTAGAGAGAATAGGGAATAGGGAGGCGCTGCGTTATTATTGATAAACTAGTATGTAGTATCCACCTAATAATTATTTCTTCATTAATCTTCTGTTATAATAAAAGTTGTTTTATTGATTAGGCTTTAGCTGACTGTGGACTTAATTAGTACAACGGAAAAGTGAGACGCAACGCCTCCTCTCTGCTAGGGTTTGGTGTTTTGCGATTTTGGCTTCTGTCTTCATGGCATTCTCGAGCGAGGTGGAAGGCGGTGAGCAGGACGGCGATGGGGGAGTCCACTAGGGACCCTGTATGCCGGAGTTGAGTGATCAGGACGTGGGGTACGACTCCGGCACGGAGCTTCTGGAGGAGGACCCGGTGGAAGAGGCGATGCTGGCGTCTGAGCAGGCGGGAGAGGACGCCCGCGTGGTGTTGCAGGGGATGGGTACGGTGGCGGAGACACCGGTGGTGGAGATCACGGGGGACGACCCCGTGTTGTCGGAGGGAACCTGGACGTCCCGGACGGGAGTGACGCCGGAGCTGCGTTTCTCGACCGTGGAGGAGGCGGGCTGGGTTCCCAGTGGCCGGGTTCGGTCGGGACCGGCCTATCTCCGTCGTCCACCGGCGATGGGCCCTCGGCCAAGGAAGCCGGGAAGCGGGCTGGGGCGAACATCGAGGGCGGGCGCTGCTCGTGTCGACGGCGATGAGGGTGTTACTCCTCTAATGTCGGCGTCGATGTGGGAGGAGCACACGCCTATTCCGGTCTCCTCGGACTCAGCTTTCATGCCGGAGGAGCTTGTTTGGCACCGAAGAAAAGGGAAGGGTGTGGCGGCTGTGGAACCAGGTAGGGTTGAGCGGGAGACGGAGCCGGGTCGTGGGTTCATGGGTGATGCCTGTTGGGCTGCTACATTGGGTCAGAAGTCGATATGGGCCCAGGGTGGGGGAGGTGATGTGGCCCGATGGGCTACGAGGTTTGGAGCGGGCCGAAATACTGCGGAGAGGCCGAGTGGATTGGGCGAACGGGCCGGCATTTACCCCAGGCCGGGTAAGCAACGTAGGGTGGGCTCAAGTCCGACCCAGGCGGGTAAGAACTACCCGTCCTCTAGGGTTCAGGTGGGAGACCCCTATCTAGAACAGAGTCGACCCTCGGGGCAGCAGATTGGGATGTTGGACTCAAAGATGTTCGCTATGAGGATCAAAGAGCTAGTTGTGCAGTGCAAGAGGTCACTGGACGGGGGAATCTGTATCGGTTTGCGCTGGCAGCAAAGGTCCTGACTACCAAGAAAATATATTGGAAGTCTGTGGTGGCGCGAATGAAGAACGTCTGGGGAATGAAAGTCGAGGCCAAACCTCTAGAGGGCGGTCTGGTCGCGTTTTTCTTCAGGTCTGCAAAGGAGATGGAACGAGTCTTGCTGGGTGAACCCTGGTCCTTTTGGGACTCTCTGGTCTTGTTTACGGACCTACGGGCTCACATGCATATCTCGGATCTGCAATTCCATCATTTCTCGGTCTGGGCGTGGGTCTCGAACCTGCCAGTAGGGGCTTGGACGAGGGATGTGGGCTTCAGGATAGGCAACACATTGGGAGCTTGTCAAGGGGTAGATGTAGACAAGGAGGGTCTCTGCTGGGGAGACTTCATGAAGATCATAATCAGGGCAGATATTCGGGTTCCATTACAGAGTCAACTCTGGTTCCGGTTGTCGGTTTCTCAGGTACGAACTCGCCTGTATATCTCGTATGAATACTTACCTGAGCATTGCTTTGGATGTTGTTGTGGGGAGCATCTCTTCCCGGTCTGTCCGGTCGAGGGGGGGTGTAAGGGGGTCCTCGCTGAAGGCACCAGGGGACCCGAGATCGGCGCTTGAAAAGGCGAAACATGGGAAGGCCGTCACAGGGACGAACTGGACATACTTGAGTGGGTCAAAGAAGGGCGGCCAGTCCAAGGGGACACCACGGACACCCCCGAGGCGGGAGGATATGGGGCGCTGGGTTAGCGGGAAGTAGCTGATGGTGATATACCAGTAGGATGGCTACCACGAGACCCGACACCTTCACTGTCGGGAAACAAGAGGGCTGAGAGAGATGAGGACTCAGCCGAGGATGAAGAATCAGCGGCGTCGAACGGGGCGTCTTCAGCAGTGGCGAGGGACTTCAAGCACCCTCGCCTTCAGGAATGAGTGCTGGGAAGGCCAGGGAGGGGTTGGTCGACTGTATCTTCTCCCTGGTGTATAGGTGGCAAGGGTACCACCAACAGTTGATGAGTTACTTCTCTACCACTTCAGAGTCAGCAATCCCGCGTTCAGGAGCCCTACCATTATCAGTCAAGGGAGGACGACGCACGCTGACTTACCGGGGGAGTAATTCGTCCACCACTGCTTGTTTATCCTCTGATCTGCTCGATCAGTATCTTATGGTTGTAGTATACTGTATCGGTGTCCTTTGACGCTACCGTAGTCCCACCCCTCCGACCGCCCCTATGCCAAAGAGAAAAATTTACTTTTCAGCTTATATCTTTCATGTTTTGTTAGTTTGGTTCCTTTGTACAGTGTCTCGGGCTCCCGAAGGCACCAGAATGCTTTTATATTAATAATATCATCGTTTCTCTAAAAAAAAGTTGTTTTATTCTCATTTTGTTAATTTTCAATACATTTTCTCCATTTTAAAATTCTAAATCTTCTTCCATTTTTTGTGTCCGGATTCAATCGTTTAACTATGAAACTTGATGAAACGACCATAATGGCTGTTAGAGATAAGATTATCAGAGTTTGAGTAAACTCAAACTTCTTAGATAATATTATGTTGTATTTGAATAGATTTACTCAATTTGTAACTATGTACAAATACACAAACCAAGTCAATATATCTGTACAGTTGAAAAACAATACGTTATTAGAGCGTTTCACTTACATTAAACCTCTTCCATACTTTCGCCACTTTCTTCTCTTCATCCGATCACTTCTACCAGTCTTCACGTTTTTGTTTTCTTTTCTCATCCGATCACGATCACTTATACATCGTTTACCTCTCATTCGTGACTTCTTCTCCTCGCCGGCGTCCATGGTTGATCCACGCCTCTATCCGGCCCTCATGGTATCCAATATTCGCAGTGCCATCCCCATCACTGTGGAGATGGACAAAGGGTCATATTCTTCCTATGCCGAGTTGTTTAAGATTCACTATCGAGTGAATCGAGTGCTCCATCATATATTGTTGGCGACCGCCTCCTCTCTCTCTAGCTCACTTGATGCTGCCCTGCCTGAAGTCGTTGCTGCATCGACAAAGACGCATACCACTCAAGTCACCGAGGTCTCGGACCCTACAACTGACACGGAAGCAACTCCGACCGCCCCGAGCTCCGACGCTCCGCCAGTCATTTCTGCAACATCAGGTTCTTCGGCTGCCTCCTAGTCGGACGTTTCAAATGACATTTGGGATCATCTCGATGCCACAATACTCCAATGGATATACGGTATGATCTCTAATGATCTCCTGCAAACAATTATTTATCCAAATTGTATTGCTGCCCAAGCTTGGAATTCTCTCCGGCTCATCTTTCAAGACAGTAAACGTTCTCGTACGGTGTATCTCGAACACCAATTTTCTGTTGTTAAACTAGAAAAATATACTAATGTGTCACGCCCCAAATCCGGCTTTGACCGGACTCGAGACGTGAACTAGGAATAAAAGTAAACCAATAATAAAAGTAAATTTTAATTGAAAATCAACTCCAAAATTTTAAGTTCCAAATAACAATTTTGATAAGTATGAGTCAAGGCTCAATCCGAAACGGATAAAGGAAACATAGTTTGTTACAAAAAGTGCACGTAAACAACATGTCTCTACTAAAAAACAACCCGGATCCTCAAGCTCCACCGCAAGGTCTACTCAGCAATGAAACATGTAAAAACATTAAACACGAAGGGGGGTGAGCTTACGCTCAGTAGGAAAAAGTAGTAATGTAAAAAGAACCTCCGCTTTTCCAACAAAAGTTCCGAACAGTACAATTAACCACAAGACACCATAATCAGAGATCAACCATAATTGCACTACTTAATAAAACAGTAACTCAAAGGAGGTTAACGGGGAAACGGTTTATTCACCAAAAGAGCCAAGTAAGGAAACACACGGTCACTGAAATATAAATAATTTAAACCATTAGCCTACGATTCACACACAAACCAACACATCGTACCGGAATGCTCCTCGGTCACGATGGGACACATATCCTCGGGGCTCCCGAAAATATTCCCACAAGGAACACATATCATCGGGGCTCCTGGAAACGTCTCCAAAGGAACACAGATCATCAGGGTGAAACAAGACATCCTCCCGGAAATATCCCCGAAGGGACACATATCATCGGGGTGAAACAAGTCTCTCCGGAACACGTAGCATCGGAATGAGACAACAATATACCATGCCGGAGTATCCCTCGACCTAGGATTTCCGGGCACACACACATCGGGGCAACAAATAACACAAATACCGGAATGCTCATCGGTATTCCCGAAACACACATAGGGGTAAACACAATACCGGAATGCTCATCGGTCTTCCCGGAATTCACATCGGGGTAACACAATACCGGAATGCTCATCGGTCTTCCTGGAATTCACATTGGGGTACAAATACGACATCTCGTGCCAAAACACAACCCGTCGGCCTAGGTACTACCCTACACCGGCATTCCCCTCAGTGTAGGTACCTTACCGGAACACGACTCCTTTTGGAACACACATCAAGAGAATAACACACATCAAAATGTCATAGTTCAAACACAGTTTACCAAGCCCAACAATCTTACCACAACACGTCACATAGAACTCATAGTATCAACCAAGCTTACCGGCATGACTTGCCAAACATATCCCATCGGTCTATCACTCACTCGATCATACCACAAGGCACAATCACATAACATTCACACATTCACTCATTCAAACATAACACAGATCAACCATTCACATTACAATCATCACCATTCATCTAATCTAGTATGACTCTTGTATTATCCAAAGAATGAAACATGCATCGGCATTTGAGACAATAGAACACAATCACAATCAATCCTAAGGCTCGTCATGACTATTCTACCAGCAAGACAATATCCCAATAATTGAAAGCGATTAGACTAGTCAATCACATCCTATATGCATACTAGACTCTTCCGGTTATTAACATAATTGAAAGCGGCTATTCTAGTGAATCACATCCTATATGCAAACTAGGACCTTTCCGGTTATTTTTACCCTATAGGCATATTATTAACATGTTTTAAATTAAAAGAGAAGTTTACTACTCTTCCCTACCTTGAATTCTCCAACGCTCAAATACTCATAGCTGCTGACGTCCTGGCTAGCTTCCTCCCCGTCTTCTCACGTGGTTCCCAAGGCCTCCTCCTTCGTCGAGCTCGGGTCCAAGGTCTTGGATCACAATTAAAACTATAATTGAATATTAACCAAGAGACACACATCTAAGTTAATAACCCCAACCGTTTGGTTCAAAAACACCTTTCGAAATAAACGAAAAACACCCAAAAAGGATTCAAAAGGACCAATAATGGTCTGCCACAAATCAGGTCACGGAGCCGTGAGGCTACCCGTCACGGATGACGTCACGGACCCGTGACGTGTGCCGTCACGGTCTCCCTCACAAAGCCGTGACGTCTCCCGTCACAGTGCCCGTCACGGATCCGTGACGGCCTAGACCAGTTCCGTCCTTCTTCTTCCTCCATCCTCCTTTTCACGAAAATAACGCCCAAAACTCCATTTTCAGTCATCCAAAACCTCCAAAATAGTCACCTAAACTTCAATCCATCACTACCCATGATAGGATTCATCAAACCAACAAATACCCAAGAGATTTCCAAATAAAAAACAACCAAAAACTCAATGATTTCCACTTAAACCAATCATCTACTTCTCCAAACCATCATCTAACCATAGAGAACTCAAAAACCTACCTAGTTCATGCATTTCTAAGAAAACCCAAAGCTTGAAATGAATTGAAAATGAAGTTTAAGAGGTCACTTACCTTTAGAATGATGAGATGAAGAAGATTTTGGAGTTTTTGAGAAGAGATGATGAAGAACTAAGATCAAAATTGCTCATTTCTCCCTTTCTTCTTCTTCAAGTCTCATTTGTTCTTCCTCTTCTTCTTTTCTCTCTCTAGAATCGGCTAGCACAAGTATATGTGCTGAAATTGTTGCTTCAAATGTCTTAAAGACCTAATTTTTAGAATTTCCAAAAAGCCCCTTTAGGTTTTTATCCACTTAAGGACACTTGGGAGGGGTAAAGGGGTCCTTTTAGCCTCATTTCTTCCCTCCAAGATAGTATGGACAAGTGTCCATGTAGGGACCACTTGTCCTTAGGTAAAAATCAGCACCTTAATTTAATTAGGATTTGTCGAAAAAAAGTCATCGTTCGACCAAAAATTGACTTTTCCAATATTACAGTCAAATGAAAGGAAATGACCCAATTAAGCTAATCGTGATGACGACTAAGCTTTTTGGGCCCCGGATCGGTCCCGAACGAATCTCGGAGTGATCGGTTGACTTTTCCGGCCGAAAGTCAAATTTCGCCAAAATTCACCGGTTCGATCGGGGACGGTTCTTACATAATGTGTCTAGTTATTGTCAAGAGATGAAACAAATTGCAGATCAATTGACTGATATAGGTGCTCCGGTGACAAATAATTGGTTAATTATGCAACTGGTTGCGGGCTTATCGAAACAATATGATAACGTTGCTACGCTTATTCAGCAGAGTGACCCACTTCCCCCGTTCTATGAAGCCCGGTCGCGGCTTGTGTTTGAAGAAACCCGTAAAATGAAGCAAATTGCCGCTGCTTCATCATCTTCCAACTCCGCTCTCCATGTCCACGCACTTGGAAATGCTGCTCGGGACAATTTTGATCGTGGTTCTACCCGTAATTCCTCTCGGGGTCGTGACAATACGAGAGGTCATCGTACACAGGCCAGAGGCTCCCGTGGGCTAGCTCGTCCAACGTCTCGGGCTCCTGCCAATGGGTGACCTTCCCAGCCTCAACAACCTTGGGTCGGCCCATCCTCTGCCTACTGGAATGGTCAGCAATTCATCTGGGATGTGCCGCCGAATTGGGACCAGCAGTCTGCTCCATGGTCAGGACCGCAACCCACTTCGCCTCCTTCATGCCCATACCCGACCTCTCTAGGTCAATGGGTCCGGGCTCCGGCTTCTTCCCAAACCCATCAGGGCGTGTTGGGCTCTTGGCCCATAATGCAGAACCAGGCCCATGTAGTAGTCCCGATCGATATCTCTACTACAATGGCTAATATCTCCATGCATCAGCCATCTGATGGTCAATGGTACATGGATTCGGGAGCATCCTATCATATGACTGCAAATTCAGGTACCTTGCGTTCTTATATTAATTCGAACTTTCTCGTTCTATTACTGTGGGTGATGGAAATCACATTCTTATTTTCGGTTATGGTCAAGCATCTTTATTTCCGACCCATCCCCAATATACCTTACATGATGTTCTACATGCCCCTAAACTAGTTAAAATTTTAGTTTTTGTACGCCGATTTGTTCATGATAATAATGTCTCGATAGAATATGACCCTCTTGGTTTTTTTGTGAAGGATTTTCGGGCGGGACATCCGGTTTTGAGATGCAATAACACTAGCGATTTGTATCCCGTCACCCCTAATGTTTCGTCTCATTTCTCATTTCCATTTTCAGCTTCTGCAACGGTGTCTCCGGAGTTGTGGCACTCTCGTTTAGGTCATCCGGCAGCACTTGCTTTTAATTCTCTTCATAGTAATAAACTGATTGGGTGTACGAATAATTTTAATTCTGTTTGCCAGTCATGTGTACTTGGGAAGCATGTTAAATTACCTTTTCAAATCTCTATGTCATTTACTTGTGCACCGTTCGATATTGTGCATGCAGATTTATGGACATCTCATGTTTTGAGTAATTCAGATCATAAATATTACTTGGTATTACTTGATGATTTCACTAATTTTGTCTAGATATTCCAACTAGGCAGTAAATCTAATGTTTTCAAGATATTTAATTCCTTTCATGTTTATGTCTCGACACAGTTTGGATCCGCCATAATATGTTTCCAATGCGATGATGGAAAGGAATTTGACGACTCTGAGTTTCGTAATTTTGGCGCCTCAACAAGGTTGGTTTTCTGTTTTTCGTGTACCCATACCTCCTCTCAGAATGGACGTGCAGAACACAAACTCCGGAGTCTCAATAATGTGGTTCATACCCTACTCCTTCATGTTAGCCTTAATGCCCGTAGTTCAATCCTAAATGTCCAAATGTATATATCATCGTTAGCAATAAAATTAAAGCGGCTTTATATTACTTATGTGTTGGAGTAATATATCGATGTGTGCTCTGATCTATGCCCACAATGCGAATAGAACCATAGATCGAGATAGATCACACTCGATGGGTCCCTAGTCAACAAAGCTTCACTAGAAGCGACTAGTATGAAAGATGGCTCTTTATGGCTTACGTTCTGTTAGTCATTGGAATGGGATTCTGGAGTCTGATCATAGATATCATGTGAGACATGATATTGGACGACCCGTCCTGAATTTGTGTCATAGATTAAGTCATGAACATATTCAGTGTCGTAGCTTGTCATGTATCCTTAGACCAAGGAGTCTTTGTGAGCGCTATGTAGTCAACAACTGAGTTTGACCTGAGCTTAACGTTGTCCGTAACAGGGCTTCCATAACGGCCATGATTGGCTTGAGGACGGGCTACATGAGTGACACGAAAGACGGCTAAGGGATTTGTCCCTCATACTGAGGTATGGGAAAGATATCGGTTCTCGGCCGCTTGATCGAGAGTGACTGAAAGAATAGCATGGCCATGCACATGATATTGTGTATCATATCTTCAGTCATCTCACATATCAAGGAACAGTGATTGAGAATAATAAGGATGACGGCTCTATGCCTTATCTCAATCAGGATATCGTTGATAAAATGATAATGACAGGGATGACAGAAAGGTTAGAATCGACAGGGTCGATTCGTTATGCAGTGTCAGGCAATACTAAAGTCTCGTTAGTCGCCACTTAAATAGGATCAAGTAAAATGAGATTTTACGTTGATCTATTGACATGCATAAACCTAAGGGTCACACCGGAGGGTGAAACTCATTGACACATTTATGGAGAATGGCCAAAAGGGAGTTGTCTCGGGACATGACCAAAACTGGGTTTTGAGTCATGTGCTCGTATGTGAATAACACTTTACGGATCAAGACAAGGCTTGGAGTCTTGGGATTGATCGTGTCGGATAATGTTGGACATTTCCGATATGGAAGGCTTGGAGGCGCTGAACGAATCACGGGACCTCATTGGAAATGGCCACGAGCTATGTTCCAAGAGGCCCATGAAAGGCCCATGCAACCAAGACCCATGGAACTAATTAATCAAGTCTTGATTAATTAGTACTAAGTAAGGAAGACAAGGATTAAGGTGTTGGTGATTCACCACCTAACCCAATCTTGTCTAGCCATACTTTGTCCTATTTACACCTTACTTGACACCATACTTGTCTCATGCCTTTAGTTGGACAAGTATGGGGTTTATTATGTTTAAGTCATCTTTTTTCAACATAACAAGCACAAGACAAGAATAGGAAACATAACTTCTCTCCCTCTCTCCCTACAATTTCGGGTTTGGCAAGATCCCACCTCCATTTTTGTGTTCTTGAGTCCTCAAAGAGAAGAACTATGTGGCTTTGATTCCCATGTGGATACGTAGACGTCTTGGAGACTCAAGACAATCATTCGTTACCCGGTGTTCTTGTTTTGGTAAGAAATAGTGTTGAATTTTTCTCTTGTGAATCCATTCTTTGTTAGTTGTTTCATGGTTTTAATCGTCTCTTGGTTTTCATTGATTTTCCGCTGCGAGTTGGTTCATCTCCAACCCTACCTCGAGACCCAACACTTCATGCGTCCATCCCTCCTTCATATTGGTCATATGCTTAATCTATGTCCACGTATTTATCGAACATTCTCCCTTCTAAATTGCTTAACTTCTCATCTCCTACATTTTCACTTTTTCGTCACATTCCTTCTTATTCTCACATTCGTATTTTTGGTTGTATGTGCTATCCTCTTTTCTCTTCCACCACTATAATAAATTACAGGCTCGTTCAACGCCTTGTGTCTTTTTCGGATTTCGTTCAAATCATAGAGGGTACATTTGTTTCGATTTAAAAACAAATAAATTTATTATTTCGAGGCATGTATTATTTAATGAATCGGTGTTTCCCTTTGCCTCTACATTTACCCCGTCTTCACTTACCTATGATTTTTATTCGAACCTATTTCCACATCCACCCGACACCATTTGATTTTTGGGCCTACTCCACCTCCCCGGACTTTTAGCTCACACATCCATTCTCTTGGGCCTGGCCCAATACCTGTCCATGCTACCACTTCCCCTCAGCAGCAACACACCGACCTTGGCCCATCTCCCAACCCACCTCCTCGCCCTGTCGAGTCCCCGCCCGTGCCATCCCTTACTACCTCACCGGCCTATACCCATGCTTGTATCCTACCTCTCGCTCCGGCTGTTTAACCATATTCTGTTCCGTCTGTGCCCCAACACCGCATGGTCACGAGAAGCAGGTATGGTATCTCCGAACCTAAAGTTATTTTTGACCTTCACTCCACCTCATCCATATCACTTGTTCCCAAAAACCCTAAAGATGCTCTTCTTGATCCTAATTGGAAACTCGCTATGATGGACGATTTTAATGCTTTGATTGATAATAAGACGTGGGTTCTAGTTCCACGTCCTTTGAGAGTAAATGTTATCTGGTCTATGTCGATTTTTCGCCACAAAACCCGGTCTGATGGTTCTTTTGAGCGGTATAAGGCTCGTCTTGTTGGTGATGGCAGGTCTCAGTAGGTTGGCGTGGATTGCGATGAGACTTTCAATCTAGTGGTGAAGCCCTCGACCATACACACAGTTCTCAGCATTGTAGTATCTCGTGCATGGTCCATTCATCAGCTAGATGTCAAGAATGCTTTCCTGCATGACAATCTCAATGAGACAGTCTACATGCATCAGCCCCTTGGATTTTGCAGCTCGACTCACCTTGACCATGTTTTCTTTTTGAACCGTTCTTTTTACGGTCTCAAACAAGCTCCTCGGGCTTGTGCCTAGCGATTTACTGATTTTGTTTCTACGATTGGTTTTGTTCAAAGCAAGTCTGATCATTCTTTGTTCATCTATCGACATGACACTGACATAACATACATTTTTCTCTACGTTGATGACATTCTCCTTGCTTCCTCGAACAAGACTCTTCGCCTTCATATCATGTCCCGCATCGGCTCCAAATTTGCTATGAAGGACCTTGGCCCTTTGTCATATTTCTTGGGCATTGCAGTGACTCGTCACCAAGGTGGTTTGTTTCTCTCTCAATAGAAGTATGACACTGAGATTATAGCCCGTGTCGGCATGTCCTCTTGTTCTTCTTCGGCGACTTCAGTTGCTACTCAGGGAAAGCTTGGTGGCTCGGATGGCTCTCCATTTGGGAACCCGACTTTGTACCATAGTTTTGCGGGGGCATTGTAGTATCTCACGTTCACGAGACCAGACATTTCTTATGCAGTTCAACAGGTGTGCCTTCATATGCATGATCCGCGTGCTAGGCACATGGGCGCTATGAAGCGTATTCTTCGGTACCTTCAGGGGACGACACATCTTGGCTTGCATCTATACTCTTCGCCCATCTCTGGTCTGGTTTCTTACATGAATGTTGATTGGGCCGGTTGTCCTGACACTCGTCGCTCTACTTCCGGGTTCTGCGTTTTCTTGGGGGACAATTTGATCTCGTGATCTTCCAAACGGTAGCCTACTCTATCTCGTTTCAACACAGAGGCTGAGTACAAGGGTGTTGCCAATGTCGTTTTGGAAGCTTGTTGGATTCGGAACCTGTTACTTGAGCTGCATTGCCCTCTTTCCCGAGCTACACTGGTTTATTGCGACAAGATCAGTGTTATATATTTGTCGGGAAATCCTGTTCAACACCAGCGTACGAAGCACATTGAGCTTGATATTCATTTTTTTCGGGAAAAAGTCGCCAAGGGACATGTCCGCGTTCTTCATGTACCATCTCGCTCTCAGATTGCTGACGTTTTCACCAAAGGCTTGCCTCAGATCTTATTTCTTGATTTTCGGTTCAGCCTGAATGTCCGTGAGCCTCTCATTCTGACTGTAGGGGCGTGTTAGAGATATGATTATCAGAGTTTGAATAAACTCAAACCTCTTAGATAATATTTTGTTGTATTTGAATAGATTTACCTAATATGTAACTATGTACAAATATACATGCCAAATCAATATATCTGTACGGTTGAAAACCAATAATGGCCCCGACAACTTTCATGGTCAAATGACAATTGGCGTTCCACCAAGTTGCATGGAAAAACGACCATGGTCTGGGTGGACGACCATGGACTTGGTCGTTTGACCATGAAAAGCTGGCGGGGCCATCATGATCGTCTCACAAAGTTTCATGGTCAAACGACCATGTCGAGACCTGCAACTATAATCAACTCACCTCTGTCAACGATTCTATACCAAAAAAACTCACACCTTGGAGAATAAGAAAAAGTAGGAGACAAAGAAGACGACGTCGACAATGGCTTTGTGGCGAGCTTGACGGAACGATAATAATGGCTTCGTGGAGAGCTCGACGAACAATGATGATTGGAGGTAGGAGAAGATGAAAAGGAAAAAAAGATGAAGATGAAGATAGAGAGAAAGAGTGTTGAGAGGGAAATGTATAGTTAAAGAGTGTTGGGAAAGATGAGGAAGATGAAGAGTTAGGTTATCCACAGTGGGGTCCCGTCGTCGTCGAATCGGACTAGAAATTTAGCTTTTTCCAACATATTCGGACTAGAATCGGGCCAACTGTCTTTTTCATTGGACTTAGTTCGCACCCCAACACATTAAACCCCACAAATTTTCTCTCAACTATCTCTAAAACCGTCCAAATTTTCTCTACATTCCTTTTGATACTATCGTGTGTTCATGGATTCATCGAGTAGTGAGGAATATGATGTCGGCGAATTGGACTACACAACGTTACGTGCAAGGACCCGATAAGCAGAGGAAGAGATGTTGGAGGCTATACGGGAAAAAATTAGGGAGGCCGAGGCAGGTATGACGAACCTCGTCTGGGGAAAGCAGAAAAGGCAATACATTTATAGAGATTGAAGTGATGCTCACAACTGATTTATCTTCAATTACTTTGCAGCTACTATGTTGTACGATGCTAAAACGTTTCGGCGACGTTTTAGAATGGCGAAATCTGTGTTCTTGAAAATTGTATACGGGGTGTACGATGCACACTTCATACAAAAAGTTGATTGTCGTGGGCGACCCTGTTTCTCATTTATTCAAAAGTGTATGGCAGCTTTACGGATGTTGTGTTACGGTTCTTCGACCAACAGTCTGGACGAGTATTTGAAGATGACAGAGACAATTGCCCTCGAGTGCATGCACCGATTTTGCGATGACTATCTCTCTCTTCTTTAGGGTTTCATATCACCATCGTTGTCATTCTCCTCCCCAAGCTCCGCCCCGTCCATCAATCGCCATTCCACCGCCATCACCACTACCTCCTCCTCCATATATTCCGACGTTTACCCTCTGAATCCCCTATTAGAACGAACGAGGCAAGGGATTGAAGGCTCTGCGCTACCCTACCACCATTTACGGTGGCTTTTCCGTGGTCACACACCTCCTCATTCGCTATACGGACCGCCAGTTTCATCGGGAGGACGGGAATGACTATGACGATAAGAGAGAGCCGACCCTGATCACTAGGGATCTTCATGCTGGGTACTTTCAGACTCTGGTATGAACCACATAGATCGAGATCAACGGTTGGATTTGTAAGTGTGGCCAACGATGGAAGACGAAGGTGTCTCCTCTAAAGTGTCGGCAACGATCAATGGAAAATCGGCGACGACGCTGCATTGCCATGGTTAAAGAATATGAGTCTTTGTTGGCCCCAACAACCAGGCGAGGTCTACTATGCAGACTTGTCAGAGCCAATGAGTACCAGACATGAGAACATGACGCTATTGAGGAGATATGACATAACCTGATCCCAAGTCTCATTCTTTTCCCATGGACCTACTCGGCTAATTGGTTTCATCCTCACCTCCATCAAGAGTCTCTATCGAGGAACCAACATGTTCATTAGGCAAAAAAAGTCCACCCGAGTCGAGGCAGGAAACATGGAAGAAGTGATAGATGCACACCCTTAAAAGAATAGAAATACACCCCTAAGTAGTCACTTGGATTAGACAGTTACATAGTAAATGTTTCAGATTTGTCCAAAACTACATCTCACCTTTCATTATGTTTTCGCTTTAAGCTATAAAAAAATGAAAAAGAAAATGTGAAACATTTCTCAAAAAGGGTAGGAACAGCAAAAAAAAGGGCAATTTTCACCTCAATACCCTAACTATAGGGTTAGCGTCATTTCAGTACCCTAACTATTTTTAGTGTCACCTTAATACCCTAGAATGTATTTTTTTTCACGTTAGTACCCAAAGTCAATTTCCATCCATTTTTGGATGGAAAAATGCCTTTTTTTTGAAATACCCAAAATACCCTTGATGTCTTTAAACCCTAACTATTTAACTCTCCTTTTCTCTTTCAATCCACATCCATTTCTCTTCTTCTCTGCCACACACCAACCCAACCCCGTTTATACCTCCCTCTCTCTTCCTCAGACCACCAAACGGGACCACCAATCCCAACCTCAACCCCGACCACCTCCCTCTCTCTTCCTCATACCACCAAACCCGACCACCAACCTCAACCTCAGCCTTTGAGAAACGCGAGCAACAACGGTTCGCAGTGGTGACGCACCACCACCAGCGTGTCACCGGCGAAGTCGGAATCAGAATCGTTGGGGATCGATAGCACCACCGTCGATTTCTCCTCCGCTGTGGCGGCGGCTGCCTGCGCTCCTCCTCTGGCCATGTTCGCCGGCGATTTCGAATAAGCATCATCATCATCATCACAAATACAACATATTTTGGGTTTGAATCTGTGTTGAAATGATATGGGTTTTGTTGTTTGGTTTTGGGTTTGAATTGTGTTGAAAGGATTGGATAGGGTTTGGGAGTGTTTTAGGTTGAATTCAAGTAGTCTTCTTCTCCTTTTTGTTATTCTGGATCTGATTCAAATGTTACTGTGATTTTGGATCTGGTTCAAATTTGCATTCAAAGGGTCCTAGGAGCTTAGGGACTGATAAGAACAAAAAGAGATTGATTGTAAGACACTGATATGAACAAAAAGAGTTTGATTTTCAAGATCTGGGAAGCAAAATGAACAAAAAAAATTGATAAGTAAAGAACTAAAAATAAATAATTTTAACAATAAAATATGATTTTTAAAATAAAAACAATTTTTTTAAAAATAAAATTTGATTTTTTAAATTAAATATTGATTTTTAAATAAAAAATTGAAATTTTAAAATTAAAAATGATTTATAAAACAAAAATGATTCTTAAAAATTAAATTCTGATTTTTTAAAAATAAAATATGATTTTTTAAATGAAAATTAATTTTTTAAAATAAAATCTGATTATTTAAAAATAAATATTAATTTTTTTAAAATAAAAATTAATTTTTGAAATAAATATTAGAAAATATAATTAATTAATTTTAAAAAAAATATATACCTTAAAATTTAAAAAAAAAAAAAATTATTTTAAAAAATTAAATTCTGATTTTTTAAAATAAAATATTATTTTTTTAAATAAAATATTAATTCTTTAAAATAAATTCTAATTTTTATAAAATAAAAAACTGATTTTTTGAAAATAAATAAATAAAAAGAAAATTTTAAATCCAATGGCATGCTTTAGAAAATATAACTATTACTGAGGGGCATTTTGGACCTTCTAAGTGTTTTGGATGGAAAATGGATGAAAAGTTGACGGTAGGTACTAAAGTGACACAAAAGGACATTCTAGGGTATTGAGGTGACACTAAAAATAGTTAGGGTACTGAAATGACGCTAACCCTACAGTTAGGGTATTGAGGTGACACTAAAAATATTGAGGTGACACTAAAAATAGTTAGGGTACTGAAATGACGCTACCCCTACAGTTAGGGTATTGAGGTGAAAATTGCAAAAAAAAAAAAAAAAACAATGGAATCGAAAAGCCATATTTTAGCGGGCTTTACTTTTTTGACTGGCTAGTGTGTACGACAAACAGGCCTAGGGCCCAATAGTATGGTACGACTGAACTGAGATCCAGTATCACTTTACTGCTCGTTGAAGCAAACGCAATCACACGCGCACGCTTCTGGTTTTTCTTTCCATGGTCGCTGAGCACATGATATGGGCTTAAGGCCAAGGCGCGAGCATTCACTTCACATTGCAGATCTTCCTGGAGCGACGAACCCTAGGTGATCCAACGCCGGATTTGCTTGCAATTACCGTTTCCACTAACTTCATCGGAACCGCCCATGTTCTTCATTTCTTAGATCTCAACAGTTCAAAGGTCATATCACTGTGAGCACCAGCCAGTGACGGCCTCTCTCTGCATTTCCCAATGGAGGACGCTTACGCCAGATCCGTCACCGAGGTAAATTTACATTAACTCTTCCAATTTCTGACAATTTACCCAATATACTTGCCTGATCAATACTTTGACAGAGCTCGGTGCATTTCGATCAACTTGATTGAACCTCGTTTAACTGTCTAGTTCTGGTGATCTGTTATTAGATTTGCGAGAATTGGGAAACATGGGAAATTTCCCAAACTTCAGGCTTGTAAAAACACATTTTGTTGGTATATGATGAGTTCTGTAAATCCTCAGTGTTCTGTGTGAATGGGCAGGTGCTGGATTATTTTGGGGTTGATCCAAGCAGAGGTCTTTCTGATAATCAGGTATTTTGCTGCATTTTGTCTCATCTGATTAGTTTGTAGTTATTCATCATAGTGAGTTACAGTATTGTGCACCCCCAGTTCAGTTGCAACTGGGCCGTTCCACTGAGGTTTGTATTGCATCTTCCTTGTCTGCAGGTTGTGCAACATGCAAGACTATATGGTAGAAACGGTATGTTGTCAATTTTTTAGTACTTACTCGTGCTTTCCACTCCCCATTTGATGCCATGCCCCTTTGGCAAGAGTATATTATACATGGCCATTTGACCATACTAGATGATAGCATGGAAAATATGTCAGTTTTTATTTTAATTAGTCAATTTTGGGTAGTTTCATGTTCGCAACTCAGTTCAGACGTTGAATTGTTCATATTCTACATGTACAATTGGTGCTTGGCCTACCATAAAAGAACAAATTGGTGATTAAGATAGTAGTTTGAAAATACACTTCATTGTCGAGAGGATTACTAACCTTCAAACCTTCTTTGTAAATTGGATTTTTGATGTCTCCACTACACAAGAGAGGTAAATTATAGTACTCCGCTCAACTAATAGATATAGTTGAAAAAGTTTTAAAAGGCAGAAATGGGAACCCGAATCGTTCTGCTTCCGCCTCATGAGGCATAAGGCTAGGCGAACCGAAGCGTAAGCTTCAATAATAAAATTAAAAGATTCATAAAATGCAATACTATCTAGTTCAAAAAACACATGATTTCATAGCAAAAACATATTTTATCAATTAAAAATGTAACATGAGAAAAAAATGGCAAAGAGTTTTTTAGTCTAAAAAGATTATTTCTAATTTTGCAGATAAATCATAATAATGCATACTATTGATTATAATTTTTTTTAAAACCAACCTTTTTTCTGAAGAATCTAAATGGCTTAATCTTTTACACTATACACATAATTTTTCGTTAACCCATGATCTAAACACTAATGATCAAGTTTAGTCAAACTAGATGGTGAAGTGCCATATACCATCTAGTCATGCAAGATCAGTTTATGTTTTTCTACACTACAATCCAAGAAAAAGTAAACACAATGCTCTTCTTGATTTTTTTAGATATTTTATTTTTACCTTATATTTTTCATTTTTACAAAGCTCTATTCATTATTTAACGTGACCCAACCCACTCCTAAAAAAATCCAAAAGCCTAGAAACACCCCAAAAATTTAACCAAAGCTGAGGCGTATGCCTTAATGGGGGAGGGGCCGGTCGGTGAGACGCACACCTCACGTGTTTCGAGATTTAAGCCTCAAATGTACCCCGTGAGGTGCCACCTTGACGCTCAATTGTTACCTCATGGCCTCGTGAGTTTTTTAAAACCATGGATGAAACCTCATGCTAGCAATGTACTCTAAAGACGATCTTAAAATCTTGAAGAATACATATCATATTAATTCTATTTTTGAGGGACAAGTTACTTGCAAAAATGTTTTAATGTTAGTGTCCATAAGGTTAGTGGTATGAACAAATAGATGTGTCCACTAGACCCAGCGTCTTAAGCTACTTGGTATCAAAGCATGTCGCACGAATTTTGGCAGGAGTTCGAGGCGTCTTCATACACCAATCTCCTCCTAATAGCTTAGGCTTACGGGTTTGGAAATTTACATTGTGTGTCCAGAGGCATTATAAAATGTTCCATGAACTTTATGAAAATTGTCTGATTTCATATTTCTTTCTTACCTGACATAGGGAAGTTTTATTGGCCCTTGAATACTACTTGAAAGTGGGCATATTAAATAACTATTACATACACTATTAAACAATATGATTTGCATATATGTATATATATCATAATCGTGATTGCAGTCGACATATACTTTTTCCCTTTGCGTCCTTCAGGCTGCTAGAGTAAATTTCAGTTGTCATCTAGCTCAATTATGTGTTCGGTTAAGAAGTCTAGTCTTGCTATCTTGACAGCTTTTTCGTTAAATTCATTATGGTTTTAATCTTAGATTGAATCTCAAACTAATGTAGATGATTTGAGGTGTGTAAACTATATAACATTATTCTGTCTTTATTGGATTCAAATCGTACTCAGGCTTATGATTTGAGAACAAACCGGAAACCTGCACACCTAAAAACTTGAAGCGAGAAAGAACTAGATCCAACTTAGAACAAGTGACAACTTGTTCTGCTAAGCTAAGCCGCATAATTCAAGAAATGTAAAATATAAAAACTTGATGTATAAATACAAATTTTGTAGTGGTGCTAGTCTCAATAAACGTTCTCTTATTTGCAATCTCTAGTTACTTCTTACAATCTTCATGTTGATGCATGCTCCAGTATGTTTATCTCGAAA